>OY982934.1:2400000-4800000 GCA_963891755.1 Pyrrhia umbra | reverse complement strand
GTGAGAAGCCGCCTTGTATGCATAGTTGGGTAAACTTACTCTGAAATTGTTTTTCCGTGTACTTAGCACAGAGAAAATAATTGTAAAGTTTTGTATGTTTTCATGTATAACGTACCTACGCTGCTTAATCATTTTATTTTGGTGGTCTTGCGATTGTCAAATTAATGGTAATTTGGACCCTCATGTTCTGTGTTACTTTGGAGATAGAATTGTTTTCTGAAGTTTTTTTAGT
This sequence comes from Pyrrhia umbra, assembly GCA_963891755.1. Taxonomy (NCBI): domain Eukaryota; kingdom Metazoa; phylum Arthropoda; class Insecta; order Lepidoptera; family Noctuidae; genus Pyrrhia; species Pyrrhia umbra. The sequence goes on along the minus strand of OY982934.1, from coordinate 4,799,768 downwards.
AATTGCGCCTAGCCCACAGAAGTTAAATTACCATTACCCAATTAATTATTACATTAACCAATAGCAAAGTTAATCTAAGTTAAGCAATCAACTCAGCCTATTGAAGTCCACTGCTGGATATAGGCCTCTCCCAACTTGCGGCACAACACCAAGTCTCAACATAAAACTATTCACGTTTATATTTATCCAAAATCCTAAAAATCCTTCGAAATACCAAGAAAGATGAGGTAAACCAACCAATAAGCAGCAAAAGGTATCTTATCCAGAAACTCGGAATTCCTTCGCTTTCTTGAATCCAATGAGAGCAAATAGACGCTCTCAAAGCGACATCTGTAGTTACAAGGACAAACTAATAGAGTCAGGTTACAGAGTGGTTTCCGTGAAACCTTGCCAAAGTCCATCGTAAATGGATTCGAAGCCTTTGTCCTTTGTTCTTGGTAGAAAGAAATAGTGTTGTACTTAAATGGTGGCGAAATTTTTCTCAGGAATTGATGCTTCGTTTTCTTTATGTATTTAATTTAGAATGGGGACGTGGTAGCCTAGTGGTTGAGGCATCTACATCTCATGTAGTTAGAGGTTTCGAAACCAGGCAAGTACTAGTGTGACTTTTTAAAACTCAAAATATGTTCTTCCTAAGTTTGTAAATAAACAACACTGACTAATGGTGAAGGAAAACATCATAAGAATTCCGAAATCGCCAATCCGCCTTGAACAATCGTGATGTGATCACCAGATGCTGAAGTCTTCTCTGTATGAGAAGAGGCATTCACCCAATAGTGGGGTAATGAATGAGCCAATTAAGATTTAGAATGCCTTTAGTCTTCGTATTGCGTTTGGGAAATTTTAAATGATTACTACTTATTTTCCATGAAAACATATAACGTAGATAATGTACTATTTGCATTGTGTAAATCATCGTTATTGCACGTTTTAGTTACATAGATTCGTCTCCCATTCCACGAATAGTCGAAATTCATGAAATTCTAATTAAGCCGCGTGCTTATTGCATTATATTTCGGGAACTGTCTATAATTTCTCAAATTGTGATGTGTTGACATTGACGATAGTTGACATTCAACAGTTTAAATGTATTATTTACTTACTGTTTATCGATATTAAGAGTAAAATACGTCATAATTTGTGTTTGAATTGTTGTACCATTACCTATTCGCGCTATAGTTACTAGTAATATTGAATATTTTGTTTTAGTTTCCGTGGTATCTATAGTACCGGATGACGTCATCACTCATCATAGTACGATGGCTAGCCATAACTTTTTATGACTTTATCTGACTCGCAAATAAACTATCCCACACATCAGTATTAAGGCTAATAAGGGGTGTACTACACCAAATCGAATGCCAAAACATCGAATACCAAATGATCGAACACGTTAAATCGAATGCCCAAATAGTCGAACATTCAAAATCGAACTTTCAATATATCGAACACCCAATACATCGAGTGTTCAAAATATCGAATGTTTATTTGATCGAGCGTTGAACACACCGAATATTCATTATATCGAATTATCAAGTTAATTACTAACTTACTATGCTACTATGCTTACTATGATTTTATATGTATAGAAGATAGATAACGAATAAATCCTTGACAATGAAATTTTTTTCTGTCTTTAACGAAGGTTTTTAGCTACATGCACTTAGCATAGTAAGTTTTTTCGATTATATTTTTGATAATATTTTTTCGTTCATTCGATTTAACGTGTTCGATCATTTGGTATTCGATGTTTTGGCATTCGATTTGGTGTAGTACACTCCTAATAAGTAACTAACCTCATTTACTCCGTCTCAACCAATATCTTACTAAACCACACTACATTTACATTTCCATACAAAGTCTTACACAATAAAGAAGCAAAGAAAATCTATCTACAAAGCCAATTTTAATTTACGGTCAGCTTCATCGAAGCCAAACCGCACAGAAGCCGTGGCTTTGTAATTAATTTTGCGCGTGTAATGCCTTCGACGGCGACCTGCTTGCTGTTAGTAGGTACCGGCAAAGACAGCCTTGTTTTAAACGCACCTAAACGCGTAGAAACAGAAAATAAAAGAAGCCTAAAACCTTCTCCAGGGTCCCTTCTATCTTCCTACCAAATTTTGCCAAATTGATGCAGCCATTCACGCGTTATGACCAAGGGAAATAGGGATTCATTTTTATCCTACATATATATAGATTAAGCTACATCCTATTCATCTGGCGCTGTCCAGATTAATTAATGTTTATCTGACGTGATACTATACCATGACGTATGCCATCTTTTTTTATGCTACATGAACTAGTACCTACATATAAACAGATTGTATTATGGAACATTATAAGGCAGTCAACAAGCTTAACATTTATGTGACTGCGATGTAACCTATCGCTAAATTTATATTTGAACTAGATTCTGCCCGCGACTTCGTCCGCGTAAAATATTGGTGCTCAGCTCCTATGGGTTTTAGCATGATGGTATATAGCCTTTCTCAATAAATGGTCTATCTAACGCTGAAAGAATTTTTGAAATCGTAGCAGTGGTTCCTGAGATTAGCGCGTTCAAACGCATCTAGATAGATAGGGCACACGAGGTAGGGAAACGACGATCGACCTCGTGGCTAAGTAACAGCAGCACGGGTTGATCAATCGAAGATTAAGCTACGCTTGCCGTGATCCGTCCGTGGATGGGTGACCATCTATGTCATAACGAGACTCCTCCGTGCTTCAAAAAGCAAATCTGTTAGTCCCAGCTGTCACTTGTAGATCTTTGACAGTCATTACGGGTAGTCAGAGAAAGTCTGACAACCAGTCTTACCAAAAGGCATCGTGCTGCCCAGTAACTGGGATGTGGAGCTCAGATAGGCAATCGCTCCATGTAAAACGCTGGTACTCAGCAGCATTCGGTAAGATTGGAAGCCGATTCCAACATATTTGAAAAAAAGCTAGGCAGATGATGATGACGAAATTAATACACGTTCTTCACATTACTGATCCTCTTTTGGGGAAATTTAATATATTTAGAGTGATGCTTACTTAAGACACACTCCAATTCTTAATATTGACGATTTTTTCCTCCTTCCTTAACGCTAACGTATTTATAATAATGTCTTTAGCACCAATTTTGTGAAAATGTTTTTTTTTCGATCGCTTCAATAGGGGTCCATTTACAGTGAAAGTACTAATTTGCCCTGGTGAGTTTTAGATTAAGTGAAAATGAATGTATGTATGTCCTTGTCCGTATTAGTAATATCTTAATATCTATAATATAAAAATGAATCGCTGAAAGTGTTGCTAAGCGCATAACTAGAGAATGGCTGGACCGATTTGTATGAAATTTGGTACAGATATAGAGGGGACCCTAAAGAAGGTTTTAGGCTACTTTTTATCCGGGTACGTTAAGTAATTTCCCCGGGACACGGGTGAAACCGCGGACAACAGCTAGTTATTAATAGAAGCTCTATAAAATCAATACAAAAAACGAGATAAGTTAGTTCGTTACGATCAATCGCCCTTTGATTGCAAAGATATCCTTTCTCAGATATTTTCTATAGAAACCAGTATGTCCCTAGTCTTTGAGGTTACGACCAGTGAATGTCCTATTAATTAGGAACTTGGGTGGAATAAATTAGTACAACCTGACCGTTAGCCAAGTTTGTAATTTACTTTATTTCACATTCTACACGTTCAATGAAGCAATTGATAGACTTGTTACGAACGTTTCTCGAATAATATTTTTTCATTTGTATTCGATTTTTAATCTATTTTTAAACAATTTGTTTTAATTGCCAGTCAGTGAATTTGAATAGCACATACGCCACTATTTTTCAGAACTGTCAATTTTCTTGTGGGTAAATCTTGTTTTTGTCCGAAATTCAATATATTTTTTTGAATAAAAACTGTCAGAGTATTATATAATAATAGATTGGTAAAAACCAATCTATTATTTTCTTATTTAATGTTAAAACAATAACAGATGTTGTTGTTACTGATAGATGTTTGACAGTAACGAAAGATTAACTAAATAATTCGAATAAAATATATTTCTATAAATAACTTTTTGACATAAAACATCTATTGGCTTGCTTTGGGGGTAAGATTAACCTATGTTACATGACGCCAAACGGCATATCGGCTGCGTATACTATGCATTTTGATGCTTTACTGCGAGAGTCTGAGAGTATTCAATTTTTTTTTCATTAATTTCAATAGTATTAACACATTTTAAAATGTAATAAATCAAAATATTTCAATATATACCTACAATCTTTCAGGTTACAAAAACTATAGGAACTTTAAATCCACACATTTTGGACCTATCTCAGCATGATATCATTATTATTCCACTTACCAAATTGTATAACCCAGCCAAGTTTAGTAGGTCACACAAATGCGGTAGCTCCACTATGACGTACATTGTATTCCACTTTTCGTTGGCAATATGCAAATTTAGTCGCGTATTCATGCTGAGAGTAATTTGGATAATGAAATTTGCTACTTCTTAATAACAAAAACGCGTTTTTTTATTACAAAAAAAAACGCTTCTTTTAAATTATGATATGAAGATAAATATATTTTACATTTATAGTTGATTGAATTGAGAGAGAGGAATTTTAATATTTTATCATTCACATTTTTCAATCAGCCTTATTGAAGCTTTTTGCCCCTTCCAAAGCATAGTTCCTCTGAAGAAGAACGGGCAAGGAATACCACGGTTACTATTTCATCTTATGATAATTTCGCAATATAGCTTTTGTAATAATAGCTTACATTAGTACCTACCTTTCTAAGTGCTAAAAATACTAAATAAGTACCCTCTTAAAGTATTCACCTCACGCTCACTAAAATGCGTAAAAAGAAATGGTACCTAAATATAAAAAGTATATTCACGAAAAGAAGGCGTGAGCACCTAATAGTATTTTATATAACAATATACCTATAGCGAGGGCCTTGTAGCTTAGTAACAGCTGTGTGGATCGATCGCTCAGCTAGGTTAAGCTGCTCTAGCCGCGGATAGTTCATGGATAGGTGACCATTTTCTTAACATAGCGAGACCCCTTTGAACCTCTGAGAGCACGTAAAGCTATCGGTTCTGCACCTGATCTCTCCCCGGTCGTGTCGCGTTGTCACCCATCGAACTACGACAGTGAAGGAATAGACATTACCCTTAGTGCGCAAGCGCTTGTGCACTATAATGTCTGGCTCGTCTCCATTGAGATTAGCCGTGACCAAAATCGGTCTGAAGATCTTTTACTTTTTCACTTGTATAAGTGAGCAAATATAAAGTAAAAAGCTTACTATTTCTAGTTTAGTATTACAACTCAGCCTAGACTAATCCGGCTAAAGTCTAGTATTAGTGTCAGGTTTCAAGAAAGTCTGAGACGAAATCGGATTTTCAATCCAAAAGCTTTTCTTTAGAGAATACGTAACCCGGCCGCCTTGTAGGATTACATCACACTGTGTGTGATAGTTGAATGAAACAAAAACATTACATAATATCACGCCTATCTTTTTCGAGGGGTAAGACAGAGGTGAGGACACACCTTAATTTTTACTGGTTATTTTGAAGTCAATCGGGCACAACTCCAGCCAATTTGTTGCTGAAAAACTCTAAAATCCTGATGCAAAACCTAACAACGATTTTTCCAGCCTAGGAAAATAACCCAGGACCCTAATTTACTTTTGAAAATGATATCGAAAGTGGCACTTGCACTTATCGGAACATGTTTAATACCTACTAATTTTACTGATACCCTGTAGATTTTTTTTACCTACAATTCAGTTTTTGTAAGCCACTGAATAACACACATAAACTCCCTTTACCATTTAGGTATGAACATAAATCTCTCTCCTTCTATTTAAGATCAAAAAGATTTAGTAAGACATGAGAAAAACAAACCCCGAACAAAAATCCTCTCACTGGTTTTATCAATAAACTAAGAGTTGTCTGGCAAAGGCGTGGAACCCGAGTCTGACGTCACATCGAAATTGGCGTCAGCTACGTTGACTTTAAAAAGAATGGCCAATGATAATGTAAAGTTGGATAAATATTTGTATTATGAAAAGAAAGTCTGGATGAAAAAAAATCGTATTAAAAAAAACTTTCATCAACGATATAGTAAAATAACAAATTATTCTTGGTTAACATTATATATGTTTGACCAGAAAGTATCCTTTCATCATGGAAGGGATGAAGCAGATAATTTGAAAATCGATTCCTTCAAGTTCAGTTCCAAAGAAACTCGTATGCGTATAGGTTTAATAATCATATATAATTTATCTACACTAATATTATAAAGAGGAAAACTTTGTTTGTATGTAATGAATAGGCTCAAAAACTACTGGATCGATTTTAAAAATTCTTTCACCATTCGAAAGCTACATTATCCACGAGTAACATAGGCTTCTTTTTATCCCACTGCTGGGCATAGGTTGTAGTTTACGCGGGTGTAACCGCGGGCGTACAGCTAGTATATTATACAATGTAAAAAACACCTAGTTTTGTAAAAAGTAAATTACTACTGTCCAAAGCTCTCAAATGTGTCACGTGGTTATTATAATGATAATAGTTTTTTTTTATTACTTGTCCCGTTCAAAATTAATATTTTTATTGTTTACCTTATTTTTAATAACCATAATAACCAGATGATGCGCTTAGGTTCTTTACTTTTCCAAAAGCCAGTTCGGAAAATAACGCTGAAAATGCTTTTATCAAACCGTAACCTCAAACCGCCAAGTTCCATTAAACTATCTCAAGAAAAATCACCTTCCAATATCCCATTACATTCCCCCAATGGGTGCCTCTGCTGGTTCCCCTAAAGGTCACATTTCGTTGGAGAGATTTGATAAAATATCGAACCTTTCAATTTATATTTCCCATCTATCGGAGACGAAGTTCGCAAACGGGCATCGTTTAGAGGACAAGAATATTTTCATTGAACGGCATTTTTTTTCCTTTGGAATCCTAACGTGGTGTTTGATGAAGGAATTTTAATGTGTCATTCAGTATGCTATTCGGGGATGTTCGAAAAAGTAAGCGCCCCAGAATATAAAGGGCTGAGAAAGGAACATAGATGGGTTTTAGTCAGTAAGAGTTTGACACTCCCTTCCGCCCCACCTACGGCGGGACGGGTCATTTGATGATTTCCCATCCGAAAAAAAATGGTTTCGTCTCACTATAAAATTACTAACTCTTTCCCGCGGTTTCACTCGCATCCTGAGCGAACTTATTAGGAAAATGGATCGATCAGGAAAATCCCACAAAATTAATGCAAAATTTTGTGAGAACTAATATGTATGTATACCTCCAGACAAAGAAACTGCATCAAAGATTTTGTTTAAAAACAAAATGAATTGCCCTTTTCAAACATACACTTAGGGATAATGATACTACGCTGTTATGAAGTTAACGAACCAAACTATAGGTTTCAATTTAAATTTGTATAAAAAGTTGGAATACTTGGTTAAAGTGTTTTTTTCAAAGGTAGGTGCGTGTTGAACATTGATGGAGTTTATTAGTCCGTCAGTGCATGATTGTTATTCTCACTCAACAGATACTTTAAATCCGGGTTCCTTTAGGATGCATGTAAAACTGCGGAAAACTGCTAATTAGTCTACAAATGTTACTGCCATCTCAAACCTCGTTCCTGTGAATGAAATAAGACCGTAGTCGAAAACACGGTGCATGAGTGGGCATGACGGGCATCCATATTGTTTGGGGTTTTACGACATGTCCGTTTCCACGCTATGTTTTTCTTACATATTCTTAAGTAGTAGACTACGCCTCCTTTTACAAAAACTAAGACAGGAGGCTAAAATAGTAAGAACTAAGGTAAACTAGTGTGGTAATAAATCTAACTAAATACTATATTTGGTAAGCAAATGACATCTTATTAACCAACTTCAAAAAGGAGGTTCTGTATTCGACTTGTGTGTATATAAGATTTTCTCAAAACCTACTGATCCGATTTGGATGGATTTTCTTCTAAATAATAATATCTGCTACATATTCTGAAGCAATCTTCAATCTTTTTACATTGTTTTTACTAATTTATGCATATTTTCTTCATAGTATTACTATTTAAAATTATATAAAATGCAAATATTAGTGTCGATTCGGTATTAAATACGTATGTATTTAGCGTAAACATTTTATGCGTCGTACGTAATCTACAAATGTTTGTCTATATTTTGAATAGACAAATTATATCGAAAATCCTTCAAGCGTAAGCTCCAGATATCTTAAACTAAACACTTACAGTTTCTACCCCATATGAGATCATCCATTAGATATAATGATACAAACGCATGACGTCACCGTAGCGTGAACTCAGTCGGCATAATTCTGACGTATCATTTGGAGAAAGCCATTACGGTTGAGATGACATGGTTTGCGCTTTATGCAGCGCCCCGCAATTTTAATACAGCGCTTTTTAGATAGCATTTACTAAGTATGGAAGTACATTTAACTGAAATGCCTGTGTACGTCGTTTTGGCTCTAACTAAATGTGTATTGTTATTCTACCTAGGCCATTATGAAAATGTCCATATCGAAAAAAAAAAAATCAGTTAATTCAGTCGGTTGGTGTAATTGGTTTCAGCTGAACCATTGAATTTTAATCATATTTATATCAAAAGTAAGAACTTTATGGAACATCACGAACCCATACAACTCGATAAAGAAGGAACAAAAATAAAAAAGTAATAATGAACAAAACATACCTCACACCAATAAATATGAGGGATTCTCGACTGAGTGGAAGATTTCCTCAAAATCTTTCTTTGAATCAGAACAAGTACCTCTTTATAAAGTTTATTAGCTAATTGCTTATAAAAAATCTGTTTAACACTTCGCCAAGTTGAGAAATTATAATGTTCACGAATCATGGTTATTGTGATAGACTTCTATGGGGTTATTGTGACGTAATCTTTATGCATATATCGTGTTTGCCAAGTTATTCCCCGTCCTTGAATGAGGTCGGTGGTTTGTCCTTTGTGAAGGACAGGGGTTGTGTGTGCTTTTAGACAATTTATGGTATGAATCTGTTAAACGGTTTGTTCATCACAAATCGCATAAAAATAAACGTGTAAAGAATGGTATTTGTTATTAAAAGCAATTTAATTTTGTCTTCTTCAAGTGCGGGGGGCACTTTTTTAACTATAAGATCAGCAATGAGTTATCGAAATCTGTCTAGTGTCTACCATCACCTCGCAAAGGTGAAGCATCCACAAGCGCGGAAATTACTTAGTATAGACACGGTAATATTATCTATACAGTACTCCGACTTCATACAAACGGACGAAACGCGAGCTATACCCACGCGCCTCGTTCTCGCGGTGCGCTCGCGGCGCAGACAGTCACGGCTGTACCGCAGTGTGGAACGGACGGTGTGTTGTTTTTTAACAATAACCGCGCGATTTTTCCCAAAAAAATATTTTTTAGGGACTGATCTGTATTTTAAATATGTACTTGAACTTAAGTTCAAGTACATATTTAATATTAAAATACAGATTTAAAATACAGATTTTTCCACTGAGTAAAATACCTAGATTAATTAATAAATAAGTGAATAGTGCGTAAAAAGTGCGCTTACGTTAGTTTCCCAGGCTAGGCTATTTACTTACTTATGTAATTAGCTATTTATATACATACATATTATTGAATTAGACGAAATATCATTATGAAATGAATATGTGAGTGAATGGTAGGTATCAACCTAGTAAGATTTACGTAATAATATACTTATAAGTAAGAGGTAGTAGAAGTAGTAGGTAAACATGATTTTTTTATTGAACACATCCATGTCATTCACAAAAAAAAACATTTTTTAAAATAAAAATATAATACATATAGGTACATTCACAAAACTAGACACTCAAGTAGGTTGATGAAATTATAACACTATAGGCGGGCATCCCTATCGCGTGTGTGAGTACCGCGCGGCTGTAGGTAGTTATTTCTCAAAAAGGGCCGAGTTACAATACTGTATAGATAATATTACCGTGGTATAGAATAAACCTATATAATTCAACCTATAATTTCAATGAATTAGAACTTATTAAAACGGGTCTTTTTTCCCTTATCAACTTCATCATCATGAACCTTGTTGACATTACAGGTCTCCCCTAACGTGCGCCGTATCGCCCGATTGTTCTAGACTAACCATTTCTAAAGCTTTGCAAATCATATATAATTCTCTGATTGTCTTCAATGATTAGGAAGTTTCATGCCTAAAGGCGCTCACACACTAGCAAATATTAAGCTTACTTCAATATGTATAGAACTGAATATGTGATGTAGGTATTCACTACATTATGTGTGTACAGTACTGCAGCGTGTGCATATTTGTGCAAATCTACGTAACGAATTGTATACAAATCCCGGAAATGTAATACATTGCGGGGGTGTATTGAATAATATAGCTATACCGGCTTTTAGTTCTATACCATTGGAAATTGGTATAAAATATTGTATGTAATTGTTTAAATGTTAGTTTAATCAATACAGGCTGTCACTAAAAAATCCTCAAAGAAATTTCCGGGAATTAAACCTCAATGAGGCAGATCTATATCTAAACTTATATCCTAACATATAAAGCTGAAAACTTCTGTTTGTTTAAACGCGCTAATAGTAGTGAATGAGTAACAAACATAGTTAAGTACATCCCTCACAATTCGCATTTAAAATATTAGTAGGACGTGTCCATGACAAAACGCATTGGTCTCTATGCATTATGCATTTGCAAATATTCGTCCAAACTCGAGCTATCGACATTTGCATGTGTCTTCAAATATGGCGAGTAGAAAGTTAGGGCCCCTAACTTCAGCTGTAAAGGAGCTTAATCGCTTTTCAAACATTACAAGTTTGCGAGACAGGGATTGAGTCTTCAAATAAAATAGAACTGCCATTTGTGTCATCGTAATTAATTTATTGGTGTAGTTTTCGTACTTTTAGAGGCACTTTGTAATAACGACCTCTAAGTCGATCGATCTTCAAAATTAAGCTGCGCTTGATAAGGTTATTCCATGGATGCGTGACCGTAGTTTTGTTTTACATTTTAGGATATTTATTTTTTTAGAAGTACCATATCTTTGGTTTACAATAATAAAAACATAATACTAATAAATTATGCTAATAAAATTACGCATCAAAATTTTCATCCACATCGCTGTCAACGGGAATCGTCCCCAAAAGGCTGGCTGCATTACCACGTTGGATGGCAATGCTGATTCTTTGAACGAAATAAAGGCCAGCCCTTTGATCATGCACGGAGTCTACTAAACGTTTGCCTATATCACGAAATGGTAGACGGGCACTTGGACCCCATGGCCCAAATGTTTCAACCCAAAACTTTGCTTTTATATATTTTTGGTTTATTTCAATTAAGATAACTCAAGATATACTTCAAAGGCACAGAATATGTTTCGAAGATCATTACCTACAGCATTAACTAGTGAACAAAATAATAGAAAATCTCTCTATTCTTGAAATCGGTTAAAAGGAAACCAATGTTTTCCTCCAATAAAGTTAAATCACAGTGTGTCACTGTTCCGTAAACCAATAGTAGACCATCCATTACTCCTGAGTCATCAATAATACGAGGGGATTTAAAAATTGCATTAGTGCAACGAATGACCGCCTTCTGGGCTATCTTTTAACCTAGTTCGATTGATTGAGAAAGCTAGATTCTTGTCTTACGTCTTATTAAACTTCCATTGTAAAAACTATGATTGATTTCCTTAAGTGAACTCGGCTAACCGGTGCTTGGGCATAGGGGTCCCGTTACGAAACCATCGCGCCGATGGAATAGACTGTCGGGTTGTTATGCAATTATGCAAAATATTTTTAGGCATGCAATTTTTTTAAGTTTATTGATATTGGCAGTGTGTTAATAGTTTTTTATTTGTGACTAGTTTTCCGCCAGCGGCTTTGCACGCGTCATACAAACTTTTTCACCCCCTTAGGAGTAGAATTTCGGAAAATCCTTTCTTATAGGATGCCTACGTCATACAAGTTTCAGGTGTCTACGATCAGCGATTTAGGCTGTGCGTTGATTCGTCAGTCATTCAGGACAAAGCATTTTATATGTATACTAGTGGCCTGCCCGAGCTTCGCATGGGTAGGTAGTCTTTGTTTTTAACCGACTAGATATGAAATAGTTTGGAATATAATGATTTAGGACATTCTATAACTTGACACACAGTTTAAAAAATGAATCTCTTCATCATCATCGGCCTATTTAACGGTTCCACTGCAAGTCATCAGCATTCATCGCCAGGCTTGTTCAAAGAAGATTGGTGATTCCATCTTTTTAAGTTCAGGTTTCCTCACGATGTTTTCCTTCACCGTCAGTCATTAGGTACACATAAAAAGTAGGTAGTTTGGTAGGGACTTTGAAAAACTCACATTGGTACTTGCCAAGTATCGAACATATTTCTGCACATAAAAGATTCTTAGAAAAGCGAACTTTGCGTACCACCATTATATGTAAGACGACACTGGTTGGCTTGTAGGTATTGGTTAAGGATAAACTCTTTTTGTCACAATGTAACTGTAGGTTTATTGGAAGAATTGGCCACTTTGTGTGTTAATACCTATTGGCAAAAGAAGAGAAAACCGATTTTGATTGATATTTACATTAAGTTTAAAGACGATATGGTTCATCAATCTCCTATATTGGATATGTACAATATTGGTACCTTTTTTTTTTTTTTTTTTTTTTTTTTTTTTTTTTTCGGATGGGAAATCATCAAATGACCCCTCCCGCCGTGGGTGGGGCGGGTGGGAGTGTCAGACTCTTACTGACTAAAACCCATCCATGTTCCTTCCTCAGCCCTTTGTATTCCGGGGGCGCGGTATCTCTTTCGAACGTCCCGCAGCCCCGGCAGGCTATGGCCCTGGGGGTGGGCCCCGTCAACGATGCTGACGTCTCTTTGAGGCGCGCGTGGAACACGAACGCGCCGTCGACGCGGGTCTGGTCCTTGCCGGACGACGAGCCACCCATAGCTCACCGTCCGCAGCCCCGCGCCTACGGTGGCCGGGAGTCGTCTCGCGGCTCCCGACGCCCGTGGCGTCTCCTGCGGCGGCTGGGGCGTGAGGTCTGTCGCTCCCTCACGCGTTCCGCCGCCTCCTTCTCCAGCATTACAGCTTCGCAGAAAGAGGCGACGGCTCCCCATCCCGTCTCGCTCCGGACCATGGCCTGAACCAGGGCCGGACGCGAGAGGTCGCCGCCGCCGATCGCCCCTACAAGGACACGGCGGTGCTCCGCCCAAGCGGACAATATTGGTACCTGGATATCAAATATTAACGTTAGAGATTGTGTAAATTTCAATGTTGATCAACTAAATGTACCAAAACGTAAAACAAGTGCGACTAATTTGAGATTGTTAATTTCGGAGATGTTGGCTAATAAATACAATAATTATTATTATGTATTTACTGATGGATCAAAAGATACTCATGGTGTTGGAGCAGCATTTTTTGATTCTCAGACAAATACTGGTGTTAAAATTAAGTTTTGTAATGACGCTTGTATTATGAGAGCTGAGTTGACGGCTGTTGTTGAGGCTTTATCTTACATTCAGACACTGACGTACAAAAATGTGGTGATATTGTCAGACTCTAAAAGTGCTCTTCAACACTTAACTCGCTGTGTATCGGGATTGCGAGGTATGCCGATAGCTTATGAAGCACTCAAGATTATACACAATTTGCAAAAGAAATTAGTGAATATTAAGCTTCAGTGGATTACTTCCCATGTAGGGATTTCTGGCAATGATATCGCTGACAAGCTTGCTGCAGAAGCCATTACGGATGGCATAAATATTCATAGTAATCCTTATTTTACGGAGCTAATTCCTAGGGCGAAAAAGTTTTGTTATAGTATGTGGGAGCATCATTATAACACTATAACTGCGGAAAAGGGTTTGTGGTATAGAACTATACAACAGGAGCTACCTCGGATTCCCTGGTTTGATATAACTTATCTCCCAAGAGAACTTTTAGTGTTAGCGTTTAGAGTAAGATCTGGGCATGTACCTTCTAATAATTTTCTTCATTTAATGGGTGTCAAACCATCTCCTTTTTGTAATGTTTGTGTAAATAAGTTAGACGATTTGTACCATATTTTAGTAGAATGTTCTGTTTTTGATGATTTTAGGCCATTGCTATATGAAGCAATCGGCAGCAATTTGTTTAATGGTAGGATTAATTTATTACTTAGGGAACCTTTTTCGGAACAAAGTATCAAAATTTATAAATTTGTTAGGGACATATTTTTAAGACGAGAGTAGTTAATTTAATTTTGTTTTTTTTTTTCTGTTTGTGTTGAGTTTTTTCTTGTTTATATTTTCATTTATTTTGTAAATATTACATTTGTTATACCTTACGAGGCTGGCTTGGCGCAATAGCGTAAAAAGCCTCAACAAATAAATGATTAAAAAAAAAAAAAAGATTCTTTTTATTTCTTAACTTTTGTCTTTAAATTTTAAACTATCAGTCCAAATTTCTTACTAGAGAGATTAAAGGGCTGGTTTCAAAATATCTAAGTGGTCACTAATTGCCAAATAAATTTAACGAGAACTGGCTTAGAGGTGGTGAAACGAGTGCTTAGCCAATGATTCTGACATCTGTCAAATCCTGTCAGCTGTTTGAAGGATTCAGTGAACAACAATAATGAAAACAATTTAAAGAAATAAACAGTTCACGGAGCTATAGTCTGTATCAATTATTTTTACAAAAAATATAAACAAAATCATAACCTATTGTGTTTAAATTTTCCCACATAGATAAATAAAATGGCATTAAATGACGAATGCTGATGTTTAGAGCATGAAATTGACATAAATGCGCCATCCTTACGCCATTTTGTTAATTCCTGTGACAGCATTAGAACAAAATAGGTTACGACTTTGTTTACATTTTTCGTATTAAAATCAATTGGTCCAGATTATAGATCTCATAATTATGTGGGTATATTTGCTAGCAACAGATTCGGTGACTAAAAAGTAAAAGTAGATGTGGGTAGGTCTTTGCAAATTACCCTAAAAAGAGATAAATAGTCGGTAGTTCACGTCAGACCGGGATAGTTGGCGCTCTTTGGGGAAGGCCTACGTTCAGCAGTGGACGGTGATAGTCTGATATGATGATGATGACGTCAGCACAATGTATGCAGTGACTAGACAGTTGGCTAAAACGCTGCGTATGGCGGGATCGATTCTCACACGAAACAACATTTTTGTGAGATCTACAGATTTATTGATTGGTTTGTTTTGTTCTATGTCTGATTAGTAAGATACCAAAGAAATTATCTACCTACCTAGCTATGATATCTTTGAATCCGTTTAATGAATTTCTTAACTTTCCTTGATAATTTATGTATTTGAGACACGTAAGTAATTCTTGTATGGTCATAATAAAACTTATGTTGTTTTCATAATATAAGTAGATGATGATATTTTTTCAAAGCCATAAACCTCAATTATTTCGTTGACAAAGTTACGTGCATTTCCCAATTACACGTTTTACTACAAACCTACGCTAAATAGGAAAATACAAACATAATTAGCAATTCAAATTATAGTACCTATCATTTGCATACATACGTACATACCTAGCAACGCAACACAGCACATTCAACTCTAAAACCATATAAATAAGATGTAAATTGCAACGGCCCACCGGTTTCCCATTCAACAACGAAAAAAATACGCCAAGAAAAACCTTTTAAAAATAACGCTAACCTTTTCTAACAAAAGATTTGCATTGGGTGCTTTACAAATACTCGGTATAGTTTCCTTTTAAATCCGACAATAAAGCTGTTACGAATATAAAAGGACAGGTCCTGAAACCCTGAAAATCCCTGAGGAGATCCCTGAAAAAAATCCTGTCCTACACATTCAAGGTTGCAAATCACCAGAGAATTACATAACGTTATTTAGTCAACTTAATAATGAAAACAGTTGGTTTTGCGAAACTGGGTCATCCCTGATTAGGTGATTGTTAATTTGGTAACGTCGAATATGAAATGAGTTTTGTTTCAGACACCTCGTTTTCTTGTGGGTAAACAATTGTACGGAATTGATTCAAGAAGATAAGCTCTTTCGGCGTCTTGCAGTATCTTCCAGTTTATTTTCTCAGCATGGAGCAAATGTACGCGCTTATCAGTAACAAGAACTGCAGTTTATTGATTGCCACGTGGTCTTACAGTATCCCTGCAAAAATATGGTCCATTTTCACGGGCGACATAGTTTGATAAAGTCAAACCATGCTGCATAACTTTTATTTTCACTTACATCGAACATCCCGATGACATTGCACATACCTAAAAGGTGTAACGCTTGCATAACGCGCAATCAAAAGTCGTCCTTAAGGAACTGCCGTTTGCGCTTGAAATTCCTGAAAGGCTTACCTGATCTCAATTCGAAAGGCATGATCAGGCGTGAAAATCGCCCCTCCCGTGCAGCTGCCCCGGTCACAGACACGTCCCACCACCCCTCAACATTGCACGCAAACTATTGCATCGCACACACTCACACACTCTCAGCACACGTGGAACACCACAAGTTTCGTTGTAAACAGCACAACAACGTGGGTTAGCCGTCAAAGGTGTATATCATTACGCACGGTGTATTCCCGTTTCGTGAAAAAATGTTTTCGGACGGTAGACGCGACGCGGCGAACACGGCGAACGCGAGGTCACTTCTGCCGCTCTGCCGCGGCGCGCGCCGCCAGCACCCCCCGTTACCATGACTACAGTCCCGGGCGATATCTGCCCCGGTCCTCTTTTGCGTACAAAAACAAAAATAGCAAATTAATTGCGTAATCGTGTACCGTGAACATTTTTGCTAAGGTTAATTAGTACATCAAAGGGGTGCAAGTTATATGTGGATGCTGGCGATCACCCATGACGAGGCCCGAGGTACGTTTTGGTTTTACTTTCGCTTCACCTTTTAGAGGACGTTTTGACACCAAAATTAGCTTTGGTACGATGAAAATAATTATTTTCAGAACTTTATCGTTATTCAAGCATCCAATTTTGGTTAAAAGTGTTGAAAATAGAAGTTTGTTTGAAAGATTTTCTTTTCACAATCGTTAGAAGTCTGAGTTACTCAAAAGTTATGTAATGAGGACAAAAATACGATATTTTATTATATTAAATTATTAAAGCCAACGATAAAATATTATTTATGTGCCAAAAACCAAATCTAAAAAATATTTTTTCGTGGAGAATTTGTTTCAGTTATCTACCACATCGATTTCGAGTCACAACGTAAATTGAAGTTTTTATAACAATTGACCCTTAACAGCAACTGCATATGGCTCTTTTTTCTTTATCATATTACGGTCTTTTATTGAATTCTCTTTGTATTCTTAAAGTACCTAAAGCTACTTTTACGATTTTCGCTGTAGTAAGCCTTTTAAGCTCGTAAACAAATATGCATCAAGCTGAGACGTTTTAAACGAAAATGCTTCGTTGTTTTTGCTATGTAAACTACTTTCTTAATAGAATGACTTTCAGTTTATAAATTAGGGTATTACCGAGATCATGAGAATCTTGTTTAAGTTCTTTGATCCTTTTAAATGTATTATATATATTATAAATGCGAAAGTAAATCTGTCTGTTTATTTGTCCTACCGCAGAACTGATTTAGACGAAATTTTGTATGGAAATAGATTGAAACTAGGAGGTCTATCTGTATAGGTCCTAAGTAAATTATACTAAAAACAAACAATACGAAGCCTACAGACACCTTATATATCAGAACATCAGACATCGCCGTAGGTATTTCAACGGTCTATTAACAGCGTAATGGGTCCGACATATTTTAGGGTCGCGACTATATAGTCATACAGTCCATATCCTATTGTATATTAGGGTCCATTTTTCATTTGGCCCGAAGCCTGAATAACTCGGAATCCGATAGATCCGTTTTGATGAAAATATCATAGGGAGAAATGCTTTCACCGAGGTAGCGTTGAATACGAAGAAAAAGTAATGTCATTGAATTTATGATCGTATATGTCGTACTACATACATACATGATATACATATTTTTTTTTGTAGTTTTTGTTAGGCTAATGTTGTAAGAGAACAAAGCACTTGCATATTTAATAAGTTTTTGATGCGTTTAATAAAGTTAATGCTGTTTAAAAAATACTAGTTGTTACTCGCGGGTTCGCTTGCAGCCTGATTGAATAACGTACCGTACGACGTACGTAGCACTAACTAATTACGTAAGTAGCTACGTAACCCGGATAAAGATATCTTATGTCCTTTCTTATCTATCTTACTTTCCTTACCCACCTAAATCTTTTCTGTGGACTTAACCCGCTACACCATACCATCCATCTTCATCTGCCTAGCCTTTTCCAAGTCGGCTTCCAGTCTAATTGGATGCTGCTGAGTACCAGAGATTTTCTTGGAGCGACTGCCTATCTGATCTCTACAACCCATAGTTGCCGGGTAACATGATACCTCTTGGTAAGACTGATTGTCAGACTTTCTGGCGTATCTACCTGTAACGACTGTCAAAGACCTACAAATGACAGCCGGGACCCAATAGCTTAACGTGCTTTTCTGAGGCAAAGAGAACAGACCGACCGACGATCGACTGTTACTTAGCCACAAACTCGTCCACCATACCATCCAAGGCTGTATTAGAAACGTGTCATGCAGAAAAAGATTACTTGTGTAGAAAATAACGAGACCCACTAGACCGTTTCGTCATCGACCAACACTCGGCCCGTCAATTTGACGGTGAGAATACTTTGCACGGGTGTGATACGTTATATTGGACATAATAGTCGGTTTCGTGTTATTTTCGGTGACGATACTTCCATAGCACGGTCATGGTGCCTGCCGGGGCTGCGGGACGTTCGCAAGAGATACTGCGCCCCCAGAATTCAAAGGGCTGAGGAAGGAACATGGATGGGTTTTAGTCAGAAAGAGTCTGACGCTCTCTTTCGCCCCACCACACACAATGACCCATGGTGGGAGGTGTCATTGGAGGATTTCCCATACGAAAAAAAATATATATAAAGATGAATCGACTGCCTATAGTCGAACGTTATAATATCGAATGGTTAATAAGTTGAACTTGAAATATATCGAACACTTAATACATCGAGTGCTCAAAATATCGTATGTTCCTCCCGTAGAAGCGTTATAGATAGACCGACCGATCAAATTACTTTTGCACCCATAATAAAATTGTTCTGTTTTGTACTTTGTTTTGTTTTGTACCTATTATAATTTAGTCTCATTAACTCTTAGATTTACTGGCAGAGAATGCCTTGTGGCATCAAGTCCGCGTCATATATATCACTACTGTAAATGAAGTTGAAATAAATAAGTAGGGATAAACGTCAATTTTCAAGTCCCATTACATTTTCCTTTAACAACATTGTCACATTCTCCTTTAGCTACACATCTAGCCACAAGTACCGTCAACCTGTCTCATGTTTTAAATGAACATGATATTAGGGTGTTGGTATGATATTGTTACCTCTTTTGCGGCACGTTCTGTACTGTGATAAGTGGAGACTCTGGGGACACGTATGTGCGAAATTTAGGACTATCATTATACGTGTAAAATGGAGTTTAATAAACATTTTAACTCACAATATCTGTAAAATGAGAATATGAATTTTAAATTTGAATTTTAGAATAAACTACAATTAAAAACAGAACTCCAAAAATAGAACCATTTTATCCGGGGATGTGTTTGTAGTTTCGTCGGATCACTAATGAAACCGCGAAAAATAGCTTGTATATGAATAACTGCGAATCACCGCACAGCTTAAACCGCGGATCGTAGAGACCTGAAACTTGGAGGGTATGTTTTTTGTATGACGTAGGCATCCGATAAGAAAGGATTTTCGGAAATTCTACCCTAAGGGGGTGAAAATTGGGGCAAAGTTTGTATGAAACTCTGTCGTTTGTATTTTGAATTCGTATAGCCCACACGGGCGTAGCCGCTGGCGGAAAGCTAGTCATCAATATAATTTCAATATAATATGCATTATTTACAGTCAACGTTAGAATTTCAAATATCGCTTAACCAAACATTGTGAGCCATTGTTTCATACGTACTGTACTAAACTGCACAGCAGCGTTAATGCTACGTCACGTCCTCCAGACTTCATCCTTGATCCAATTCAATCCAGTAATTTTCTTTCATCCGATCCCATTCAACAAATCGGAACACAATCCCGAATAATATATTCTAATCCGGCAACAAACTTCGGGAACCCGATTCCTTTCGGAGTTAATCAAGAGCACAGAATCACTTCATCCAGTACTCATCACAATCAATTTTAATATTAATATAGAAATGTTCGTTTGTCTTGCAAATTGTAAACAAGGTTCTGAAGTTCCACCGGCTTTCAACGGAGTCATTTTCTGCGGAACTCCGAAATTACTTAGAAAGTTTTCAACTTTATTAATTAGACACTCCATCTTCATACATTTGGAGGTTTTGTTTGTTGAATATCTGTTTGGCTGCTTTTTGTGAATAAACATGCGAACTGTATTCAAGACGGTTAATCAAGATAATATCGTAATAGCTCTTACACAAGGGAGTATTAGTTATTCAGATTCTAGTGCTAAAAAGAGACGATGCTATTCATCCTGTATAGATCCATCCCTCTCAAGTACTGGATAACTGGGCTGTGAAGGTTAGATATGCAATCGCTCCATGTAAAACATTGGAACTCAGCTGTATACAGTCAGACTGATAGCCGCTCCCAACATAGGCAAAGTCTAGGAAGATGACGATGAGTTAGTAACGTCCCATTTTAAGCTGAAGCTCGGAGTTTGCTTTTGTCCAGGATTGGATGGCTAATGATGATTACGGCGAAGCTTATATTAATTAATCGGTATTATTTTTAAACTGTTATTCTCAAATTCTAGTTGAAATATTTTCTGTGGCCAAAAAAGGGAGAAAGGGTGTTACAAAAAATCCTTTCCAATTACGAATATGGCCGTCTGAAACAAAGCTCGGTTCCCAACTAAAAATGGCGGATGCGGTATACTGCAGTCCCAAACTAACTTCAGTCCAAATAAACGATGGTCGCGTATAGCTGGGCTAATAAAATTGCATTGCACTGGCGTTGCTTGAAAAGTAGCAATGTAACATGTAGGTACAATCTCATTCGTGGAATATATAGTGACTAGAAACAGGTTATGTCAAAACTTTGTTTCAGTTAATGTTAGTCCTAAACCTAAGCAAAGTTGAGATCGAATAATATTATAGATTTTTTTATGACAATATGTTTTATTTGAATAAAACTAGATCATTATTACCTACAACCAAAACAATTTATTTAAATGTTTGCAATAATAAATGTTTATCTTAAAATACTATAATACGAGTATGTTCGGTTTAACATAAGTCTTGACCACATTAGTAGCTCACCATATTTCGATGAAAAAGACAAAAGATATATCCACTTGTTACTTTCCGCTAGTGTACATATACTACCCTTATACTAACTTTACTCTTTGACATACACATGAAATCTCAGAGACCGTTCTGAGGGTAAAAAAAAATCAAATGCTTAAATTTTGATGAATTTTAATTCATAGAAATAATACGAGTTATAAGGTTTATTATACAGATATTTAATTTAGTTCTACCGATATAAAGACCTTAGGTATCCACATTTCCGTCATTCACATTCTCACATTTCTCCACCCACATTCAATTCCAGTCTAACAACCTATTTCCATATATTTCCGCGAACATCTAAGTTTAGTAAAGATGAATGGAAATTGGAAAGGTTAATTTTATCTGATTTATTAATAGGTTCTTTTTAAGGCTTCGTTACTTTAAATGTCACGGTGTTAAGGCAGTTAGTCTTTTCACAGTAGGTATTTTTCTATTTAAAGGGAAATACAACAAAAACATTACAGTTATCTTAACGAGTACCCTCGCAAATCAAAGATATGTGCTACTTTTATTAATATTTTTATTTTATACTAGCTTTCCGCCCGCAGCTTCGCCCGCGTGCTACACACTTCTTTTACACCTTGGGTTACATTATTCAAGTTTTAGTAGGGATCCCTAATTATTTCTGGAAATAAATATAGGTAGCCCATGACACTTCGTAAAGACTAAGCTTTCTAACGGTAAAAGATTAAATCGGTCCAGTTGTTTTTGAAGTAAAACCTACAAACAAACAAATCATTCCTCTTTATAATACTAGTATAGAAGTATAGATTATCTATTTTTTTAATTATTTTTTTATTATTATAAATTATTTATTTTTTATTATTTTTTTATTATTATAAATTATATATTTTTTATAATAAATTCTCAGCAATGCAGCCTTTTACCAGGGCACCATTGATAGCGATGCGTATATATATTAATGCTTAAAACCTATGTCTTTTATTTAAGTATAATTTTTATATCATGTTATTTATTTAATAACAGTTGTAGGCGGTAAAAAATATAATCTTCAGCAAACAAAATGTAGAGAAGAAGGAATTTACTCATCATTATTAAGGCCAAGTCCCACTGAAAGACAGAGGCGCGAAACAGCTTATGGATTTTCGGTGCAAAATATTACTTAGCATTTTAAATCATATCGATAATTTGAAGCAATAAAAAGCTTCTCACTGAAATTGCTCAGAAATGCTGCGTGCCGCTACTCTTTCAGTATGACTTGCCCCTTATACGTACATAGCTTTGAGTGTCTAAACATAATTTTGTAAGGAAAGTATCTATGTAACACAACTTCGGCTTTCCAATATATGCGGAACAGCGAACGCTGAAGCGTTTTCGAGTATACAAACCTTAAACTTTTCAAATACATATTTGATGGATTTAAACTTCACAATTTTTAAAGGGCAATTGGCTTTAAAATAAGAGTTGTTAGTGGGATGAACTAATTTAGTAGGTCATAATTATGGATATGCTAAGTTTAATGTAAGTAATAAGCAAAGTGTGTAACGAAACAGTTTTTTGTTGACGAACTTATCGATTAAATACGACAAATTTGAAGAAAGTGCTATTTGACGATTTTAATCGATAAATGTGTCACAAAAAGATCGATGCTCGTACTGCAGTAAGCTGTTAGATAATACACGTTGTACCTACCTATGCTTGCCTTGCTAATATTAAAAATCCGAAAGTAACTCTGCCGATTTATTCACGGTAAAGCGGCCGAACGGATTTTGATGCAATTTGGTATAGAGGTAGTTTTAAACCTAGGAAAGGACATCGGATAGTTTTTATCTGGGTGCGTGAAGTAGTAGTTATTTCAGGACGTGGGTGAAACCGAAGGTATTTCCTTCTAGTGTATGAATAAGTTTCTCATTTTAGAAATCGTTTAGCAATAAATGTATGTGTCTTCAAATTAGTTTTCGTGTCTGAAATAACAATACCATTTATTGATTTAAACGTTTAATATTCTTGCAAAATGTTTAATAGCATTGTAGCGGGTCGTCAGCCCCCTACATGCTCAGAATTCAATTAGTAGTTACAACGAGACAAATCTTGGTTGGGATTGTTATATTTTCTCAGTCTTAAGTCTATCGTACATTGTAGGTACCTATGTATTTATCACAACAGTACGCTATACAGTAAATAACAAATTACAGACAACACAAATAAACAGTAACCCGGATAAAAATAAGCTATAACCGTCTCCAGGGACCCATCTATTTCCGTACCAAATTCCGTTTAGGTACCATGAAAGCGTAACACCGTCGGTTACAATTTGCCCAATCATATCACAATATGGTTAAACACGATGTGATTATTGAGCGTTCCATTGATCTGCCTACCCTAGTTTGTCTAGTGTAATTGTTATTCAAAGAACGTACGCAAAAGCGCCACGCACCGAATCTGGCTGAAACCACAAAAAACCCACATTTTATCGAACTTGGTAAGGCTTAATGAACTTTATGTTATTAGTGATTAGGTACTTATCTGAATAAACTATGCATAGGTACCAAATGAAGGGAAAGGAAAAATCTTTTGTCTTGCATTCCTAAATTAAAAACGAATTACTGACCATTACCCTACGCACAAAATTATAAAATAAAATAATTTATATTATTGCACTAATAATTGATAAATCCTTTAACTACTTCCTTATTATAACAAATTATTCTGTTGTCTAACACCAAAAGTATTCACAGTGTGATGCTCACAAAAAATATCTGCAATTTTTCGGTTAGCAAATGTGTTCATAACAGTGTTGCTCTAACAATTTTGGTAGGCGCCAAACGTGTTTTCATATTACTTTTTACTTTCTAAGCATCGACCATAATAAAACACATAATAATGCGCGGGTTTTATTTTATATTGTGTTATGATTTTTAGTAAATTAGTACATAATTGTAAATGTTGTAAATAAAAAATACACCTACTCGGGAAAAGCAAAAGCAGGCTGATTTTTAATACCCACTAATAAATCATTTCATAAATCAAATAAAATACGCTTTACTTACATAAAAAAAAATATTTTTTAATGTTTTAATAATACTACTATCAATAAATTAAAACAATTAAGTTAAATTTTATTAACTTATTACAACTCCTTCGAACTCATATTTTTGTTCAATTGTTTTGCACAAAAAAAAAACAAATTTCAAATCTTCATACACCTCGAAGTCGTCAGTTCAAAATGTTCTTCAAACAAAATAATACGGAAATACACAGCGGGGTACCGGATATCTTTGCAACGCATTGTCCGTACGTACAAAGAGTCAAAGATACTCATTATTATTGTTTAACAATACACAAGCACTTCTTACTGTTTTGCCATTTATTTAGAAATGTCTACGAGGTAGATAAGAGGCTGTTGTTATGTTTTGTCATTGTTGAAGAGTTCGTCTCTGCTTTCGATAGCTTTTGGCGTTTTATTGGAGTGATAAGTACTGGTAGCTACTTTTAAGGCTCCTTATTATTGAGCTTATGCTTTCCGTGTATCCGTCTGTTTGTCCGTCATAGTTTTATATCTGTAGTAGGACCGTAACACACGTAGCCAACGAACAAACCTTTTTCACAGAAGAAGTATAAATGTCGCTATTTTGTCAAAATCACAATCTTTAATTATATTAGTCATATCTTTAGCTGGTTAGTGGTCACAAAAACTTAGACAGTTAAGTTGATTTCGCTTTAGGTACCTATAAATAAGCTATAAATTTTTCAATTATTCTTATCTATTAATGACTCAAATAGTCTAGGTAGGTACGTGCGACCGTGTCGGCTCGACTGTCGGTCGTCATATGAATCATTTTAGTGAGTCATTTAAAAGTCTACTGTGTAAATTATGCGAATTAGGTGATAATTGTAATATCGCTCCCAAAGGTACAAAACCAACATTAACGCGAATGAAAGGGGACGCTATAAATATTTGATATGTCAAGATTCTATGCTATTTATGAGAAAACTTAACTAAAATGTGCAGGATTTGAAGACCTGCCGGAGCTGCAGGACTGTTCGCAAGAGATACCGCAGCCCTGGCACATAAAAGAGCGAAGTTGAAGGCACGGATGGGTTTTAGCATAGTATAAAAAGGACAAAGTATGTTATCTTCATACAAATGAACCGCGCGCGGCTTGTATGTGTGCGCCATAGTATCTATGCGTCGCCGCACGCACACTCAGACAAAATCTCGACCCGTTTCTCAGTGCGCCAGTCGGGGCTAACACCGCACAAAGTTCACGCGTCACGGCTTTTCGGCACCGCTAAATAAATGAAAAATGTGTGATAATCGCAGGAGAACTTATTGCTGTATGTTTAGGTGTCTAAATAATTCATCGATTCCAGATTTATCTCTGTTCTGATTACCTACCTACTAAACAAGAAAGGTAAGCAAGTCACTTATTCTAGCATTTAATTTTAACTTGGTGATGAGATATCCACTTATTTTTTGTTGTTGTTAGACAGACAAAGTAGGCAGGCCTACTGTCCCACTAGAATGTATTAGGTACTTTTGATCTTTAATAAAATTGATATGCTGCTATTGCTTTGTTTACGTTTCGTCATGCCGATTTCTCAGTATTGTAGGCAGGTAAGCACCTACTTACAGTTATAAAATCGTAATTTAAAATAATTGACGAATTGTGAATCAGACAAATAGAGCAAAATTCGAATCGCAACCGTTCATAACAACAGAACAAAAAATGATTATAGTCTAAGAGACGGGCTTTAGTTTCTTTAGTTTAGGTATTATGTTTTTTATATGAGATTTTAGTCACTTTATTCCACTTTTTACGATAGATACCTAATGTATATTAAATGTGCTTTGTATTTCAGATGCCTTCAATGGCTGCGCTTAATATTGACCGCGAGGATTTGATAAATAACTCTCAACCCAAGCATGTTGTTTGTGAAGCCCATTTCTATCCAGAAGACATAATCAAAAACAATGCTAGAAAATTACTAATTCAATAGATGTGTTTGTATTATTTTATGTTTATTTAATAGAAAATATATATTGTCCTTAATGTGTAAGAATAATAAATTATGCCTATTAAAATAATAAAAGCAATTGACTAGTATATGCTAAGAATATTATTTAAACAGAAGCTCTTAGTCTATAAACATTTATTAGCGTTTTGGCGACACACGAATCCGATGAAGCACGGAATGTCGCGCCCACACCGCCCCGCCGGTTTATTGTATTTCTAGGCACTGAATTAAAATTTAGCTAAAAGTGACAACCCTGAGACAGACAAGTACGGTAGGCAATTACATCGCGGATCGGGCCACAGATAGCCTACTGTGTGCTCTTTATACTATGGTTTTAGTCAGCAAGAGACTGACTAAACTTACCCACTTCGCCAACAGCGGCAAAAGTCATGTGATGATTTTCCAATCCAAAAAAAGTTATATTATCTACTAACATAATTTGATGAAATACTGACATTTACATAGTAATATTATATTATTTTTTTTTGGAAAGTCCTGAAACTACATTGAAAATAATTCTCGTGCCTAATATATATAGTTATCCTCCGACCTACCTAAAGATCTGTATATCTGTGTGTATAGATATGTCCAAACACGTGATAAATTATCAAAATTTCTTATATTACCCACTTCAATAGTACCTACATAAGTTACTTAGACATTCCAAAGAGTCTTCACCTTGAGATCTGGATATAAATATCTGGAAATGACGTAGAGGTAGATATTTGGCACACCCACCTACTAGAAAATAGAAAAAAAAAGTGTAATAGGAATTTCCGGGTCCAAACACCATTTTTATGATCATAATATTTTATTAAGCTTCTGCACGAACTTTATCTGTATATATACGCCATATATCTGGAAGTCTAAGACGGGGTGTCCTAAGGGAATTAAGTGAAGATGGCGACCGAAGATTTAAGACCCAATGTTCATACGTTCAGGGACAAACACGAGTGAAATAAAACCTTATAAAATGTACTAAAGTTAGTTAACGGGCCGTAAATAGTTATAAACTAGCTATTTTTCAAGCTATTTTCTACACTAATATTATAAAGAGGAAAACTTTGTTTGTTTGTAATGAATAGGCTCAAAAACTACTGGACCGATTTTAAAAATTCTTTCACCATTCGAAAGCTACATTATCCACGAGTAACATAGGCTAAATTTTATTTTGGAAAAAATAGGGTTCCATAAGATAATTGGGTTTTTCGGACACAAGGTGTAAGAAATCAACCAGAAAAGTTACTTTTTTGCGTACGCTACTAATCTCAGGAACTACTGGTCCGATTTGAAAATTCTTTCAGTGTTAGATAGCCCATTTATTGAAGAAGGCTATAGGCTATATTTCATCACGCTAAAACCAATAGGAGCGGAGCACCACTATTCCACGCGGACGAAATCGTGGGCAGAAGCTAGTATTTTATATACTACCTCACGCACTCCCATAATCCCATGACCTTCCTCAGGTTTAAATCTACCACCATGTCAAATTTCATCTAAATGGGTTTTACTGTTTTATCGTGAAAGCGTATGTATGTAGTCAGAAAAAACCGGCCAAGTGCGAGTCGGACTCGCGCACTGAGGGTTCCGACCATTGAAAAGAAAAAATACGCAATAAAGACGCAATTATCTTGTTTTTTTCCGACCGCATAATTAAGTTTGTTTGTAGAGGAAAATTGCTGATTACTTAAAAACTACCTGCTAGATCTCGTTCAAACCAATTTTCAATGGAAGTTTGCATGGTAATCTACATCATATATTTTTTTTAGTTTTATCATTCTCTTATTTTAGAAGTTACAGGGGGGGGGACACACATTTTACCACTTTAGAAGTGCCTCTCGCGCAAACTATCCAGTTTAGAAAAAAAATATATTAGAAACCTCAATATCTTTTTTAAAGACCTATCCATAGATACCCCACACGTATAGGTTTGATGAAAAATTTTTTTTTGAGTTTCAGTTCTAAGTTTGGGGACCCCCAAAATTTATTGCTTTTTTTCTATTTTTGTGTCAAAATCTTAAAGCGGTTCACAAAATACATCTACTTACCAAATTTCAACAGTATAGTTCTTATAGTTTCGGAAAAAAATGGCTGTGACATACGGACGGACAGACAGACAGACAGACAGACATGACGAATCTATAAGGGTTCCGTTTTTTTGCCATTTGGCTACGGAACCCTAAAAAGTCTCATTAAAAGGTAGGTCCTACCTACTTGCCAGGTTCCGAATCTGTGTTCTAGTGATTGCAGATTCCTTAATCTCCAAGAGTTCTACCAGGTTTTGTCAAGCTAGTATTACATTTGCGAAAAAGAGATGGTACTATGTTGCTCTCACATCTACACAGTATTAGCAGAAACCTCAAAAAAAAACTCAATTTTCGTTAGTAAGTTCGAAATTTTCTAACTAGTTTTATAAACTCGAGACATTAAATCTACAGTCCTTATTTCAAGCCCGTACAAGAGTACCATAGAATAAGCACCCGCTTATTCAGAAAAAGTACCACTACACAAACAACAAAGAAGTTTTTCTATTCAAGTGTTAAGTGCCATTGAGACAAAACCGAGTACCAAACTACACTAGTAAAATGGTAATTTATGGCCACCCCGAGTCTATTATTTATGCCCATTCAGCGATATTTTTTGTGACGTTTATTATGTTTGAGGTGCACTAGTTACGTTTCAGCTCTAAATCTATAGTAACCTGTGTCTATTTTAGGTTTAAGATTAAACGCTAAATATATTGAACTATTAACAAAATGTATGAATGTGAGATTCACGCTCAAAGGCATGTCACGGTAAAACGGTTTAACCGATTTAGATGAAGTTTGGTATGGAGATAGATGGGCCTTTCTATCAGGGTGCATGAAGTAGTTTCCTCAGGACTACCAAATATGCTGCGGGACGTTCGAAAGAGATACCGCGCCCCCGGAAGACAAAGGGCTGAGGAAGGAACATGGATGGGTTTTAGTCAGTAAGAGTCTGACACTCCCACCCGTCCCACCCACGGCGGGAGGGGTCATTTTGATGATTTCCCATCCGAAAAAAAAAAAAAAAGACTACCAAATATAGTCGGCATATGTTTTTTTTTATTTATTCACATAAAGCAATGGGTATACTCGTACCTAGCTAAAATATTTTATTACTTTACTTTCAAACTATGAGTGATTTGTCATGTTGCCTTTGCAATAGAGCTCAAAATCGTTTGAATAAACGGTGAATAGGTGCGTTCAAATATCTAATCTATACATCTATCTATCTATACTTATAATAAATCTGTAGAGAGGTCAATTCTGTACATGAAATATATTTCCAAAATAACTATCAGGGGGTGATTAGGGATCGATACTGATGCCAAAAATGCAATCAGTAAAATTTTTGTCTGTCTGTCTGTCTGTCTGTCTGTCTGTCTGTCTGTCTGTCTGTCTGTCTGTCTGTCTGTCTGTCTGTCTGTCTGTCTGTCTGTCTGTCTGTCTGTCTGTCTGTCTGTCTGTCTGTCTGTCTGTCTGTCTGTCTGTCTGTCTGTCTGTCTGTATAAACTCTATAGAAACAAAAACTACTCGACGGATTTTAACGAAACTTGGTACAATTATTTGTCATACTCCTGAGCTGGTTATAGTATACATTTCATCACGCTACAATCAATAGGAGCAGAGCAGTGAAGGGAAATGTTGTCATTTTGTTTAAACGCGCTAATCTCAGGAACCGCTGGTCCGATTTGAAAAATTCTTTCAGTGTAAGATAGTCCATTAATCGAGGAAGGCTATATATCATCACGCGAAGACCAATAGGAGCGGAGCACCACTATTCCACGCGGACGAAGTCGCTGGCAGAAGCTAGTATAAAATATTTATACAAATGGAGTATAGGTAGGTAGGTACATTAAATTATTTCATGGAATTTCTTTTCTGAGCCTGCCATGCACTCTTTAGTAAGTATAAATAAGTCAACGGCTGCATACGTATGCTCCTCATTTTCTGTGACACTTCTAAATTCTGCCTCTCTACCTCATATCTTTTTTATTAAAACATCTACAGTTAAATTTTTAATCTAAAGGTACCTAATAAAGACATTCCTGAAATTTAAAGCTTAGTTTACACACCCCGCGCAAAACAAAAACATACAGACATTGCCATCGTGTAGATCCTACTTTATCTGCGCCTGTCACAAAATATCCTTATGCGAATACATTTTCAGTTCGTGAATAGTTTACGTGAAGCTTAAAGCACTTTGCGAATGTAATAGTAACTATTCGGTCTGTAATCCTCGGAGTGTGGCCCCGAAAAACGCGATGTAGGGACCTATTGCGTTTTATTTGTACGTAGTGTTCATAAATCCTATTAATATTCTAAATGCGAAAGTTTGTGAGAATGTATGTATGTTTGTTTGTCTTAAACGCAATAACTACTGAATGGATTTGATGAAATTATAGTACACACAATATATTGTTTTTACCTTGTTTGTCGGATGGGAAATCATCAAATGATTCCTCCCGCTTGGGTGGGGTGGAAGGGAGTGTCAGACTCTTACTGACTAAAACCCATCCATGATCCTTCCTCAGCCCTTTGCGTGCCGGGGTCCCGGAGACGCGGTAACTAATAGGATACTAATTTTATCCAGGTGCTTGAAGTAGTGAAGTAGGTATTATGATGTAACAAAGTTCTGATACAAAACCTTAAAAATAATTAGAAGTTTTCAGCATGGTACTTGTAATTGTTATCTAAATTACTAAACAAACAAAATGAGTACATAAAATAACTAATTAAACAGTAGTGTCACTTTCTAGGCTGGCTATGGCTATGGGTAGGGAATTCGCGCCTTTTTCGAATACCCACAAATCATATGAAATGCTTTGTCCTTAATGACTGACGGATCAAAGCACAGCCTAAACCCCTGATCGTAGAGACCTGAAACTTGGAGGGAATATTCTTTGTGTGAGATAGGCATCCGATAAGAAAAGTTTTTCCGAAATTCTACACCTAAGGGGGTGAAAAAGAGGGTAAAGTTTTTATGAAACTCTGACTTTTTCATTTGAATTCGTATAGCACACGCGGGCGAAGCCGCTGGCAGAAAGCCAGTCTCAAATAAAATTAAAGCAACAATGACCTACTGTCATGCATGAATGAATTAACTTAACAGGAACAATTAACGTTTAAAACGGAAAACAACACTTGACTAGGTAAATTGAAAATTTAATGAGTAAGTATCATGAGAATTCTATAATATTATTAATTTGTTTATTAAAATCACAGGTTATTATTTACTTTAGGTATTATTTTTTTATTACATTTAATAATTGTTACCCATTTCTTTATAGTTTTCAAGCGTAAAAGCCTTTACTCTGCCTGCATGGGTTTAATTTTTGT
This sequence comes from Pyrrhia umbra, assembly GCA_963891755.1. Classification (NCBI taxonomy): domain Eukaryota; kingdom Metazoa; phylum Arthropoda; class Insecta; order Lepidoptera; family Noctuidae; genus Pyrrhia; species Pyrrhia umbra. The sequence continues at coordinate 4,767,978 of OY982934.1, read as the reverse complement.
ATATTTTGACTAAAATACACTTACAATTATCTGTACAATAAAATAAGCATATTTTAGAGGGTTCCGGAGTGTCCCAATTGAACGAAAAGTTTTTAGGCAATGCCTGCAATGTTGTTTTAACCGACTGCAAAAAAAGATTTTGCATTTGACCCCCAAGTAATAATTGGTGTGTTATTTTTAACTGCGACAATTAAGTGCGGAAGTAATCTCGTAATTTCATTCTCAATAATACACGCTGTCGCTCACGCTAAATCCACGCGCGACTCGCCAACTTTATAGCCCTACATGTGCCACCGCTACGATACAAATTACGCAGACATGCGGCACCTATTTTGTAGATGTATAATTATGTCTATAGATTAAACGTAACAGTTTGAAGACGTATAAACGTGCATTTAATGTTTTCATTAATATCTTTGTAATAAATTATGGATAGGTCCTAACCGTTTATTCTTTAAATCCTGTAGATAGTGTTGCTAACTGATAAGGTAGGTTGGTACGTAGTCTATTTATTGTGTATAGTAAATTATGAGTTGCTGAACCCAATAATCCTTACAAAATCGATCTTCTTATGTAAAATGTAATTAAAAGAAATCGGTCTGCTTTAAGTGAAGATTCACCCAATACGTGACCTAGTCTTTGGACCTTCTGACGTAGGTTATTTAAGTATACCTAAGCAGGTAAATTTTAAAATATTTATGATACATAAAAAAGATTACAATTATATATATGTATTAGATAGGTAATTAACAAGTTAACTAACTTTCAACATACTTGTACCTACATACTTTGAGAAGTATACTGCAATAGCGGGCGTCAGACCTTTAATGTTCAAAACAATAATGAATTGCTTGCGCAGGGCTCGTACCTACCTACATGTGATAGATCACTATTACACAATACCTACACCCAACAATTTCAATCGAGAGAATATGAAGAGAAACTTCCAAGAAATTCTCGCCTGACCTCGCGTCAAGGAATTTGTGAATGAAGGGTGCGAAACCAAGATGGCGACCGGTACAGGTAAATACTTTTATAATAGTACGAACACTGAATAGACTCGCGCAATGAGTTTTTTTAATCGTCTCTTTGTTATTCAGTGATCCGAATATTTCGCCGGCAAAGAGAAAATGGTATGCTTGCGTCCGTTGGACGCAACGATTTTAATTTTAAATTTCATTTCAAAGAATAAGAAGGATATACCCTACCTACCCTTCCCGTATAAATACCCTCCTCTTGTCAAAGAGGCATACATTTATTTACCTTTTTCATTTTAATTAGTTTTCTAAAAAATAAAGGTCTTATACTAAAGTAGGTACCTACTAGTTATGTATCGATACGTAATGATAAGCGTGATTTGTATAATAATATATTTGCCTAAAATTCTCATATCATAATATCTATTTTTAAAATCACAAGCTATTAACTATCTACCTTAAAGTAGAAGACGATTGAGCTTTTCGCTATCACTACCTAACCTTTTAGTACCTACATAGCTTTGTATCTTGGGAATATGGGACAGCCAGCAAAAACACCGTTTAAATTCTGAAAATACATACGTTTTCGCAAATGACAATGATTAATGTAGCTTCTTCGTGGAAAATGTAATTTTCGTTTAGGCACTAAATATTAACAAAACGGAGTTCAAACACAATTATTTTGTCTGGGTGCCCAAGTTCCATGCCACGGGTTGTCTTGTTGTCTGATTCACATCCATTTATAATTCGTTTTCAGATAACTATGAGCAAACAACAAATAAATGGTTTGGCGTGAAATCTCCTAAAGTTGTGTACTTACATAGAATGTATGTACTACTTCACATGGAAAATATATCGATAAGCCCAGTAGTTAATGAATTAAATGTTATATATTTAACATCTATGATAATTTTAACTCGTTAGTGTGTTAAAGTAGTCGCTACGAGTGTGAAATGCCATTCACCCGTAAGCCTAATTGTCTATTTCAATTTACATAATTCGCAGCTACAAAGCGTTGCAGTAATTTAGGTGGCCTTGACAAGTTCATTAACTTACAGCACGAGCCGACCGATGACAGTAGTAATGAGATAATGTTACCATTTGTTTCCCTATGGGGTGAACTTTTATAAGAGCACCTCGGAGCTCACAATAGCAAGATAAAATGGGAAACTTTAACTATTACTTTGTCTAAATGGCGAATATAGACTAATATTTTATGACATGATTCTCAAGTTTGAATTATAACGGAGTAAAAAATGGAGGACAAAGTGTAAAAGGTGCACTCAGAAAAAAACATAGCATCAGCTGCTTGCGTGATACTCCGCTTTCATACCCAATGCGTATCGTAAGAATAAACTTAGCATATCTAACCGCAGACTCATAAGTTCTCATTCTTAATATTCCTCATTTGTAAACGCCTCAAATAGTACCTACCTACATAAAAAGATCACAGAGAATTATGGTGTTTAATATTTCTGTGTCTGATGGAATTGGGCAAAGTTAAATAAATAATTTATCTTACAAAACAATTAAGTTTGATTTATAGTTTAATCAGAATTTTAACAAGATTTTACAGTAACAAGATGAACATCAATATCATCGCAAATATGTAGGTATAAATAATTATATTATTTACAATAATATTATTTATACATATTTGCGATGATATAAATGTTCTTTGGCTGATGCTTTTTATTATACTCTTATTCAGTAGCTCTACAGAAGTAAGTAGATACCTACCTACTTACGCGTAAATCCCATTAGAGAACTAATAGTTAAGTTTGAATGCAAGTTCACAAACTCAAGGGCTGATTTTTTGTGGGTGAATGAGTGGGTGTAGAAGCTCTTTGTTTACACACTTCAAAGATAAGAGCCATTCTCTGAGAGATGATTCGTTTGTTATTGGTCATTGGGATTTGTTACTTTAAGGTGAAAAATAATATTCTTATGCAATTTTGTTTAACTAAACGACCTTTTTCGTTTAGTTTCTAATAATTAATTCGAAGCGGAATATAACATAATGAACATACCATCAAAAAAACAAATATGGATAATATAAGTATAGGTAGGTATTTATAAGTGATAAAAACAGATAACAATGTCTTCTTTATGTTCTAACAAAGATAAACAATGAGCTATGTGAGAGAGAGATCCGCAAGTGAACAAGGCCCTGCAGGAGAAAAAACATTAAAAGCTACTAAACTTCAAAAACTCCGCTCAATTCAAAGAGGGTTTTATGCATCATACACACAGCTGTTTTTGTTTTTCAACCCCACTTGTCTAGCTACACGTGCTACTGGCTTTTTTATAGAGCCGTCACTCCTTAATGAACCGTATGCTCGGAAACGGCCGCCAGGACGCCCTAGCCAGGATATCCTGTTTAAAAAATAAAAGAGCCACCCTCACACCTTTGTGAACCTCACAACATGAGGCTAAAATAAAAGACGATTTTGACAACTAACATCAAGGAATAAGGTTGAAAATAGAATTAAGCCTTCTAAAGGGTTTAAATGCCGAGCAAGACGTGTATGTGTATTGTATGGGTGTGTGTGTATGAACAGCCGCTCCCAAATTGCCATCGCTTTACGCTAACTATGCGTTTTGAAGTTATACTTGAACTTTTATTTTTAATTTTGTAGCGAAATGCTATTATTTTGAATGTGAAGTAATTTTCTTTCTCTGGCTCCTAATGTACTCTGTTTGAAAAAAATATTAAGTTTCATTATTTATATCAAAGTTTTGAATCAACATAGCACAGTGGGAAATGCGAATTGACATCAATATTCTGTATTTAAGAGTGCACCATTTACACCTACTTACTTACAGTTTTAAATAAAATTAACCATTTTAAACTTACTCAAAACGTTTCCTTGCATTTGTATGAGATAAAACGAGGCACCCATTCGAACTTTCCACGATTGATTTTTGTTACAAATGAAGCATCCCCGACGTAATGATCTCAAATCTAATCTCATACATCTTACGAGAGAATCTTTCCAAACAGTTTCTACCCCACCTTATCCATATAATGCTTTCGTCTGTCTAGTCAATGGCGCGTTCACGCTCGCACATTCATTAAATCTTATATTCCTATCTCTGTCTGCTCGAGTCGAGAAAACGTTCGGTTTTCGTTCGTTCATCAGTCAGTTTGCGCCGGCAGCCGAGGTAGGGAGTGTCGTACTGCGCATGCGTTGTATCCTCGACGATTGTCAAAATTCGAACGAACGTAAATAAACAAGTGAAATTTAATTTGTGCCAAAACTATACGTTTTTATATTGAGTTATTTACACGGACATAACGAAAGTGACATTTTATTGTGAGATATTGTGCAACGAATTTGCGAGTGAGTATACTTTTTTGTTTTTTTTCGCATGCCCGGAGCCGGCAACCGGCACTGATTTTATCCAGTAGGAATTGTATAAATTCTTATTCTTGATAAAGATCTGCAACAACGGAGTAGGTATTGTACGGATAATAATCGTGGGATATTATTGTCTGAATGCTTTTGTTTTTAATGAGATCCTCTTACGAGAAAAGACGGCGCGCCGTAATGCCTACATACCTACTAACATGTCAAATATTTGTATTTATTTACTGCTGACTTGTAGATCAATAATTAATTACTGGCGTCAAAACTTAATACTATGTGTACGTGCTTAACATATACCTAATTATTTATGTTACTAACACAAAGGTAAGTGCATCAAAACAGGTCAGAAGGTCGTTTTGTGGTCAAAGTTTTGTTTGTCTGTTTTTATTTTATCGTTTTCTACTTAAACCTTATTTTACTTGCTTCCTATTTTTTTATTAATTAAGTAATTCTACAAGTGTGTACCTAAGTAAATACTGTGTGTTGTAAAGGTACTCATTAACTTTCTAATGTCGTGCGATCTTCATTTGTTTTCCGCTTCCTAAGTGATAATACCTAACTACCTGTGACGTATCACAAAGGTCATTGAACTTGACAGGTATATTAGGTGTAGGTATATTATCATTAACATAATGTTCCCAGTTTTTATTTTTATATTTTGTTCCTATATCAGTAAAGTGGTTGCAACTTTATTGCTTCGATATGCCGATGATAAACCGTGAATTTTGGACCAGGCAAATATAAATTTTGAAACCTGGGCAATTTCAATATCGACTGGCTTTAAGATTAGCCAGTAGGTAGGTAACAAAAACAAATGTGCTTGGATTTTATTAAGACACCTTTTTCTACAAGTAGGTATAGGCATCAAAGTAGATAAGTAGTTACCTACCTGCCTACCCACGTCATTAACATACCTAGGTACTTACGTAAAATAATTAGGTAGGACTATAGGTAGAATGCGTAGGCACTTTGCGATTTATCTTTCACTAGCTTATCCACTGGTTTCACTCGCATCCTCAAGGAACTAGGTAGGTACCTACCTACTTCGCGCACCCTGGTAAAATCTATCCCATACTATGCATATACTACCTAGGTAGGTAGGTACCTAGATCCGTTATCGCTCTCAAGGAGGTAGGTACAATTGAATGAATAAACTCATAAACTCCTTACCTCTTTTGAGTAATACCTATATCAATGACTTACTTATAAGCCATACCTACTTAAAGTATGGTAGGTAGGTATACTAGGTATACTGAGTTATACCTACAAGGCTAAAGGAGATTTTGATTGACACATAATCTATATGTATAAAATGCTTTGTTCTGAATGACTGACGGACCAACGCAAAGCCTAAACCGCTGATAGTAGAGAACTGAAACTTGGAGGGTGTGTTCTTTGTATGACGTAGACATTAGATAAGAAAGGATTTTTCGAAATTCTACCCCTAAGGAGGTGAAGGAGGCGATGAAACTTTGTATGAATATAACATTTTTAATTTGAATTCGTATAGCTCACGCGGGCGAAGCCGCTGGCAAAAAGATGCTCGTAAGTCGTAGGTACCTACATATCGTATGATTCACCTGTACTCGTCCATCTTCTGCTAATCTACGCTGATTCAATCGCGTGAATGAAGGAAATAACTTGAAATAATAGTGTGACTGTACACGGTGCAACTAAAGTTTAATACCGGTGTAAAAATAATTAGCCTCATGGATACGTTACTGAGTATGCATGCATGTTCCCCAAGATTTACCGGAAAATTAATGACCGTATCGCTGCTAAATGTTGCCGTGTGTTAGGGTTTTAACGTATTAAATTACTGTATCTGTTACGCCTATTGTTTTTAAAGGGGGGAGGGGTACAGCTACTCTGACCCAAGCACGATGTAAGACGATATTATCGCTACTAAAATGGATCGTTCCCCAAACCGAAAGTGCGATTTGTCCTATGAACAAAACGCTGGTAGGTATTGATTCCTACATATATAATACTAGCTGTTTCCCGCGGTTTCACCCGCATCCCGAGGGTACTACTTCGCGCACCCGGGTAAAAAGTAGCCTATGTTGTTCCTCAGGGTCTATTCTATATCTGTACCAAATTTCATTTATATCGATCGGTCCAGTAGTTTTGGCGTGAAAGCGTAACAGACAGGCAGACAGACAGAGTTACTTTCGCATTTATAATATTAGTAAGGAAGTAAGGATGTCATTAACTTATCGTATCGAACCGCGAGAATCGCTATTCCGTTTTCATCCGGAGTCGTATCGTCGTCTTGTTGCGATAGCTTAAATCCAGAATCAAATGGATTCAATTCCAACCAATGAATGAACATCTATTGACTTTGTTGTTTAAAAGCGAATCGTCTACCTAGCTTTTTAATAGATTGTGTGTACACAACAATGATTATATTTATTGGCTACGGCTTGATTTACATTTCGAGACCATACACCGTACACTCGAGTGTATACAGCGGTGTCTATGTGTAAACAGTAATGTAACATTTATCGTTACACAATGTCGCGAAGAAACAACAAAATAAAAAACCGGCCAAGTGCGAGTCGGACTCGCTCACGAAGGGCTCCCATACCAGTATCTATAAAAATGGCAAAAAAATCGCGTTTTTTTTGTATGGGATAAAATTTGGGCTTAAATATTTATTTTATTTTGTTTTTAGTATTTGTTGTTATAGCGGCAACAGAAATTCATAATTTGTGAAAATTTTGACTCTTGCTTCTTAAGATACAGCCTGGTGACAGACAGACGGACGGACAGACAGCGAAGTCTTAGTAATCGAGTCTCGTTTTTACCCTTTGGGTCCTTACTCAAAACTTTACCCTTACCTTAAAAATATGCTTACACTTGTTTCGCAATTTCTGTCGTAGTTTAAATAATCTCATTACATTTAAATTGGCTGTCCAGTTCAATGACCTAAAGCTAGGTAACAATTCGTTAATCTGTGAGACGATAACACTCGAAGTACTAAGTACATAATCTACCTAGATACTTAAGGGGCATTCCACGTAAAATAGGAAAACGACGTAAATTTTAAAATTGCAATAATTCTGCCCTTTTCAATCATAACCCATAGTTAAATGTCTATATTTTATGATTCTGTAGAAAAATATCCATAAAAATAAAAATTACTACCATTTTTGTCCATCTAAACTTCAACTTCATACAGAATCACTCAGCGGACAAATTTAGGTCTGACTTGCAAGACTCTTTCTAGCCATTTTGGCAGTTGTAGAAAGTCGTCGCGTGTATTTTACAGAAAGGATGAAAAATACTTTGTTACAACATAAAAATAAAATTAAAAAGTATGTAAGTTTTTGTGTTATTCTTCTCTGAACAGATGCATGTCGCATGTCCCACCAGTCACGCAAAAAGAGATAAAAGTTGTTTTCCTAAGCTCAAATATAATTTTATGAATGCAGTTTCTTTCTAGAAGTAACAAAACACAGGTTCTTTACTATTTTGACGTGTTTTTATATATTAAAGTATAATATTACGGTTTTGAGAAGGTTTTGAAATCTGTCCCACCAGTCACACGTGGCTGGTAGGACAGCTTAAAAACCAAAATATCTCTTGCTCAGAATTGATTTAAAGCGAAATAATGTCTGGCTATTGCTGATTGTAGCTTTATTGTCTGTTCTAACCTAAAATGGAATGGTCTATACATCTTTTTTATATAACACTAGCTTCTGCCAGCGACTTCGTCCGCGTGGAATAGTGGTGCTCCGCTCCTATTGGTCTTAGCGTGATGATATATAGCCTATAGCCTTCCTCGATAAATGGACTATCTAACACTGAAAGAATTATTTAAATCGGACCAGCGGTTCCTGAGATTAGCGTGTTTAAACAAAATGACAACATTTCCCTTCACTGCTCTGCTCCTATTGATTGTAGCGTGATGAAAAGTATACTATAACGATCTCAGGAGTATGACAAATAATTATACCAAGTTTCGTTTAAATCCGTCGAGTAGTTTTTGTTTCTATAGAGTTTATACAGACAGACAGACAGACAGACAGACAAAAATTTTACTGATTGCATTTTTGGCATCAGTATCGATCCCTTATCACCCCCTGATAGTTATTTTGGAAATATATTTCATGTACAGAATTGACCTTTCTACAGATTTATTATAAGTATAGATGAATGTTAGCTGGGTGATAGTTTCCATACTTTCATATAACTGTGATCTTAATTGGAATGTAAGCTTCTGCTTACCTTAAACTTTGACTGGGTGATTGATGCTTTCTTTACCGAAGAGATAACGAGGAAAACTCGAGAGAAGATGAAGAAGGACACATATAAACATAACATAAACCAAGAGAGTGGCATAGAAAACGGAAAAAAAATTGGCATGAATGTGAGGAAAATTACAAAGAGAGATAATATTTGAGAGAAAATGAAATATAACGTCAAACAAACAAATGGAAAATAAAAAAATATCAATAGATATAGAAAAAAAACCATTTCAGCACTGAAATTTTTACACGTCCTTGAATACTTTAAAGATCATTTTCGTTAGGTTAGAAGCTGTTTTCTTATGCTGTGCAGTAAAATTTAGTAATAACTAGTTTAACCATGTTCAAAACAATAATAAAACTGATTAAAAAAACAACTGTTTTCACAAATTTCGTACTCGTCCCACCAGTCACAAAGACCTGTCCCACCAGTCACAATTTCAAATATTTTTCATATTTTTTCTGTGAAGGTTATCAGTTTATTTTTTTATGAAAACAAAATTATGTTCTATAAAGTTTACAACACAAAAAAAAAACAGATTTGAAAATTACGTGGTTTGGCTGAAATTCGTCATTGAGTGCACAAAGGTAGAAGGGAGGGATTTTTAAGTGTCCCACCAGTCACACTCATTATAATGATGTTTACTCAGAACTTATTAACTGTTTTGTTTTCTTTTTAATGGGATTTGATACATTAGTTATTTATCTATGTTTAAATGTATATTTCACTAATATTTGAGTTTCGAGGATATAGTTATAACTCAAAGTAGGTCAAATTCTGGAGTCAAATGTCCCACCAGTCACTATGGAATGCCCCTTAACTAACATCACTCAACGCTGATTTCAGCTGAAACTCTGAATCATTGTACATACTTACCTACCTACTTATTTAAGTGCCGACAATGATAACTGAAAAAAAAAAAACAAAATCTATTACTACTAGCTATTTTGTGAGAAATACTTCGATAAAACTACAATCTATAACCGCCTCCCGGGTCCTATCTAAGTCCATTCCAAACATCTAAATCGGTTCAGCCTTTCCACAGCGAAAGCGTATTAAAACAAAAAACTTACTTTCACGTTTTTAATTTATAATAACATGTAGGTACTGTAGAGGTTCTATGAAATATATAATATAGGAATTAAACCTTATTGTGTAAACTGGCCACACAATCATTTGAAATTAGAATGAAGGAAAGTTAGTTAGCAGTTTTTTTGATACAATGACGTCAGTCGATTCCAGATCATGGAATAAACTAAACGAATCCTCCACCTCCGACTACGCATTCCCTACAGTACCTACTACAATTAAAATCAGGCTCTCCAATACTAAACCCAGGAGCCTGTCTCTGAAGTTTTAAATGAAAACTTTCCATTCAGAAACTTAGAAGCATAATAGTCTTCGTAAAATTACTGCAGAGGTTCTCTTGCGCCGTACAAAGAAGGCAGGTACCCATTGATGTATTTTCTCGTTCAACCTCATTAGAAAACATCTTCATTACGCTCAGCAAAGGGCCCTTCTCATTCCTATTCTAACTCTAAGAAGTATTTGCTCGTCCGGGCTCATTACTGAAATCACGTTGGTTTATTTTATTGAAGCGCTGCCAAAGATAGAACACAGCTGATGGTATGACTATTTATTTGTATTGGTGTTTGTAGGCTGAATATATTACTGAAAGTACATATATAATTTACATGTTGAAGTAGATGTTCGCTAAATACATAGGTTTATTTGAGAAAGTTTCAACGTCAGCTCGGTGACGTCATTATGAAATACTAATATGCGAAGAATTAGTCTATCAGTGCATTGCCCTTTAAATTGTTCTTCATTTAAAACACAAATCGCATTTTTTTTTCTTTTGCTTAATGCTGGCACGAAATAAAAATCCGTTTTCTTTTTGCATCCAAGTTTTCTGATAACATTAGATTTCATTAGCGCGCTCTAATTAGGGACTTCCATTTTCAACGTCCTGTAGAGAGCCAAAGAGTTAATGTATTTTTATTTACCTAATATAATATTTGTTGTTAATTTAAATATTGCTAATTGGCATTTAATAATATTAAAATTCCACGTAAACACATTGGCATCTTTATGAGGCAAAAAGTCAAATGTAGGGTGACCACGTAGTATATATAATAATAATTTAATTTAACGCCTAACAAAACTATTAAACCAGGTAAACGAGCCTCGGGTACTCGACGCGCCATCCAGATAAGCTAAACAGCGACTTCCTGTATGTTAGAGTGGCTATCCTCACTAATTATGCGGGACGGTCATTTTTCGTGACTTTGTTTAAAAAAGACTGATTTTTTACCATAATCCACATACGTTTTAATAAATTAAGTAAAAAATACAATTATTACTATATTGTTTAAAGTCGATTTAGGTTTGTTTAGAGGGCAGCAACCTATATGCAAATATGGTCGGATTTCCTGTCTTTGAATTTGACCTTTGCCAAGGCATCAATATTAATAGTCTGCCCGCCAATGAATTGCACACTGCCGTCTTTTTCGAAGTCTGTTATAGACGACCTGAGTGGTTTAGTGGTCAACATGCCGGAATACCACGCAAGAGGTCCCGGGTTCGATTCCCGGCCGGGCAGAAATTGAAATGATTTATTTTAATTTCTGTAACGGGTCTGGGTGTTACTATGTATAATATGTATGTATTTATAAAAATATATAAGTAGTATATCCGTTAAGCTAGCACCCATAACACAAGCATGCTTGCATTGCTTACTTTGGGGCTAGATGGCGCTGCGTGAAATTGTCCAAAGATATTTATTTATTTATTTTAATGTTTTAAAGAAGTTTCAACTATATTGCAACCAATTTTGTGCCCATGTTTGATATATCCATGACGTCGGCTATAAAAGCCATGGAAATTTAGATGTTTGACATGTCTTACCATCGACTGTTTAAATTTGCCGATTCATATCACGCAACTTAGACATAAAGCTATGTCATGTGTGGGGAGAATCAGCATGTCTAGCCAAATTAGCCTAAGGAGATAATTCTTATTTTGGAGTTTGAATACATTTTGTTTTATGACCAGTGCTAGCGTGAGAATTGTTTTTATGAATTTATTTAATTTATTCCGAAAATAAAATTACATTACTAAATTACAAAAAAAACGACAGTGTAAAGTGCTAAGTACAAAGTTAGATTGTTATATTATTAATTAGTTTTGATAGAAATTATAATTAGTGAGCGCAAACATATTGTCTTTCAGACTTATGTTTATGATAAGAAGTGAGGCTTTATAATTTAAAATAATTACAGTTGATTGCTGACCCTCTAAACTATACCTACATTTTTTTTATAAATACCTACGTCATAATTTTACCGGACTATTCCCAAGTTTGCGGGCCCGTTTGGTGTTTAGAGTGTAGTGGCGTTGACTCGAGTCTCGGCCTCGACCCTGCGACTCTGAAACGCAGTATTTTTAGTTTTCACTGCATACCTCACGAAACGTGAGTCGTGACTCAGTAGGCATTTGTTTTTATTGTGTGCGAAAATTTACGTATCAACGGCCTAGAGTAAAGTAGATGGCGATTAGGGCTATGATACATTGAGCAATGAAAGATTGGAATTTATTGTAATGTGGTAGATGTAATCTAGCACTTCGTACTATCTTCGTATCTACTGTGGCCGGAAAGGCGATTATGTTGACGATTTCCGTTATACATAAATTATGTAGTTCATCTCGAATGTCTTTACAAACTCTTTGAGATAAAATATAGAACAATTCATATAAGATTGAAGTAGAATATGCATATGTTATTTTATCAACCAAAACCATACCTTTTCACATAAAAAACCAACCAAGTATTCGCATAACATGAAGACCCGAATCTTACTGTATTCATTTTGTACTAACTAATACGATTTCCGCTGTAAGACGGCGCGGATCAAAGGACTTGAGTGCAAACAGAAAACATTTGTAAGTCGTATGTATGTCATTTGTACCGTTTACGCCTGGCCTTAGGGTTTTTTTGTTTATAATTTATTAACTAACAGTGCTGAATGAAATAAGTAGGAACTCACCAACCAACTGATTGAGCAACTCCCACTGCAAAAGTTCAAAGAACTATCTTGCTCATCTTAGGAATAAAACTGAAAGTTCGTATCGAAACGGAGAATCGAGCTATCTTATTCTGCTATAATCGGATTTTGTATTTCGTATGCACCTTGTGTAGTAGTTTAATTAGGTTCTTGTTAAACGTAGCTTCAAATACGGCGCCTGGGCTGGAATAACAATTACATCACATGGTAACACCTTGGTGCAATATAAAGTGGACAGTCTTTATCGAGTGCGAATGATGCTTTGACCCTTTCATCAGTTGACACATAAACATGATAAACGCTTATATCCATGAGTCACGGTAATTTGCTCAACTTTATTAAAACAAGAGAAATATAAGATTTAGGTTATCTTTGTAATTTTGTGGGAATTCCCACAACTGTCCCAAGTGGCATAATATGCAGAAAGATACTAGTCATTCTTTTGGTCGATTATGAAAATGAAGATTTTTCGAACAACAATCGAACAGGTCGGTATCTACATAGACATCCTCAAGATAATATCATTTATTTGCCTCTTACGACACCCACAGGAAGCTATGAGTACATAAATATTAAATATAAGCACTGAGAAGTACTTACAAATGCATTATGTTCTATCATTGATCTGTGAATCAATTACGTATGGGCGTTGTTCCTGTATGAACGCATAAATTTTATTTCTCAGAACGTCTTTACCGACTGTTAGGTATTTTTCAATTACTGCACACGCTGGAAAATATTAATCGTCTTAGTACGTGTCAGCACTAAGGTTAGAAGATTATTAATTCAGTATTTTCTGCTGGCTTACGTACATATAGTTTTTATATGGGAATTATCAAGATAAGGTGCAATTTTATTGTAATTAGTGTTGAACTTTGGTCTTAACTTTATAGGTATTATGTTGGTGAATAGTGAACGATGATGAGTTCTTATCGGCACGCTTCAGTGACTAATTTAATGTAGCTCTTCAAATGCTCATGTTTTTTACCGTAGGTATGTGCTTAAAGGTTACTTACCCACACACATGCAGCGCTTATGCCTTAAAAAACCTCGAATTGATATTCCCCAGGGCTCTAATTACTCCAAAAAAAAACAAGTGTCGATACAAAATATACATCAACTTCCTTATTTAACTTTTTCAAACAAGTCAAACCACTAAATACGGCCTGTAAAAAAGTAAACAGGTTTATTTTTAAATTAACCCCATCGTAGCGGTCAGCTGCGCGAGCGCAAAGGGTTGCCTTCCGACAACACCGTTTCCGCTGTTAAAACCAACTAAATTGTAATTTAAAAGTTCTTAAAATAACTGCAAAGTATCATTAGAAAAGCTACTTTCTAGTGAAGCACACAAGGTTGAAAATTGTTTTACTATTTTGTCTTGTATTTAGCAACTAGGTCGGTCGGAAACATTAATTTTATTAGCTTGTGTCATCAGATCTATCAAAATAAAGTGGTTTTTGTATTGATACTAACCATATTTGGACAGTATTCTGTGAAGTCGGAACGGTCTCCCGATTTTGTGATTATTTAATATGGTCACCCTAATTTATTGATTTGCAAGTAGTAAGACGAAAAAATGGATATATCAAATTCATCATGAATTTAAACAAACAAATATTTTTAAGGTATTTCCTTATTTGCTGATAAGCAGTCAACATCATATAATGAATATATTTTTCATCATGAGAAAGTACCTATGTAAAGAAGAATTTAAATGCACGAAGCATTCTAATACATACTTGTAAATTAAAATTATATTAAGCTCCATTATTTACCGTGGACCGAAAACAATGATGTTGAAGCATGCTAAGGATATTATTTCCATATTCATTTTTATCGTCTCGCATATTTATAGAGCTTCTAATTAACATGAATATTGATAGAAGGTAATTAAATTCTTCCCTTTATGTTTTTAAACGATGAATTTTGCAGATGTTCTTTTGTTTGCGAATTTCCTCAAACGCCATCATTTCTTTGTTCCTTTGAAACATTGACATTCAAATTCAGAAGTTTGTTATTTACATATTTGATTCGCGAACAATAAAATACATACATATATATATTGTTAGAACCCGCATTGTCTTTGTTGTGTTAATGGAACATTTGTTATTGTAAACGTTATCGAACGGTCCACAAAAAACATTCTTTGAAATATATTTTTTATAATTTCTGTAAGTAGTTCATATTTACAAGTAATTATTTGAACGCAGATATCCTAGATTACGATTTGATCGGTCTTTCTGGTATGCATCGTTTATGTATCAACTTTTTACTTTAAAATGACACATTTGTCATGACATTTCAATGGATAACTTGTTCTTTGTGATATTCAATTCTTTATTATATTATCAATTATGCAACTAATGCAGCGCAGGTTTTTACGTTGTTCGTTTGATATATTCAAATTCTTGTTATTTTCCATTCATGAGTTTTATTTAATAAATTCTGAGAATGGGTTGCAAGAATTCGAACAGGATTCATGGTCCTTAGTGAATTTTCGTATTTATTCGTGTTTTATTTAATAGCCAGAGGTTGTATTTTATAGTGATGATGATGAAGAAGGTGTAATACCTGTTTAGTAATAAAATGTAGGTTTCCATCAGATCGGTCGTACCGATAGTAATATAAAAACCAAAGGACTTTCTACCTAATCTTTATAGGGAACAAGGACCAAAAACCCAATTGATGTTCTTCCAAAACATTTTATCATTTGAATTCCTAAATTAAAACTACATCGGTTACGCAAATACCGGTTCTTTAAAATTGAAAGATAGTTAAAAAAAACTGTAACACATGGCATGTGAAACACGAAGTAGATCAAACACAACATTTCCCATACATATTTGGTAACGTGGGAGTGCCGAGGTGCTAATGATAACAAGGATGATGTACGTACTGACCATTTTACTACGCCCAACTTATGAATGAAAGACCAGTTTTGAGTTTAGAAGGACGAAGGACCACGCATTTTTAAAAACTTGTATTTTATTTTTAGTTTTTTTTTATGCGTCTTTGGCTTGTTCCTAATTTAGTAGGATTAAACTAATTTTAATTCCCATTTGAATTAGGTTCTAACACAAAAAAAAAAAATAGAATACGAGCTTAAATGTTTTAATGTCGACGAACTTTGTAAATATATTCGTTTTTTATTTTTTCTATAGTACAGGAAAGTGAACGTCGAGAAACATGCGGGCGAAGTGCCAGATATTTGAAAAAAAAACACAAAGGGTCTTAGATTTTATAAACTAAAGTTCTTATTCCTCCATGTTCTATTCCTTCTATTAACTTCATTGAAAAAAAATATAACAAGATCAGCTCACATAACAGGAATCATTTTATTTTTATTTTACAGGTACCTTTATGTCTGAAAAGGTTAAGGCAAAAGCGCCGGCTATAAAACTTAGCAATGAAAACCTCTCTCAAAAGTAGCATTTTTATTATCACATGCTATAAAAACCGATGAGTACAATTGTTTTCTACACTTTGAAAGTATTTCCTCACAATGTATGTATTTATAGGTGGCGAGTAACAATGTTACTATTTTCTATCAATGACGTGGGATGTGTGGGAATTGCGAACAATATGAATTGAAACACCCACCTTTACTGATAAATACGAGTCCAATCAGACCTTTCCCGTATTGGAGCCCTGTATTCTATCTTGTTTAGAGTTAACGAAAGTTCTAGATATTGATGACAAGCTGATAGATACCCTGATTGCGTTTCATGATAATAATTATGGATTTATTGGTAGTTCTACCTAATTGCAGTCTCTGTAGAGTTTTTTTTCTCTCTAGTAAATTTTGCCTTTGTTGGTCCAACCAAAGTCCAATGCTGAGCATTCCCGGGTCAGTTAAATTATTATTATTGAGTTTTTCCATGTAGGTAAATTTTCTCAGGCTTAATTGATTTATCTGTTGAGTTAAAATTTTTGTTCGGTCTAAGGGCAGCAGGTTTTTTCTATTACGTAGTACTTGAAGGCAACTGATCCGGGGGTAGACCTAGGTCCAATAGTGAACTAATATTAAATAGGCTGAGGATGATGATGTACTATGTTAGTAGCACCTAGCTCTAGTAAGGAAAATCAGATGTTTTGTGTCTTTTCCTCTAAGAAATTTGTGAATTTGACAAAAATCTTAGAACGGCTTCGTGGAAATCTTCGGTACGTACCTTCATTCGATTAGGTCGTTTAGGTATCATACATACAAATTATAAATTTAATACCAAGCCAGACGGGGTCAAAATGGCGAAATTGCAACCGTTCTCCCTCCGTTAAGTGTAGCGCCCTAAATTGGAAGCTTAGAAAAAGCCAGACGTTAATGTCAGAAATGAGGGGTTTGGAGGGTCCTTTTAACGTTTCGGGTACTTATTTCGGTAAATGCTGACACCGAGCCCCAATATTACGTAGGTAACTTGGTATGTTTGGCGAGGTTTTTCTGGCCAGCACATCAGGTTTTGTAATTAGGATTCGAAAATTAAATCCTGTTTTTGTAATGAGGTTTGCCCAATTTATAGAGGAGACTACAAAAACGAAAGAGGTTGTATAGTTAAAATATTGTTTCAAACTTTTTAATTTTTTGGTTTTGGTATAATAGGATATTATTTTCCATAATAATACTAAATTAAATATCTAAAGAGCTACCTAAGCCGCTCAGTTGCTTAAATCTTAGATTTTGTAATTGTAATGGACGACTTGGAATTCATAAAATCTTAAGTTGCAAATTAAAATAAAAGGAGCCAGGAAAGATGCTTCTAATTACTTTTGGGGAGTCAAATCTCTCGGGATTCAAATTTTGAGAGATTTACTTAATGACAAAATATGCTTAATTATTTCCTGAGGAAATATAAAAAAAGTAGAACCCATGGACTATAATTTCGGCGTCTTAAAAGATTTTATTGCGGAAACTGGTCATTATAGGTGTCGAGTTAATAACTTGTCACTGTTTATTGCAAAGCTTAAATCCAAATTCCAACACGTTTTTATTGTGAGCTGCATTCATTGACGGCAATGTCTGGCTTACCCGGTGAAACTTCTGTTTTTATACGCAATTGACATCGACATTAATTTTGGGAAAGTAAAACTGAAATTAAGACAAAAATATTTATATAAAAAATTAGGACCCGGAAGGCCAAGTGTATTATGACGATTTGAGACTGTATCCATGCTGCACCGAATTTGAATCGCACTTGTAACGCTTTAAAAAGTTGTCGTGTATAAAGGGTTAAAGTCTATCTCCATTTCTCCAATAGTAATGTCATTTGGGTCACCTTTATTGAACTTTTCTGGTATGACAGGCGATTCACTTATTTTA
Organism: Pyrrhia umbra; assembly: GCA_963891755.1. Classification (NCBI taxonomy): domain Eukaryota; kingdom Metazoa; phylum Arthropoda; class Insecta; order Lepidoptera; family Noctuidae; genus Pyrrhia; species Pyrrhia umbra. Next base: position 4,750,004 of record OY982934.1, on the reverse strand, counting down.
ATACCGACTGGGATTAATATTTTAGCATGCTAAGCATCTGCTGTTTCGGCCATACATCTCCTAACGCAATTCATAAATTTTGTCGTAATGTGCCTTCATTACCGTCTATGACTCATATGTTTAATTTCATAACATCTTGTGTGTACATGTCGTGACCAGTTGAGACATGTCGTGAACTTGACTGATCTTAAACATTAGTCCTCTCTATTTGATTGTATGGATTAAAGTAATTACTTTAATTAACCGTTGACAAAAGTGTGAAGTGATATTAACGACGCGAGATGATGGAGCGTGTGAACAGCATGTTAAATTGTTACATGTTTGTGGTTGATAGTTAAAATTTAATTGATGGATTTGCGTTAACTGATGGAAATTTTCATAAACTTCAACGTATTTTTGGGTCAGATGAAGAATAAAGAATTGATAAAACGGTGGTAAGAAGTGGTGAACGGTTAAGAATCTTGCAGCAATTTTGTCAAAATTTCACCTACGTCTGAATTAAGAACAGCATGAAAACTTTGTCAATTTAAATACAATCAATGATAAACTACGTTTTGTTGCTTATCTTTATCTAAGCCTCTGTCTTTGGCCATAAAATGGCCCATTTCCCAGCTTTGACAAACCGCTCGCAAGTTAAGATAAGCACTTGTCACATTCTGTAGCTTAATCGTCCCCATAAAACCATGGAAATATTACATACATTGATTTAAAGTCAGAAGTCGTTGACAGCTAAGAATCTCGTTTCTTTAATGTATCCAGTTTTGGAATTATTCGAACCAATTACTTGTTCTGTACATGTTTAATCTTTTCCCGAGGAAGTCACTGATTAACAGGTTTTTTTATCTTTATGTGTAGTCGCCACTGATTTTTTTTTACTTACTAGATTGTTTATATTTGGACTGTGTTTGTTATTAGTTTCTGAGGTAATTGCTACCGAGACAGGTCTTTTCATTTATTTTCATGGTACAATTGAATAAATTAAACTTTCTTCTCAAGTAATGTGAGGCCTTGAATTTGTTAGTATCACGAATCGTCAAATGGCTTGGAAAATTATTCTGTTATTGGGAAACTTATTTTCTCATAGACAAATTGGTCATAACAACTAAGTACCTACCTATTTTGTTGGAATCATTTCTATTGTTGTTTTCGCATACTTCTGCTTAATGAAGACTTTGTACTGATAGGTAATTAATTACAAATCCAAGCGAAAATCAGCGCATGCAATTCATATCAATATGACCCCGATTAGATGACGTCAGTAATTATTAATGATCAATCTGTCCTCTTTACAATTGTATCTTCGAACTACTAATAGTGTGAAATCAGAGGATCATTAATCACGCTTAGTGCAAACCTAGGCTTTAGTTTGTAATGTACATAATTGAGAATAAGATTTATCACCTGTGAAGGGATGGGAGTCACTGGGAAGACCACTCGTTACTAATAAATATTCTAAACGTGCGTAATTCCCTGGGAACTGGAACGCCAACTGCGTAGGGCATAAATTACAGACGCAACGCCAATCACCATTTAGATTGACATCGATTTTTCTCCGGTTATCACGCTAGGGCAGTCGACAGCAAAACTCGTCTTTTTCTTTAGCACAAGCAAAATATGCGCGTGATTCATCACTGACATCCTCGGTAGTTACATTTTGGGACGTTAAACATTCCCAGGGTTCAGCTGAATGATTGAGTGAACAACAGTTTAATCTAAGACTTCTATTGTTTTTATTTGCTAATATGAATGACAAACCCAAATTATTGTTTAGTCTACAAAAAGGCCGTTATATTTACGTCATTGTACTGCGTATCCGTTTAGTCAGTAGCCGGTTGTATGTTCTTTAGGCCGACTTAAATTCCCATTGAAAGATATACTTATTAAACGTATCAAACTATAATTTTCTGCATCCGTACATCCAACGGTTTATTTTTTCGACACACCTGATAATTTTAAGATCAAGTAAACAACTTTATGTTCGTAAGGAGTTAAACAAAAAATATGCAAACGCGTAATGACCCCTTGCGGAGTCTTCAACGGATATCCTTTACATATGTTCATGTGTTTTAGAGAAAATAAAAAGGATATCCATGCTAATATCAGCTACCGTTTACGTTTTTCTTTCATCATTTTTTGCCCCAAAGGTGTTTGCGTGCCGAAAATTATTTGAAGAAATATTAAGAGAAGAGTAAGATTTTCATAATAATGAGGCGATTTGTTATGTAAATTGGACGATGCTACTCATTTACGTTAAACAGTAGATCGGAGGAATTAAAGTGAATGGTTTGGAGTGTGTTGTTCGAAATTTTGAAATCGGATGTCTGCATGAGGGCTCAATACGCAGGAAGTAAAAGAAGTTTGGGTATCGGTTTCGCTTCCACCTCCTTGCGCCATTTTCTTTTTGGAATATGAAACTTTTTAAATTCATTTAGGCGATCCAATTTACGAATATTAAAAAACTTTTGCATATTTTAGTCGAACCTACACTCTGAAGTTCAAACATTTCAACTTCAGTAAACTAACAAAATCAATACACAAACGAAACAGATCTCGTTATTAAAGGCATCAGAATTTGAAGCCACTTTTTTCACTCAATGACTACCTTGGGAGCTCTGCCTCTGGCGGGTTAACCGCTGGTCAAATCACCTTTGATGATGAATGATTACTGAGATTTTATTTAATGATGGACTCGGACACCGGCTCCCAACTGACAGCATAAAAAGACAGCCACAAATTGTCCGAAGAGTTTTTTATACACTTTGTACTTTGTAATGAAATGTGTAATCTTTCTTTTTAGTTTAGAAGTATGATGGATGGACCTATTACAATGTATTGAAATGCTTTAGTTTTGATCGGTTCAATTTAGTAAATAGGTGCTACTAGATTGATTTATTTTCAAAACTCGTATAATAGACGCTTCGCTATTGTACTAGATATAGTTTTTCGTAATTGCTTATAAATATTTTTATCAGGGAACGTTTTATATTGCGCCGCTTATTTCCTTTGTGTAATTTGATCTGACAAAAATTAATCACGAAATTAACGTTCTTTATTTATTTAACAAACCCTAAAGACGACCTTGATCACCTTATCCGATTTCAAGAAAACATCTCATTTGTGTAATCCTGGCTATAAAAACGTTTCATTGAACACTAAAACCGGTTTCATCCCAAATCCTTTAATTAATTTATCCAGTAACTTTATATCTGTAAACCTGATTGTATACTATATCAAATTTATATTCAAGCAGTCTTAGGTAATGCTAGACTTGTACTCGTAATAAGGCAGAAAACTGATTATAGATTCCTTTCTTCTCTCATAAGGTAAGCCTTATGTAAATAATATGATACCTTTTAGGTGTATTCTGAATATGGTAGGCAATATTAAAGTTTCGTCTTTAGATCAATCTTATTAAACAATCGTGTCAGGTTTTAGGCTGTGTAAACTTGGAAGTCTTGAGTGATTTTCAATGTTAGTTTAGGTTCGTACCTATGATACTTAAGTTTGTTTTGATGCTGTTTCTTTATAATTGAAAGTCAACGAAGTATTAATCAGTTTTATAAAGGTGACGAATTGAGTAATCTGTGTTTTAATGTCAAATGCATTACTCACCTATCCTTTAATTTGATGACTTAGAAATTTCAAGAAAGAGTTACCCAAAAATATGGATAATTTTGTTTTGTTGTTCTTACATCAAAAATAGTCAGATATATCTTTGGATAACTTTTTTATCTATGTTACAGGTAACTTTTGTTAAACTATGCCACGTTTTCCCATATCTACCACTTTCAAATTATGTAGATAAACATATAAATATTTATGTTGATGCAGGCCTCGATCATCAAGGTGTACCCGAACATCCATCCCGACATATGTATGTGATTAGGACTCATTGTTCACTGCCGAACTGTATTGTTCCATCATATTTTGATTATGCATGACTGATGAAAAAACAATAGGATTTATCTCAGCACTTTGTATGATGAAATGTTTGTCCGTGTGTTAATGTCCTTTGATTAGTGGGTCATGTGATTTATTAAGAGGTTACAGTGAAGGTGCGTCTTAGTACGACATTGGATGTGTTGCACTCGGAAAAGGCTAGGTCTTAAACCCGCGGAAACGCGGCGCGTTGGTACCTACATACGTATAAGAGAATGCTTGATTTTTTTTAATGACAGTACTGTAACCGAGCTCAGCTTCGGCTTGCTAATGGACTGGTGTTTACATACATAAGTTTCAATCCAGTCTAATGTCGACTATGCTCTCCCACGTTAGTCCAGGTGACGGTCAGAAGGTTTTTTATTTAAAATTCCCAGTAGCTTCAAAAACTACCTGACTTGTTCATTCGATTCCGCCTACATGGACCAGCGAGTGACTGGCGCAGAAATTCCTAGTCACGTGGTCCAATCACAATGATCGTGTAAACCAGGCTTTAGTGTGCACAAAACTACAAGACGACATTGTATTTCCGTACTCTTCTCACGCAAACTAGATGTAGGTCAATGGCCTTCATCCTTATTAGATTTTTTAGACTAGTTAGTTTGATTTAATTTAATTACCACATTGTGTGCAATTGTCTGTGTGTTTATTTACATTGTATCGTTAAATCTGGGATTTAATTAGAATAGATAATGCTTCAAAATTGTGTCCTATCATTTAACGATGGTTGAACAAAAGAGTATTGTTTCAATAAGTTTCCATCTGCACTTGCGACGTTTTAGAAGCAAGTCAATAATTAGAATCTTGAAATAAATAGCGCAAAGTCAGCTCTAAAAATCTATAATTTATAAATTCAAAAAGTATTAAATCACATTTGGAGTTAGGAACGCGGCCGTGGGCGAATGAATGGTGCGCAGGAGTTTGTTGACTGATCTGTCACTGGACGAGTTATGATGTAACTTTATGTTGGGAACTAGGCGCGTTATGTGTGGCGTTTCAACTTAATCGCCTATTTCTAGTTTGCTTAGATTTATTGCAATACAACTGTAAAATTATGTACTTTTGCGAAACAGTCTTGTCTTCCCAGGATAGCAAAAGATCCAACAAGTCTGGTCTTTACACTTAAATGTAAGGAAAAATATCTTGTTTTGCAGTATTTAAATTTTGGAGCGAAAACTATAATCCCCGTAATAGGCATCGCTTGACTCATTTATTCGTTCAGAGGCCTATTACTATAAAAGGCTGCCGTGCAAACAAACTGAACTAAAATTAGCTATATTCTGATCTTGTATCTCTAAAAACAAATAAAATCATGGACTTATTAAGTGGATGGGTCGTACCGCAAAACCGCTTAACAATCTGTCAAAATGATAAATGATAAATGATAAATGATATTTATTTTTGCAAGTTGGTTATAAAATAACACTTTTACACGTCAAACATATTTTTGTTTATAGCTAGGTGAGGCCGGTGTTTCCTATCCGACTACCTTGAGAAGAAACACCGAAACAAACTCAAGGGTCACAGTCTCTTTTAACGTCCAGACATTTAATAACCATTGCAATATGGGAGAACAATGTGGACTCATGTCTGAAATGACCTTTTAAAGAAAGAGCCATACAAATTTGAGTGGACCTGTCCAATCAATGACACGCAAGTGTTGGTCTTCGTTTAACTCAACAGCAACTTAGGAGCTTAACAATCCAACGAACGATACCATCAGAGAGGACATTTGGGTAGGCCGCACTAATTACTCAAACTGCCAGACGCAATTAATATATTAAATGAAATAAAATAAAAAAAATAACAAAAGGTCCACATTGTTCTCACATTTACAATACAAATAATTTCATCTACTTTAAACAGTAGGTAAATAATGTCATTGTGTATAAAAAATAATAATAAAAAAAATAAGTTAACAATCATTAGGAATCATTACATGTCCATGTGTATATTGCTGTGTAGGTGTAAATATTGAAACAGCTTATTCCCATGCTTTTTTGTCTTCAAGGTAATCCTTAACAGTATAATAAGCTTTATGACATAATTTTTGCTTTATAAAAGATTTAAATTTATTAAGGCTTAAGTTTTGAATGTCGCTAGGAATTTTATTGTAAAAGCGTATACATTGACATCTAAATGACCTACTTATTTTCTGGAGCCTGGTAGCAGGAACAACTAGTCTATGTTTGTTCCTTGTATTAATATTATGGACATCACTGTATTTTGTAAATAGACTAATATTTTTATGAGCATACAATAGATTTTCATAAATGTACTGGGATGAAACAGTCATTATATTAATTTCTTTAAACATTTCTCTAAGCGAGTATCTGGGATTTAACTTATAGATTGATCGAATAGCTCTTTTCTGCAGAACAAAAATAGTTTGAATATCAGCGGCATTCCCCCACAACAGAATGCCGTAAGACATCACACTATGAAAATAACTGAAATAAACTAAGCGCGCGGTCTCAATATCTGTTAAATTACGAATTTTTCTCACTGCGTAAGCTGCAGAGCTGAGCTTTTTCGACAATTTTTCTATGTGTGGGCCCCACTGAAGCTTGGCATCCAAAGTTATGCCTAAGAATACTGTGGTATCCACAGGGCTCAACTCTTCGCCCTTTATCAGCACACCGGTTTTTACTTGCTTAACGTTAGTTGTTGTAAATTTAATGCATTTGGTTTTTTTTTCATTTAGTAATAAGTTATTAGCATTAAACCAGTGTACAATTTTCGAGAGAGCGCTATTTACATCGTCAGTAACCAGCTGCTGACGTTTAAGTTTAAATAGAAGCGAAGTGTCATCTGCAAATAGTACTATCTCATGATTGTCCCTTACGAGGTAAGGTAAGTCATTTATATAAACAAGAAACAAGAATGGACCAAGGATTGAACCCTGAGGGACTCCCATCGTGACTACAGAGCCAGGAGATCTTTTCCCATTAACGTCAACTTTCTGAATCCTATTACTCAAGTATGAAGCAATAAGGTCCAGAGAGGAGTTTCTTATACCGTAGTGGTATAACTTCCTGATCAATGTTTCATGAAGAACGCAATCAAATGCCTTGGACAAATCACAAAATATACCCAAAGCATCATATGAGTTCTCCCATGCATCAAAAATATGACCTAAAAGTTCAACACCAGCATCGGTTGTTGAACGACCCCTTGTAAAACCAAACTGTTTATTATGCAACAATTTATGTTTATTAAAAAATTTCTGCATCTGATCTAAAATAAGTTTTTCAAAAATTTTACTGAATGTAGGAAGCACAGAAATAGGCCGATAATTCGTGGGGTCTGTTGTGCTACCCGACTTAAATAAAGGTATTATTTTACTGTTTTTCATAAGATCAGGAAACTTACCACTCTCAATACAATTATTAAAAATAATAGCTAAGGTGGGTGCTACAATGTCAATAATAGACTTGGCAACGTCCACCGAGTTACCCCAAAGATCAGCGGTTTTTTTAACATTTAAAGTTTTAAACGTTTTAATTATATCTCCACAATGAACGGGCTGAAAACAAAATTCCGAATCACAAATTTTTAAATTATCCGTAAGTAAGGATTCTGCAACAGTAGGTGACGAGTTTAGATATTTAGTAGTGGAAACGGGAATATCCGCAAAGAATTTCTCAAAGGCCGTAGCGACATTCAAGTCAGAGTTAACTATTTTGTCATCAATAATAAGGCTGTAATCATTATTCCTAGTACGGGACTTTCCCGTTTCACTATTTATAACATCCCATGTCATTTTGATAATATTACTACTATTTTTAATCTTGGCACTCAAATACTGTGATTTGGCTAAACTACAAACTTTTTTAAATAATTTGGAATAGTTTTTAACATAATTATTGAATTCAGGGGTATTAATGAATGTACGCTCATTGTACAGCTCATAAAGCCGCTTTCTACTCTTATGAATACCACTGGTAGCCCATTCACTAAAAGAAGCGCTACTATTCATTGTGATAGTCTTAGGGATAAAAGTGGTACTAAATTGTGTACAGTACATATTGAAAAAATCATCATATAATCTATTAGGATCATTATTTAAAGATAAAAAAGGTAGATTAGTTAAGAGTTTCTTCTTAAAAGTTTCCAAGCGACCTTGAGTTTTAGGGTTAACCGTGATATCCTTTGTAGCCACTTTATCATGTTGATTATGTATGGTGATCAACTGTCCACAATGATCAGAGTCTAGTAAATTTATAATTTCTTTGTGGCTAGGTATAAAATCTGTGTAAATATTATCTAGGCATGTGGCCGTAGAAGAAGTTATTCTTGTGGGCTCCAGAAATAAGTTTAACAGATTGTAAGACTGAAATAAACTTTGAATTTTAATAGATAACCCTGAAATTTCTAATAAGTTAATATTAAAATCACCACAAGCAATGATATACTTGTTGGAATTTGAGACTTTGTGCAACACTTCATCCATAACTCGTTCAAAACAATCATACAATCCAGAAGGTGGTCTGTACACACTTAATACAATAAACTGTTCCAACTCTACACAGGCTATTTCAATTGACCGTTCAACAGACAGGTCCACTATGTCCTTACGTTCCTTGAATTTTAGCTGGTTATGTAAGAGAATTAATGAACCACCATGTATAGCATTTACTCTGCTGAACGAGCTACCAACCTGGTGATTACTAAAATTGAACATGAATTGGTGGCTTTTTAGCCAATGTTCAGTGATACAAAGAATATGAATTTCATTACAATTCAAAAATAACTCTATTTCTAATTCTTTATTTAAAAACCCTTGAATATTTTGGTGCACCAGATTGATATTATTTGTATTTTTCCTAATTTTATTCAATTTATTTTTATTTAAAATGGTTATGCAAGAGGTTGCCTCTGTTGTCGAAATTTCTAATTTAAATTAATATTCATGTCATTAAAGCTAACCAAATTAATGGTTATTGTATTATTTATGTCAATATTAGAACATTGCTCAATAGAAGCAACTTGTTTAGCCAAGTTTTTGGCTGACATGCATAAAAAATATGATAGCGACACAGCTATCTGTCTTTTATAATAATTTGAAAGATAGTACCAGTATACATGATATCTATCCCTTGTCAAATAAAATTTACTACACTTAATAAAATTGTTAATATCTATGACATTAATTATATTATTATTATATGTCAAATTATGTAATGTCATATTCAAATTATATCTTATAATATTTTCTTCCTGTGGCAAACTATTACTATATGGGAATGTAAACAGTACTATTTTCTTTAAATTAAGGCTACACAAAGTCCTATGATAATTAATAATTTCAGTCTTGTTTACATTACCTCTGTTACCTACAAAAATTATCAAAGTAGTATCCTGGTTAAAGCTAATACTAATAATTTTTTTCATTATGTCAAACAAAGAACAACCAGGCATACAGTAGTTTATTATTGAATGACCCTCATATTTATTTGCAAGTAATTGGCCTAAACCCTTTCCAATTTCATCACTAAATATTACAATATTATTGTTTACATTTTGGACATGACTTTCAATGACCACAGGCAAACTGGCACAGGTCTGAGGTAAGGTGGTATCGCATATTGTCAATGAATGATCAAGTGATTTGGTATTGGTTACTAATTGACAATTGTCACAGGTGTTGGTTTGTGAATTCACTAGTTCATTCATGGCCAACACATATTCCTTCATTAGTTTTTCGGAGGCATTGTATTTATTAGTCATCAGACTAAGTTTCTCCTGGAGATGGTGTAGTTCACATTGCAGCTCCTCCGTGTCAATTTTGTGGTTCCTGGTACTTTGTTGTAAGTTATACGAATACATGTCCAATTGTTTCAAAAGTTGCAACCTTTCTCGGTTAAGTTTTACATTTTTGATGAAAAACTTTTGCCGTTTGACAAGCTTTTTTGTTTTGGTTATATATTTGTTAATTTTTATATATTTTTTTAGTTTGTTTTTACTACATTTAGGAAGTCTTACTGTGCTTATTTCGTCATCACCTGTCAAATCTATTGTGCAGGTGGGTTTTATATTAAATGAAGCGGACACCATGGTAGGGGCAATAGGCACCAATTCGCTGAATAGACTTTGATTCAACGTTGATGTGATGTTAAGATTAGTAGTTTCTAAAAGTGATATTTGAGTTTGGGCCTCATGTAGCTGCTGTTGTAGTGTATGTCTATGATTCAAGGCATGTTCGTACTCAACGCTACATTGGCTGAACCCGTCCACAACAAGTTGGAGCCTATCCCGAGCTTCAATGGCATCAGTGTGTTCAATGTGTAACTTTGCCATTTCTTGTTTTAAGAGTCTATTTTTTTCTAAGATCTCAAGGAACTCTCTTTCATTGTCATCCCTTTCCCTCATTAGCTGATCACACAACTCTTTAGACGCCTTAAGTTCGCTCAAAGCCAAGTTGAGTTTTGACTCCTCTTGGCGAGCATGGGCTTTCCGTGTCATAATCATGATGAAAAGGAAAGTTGGATTGAGAGAAAGGAGTTGTGATGAGAAAATAAAAAAAGAGATAAAGTTACGTTATAGAAGAAACAAAGAAACGAATTTAGTGAAGTCAAGTTGTGTCACCAAACTAAATGGAGGTTATGTTTACGTTTACGAGGTCATTGGCAGTAAGTAGTTGCCGTTTAATAAAGTTGTAATTAAAATTGTGATGTTAAAATACGTAAACAATAAAGCTACAAGGTATTAATAGGGTATTGTACCTGTAAGCAAGATGACAATGCAACATTCACTTGAGCCGGTAGCTGTCATCAACAAACTTAACTTTAATACACTTAATTTGCACTTATAAAATTAAAAATAACTAGTAAAACACTTAATTACGCTAATTACTTAGTGATTAATTGGAAATTGGCCTTATTAAACAACTTAATTAATATTTATACAAATAATTTAGAGGACAAATTTAAATCAGCTGTTAGCTGTAGTGTTGCCACAGAAAAGCCGCAAAAAAGATTCGCGATCTGACATGAGTGAGGGCGATACTCAAAAAAGTTATCCAAATTCAAAAAATCGCTGCCATTGTACCTAAAGTCGCCATTCACTGGTTCTCATCAAAAACTGGCAACACCGCAGACAGGTGTGTTCCCGTCGTGCCCCTTTTTTTCAACGTCCGTTCCCGTACGTAACTCTTCAAACAAAGACGTTACCGCCGTAAGAAGTAACAGTGAAATTGATATCTTATTCCTGGTAGCATAAAGCTGAAATTCGTCTGAATCAACGTTGAAGCTGTACAAGAGTTACAATGAATGGATCGTTTCCCTTACAATGTGCTGCAACGGTTAAAATTTTGTGGCCAAGGGAAAATCTGATTTAAGTATACGGAACAAGTTTCATATTGCTTTGTATGCGATAAGAGTATCGCGTATCCTCTATAATTGTGTTATTTTTAATTTATTTTGGGATTCTCCAAATCTGGTCCCTTATTTTGGTTATTGTTATTCAAAGGGTTAATCAAATTCGTCTGAAATGCCCCTGTTTAGTGTGTAGTGTGCTATTATTATTTTTATGCCAGGTCGACAACCTCAACATTTTTAACAAAAAAAATAATAGGACAATGGAGGCTGGAAAGAAATTCTTTCGAAAGAAACACCGCCAAAGAACTACGAATCTTAGAAGACACTGAGGTAGAAAGCGTGTCATCTTTGAGTTCTCTGTGCAATAGTGTGAATATTAACAGTAACAAAAGAACTAAGATTATCAACAGCACACCGATCACAAGATTTCTAACGATACAAGTTTTTCACGGCGAAATCCGTTAACGATATCAATTTCTATGCTTCACACACGTTAATTAATTGCCATCTTCCGCATCATTGGAAAATTCTCACGATTGAAGGAAAAAGCCGCTTTGTTAGTTCTTAACATTTAATTTTATCTTGGTACAATAAATATTCCCCATAATAAAGCGAATCGAAGTAACTCCTAAATAAAGTAGCTTAAGCGCAATAAACACAAAATAATCTACGGTTATATTCTGGCCGTCAATATTTTGGATAAGATGAAACCTTTAATGATGCTCCGGATGTGAAAGTTAATTAGCCCGAATATCTTACAAAATTTTCTAATTATGAACTGTTAGAGCAATCACCCGTCGATAGCTACAGACTGATAGTCAAAGCTTCTTCATTTCAAATTAGGTATAAATAATAAAATTCTTTTCAAGTTTCGAATTTAATACCGAATACAAATTGCGGAGAGCATTGAATTATGAAACTATCATTAACGTGGGATGAGCTTTAGCCATTTGCATTAGTTATGCGAACAAAAAAAGAAAGGATGCGAAACCTCGTGGCTGATAAAGATGAATCTCGTATGACTCAAACGAAAACCAGTCATCGATCGGTAAAAATAAAAAGTAACTGCTTAGAGATAATAAAAATAACTGATGTTATGACACCCACTGGGAATGTAGATGGATAAGTTTTCTGCACTTCCTATTATAAAATGTATAAACAATCTCACAGCTAATCCAATGTTTATGATCTCGGCAATAGATTGACGATCTCTACCTACTTCCATCGCCTCTTCACGTCTATATATTATATTAAATACCTAGGTAGATAATTAGTTATCCACCGTTTCGGACATGTATGCTAAGAGCAAAAAGTCATGAATTTTTTATGCGTCTGACTGTTAAAAATTAAATGTAGTCTGTCTATGATAGATGACCAATTACATTAAAATTCTAATGAATGCTTCTAACATTATAAATGAAAATCCAAGGTAAATAAAATACGGAATGTAATATTTTTCAAACCTTAATTTTGTTGGAACATTATCTCTGGTCTACAAGGACTGGCTGGATGGAAGGAGCTAAGAATTTTAGATTAAGCAAATAAGTATGTTCAGTACAATCACAATTTGGCTCGTTTCGAGGAAATTCCCTTTAGGATCACAAACAAATATCGCACCGTTATAAATTATGCCTTTAGATGTGCCCGGTAACTCTTGATGGCGCTACTTCCGCTTATATTTTACTTGAAAGGGTTGAGTTGAGTGTATTTGTTGGTTAAATATAACCGTCATTGTCATCTGAAGTGATTTGTAGTCTCGTTGTTTATGGCTGAGCTCTTAAGTACCCTAGACACAATACGGGAATACGGGTAGATGTTCAGCTATTGAAATTACAATGTCTTGCGGATACATTTGTAGCAAAAAATAATAAATATGATTTGCATTGTTCTACATTCTCATTAGTATTGCTTCGTTTCTCTTTTCAGAAGGAATTTATTCAAGTAAACCGTACAGTTCATAGGCATTTCATATGTCTAAGCTGTTGTAACAAAACTTGTTTTTCCACCAAAATAAACATCTCGAGTATTTCGAAAAATAGGAACATCTGAAAAATCTGTACAACATTCAGTCTCACCTGTCCATTAACCCTTTGAATAATTTCTGTGATGCGCTAAACGATTTACGATAGCGTAGCATGCCGAATTGGAAACAAGGCCGTCTTGGAAGAGTGGCGTGCTCCGAATAGTATTAATTACGGAATCATTGTAGCCATTTTGCCACGGAACCTCCGTGCCGGCCGTTAACGGTGCCGGCGTGAACGAAGAGAGGGATTAGAAGCATGCGCCGGCGCAGCTGCCGCACGCACGGACTACTTACTTCGTAAAATCGATCAATAAAACCTCTTTTTACAAGTGTCATCGGCTTCGAAGCTTGGCTCTTGACAATGTGCTCGTGACCATTGCTTAGCAAATTAATCTTTTGCGCACTCGCAATTCAGGGTTACGAATCTTTTTTGCTAAAGCAACTTATACATGCATTAGGAATTAGCTTTGGTGAATTGTCGCCTTTTCAGTTATTGTAATTCGGCCTAGTTTTTTGCTGATGTTGGCGAAAGATCGGTTATTGACATAGGTAATGAATGAAAAGTGATTCCAGTCAACCGTAATTAATGAGAAAAAAAACAATTTAGCCTTATCTATAACGGCATTACAGAGTCTAGACGGATTAAAATTTCTAGATTCGTCCATGTAGGTGAGCTAGGTCGTACATCAGCAATACTTTCATCATTTACTCTCAAACCGTAATATTCCAACTTTCTCGACAATCCCCCATATTTTAAATTCCTGTTACTCTGACAAAAGTATGGCGTTGAAGTTTTTGTCTGTTCCAGTTTGCTTATGCTCAGTGGCCGGTGGAATGTTCACGGTCCGTGGCTTCTTTCGAAACAGTCTTGGGCGTGCTAGTGCAAATGTTTTTTTTATAGATATGGTTAAATGGATTTGTGCCGGCGTAGACGTGTTTGATCATCTTGATTCCGATCCAATTTTGCTTAGTACCTTTTTTAGGTTCGCGCATTTTTTTCTCACAAATATTTGCCGAAGAAAGTGGATCACCTGTTTGTGTATGTTTAGTTTCTTTATTAGATTTGAGAGCGAAAGTGTAAATTAACAAGTTGAGCGTAATTAGCACGTGTCTACGATATGAGTCAAGATGAATTCGATCAGAATTTCCGTTTCAGATTAGCGTGTTTACTTTATATAGATCGATATTTTTATTACTGTGTTAATACATGTATGTTTGTAGAAAAGAATTTGCGGTCTTATAATAATTTCTTTTTCTGTTTGTCTGTCCTGGAATGTCTGGTCGTGATACTGCAGGTGTAGGGGCGTTGCTCCCTTCACGGTGCTCGTGCTCACTTCGGGGGCATTCGGTCGCCGTGACTCTCGAATTAAGAATGAGCTTGTATTATCATCATTGTCGACGATTCATTCAATATAATTTGGAAACCTTATTCAAGTTTTTGAATGAAGCGTGTATTTATAAATGGTCAGAGGACAGGTATTACCATATTGATATTCCTAAGTATATTTCAATTATATTATTTCCTATGAAAAGGGACCTTCAGCAGGCATTATCGTAACTCTAAACTCTATTATCCTGGATAGTAAACCGTCAGCTTAAGTGCAGTTTAGCATAATTTTATTCATCAATTATGTATGATATGCCAGAATCCCTAAGCCGGCTTGCAAGTGCTTTAACTATTTAATTGAAAATGAAGTGGCTTAGAAATTCACGATCAAAGTTGAACCTTAGCTTAATGGTTTTGAAGGCTAATTTATAGCAATTTCCATTGTTCGTCGTTTTCTCACCGTCTTATTATTCTCGTGTATAATTACGCTTCTGTTACTTGAGCTTTTAAGCGAATTCCCATTGTATCCTAAGTTTCCGCGGTGTCAGCGGCAGAAGTGATGTAATTTTATATTTAGCGTCCAGTCCTGGTGACTCATTGTCTTAGAAGCTTTGTTATATTTATACAATGTATGTAGCTTTAATTACTTTGAAACAAAAACACTGGTATGCTGATGGTGTGAAGTGACTTATTCAAGTAATAATGTGATATGTAGTAACCTGATCCCTTTGTCTTGAATCGCTTTTGTACAATTTCTATTTGGAACATAAATCATTAAAGATAGAATGATACCTTCAGGCTAATAATTTCATTGAAATCTGACCCCAGAATCAATAACTTGATATTTTAATCTAACTTTAAATTACTTGAACTTCTAAATACCCTTTCCAGCAACCTTTTTGGTTTGACATTATCCAAATAGGTCGAGTTTATAGTAAAACTAATAATTACGAAATTTATAATATTCCAAACATCGAAATCAGAGCCTTCGCAACTATTTCCATGTTTTTATAATTACGTTTTAATTTGATTTTGTTTCAACAAATAACTTTTATTAGAATACGTCTTCCATAGCTCGTTGTGTTTACTATTGAAAAAAATATTTTTCAAGATAATTAGTAATTACTTCACCACGACAACATTATACCGTGCTACGGCGCTTGCAGTAATTAAAATAAGTATTATAAAATTAAACAAACTAGATTGACCAGAAGCTGCAGCCAAAACACTTGGGATTGAACTTGAGTGTAAACAAATTTATACCAACGCCATCTTCAAGATGACTTCGTATAAAATATATGAAGTTGTCAGTATTCTTCTTTAAAGTTCCCATATGCAAGGTTCTCATTACCTGTGCTCGCGTCTGTAATACCTCATACTTTTATTCATCTCAGCTGCTTAAGTCCCAACTTTGCGCTAGATTGGTTCCATTCCTTTGTTGCAGGAATTTCTCAAAGATGCAATGCAAAATTCTACACTTCTTGGGATTGTATCCTTTTATCTGGGATGGTTAGGATATATTGTTAAGGTATCTGCATCTTTAGACTTGAAAATGTTTTGCTTGTTAAAACTTTTCTTTTAATGGTCTAGCTAAAGCGGACTATTATTTTCATTGAAGGGAAATATATTAAAAATTATTTCATAATTTTCTTAAGACTAAGACGATGGGAAAGGACTTAAGCAAATAAAGATTAAAGCTTCTTTGTATAACCTTCGCCAATATAAAACGTCTGCCCCATCTTTTGCCTCTGATATATTTTTTAATTGTCACAAAAAAGCAAACAATCGACATCTCTATGACTCTATACAGTCTTATCAAATGGAAGTTTACGAGTCTGTATGACCGTTACGAATTCACAATCGGTTTGTGACTATTAAATAAATCTGCAGCTCGAATTAAAAATTTGCTTCGTTCATCATGTCCGTGAGAGAATGTTTTTTTAGTCATTTTTTCATTATTGGTATTGATTGCATTTGATGTAACTGTGTGTTGTTTGTTTTCTCACGGGTTTATCTGATTTTTGATCAATTCGTATTTCTATTTAACACATTTTTTTAGGTCAGTAAAGTCGATAATCGTAAATGATTCTGTTAATGTATCCAAATTAAAGATAAAACATTGCAATGAAAATTGATATTTTTTTACTTAAAGACTACTTTGGAGCTGAAAAGACAGACCTACTCTGCAAACAGCAACATAAAATTAGGTTTTATTTGTAGTTCTCAAGTTAAGTATCTAATTGATCTCTTGAAAACTCTGGTGAAGATTACTATCTAGAGCAAAACAAATATCAACATAAATTAATTAACTAAATGTTCGAAAACAAACACGGGAAGATATTTAAAGGCTCTAGTTCCATTTGAAACCCACGCGACATTAATCAAGAAAGCTTACCGCTCTCCCGAGGGATCTAGTGTTAAGCGCAAATTGATTGGTTATTCATTTGCAGGGGACATGTTGCAAACATTGGTAATCCTTGTATTGATTAAAGGACAATAATAGGTATTTCAACTACAAAATGTATAGTAGGTATATCTACTCTGTGTGCTAGAAAATGTTCAGCTGTATACAAAGTAATGTGTTTTAAAATAACTGCTGTCGGTTCTCTATTGTATTGTGATACTCTTTTTTTTCTCTTTTACTCTTGCGGTTTTCCTCATCCAAATCTCCGATTGCACCTATCGTGCCTACGATAATTCTTCACGTGTTCCTATCTTAAGCAGTCGTCATCCATGTTTGTCAAACACATTTTTATTCATCACAGGTCTTCTATAAACTTGGCAGCAAGTGCACATTGTGTTACAAAAGTACAACATGTGCATTATCACTTATAATGCAATCGTAAAATCATGACGTCAAAGGTTCACGTAAGTAAATTTCGTAGGAGTATAAATACCTTTGTAATTAGAAGTTTATTTTCAGTCATTAAGTAAAATGTTACATCCTATGTGGACGGTGTCATCCTTTGTCATTCACTTTTCTCGGTAGAAAATGTACAGGATATTATTAAAGCGGTAGTTTCTCTTCTAAAGTACCAAAATCTAGTCACATTTCCAACAAATTCTAGGTTGTATTTTGTACTACCTACACAATTTCTACTAGGAACTAATTTCCTGCGGTAACTGCAAACGATTTTAGCAAAGCCATTACGGGAGCAATTTACGTTGTATTGCACTATTACCGACGATATACCACTTTCTGTCATCTCTGTAATGTCTATTGTATATCGATTATCTATATGTGTCTGTCTTAGTAGTTGAGGGTTAATGTTACTGAATAAGACATTCGAAAAAAAAAGCATCTTTGTTCATACACTTCGGGTTCTTCTATCGATGTCTTTTCAACGTTCTCGTACGACGTTCAGAATGGTCTACTGATGGAGTTGTTATAAGTTTTTTATGTACCATAGATATGATTCTTCGGTTGATGAGTCTTAATAC
This sequence comes from Pyrrhia umbra, assembly GCA_963891755.1. NCBI lineage: Eukaryota > Metazoa > Arthropoda > Insecta > Lepidoptera > Noctuidae > Pyrrhia > Pyrrhia umbra. The sequence goes on along the minus strand of OY982934.1, from coordinate 4,731,955 downwards.
GCCATCCAAAACATCTGGTAGTACAGTGTAGATCTGCTGGAGAGCTCTTGCTGGCTTTCTAATATTGACCATTGCTTGCAACGATTTCTTCTATTGTTATGCGTTCTGTATCACTACCATCAGTTTTGTGGCTTTATTTTCTGTTGCCGATCGTCCTTCACGTAAAGCCATTTCTCCTTTCCCCGAATGGCGTTATTTTACACTCAATCTGACGGATTAGGGGCTTAGCACTCAGCTTCTAATTTCATTTATTTCTTGAATTTTGTGTATGTTTCTTATTTGTTATCTAATTAAATGTTTAATTTTCTATTAGTGCTGGCTGTCTTAAGCCTATGAAATCATAGGTATGATGATGAAATAAGTAGTCTTTAGCAAAAAACCAAGTGCTATAAACGGCATCAATCTCGCATGTACCAGAACCTTGAGATAATATCTTTAAGAATGACTCATTTATCAACATTATTATTCTTTGTTGCAACAGCATAGGCTGCTATAAAAATGTTGACGTCATTATAATTTAAATTTCTTGACAAAAGTCTATCTTCTGCATAATTAACATTTCTAGCAATCAGTCTTAATTCTTGCTACCATCATGGTTATTTATACTTTTCTTACTTATTCACCAAGAGGCACTAAAAATGAAACAAACGATTTTTTGGTAGCAGCAGGAATTTTGCTTGAATCATTTAAAACTGATGCTGATGCAAAAAACTTTTGATAATCATAATAAATAATTCGAGTGGTATCAATTTATGGTGTTCACATTTTCCCTTATATTTTGTCCTTATAAATATCTCAGGGCTGTCGGTATTATTTTAACCTCCACAACACACGTCCACGTGTAATTAATACTTGCTATCGATTTCACATCACGTTCATAAAGCTTCACATTCACAAGACAGATCGCGTATATAGCCGCAATATCGAATATCACAGAGTGTTTTTATCTTACAAAAACACCGATATGTTTTCACAAGTCGCCATCGTTTATTTTCTTTGTGTTACCAACGTAAACACTCTGTGGTTAGACAAGTTATTTGGCCGCCCGTGTTTTTGTTTCGTTAATTGTTATTTGTTCGATTTTCTCGATGTTGCTTGCTTTTATTTTTGTGGATAATATTAGGAGTTTATTCTAGATCATCTTGCATTTTGTACAGGTTTGGTAAAATGTCACATGATATGAGGATATCGGAAGAAATAGCTTGGTATTTATTGATTTGGGTATTTCCAACAGAGCAAGTTTCAATTTAAAGAATTTGCTGTTTGTTTTTAACACGCTTTTATTAGCTCGGGTTGTATGTATGTATGTATGTAACGGAATCTTTGAACCTAATTTTCACTGGTTTCTAGACGTCTGATCAACTTGGAACTTTGCACACGTGTTAAGGGCCGATGACAATGCAATAATCCGATAAAAAAAACTAAAAAAACACGCTTTTATTGCTGACCGAACTAAAAAATGGAAAATAAATAATAGTTTAAAAAAACTAAAAAACACGCTTTTATTGCTGACCGAACTAAAAAGTAGAAAATAATTTTTAAATAATTAAATTCAGAGTATGAAGCGTGGGGTGCTTTATATTTTAATGATAACACCTATTCTATTGGCAACCATTTATGAGAGGAGAGTCATGAAAATATAGGAAAATGCTCCCCACGCTTTTTACTCTGAATTTAATTATTTAAAAATTATTTTCTACTTTTTATTATTTTATTCTTATCAATAACTTTATGTAGCGAACACTATTTCAGCCAACGACATGAAAGTTGAATCATAAGATCTCTATTGAAACCTTTTTGAATAGTGACAATGTTAGTTAAGATTTCAAATCATAGTTGTGTACCGGTTACTTCGTCCCCCGTGTTCCATTAATCGTCTCGAGCTATCCCAAGGGGACGAACCCTTGCCTCACGATAGACATGACATCACAACTTGATGTCAATTGTATATAATAACTTAATAACGATTATGTACAGGCTGTGAACTTGAATGTTAATTATGCATTGTGACTTGAATAACCCGTTAGGTAGGCAATTAACTAACATTACAACACAATGCTTTGGGTTCAAAAACTTAGAATAAAAAGACGATGACGCTTGTCAGACCAAAATTTTAACAAAATTTATTCATGAAGATGTAAAAAATGTAGCTTGCGCAGATAGCTTCATATCTTTGTGAACAATCGCATCTTGTGACGTTAGTTCCTAAAATTACAACATTAACTTCACGAATTTCGTTTCTAGGAGGCTTTTAATGAGAAAAATTCTTCGCTGCACCTCGACATTGGCGTAGTGCCCAATCTACGAAGTAAAGAAGTGCAGATAGGGTCGTTTGACGTTTTTTGGTATTTAGTATTGTCGCTTCGCTTTTTTGTATCGTGTAAATATTTTTAATAAATAATAGGTAGGTATAGAGATAGGTAGAAAATAATTCTTCGAATAAATTAACAAGAGCAATACATAATTAGATGTAGCAACAGTACCTGATTGCTAATTTGACGATAAAACGACCCTTCAGATTCATCAAAGTCAAGGGTAATTTTGCCAGTTTCTCCATATGTATAGTAATAAATTATCTTAACAAAATATAACTTGTGTCAGACGAAAATAAATTCAACTGAGCCCTAGATTTATTAGAGGATATATCGTCTAGGGGCAGAAATACAAATTTTGCTAACAACAACCCTTTCAACTAAAATAGACGTAGATTAATTTCCTTGCTACATAAATAAAGTATGTTTACTGTTAAATAATTTTACTAACGCCCTTCGTACTTCATCATCGTCTGCCTAGCCTTTTCCCAATTATGATGGGGTCGGCTTCCAGTCTAACAGAATGCTGCAGACTACCAGTGTTTTACATGGTCCGATTGCCTATTTAACCTCCACAACCTAGTTATCTGGTAATATGTTACCTCTTTGTATGTCTGGTTGTCAGAATTTCTGGTTTCTGGCAAACCTTGACGACTGTCAAAGATCTACACATGACAGCCGGAATCAGCAGCGTAACGTGCTTTTCGAGGCAGCGAGAAGACGTAAATGGTCACCCATCTACCGACTGACCGCGTTAAGTTCAGCTTCGCTTTTGGTCGTTCGACCCGTGTTGTTACTTAGCTACGAGCTTCTTCCCTTACTTACATTTTTTACTTCTTAATTATGATTGCAAATTACTGTACTTGTATTTTACCCCTCCAAGCTACAGAGACAGGCAAAAACATTACCGTTATTAATCTTCCTAACCGTTTGCCGTTTGCATAAAATGCAAGCCACGGATGGCTGGGCATAACGTAAATTGTGTTTTGCGCGAAGAAAAAGCATGCGTCTTTTTTGCTTAGCTTTGAGGGTCTGAAGGATAAAAAACACGCATGAAGAAATGCGTTTAATAATAACAATGTACAATTGTAAATAAGCGACAGCAAAAGTAACTAGAAAATATAAAATACTACTTATTTCGTGACCTACGTCACTAGGAACTACTTAACTTAACACCCGGATCCCATCTATCTCCGTACCAAATTTTATCCAAATACCATAACTAGTATATATAAAAACCGGCCAAGTGTGTCGGGCCACGCTCAGTAGGGTTCCGTAGTAGTCTTAGTTAGTCGACTATAACTCTGTGACCGGTTAAGCCTTCTTAGCCGTGATAGTTTTCATTACATGGGCTATGTCTGTGATTTTTTTCACATTTTTAAGTACAGCCATTCAAAAGTTAGACGGGGGGATGCTCGTATCGAACAAAAATTTGCAGTTAAAAGATAGATATTTCGCAAATGGCTCGCTTAACCGAAAAATGGTCTTCACACACCCATAATATTTTTGAAATACCTATCTAACGATACCCCACACGAAGGGGTACGCGAGAAAAAAAATATTCATCCCCACTTTACGTGTTTGGAAACGTAAAATAATATTTTTCAAAATTTTATTTAACCACTTTTTCGGCGTGATCAATATACATATTCATACCAAATTTCAGTAACAAGAAGCTCGGAGCTATGCCGCGGACAGACAGACAGACGGACATGGCGAAACTATAAAGGTTCTTTGTCGGGCTACGGAACCCTAAAAAACACGCTAGTGTCAAACGCTAGTGTAAAAACAAAACTAAAAAAAACTTAATCTTGGAATTCCATTCCTATTACTTCTTCCAACACCAACCATGTTTACCAATAATACAAACAGCGGTAATCCAATTATAGAGTAAGCCGTTTGTTTATCACCGTAATTGTTCCGATTAACCTTTGAATTATTAATACTGCGTCGACAAATATGCTAATGGCATCTTTGTCTCATAATAAGGTCATTATAATGACGCGCATTCTCTCCTTTATCAACAAAAAGATGATACACGCATATTTTACTGTAACCTAAAATATTTTTGTGATACTAAACAGAAGTTCTTATAACTTAAGAACCTATCAGCAGTGGCGGGTCCAGGATTTTGGTTTGGGGGGGCTTGATTCTGGTGAGGTTGGGTTTTATCAAGCGAAACACTAAAAAAACACTGATTTTATTTTGCTTAACGCATAATAAGTCTCCTTGCTTAGCTTTTGGGAGGGGGGGTTGAGCCCCTTAGCCCTGGATCCACCACCGCCTATCAGATATTTTTCCCCAGATGAATAATGGTATTCGTCATGCAACTTAAAATGAGAACGATGTTTCCATCAACAATTAAACATTAAAAGCTGAAACCACAATACGCAAAACACGTTCATTATTTTTACTAAAATCATACTAACATGCAACTAAAACTGTGAAAAAGTATTCTAATAGATTTCGTGAAAACGTTAATAAATACAAAAGAAAGTAAAGTAAAAATACTGTTGAAAATCGCAGCTTTTCAAAAACAAACGAGGTTATTTGTCTATATAGGTCAAGGTTAATTTCGTTATGAAATGTTAAAGAATTGAGGATGTAATTTTAGGCCGTATTTTCTCTACAATATCTCAGGTCTCTGAAGCCCTAATGGCCTTTAAAGTTCTGTTTTTATTTTCTTTTAAGATAGGCATCTTTGTAAACGCGGACGGCCTTCTGAAATTTTAAGATGTTTTGCAAACCTAATAATCAAAATGTTATTATTATAGGTCGAAGTCGATGGAAATATGAAAACACTTTTTAACAGACTTCATTCACATGCACCTTCTTACCACACAAAAGGAGGCTTACCTACACTCAACAAATCTATTTTTTATTTTATTTTTAAATATAATCTGCTTTCGATTTTGAATAGTGACTGTCTTGTATACAGTAAAATGTGTAATCAAGTAGGGAAGAGCGCTGCTGTCTGAGACACAGATATTTAGTTATCTAGTTCAGACACAGATGTTCACTGAATTAGTGTTAAGCTGTATAGATATGGGTTTGTAACCTAGATAGTAAGATATTTTTGCTTGAAATAAAATATATTATATATTATTAGTAAATTCTTGATAGTTGCGTAACTCAGCATAGTTGCTGTTTTTTAACTCTTTCATTTTTCAGCAGTTAATTAGGGCACAACTCACATTTCTTTTGCAATTGATCGGTGTTTTCAACAGTGTGCAACATTTTTTTCAGTGCAATATATTTTTAGAGTTCATCAAAATCCTATTAATTTGGGCATTTTTATATCATTTATATTTTCACTAAGCAGTCTTTCCACAACTTATCACAATCGGATTGTTGTCACGAATCTATTTGAAATTACAATCTGTGCTAGTTTGCTACGCAGTCAGTTTATGCCCTACAATCTGGCTGGTCATTTGCATTCCGAATATTGAATAAACACTGCACTATCCAGATTCCCTGTTCTGTTTGTCCAAACGTGATTCCGTGATTGCTCTCTATAAACAAACTTATGTTGCTACACACTGTTATACTGTATTTCTTGTTGGTTTGTTTTTTTGTCATTAGGAATCAAGTTGTTACCTATAAAATGACAGTAAGTCTTATGTAAAATAGTCTTACTGAATAATAAAAAGTCCTTAGTTATTATGAAGTGAATTCTTGTATTTTTTTATTCTTCACTTTTTTATTTATTTTTCTTCTTGAATCTAATAATGAATCAGATGCAACTTTTTCTCCATTAAACCGGAACTAATACATATGCGTTTGCTATCGTTAATCAGAAGGTTATTAACTCAGATAACTGCTAATTACACGGATGCTAATAATTACTCTAATTAACTACACGCTTGTATCGTTAATTATTACGAGATTAATGTACACTTTGTGTTCATGGCTTTTGTTTGTTTAGAGACCATTGTCTCATATTTAGACCACAGATGATGTATAAATTTAAAGTATCAACTTCGTCTCTAAGGACCAAAATAAATTATGTTCGCTACCGAATCGTGGTCTTTCGTTCATTGAATGGTTTGCTTTGAGCTACGAAATTGTATGGAAGATGGAATTTGGTATGGAGATAAATTGAACCAAAAGACAAGAGATACACTTTTCAGATAAGTATCTGGAAAGTGTATCTGTGTGTACTCCTACAAGAGATGTACTACTAGTAGGAGTAGTTTCCTAAGGAAGAAGTGAGACCGCGAGAAACAGCTAGTGTATACATTCAAACAGTGTATAAAATGAAAAATACAAACTCAAACTTTCAAGATCTCGATAAAGGAAGTCATAAAATCACTCTCAGTATATCTAGGGATGAAGAAAAGAGATGAAATTCAACATTCTCTTAGCCGAAAGCCGCGTTCCCTTTTTTACCGTATTGGTAACATGAATGAACACTTACAGTACTAGTAACCAGTTAGATCAGATTATAAAACTCACGATTGGGATATCACCTGCTCCAATTACGCAGGAAAAAGTAGAAATAGATTTCTAGATCAGTTTGAGCCCCCTTTCAAGCTTTACCTTGAATGAATCTACAAGTTTTTTTTTTAAGAAAACTGTTGCTATACCATACAGTTTCTTATCAATGCCACAAATAGTAACGGAAATTGGTATCTTCGATACATGGAAGTTGGGTATCTGGATGACTGCATTAAATTGAATTAATGGTCGTTTTTTTACATAGCAAACATACGTTGGAAGCTGGCATCGCCTTTAATGGGGAGTGTATCAGTGTACTTAATTATGTGTAGTTTATTAATGATACAAATGATTAATACAACAAAAAATAAGGCTTTTACTAACATAGATTAGTAAAACATTTGTTTAATGCAAAAAGGACAGTACAGACAAACTACATGTAATTTTCTAGAACAATATCTGAACAATCCTAATAATTTTCTGATACTGAGACGACATATACGTACCTCTTTAGTTAAATAGGACTACGCAATGGACCTTTCTGGCAATCGCAGGATTTTTCACAAACCCCAATAAAATGTCGCAGCAGTATGGGATGAAATAAATCAGCGAAATACTCCAGAGAGCGTCATAATGTTCGCTGAGGGAACAATTTACAACTTATGTCAGTAATATCGGAGCAAAAATGATTTTATTTTATGTCAATAGTCATTTCATGGAAGCCGGAAGACGAAAATGTAACGACATCCCATATTGATTTATACTTAGCACTAATACTGCGTGTAGAACTTTTTAATGCCTATGTTACTTCGTCGCTTACCTACAATGTTATAAAGGACCTAATTACTTGAATTCCTAAACATAAAACCAGCAATAAACAAGCATGATACAATACAGATATTAAAAATACTTCTCGTTCTGTTGAATAATGCTTTTCATGTGCACGACACTCGTAGGACAAGTTGGAACAATAAATTTCTGCTCACATGTGGAAGTGCAACAAAATTGTTCATTGCCGGCACACGCGACAACTCTGCTTGTTATAAACTACCCTGGAGTATAAATCAAACAAACTACATAATATATTGATATTGATAGATTGCTGCCTCGCTGGAATTATTCTTTTTTTATAACCATAACTTATCTTCACGGCTTTATTCCCTGAACGTGTAGCCAAAAGTTCATCTATACTATATTTATACCTTCTTATCTAATTTTGCCTAATTAATATTATATGCCTGTAATGCGAATGTAAGGTTGTATATATATACTTTCGCGCTTGTTTTAAAATTATCATAGCTTGTCTTCTTCATACTCAAAGATCTTCAAAGTCAGACCTTTTGATACATTATACAGGAACTTTTTTCTATCGTCTCCATTATGTGAACGGGCGAGTTTCTCAGGATTAGCTCCGTGCCTTTATTCTGGTCTTCAATGCACGAGTAGTTGTGAATCGCGATTTTTTGCCCATATTTTGAGATCACCGATTTCGATGCAGTATTCTGTTGATGGGTATAAAGTTACGTGGTTTTCATGGTAAAAACTGGCGCCGCGTTGGTAAATATATTTTAAGTAATTCGTAGCTCTTTATCAAATTTTCATTTTGATTTCACATGGTCAGAGTACGTATTCAAGATCAAGCAATGATATTTAATATGAAAGTAAAAAAAATATTTCCAGCCTATCTGTTCCTTTTTGCTCATTTTACATGTAAAAAGGCATCGAAGCTATAAAAAACCGGTTCAACGATTAAAAGTTCCGGTATACTTCGCGTATTTATATGCAGGACTAATAACATTGAGATTGCATTCTCAAGAGGTTGATTTGTAAAAAATACACTCACCAATACACTTGAGATTTCGTTCAATAAATTTCCAGAAATACGCGAATGATCAATGCATTACTAAAATAATCGAAACAGATATCGATATGTGAATGAACTTGATCGAACAAGCCTTTGAACAAAGATTCCTTCATCCTTCCAAACAGGATGTATCTCAGGCAGATTAGATAAATGTATCAGACTGGCTTCTTGTACTGCGGTTTCTTAAGTATTACTGGTATTACCAACGAAAATATCGCTCCATTTGTTTATAACGACTATGGACAAAGCGGTTTCGACTTCCTTTCAATAAGTGGATAATGATCTGTTATCTCGTTTTGCTCGAACACCGCAATTGGTAGTTTTTGTACCGCGTTGCCTTTCCGTTCTGTTTCATAGTTGGCAAGAAAAATAGAAAATTAGATTTTTATAACTGCTATTCCAGTTTTTGCTTGTTAAGGTGTACCTGTATTAGCACTGATATACTTTGTTGGTACAATTATTGTAAGTTACCTTTGATTTGAGTAGTGATGTAGAAACTAAAACTTCTATTTGTAAAGGTGTTGCTTCCTCTGATTATAAATTTATAGCTGTCTAGATTCTATGATTAAACTTAATTGTAATTCGATCACTACAAATGAGTTATGTCTATAAGAATATTTAATATATTAAATTTATATTTAGCCAGTGGCTCGTGTTATGATAAAAACTCGAAGGCGTCGAGACATTTAAATCAGGCGTTCATTGACCGTTGATGATTATATTTGAATATCTTAGATGAGTCTTAATAGAGAAAAACCTTTTAATTTCGACTGATAGTCGCATTTAATTTGTCTAGAATGATGTATTGTTGGCAAAGATAATAAATACTTATCTGTAGATATTACTATAGGCAAATATTGGCTTACGATAAGTATAGCACGTGTTATTTGATTTACTTTGTCAAACATTGCTAAAATATTTGAGCTGATTCTATTATTTAGTACCATTTAAAAGCACAATGCTTCGACTAACCAAATATATTGACTAAATAATATTTTAACCGTCAGTACAACGTCGTTCTGGACTCATAATGAGATTCTAAATGCCGACCCCTTTTTCATTTCAGTTTCAGTCATTACTAATTCTAGGTAATTTTCTTGTATTTTCCATTTTTCGAAGGAGGCCTTACAACGTTTCCCTTGTAAGTACTTAAAGGCTCTGTCCCAAATAATTTCAGAGATTTCTGACATAATTTGGTCATTTGGCCATTGTTTTGACTTTAAACCTTCTAATTATTCAACTATTTCGTTTCAAGGAACGGTCTTCAAATAATGTTGACCTCGTCCGAGCGGGTATTATTAGGTCTATAATCCGGAAGATTTGGCGACGACGTGACTGCGTTCCTATAAGGAATTTCTTAGTACCTAAATGAGAAGCCCCGAAGCTTCCAGTCACGTTTGCAATTAACGCTCGCTGAGTTTGCGGATGACATTAATTAGTAAATAGATGCTGTGGTATTATATGTACCACATCAAAAACTTGTTTATTTAAGTCATCATTAACTTTTTTAATTCAAGCAGCAAGTCCATTTGTAAGTTAATGTGAATTATACTAGTCTTTTATCTTTGTTCCTGTTTCAAAGGGTATCATAATTTTCTCGAAATCGTTTTAAGCAACGACAAATTTCAGGCACTTTGCGCTGATTATATCAAGTCTCCTTATTATCCTCAATTTAGGATACGTCATACGAACGTTGTGTGTTCCCATAATTTATTCACAGATTTGCTTGTAAGCGATTCGGGACACCTCGGCTAACAGATGGTACATCCGAGTTTTTGCTTCAAGTGGATTTCTCACGATTTTTTTTCCGCATTTTTTGCGGTTCCCAGTTTTTTTGGGGAAGTAGCAGCTTTTTTATTGTATCGTTAATTACATTCAAAGGGGGATTTGTTGACGTTTTTACATTTATATTCACTTCAGAATAAATCAAGAGTCTTCAATCAATAATTTCCCATCATTATGGGCATACAAATGGGAATATTGAATTTGGTACCAAAGTACTTAACCTTGGGTCCAACTCTATGCATACTGACTAAACTGATTACAATGTTGCCGCTTTATGATAATATATTCATTAATTAAATGACGAATTAGCATAGAAATGGTTTTTATCATTGTTTTTTGTCTACCCCTATGCTATTGGCCTCGTTATCTTTTATTTATTGTTCATCGATCTTTCTTTTTTTTCTCTAATATTAGATTAACCAGTTTTTCTTGAAATTGGAGGTCGCACGCTAGTTAAAGTAATATTTGTAATATTTCTTTTTATCAAGTATAAACATGTCCGGAGGTTTAGCACTCAAATTGGTCTAGTGTTGCTTTAGTCTAGTTTCTGAAGACGCGTGCTTTCAGTCTTAAAAATCTAACCTCTCAAACTAAAACTTTAGCTAATAACTAAACACTTAACGCCCACATTGCTTGAGTGCTGAGTTCTACGACCGTTTAAAACTGAATCGTCCATATAATTGCATTTCTTTAGAAAGGCGGGCACAATTCTTAGACTTTTCACTTAAAATTTTATTCGAAGGCATTCGATGAGATATTTTGATTGATATTTAATGAACTTAGACCTTAATCTACTAATAGAATTACTAATTCTTTATTTAATTAATTTAGTTGTATTTGACATTCTTACTCTCTTGAATCTGTATATCTGCTTATAGCATCCTACCTACGCACACTTTGGGTCGAAGTTTAAAACCGAGAACAACAAGTTGCTTAACTCCGAACTTTCTAACAACTTTTATCCTTCATTAACAACCAAATGCAAGTTCGGCTATAAATCGAATTACCTTCATTATCACAATGAGTAGACACTTCACTAAACTTTCCGATCGTGTGCTTCCAAATTGCTTAAACCGTAAAATCGATTACTGAAAAAACTTCTAGGTATCGATCAAATCTAGATCGACCTGCAAAAAGTGGAGAAAAAATATCTAATATCTAGGTGTTTGCGAATAGCACCTAATAGGGCAATTTTATTAATAACTCGATTTTATGGGCCCGTTGACTCATTCGGCGGCGCCAAACTGTGACTAGTAGGTATGTTAATAAGGTGAATACCACTACTATTAGTTCGCGGTGAATTTCCGAAACACCGGAACGAGTTATGACGTTCACCTCGTTATCTCGGCTTGTTTTTGTTACGTCACTGGCAGTGGTTATTACACCGGAAATCGTACCTGTTTATTGGCCGCATCCTTGTTACGACATCTTTGTCATTTTTTTCCTGTTTCGTTATAAATGGCTATCTGCTTCTTTTTTTGAATAAAAACTGCATTGTCCTTGTTATTATATGAATGTAGTATTAATATCATTGTTTTTTTATTGTTTCAGATTTTACAAAGTGATGAGCCAACGATACTGAACAAAAATGCATCTGCAAATAGTTTTTGCTTTAAGCGCTATTTTACTCTGTGATGCTAAACTGCCAAGGTTTAAGCCACAGGCACAGCCTAATGAACTACCAGCAAACCCTTTATATTCACAAGCTTTAGGGCAGCTACAAGCTCAATCAAAAACAGAAAAGACTAGTCGAATAGTTGATCAATATCGAGTGCGGCATCGGAGAGAGACATTCGATTCAAAATCGTATGAATCGAGTTTGACATGGGCGCATTCGGAGAGGCTAGACCAGAATGGTGATGTGATACTCCGGTGGGTGAATACAGACACGAGTATAACCTTCAGACTGGAAGCGAAGACTCGTGGTTACGTCGGTTTGGGTTTCAATTCGGCAAGGAACATGAGAGGCGCTGATTTGGTAGTCGCTTGGGTGGATGACAGGAATGGCAACGCACAAGTTTTGGTAAGTTTTATCAAGATTATTAACAGCTGTTGTACCTTTCTCACGGCACAGGGTGGTCTTGTTTGTTAAACATGGAAATTATGTTGCGGTAGCGTGTGAATTAATTAAATCGGAAGAATTTGATGACGACTGTTGATTGCGACAAAATGTGTTCGAAAATAAATGTTTTGTAATTTTTAATGAGATTGAGATCCAACTTGATAAGGTTGTTATGAGATGTTAGTCAAACCGACTTGATATAGGCAAGCCTACTAACCGGATTTTACCTCAATATCTGCTTAACTAATATAGTATCAATAAAGATAAATATGGTTGGTTATATTGTTAGCAACGTTTTGACGACACTGTGTAGTAGGTACCGAATAGGTTCGTTTTCCAAAGGAATACAATTTAATTTTACCTTATCAATAATCGTTCCTAGTTCATATTTGGTATACTGACAGTGGTATGTAATTGTAATTATAGGTTTATTAGACGACATCTGTGTGTCATCAAGTGTGAAGCAAAAATCATACCTATATTCCGCTTGAACATGTTAAACTAATTATAATGCTTGATAATATTAATTTCCAATTAATATTTTCTACAAGGCTCAAATAAACTCCTAATTACGATCCTCCCACGTATGTAATAAGACCCGAAGACAATCTCAAAGTACGTATTTTTAATTGGTACAAAATATGTATGTTTATAAATTTTACAAGGCGATCGACTCCAGTAGTAATTTTCTTCGTTATACATGTTCGGAATATAATACGTGTTCGTTCATTAATTAGCACATAATATTTCATTTTCTTGCGAGTAAAGTAAGATATATTTAAGATTTACACTGATACACGACCTTGCTCTGTTTAAGGTTCTAAGTAATTGATTTATGCGTCTGAAAACTTTACGAAATGTAATCTAATATTAAATTCTAGCAAGATTTTTGAAATTTATTATTTAATAGCTCGATTTTAGTTTTCTATCACTATGCAATCAATTTTAAATGACCCAGTTGGGTCTCAAAATCTATCGGTGGGCGAGCTTTAGGGTAGTCAGAGTAAGTTGGGGTTACTTAAAAGTTTGGGCAACAACGGCTTTAAAGTGGGCATCGGTATTAAGTTACATGTCGCATTTTTTGTGTATACCTAAAAATAATTACTTAAAGACAACGTCCTTATTCGTCTTAGGTCACATCTACATTCAACGAAGCCTGTATAAGATTTACCTTATTAGATAGTGTAGCGTTTGGAAAATGTAAGAATTTTTAGAATTAGTTCAGATTCCATTCATTGTTCTCTACTATATTTAAAGGCAAATATATTGCTTCTTTTCAATTGACAATATTGACATCCCTAATTTTAAAACACAACGGTGAAGTATCTATATCAAACTCAGTACCATTTTCCATCACAACCATCTTTTGCTCAATATGTTACTACGGTACTTAACTTGTTATATTATTAGTATTATGTACTGGTATTTTATATGAAGTAACCGTATGTTGGTTGCACGCTGCGGGAAAAAGCGTTTTACTCTGATTTCCATTTAACGTGTAACGGTACTTACTGAGCGATTTGAAACGGTTGCGGTGTCGTAATGGCGGAGTAAATATAAACAAAGCCAACGATTTGCGATCGTCATTTGTTGGTTGGTCGGCACGCAAGGATAGGATCAATTCCAGCCATTAAGCGTGTGAAAACTGAAGTCGTTTAGTTCCTACTAGCTTTCCGCCAGCGGTTTCGCCCGAGTGGGCTATACGAATTCAAATAAAAAATTACAGAGTTTCATACAAAGTTTGCCCCCCTTTTTCACCTCCTTAGGGGTAGAATTTAAGAAAATCCTTTCTTATCGGATGCCTACGTCTTATAGGCTGTGTGTTGATACGTCAGTCATTCAGGACAAAGCAAATTGATTCTTTGAAAGTTGGATAGACCTCATGAAAACGCAGTGTTTCGATTGTATTAGGTATACATTTTTTTATAATATTAAGTGCAATGGTAACACAAATAACAAATAGAAAAACCAAACGAGACTACCACAAAAATCTTATAACCATCATAAAAACATGCGACAATTCCAAAGCAATATCAACAACGTAAAGCGAAAACTAAACGCAAAATAGAAACGTTTTTCTGTAGAAACAATGGTTTGCGGTTTTCGATAGACGTGTCAACGTCCTGGCCACCAAACCATGACGGTTACCATCTCCTCACTTCGACCAAACATGAGATGATTCGCTAATCTAATAGCCACGAATTAATTTATTTTTTTACGTTAACGTTAAAGCTTCTAAGCTGACTAGTAGTCACTTAACCCTGGGAATCTGATTTGAGCTCGGATTTGGAATAATTAATTCAATACTTTATCGAAATTGAGAGTGATATCGCAAGTTTATTAGAGAACTAGCTGTTTCCCGCGGTTTCACCCGCATCCCGAGGGAACTACTTAGCGCACCCGGGTAAAAAGTGCCTATGTTGTTCCTCAGGGTCTATTCTATCTCTGTACCAAATTTCATTTATATCGGTCCAGTAGTTTTGGCGTGAAAGCGTAACAGACAGACAGATAGACAGACAGTTACTTTCGCATTTATAATATTAGTAAGAATAGTAAGAATTTGTTTTGGATGTTACGCCGAATCAGTAATCAAGGTTTAAAGTCGAAAACGTTAGCTATTTTTTTTGCTTCTAAATATGATGTTTCCTAAATTATTTATTCTAACATTAAATATCACTTAAAGTGCGCATTACAGCTATTATACACGATGATTAAATAATATATACCTTCGTAAAATAACTTGACTATACTTTAAGGTGAAATCGGGTTTATTAAATGTATTTAATTTTAGACCCTATTTACAAAATATGAAAGTTTTTAATTCTATTTTATCTTAAGCAGCTAAAGTATTTATGAACTATTTTTTAAAATTTTACTCCACGCTTTATGAATCGTCTATATTGCTGCCTTTTTTATTTTACTTATAATTAAGGACAACTTCTCCGTGCCGTTAATTAATTCTTAGAACAATTCTATCTACTTTCTCACACAATCGGCCTTATTTCAAACGTGTAATGAATTTTTCATGAACACTGATGCCGAGCCAAGTTCTTAGCATTGAATCGAATACTTTTACTAAACAATATTTTGTAGCTACGATGCGTTCTCTAAACCACAACACGAATTTGCATACAAATTAACATATACCATGGACATAGTGACCACAGGATGCGAGACGTCAAGTGTATGTGTGTATAGTTTGTATACCATTCGACTTAGTTTTGAGGGACTAGGAAAGCAGTTTATTTTTGTACTACCTGTTTCCCGCGGTTTTACCCGTGTTGTGAGGGAATTACTTAACACAGCCGGATAAAAAGTAGCCTATACCTTGCTTAACTTTCATCCAAATCATTTTAGCCAGTCATTCAAACCGTTTTACCGTGAAAACTTAACTAACATACTGGGCTTACCATGACGTGCGAAAGCAGGAATAGTTTCGTTGTGAAAAAGAAACTGTGCTATATGACGTTAGTAGCTGTGTCTCGCTCACACAACTGAATCATGATTGCAATAACGCGTGGTGGTACGCCCCATGGACCTTCGAGACGGTATCAGCTTTTTATCCTGGTGCGTTAAGTAGGTACTTCATTCGGGACGCGGGTGAAACCGCGGTAAACAGCTAGTATTTTTATAATATTCCGTGGCTAGGCAGAGACTCGCATATATGAAATAATTAAACAATATCTAATTATTTCTTAAGACCTTGTCAGCATTGACAATAATTTCTTAAACAACAATAAACAATTGATGTTTTCACTTATTATACTTAACTTAACCACACTGGTATATAACCATAAGGTCTATTGTTCTTTGTACACAGAAGGAACAATCGCTTCCTCCCCTACCTTTGTTTCGGAATAAGACGGAATTTATATGGAATATCTGTATTAATTACATAAATGTTAACTCTCTTTGTTATTTCACGTATGCCAATGTTTTGACATGTCGGATGTATTATAATAGCGTCTTTTGATATTTGTATCGTAGTAAATTGTATTGTTTGCCGCAATGAGTTTGTGAGAACTTTGTCTTGCCACAATGTGCTTTGAGCTTTAGGTACTTAATGAGGATCCGTAACGTTTTTAGTTGACAATGCAGATTTGTAGAGCTAAGTAATCCTTAACATACAGTGCAAAAATTTTTGATCTACGATAAAAATTGACGAAGTTATGACCAAATTACTAGCGAAGTTCACCGAGTGGTCGCCGCGATAGCTGTGACGTCACTCCAACGGTTAGCCGTTGGCAGCAGTATGGCGCGCAGTGTTTTGTTTGATTAATTGTGACTTTCAAACAAATTAAGTGTCCGATTTGTGTCTAATTCACCTTTTCAAACATGTATTAATATTGTATAGTGCCAAAATGTACAAATACTTCTATTATTACCTTAGAAAAAATATTTTTAACGTGCCGAAAAACGCAAAACTTCTTCAAAATGGTATCCTGTTGTAAAGAGATGATTGATGATGATTTTTTCAAGCCATCCTAAGTAGGTACATACTGAATGAATTATTTGTAACAATGAACGAGGTGGCAAAAAATAGCCATTGAAAACCAATATTAAGGTTTCCGTTATAGATCGACAAGTATATAGGGAACTATGAACTAAATAAAGCGCAAGTTGGTTAAATAGCCATCCGCGAAATGATCCGCATAGGAATGAACGAAAACAACATTTGTTTATCAAGATTTCTGTACCAATACATTATATTCATTATTTTTTACACCTACCTACTGCTGCCTCCACACAATCACCGATGATCGCGGTGATTTGCTATACATTGCTGCGTTGGATGAAAAACTCTCAAGAGTTTTTGAGAGTTCACAGCAATGTACAGCGATTCACCGCGATAATAGCCGATTGTGTGGAGGCCTAAAGATTTTAAATCAATATCTTAAGATTACTAATAAGTAACGTAGATTAACTTAGAACTAGATTACTGAGATAATCAAATGTCATGAAAGAATCCACCTTTGGAAGATTATCTGACTGAGCTCGCACAAAACCAGCCTCTACTTTATTAGTACTCATATTTTAGGACGTTTTATACTCAAATATCACAAAACACACTCTAACAACACTTTACGTAAAATAAATTGCCAAATATACTGACCAACCGCGTCGCAGCTCCGCCGAATAGTGAAATATGAATGCAGACTGCGCTCGGTTCCGTTGGAGTGACGTCACACGCTCCCGCGGTCATTAATTTTTAGCGGCCGGAACGGCAAATGTTTATTACTTAATATCTTCATAAGTAATGGTCCGATTTCGATAATTCAAAAAGATATATCATTCTTATGTCATAAAGAATAACATAGATACTAGTTTTATTGAATTTGCTATTACATTACTGATCCTCATTGTCAATTTGTTGGAATTTTGTCAACGCATGTCACTCATGGATGATGTTGGATTTTTTTAATAGTTTTGTGTATCATAATATGCATCCAAGAAGGCGAAAAAAAGAGTGAGGGACTTTTCCGATGACTGGGACGGAATAGAGAAAAAAAAAGTATCTCTCATCTTAAGTACAAAAATGTAATTAATTTATAATTATGCTAGTAAAATTTTATTTAAATAAAAAAGTAATCGTTCCCTTAATTGTACTCGCTTTGAGTTATTACTGTAATCTTTCATATTATTCAATTTTCGAAAAAAAAAAGCTTTCTGTTTTATTATGCACATTTCATCAGGGGCTCGTTTCAAGCCACACAAGCTTGTCAACTCCCCCTGGGGGTAATATTACAAATGGTTAACCACTCCTGCGTACAATCCCCGCTTATTTCGCCGGTACATTCAAGTAAAAAGGTGAAACGGAAAATTAGAAAACAGAAAAAAATGTTTTTCAAAAACTCTTTTTCGCCCGACTTCCTCCTAATTTAATTTATAACATAACTCGTATACTTACCCGGGTATAATGTACCAACAAGAAAAATAAAAAAGTAAAGAAGAATATCAAAAAAATAACAGTAAGTTTTTTGTTAAGGTATTAAATTGGTCCTTAAGCCTCAAATTGTTAGAACTGTGGGATAAAAATAGCGCATAAAAATGCCACAAAAACTATAAAGTTTTATGTCTTACGCAAAATAATCCTGTGCTCACACATTTTACTAGGAACAACACTGAATATTCAACGTGTGTCATGTGATAAAACATTGAATATCTTGATTCAACCAGCCGAATCACATAAAGAACTTAAAATATTCCCCAGTTATCGAAACAAACGGATCTATCGTTACATGTTACTTTATTGTTATTCAAAACGTATGCTTCTCGATCACTTTACTACACACGATCTGTCATCAACGTGAATTAAAAACAACTAAACAAAAAAAAAAACAACGTGAATTAAATTAGTATTCCATAAAACGAGGCTGGGATATCGTAATTTTGGGAATTCCGTACATAATCGATTCCGTGCGCGAATGTACAGAAGGATACTGTCGCACGCATTACAGATTAGACGTTGTAAACGAAGTACAGTCACGTACAATGACTCACCTGATTCATACGAGCGTATGCAGTTGTTTCCTGAAATATTTGATAAGGATCTACGACCAGTGCAGTGTTGCCATGTCAATGTCATTAATATTTTTTGTTGTTTGATAATAAATCTGTCAATTAGAGAAACAAATTAGATATTTTATATTGGCAAGCTATCAAGGAAATTGCTCCATTAACTCAAATAAATTGTCTTTATACCCTCTTAGATGCATCATACATCATTACATCATATTTACAATGCATCTAGAAAATAAAAACTAAAAAAAAATGTTATTTTAAATGATATATAATATGTATTTATTAATTTGTCAAAAAATACTCTAGTAATAATCACAAACAAAAGTGATGTTGACAGTATTAACTTACTATTATTATAAGCTTTATTATGTGATTTCTAATGATCCTATTCCAAACCCTTTGGGACATGGAATTGAGTTTTTATTTCTGGCAACATGTTCCGGCTAAGCATTTGCCTTTAATGTTTCTTCCTCGCCTAAATATTAAATGAGCTATCAACAAGATTATTGGATATTCCATCGCGACACCGTAATCCCATCCAACAGGTATTCATAATTAATTAATCAGAACAAATAAACCTATATCTAGAGAATTTAGAATAATAATTGAATAGAACGTAAATATTCTAATTTTATTTCCTACTTTAAATAATAATTAACTAACTTTTTTTTCACTTTTAGTTGCATTCAAGGTATTCTTTTTAAATATTACATCGCTACTTCAAAATAAACTGTGTTCTTATTGAAAGTAACAAAATTTTGGTCCTTGGAGCTCTTCATAATTCTGATTATAATTTGAGACTAAAAGAATTTATACATACGTAAAAAAGGACCGAGCAATCTCCCTAAGATACTTGGGGTATATAAGCAAAACCGACTTAAAAACAATTAAAATCAATCACCGACACCTCCCGTTGCGTTGCATCCAACGCTTGCAATATTGCAACAGTATATTCACCTCCATATTAGTACATGGAATGTTAAAACAAAGACTTCAAACAGTTTATGTCAATCAGTCCCAATATAACCCGTTTATCTTTAAACCCACTCGCACCCCAAAAATGTTAAGTACCAATTTCATGTCCAGAATGGGTCTTAATTGAATCAAAGACTTATAATTGGTGAATCAGTTTATTTTGTAAAATTAAGTAACGTTTAATGTGTGTTTTAAAATGGTAGAAGGGCATTTTACTTTGCTGCCTGATGAGTGAATCATACAAATAACTGTTACACAATATTTATTTTTTGTTGCACAATCAATATAAATTTTATTAGCTTATTGCGAAATTGAATGTGGTCCTCCGGTACGAATGCAACTCGTGAATCTTTCTATTATTTTCTGTGCATTGGGCGCAGGCATTAATCACCACTTTCACTACGTTTGCGTTTGGCGTTTTAACAAAATAACAATATTTTTTACAATACAAAATAACAATTATGTACCTATACGTTTAGATGCAAAGTTTATGTCACATTTTATATTCAGCATATTATTGTTCAAGACAAATAATACTAAATGTAGATCCAGTACACAACATAAAACAGTATCTTTTAAAAACAACTCAACCCTTTCATATATCCATGTGACTACTTTGTGTATGCAAGTCCTACAGCCCCCTTCCTGCTTTCAAACCTACATTTATGTCAAGCACGACGTAATCGCATTAAATCCATGCCTTATTGAAGGCCCATTAGGCAGGAAGTGTATCAAATTGGTAATCGAAACCCTAAAGGTGATTATACCTGGTGATCTATTTAATTTCCTTAAAACCCTCCGGGCGTAATCATGAGCCATCAGCCATCCAATTTAATGGGTTACCGAAATTCCTTTGATAACATTCGTCATAGAAATGAGATTTATTATTCTGGTTAATGTATGAGGGGTTTGTTTTATGGCGGGTGTTAAGGGTTGGCACGAAAGAGTTTTTTGTAATAAAATAGTTTGTCATGGATAAGGTTTTCTAGGTTAATTTATGATGTCTAGGGTTAGGACTTAGATTATTATAATATTATACGAGATGCTAAAAAGATTTATATTAATTTCTTTAGAAACAAAACAACGTACTAGATAATTTTCTTGCAGCGGGTATCGTATTTGCAAAAATAAAACTATTTGTAGAGAAATAAAATATCCGCTCTGCACTGCAAACGAATCCATGGGATGTTGCATAGCAGCTGCTAATCTCATCACTGCGTCAACCACCCCCCATAATAATTACAAAGAAAGGCGGTAGATAACTCCACAAATTCAGCAACATAATTTAACAAACTAAGCGAAGAACTAAGTCAAACTTCACACGTTCCCAAACGTCAGCGAAGATACAAGTACTAGACATGAACTTACAAAATCTCGTTTCAACTTTACTGGTTTGCAAACATCAACACAGTACTACGTAAAACTCAAATCCAATCGCATATCTACACATTGAATAGACAGAATACACTCGGGACCAATGAATTCGGGTCAGTAGCAAAGTATTTATATCACCCAAAACTTTTAATACTATTATTATGGAATAAAATCAATTAAAAGGACTGTTTATTTGAAATATATATTGCTGTCAAAAAACAAAGAAAAACCTCCAGTGAAAAATCATTTCAGCTTAATCGATCAAATTAAGTTCACTATTGAAAATGCTTCAACAGTTGGTATAAGAATCAATTTTATTTCATTCCGTAAAAAAATATTTAATTTGGACCAGCTTTTCTCTAACTAAACTGACATTACTCCGTAGATGTGAAGGTTTTTTACTGCCCAGCTTGTATGTGCAGAAATGCTGTGAATAGCATAATTCGAATCAGTAAGAATCAGAAGTCGTGGTGGCCTAGTGGTTAAGGCACCTGCCTCTCGTGTACAAGTGCACAGGTTCAAAACCTGGCAAGTACCAATGTGACTTTTCTAAAGTCATATGTACTTCCTAAGCATATCTTAGACGTCACTGACTAACGGTAAAGGAAAACATCTAGACTTAAAAAGTCTGAAATCGCCAATCCGTCTTGAGCAAGCGTGGTGATCAATGCTCATGCCTTCTCTGTATGAGAAGAGGCCTGTGCGCAGCAGTGGGACAATATATAGGCTGAAGATGAAATATTCGAAAATTGACAACCCTACGAAGGCAGTGTCTTCATTCACAGTGATTGGAAAAGTTAAGATTTTCTCACAAAAGGGAAATACATTTGGGAAATCAGTATGTACGTAGGTACCTGTGAATCGTAAAGAATTCAAAGACAAACCTTGAAAGCACTACTTTAGGCACTTACTTAATAATGAATGTTCCTTGCAAAAAGTTTGCTTAAAGAAAAGTTACTTGGTTTATTTTTGTTACTCGGGAGATTTTTTAAGCTTGGAATTAAGTAATGAGATAGTTTTCCAATAAAGAACAAAATTAAAGAAAATAATACATTGCACTAAAATATCAAAATTCAGATGAAAAACCATAAAATAATAGCAAAATGAATTTTATGCTCCATTTTAACAGATCTCGGCTGACAGTTCTTCCGTTTAACGTATAAGTAACCGTATATTTTTTGGTACAACTGGCTGATAAATCTTTAACAAAAAAAAAATGTGTGGAGTTCAAAACATGAAAAATAAAATAAAAGCTTGGTCAGTCTGTATGCATAAATCTTTTAGGCAATCGAAAGCCTTTATTTTATGAATCTTCAACATCATATTTTTTTATTAAATCCGGTTGTGAGAATTTTTAATTTTCAGGCGTTTAAAAACATGGGCAATATATATCATTTTAACAATAAGTCAGAACACTACAATAAAGTCTGCACGTTCACGTATTACTCCAGTTATTACGTCACAAGAATGACGTCAGTTGGCAGTTGCATAACTACCCTAGCAGTTTTATTAAAGGGGAACTGGAGTGCACTTCGAGATATACTCGCACTAGTAGTGAAGATGAAGGCAAGGAAATGTCCGCCTCAATTTCCCGTTTGCTCCATTCCTACACACAAGACGAGTTCTACTTTGTTTGATTAACACCCGGTTCTTGTATCCTGAATACGAATAGATTTGCCTACCAGTCGTTCGGATTATTGTTTTATCTATATTCCAAAAAACTGCGGAGCGAATTAACATTTCCTCCAAATAGCTCTAAGCTCTCCTCTAATAGCTCTAACCTAAGAGCGAAAAAAATACGAACACTCACAATCTGGCCTAATATGGACTAGCTAAACCTTTGGCCAAAACAATAATTTAATATAAAGGAAATTATAACAGTAGGTATCTCATCCAAAGTTCATCTGCCTGTAAATATAACACTCCTACTAAAAAATCCAATACCCACAATAGCGTTTCAAGCGAAAACTTTACCCTTTACGACACATCAGCAGAATCACAGCCCGATTACCAATAAAACGAACCTATAAAAGCCATAAATAACAACCGTTCCCTACATTACGTTACTAAAACCCTCGAACTTGTAAGATGTGCTTAAGGTGACCCAGACACTCCTCCGTAACATCCCGAACTCGTCAGATGTCCCTAAGGTGACTGAATTGTCATTTGAACATACTCCTCATACAGGTCACGTGCGTTTCGGTCGAGATACTTAAAATTCCCTTACTGATGCAGCATTCTAAACGAAGGCAGTTACACCTTCGAATACTTTGAATATAGATGTCACACATGGAAGAATGTGTTTAGAATATGTTATTGACACTAATTGTTTGAGGATCCCTTGTGTTTTTATGGAAATTTATTTGTGTCTGCATACTAGTTGATGAAGGGAATAATTGGAGTGAGGAGGAGGTTTTAAGTCCTAAAATGTTCACTGCATCACATATGGGTATCGATGAACTGCCGAACTAAAAAGTATATTTTTCCTATTTTTTCCCCCTTCATCTATAAAACCTATTTCGTGATTTCTCCTCCTTTGTTATCTACGTATAGTGCAAGGTTAGGAAGAAGGTTCCTTACATAATTTCAGTAAGATTTACTCGGACAAATATGTGTGTGTAGTAAGTTTCCTTTCAGTCCGCATCAAAAATAAATTCATTGAGTTATGATAATCTAGTTCCTGTCTGGAATCTTTTAGTAAAGTAAACTTTGGTAGGACGCATACTTTTGTTGTACCTATTATAACATTTGTTTTTTTGAAGGCAGGTATTATATTCATTGACCTTTTTAATACATATTTGGAAGTTTAACAGTGCTAAGAAGTCGTTTAAAAATACACAAGCCTACTCACGTGTCAGTATAAACAAACACGCTTTAAATATTCAAACCACTGCAATCAAACTACTCACCAACCATTAAAAAGCAATGAACGGAACCCACCCAAAATCTAAACGAATAAAATTTATGTAAACTAGGTAACACTTTCCTTATAAAATTGGAGGCGTTACGATAATTATCTGGACGAAATCAAAAGAGTATTTAACATGTCGATAAGTAAAGAAGCTCTAACGAAATAGTCCCATAATCTTTTGGATACCATCAGTATGCCTTGCCTTTATCTCAGAAGCTTCCAATCTCCCATCTCATAGCGACAATTAAGCCTATCGACTTCAAGTATGGAAATACGTTTTTTAAGGTTTATTAAACGTAAACTAACGTAAGCTTCACACTTTCTAATAATTAATTAGTTAAAATTGAACTGTAGAGTGTCTGATTACTTAGATTTTTATGTTCACACCACACTCACAGCGATGGTATAGATTAGTGTCCATGTTATTGATTCGTTGACACGTAATTTAAATCTCAAGTTAGCGAGACCTATGTGGGAGAGCTAGACAGTCAACATCATTATTTCGATCATAAATTTTCTTTCGTCAGTCATTTTCAAAATCAAAACGAGTTAATAATATTGACGGCGATGAACTTCACAAAATTAATACAGCGAATTGGTCTTGTTACATGATAAGACTTGGTAAATGATCTTTGCACAATTTAAGTTATAAACTTTGAATATTAAAATACCACTAAGATTAGAATTGATTTACTTATAAACAATGTCTCTGCACATCAACGTTGTAAAGAGACTATATCTCCAGAATAATTGTCTTAAACCTATCAAACATTCCTAGTTCAAATTAATAGTTAGGAGAGTACTTAAGAAAATGTCCTCCATTTTAAATTATCATTTCTTGGAAGAGGTTACTCAGAAACAGGGCCACAAATTTTCCTTTCTACTTTATAACTTGATCAAAATATGCATAAAAAAATGAATTTGATATTCTATTAAATTCGTCTTCTGCAATTATTTCTTCACTTGCACCGTCACAAATCTCCTTTTTTCGACGAAAACATTAATCAACATTCCATTTAATGTCTTCTAATAGTCTTTAAATTAGACTACGTTTTCTATAAAAAAACTCTTCCCTGACTCTAAAGACCCCACCATATTCAATTTTATAATCAACATTTCTTCACCTTACAACAAAACTACTTAAAATATACTTACTAATGCCTATTTCAAAACATTTAATGTTAACTAAATGCATTTCTACTGAGACTGCATGTCTCTGAATATTCTATAAATCTTTATGACCTGTCCATTGCATATTAACTGCCTGACATTTAGAATCTATAAATTACCTGTGAGACCTAAGGTTTTGAAAATGCAATGAGCTGTGCTAATGTGGATAATCGTTGGCAGATAAGTACCTATAAATTTAAATTAGGAAGGTGCACGATGGATCTGCGTTTTCTCAATATTCATTGCATTGAAGGACTTGTGGACGATTAAGCATGAGCCTTTCATCACGACACTTCTAAGTAATTGGAAAAGGATGGTTGGCCAAAGTACCGTACCATACGTTTTCTTTATCAAGAAGGTATTGCATTGAAACTTTGTGCTTCACCTTCATGTGCGTATCGGTGTAGGCGCTAATGTGTGCCTTATTGCCCAGTCCTCAACTTTATGCATCACCTGCAGCTTTTTGAAGATCGTCACTCCACCAAGCTGAAAAGTGCATCTTGTGCTGATAACACAGTCGACAATGTCAATGTCTTAAAGTCTTGCCGAGCCAAAAACGTAGAAAAAACATCTGATCTAACTAATTTAGAGACTTCGCCAACGTCAAAGTCAAAGCACTAGGGATCCTAAGTTTCGATGCAAAATGACTTGTGATTGGAACTTACAAAGGTATTACCATTCACTTTTAGAACCCTTTTCACTAAATCCTTTAACGACGTAAATGCGATTACTTTTGAAACATAAGTTATGGGCACACATGCAGGCGCAAGGTGCAAGCTACACCTGCACGATATGTTTACGCACGAGAGAGGAATTAATGCTGCTTTTAGGAATACTAAGCTGCAGAGCAATAATAGCCTTAGTTATGTGAACTTTGGACCTAAATGTTTTATGTCAGGCAGGCTGCCATTTATGGAGTTATGCCATTGATGTATGGGAGAACAAAATGAGATGATTAATTGTTAGGCTAGAGTATATATCATTACCTATATGGTTTATAATTTACAAGATGACAGGTATATTTTTTTTGTTTTAGTTAAGAAGTGTTGTAACGTTTTAAAAGTCTCAGCACAAATAAGCACTTCATTAAAATTTGTGTTAAGACCGTTAAGGTATTTTCAATCTTGCTAGCTATCGGAGATAAAGGTGCGGTGCAGCCAGTTTTGTTGTCGGGCCAAGATCAGCTGTGAGAGATTAAAGAATGCCAACCTCTCCATCCGTGTAATACACCCGTTTGAACAAGCCGCTAGCAGGTATATCAAATTCCCAAACAGTTGAATAAGCATAGAAATCAAAACAGTTACAGGTATTGCAAATTCTTCCCACAGAGATTCAAATCGAAAACCAGTCATAGATGCAATTCTATCGTACCTATTGCGCAAAACACGACACGCCGAAATCGCATTCCAACCAGGTAGTTAGCTCATTGATGCACTATTTAACTCTTATTGCTAATAGCGAAAGGCGAGAATTGAGTGGCGTATCGATTTACAATGAGATTTGCAAATTTCTGAAATGAAAGTTCAATTCTACGTTGACATTTTAAATAAGGCTGTTATGTGAATTTTAAACAGGGATGTGGGATGAATCGATAAAAAAATATATTCAGCACAGTTTATTAATATTTGAATACTTAATAAAAACATGCTTCTGTATGTCCCTAAAAACTGCGAACCTTCGTGAGAACTGAAAAGGTCATTCTGGTGCTAATCCTATCAAGATAATTCTTGTATAAAAAACTTTCCTAATTGATAAATCATAGTTAGATAGGTCAAATCAAGTAAGTCAGATGTAATGATATGAGAATGACAATAGATGTATCCCACGACACAAACTCTTCACTACAAGAGAAGCATTGTCTGCATTTCCTGCCCTTAAAGGTAAATAACGGCTTTTACTAATGTCAAATTTTGGATCGAATCTCCATAAAAAGAAATGTCATTTACTCACGACAGCTGGATCTAAGTGAATGATTACAAGTTATACAGATAACTGGCAGCCCTGCGCTGCTTCTATTGTGTTTCGATTCTCATGCGCGAACATCAGGTCGATTCTCAAAACTTATTCTTTTGTGTGAACGTAGAAAGAATTTTAATGCTTCCGTTTGAACTTGGTATAAAATCTCACAATAGAATAGCACTTTATTGCGTAATGCCGACCCATTTGATAGTCGACGATCATTTTCTTGGCTCATTTAAGTTTCTGTTCATGTAACGTGTGTTGTCGTGTTATTCGTATTTGCATAGTAGGACTCAATGTGTTGTCACATGTCACATTTACTGTTTGGTAGCAAAGCACGATTCTAGGAAGAGCGGTGTTTATTATGCTTTACAAAGAACAGCTACTAAAATAAAAACGTTAAAGTAGCTAGGAGCTTTTATTGCTACGCCAGAATGTACAGATACATTTTCAGAAGCTTTTGAAATAGCAAAATACATATTAAACCTAGCTGCAGCTAAATATCATCTGACGAAAACCGGTTATGCAAATGCCTTAAGCAGTAGGTTACAATCTATTACAACCAGCACACTTACTGCACCTCACCTGCATGGAATGAAAGCAGCACCTTCACAATGACACAATTCGAAGTTGTCCAATCATGTTATTACTTCTGCCCTAAGTAAAAGCGACAATCAACGGTGTACAATAAAAATCTCTACAATTAAACACGTTTGTGTATGTACGTTTAGCGGACCGTGGGAACGTGCGCCGGAGTCGAATCGACGAATCCATGCAAAATCCTGTTTCGCTCCAACATTCACTACCTGTTGTAAAATAGGATAGCGAGGTTTATGCGGTGCTTTATAGCTATTAAAGTTTTATTTTTGTGGTGTATGTTAGTACTGCCGACTGTGTATGTGGTGAGAATGCGAGGGGTGAGAGGAATGGGAGTTTTGTAGGAGATTCATTGGCAGATGGAAGGTAGTGTTACATGACGTATTTCTATCATTAGGAGGAGTAATGCTGAAGGAGAAAAGATGGCCCCACCCAGTAATAAGAAATACTGTTGTTCATGTCTAACTATCTGCTAGATGTAAACATTTCTAATACTCCTATCGAAATTATTTTTTCTTCATAGCTCAAAACATCTTTTGTTTTAATTTTTTTTTTGATAATTTTACAACGCTTTGGATCCTTATTAAAAAGTTTGAAACCTATTATGACCTTAACTATTCCTGAGTTAGATCGACGAATTTTTTTTCAAAGGCTCGTTCTCTGGAATAACCATTTAACGATAACCTAATGTGTCATAGGCTCTCTATCAGAATGCTCAACCCGTGAACTTTAGGATGAGTCATCGCACAATGCAACTGTATTGCACATTGCAAAGCTTAACTTGAATATTAGTAGGCTGCATTGTGTCACAACAACTTAATTTGGTTGTATTGAACCTGTTTCGAAGCAAGTTCCTAGTGTTGTCGCAAATTGCATTGATATTATACAAAACATTTATAGATCACACATTTTGGTTTGCATAGTTGCTTCTGGTTTTGACACCAGTTACTTCTTTGATAGAATGTGTACAGTCGTATGAATTTAGTATTGAACTATTGCTAATGTTTGCTGAGATTATTTGGCTTGCACTAGGTATTGTTTTCTGTTACAACTTGTAATAAGTGTTGAGGAGTAGAATTCAGTAAGCGCTAGTTGTATCATTAAACTTCTTTTGTTGACGTGACAGGAATAGTCAAATACTACGCATTTATTTGTCCCTTACAAGTACTAAATAACAAACAATAAAAAACCTAACTACGCATTCGTTTTGAATATGTAAAGTTTGTATGTTTGGTACGTGCTTGTGTTATTTCGATATTCGTTTAAGGAAGAAAAAAAAAACTTATGATATGAATTCACAAATAAGTGGGACTATAGTGTTAATAGGCCAGCTTTAGTTATTCCATAAATTCCTAGTGTAAAACTCCACTATTTCGAAGACCGCGCACTACGACACAGAATATTTAAAACGTTTTCTATAACCATACTTCATACGATAACTTATTCTATAGTCCTTACAGTAAGAGCTGGGATTCTAGGCTGACAATTATTTATGCGATCCTTGGCCGAGTATGCGAATTCTTAGTCGAAATACCCGAATATTCTGCGAACTGAATTGCGTATTTGTTTTGGAATGTCTCTTTAGCTTTATGATCATTAGAAGCAACGAATACTGATTCGTTTTGTCTCCTAACTCCTGCTTCTTTTGTTATGAAAAGTTTAATTTTGGGTAATGTTGAAATTCTTTTAACAGAATAACATTTTTATTGAGCTTTATTCTTGAGACATCAATAGAACTGTAGGCATATAGTTTTATATAATTCATCTGTTAATTATCGATGCGAATAAAGACCGAACTAACTATGCATTTAAAAATCACAAAGGTTCGGAGAATTTGATTAAGTTTTGGGCACGTAAGATTTGGGATCAGCTATCATTCCAAACAAAAATTCTAAGAGAAAAAAATCTTAACTGCATTAAAGCCACAGAAGCGAGCAGCCACGAAAGGTCAAAGCGATCGCTCAAAAGGGAAAAAAATAAGGATAAATTCCTGACATTTGGCATGTGTACCGTCCCCCTATCATTACGGGCAAAGCCAGGTGCTTGAACATCAGGCATGGCACGTGCACGCGACATCTGCCCAGCAAAAAAAGAACTTATAATAGTATACTATTTTATTTACTTACTTTTATACCTTGAGACATCTGTTTTGAATGTGTAATAGAAAGGAAATGTCTTAAGATCAGGGATGTGGTTGAACGGCAAGCTGGTTGAGCCTCAGCTGTTTTACACAAAGGATCATCTCAAAGCCGTCCCGATCAGCTGTTTTTAATTTAAAACGGTATTTTTTTTATTTCTCGCCAGTTTTATTGGTTCCAGCAATAAGGTTGGAAAAAAAGGTGTTATCTTTTATTAGCGAACCAATCAAATCTTGAGTTTTATTTTTTTTTGTAATTCGGTGTAAGGTTTTTGTATTTAATTATTTTATTTTTTATTGTAAGAAACAGAGAAGTTGGTAGAAATTTTACCTTAAAGTAACTGAGTAGGAACAGCCAGGTGATATGGTTATTATTAGATCTCTCAAATTAAACGCTCGGCTTTCTGCATCCGTAAAGGAAATAATTGTCTATTTTTGAAAACATGCTTTTGGTCCGCAAAAAAAAATGAACAGATGTTTCTTATTTTTGCGGCAGGCGCGGTTTTAATAATAGGGACTACCGTCTGTTGGTTATGGTCAATGTTTAATTACGATTAAAAAAATGTCCATTAACAGTTTCTTTACTGATTGTATTGTATTTGAATAATAATAATAACTTTATTAATACAGTACCTACAGGAAATTCTAAATATTTTTTTGTGGTAAAAAGGTACACATAGGCTCATCCTGTCTCCCAAATTAGGTAATCCATTGCCTTAGGACACAGTGTTCTGCTGTTGCTTCGTTGCACAATAATTCCTTTACAATTCTATCAATGAACGTTGACGGTGTATTAAGTACCACAAATATTTTCTAATGGTTACAGTTACATGTGTATTTTTGTCCTGTGACCAGTAAAAAGATTTTTTCTGAAATCATTCAAGTAGGATGACAATAACAGGCTTTTAAAGTGAATAAGTCGCTCACAGCATCAGAGTCAAGTTTGTTTACCAATCTATGTATAAATACGTATAGGTTCAAGTTCATATAGAGTAATGCAGAAGCCAATTAAGTAGAAAAAAAATACCAATTTCGACTAGTGGGCGAAAACTAGTATTACTGAAACTTTAAATAGAGCATGTAAAACATTGACGTTTTTACTACTTTATTATAGCAACAATAAAATAAGTTTGACATTTTAGGTTTTACTACACACATTAACAAAATTAGTTTTAAAACTACAATTAATCGGAATAGTTCTTAGTTTTATGTTAAAACTTTAAGCAATTTGGCCACTGTAAACGACTTTTACCCAAATGGTACTATTATTTATTTAATTATGCTCAAACGGCTAATAAGGGCAATAAAAATCTAAATGTGTACTCCTTAACTCCTTTTACGTTTTAATTGCTTGCCATTAAATACAAGTTCAAGATCACAGAGGCTTAAAAACTTTTGTAGGCGTAGGCTAGTTTCTTGTTCCTCATTATCAATTACAGTGTACGTTCTTGTCTGACAGTGATTATCCTGTAACCAAAAGAGGTAGCTTAGAATCGGCGCATTTAAACGTACCAGATAGATACTAGGTACATACCTATTCCCAGTTTCAAAACTGGATACATATGAAGATGAAGTTGCACAAGAGTCATTAAAATGCCAGATTTAGTTGACACCGCATTTTATTCATGAAAAATTGTCTATTGATATTAATAGAACTGTAAATGGGTTTTTTATAAAACGACATGGCTAGGTATTACGCTTTTACTTCAAAGAGGAGTGTCATTTAAAGTTCCATAAACGCCAAGTTTCTTTGCCTGATTCTGATCTCTTCTTCTTAGTAAAAAATTAAATGAATAGTCTGTTCGCTGTAGGCAGAGCGGTCGTGATCGTCTTGTAATCGTAGTAGTGGAAGGGGCAGATAGGATGCGCCTTAAGATATGTCCCGCCAACTATCTCTGCTGGAAGTTATTCCACTGCAATCATTTATGGAGCCTCCCACAGTATAGTTTTGATCTCGTCGGTTCATCGAGTAGAAGACCTTCGGTCTAGTGCCTTCTAGCAGTGGTTCTGAAGTAAACTGCAAATAACCGTAACCCATGAGCAAATTTAATCCAAATGAAATAGCGTTTACTAGCATGACACTTATAGACTGTTTCCTTGTTTCAGGACTGTTATGGCTCCGAATTCGAAGACCGCGCGATAGCAGACGACGTGAAGAACTACGAACTCATTTCTGGCTACCAGAACGACACGCACACCACAGTCGAGTTCAGGAGACAGCTAGATACTTGTGACAAACAGGACTTTGTTATTGGGGTAAGTGGAACACCGAAAAATACTTCGTTTATGAATTTTGTGATAATTTAAAGATTGTTGAAAATTTGTTTAGTTGACAGTTTTTTTATTGTGTTCCTTTTCATGTTGTAATTTTAGAGTTCGAGAAATAAGTTGATATGTTCGAGATTTAACTATGATCGAAAAGTCGTTTGCTGGTCCTCCGAGAACTAAATAAATTGTGATTTATTTAAACTCGAATATATGGAGCAGTCCATCTGAAAAGATGCAGTTTATACGCATCATTCAGTTTGAACTTGAAGATTCAAATGGCCCGCGGTTTTCAAGACAACTTAAAAACAGTTTTGGGATAATAGTGCACTCTATTCACTCAAAGAGAAGGCTAGGCAACGTCACGGCCATATAGTCTTCTCATCAAAATCATGACAGTTTAAAGAACTAATGTTAATCCAAACTATGTTTTGCAGGACGAAACCACTCAAATCCTCTGGGCGTTAGGGCCGGACGGTTCTGACGGACAGCTGCCGAAACATGTCAAGAGTGGATCTAGACCGCTGCGACTTCTCCAACCGGTGTCCAAACCTGAGTCGATACCGCTTAACCATTGGGATGTTAGGTTGACTAATGTGAGTACCAATTAATCACCCTGGTAATAAATAAATTAAGATACTTAATAGACCGGAAATAGACCAGCTTTTAATCAGTGAAAAAATATTCTGTATAATTAAAATTTTTTTTCTTCAAACCCATACGTGTGGGGTATCTATGGATAGGTCTTCAAAAATGATATTGAGGTTTCTCATATCATTTTTTTCTAAACTGGACAGTTTGCGCGAGAGGCACTTCCATAGTGGTAAAATGTGTCCCCCCCCTGTAACTTCTAAAATAAGAGAATGATAAAACTAAAAAATATATATGATGTAGATTACCATGCAAACTTCCATTGAAAATTGGTTTGAACGAGATCTAGCTGGTAGTTTTTAAGTAATCAGCAATTTTCCTCTACAAACAAACTTAATTATGCGGTCGGAAAAAACAAGATAATTGCGACTTTATTGCGTATTTTTTCTTTCCAATGGTCGGAACCCTCGGTGCGCGAGTCCGACTCGCACTTGGCCGGTTTTTATATTAGGTATACATATTGCCGTTGTTTTTTTTTGTTTAATAGAGGCAGGGATCATTCAATCCATTAAACAACCAATCCTTTTTTTTACTTACAGCTCACAATCCCCTACGTAATGGCAACATTATTCTGGTGCAAAATCTTCAAGGTTCCTGATCTACCAAAGAAGCATCACATAGTTGGATACGAACCTCTCATTGATAGCCGGCCTATCAGGAACAATATCTCAGTGCTAGAACCTAACAGCATGTCGCCAGTCCATCACATGGTGCTTTACGAGTGTGCCGATGACGATGATAAGCACCTTTGGAATGGCTGGGCTGAGGGTGAAGGGTACTTCGGGCCTAATAAGCCGAGCGCCTGGGCGACCTGTGCTACTCCTATTGCGGCTTGGGCGATTGGCTCTCAAGGTATGATAATTATTTTATACTAGCTTTCCGCCCGCGGCTTTGCCCGCGTGGACATTTTTTTTACACCTTGGGTTACATTATTCAAGTTTTAGTAGGGATCCCTAATTATTTCTGGAAATAAATATAGGCTATGACACTTCGTAAAGATGTAGCTTTCTAACGGTAAAAAATATATTTAAACCGGTTCACTCGTTTTTGTACAAACAAACAAACAATCAAATCTTTCCTCTTTAAAATATTAGTATAGATACTTAATTATGATACGGGAGGAGCCCGTGGCTAAGTAACAGCCGCATGGTTCGACTGATCAGAGGTTAAGCTGCGCTTGGCGCGGTTATTCCGTAGATGGGTGACCATCTTTGTCGAAGCGAGACTCCTCCGTGTCTCGGAAAGCACGTTGAGCTGTTGGTCCCGGTTGTCATTTGTAGATCTTTGACAGTCGTTAAGGGTAGTCAGAAGCCAGAAAGTCTGACAACCAGTTTTACCAAGGGGTACCGTGTTACCCGGTAACTGGTTTGTGGAGATCAGATATGCAATCACTCCATGTAAAACACTGGTACTCAGCTGCATCCGGTTTAGACTGGAAGCTGACCCCAATATTCACCATCTTTTTTTATTTTTTTGTTAATTTTCTTCTTTGTCTTATTTGTATGCGTCACGTCATTGGCGTAAAAAAAACGTATTTTCTTTCTTTGTTTGAATGTGATTAGAAAATTTCAATTAAGTATTGTTATTTATACTACTTTAACCATATTATTATTTTAAAGTACCTAAGAAGAAGCTTAAGTGTAAGTAGTATAAATATGACAATAAGGCCTAAAGAAATATTTATACGTGACCTTTTAACAACATAATTACAGCTTCAAATATTATACCTTTACCTAAAAATTCTTGTTCCATCTTCAGTCTAAAACAAACGCCTTTTAATTTACCTCTACGGCAATAATCCCTCTCAACAATAAAGCTCCGAAATCTTCATAAACATCTAATTAATGGCAAGTTAATTAATTAGCTAAATAATTTTCAGGTGAATTCCTCCCCGAAAACGTGGGAATACCTCTGGGCGAGAAAGGGGGCGTGTCTTACTACATGCTTGAAGTTCATTATGACAACCAGGCGCTTCATAACGGTGAGTTTTTACTTGTATTTAAAGCTTACTAGTAATTTCCCGCATATCGAAAGATAGAATAGAGTGGAAATCTCTAGAGGTGGCCTATGTCGAAAGACAAGCTGCAACGTAGAAACGACCGTTTACCGACAAGTACCTAATTTATGTAAAAAGAAAAAAAAAACTGTTATAAAGTAAACTTATTTGTAAGAAAAATCATTGTTAAAATAAGTTCAGCAATATAGGCTATTTTTTTTTAATTTAGTTATTTCCCGCAGTTTCACCTGCATATTGAGGTGACTAACTCACCCGGATAAAACTCCTCTGTCCTTCCTCTCGGGTTCGATCCCCGGGTCGGGTCGAAATCGCTATGTGGATTTGAGAAAATTCCTAGCAGCTCGGAGTCTGGAAGTTGGTGGTGTTATACCCCCGTGCCTGGGACACGTTTAGCCTTCGTCCCCGGCTGCTATCTTGATAGCAGTCGTTGTTACAATTCCATGTCATCCGTCAGGCGATTTCAGAAAACTCTAACACTAGGGCTTGTTAGGTTAGTAGAACCTGCAGCTCACACGATAAGAAGCTATCAAAGGCTATTTTCAATAATCTATCTATCCGAAGATTGTCTTACTGAGATAGAACTTTGGCGACTACTTCTTCATTATTCGACTATAAGCACCGAATAATTATTTCCGTGGCAGAAAACATCGACTGCTAGACGTGCCTACATGTCGGACCGCAGCCCGTGCTGCGTCTCCAGTACCACGCGTGATGACCACGCTAAATAAACTCGTGGAAGCCAACCCAGACTGCGATCTATTGTTGGCTCATCTCATCATCAGCCTATAATTGTCCCACTGCTGGGCACAGGCCTCTTCTCATATAGAGAAGGCATGAGCATTGATCACCACGCTTGCTCAAGGCGGATTGGCGATTTCAGACTTAAGTTTGTTGGCTAATTTCACCAAATTATTTGGTTTATGTAATTGGTTTCTTAAGCCGTGTAAATCAAACAATAAATAATTCCATTGATTTTCTTTCCCAGTGCTGGACAGTTCAGGCATCCGCGTCCACTACACTTCTTCACTACGAGAACATGATGGCGCCCTCCTCGTTTCTGGTATTGGAGTGTCGGCTCTACACGCCATCCCGCCTAAACAAAAGCAGTACAGGACTGTGGGGATTTGCAGCACCGAATGTTCTAAGGAGGTTAGTTGTAAAAATGCCGATGATGATAATGAATCATCCTAAATAATGATATTACCCTCTATTAGTCCTCTATTTACTTTCATATATGATTTGTGCACATACTGTTCATAACTTGTTTACATTAAATCTTAAACATAGATGTTAATTACGGGCCAGCTTAGTCGTTACAATGTAGTTACTATTTATTGTCATGAGTACCTAAGTCATTAGTAAATACGTAAGTCGTCAGACCAAACAATACTTCACCTATGAATATCATCTTATAATGACCTTCCGTAATAACATCAAACATTTTTTTAATAACAGATGTTACCAGAAGAAGGAGTAAATATTGTATCAGTACTGCTCCATGCTCACTCAACTGCGAGGAAAATTTCTTTAAAACATATCAGAGGCACACAAGAACTACCCAGAATATCAGAGGTAAATAAATTGAAAATTGAATTTAACGCCATCTAGTACAAAAACTATCAACTGTTTTCCAATTCATAGTACATTTAGTTGTAGTGTAAACAATACTAGATGGCGGTACTATGCTTGCTTAAACCTCTTAGCAAAATTATTTTAATTAGCGGTAATAGATGGCGTCGTACTAAAATAAATTTTATAATTTCAGGAGAATTTCTATGACTCACACTACCAACAATCCCGTATTGTTCCCCGTGGAAGGAAATTTATGAGAGGAGATAGCTTGATCACAGAATGTACCTACGACAGTACTTCAAAAGATAAACCTATTTTGGGAGGCTATTCAGCTAAACAGGTACAAAAACTTTCTTTAGTTTGTCCTTTTCCTTAAGCCAAGTACATTTTTCGCACATTTTCAATTATTTATTGTCATCTATTAGTTTATTTCATAATTCAAAAGGATGTCTTGCCAGTATTTTTTTGTCTTACTGAGTTGGCCAAGATTTTTTTGATTTCATAATTATACATTCTTCCTGCAGGTTTTAAAACTATTTTATTATTTCTTCCAGGAAATGTGTTTATCTTTCATCTTATATTACCCAAGAACGGAACTGGCTGGTTGCTACTCCATGGCACCCGTCAAAGAGTTCTTCGAAACGTTTGGGGTCACGGAGTTCTATGGACTTAAGTTCGATCAAATTGAGAATATCTTCCTATCTTCTGGGTGAGTTGAGAGTAATTGATATTTTCATGTTTAGTAAATAATTTAGAAATTCATTTGATAATTTGACCGAGTTCCTTGCGCCCTCTGTTGGATATAATGGAGAACTAGTATACCTAGCTATTACCATTCGCTCAAACCAAATAAAGGACCTCTTACCACCACCACTTTTCACTTTTTTTTTAAGATTGTAAAATTGAAAGAATGAGTTTTTTATCTTTGATTGTTCAACGACAAAAAATAGCCGTATTTCACAATCTTAGCAACAGGCCTTGTTATTGATGTGAAATATCTATTAGCGCCCCTGGGGGTAAGACAGACTTATCATCGTATGCCGTGACGGCAAACGGCATGATGCTCACTCAAGTCGTCACGCCCCCTGTTCTTAACTCTCTACCCTATTTCGTGTGTGCGCATAATAAATTGCTTCCTCATATGAGTGTGTGGGCGCCCCGTAACAGGCTCATTTTTACATAAAAAAAATCCAATTAAGTATAATGAAATATTCATCCATCCACTCTATCTACTTATACTGCTACCATAACCATCCATACTTATATGTCTTCTATATATTTCAGGAGCTTCGACAACTTGCCACCCCTGCCGTTATCAGATCTGGAAGCCCAGAAGCACATCAGCAACGACACAGGCGAGGAGCAAGGCGTGCAGGGTGACGACCAAGGTGTTGGCTTGATGAGTAAGTATTTTATAAATAATAACTAGAATATTTCCCATGGTTCACACACCCTCAACGACCCCACGCGTGGAATCGGGCGCCAGTACTTTCTTTCCTTATAGCTCGCACCTTAGTTTCATAGCGTGATGTGAAATACCTTTGACCTTTCCCAAAAATTGGGTTATCAGATGCAAAAATACTTTTTTACATCCGAATGATCGAAGATTAGCGCGTTCGAACAAGCAAACAAATTCTTCGACTTATCTGTAGAATTCGTATTTGTAGATGGAGACGGTTCTATTCCTTCTATGTAGCTCTGTCACTCTCTCGCACTGGAATCTGGACCACTATAACTTGTCCTAATATCCATTAGAGATTTGTATGAGTAAAAACCAGAATATACCAAAACACTACTCTGTGACAGACGTAAAGCAATTGAAAGTTTTGCCCTTGGTCTATTCCACACAGCTGAGCATTTTATATTATGTCTCTTTCTAACATAAGACATGAGAACGGTGTAGATTTTAGATTTTCCATCGCATTTTTCGTGATTATTATCGTTTACATTACGTACTGCAACACGCGCCATATTCTATAAGCCTTTTCACGCCTTTTGTGGTTCATCATTAGATTGCCAATAGTGATCATTATCCGCCTGCCCTTATAACAATTTATTTGGGGTCGGCGCAGCATGTCTTCTTCTTCCATACTTCTCTATCTGACGTCATCTCAGTAGTAACATCCTTTCTACCCATATTATCTTTCACACTAATAATGATCATATTTTTTTACCAACTTCATTATAATTGCTTATGTGCTGTGTCCTATAGCTACGGAGTAGCTAAATTGTACCTTTATAAGGCTCAAGTTCATCGACAGATGGTTACGTAATCGGTCCGTTAAAAAAATACTTTTTTTTAACCAGGAAGCTAGAATTTTCGTGTTACCCACTTCTAGTTCAATCCTGGTTTGGAATAAAAATCTCAAATAGTACGTTACTCATCGAAAGTTGGAAGTTGGCATTTATGGTAAACAGCTGTATTAAGACCGTTATCTTGTCGGTGAGCTTGGGCCTAAGTGCTTAGAGGCAAAATAATGAATATTACAATTTTCAGAGGAGCTGGTGATCTGGGAGCCTCCGGAGTTCCGCAACAAATCGTTTATGGCTCATCTGAACGAGATGCCCTGGGCTGAGCCATTGCTGACGGAACAAATTGAGAAAACCCTCTACAAGGGCATGCATATGACCTTCTGTAAAAAGAGGGATGATTCGTGGGCTGTGGTGAGTATTCAATCTTTTTTACTCTTATATTTTTGTATTGCTCATGGTACATATACAGTGAGGTTTATAAAGAAAACACTTAAATGGACATACAGTCTGGAGATTTATTTTCAATCCATTATAAAAATAATTTTTATATAGGATGAAATTTATAAGATAGTTACACAGCAACTCTGACTTATTTTAAGCTAGCTTTTTCCCGCGGAATCATCCGCGTCCTAATGGAAATAATTTACGTATCCGGATAAAAGATAATTTAAATAACTATAACTGTCCCCAGGGTTCCTTCTATTTCCCTACCAAATTTCATCTGAATCGCTAACAAATAAACAAACTCACATGTGCATTTACGATATTAGTTAGAATATTATTCAGATAAATTATTGAGCCACTAGTCTGTAGTCTCTAAGTAATATTCTTTTTTCCTTTTAAATAAGACGTTGCCCCACACTAGGATTTTTTCCTGTATCGTGGGTGCGTTTACAAAAATACATTACACATGTACAAACACCTAGACCCGGAACCACATGTTTACATACCTAATCATCATCATCATCATCAGCCTATATATTGTCCCACTGCTGGACACAGGCCTCTTCTCATACAGAGAAGGAATGAGCATTGATCACCATGCTCAAGGCGGATTGGCGATTTCAGTCTAACTTAAGGTTTCCTCACGATGTTTTGCTTCACCGTTAGTCAGTGACGTCTAAGATACACTTAGAAAGTACAATACCTAATCATCATCATCATCAGCATACATATCGGCCCACTGCTGAGCACAAGCTTCTTCTCATACAGAGAAGGAATGAGCATTGATCACCATGCTTGCTCAAGGCAGATTGGCGATTTCAGACTTTTTAAATCCAGGTTTCCTCACGATGTTTTCCTTTACCATTAGTCAGTGACGTCTAAGATACACTTAGAAAGTAAAATACCTATCTAATAATGTTTATCTTTTCTTAATTTCCAGCCAATGCAAATCCAGAGCTATCCGAACTACACTGAAATCGTGAACAATGAGACTGCCGAGAAGTCCTGCCATTATAAAAGCGTGAGGTTGCCTTCAGTGACCAAGACCAGTGGTTCTGCAGCCAGCCTGTCTAGCTGGACGGTTGTCGCGTTATGTGCTATATTGGTTGTTGCCCGGTAATACAGATATTGTTTTAAGAGGTGGGTATAGATGAGTGAAAAAAATTTAAACCTATCATACTGTTTACTTTTCATTTTTTTATTATTTATTTAATTAATCTTGTAATTTTTTCTAATTCTTTTGCTGTATTTTTTGTAGTTGTTCAAATAAGTTTCTCCATGAATAAGTAATGAATGGCAATACTTATAGTGCCTTAAAATTTGGTGTGCCTTAAAGTCATATCATCTTTTTTAATAATTTTGGTTCAGCTTTTTAAAAACATTAGAGGTTACATTATATTTTAGGCAATGAACTTTTTTCACACATCTGTACCCATCTTTATCTGAACCAATGATTTCGTTGTTTTTTTTTATTTTTACTTTT
Organism: Pyrrhia umbra; assembly: GCA_963891755.1. Classification (NCBI taxonomy): domain Eukaryota; kingdom Metazoa; phylum Arthropoda; class Insecta; order Lepidoptera; family Noctuidae; genus Pyrrhia; species Pyrrhia umbra. The sequence goes on along the minus strand of OY982934.1, from coordinate 4,691,165 downwards.
TAAATGTTTTCGACCGACAAATAAAATAGTATTATTCAGCCAAATTATGTATCATAATTTGCGAATATATGTACAGTTATTTTTTATGTATGTATCATTACGGCGTTGAACTGTGTAACGGTTTCATTTTATAACTTAGTTAAGTACATTGAGTGAATGTTTTTTTTTATGTGATGATTATTGTACTTAGTGTTGCTCGAGTCTCGAGTTGGTACCAAGAAGGTATATTTTTCTTTTGGTAATTAGTTTTTAAACTGTCTGTTCTCTGAATCCAGTGAAGTAATATTAAAAACCTTTTTTTTTGGATGGTTTGAAGATCATTTTGTGATCGCCTGTCTCCAAATTTCGTAGGCAGCGTGCAATTCCGCGTTGTAATTTGAAAGGAAATAAAAAAAAATAACTCTCATCAAGACAATAGTTACAATACACTGTCGAACAAAAAATAGACGCAGTATGGTTGTATTCCGTTTGTTGAGCAAAAAATATATACTTAATAAAAGTTTTTGCTGGCTGTGTTCTTTCTGCGTTCGACAATTTGAGCTCCGAATCATTGTCCTACAATTTATATGCAATACAGTGTAATATTTATAAAAAAATATGTGTGTCCATTTATACTGCTGTATAATGTGCTTTATTTTTTTAAGTTATAATAATTATTGCTACATTGTTTTTTCTTCGTTGTTTTGGGTTCAAAATTTAGGCTTGTATACTAGAATGATACTGAAGTGGATCTTGACTTGAAAATCGATCCAATCAATCCAATCTACGCTGTGAACGCGAATATAAGTATTTTTTTTTTAAACTATTCAAAATATTTTTTCTTCAAGATCTTTTGTATTAGCAATTTTTGTAAATTCCTGTATTTTGTATTAACTTTCACATGTTAGTTAACACATTTAGGGCTGTGCTTACTTAGCTCTGTAGTGCCTTGATGTCTATACAGTCAAAGCCTTAATAATGTAGACTAGGAACGTACATGTCACGTCACTAGTGTGATGTCATCATTTTATACAAAGTGAAATTACTAATTAGGCAACACCATTACCAAATATCATTCGATATTTGAATTATGATATTTTTGTACAATAATTAATTATACTTTTATAATAAAATATTTTTTAAACATCTCAGTACGGATGTTAAGTTATCGAGTCAAATAAAATGAACAATTGATTGCATTTTACTATTATTTTTATTTATATTCACTCTTATGAGGTCTTAGTTATAAGTATACGCTTAGTAATTAAGTTTTATTTATTTAAAAAAGTCAATAAAAATGTTTTATTAAATTAAATGCTTGTTTTTCTGAAATAAATAATAACTAAAAGAAATTGTCTCCTGGTCTTTTTGTACTGGATTCCGCTTGAGTGTTATATTCTGGATATCTATTAAAATGTGTGTTAGATTGCGCCATAAAAGCGTTCCACTGATATTTATGAGTTGTTTGCACAAACTGACCATTCTTAATACCCAGCCCGGAATTGGAATTAAAATTGTTACTGGGTGGATTGGGAACAATGGGTGGCGTTTGGATAAACTGACCGCTTATGTCAAAAAACCCATTATTGGAATCGAAATAAGGATTATAAGCACTAGCTAGTGCTACTGGTGTCGTTTGCACAAACTGACCATTCTCACCCAACCCGGAATTGGAATTAAAATTATTACTGGGTTGATTGGATACACTTTGCGACGATTGGGAAAACTGCCCATTTTTGTCTCCAAACCCAGAGTTGGAATTAAAATTATTATTGGCTTGATTGGAAACGCTTGGTGACGATTGGATGAACTCTCCATTTCTGTCAAGCAACCCGGTATTGGAATTCAAATTCGCATTGGAGTTGGGTTGATTGGATAATGTGGGATTTATTTTGTTTGCATTTGAATTTGAATTAGTGTTAGTGAATCCAATGTTGCCAGTTGAGAATCTGTTCCCAAGACCGTTGGTATTTACAGGGATGGGATCAGCGAAGGAACTGGGCCTCTGCGGGTAAGTCTGTGGGTCTTTCCTATTTGCTTCCAGGGCTTGCCAGTTGATGAACCAGAAGGGCTGCTTGTCTATCGGCAGTTTGCTGAGCCGGTCAATGAGGTCGCGGTCGCCGTTAGCTTCTATAGGCAGTCTTTGTGTTGTGCCTTCGCCGAAACTGCAAAGAAAGAAAGTAAATTTAAATAGATGCTTTTCTGGTCTCAAACAAACTACGCCTTCTTTGTTTTTAGTAGAGGTGTTGGTATTCTGATGATAACTCAGAGCAGCTAGAGAAAATCTAAATTGAAAAGATTAGTGACGTTGCCCGACCCGGGATTCCACGCTCAGAAACCACGACCATAGGTACTATACAAATACGTGACAGTTGACAATACATCCGTATTAATATAGATACTATAATCATACTAATATTATAAATGCGAACGTGTGTCTGTTCGTTACCTCTTCACGGTTAAACTACTGAGCCGATTTAGATAAAATGTGGTATGGGGATAGCCTGAACCCTGGGGAAGGACATACCTAGAAATCTGCACAAAAAAGAACTTCCCCCCCCTACCCCTTCATTATCACCGGAGTTTCAGAAGGGAAAAATCTGAAAAAAAAGGATTGATATACATTGACCTAAATATAACAGAAAAAACTATGATTCTAAGTATCGCGGTTTTAAAGTAATCAGCAATTTTCCTCAACAAAAAAACTTAATTATGCGGTCGAAAAAAAAACAAGATAATTGCAACTTTATTCTTTCCAAATCGGAATCCTCGCGAGTCCGACTCACACTTGGCCGGTTTTTTATTGTGATCATTTTGTGGTGAACTAGCACAGAAAAAAATACTTTAAGGTGTTTTTAGCTATAATAAATTATTATGTAGGTAACTATCGGTTTATAAATCGAATTGGTAAAACCCAATAGGTAATAAATATTAACATAAATAGACTTCACTTGATACCTACCTACCTACCTACATTGCTTTTTGAGGTTTAAGTTTTTGTGTACCAAGCCACCATACTATTATTTTTCTTAATAATCGGACGTCAGAGATTTAACAAGAAATTGTTAGCTATTAACTTATACTCCATTTACAATAAGATTAGACATTTAAACGCACCCCATTTACTGTTCGTTCAAACGATTTTGAGCTCTATTTCCTGAGGTGATAAAACAAAAAACAGATGCGGAATACATTTGGAATTGTAAACATTATTTTGCTTTCAACACCATCCTTATTTATACGGAATAGAACTCAAAATCGTTTGAACGAACGGTAAATGGGGTGCGTTTAAATGTCTAATCTTATTGTAAATGGAGTATAGTAGTTGTACATTTATCGAAGGGAAGTCCAATAATCCTTTAAGATAACTTGAGTCATTAACTGTTTAATATGCGCTAGACCTTGGTGCCTTTTTAAACCTAACAATAAGGTTTGATCTTCCAGCTAGATTAGGTGGTCATAAGATGGGCTCTTGGTGGTTTTTTTGGAGTTTTTTGGTTGGGATAATACCACCCTTGTTATAACATTTATTTAAATATATGTACCCTATTATTTAAAGGCAGTACAGTTTAAACATTTCAAATTAATTAAATTATTTACATATTTAAAATACTGGGATAGCTGTATTAATACGAAGAAAAAGAAAGAAAATTAACCTGTGTACCTGTTGTTAGAGAGAGATGACTGTAGGTACAATACTTTGCTGCATGCTTATTGGTCGAGAGATGACTGTACAGTATATTGCTGCATGCTTATTGGTCAATGGACTTAAGTCAATTGCCTTCATTTCATGTTGCCATTTTAAAGCGCGGGCAACGCATCTTTAGTTTATTTTTATTTTATCATTGGGGTAGCACTAGTTTTTAAATCAATATGTACTCATTTTAGTATGATTACAGTCACAAGTTAAACGAGGTTATCAAAAGTATTTGTTTGAGTTGACTGTTAGAAATATAGATAAGCATTTGCGTGTAAAAACAAAAAAAAAAAAAAAATTACCGGTTATCAAGAGGGTCGGGTGTGGTCGTAGTTCTGTTTGGGGTCTCAGGAAAGCCAATGGGCCGGGAGCCCGCGAAGAAAGGCCGTTGACCCGCCACAATTGCTGACGTCACCAAAACCACAGCTGATACTGACATCTGTTGATTTACATAATTAGTGGGTTAATAGGAATTGTCATTTACTTAAAATTGATAATTCGATACACTATATATTTTATCTCTTAGACTAAATTTGGTATTTAATAAAGTTAAAAAAAATGAAACAATGGTGGACGGAAATTATAGTTTAGTAGTATGTACGCGCATAACTTCCGAACGACTGCACCGAATTCGATAATGCGTACGTTACTAAGGGCCAAGTTCACCAACAGATGGTTACGTAATCGGCCCATTAAACAAAAACGTTTTTTAACCAGGAAGCTGGAATTTTCGTGGTGCCCACTTCTAGTTCAACCCTGGTTTGGTAATCCACTGTTTCAGGAATAATAATCTCAAATTAAGAAGTTTGAATCTATGGTAAACAGCTGTATTACGTTAATCGGACCGTTATCTTGTCGGTGAACTTGGGCCTTAGGTACCTACATTATTGTCAGGGCAAAGCTTGTATAACAGAAAAAAAAACAATAATAATAAATGGCGGTACGAAGTTCGCTGGTTCACCAAGTTTACAATATTAGTAAGGATCAGATGAATAGTTCTTATTCAGAAGTTCTGTAACCAGCCTTTAGACTTTTTCGCACAATGACCTCTGCAAACGAACATCATAAGTTTCTTGTTATAAGCTTGATAATATTATTAATAGCAACGCACTCGTCAGTAATGTTTATAAACAATGCAGGTCGGAACCGGTCGGCCGTAGCAATGGATAGGTCATTTTTTTTAGATAAGTAGGTACGAGTATGTCGATATAATTTGAAACATTGAATGGATATTAATTCTAGGCAAACTTTAATTTCAATAGGTAGTTATTATTTTTATTGCAAAAAACATGACATCATTTAAAATTCACTAACTCATTCCCGTGGTTTCATCCGCATCCTAAGAAAGCTACTTCACGCTCCCGGATAAAAGCTTATAACCATCTCCAGACTACTATTTATCTTCATACAAAATTTCATCGAAGTCGATTCAGTCGAGAGTGACAGACAGACACGCAGACAGACAAGAGTTGCTTTCGCATTTATTATTTTTACAAATGTTTTACTTGATTATTTTTATTAAAACTGCCAGAAATTTAATAATACAAGAAAGGAATTACGGTGAAATGGTTTGTATGTCAATAGGTTATACCTAGGTACTAAATAATATCTATATGGACTAGTGAAGAAATTAGTTTTATAAAGGAGACCCATTCCACTATAGTTTTAAATATTGTCTATGCCAATGTTTTAGCGTAAGCTTTACCTGTGTTCGACAGTCCATCTAAAACCGTGACTAACATGCGCAAATATTTAGCCATAACGTTATCTATAATTAAAAATCTTTATAAAAGATAATTACAACTGACTGTGACCATTGTTAAAAACCATTTGACAATAGGACTGGCTAGTGACAAACAAAACACAATCAAGTTACGTTAAAAAAAAGGAACAAAATCATCCAACAACATTTTGAAAAAGAATTCTTATTTTAAAATCATGAGAAAATAACTCACCAACATCTTCATTCTTGTATATAAATTCCGTTTTTAAATTTAGAAAAAACAAGCACTCTGTTCCACGATTTATAAGCGACTGGTTCGGCCGTAAGTTGCGAGTACGAAAAAAAAACAAAAACGCTGTTGAGGAAAACTTAGTGCCTGTATGAGCACCTGTGGTAAGTTCACACCGGTCTGTTGATATACAAATTACACGTGTTTATGTCTATTGGATTTAATTTACCGTTTAACGATACGATTACCCACTTCTTGTGTGTTTGTGTGGGTACTCCTGCGCACTTTCTTAATTGACTCAAGCTTTTTTGGCCTACTTCGGAAAAGAGGTTCTTAATTTGATTATAATTAATTTTCTATATTTGGGTTACGCGTTATCTTTATCGGTTGTCAATTTTTTATGAGTGGTAGGTAAATGATGATGTTTGTTTGTTTTTATGGCCAGTAGGTACCTAAGATTTGCAGTCTGTTTTATTGGAATCTTTTTGGTTCAAATGTAAACAAGATAAAATAATTCTCAAAAACGGAAAAACCAAATTAAATTTATGGCAATAAAAAAGTTATATTATAATATTAATAAACTCCTTTTTGGACGTAGCATTTTAGTTTTTGGAATATCTGTTTATGTAGGTATTATCTACTGCGGTGTGACCATTGCAAAGAATTTCATTAAAAATGTTCAAAAGTAATAAAAATTGTACCGGTGCAGTCCCAATAAGAAAACACCATCGTTACGGTAAATTGTGAATCACGTTCGAGTTTAGCTTACTGATAACCGTAAACTTCTTCCGTATTGTCATTTTATTTTAAGTGTAGGTAGGTATTATGAATAAAATTATAAAACCGGATTAATTAAAAAAAAATCTCTTCATACACGGCACTGGCAGAGAAGTCGTAGTACATCGGCTGCTGCCAAAAGGAAAAAACCAAGTCAAGTATGTCATGTTGGATAAAAGCATCTTCTAAAACAGGGCGGTAACCACACATTGATCACCACGCTAACTCAAGGCCGATTCGCGATTTCACACTTTTTAGTCCAGGTTTCCTCACCATGTTTTCCTTCAGCGTTAGTTAGTGGTGTCTAAGGTATAAGATACACTTAGAAATTACATATTTATGACTTAAGAAAAGTCACATTGGTACTTGCCAGGTTTCGAAACCGCACAATCGTACCCGAGTTGTAGATGCTTTAACAATTAGGCCACCACGATCAGGCTTATGCTGCAGGAAAAATATAAAATAGTCAGCAAAAGGGAATAAAAGCCAATTGCCTAGATGTAGATTTCAGATTATCTATACCTACTCATAGAGGCCATTTGAATGCATGCCAGCATGTTGTCGTATTAAGGATAATGGTTGGTTGCATCAAACATTACATAATTTGTAGTTCACTAACTCTTACCCGCGGTTTCACCCGCATGCTGAGAGAGCTACTTCACGCACTCGGATGAAAAGCTTATAACCTCTCTTCATGGTTCTATCTTCTTCATACAAACCTTAATTTGTAGAAGTCTGTTCAGCCGTGAGTGACAGGCAGAATTGCTTTCGCATTTATTATTTTACGAATGACATATTCCATTAATAATTTGAATACTTTAAATTTTTTTTATATTATGAAGATAATAGATAGGGTGGTAAATAAGTTAACAATTTTATATTTTTAATAAGTAGATTTATATATTTTTACTTTTACTTTGTTTTTTTTTATATTTTTTTTTCTAATTGTACTTATTTTATATTTTTTGGATATTATATTTTATTTGAGATGCAAAATATAAAATTATAGCAAAATTATTCAATCGTAACCAATTTGATCATTCATCTTCGCAGCTTTTTCTTGACAGGTCGCCAGTTTTACGTATAAAGTGCATCTGGCTGCAAGTCACATATACAACAGACTGTCATAAGGTAAAGGGGAATCCTTAACAGTGCCAAGAAAAATTATGACGTAGGTAGATACTTAAACAATAATGCTAAACCCAAGTGACGCCTACCAATCGATCAATCTAGGATTTTTCCTCGGTTGACTCAACAACGTGGTCATTCAATAATACTTAAAGCCCTACCTACCAGTACCTGTTTACATATAGATACTTGTAATAGCCTTTCGAATAACCCGTGTGCTTTAAAAATAAACGTGTCTTTTGCATGACGTAGACATCTTATAAAAAAGAATTTTCCGAAATTCTACCCCGGTGAAAAAGCGGGGCAAAGTTTGTATCAAATTCTGTTTTTTTTTAACCCTTAATTCGATAACGTGCAATATACTGAACATCAACTTAAAAAAAATATACAGTCATTTTTTTAAACTATATATTATTTATTTTAATTTCATTAGTTTATTTGTAAACTAATATAATGTAAATAAAATTACGCGTAAGGTGCGCCTGCTCATTGCTGGTTAGTCACCGCCGGAATGTCTGGAAGGAAGCACGTGCCGCGACCGCTCTCGGTAAGTCCCGATTTATTTGTTAATTTTACTTTGCAATGCTTACTCATTTTTCTCAATATATTTTATAAGACCTATGTATATGTGTACACAAACTAAAATTATAATAGCTGTTATGGATTTATCGTAATTTTCAATGAAATTAGCATGTCCAGTATATTTCCCATTGCCAAGTAGGTACTGTTTTAGTGCGGTTTTGGGATGTGTAGTATATTGGACACTGCCAGTTAGTTAGAAAAGTAACTAAGATGCGTATTTAGTAATTATGTGTAATGTTTTTTTCTAACAATTTGTATTATTTGCAGGTCTTCAAGCAAACATCACGTGCATCAAAGTTATTCTCTCAGATACATCCATTTTGCTGATAACTCTTGTCCAGATTTCAGATCGCTACTTCAAAGTAAGACCTTTTGTAGAGAAAGTGAGGAGAAACTGCTTGGCCACCGAAGAGGAAATGAGATTTAGTATTGACGAGATGACCATACCGTATAAAGGCAAAAAGGCGGGTAACAGGAGACAGTACAATCCCATGAAACCCAATAAATGGGGTTTCAAAAACTTTGTCCGAGCAGGCATGTCGGGAATTGGATATGACTTCCTGCTTTATGGAGGCGAAGACACATTTAGATATATCCAGTTTTCACAAGCCGAAGAAACCTTAACCTTAGGAGCTAAAGTTGTCGTTGCTTTATGCAAGACAATACAGACGAGAGCCTGCGTCGTGTATTTTGACAATTATTTCTCGACTCTAGATTTGGCAATATATCTTAGAGACGAATGTGGTATATTTAGTTTAGGCATTATACGCCAAAGGTTGTGACAAACTACTGATGAGTAATAAATCTTTAAAAAGAAAGGTAGAGGTTCTTATTGCCAAGTCGTTGATAATAATAAGATAGCAATAGTTAAATGATACGACAATAAGGTGGTCACTCTAATCGGTACGTACGCTGATGCTTACCCTGTAGGAAAAATAAAGAGGTACAGCAAGGAAATGAAAGCCCGTGTTGATGTGGATTGTCCGGAACTTATAAAGCATTATAATAATCATGGGAGGCGTCGATCTCGCAGATATGCTGGTTGCGTTGTACCGGACTACGTATAAGAGCCGTCGTTGGTATACTGCAATCTTTGCTCAAATGCTCGACATTTGTGTGATCAACGCATGGTTAGTTTATCGCAGAGATTGTAGTAATCGGGCAGTGAAGGACATGCCTTTGAAGTCTTTTCGGTGGCAATTAGCAAGAGAGTTACAGAATAAAGGTAGATCTCGTATATCTGTAAACAACAACTGTCGAACAGATGACAGTGTCCGCTATGATAGTATTGGCCATTTCCCTAGTTTTGGAGAGTCATACGGTCGCTGCAAGACTTGTGTAAAGTGCAACCAAAGTACGTAAAAGAAATAGTTTTTATGATTATCATAGTAAGTGAAAGTTTCTTAGTATGTTGACTGATTATAATATTGTAGTTGTTTAATTTTATCTAAAATTCAGAATAATAATTGTTACGTATCTTTTCATTCAGACTGATTATATTATTGATCTCACTTAGAATAAGTAAAATGTGCCTCATTATATTCATAAAAAATAAAGATTTTGTAATACAATACAAAACATGTTATTGTTTTTGCGTTTTATTATATTTTATTTTATCACTTGCATAAAATAGAAATAAGTCCTAGAAAGTAATAATTCGGCAATGTGTATTATACAGCACATCAAAATTATCGACAACTTTATGGCAAACCTGGCAAGGTCCAGTATACTGGACATGCATTTTCAGGAAATGAGGTAATACCAGATTTTTTAAATTATTTTTTCATGTCCTAACAACCCCTAGTGAAGCCGAAAATGTGAAAAGAAACAAAAGTTTTTAAAATTTTTCCTCTTGTCGAATTAAGGGTTAAATTGAAGTCGAATAGCACACGCGGGCGAAGCCGCTGGCGGATAGCTAGTCTTCTATATATATAAAATGTCCTGAATGACTGACGGATCATCGCACAGCCTAAACCGCTGATCGTAGAGACCTGAAACTTGGAGGGTGTGTTCTATGTATAACGTAGGCATCCGATAAGAAAGGATTTTCCGAAATTCTACTATTGAGGGGTGAAAAAGGGGTCCAAAGTTTGTATGAAACTCTGTCCTTTTTAGTTTGAATTCGTAAAGCCCACGCGAGCGAAGCCGCTAGCAGAAAGCTGGCTACAAACACAGACCGCGTTCGTATCGCCTCGCCGACGAGGTCTGTCGCGACGACCTTGTCCATGCCCTCCCGACCCTAGCTTTAAAATTCCCGATTGTAATAATCATATATATTCTGATCCAGCCTGTCCCTTGCTGTCCTCCCCCAGCGACGCCCTAAGCCGAGGCCCGTACCCCAATAGGGGGTGCCCTTAGCATGTAGTCGCTTAGTTCTGTAAGTTAAGCCCTGGCTGGAGGCCCTAAATTCATTTAAGGCACTTCACAGGCAAGCCCGGTTAAGCAGACGACAAGCTTCTAGATTGACCTGCGAATTGCCATACAAAAAAAAAATGGCAGAAATCTGGTAAGTATTAGTATAAAATTGCACTTTATAAATGGTTGCGCATTATCCTCTTGGCGCAAGTAGATATCAGACTACTTTATAAACTTTAAGGTTTTAATACTCTTTAAGATAAAATAATTCTTGCTACCTAACTTCCTACTAATCCGATTAACATTTAACTGAATAAAAAAAGTGGTTTTACCCGTGGCTTTGATACAGTATGTCAATCTCTGGATTATACTCTTGAAGCAAAAAATATGTCGCTTCATTGCCAAGCGTGCATGCGCAAGGAGAAACTAACAACTTTTGGATTTTTTATATCAGCTTAGCGCAAACATTAAAAATATTCGACGGGAATTTAGGGTAAAAAAATCCTGTGTCTTGTTTATGTATCGCATAAAAAATTCTAGGTTATGTGGGAATTAAGGGTAAAAAATACTACCTACCCAGTAGCGGCGTTAGGGTAGGGCGAGGTGGGGCGACCGCCCAGGGCGCCGGATCTGAAAGGGCGCCGCAGGCGCCCTTTTTATATCCTCTCACTCTTTGAGGCCTACTTACCCTCATACATATAGTTTACTTAGCAAAAGTTTTCTTGAATTTTTCATCAAATGTCTATCAATTTCGGGTTTTTCTGCGTTATTGACATTAGAATGCAAAAGTTGACAAGAAAAAAACTGTCGTCAATTTTCCGGCAAATGAGAATGGGCGTGTTGGTGCCCCTCCAGTATCGTCTTTACCATAAGGGCACTCGGGGCGCCATTGTCACGGGGCCCCCCAAAAACGAAGCATTCAATTATTATAATATTGTTACTAGCTGTTTTACCCACATCCCGAGTGAACTCCTTCGCGCACCCGGGTAAAAAGTAGCCTATGTCCTTTCTCAGGCTCTAGACTATCTGTGTACCAAATTTCATTTAAACCGGTTCAGTAGTTTTGGCGTGAAAACGCGACAAACAGGCAGACATGGTTACTTTCGCATTTATAATATTAGTAAGGATTATTATGTTGCTCATACCTATTACTTAAAAAATTTCGCGCTCGCTTCGCTCGCGCTCTAACTCTTATTCCTCTGTTTTTTCTCACCTTATTATTTATAGTTTTTAGGGTTCCGTAGGCGACTAGAAAAACTTTTAAAAATCTATTTGGAAAATCAGGGAAGCAATAGGTGGTCACGGTTTTCAGGGAAATGTAAGAGTCATGAAATACAAATATGATTCCTAAGAATATTGATGCTCATATTCCTAAAAAAAAATTCGCGCTCGCTTCGCTCGCGCTCTTACTCATATTGCTCTGATGATCTCTTAGCTTACTGTTCATGGTTTATAACTCCAAAAACAGATACATAATATATCTTTTCCTACCTATGCACATGGTCTAAATTTTTAACATAAATAGTCCAAAGTATACACTCTGGTTAAAAACAAAATAAAATAATATTTTCCATAAGACGACAATATTGGATCAGGGAAATGTGGTAGAATGGTCAGGGAAAAGTCAGGGAACTATTTTTGGTATTTATAATGGACACCCCGCTTATACTTTCGCCATGACCTTATGTCTTTCTGTCTGTCCACGGTATAGCTAAGCGTTCTTTAGTACAAGAAAGCTGAAATTTGATATGGATATGTATACAAGATTTTTTTAACCAGTGCGCAAATTTTGTCTAAATAAACTTCAACACTTTTTAACAAACACGTATTTTTCAGTTTATTAGGTCTTAGTACTTAAAAAAAAGTTATCGTTTGCGCAAAATATTCATTTAAGAACTTAATTTGTTTAAAACTCGCCGGTCGGCTTGTGTGTAGATATCAGCTGAGTCGTATTGTACTTGTGAGCTCGCTCTTGCATGCTTAGGCAGTATAGTGCTATTACGAAAAGATTATGCCCATGTTTTACTTACGTTTTACTTACTTACTTACTTTTACTTACTAAACATAGAAATGTGTTCAATTACTGATACCGAACCACCAAAAAAAAATGCGCACTGGTTAAAAACTTTTCCAGTATTGATCACGCCGACGCCGATTCTTTCCAAATGTTAGAACCCTCGGTGCGCTAGTCTGACTCGCACTTGGCCAGTTTTTTCCGTATGGGTTTAAATTGCAGTTAGGGGGCGCCGCAAAAATCTCGCCCAGGGCGCTGATGGGGGTAAAACCGGCACTGTACCTACCTACCTAGTTAGTACCACCTGGTTTTTACTGATAAGTGGGAAATATTAAAGAGGCACATTTTGGCGTAATTAAAATCACGGAGTAACTGAAATTCCGGACTATTAAATTAATATTATCAGTGGAATAGAAGAATTTACTCCGAACTCCGCCTAAAGATTTTGTCATAATTTTTTTTCAAATATGTATTAAATTATCTTCCACATCAAATAGGTATAAGGAAAAACTTGATATATTATAAAGGTACTTACATAAAAATATTCAAATGAGATTTTCTTTACACTAACACGTTTTACCTGTTGCCCTTTGCGAGTACGCCATATTTGAATGCAAAGCTTAAGAAGGGACCAGTTATAGGACAGGATTATAATTCCTTGTTTGGTGACAACAAAAAAAAAAACAAATTAATGTGGTCATCAATCTATTTCCAAAAAGGTTATCAGCGAAGAGGATGGTTCTGTTGGAGTCGGAGATCTGCCACTTAATGCAAATCGTTTTGATAAAGATAATTAATCCTTTAAGTGATATTACTCTCAAAGCTGCAATATGAAAAGTAGTCATTATAATAAAATTTGTACAAACAAAGCTTTTCCAAGTAATACGGCACTCTCTACCTGCATCTGTGTTCCCGCACGCTTTCAACCCTAATCTCTTCAAAGTTAGAGTGAACATTCTTCTTCTAGGTAAGCTCACTCCCTCGTCGACTTTGTCTCTGTCACCTCTGATCTAGACTAGAGTCAAGAGCAAAACCATACCATTTTTTTTTGGTTTATATTTTTATGATAAAAACCAAGCCTCGCGAGGGTTACGGGCGGCTGTGGTTCATTGTTGCTCAGGTATTGTTGAATTCCTTTAGTGTGTTAATGACGTGTTCAATGAATTCCATAAATGATGTTAGTGTTTATTTTTTCTGAATGATTTGGCTAAATAATTAATGGTTCTATATTTCTAAATTTGCAGGAGATTCAAAATTGTAGACAACAGTTCTACACAAACCATAGACCTTTTATTAATGTTCTGTCCCAAATACCATTCCATTGATATACCAACCTGACGACGGAACGAAGTGACACACGACGGGGAACGCCTATGTCCAACTGTGGATTAACATTTAAAAGGCTGATGATGATGATATGTCATAATATGGCACAATATATTAGGGCAAGTCTGTCTTAAGCACTACTCAATTTGCTATATCAATAAGGCCTGTAGGCTGATGATGACAATTTCCAGAGAAAATCTCCATATTCATGAACTGGCCTAATAAGAAAAGCTCAAAAAAATTAAAGAAAATATTTTAATAATGCCAAGTTATCATACAACCATGGAACGGGACTCTAAACAATAAGTAAAACAACACCTACAAGATCTATATATAATTTAATAATAGCATTATTTTAAGGTCTAAAACCATCCTCAAAGCATTTGAAGATCGCATAAGCCGTGTCTTTGGCATCAAATCCAGTAATACTTGTGCATTTCTGAAGAAGTTTTTCTGCATCATTCTTCTCAACTCCTATTAAGGATAAGACTGATAATGCAGCGTCTATGTTCAATTCTCCTCCTGGTTCTAAAATTCCGGCTTTATGGAAAAAACATTGGGAAATTTTCTGTAGATTCGGGTCTTCTTCTCGTGGGAAGATGGGTACGTCTATACTTTTATTTACATCATATTCTGCTTTTTCGGCTTCTTCAATGCATTCTGTTATGTATTGGTTGACTTTTTCATTTATTTTTGTCACCTATGAGTACAATGAGGATAAATTAACATAAACTTTTATAATAATTATTTTATTGGGTCTAACCAATAACACCATTATTTCCGGCGCTCAGCATTTTAATCGATTTACTTTTTTTAAAGCAATAGACCGACATATTTGCATTATATATTAAACCGCCTCATTATAATACTGCCATTTGTCTTATACGCCTCTTTTAGCTATCGAACTGTTTTCTCCATATCTGTCAGATGAAATTTGACAGTTTTTTTTGCCGAATGGTATTCATCAAATGACTCATCCCGCCATGGGTTGAGGGAGTGTCAGACTCTTACTGACTAAAACCCATCCATGTTCTTTCCTCATTTCTTTTTTATCCCGGGGGTGCGGTAACTCTTTCAAACATCCCGCAGCCCCGGAAAACAGTTTTTTTAACTAAAGAGACATTTTGAATAAGAGGCCCTTGGCTGGAGGCCTTAATTTAATTAATTAAATTAGGACCTCGCCAAATTGTCCGGTTAAGCAGGTCGAATGCTGTTAGAAGCACACTGCAAGAGATAATGTAGAAAAAAAAAGAATAAGAGGTTTAGAGTTAAGATTTAGTTGTACGTAGAATATTGCACTTGTTTATCATGATTGTGGTAAGAACATGAGTTTCTTAGTGGCGGTTTTCCTGCTAATTTAAAACTCTTATACTTACTAAATGAATAATCCTTGGATTAATTCTCTGGTCAGCCCAAGTAATTTAGTATTTTTTTATATATATTTACTAAAAAAAATATAACACTTACATATGCGTCAATCCCTCCACCACTAGCAATACACACAAAACATATTACCATTAACAGTTTCATTTTACATCTCACACTTTACGAGTATTACATCTGATAGTTAGAGGTACTTGACTGAGACAATATCTCTATTTATACTTCGCTTAAGAAAACCGATTTTATTTGTTTAACTCCGTTGCATATGGCATAACTTTATTGGCTATTTGATAAGTAGAATTCAAAATTCAAATCATTTATTTCAACTAGACCATTTACAGGCACTTTTGAATTGTCAAAGAGTCATAAGTCTGTCAGTTTGTTGAAATGAAAGTTGAAGCTATTTGCCCGTTCCAAAGCGTAGATTACTAAGGAGAGGAACGGGCAAGAAACTCCATGGTTGCTCTTTTCCAACATGTTTTACACAATTATTATTTACATTACTAATGGTTTTTTTATGTGAAAACGATGTAAATGGTAATGTGTGTAGAATCTGTTCTGTAGGTAAGTTATTATAAATTTTGACAGGGATTTACAATTTATATCGGGCCTGCGAATGGTGAGCAATGGACAGCTTGCCGTCCAGTAAGGATTAGGCCCGGGTCGATGACGCGTTTGGGTACCACGTGCAACTCAAAGAGATGTCAGCATAATTGACGGGTCCCTTCGACTATAGGATTAGTGCTCCTTCCCTCCGTCCCACTCCTCATCATTCAATGGTTGCTCATCGTAAAAA
This sequence comes from Pyrrhia umbra, assembly GCA_963891755.1. Taxonomy (NCBI): domain Eukaryota; kingdom Metazoa; phylum Arthropoda; class Insecta; order Lepidoptera; family Noctuidae; genus Pyrrhia; species Pyrrhia umbra. Next base: position 4,675,176 of record OY982934.1, on the reverse strand, counting down.
AAAACATGATATACTAGGTGTTATTTATATGTGCATTGGATTATAATAAAGTTGACTTGAAAATACCTCTTTTACCAAAATATATACAAAAGAAAAACAAAAAGTGTTATCATTTCTTATATTTCAACGAAAACCTGTAGTACTTTGGTTAATGTAGCCTTGTTTTTGCCATTTTTTTTCCTTTTTTCATTTGATACTTTTTGGTGAGTCACATGTGTTGTTTTACTATAGATCAGTTTGATTTATTTTATGGAATATTTATAAATGATTATGTTGTGTTAGGTACATTTGTTGCTGTGTTTTTTTAAGGTCGTTTCTTTTCTCATAATTGAAATACTTATTATAGTAGTTTTTGTGCCCCGATGGATTTTTCATTGTTATCCCGGCTACCGGCTATTACACAACCCCAACTCTCTTACTTGACCTGAGAATCGAAGCGAAAACCTTCTACTCAGCAGTCGCATTTACGACCACTAGACCATCAGGGCAATCTTTTTATTCTAGCGTAGTGTCATGCATCATCATTCATGGCTATTACATATGCCGCTACAAAAACATCATCACTTGACAAAATGTACCTATATTGCTACAAAATGTACCTATAGTGCTATCTCAAATACCCTGTTTATTGTTCCTACAAGATGTAAGTTTTATGACACGTGTATTCCAATATATCCTAACTTCGTACAGTCATATATTTAAAAAAAAATCTTCCATACAACAAAATAAAAAATAAATAATAAAATAAAAATTTATTAAAAAACATAGTTCAAACATATGCGAATTACAAATGACTCAACAAAAAAAGAATTAGGTATGCAATTTAGTGCAGTCGTTTGGAAGTTATGCCCGTACATCAATTTCGGTGATATTTTTTTATTTATATAGATAGATTCGAAAGTGAATTATAAGTGAAATATTTCTTTGCACGGTAAAACGGCTGAAGCGAATTGGGTATGGAAATTGATTGGTTCCCGGAGACGGTTGTGGACTACTTTTATCCACTCTCGGGAAGCGGGTGAAACAGCTAGTTTATCATATAATTCTTCTGTCCAGGTCTTTGTCATAGAAATGCTGATACGACTTCTCCGGAGGATCCACGGCCGGACCTCACCAAGCGCAGTATTACCTTTCAATCGACACAGGTCGATCGATTGGAATCAACAGCTGTTACTTAGCCGACGAGCTCCTCTGAAAAGGTATTTTTTTTAAATATTTATTCCTAGCTACAATATTCAAGACTTATGGAGTGCAGAAATATTAGCTAAATGCTGTTCCACAGTTTATCGCAAAGGTTGACGTTTGAACGTTACAAGCGTTCGTAAGTTTAGTGAGTAATGGTTTCTAAGCACGAAAACGATTGTTCAGGAATAGGTTATGTACTTGTATAATTTATTTTTCCAATAAAATTTTAGTTCGCTTTGCTATTGTACTGGAAGTATGCCATGAAATGAAATAATAGACGAATGCATGTAGGTTGGTCTGGTCGTTCGTGAGCAAGTTTCGAGTATGGAATGTATTCTTTTAAAAAGGTATTAAATTATATTGTTGACAGTTTTTTAAATTCTATTTTACTTATTAAAATATTTTATAGCTGTCCGCCCGCGGCTTCGCCCGCGAGGACATTTTTTTACATCTTGGGTTACATTATTCAAGTTTTTGTAGGAATCCCTAATTATTTTTAGAAATAAATAAAGCCTATGACACTTCGTAAAGATTTAGCTTTCTAACGGTGAAAGAATTATTAAAATCGGTCCAGTAATTTTTGAGTTAAAACCCTACAAACAAACAAACAAACAAATCTTTCCTCTTTACAATATTAGTATAGATTAACCCCGGAAAGTGGAACATTATTTTCAAGAGCAGTTTTCCCTTAAAGCTTAGTTTACACTGCGACAAAAATTGTGACATAAATGTCAGAAAACATTTTTAGTCTGTTCACACTTCAACACTTTCTTTGTTCACGCTGTCGTATTTTTTCTCGTATCACAATAAAAGTCTTACACGTGTTTACACCCTCGCTGTAAACACTAATGGCCGGTTGCACCAAAATTTTTATCATTTATACTTTTATGAATATCACAAAACATGATATCAATAATTATAAATTAACATACTTTTAATATTTTTTTATGTAATTTATATATGCATATAATAAGTAAGTAAAATTTTATCAGAAATGTTAACACGAAGAACATAAAATAATAGAAAAAATATTCAATTTTATCCTCCATTATTGACAGATCTTAAATCAGTTTCATCAGTTCCTCCGTTTTACGTTTATGTAACCTGTTTTTTTTTAGTATTACTGGGTGTAAGTTTACAGTGAATGGTATCGTAGTATAAACCTAGCTTAACGCTTTAAAAAAAAACATTGGTAGTTGCTTACTGCAGTTATTAAGAATTCTGTATGACCAGACCGATAAAGCGATGACGTATAAAACGTATTATAATGTCGACTTCGTCGTACCTCAACAAAATCAGTTTCTTGAAATCTCGCGTGTTTACGTTGACCACAAAATGCTGCCATCATGTTGTGACAAATTCAAATGCTTAGCATGACCTTTCAACATTTGCGTCCACTTGTATGACAATATCAGACATTGAACTTACTCACCCGACCTTCAAGGACAAAAAAAATACTACCAACATTTTAAAGAATTTTATTTGCACGAATATTTTCTCTGGAAGGTAAATATTTCATTTGGTACTGAATTAATACTGCTTTACTTAAAATACTTCTTTCAATAGACTATACAAAAATAATCGTGATTTAACATTCCTTCCTTCGCTATGACAGTAAAATTAAAGTAGAATACAATAATAATATACTGTGTACAATTCTATATGGGAAAATTGAATTTGCACCCGAATCATCTGAGATTTCTTTGCAACACTTTGTCCCAATTTCGACAACTTTTGGGTAAAAGTCTGTCCAAAATTCGAAAGCTTTGTAATTAACTGTTGCCGGGGTACTCATTGTAAAATTGGCCCTGTCGATGATCAAATACCCAGGCCTCTCTAATTCATAAGATTGCCAATCTATAATTACTCCCGAATTTGTAGGGTTTGAGTACCAGGCGAAATTTGACCACATCCTCATTATGATTTCAGAGATGCTTTTGTCTCTATAGTCCCACTTACTGAGATCCTCAGGTAATGCTAAATAGGGCATCCCAAATGTGTAAATCAAATCGAAATTGTGAGGAACCCCTATCCACTCTGGGAGACCTTCATTAGCTATGTCAGAAAAGGGTTTCAGATCGAATCTGTAAAGAAAAACGGGCGCGTGCGGGCAAATGTGTCTTGCTAGCTGATATGTAGTGGCGCCATGAGTTTTGTCCGTATAAAAATCTACAAAAAGCTTTCTCAAAACTGTTTCGTTTGTAGTATGAGGTATGGGCTTATAGAAGAACGCGACAGCGTCTTGTATGTGATGCTGATTAGTGAAACACGAACTGTTATCTACAGTAATATCAGAAAGAATAATTTCTTCTCTCATTGAATCGAATTCTCTTTGACTTATACCTGAATCTCCACTTTCATCCTTTTCTAGCAATAGTCCATCTTCCATGTTAGTGTAGCCTGCTAAAAGGGGCACTGGTGAAAAAACCTCTTCTTTGAATGACACCGCTGGCATTTCTGGTAAGAATGGACTGGTTATGTTGCTGAAGCCACCGTCTACAATAGGCTTCCACTCAGCAAGTGGACCTGCAATATCTAAGAGAGCTTGGTCGGGGACTCTTCTTAGACAATCCAGTAATTGGTAAGTTGGATTTCGGAAACAACTGAATGCAACTGCAACTTTATCAACTGTAACTTTTTCTTTGCGTGCTATGTTTACTGATTCTGATGACAATGCATTTCCACTCATTGCTATTGCCTTTTGGAAGAGTCCTGCAGAATATGAAGATATTAAATGGAGGGTGACGCTGACTGCTCCTGCGTCATGACCCATGATGCAGACATTTTCGGGATCTCCTCCGAAACTTTCTATGTTGTTTTTGACCCACGTCAACGATGCCACCTGGTCCAGAAGACCGAAGTTACCCGAAGCCTCATTATCCAGGGTCGAAAAGAATCCGAATATATTCAGTCGGTATGCCACTGACACGAATATAATCTGTAAATGGAAAATGAAGAGTTGTTATGCAAACCAGTTATGCCAAGGTTTTGTCTCTTTATGGCTAAGATATAACAAGGATTTGCAACATAGTTAGCACTTACTATAAATTATTTAAACGTCAAACCTACAACAAGTTTTGACTCGCATTAGACTAACTTTCGTTGTTTGATATTCGCAATCAAAGTCAAAATGTACCAAATCTATTTACATCAATCTTTGAACCAAATTCGACACCCGAAACTTCTTCAACTGGGTCATTCTCATTTAAAGTTGTGATGAATTAGTAGATAAGTTACTTAAACAAGTTAAATTACCCTTTGTTTTAGCACCAATTGGAATGGGTTGACACTGTTAGGACTGCCTCGCACGAAATCCCCTCCATGGAACCACACGATAACTGGGTAGCCCTCCACCTTGAAATCTGTGAAAGAAAGATTTGAGTTAGAGATAATATGCACCGACTTACCTTAACAAACAGGTAGTAAACAGTTGCCAAGTCAACCTCATTTTAGAAATTATTGTTTTTAAACAGTTTTATACTGATTGAAGCAACCGGTTGGTCCTGAGTATTTTTGATAAAAAATTGCCAATTTGCATAGTCTGGGTCATATGAGTATTTATGTGAAAGAAAGAGCATTCAAAACCGTCCCTTTTCACACTGGAAATTGTATCAATTTACCAGCTCCTACTGCACAAATGCCTTTGTGGTACTGACTCTCATACTGATAATGGCGATCTTAATCCTCAACAAAGTCAATTCAAAGAATCCGGAATGAAACAGAAACACTTCAAGAAATTAATTACAAAATTTCCTCTATCCATCCAAAGAAAAATTGCTGATTCAAAAACTAATAAACAACAATTGTTCAAAGAATGCTCATTTCACTGTTATTCGGGTCAGCGATGAGATTAAGGTTAGGTCAACTCGGCAGGGCTCTAGCGATTGGCACGGCAAACTTGCATTAATGGCCACTCACCTACTTAGAAGTCGCTATGACTAGCCTACATACTAATTTGTAAGGGTGTTAAAAGTTGTTTGCTCAGCAGCCACTTAAAAGTTAATGTCGTTTTAATACCTGCACCTAAATATAGGCCTTCGGAACTATTACCCTCATCAGTTCCTAATTCCGTTTTGATAAGTGCAACAATATTGGAAGGCTATAAATTGTAATAGGTATTCGTAGAACCGCAAAGCAAAACATATCCATTTTTGATCACACATTTTTACCTTAATCTAACTTATCTATGTTCTGCTATTGGGAAAAGGAACGTTCGAATCGAATCTATTTTCACAAGTATTTTTGCCATTATTAGGGTTTCGAATAAAAATTGTAAAAAGGAACCCTTTTAGTTAGGTTTGCTGCTTTCTCTAAAATCGCTTTGTTTTCACAAATGCTTACGCTACTTGTATATTCTATGATTTGAATACAAATAAAACTGTGTACCCTTCTTAAGACATATTTCTCGAACGAAGGAGGCTGGAATTCATATGTCAAAGTATAAAACTACCTATTTGTATATGAGTTACGCGACTAGGTTATCTTAAGTAAATCATTCTCGAACAACAAAACATGGCGTACCAAAAGTTGGTATAATGTGTCACCAACAAATATTGGCACAAACACACCAACATTGGCTACCTAAAGTCCTTGCATTGTAATGATCCATTGCTCATCGTACCTTATGACACATTGAATAAATAATAGGTCACTTGAGGCATAAACTTTATTTATTACACACAAAGTAACAATAAAACTTTTAATTGCTTTACCGATAAAAAGTTACACGGTTATGAACCTATTAAATGTAGAAATATTTTTTTTAATATATGACTTATAGCGGAAAATATATGCGTATGAATAAAGAAAGTTGGGAGTTAGAGGGAATTTATTTTAATGGTGCATACTTAGGGTTAATGTAGACTATATTAGTGGGGTATTGCATGCACGGTAGCGATTTTTATGGACATAATATTTTTAAAAAACAACTACTTAGAATTTAAGGTGCATGTAGTTTTACATAACTGTTCACTTATAAACGTAATATACTCGTAAAGAATCTAGAAATTGAAATGTAAATTATTCAAGCGAGTAAATTGGTTTGAATTGCTTATTATATAAAGCTGTAGGTTTACTCACCTAACAAGCCCTAGTGTCAGAGTTTTCTCAAAACCGCCTAACGGTCTTTGACGTAGAATTGTAACAACGACTGCTTGAGTCGCAGTCGTTGTTAGCAAAAAGACGAAGATGAGTTAAAGTTAAAGACCCCCCTTTAACTTTAACTCATCTTCATCTTTTTTTTTTCTACATGATCTCTTGCAGGGTGCTTCTAACAGCATTCGACCTGCTTAACCGGACAATTTAGGAACGGGGGTGTAAACCGCGGCTTTTTATATCGCCAACTACCTGACTCCAACCGACCTGACTGCTTTGTGAAATCTTACTTGACATTTTATAAGAACCTGTAATTGGTCTACATAAAATAAAAACCCTTTGACTTTGACTTACACCCACACCACATAGTGATGTTGGCCCAACCCGGGAATCGAACCTAGTGAAACAGCTGACAACAGTCGCGTTTGCAATCTCTAGACCAAGGCATCGTTTATAAAATAAAAATAGGCTGACATAAAAATATAAAGCTTTTTTTATTAAAAAAAAAACCGAAATCTTTAAGGTCAAGTTAAATAAATATAGGAATTAATTGCAAACCCTATCACTTCAAAATTAATTCTCAAGTGATAAAACCAAAGGAAATTGATAAGAGTTCAAGTTAGGGCTTCAAAGGTCTCGACAACAGGCTATAGATTAAAGTATGCAGAAGCAATTAATCTCAATTGGAAATCGAAATACTAATGACCCTCTTATGCTAGGTTCAAGATTAATTTTATTCTCGATATTTTTTAATTTTATTTACTCAAAAATATATCAGTTTTATGGAAATCGTTTGTCTATTCATTTCTGTAGATCATTATATATTTGTTTACAAACTGGGTTGACACACATTGGGTTGACCCAGACAAAGATTTGGCTTCATTTTAAAATTTACATCACGTCGCAAAATAAATGGCTCTGTTTTAAATAAATTATTTAATTTTACTTACTTACGTTCCTCAAGTATTATTTTAAAACTATTTTTTTGTGTAGGTATATTCTCCTTGAACTCGTATGTTCTAATTAATAAACCCTGTACATAAGCAAGACTAATTAAGAGACTTCCATTGTTTGAGATAATCATGTTAATGAGGAGCGTGCGACGGTTTTGATGTAAATCTTATATGCATGAAGTCTGATAATCCATGTTTGTAGAAAATGGAGTGCTTTATCTGGGGTAGAGTAGAGAGTAAAGAAACCGGATTATTTATAAGAAGCGTGGCGCTTTAAAATACTGTCTAACTAAAGGATAATAATGCAAGGAATTGCTCGAAATTAGTTAGACTGGAAGCCAACCCCAAGATAGTTGGGAAAAAGACTAAGCAGATGATGATTTAGTTTCTCATACATTCAGAACCAACCAGGGACGGATCCAGACCCCAAGATGTTACAGCCTGAACAACTAAGGGATCAAACCTAAGACTTCATATATACACTTTTTTAAATACATATATAATATGTATGTATTTAAAAAAGTATATAAGTAGTATATCCGTAAAACTAGCACCCATAACACAAGCATATTAGTTGCTTACTTTTGGGCTAGATGGCGCTGTGTGAAATTATCCAAAGATATTTTTTATTACTATTATTAATTTATCGTAGCATAACTTGTTTATCCACTTAATCAGCAACGATTGATGAATCAAAATATGCTAACTTTGCTTATCGGATTACGTTCAGGTGTTTTCCAAGAAAATTTGATTAAAACTTAAACAACTTACGTCTGGCCTAAGACAGGTGACAAAGAGTGTAATGCCATCGCATTTTTCAAACATGACGCGACAATTTTGCATTCAGTTCGTGTAATATTTTATGCTGTTGTTGTTATGTTTTTAATTTATTTGAAAAATAGTTATCTTACTAATTTTTAATAGTATTATAAATCCGAAAGTAACTCTGTCTGTCTGTCGCGCTTTCACGCCAAAACTACTAAATCGATTTAAATAAAATTTGGTACACAGACAGTCTAGAGCCTGAGAAAGGATATAGGCTTTAGTTTTTCCCCGGGATGCGAGTGAAACTGCGGGAAACAGCTAGTGAAATATATTTATAGCAATATCTACAGTATTGCTTTGTTGGATTAGTTGTAGTAAGCATAGGTCTTGGGTTTGATTTCCTGATTGGGACTATTTATAAATACATGTAGGTAATTGGTGATGAACGCATTCAACCCTAATCTCTTCAAAGTTATAATGAACAGGCTACTTCTGGGTAAGCTCGTTCCGTCGTCGACTTTGTCTCTGCCACCTGTCACGAGTCAAGAGCAAACACTTATCAAATAAATAAAAAAAAGCTTTTATCAAAGTCTTTAAAGAATTCCTTTTTGCACCAATTAACTAATTATTTAATTTATTCCGTGGTTTTAATATATTAACTACAAAGCATGATGTTTAATTAATTATTTTGCCAATCCCCGAAACAAATTATAATTGTTACACAACAATTGTTTTGTCCCGCAACATCTATCAAATTAAAACATCAAAAAGTCAATCACAATAATAAAATTGGTCAGCTGTTTCACTTCCCACGCACGCTATTTAAATTAAAGTAGAAATAATGATTAATTACCAATACAACGATGATTGAGCAATTTTGTTTTTTAGGGTTCCGTGCTCAAAGGGTAAAACTACGGGACCCTATTACTAAGACTACGCTGTCTTTCCGCCTGTCACCAAACTGTATCTCATGAACCGTGATAGGAAGACAGTTGAAATTTTCACACATAATGTATTTAACAAATATAAAAAAAAGAGAATAAAATAAATGTTTAAGGGGGCTCCCATACAACAAACGTGATTTTTTTTGCAGTTTTTATAGATAACTAGCAGTTGCCCGCGGTTTCACTCGCATCCCGAGGGAACTACTTCACGTACCCGGATAAAAAGCCTAAAACCTTCTCCAAGGTCCCCTCTATTTCCATGCTAAATTTTATCCAAATCGGTCCAGCCGTTCACGCGTGCGGCCGTGACCAAGGGAAATAGGGATTAATTTTTATGTATATAGATAGAAGATATATAACGGTACGGAACCCTTCGTGCACGCGTCCGACTCACACTTGGCCGGTTTTTTATATTTGATACAAAAGCCTATTTTCTTCGCAATATATTTTTTTGGAAATGGGTGCCAAATTTTCATTAAAATACTTTTTTATTGACAACAAAATATTTGACTCATTGTAATATTGTTGGAATTGAATAAAATTGATGTATGTATCCATATGTATCTATGTTGTATGTACAAGTGTCTGTATGTAAGCGTATTTTCCAGGAACTATAAGTTGAATCTTAGACGTCACTGGCTAACGGTGAAGGAAAACATCGCGAGGAAACCTGGACCTAAAAAGTCTAAAGACGCCAATCCGCCTTGAGCAAGCGTAGTGATCAATGCTCATGCCTTCTCTGTATGAGAAGAGGCCCAGCAGTGGGACAATATATAGGCTGATGATAAGTTGAATTTTATCTACTTTAATAGTTTCTCATACTAATTCTGGATTAGTAGAGGCAGCATAATTAACAACATTGCCTCGTTGGTCTAGTGGTCATATAACGCGACTGCCGTAAACGAGGTCTCGGGTTCAATTCCCGGGTCGGGCCAAAACCGCTTTGTGGGTTTTAGAAAACTTCACAAAGCGGCCCGGAGTCAGGTGGTTGGTGGTGCAATACCCCCGTGCCTGGGAGGGTCTCCGGCTGTTATCTTGATAGCAGTTGTTGAATTCCACGTCAGAAGCCGTCAGGCGGATTTGAGAAAACTCTGACACCAGGGCTCGTTAGGTTGGTAAAAACCTGCGCCCACACGATAAGAAGAAGAAGAATTAACAACATTTTTAAAGAAACTAATATATCATAATGTACAATATACATACCTGATTTTTTTGTCTGTTAAAAAAGAGCAAAAGTTCTTTCAGATATCGTGTCAATTTATATACCTATACTCCATTTACAATAAGATTAGACATTTAAACGCACCCCATTTACTGTTCGTTCAAACGATTTTGAGCTCTATTGCTGAAGTGATAAAACAAAAAACAGATGCGGAATACATTTGGTATTGTAAACATTATTTTGCTTTCAACACCATCCTTATCTATACGGAATAGAACTGAAAATCGTTTGAACGAACGGTAAATTGGGTGCGTTTAAATGTCTAATCTTATTGTAAATGGAGTATAGATATCAGCAATATATTTCAGGAATGGTAGCTATATCCGACGCTTTCACAGAGCATTGAGAGGAATCATTTTTTGATGCTTTGAGAAAAAGTTACACATCATGAGTGTATACAGGGTGTTAGTGAGTGTACCTTTTTTTTGTGTATTTTTGTACAGAAATACAGCCTAATAGTATGTACAAAGAAGTGTAGATGTAATTAGTACCTAATCATCATCTAATCTTTGAAAGTGATTTTGTTTGTTACGCTATCACGGTAAAACGGCTGAACCGATTTGGATAAAATTTGGTACGGAGATAGAAGGGACCCTGGTGACGGTTATGGGTTACTTTTTATCCGGGTGCGTTAAGTAGTTCCCTCGGGAAGCGGGTGAGACTGCGGGAAACAGGTAGTACTTTATAATTACTCCTTATGTATCGCATTTCATATAGATAAAATCTCAATGCAAAGAAACTCAAACGAGGAAAACTATCTATATACAAGTCTTATGTTTATAGTGATAAGTTCCATTTTTGTTCACATCCTGTATATGTATAGTGCCATAAAATGATACATTTTTATCTTTACTATTTTCATGTTTTTTACTTAAGGAAATGTTTCGCGAAACACAAAGTTTGCCGAGATCGTAAAAGGGCAAAGACAAATATCTACTTTTGTGTATAAAAATACGAGATAAATAATACTATCAATCATAGTTGGGTAGGAGTGAAACAAAACATTTTATATTTAACATGAGTGATAGCGTGTACGATAGATAGGTATAACTTGTACGAAGTGTGCGGGTTCGAAACCTGGCAAGTACCAATGTGACTTTTTAAAGTCATATTATGTACTTTATAAGTATATCTTAGCCGCCACTGACTAACGCTGAAGGAAATCATCGTGAGGAAACCTTGAACTAAAAAAAGTCTGAAATCGCCAATCCGCTTTAAGCAAGCGTGGTGATCAATGCTCAAGCGTTCTCTGTATGAGAAGAGGCTTGAGTCCAGTAGTGAGATAATATTATATAGGTTGATGATGATGATGATGAGTGATTTTTCTTTGTCTCAGTCTCTTTGTCGGTCTTTATTGGCATTGTACAACGCCGCGCTTCCTTGGTTTACCTCTAGGTCACTTTCCATCCGCAGGGATCCATTCTGTGGTGATCTTTGCCCACCTGTCGTGGTGCATTCCCACTTCAACATTACAGATTTATTGCCCACGTCATGGTGGTAAAGTAGCAAATTGTCTCTCGAAATTCTGAGTCGATTTCATATATTTTCTCTGATACCTAGAAAGCTACAGCTGAGCGCTATTAAACACGAGGGCCTTGAGTAGAAGTTTCTAAGAAATATATTTTTAGGGGATGGAAAATCATCAAAAAACTGCTCCCTTTGTGGGTTGAGCGGTTGAGGGCAAGTGTCAGATTCTTACTGACTAAAACCCATCCATATTTCTTCTTTCACCCTTTGCGTTCCATGGCCTTGTTGACTCTTTCGAACAATCCCGTAGCCTCTAAGAAATAAGCTTGAAGACTTAAAGACAAACTTAAGTCTATGTGTTAATGACTAATGATTTGAAATACGTGCATTTTCCACACATGTCAAAGTTAAAGACTTATACACTAAAGTGTGCAAAATGCATTCGTTTACAATGTCTATTAATAAATTCTATCGATCGTTCAAGTTCCTAGTGTTGTACCGATACTGATATCGACACATGTCTTTTCTCATGATCGGTCCGGTTCGTGTTAATATTTGATTGGCGCTGAAAGAAGACTGTCATTGTAAACGATACTAACAATTTCATTAGATTAGGTACCTGTTTTTAGCGTGGTTTGAATTTGTAGAATTTGAAAATACCAGTGATCATTTTGTTTTATAACAAATCTAACTTAACCCGGGAACTGAGTTGTGGAAGTCAGATAGGCAGTCGACTCATGTAAAACATTAGTTTTCAGTTGCATCCAGTTGAACCCATCAGAGTTGGGAAGAGACTAGGCTAGATGATGATGATCAAAACCTTTTTACAAGAACATAATTTTTGCTATATTATTTATTTTGTCAATAAAGAGATATCTATTGTTTGTATATTATGATATAGTACCTTAAAACATTTTTCACACATCTGTCTTATTAGAGGTTATGCTCTAATTGTAAGCCGGGTGACACAATAAAATGATAAACAAAGATGGCTGATTAATTTTTTTGGCTCATATGATACAGATATATAAAATACCAGTGTTATATATTATGTTCCAATCGAAATGGTGGCTACTACTGGCTAACATACAGTTCAAAGAAATAAATATAATACTCGCACTAGCATATTACATTTTCCTCATAGTTCATACAAAAAATGTTGTCAATAGCATAACCAGCCTATATTTCAAATAATATTTCATTTCGGACACTAAAAGCATTGGGGTGCTTATGTGAAAGCATTTTTAGAGGAAAAATGATTTTTATCAAAAGATTTTTTATGGAGAAATTAATAGATGCAGGAAAAAGTGTGTGAGAAATATTTTGTTGTTGCTATAGAAATGTGAAGTCTAGTTTGGAAAAGTTGTTCTATGTTAAACACATATTCTCTATGTTGGGGTCTGCATTCAGTTAGATTGGAAGCTAGGATAGGAAAAGGCTAGGCGGATCATTGTCGAAATATATAAATTGTTCTGTCAAAGGTGCGTTTACCAACAAAACGTAACCTCACAGAGTAATTCGACAGAAAAATCCCATAATTTGTTTTTTTTTCCTAAGTAAATTAATTCATATAGGTAAGGTACATATACTTTGGCATTTGAAAATAGTCAATTGAAAGCGCCTAATTTTGGCATCAACCCTAATTTATTTCACCTCTTTATTCCCCCTATTCAGATTCCCGAATCGCACCCTCAAGTCATTTGTCATTCGATTCGACACTTCCACTGCCGACAAGCCGTCAATCTCGCTGCTATGGTCAACTTGTCGAGTGATCGATTCTTTGTGATTATCGGATAATTGATTACTATTCTTTTCGGTTTTAGGAGCGTGAAGAAATATAGGCCCGCTTCCTAATCCCGTGGATGCGGGTATGAAGCCTTACAATCAGGCCGCTGTTCACCGACAAGATAACAGTCCGATCAACTGACATGTTTTTTTATTTCTAAACAACCCAAATGATAAGTTGATTACCAATCCAGGGTTGGCCAAGAAGTGGATAACATGAAAATTCCCGCATTGTGGTTAAAGCATGTTTTTATTAAACGGGCCGATTAGGTAACCAGCTGTCGATGGTTTGGCCCTAGTTTCTCAATGAACACCAAATTATGCTCTACACGTAGTTTAGCAGTGATAAGCTGTGTGTAGTAAAATGTGAGATAAAAGTGGCATTATCCTTCTAGTAGCTTGTAGTACTTATGTTTGTTTTTCTTTCACGTAAAAAATATTGAAAGGATTTGGATAAAATTTGGTACAGACATAGTTTATAGTCTGTATTAACACATAGGATGCTTCTTATCTTGGTGTGCAAAGTAGTTCTCTCAGGATGCCGGTGAAACTGTGAGAAAAAACTAGTACTAAATAAATTTAAAAACAGTTTTTAGTCGCCGTTTTAGTTTTGCCTTATTTATATGAAAAAAAAAACCGGCCAAGTGCGTGTCGGGCCACGCGCAGTAGCGTTCCGTAGTAGGAGTCAGTTAGTCAACTATAACTCTGTAACCGGTTAAGTCTACATAGCCGTGATAGTTTTCCTTGTAAGTTCATTACATGTGCTACGTCTGTGAATTTTTTCACAAATTTAGGTACAGCCATTCAAAAGTTAGAGGCCCCCCCCTCTAACTTTTGAATGGCTGTATCGAACAATGCTCGTATCGAACAAAAATTTGCACTTAAAATCTAGATATTTCGCAAATGGCTCGCTTAACCAAAAAATGGTGTTTACACACCCATAATATTTTTGAAGGGGTACGCGAGAAAAAAAATATTCATCCCCACTTTACGTGTTTGGGAGCTATCCAAAAAAAATATTTTTCAAAATTTTATTTTACCACTTTCTACGCTTGATCAATATACATATCCATACCAAATTTCAGCGTTCTTGTATCAAGAACCTTCTGAGCTATGCCGCGGACAGACAGACAGACAGACGGACATGGCGAAACTATAAGGGTTCCTTGTCGGACTACGGAACCCTAAAAAGGCCTCGGGTAACTCATTCTCTAATTTTTTTTCAGTACCTATGATGAAAAGAATTATTCCTGCAGTGGCCCATTTATCATATTAGCTACGACCATGATTTATTAAATATGTATATTTTTCTTTTTATTGCCGTATCAGCGTGGAATACATTATAAAGCAAATAATACCTTTGCTAAGCCTTACTTTTTTCCGTTTAAAAATAAAGTCTTGAAGTCACGTAAGTTACATAGCTGAGCTCAAATAATCAGCTTCTACAATAATTGTTTGCTTTCCATTGCATGCTAGCGTGTCCATTTTATATTGATACCCGTGATATATGCTCAACTAACAATGTAAAGCATGAACACATAATACAAAATTAGAAAAATAATACTTAGGTACTAGCTTTCTACGAGCGGCTTCGTCCGCGTGGGCTATACGAATTCAAATTAAAAAAAATCTAGAGTTTCATACAAAATTTGCCCCCGTTTTTCACCCCTTTCTTATAGAATGCTTGCGCCATACAAAGAACACAGCCTCCAAATTTTCAGGTCTCTACGATCAGCGAATTAGGCTGTGCGTTGATCCGTCAGTCATTCTGGACTAAGAATTTTATATGTGGGTATAGATGGATAGATAGATAGATATGTTTAATCGTCACAAAATAGGGACTTTAGACTGCTATTTCGAGCGGAATTGATAAGAAGTTCTATAATGTTCCTTTGCAAATTGATAAATGAAGACAATTAAATAATATTTACACTTCCTTTAGGTCATCATAAAACGTAATTTGTACTTGACCTTTCGTTAAGAATTTGAAGGACAAGAATTTACTTCACTCTTGACATTCAATGACAGTTTATTTGATGGTTTCGAATATTTCTCGAAACATGGTATCTACCAACGCTTGCTCAAGGCGAATAGGCGATTTCAAACTTTTTAAGTCCAGGTTTCCTCATGATGTTTTCCGTCACCGTTAGTCCGTAGTACTACTACTACTACTACTTGCCAGAGAGGCAGGTGCCTTAACCACTAGGCCACCACAACTTTACTAAAACTGCGAGACTGTTAAAAGAAATGTATAAACAGGATAAGAATAATAACAATATAGTCACATAATGTCCATTCTTATGGCCTTTACAACTCATACAAAATCTACCTGAGTGGTGTACAAGCGGCCTTAAAGTATTGTTACAACTCAACCACTTATTTCATTCCACATTGTCTGAAGGGGCAAGTATCAAGATACAGTGGTCATCGTAACAAGAAACGTTTGAAGCATGTTGGCATTTCGCTGAAAAAATTCTTTGTAACCGGCTGGAATATGATCGAGTTTAAATGAAGGTAATTTCATTTAATGACTGAAACAGCGTTGCGCGCAGGGTGGAATGTTGGATAATGGCTTGAAGGATTTTTGTTGAGTAATTCTAATTAACGTTTTAGTAGCTAAGCTTTTGAAGTTGTAGCAAAGAATAGAAGTAGTAGTTAGCTTGTTTAGCGATGGTAGTTTGAGCAGCATAAAGATTGATTGATCATTATCTCATGCTTTCAAGATTTTTTCTTTTGAATCTGAGTCATTTGCGACTATTATTGTGTTATGTGCTCAGAAAAGGACTTATAAGATGGTCTGACACGGTAAAACAAGCGGTGGACGACCCATTGAATTACTTACATGATCAAACAGTGGTTATGCGTGGGTTGGTTATAGGGTCACGACCCTCAGCAGTGAGGGTATGAGGATGAAGAGAATGACTGATAAATAAATTTCTCTTAGAAGTTCTGCTAAATATTTCCTAAGTCATGATAAGCATTCAGAAATGTAATTTTAGATTGCCAGTTCTTACAAGATAAAACTAAAATATTTGGAAGCAAAAACCTATTCATTAGTAGGTCATCATCTGCCTAGCCTTTTCCCAACTATGTTGGGGTCGGCTTCCAGACTAAGCCAGATGCAGCTGAGTACCATGGACGACGGCCTATCTGACCTCCACAACCCATTCACCGGGTAACACGATACCCCATGGTAAGACTGGTTGTCAGACTATCTGGCTTCTGACTACCCATAACGACTGTCAAATCAAATTAAAATTGTAGTTAAATTATACTAGATATTTAATCTCAGTCCAGGTTAATTTGGATCTTTTTAAACGCAATATTACAGGTTTAATGAGATGATCGTACCCTCATTATAGAAGGCTTAACCAATTTTATGAGAGGTTACCGAGAAATTCGCACATTATTCGGTTTTGCTTAGAGTAAGGGTACCTAATATTTTACTGAAAGATCATTTAGTATTTTATACTGCCAAGCCCGAAATTAAGCTCTCTTATTTATCTTTACATAAAATATAGCTGTTTCCCGTGGTTTCACCCGTGTGCTGAGGAAACTACGTCAGGCACCCGGATGGAAAGTCTAACATAATATAAAACAAAGTCGCTCCCGCTGTTTGTACGCTTACATCTTTTAAAGTATGCAACGGATATTAATGCAGTTTTCAGCAATAGATGGAGTGATTCAAGAGGAAGGTTTTAATTTATAATACATGCATATTATAGTAGAGAATCTATATAATATCTACATTGCACCTGTACGAAGCCGGGGTGGTATTTTTTTCGCACGGGAAATCATGAAATGACCCCTCCCGCCGTAGATGGGGCGGGTGGGAATATCAGACTCTTACTGACTAAAACCCATCCATGTTCCTTCCTAAGCTCTTTGTATTCCGGGGGCGCGACATCTCTTTCGAACGTCCAGCTGCAAGCTGGGGCGGGTCGCTAGTATATGTAAATATAATATTTGTTTGTTTCGCTTTCACAGTAAAACGGCTGAACCAATTTGTATTAAATTTGGTACAAATATAGATGTGATCCTGGAGACGGTTATAAGCTACTTTTAATACGGGGTGTGTTAAGTAGTGCCATTGGGACGTGCCTGAAACAGCGTGAAAAAACTAGTAGGTAATATATTCTGAAATAGGAATGTAGATATTTACGTTCTTCAAAATATCATGAAACATTATGTTTATAATAAGGAGGTACAAGGTACACCAAATATGCGTGTTTAATTATGATGTCGTAGAATAAATTAAGACTCCCTGTAAAAGATATTAATCGCAGCGTTGTTGTCAAAATGTTCCTTACATACTGATTTGAATAATCCACGCATATATTACTCAATTTTGTATTTCCATATGCGACTAATATTCTATTTTATGTGTTAAAAAATAATAAGGTAAGAGCTGCCTTAAGTAGCTAGTAGTGGTAGTCCGATATCTGGCTTTTCTTATTGAATATATTATAAATATTAATTAATATTATAAATACAAAAGTAAATCTGTCTGTCTATCTGTCACGGGAAAACTGCTGGGACGATTTTGATAAAATTTGTAATGAAGATAGCTCGAACCTTTACGATAACTGGGTACCTAAGATAGATATCTCAGGAGACAGTTATTAATAACAGTAAAAGAAGATGAAAACTCTTAGGTCAATGTAACTGTTTATTAATTTGGCATTTGTTTTGAAGGTCGACAATCGGACACGACTGGGGAGAGATCAGGCGCAGGACCGACAGCTTTACGTGTACTCCGAGGCACGGAGTGATTCTGCTATGTTAAGAAAACAGTCACCCATCCCAGGTCTGACCACGACTAGCGCAGCTTAACTTACCCGCTCGGCTGTTGCTTAGCTACGAGCCCCCGCAAAAGCTGATCATTATGTGAAATGTTTAGTACCAATATAACAACATGAAAGAAATAATTTGTAATTTATATTGAAAGCACGAACTTTAGTTTTGATGAATTTTCTTACGCATCGAAAGCTGTGTCTCGTTGGATGAATATAAATTAGTCCTGCGAGTATATCATATGTCCTTCAGGGGAACCCTGGTCTAATCGTGAAAGTGTAATAAACAGACGTACAGACGGACAGTTTGTAATGATTACTAGGTGTATTTTGTTTCTTTCCTATTTTTTTGCCTATTTCCTTTTTTTACTGACAAAATAAACAGACAGACGCCACAGAAATGATATAATTTTTGTAAAACCAGTTTTGAATTTTGATTTTAGTTTTTTTTTAATGTATGATCATATAATAATAATACCCATTTGTTACTGAAATACCATATTTCTTTTTTTTCTATTTTGTAAACAGGAGTCAAGGGTTTAAGCTGAAAACCAGCGCTTACCAAACCTCTAGCGGCAGCATTAAGCTTAGGTCCCCTAAGCTTAATGCTGACGCTTGAACCTTTTGCTTCCGGTATTATAGTTCTATGCATGTATGTACTGCTTTTAGCTGTAATACTAGAGACAATAAACGTTATTCTATTCTATTTGTTGCAATTTGTGTGACTATTTCTGGAGGGCCCGGTTAGTGAGCTGGCGAGTCTCCACCTACCATTTTTACATGTATATTTTACATTGTTTCGGCAGGCGCCTTAGGTTCCCATAGTTCCCCATATCCTGATCCACTATCATCCCATCACAATAGCCCAAGTAGTATCTTTTCATGTTTTGCAATCGTCCTGCGCAAGCCGGGGATTTTGCCTGGGTGCATTTCTATAGTGTACACAGGGATAATCGTCGGCTTTGTGTCACCATTCTATTTCACTAAAGTTGTCTCAAAGAGCTTCTGCGTGTTGACTTTGGCCCTATGTTCGCCTCCCAAAGGTCTGAGACTGTAGTCCCGTGAATGGCAGAGACTAGGTGTGTTACAAGTCGCATTTGTTTGTTTTGATTACACAACACTATCGTTGCACCACGATCTCAAATTTTCTTCTTCTTAAAATTCATCCAAGGGGTATCGTGTTACCCGGTAAACTGGGTTGTGGAGGTCAGATAGGCTGTCGCTCCGTGTAAAACAGTGGTACTCAGCTGCATTCGGTTAGACTGGAAGCCGACCCCAACATAGTTGGGAAAAGGCTAGGTAGATGACGACTCTGCGAGGCTACGGAGAAATTTCAAATGAAAAATTTTTCAGGGAATCGAACCAATCCTGCTTAGCAGTCACGTTTTGGACCACCAGACTAATAGGCACAAATTTCATCCAAATCGGTTGAGCCGTTTAACCATAAAAGCGTGACAAACAAACTCACTTTCGCATTAATAATATTAGTTTGGATTTCTCAAATGGTTATAATAGTCTTAGTAGTA
The DNA here is from genome assembly GCA_963891755.1 of Pyrrhia umbra. Lineage (NCBI taxonomy): Eukaryota > Metazoa > Arthropoda > Insecta > Lepidoptera > Noctuidae > Pyrrhia > Pyrrhia umbra. The sequence continues at coordinate 4,655,442 of OY982934.1, read as the reverse complement.
TTAAAACGTGTAAGTATAAACTCTGATTTCGGTTTCAAAGGTATCTTTAGGTTATCTTTATATATGTAAGGTACTCTGTTATTTATAGTACACAAGACAAATTAAACACAAATGCTGTATACATGACAGTACATTAAGTGAAGCGACACCGCCGGACATTCACAGTGCAAGAGTTAGAACGCATGTCACGTCCCGAGGAAATTAAGCTATTTGTTCTTGCAAGGAGTTGTATTTACGATATTAATTGTTGTTACAAAGTGCCCATATAACGTATGATGACGTCAGATATACATAAAAAAAATATTCTCCTATCGCAGGCATGCTGGAAGAGATTTCTGTTGAAATAATCATTACTTTTATATATTCGTATCTTTACTCTTAATTTTCTTTTCAATATGTGTGAACATAAATAGTAAATAAATAAAAAATAAGAACATGAAATACAAGTAAAGGGGTTGGGGCTAACCCGGATAACATAGTAAAAGGCTTTTTTGGAAACCATCCAGTGGTTCGAGAGATTATCCATTACATACAAATTATACCTACATAATATATTTTAATAGTATTGGAAAAAAATAATTAATTTGAGTTATAAATAAATATTTTTTAATACGATAGTATTTAAATTTGATTTAAAAAATAACAATTTCACCGACAGGGTTATTTGATTTACTGCCGTAAAAGTCTAGAAAAATGGCATTCCAGCCAATTGTAGGGCAGAATGGCGTCTACCACACGTGGCTTCGAACGAACCCTTATCAGATCGTAGGGGGGAACCGCGGATCCCCAAACTGGGTTAATGAAGGACTTTTTATGCCTTTTTTTTTCGTAAATACCGAATTTAAATGTAAGCGGGTCGTACAGAAACGACATTATTGCTATTCACCCATTTCTGTTGCACGTGAGTGTAATAATAAGCGTTTTTTTATTGAATTTAAATATTAGAGCATTGCTGGTTTCATGTAATGGTATTAGCTTCGATTAACGAGTCATAGATCGTAGGTTCAAACCTGAGATGAGGGTGAATGGTAAATATACTGATATAAGCGTAGTATCTTATCTATGAGCGCAGTTAAAAAGTCAATGCATTTTAATCTTCATACTTTAATTATTTTATCATAAAAAATATGTTTAAATCAACTTGAATTTTAATATTTTTTAGGGTTCGTACCCCAAGGGTAAATTGGGACCCTATTACTAAGACTTCACTGTCCGTCCGTAGGCTGTATCTCATGAACCGTGATATCTAGACAGTTGAAATTTGAATGCTAACATACTATACTATTGAAATACTAAAATCGGCTTAGTTCGAGTCGGGACCATGCATAGTTTTTTAAATCCTGTATCATTGTATAGAACCCTTAATGCGGGTCCGACTTGCACCTCACCGGTATTTTATAAGATTGAAATATAATTAAATAACCAACGATCAATACATACTCAAAATACTTCTGATGCAAAGTAAACATTTCAATTCAAAGTTCTGTTGAATCAACGTGTTCGAATCGATTTAATTCTATAGAAGTTGCAACGTCAACCAAGAATAGCTATTTGATTGTAGGGCAAGATAATTATAGACTTAGGTACGAACTATTTTTAGTTCTCAGATTATCGATGAGGACTAAAAAAAAAACAATCACTGCTGTCAGATGGATCTTTGGTTTTCTATGCTTAATTTTACGTTTTACTTGTAGTCGTATGTGTAACTTTCTTTACTGAAAGAAGAAAGCCTCTTATGCAACAGACAAGGAATTAGCGTTCAATTTTCTTTACAAAAGTTTCAAAAATTAGGACACAGGAATCCAAAAAAAAATATGACGCCATCTCTATAATTTTATTTATCGTATGACTTGGCTGAATAAATATCTTTCTATCGTATTTTCAAGAAGTCACTACGACGTTTAAATAATGCTTGGAATATATCGTAACAAAATAAATGAAACATCTTAGTCTTGTCGACGCCAAGAATATTTCAAATGAGGATAGCTGGAGAACATTTCCTGGCAAGAAAATCGTCCAAGAGACATCCGTATCGCGAGAACGCAAACGTCAAAATGATCGATGAAATATAATTTGTCACAGCTTATCCCCTTGTCTAAAGACGGGATTGAAGACAGGAATTTGTCGTGAGGACGTTTTACTTTTATTGATGGCAACACTTGAATTAGAATGGAATATACCACGTTAGCGGAGGCCTACGTCAAACTGTGGACGAATAGTAAATAGGTATTACAATATACATAATTGTATTTTCAAAAAGAGAAAAGATAAAAAAGCTTTTAGCGAACGGCGATATCGAAAAAAAATAACACAATAATATTTTCAGTACCGTATCAATGAAAATTTGGCAAACTCGAAACCAATACTTAATAATAGGTAGAAACACACGGAATACCTTGGCAAATAAGTTGCATACATTGTGAAATTTTGGCTCAAATTTCACGACATAAATGCAATTCCTACACGATAACGATAAGTGAACTGTACTCGGAAGACAAATATAGTATTCAAATTCTATTACCACTGATACGTAGAAGAACACGTACTAAGAGTGTAGTATGTACTTACCGTCAGGCACATATACGTTGAGAAACAGACAATCCTCAGAGTACTCCTTCTTCCTCTTATCCTCCATCTGCGACTCCAACAGCTTCATGAACAAATCATCATGTTTTTTCAAAGGGTTCTGAACATCCTCCTTTTTAGGGTCACTTTGCATACAGTCTGGGGCAAATATGGTCGCATTCCTCACACCTTCCCACTGAGGCAGTGCCGTATACTCAGGGGGCAAAAACCTCCTGAATTCAATGGGGGGCTGTGCGTAAGGTATTCCAACATACGCCGCTATTCTTTTCGTCCGGAATCTCGTAATATACATTCCCGATATCGTCCCTTGATTCGCTAAAGTTATTTGGCGGGGTTCCCTCGCCGATAAAACGAGATTCATTTGCAGTAACAACACTAATAAACGAATCATTTTTATTTCGAAATTTTAATTGTATACAATTTATTTTACAGTAACTGGCAGCACAGATTTGAATTCCATTTTTTATTTTAAAAAACAGAACCGGTGTTCGAAGTCGTTATAAAATGGTTGTTCATATCGAAATTTGAAATTTTATAAAATTGATGCTTGTTTTAGTCACGTTTTTATTTAGTTTTGATTAGTTTCGTTTGATTTTATTACTGGTATTGTATTTGTACCGGTATCGGTGGGTGTTCGTGTTCGAAGGTGGTGCGTTACTGTTTCTCGTGCAGACTTCGGCTCGTAAACAGTGGGGTTGTCCGTCGTTATAGCGACGAAGGAACTGCTATTGTGAACTTTGTTTGTTTTAGAATTGGCGTTTAAAATATTTGTTTAGAAGTTGTTTTTTTTTTGAAGATTACGAATCTGAATTATCGGTTTGTGTGTTAAGTTGTATAAATGGTATTTTTTTCAAATCTCCCCAAAAATAATTCAATCGAAATCAAATCGTTTATTTTACTCCAATCCAAAAACTCAATTGCATTCAAAATTATTCATTTCGTTTTGCTTGTGTTGTCCCACTTCAGGGCAAAGGCCTCTCCGATTAAAAAAAAACATGTTTTTTTTTGTGTTCGCATAAATTGTCAATTTAATGTTAGCCTCCGTCGTGTTTGTTTTGGCTTTCAATCTCTGGGCATCCCGCAGGGATCCGTTTCGAGTTACTTGCCCTCCCAAAGGACTGGCCAATAAACTAATCTAAATATACATTATATCTGCTACATAACTTGAAATTATATAACACTAGTTGTTTCCCGCTGTTTCACCCGCATACCGAGGGAACTGCTTCGCGCACCCGGGAAAAAACTAGCCTATGACCTCTCTCAGGCTCTAGGCTATCTGGGTATCAAATTTCATTTAAATCGGTTCGGTAGTTTTGGCGTGAAAGTGCGACAGACAGACAGACAGACTGACTTTTTTTTTTCTACATGACCTCTTGCAGGGTGCTTCTAACAGCATTCGACTTGCTTAACCGGACAATAGACAGACTGACAGAGTGACTTTTGCATTTATAATATACGTAAGGATGGAGTATTGGATATACTGCGTAGTATAATATAAACAATATTCCTTTTCATGTTCTCGAACTTTTATGATGACGATGGTACACGTCAGTCGTATATATAAACAGTAAGAAAGGTATTTATGGACAAAGGTAATTAGTAGCAGCGATTTTTTTGTCGCATTTAATTATTTGCTCTTAGGCACATTAGTTTGAGTGTCGAGAACATTTGTTTTGACCAATATTTATTTAGGATCACGTGTTTTTCTATACATGTATCAAGCAAGCCTCTAGCAGCATATAGATTCACAAAAAATCGCAACAACTCTATTGCAAAAAAAAAAACTATTACAGGCTGATGGCCTGTAGATGTGTTAAGCTACAGGTTAATGTCAGTAACAGTAGAATTTGGAAAACAGTGGTAGAATTTTCTAGATTTTTTTTTCTTTTACGTCATTGCCATGTCTAAATATTTCTTAAGCCAACAAATAACTGGCGGTAAGCTTGCGACGCGACGGATCGCGTGACGACCAAAGGCAGGAGTCATTGCATTTGGCCACCGTCGGCTTGTTTTCGCCTCATCTCCCCCTATGTGGGTCATTGCGACTTAAATATTGATCGATATTTTGTATTTGTGTTATGTTTTATGTTCTGTTTCAGACGTAGGTGCTTTTGAAGTATTCTTTGTCTCGTTGCTGTCTGTTGCTGCCTGTGTTACGCTGTGTGTGGTGGAAGTTCTTGCTTGTTCTTCTCCATCTATCCTAACTGGTCATCTTGCTATGTTTATATGGGTATTGGAGTAAAAAATTTGAACATTTAAAATCACACACGAAAATAAAATAAAAATATGATATACCTATGTATCTAAATTGCTAGATATTAGTTTGAATAAAGTATCTAATAAAATTGAGAAAAAAATGGATAAAATATGAAAAAAAAAATGGATAAATAAATATAGATACTGATATTTTATTTCAGTACATGGAGGATTTTCAGCTAATATAAAGAAAAAAAAAGGAAACCAGTAAGCCAATTACAAAACCTCACGTATAAACTTCTAACAATAATTTATTACTTTTTAACAGGTTTTGTTTTAAATATAAAATGAATAGTAGATTTGCTACTAAAAAATACCCTCTTTTTGACTGTTTTTCACATAGACATTCATACCCTGTGACGTAACAGCAATACAACTTTAATTAAAAAGAATAGCTAATTATAAAATTCGCTTCGAACTATTAACGGTTCAAGTACCTACTACAATATCACATTGGCTCTACCCTGTAAGAATTTTTGAACATATACATACAGAGATGTAAGAAATAATATCATAACAATTTTATCAGTTTCATTGAAGTCCCATGTGATGCAAGGGAGCTATTAATTTTTATTTAATTAAAAAAACGTTGCCCTACACTAGGAATTTCTCCTGTATCGTAGGTACGTTCACAAACATACACAAACACTCAGACCCGTAACAATTTTAGTTGCCCAGTGCGGGAATCGAACCCGCTACGTGTAGCGCAGCAGCCGATTGCTCAGGCACTTCGCCAATCACACCGTCAAAATTGTGTGATATCTAAAATAAATAATTAAAATGCTACCGATTTAATAAGTTTGAAAAACCTGTAAAAGCAGCTGTGAAAATAAATGTGTCCAATAAAATTGAATGTGGAAGGTTGTAAATTTTTAATGAAAGGGCTCATGTTTTGCACTGGATTGGAATCGGTAGTACGGCTTTACGGTAAAGAACTAATGTGGATCCAAAAATAAATAGTTTAGAATTTTGACCGTCATCAGAACAAAACGGTCTAAGTTACCAAAAACGGTGAACATGGCTGCAATATTTATTATATTTTATTTTAATTTAATCATTATATTAATTAACGTGAAACAAAAAGGAAAACCGCACAAATAAATATCAAAATGCGAAAATGTATTTTCCTATTTTAAATTAAAATCGGTAGAATTGCCAATCAATCATATTCGTTAATTACTTTAGCGTCAACATCGACTGCTTTATTTAAAAATGTATGGCACTCAATTAAAAATATGTAAAAAATCTTTTTGTAATGGCAAAATTATATGCCTACTACTCAAAGCTTGGTAAGTAAGGCGGGCCTTCAACCCCTGTTGGAAGAGGAAAACTGAAGGCTGAAGATCGAGCTCAATGGTGTGTCATGGGAGAGGCCATTTTTTCGGATGGGAAATTATCAAGGCGTCATTTGATGATTGCCCTGCCGTGGGTGGAGAGAGAGAGACACCTACTGACCCTGCCGGGGCTCCAAGATTTTCGAAAGAGTTACCGCACCTCTAGAACGCAAAGAGCTGAGGAAGGAACATTGATAGGTTTTAGTCAGTAAGAGTCTGACACTAACGGCGGGAGGAGTCATTTGATGATTTCCCTATATATATTATCCTATTTCTATTCTATTCTATTCCCTTCCGAAAAATCCGTTCGATTGTCTATCATTGTTTTACCGTGAAAGCACGCGTACAGACAAATAAACAAACTCACTATAGCATTTAAGATAGAGGGGACGTCGGAATAGGCTACTTTTTATCCAGGTGCGTTAAGTAGTTCCCTCGAGACGCGGGTGAAACCGCGGGAAACAGCTAGTACTCCATACATTTCAGTTTCCTCATTACTAAGCAAACACAAAGGTATAAATTAAATTAAACAATGTTAAAAATAAAATTGCTACCACGTTTGGAAAAACAAACAAAAATACGAGTTTGAAACGTGTGATGCTATAGTGGTCCCATTTGCATCTAAACTCAAATTTGCATAGATCACAATCGTGCGAGTCCCACATACGTAGGGCAGCCAGCAATTTGTGATTTGTTGGACTTTCCATTTTCAAGTACATTTAATATTGTGTAGGTAGAAAAATTAATAAGCCTTGAAGAGTTTATTTTGATATCTTTTAATTATAACCCAAATCATAATTTGATTTTTTTAAGTTTTATTAAGATTTGTTTCAATGTTTATGTCTGATTTCTAAATAACTAAATAAGCGTGTCTTGTGGGAGCGGAATGATCTTTAAATTCCCTGTAGACCCCTCTTTGTTATTATCAAAGCATAACAAAAAGGAAAAAAACTTTGTCAAAGCATAAAAATAGGTACCTATAGGTTACTATCGCTAATTGTAGTACTTAGACAAGTATTAGCGTAAATTATGTTCGTACGAATACATGAAGTTAGGGTTGCCAAAAATATTTGCATTAATTGGGCATTCCATTTTGTGATAACTTGCAAATTCTATATACTATGGAGCGCTACTTTAAATGTGAGTCTATAGGTTTAATAGAATGGTAATTACAATTATAATGAAATTAATCTTAATGTGGAAGAAATGTTATGTGTTTTTCTTCCATATTTCGTAACTGTAAATTATCTAACTACAGAGTAAAAATATTTCTTATGTCAAAGTTTTTCTTCTTTTGCATCGGAAAATTTTTTGTAGAGGTATCTTTTTATTCGCAGTGGTAATTCCAATCCAATTCAAATTGTTCACATTTATCGCCTGTAACCTGTAATTTCTTAGCCAGATTTTTCATCATCATTTCCGTAATCAAATCAGTTTGTCCATTATCTGCCCACAATATTGTCACCCTACTAACAACGCACGGCGCGGCGAGAAGGGCGTGCTTTCAATATTGTTCAATTTTACTGCGACCGGTCACGTGACCGTACTAGTACGTACAACACAGGTTCGCGACATCCTGCCCGCGCTTGTTTCAGCATTTTTATGTTATATGACCAGGTATTATGTAGGGATTTCATGAAAAAAAATACATTTGTTTTACACAATACATTTTTTGGTTTGAACAGTACATTTATTAAGCAAGTATTATAGGCTATATGCTATAAGCAAGTATGAAAAAGTCGTGGTGGCCTAGAGGTTAAGGCACCTGCTTCTCGTGTACGAGTGTGCGGGTTCGGAACCTGGCAAGTACCAATGTGACTTTTCTAAAGTCATATGTACTTTCTAAGTATATCTTAGACGTCACTGACTAACGGTGAAGGAAAACATCGTGAGGAAACCTGGACTTAAAAAAAAAGTCTGAAATCGCCAATCCGCCTTGAGCAAGCGTGGTGATCAATGCTCATACCTTCTCTGTATGAGAAGAGGCCTGTGCCCAGCAGTGGGACAATATATAGGCTGATGATGATAGGCTATATATTAATACAAACTCACGCTACGACTAATAGGAGTGGAGAATCAACGAAAAATAATGCTAAAACGGATTTTTTTTCTTCTTGAACACATTTTAGTAGGTTTTTTCCTCAAATTAACGCGGGTTGCTGGTTAACATAGGTTATATTTTATGTGCATACGACACTGTCGTCGCCATGTGCAGAAGCTTTACCTATTAAACTTAACCACAACCTTATATTATACAAGAAAATTTAAATTTTCTACTACAGAAATTATAGGAATCGCTTGGAAATTTTCCAATAACAAAATAATTTACTTGGCAATATTCTTAGCCGCAATCATAAACCCGTATTCAACCTCTGTTATTATCACCGATTACGTTGCCGTTTTAACACTAAAATGCTTCGGTTATGGTCGAAATGACCTTCTATTCTGACACGTTGATAACTATATATTAGTATCGATTAAAATATTTTAAGTGTTGGCAATTCTAAGGGTTGAAGTATTGTTGAAAGTTATAGCTTTTGTTTTATGATATGGCCGAGGGAATAAAAACTGTAGGTTGTCGACGTTTTGTTCAACTTTATATCTACGTCAAGTAATTAACCAATGTTCAAAAGAGTTACCGCGCCCCCGGAATGCAAAGGGCTAAGGATCCGAACGTGGATGGGTTTTAGTCAGTAAGAGTCTGATACTCCCGCCGTGGGAGGGGCGGGAGGGGTCATTTGATGTTTTCCCATCCAAAAAAAGATACTATTTTTGAGAAAAAAAAACGTTCTTTAAGGTAAATTAAATGGTATAATTATTAGTACCTAGAACCTACACAGGATTAGGTTAGGTTTAGGATTGTAGATACCTTAATTAAATTCTTATTTATAATGAACACAAATAACACAATTCTGTCTAGTTTTTTTTTATTGTATAACACCTAAAGGGCGTGTAATTTTATTATGAAACGCCTACTTTTCTGACATTTATTTCAGGTCAAAAGATTTTCCCACGCAAATAAAATGTTCGTATACCTAATAATGCACAAACTTATCATCAGTTTTTGGCTTATAAATTATGCTTATGGCAAAACTGTAGTGTATATTAAGTACTGGTCTAGTTAGTTAGGTATCTGACTTATTATTGGAGATCAGATGTGAGGGTCTAGATGACATAAAATCATCAAATGATACCTCCCGCCGTTTCAGCCTCTTACTGACTAAAATCCATCCATTTTCCTTCCTCAGCCCTTTGTGTTCCGGGGTTGTGGTAACTCTTTTGAACATCCCACAGCCCCGAGGGGTCATATGTCTTCAACTATTTGACTGACAGACAGACTCATCATTGATTGAAAATTGAAAGGTGCCTGTAAAATTAAATGATTTGATTAATTAAAGACCATCGCTTAGTCTAAAACGTAAGCGTTCTAAAATAAACTAGAAAGCTATTCCAACCTACTTAGAAAAAAAGGCGTTGATGATGAAACTCCTTCCTAAAAGGTCTATTATTACCAGCTTTTGTAGGAGACAGATTACTTTTTAATACTAAGCTAAGTAACAGGTATTTTGCGAACGCAATTTGGCCGAATCAATCAAAATTTACGTCGAAATGAATCGTCTATTCTCTAGTACGTCCTAAGGGTACTATTAAATAAATCATGCAAAATCTAACCTTGGTTTTAGGGCAGCGACTGACCGGTAGCCAGCTCACGATACGAATGGTTCAAGGGTAAATTTTGTTATTCATGAGCTCCAATAGGGCTTTATCTGATTGTCCTAAACATATACTTTAAGTCGAACGCTCTTTTCAATGGTATTTTTCGGCAGCTTTTACGCTGTTTGCGAATTTGTACCATGAGTCCAGCTAAATGTTTACATAATTCTTTTGTGATAAGAAAAACATGGTAACTTGACCATGATACACACATGGAAGCTTCATTGTAAAATACTATTATAATTAGGGTCAAGCTTTAACAATCAGAACTTAACCAAGTAAGGGTCAAGAGAATCGCGCTACCTAGTCTAAAAACAAAAGTTATTTGAACTTATCAATGTTTCTTTCCAGGGCCGATCAGATAAGTCTGTCGAACAATTCCGTAGTCCCGGTTATGTTTCAAGCCGACATTACTTTGTGGGGCTTTAAAATTTTACTATTCAGCTTGGAAGCAGGGTTACACCCCAGTACCTGGGAAGGCTGGATGTTAAGCCATCGTCCCCAGTTGCTACCTTGAGAGCAGTCGTTGTTACGTCAATGGATTTGAGAAAACTCTGATATTAGGGTGTATGAGCTTCGTTAACCAGCAGCCCACACGATAAGAAGACCTGGCTCACTTATAAATGTATTTGTTGTTATAATTACATACTATGTAACATTAAAATGAAGATATATAATCCTTACTAATATTATAAATGCGAAAGTAACTCTGTCTGTCTGTTACGCTTTCACGCCAAAACTACTGGACCGATATAAATGAAATTTGGTACAGAGATAGAATAGACCCTGAGGAACAACATAGGCTACTTTTTACCCGGGTGCGCTAAGTAGTTCCCTCGGGATGCGGGTGAAACCGCGGGAAACAGCTAGTATCTTATAAACACATATCTTAAAGTATAAAAGTACACCTCAAAAGTATACAGCAAACGAATTTTTCAGAGCTCTTCAAAATTTAGTTTCACGGTTTTTAACGTTGAATAAAAATACAATAAAATATTATAAAAGATTATCTGTGATCACGCAATGAGAACACGCACCACGCCGGCTAACTGCGTAAAGAGTACAATACATGCTAATTTTAATATTTTTCAGTTGATACTTATGTTTCTTAAGGGCAATGAACTTAAAACCTTTATTTGTTTGGTATTTCTACGAAATTATCGAGCTGGCTTACATTGTTTGTGAAACAAGCTTATAGTGTTTGACTGCTCTTAGAAGTATTTTTTTTATAGGAAACTGCAGTTCAACTAAAATCAGGAAATATCTAACAGTGATGACATGAGTGTTGAGCATTTCAATATACAAGATAAATTACAGGCCTTGGGTGAAGAATACAAATTAATAAACATAAATAGATAGAAATTACTAGTTTTTTATTGGATGTGCGATTTGCACTCGGATCAAAAGTATCCTATGTCCTTTCGCAGCTTTCAATCTATCACTATGCTAAATTTCATCTTAATTAGATAACCCGTTTTCCTGTGAACGGTAACAGAAAGAAAGAGTTACTTCCATTTTATATTATTAGTAAGGATAGGATTCATATAATATCTTGCCATTTTTTTTTTAACCTCACGCTGTAAAAAATGTGAAACAGTATTCTTAAAATGGAATATAAATGTCAAGTTAATAAGTCCCACATATTCTTAGTACATAAAATGTATTAATAATTCAGGGTTATTAAGTAACTAGGTAGCCTAACTTAGGTAGAACTTTGATATTGCCGCATGTACTTAATAGTCTAAACTTAGTACCTCGTGCTGGAGTTGTAAATAATATCTTGGGCAGGCTTGAGTTGATATAAATAAGCTTTTATTAAAACGACTAGCCATTTCCCGTGGTTTCATCCGCATCCCGGGGGACCACTGTATATTCACTGTAGATTTGTACATCCCCATGTTCAAATCTATCTTCATAACAAGTTTTGTTTAATTTTTTATTTTTTTCATTTCATTTTTCATTTTTTCACCTGGGTGAACAGAGTGGAATTTATGGTTTCCTTAAATTTCCACTTATGTTTTGATTGATTGACACTAGTTACGTGGGTCCAGTTGAAAACCGGCAATAGCTGTCTGGCATAATGTTAATCTGAGGCCAAACCATGGCATGCTAAAGCAGGAATAGTTGCAAAAACACAGACTTATTTTATTCATTGCTTGTTTTCTTAAAGTATTGATATACCTCTGTAGTCTTTTTTTCACTATGTACACCAGGTAAACAAAGTGGAATAAACATAAATTATATTATGCAAAAGTGACTAACTAACTAATACCATAATATGTAATGATAATGTGAATTATTGTTAGGGGGGTTAGACAAGTACCAAAAACGCTAGTAGAATAGAAAACAAAATGTAGTCGTAAACGAATAACCCCCCTGAACATGCTAATTTTGCAAATTTCATTTATTCAGTTTATTATGAAGAATTAGAATTAATGAAATGTGCAAAATTTGCCTTTACAAATCAAAATATATCCTTGACAAGCAGCTTTATTTGTTATTTCTTTACATAACCTTTTAAACACCAGCGGAAGTAATTTGCTTTGCCCTAGAACCTTAATAAAGAAGCAAAAAGGGTCTATTCTATGGTTTACTTTCAAAAACGGCTTAATTTACTCTTTTTACCTTCAATCTCATTTCTCGTTTAATGGCATCACTTAGGAGTATTACGGACCGACCGCTGCGATTATTTTATTTGTATATAACAATAAGTTCTGACCGCATTGAGCTCGTAAAACACACGTGCTTACTTCTTTATACCAGTGACGTAATGATATAAATGTATTAAAACCTTTTATTAATTTATGAGATAAACTAGTGGCCCGCCCCGGCTTCGCACGGGTAGGTAGTCTTTGTTTTTTAACCGACTTCAAAAAAGGTGGTTCTGTATTTGACCGTTATGCATGTGTTTGTATGTCCCCGATTTTCTCAATAACTACTGATCTGAATTGGATGAGAGTTATCGTTCTTCAAATGCATAGTTTTCAAGAAAGGTGTTAGTACAATATATATTATTGGGATCTGATGATGTTTTTCTTAAATAACCAATGGAATTCTTCAATTACTAATAGAAAAGGAGCCACGATTGCTGCGATCGTATGCCTGTGATTGTTTTCACTGTTCTATAACATAACAACACACCTCTAAGCTTTAAAGGAGAAAACAGACATATAGAGTTCACCCTTATGGTGATGAAGATTTGTCTAGACATAAGGATTTTGTAATTTATTTAAATTACAAACTGAGCCACTAAAAGCGAACTGAAAAACTTTTTTGCAAAAAAGTACTGAGACTGAGACTCTGAGCACAATACAAATTTAAAAATAACTAATAGGTACATCATTCTAAAAGTCGGTGTCTCCAATTAGGTATTGGGTATTTGCATTCTGTCTTTGCAAAAAAAAGTTTTTTTTTTAAGGAATTAAAAATCATGTCCCGAGTCTTCCCGCTGATTAGACCCGTCCCAATCCTTACCGGACGGTTAGCTACTTATTGCTCAAAGTCTGCAAGCCGGACCTACAATGGCCTGGAGTCGATTCTTGGCTCCAAATGTTGATGATGTGGCTGGGGCGAGAGATTTGTCTCTCTCTTACGCAACCCGCTATCTCCTTCTCCAGCAGGACTGGTTAGCATTAGAAGGTGACTGCTTCCTATTCCCACTCTCTTTGGACCATAGTTTGAACCAGGGCCGAAAGTGAGAGATCGCCGCCGCCCAAGTGGGGCAGACCTCCACCGTATGCTCCACCGTGACCTCCAGGTGATCCTCAGTATCGACACCCCGACATTTCCTCTCGCTTGATTCGATCCAGGAACCTCCCAAAATAACCGTGTCCAGTAAGAACCTGCGTCAGGCGTAGGCATTGGATCTGCGGTAGGTCAAGATGCCGTGGTGCCTCCTTAGCCACTCCGCGAAGAGAGGATTTAACGCCACAACAATCCCCACGCAGGTTCATCCGTGGCCTTATGATTTGTTTATTAGCAAAGGGAATTCTAGATTCTTAATTTCTGAAGTGTGGAATAGAATGAATTCAATGGAAAGCGCTATTTTCTTTGGTTTGTAATTATCCCGCTGTTATGTATGAAAAGAGGCCCTTTTCATACGTAGAACGCATGGGCATTAATCACCATGGAATAACATCTACACATTATGACTTGAAAGCGCTTACTTTTAACAAATTCGTAACTTAATTCTTGAAACCGTTAAGGTGAAAGATATTATAATGTGATATCAACCAAAAAAATAAATAAAAAATAGTGGGATTTGAACTCGATTTAACCGATTCGCATGATCATTAATACAGCCCCTCCACTACAGTGCTCGTTGACATCACAGCTAAAATTGACGTTCTAATACAACGTGTTTTCAATTTTAATTACTGCTTATCTTCTTCAAAAACAGGCGTGATGATTTTCATGTCAAAGATATGCGAAAATGCATATAGGTAATTATAAAAACTTGATAGGTCATCCCATTACAAACTTATTTCAATACCTCACTGCTCATTCCCCATAATATTTAGTGTGATGATTTGTAGCCTAAAACTTGAACCGATTCATAACAAACATCTTAGGTGAATTTCAAGTAAAACTGTTCAGACCTTTTGGCGTAAAGCAAAAACAGAGTTTTTTTTTCTTACAAACTTAAAATCTGAATTTTTCACCCTAGGGCTAAAATCTCGAAAAACTGTGAAACACGTGTTTAATTATTTTCATTTTAAAGTGTTCCTACAAAATTTGAGTTTACTCGAATCAAAAATAAAACTTACTCCATACAAACTTTCAACCCTATTTTAATATACTTAGGGTCGGAATTTCCAAAAATCCTTTCTTATTACTTGTCTAGGACATAAAAGGTACCTCCTGTCCAAATTTCATTACTCTAGGTCCAGCCATTTCGGCTCCGCGTTGATGAGTCAGTCATTCAGTGTATGAGGTTGTCATTTTATATAATAGTATAGATATATTATTATTATTTCTCTAAAACCTTTTTGTGAAATCACTATTTTTTTCTCTGAAGGAGCCGACCAGTTTCCAAAAATCTTACATCAATAAAAATGTTTAATCAGATTTTTTTTTTAAATAAGCAAAGCGGCTTGTTGAAACATCCAATGACTCAAAGACTGGCTTTTATTTTACGATGTTGTATACAAAGTTTAAAGAACAAAAAAGGAAAAAAGCTGAGTGTTCTCAACCTATTCCCAGGTCTACCACCTATTCTCTGGTCCATAAAAGGCGATTTAAAAATATGACACAGTTCTTCATACTGTTATTGATCTTTCGGTGGGAGCATTTTAAAGCTTAGACAGGAAATCAAAGAGATCTTTCTTACTCACACACTTACTAAAAGAGGAAAAAAACTGGATGCAATGGCTAAATTTCCGTGGATTTTCCTCCTGATGTTTTCAAGATATTTCATCATCAGCCTATATATTGTCCCACTGCTGGGCACAGGCCTCTTCTCATACAGAGAAGACACAAGCATTGATCACCACGCCTGTTCAAGGCGGATCGGCGATTTCAGACATTTTAGTCTAGGTTTTCTCACGATGTTTTTCTTTTCGTTAGTCAGTGTCGTTTACGATACACTTGAAAATCACGTACTATTTTAGAAAAGCCACATTGGTACTTACCAAGTTTCGAACTCACACACGAGAGGCAGGTGCCTTAACCACTAGGCCACCACGACGTTCGAGATGTGGGTAAGATGAATATTGTTAAAGCTATATACTTGGAGTTTGGATGATTAACATCAACGTTCCTCGTGATTCTAGGACTTTGTAGGAGTATAGGCTAATAATATAATAGATTGATTAATAATTTAACACTTAAAGAGTACCCATAATAATGGTTTGCTATAAATATCAAAATTTAAATTTGAAATTCCATTCTATATTCAATTAAGTCTTTAAATAACTATGCAGTTGCTCCATGTGACCACTGGTATTCAGCTGAATTTGAAAAGAGATGATGATGATGAAGATAATTCAATTAAGTTTACATATACATATATAAAGACTAATTGCAGTAGGCATGTATGAAAGATGAAATTTGGAAACGTTGTTTTTTTTTTCTAAAAAAAGCCATCGAAAGAATGTACTTGGATGGTATTTTAGTACAAAAATCTAAAGAAATAGCCAATTACATTTCAAATTGTCAATCTGATCGAAGTACCACCCATAAAATCTTTTAAAAAATGAAAATTCCATGAATTAGTTGGACAAATAAAGTGCAAAAAGTACGCGAAAGTAGTCTTTATCACAAAGAGCAGTTGGTGAAAGATTATAACGATGCAAACACGTAAACAAATTTCATCTACCAGACAATTTTATTATGTAGGTCAATAAGAGAGGAAGAATACGTTTTTCTTTCAGCTTTTACGTCTTCGTGGGAATCTTTTAGAAGGATCACAATCGCAATAATAAACAGCTTTAGAAAACATCATTCTCAATTTAGCCTTTTCATATTTTCGTTAGAGTTCTTTATTGTTATTTATTTCGACAGGATCAAGATAAACGTGTTTTTTATACTGAGAAAGGAACGTAAAACGAAATTAATTTGTTGTTATTCAATATTGTTATTATGTGTTTGAAAGATAATGCCCCAGGCAAAAACGAATGAAAAGATTAAGATTCTTCCGAATGCAAAAGTAACTCTATTTGTCTCTCTATATGTTACGATTTAAGGTAACATAAACAGACAAAATTTAAACGAAATTTAGTATGGGGATAACTTAGCTAAAGTATGGCTATAATAAGCTTAAAATTAAACCAACTAGTGCTGCCCTCTAGATTTACAAGTATAAAATAGAGAATTAATTTATTATGTACTTTTCACGAGTCATTTTGACTTTTTTTCTTGGTTGTCATCGCATCCGCAGTGACAAAGGCTGAAGTTGGAATTGAAAATCAGGAATCAGAGATTTTAGATAATCTACTATGATTGACAAACTTGTCAAAGGTGCAGTTGAAAACCAGCGTCTGCCACTAGCTCTCTGGCAGAATGCAGAATGAAGTCTGAACAGGGGCCTTACCATGACGTGCCGAAACAAGATTATTTTGGTTATGAAAAAGAGACGGAGCTATACAACGTTAGTAGCTGTGTCACGCTCTCAAACTTGAATAGTGATTGCAAAAACACGTGGTGGTACAGCCCCTGGACTTATCTGGGGCAACAAACATATGGTGTTATTTTTTTTCTCATCGCTAGTTTTCTTTTATCCCTCCGTATACAGTAATGTTTCTTTTCTCTTTTTCTTTGACAAGTCTAATATAAACAGATATTCCTTAGTATTTTAGCATAGGTACCGTTATCTGTCTTCCTAGCTCAGGATAAATTAAATCCAGAAAATAAAGCCGCCATCTTGTCAGGTCGGACAAAGGTATTGATATTAATGGGCGTTCTCGTTTTATTAAAGAGAATTCTGTTACTCTTATTACTTTGGCTTAATTTCTGAATGTTGAACTTTTTTAGTGTCCTACTGCTTGGTTTATTAGAGGCTGAAAAAGAGGTTTAAATTATTTTTTTAGATAGTTCCTCTATTAGAATTCAGCAAGAACTATTAGGGCGAATGTCTTCCAAAATATCGAAACCAATTTTTGGTTTTGATTACTGTATTCGATTTTGATTATTGTTTTATGGTGTGTTTATATTCGAAAACATGTATTCTATTATATTTCCCATGTATTGTTTTCCATCTGCAGCCTAGTGTTGAATTTTGAAAAAGAAGAAAGTTGAAGTTCTACCTCTATTATTTGAGCCTTTTATATAACTGTTGAAATGTGGGTGTTCTTAACCTCTGCTTAATCCTTTGGGGGAAACGTCATGTTACGTAACTATGTAGTAGATTACATACCTTCTAGTCCGACTATAGGGACACAATGTATTGTAAACAGAGATGGTCTGTTGATGCATGGGATTGGCATTAATTTAGGTTGAAATTAGTGTAACTATTGTAATCTGGCACCAGTAAAACATAATGTTACAATCTACTACAATTCTCACATAATCCCACATCGGTGACCTCTATTTGTAGACCCAATGCCTATCCCAGACGGATATCTACAATAAAATTCATACTTATCTACGTTGAAAAAGGTTGTGTATCTAAGCTTTTACGTAACAATTTCGTCTAGAAATCTAAATAAACAGAGTATTTATAAGTAGGGGGATATGATTTAGATATAGCTACATATCCAGGCGTATCGTGCGTCAGTCTTAGTTTAGTAAGATAATCTTGATAGATTTTAAGACCAAAAAACTACAAAACTCTCGCATTTATAAAATAAGTAGAATGATTAAGTTTTTGTATAGTTCCAGTGCATTTCTAGGTTGTGGAAGATTAGTTCCCGGGTTCTAGAGAACACAGGTGTTCTGGCAACTATTAATTTGAGTCTCTCGAAGCCTGATGGCAAAACAAAATGATCTGACTTTTATTACAAATTAGCTGACCCGGTGAACTTCGTTCCGCTATATGTTTCTGTCTGTCTGTTCGATTTATTAAATTTTCTTTTATACAAACCTTGTCCATAAATACAATAAAAAGATTCATCCAATTTGGTGCAGTCGTTCGAAAGTTATGTGCATACATACATTTCGTCTATTTAGTTTTATTTATATAGTTAATTATTAGATTTATGTGTGGTACCTACTTAGTAAGTACACATTTTTATGCTGGTACGACCTCTGACGAAAAGTGCAGCTAACGTAGTAGAAAAGTTGTATCGAAATGAAACAAGATGGCGTTAGTAGGCTTTAATACGAAGTTAACGTATGCGTTGACAAATAGGATAGACAGGCAACCATAATGCTTAGCACAGGATAAATAAATTGGCGTCTTCGGCTGGGACATTTGAATACTAGTGCTACTGTTTACCCACGAAGCAACAGAGAAGTATATAATACTAGCTATTTCCTGCGGTTTCGTTTGCTTTTCCGAGGGTACTAATTCATGCATCCTGTTTAAATGTAGCATATAACCTTCTTCGGGGTCACCGCGGCACCGTTTTAATGCACTTTTTTAAATTGAGAAATTGCTTAAGTTTGGATTCCGTCTTTTAAATTGTATAATTTACAAGCTTCAAATTATTATGTTAAATAATGAAATAGATATAGCCTTTTAATGTAGGTAGATATTGAATTTTATACCGCTGGTAATGATGAAATTCGTGTGAGGAAGCGAACAGCGTCGAAAAACCAAAAACCTCAACTACCCAGTTACTAGTTATCACACAATCTTAGATGAGACATAAAATTAACCATTCGGGATTCTGACTAGTAGTTGCCAGTTACTACAAATGACATATAATTTAGACGAAGTAGTTAAAGGGAGATATAGTAAGAAGTAAGTCCCATCTATGCCTGAAACAAATTTCATCTAAATTAGTTCAGCCGTTTCACCGTGAACAAGTAACATACTCAAATATTACATGTGAATTAGCCAGTATTAAGCGAAGTGCGAATAAATCAACAACTATAATGATTGAATATATCTATTAAAAATAATCGCTAATTTGTTTACGAACTCGTTACAACAGAGAGCCCTTCTCCGAAATGGTAAAGGGGATAAAATGCTAATGAAAGCGTAAATATGGAAATTATTTGAATATGGAAATCTTAAGCCTATAATAGTTAATTCCTTTCTCGAAAATAGAGTAATGGACGGATCAAAATAACGTTATGGATTGATCAAGTTGCAATGACGTCACAATCTTCTTCTTTATTATTGTGTGGGCTGCATGTTTTTACCAACCTAACAAGCCCTAGTGTTGAAGTTTTCACAAATCCAAATAAAAAATAAATCTTGAATCTTGAAACTCAAATCCTGAATTCTGAACCTCGAATCCTGAATCTTGAATCCTGAATCTTGAATCCTGAATCTTGAAACTTGAATCCTGAATCATGAATCCTGAACTTGAATCTTGAATTCATCTCGAATCCAGAATCCAAATTTCAGAATTTTGGTTGTGGCAATATGCAATTTGGACGAAAAGTGTCGCATTACGCAACTGTTGTAAACTGAGTCTCATTTACTTTCAGCTTTCTGCACAAATTCAGCATATATTTTAATTATTATACCAAATATTACATTCCATGAAAATAATTATGCTTATAAAAGATCAAAAAGTTTTCTTTTTACATATTCATTACTAGTAAATTAATGATTGCGAATGCAAATAATAATATTACTTCTCAATAAATACGACTTCACAATCCAATATATTTGCAAAAGCACTTTTATACGTATTTTCAATCCATAAAAATGTAACTGTTTGTCTGTCTGTCAATCTGATGCACCGATATAAATTTTCATGACATTTTTAGTTGAATTTCACTATATAGTTCCCGGTAAGCTCAAACTCTAATGGAAATGACAGCTTCATGTGAAATGTAATAAATAAAAATGAGGAGCAAAACCACAATCCAGTTTTTTATGAAAAAATATGACTATAATTGCTTTTAATTTTTTCTACAACCATTATTTTTGTGTACATTGTGGGCATAATTACAGGCACAAATCTCTTATGCGTGAAGTCCCTGACACAATAAAGTACAATGTTGTACTAACATATTACGCCAAATATTTCTTTGTTCGGGTTGAGTTAGAATTTCTCTAAATAAACCTTCCAAAAAATCCAAAAGTATTAAGGTTTAGAGGAGCTAAGTGTATAATATCTAAAACAGTAAACAAAATATAACAAAAACACTAATATTAGTTCAATTAATATAATGGATGCATTTGAAAAAAAAAACACTAAAACAAATACGTGAGTTTTCTAAAAAGACAGTATTTCCTCTAGAAATGAAAAAGTTATTATATAACGTTGAAGCGTCGGTAACAGTTTAAAAGTTAAATATACTTGGGGTGACTAAATCTACACGAAAAGAGCTAATTTTTCATCGGCTTTTGTCATACTGATAGCGGGCGACAAGCGGTTGAAAAGTTCCTTCAGGCGGGACTCGATTGGGCAATTTGTTATAAACTATTTCTAGTAAATAGCGTTTATGTCTTCCAGTTCAAAATTATTTTCCTAATATGCATACAAAGTGCACATTATAGCTTTGTCTTTAAGGAGGCAAATGTATGTCTTATTTATGTCTTTGGTTTTGCAATAGTAATGGTATGAATAATATGTGCATATGGGAAGTGCTCACCATCGATGAGTTTATTTGCTGAATAACGTTAAAATTGATGAAAAATAAAGCTAATTCATGTATTATGAATTACAGTTATCGAGATTTTGTTGCGAAAAAGACATTTATGGTATTTGTGCTGTATTCATGTACACAATAAATATCGCTAAAGCAGTGAAATGTCCTGTGATCAGTTATGTGATCATCAGAGATCGGAGTAGGTGGATTGATTTTACGTACTTGCATCATGAATAGTCATAGAAATCATAACATGGATAAGCCTTTTTTCGGGGATTTCATTTTGCTACTTAATTTTGATTGAATCAAATATTATGAATGTAAAGATTTATCAACTAAAACATTTGAAATTTAGAATGCGAAATATTATTAGTAGAAGAAGTTTTTTTTTTTAATATAGAAGGCCGATCACATAATCTATTAAAAAGACAGCAAGAGGGTTAAACATTTCTTAGATATATTCTTCATCCTACATATAACAATATTTGAAATTCCTCTAAATCTTAATTATTACAAAATTCCGGAATCCCGGAGGCATATCCATATTAATATATAGGTACGTGCCAGTTCATTGACTCCAAATCAATCTACCTATTCCGATCTCTAGTGATCATTCACTTGAGGGAACGTTAGTATGTTTAAATATAACATTAAAATGCAATAAAAATACACCACAGTGTAATTTAGGTTCTGGGTTCCAGTTTTAGTTTATTTTATTAAAATTTCAAACCTGATGGCTGTCATATTGGCTGATGGCATCAATGCAGCCAGCCTTATGGGCACGATTCCTGTTGACAGCGATGCGGATAAATATTTTTGACTTTTATTTTAGAAATATTTATGTTGTGTAAAAATGGTATAATTAATTTAATAAAAATAATTCCAGAAATAAAATAAAATTTTAAAACATTATTTTAACAAGTGAAGCAAAACTTAAATCGCTAATCGCTAACTCTAGAACCTCGGTACAAATGTGCGACGCTAGCCAACATCCAAAGTCCAACTTAGTTAAAAGATATAGAGAAGAAAATAAATTTCAACTCGTTTTAATTTCGTCTTAACCCGAAGCTCAAAGTTTAAATGGCGGATGACTTAAAAAACTTAGTATCAAGTTAACTTAGTAAATACTTATTATGACTTAAGTTTTTAGATATTTTATTAAGATAAACAACTCAGTCTGGTTTAAGCAAAAGTCTGTTACCCTAATGGACCATTGCATAGTTTTAAAATGTTTTAAATTGTTAACAATTTGGCGCATAATATATTTTTAATTTTTTAAAGTGATTTGAAGCAGCCACACCAATTAAATGTTGATTTTTAAAAGATTGTTTTTTTTACTGAGAACACTGAACTTTAGTGGAAAACGTTGTGCATTGCACAGTGCCACGAGTATAGAATAAATTACTATTGTATGTATCTAAATCACTGATTCTTAACCACTGGATAAGGAAATTTATGTTTTCGTGTTTGCCCCCTGACAACCTACTATCCGTTGTTTTAGTTATTTGTGTTTTAGTTTTTTAGCGACCAGTCGGTCCATTGATTATATTTCTTTATTATATTTCTTTAAACCACAATAATTAACAGGGTCAAATGTCGTGATCAGCACCATTTTTCTACTCTAAAAAGTTGTTTGATTTTGAGTTATTTTGTTATATTTGCATGCAGTATTTGTAGTATCAGTATTTGTGAATGCAGTATTTGGCAACTCTGCCAAGATGTACTGCAAAATATGGCATCGGTGAGAATTTATGCCACAAGATATACAACAAAATAATATACAAAACCTTATTAGGATAAGTACAGGTATAAACAGTGCAAAGTCAAAGTCAAAGTCAAAGTCAAAAGGTTTTTATTTCATATAGACCAATTTACAGGTACTTATAAAACGTCAACAATAGAAGCTAGGTGCACGGTTCCAAAAAGTGGGTCCTATGGAGAAGAACCGGCAAGAAACTCCATGGATACTCTTTTTAAAATAGATGTTTAGGTTACAAAAGGCAGAGTAATGTGAGGATCATGTAGGTCAATGTATTTGTATTAAAAGTAAAAAAATAATAAAAAGAATAGGTACTAAAACAGCAAAAGTAAGAGAGAGTCCAATCTGATTGCCATGGCAGTTTGAAGCTGACCAGTCCCGACTGACGGCACCCGTTCACGAGCATGACGAGCGCATCAGCCTCACTTAGCTCAACCATATTGAAGGGAACTTAACGACCCGATACACATCGCCACCATCAGCAGAACACTTGAGTGAGCATGACAGACTTCTGTTGCCAGACAACAGACCAGTACAAAGTTATTATACATTAATGGTTACATGATACCCACATTTTACAATGAGCAAATGAGAGATAAAAAAATATATATATAGAGGTATATAATTGTATATATGAATGAGCATTGTAGATATCAAAGTACAAAAGTACTTAGTATATGTCAAAATATTACATAAAAATTATAAATTGATAACTGAGGCAAAAACGTCACAGTTAAGTCGTAGATATAAAAAAAAATATACACAAGTAAATATTATTATTTATAACCTTGAGATAATAAAGTGCCAGGGGTTCGCAAAGCACAGAGTGAAGTTGTATGCGGTGTATGCCAGGCGTCTTTGTCCTCAATGTACTGATTT
Source organism: Pyrrhia umbra (assembly GCA_963891755.1). Classification (NCBI taxonomy): domain Eukaryota; kingdom Metazoa; phylum Arthropoda; class Insecta; order Lepidoptera; family Noctuidae; genus Pyrrhia; species Pyrrhia umbra. The sequence goes on along the minus strand of OY982934.1, from coordinate 4,631,766 downwards.
ATGTTATAATACGCCTTCGATATTAGGGTGCGTTTTACAATCGCTTTGAACTTAGTGTCCGGGAGGTCGATAATGCTAGATGGGATTTTGTTGTAGAACCTAACACTATTCCCCATAAAAGACTTGCTTGTTTTTCTAAGTCGAAAAGCAGGTACCACGAGCTTGTGTTTATTTCGTGTATTCATGCTATGGATGTCACTTTTTTTATCATAATGAGTCAGGTTTTTGCGAACATGCATAATGTTGATAAATATGTATAAGGAGGGTAATGTGAGTATATTTATCTCCTTAAATAATTCGCGGAGGGACTCTCTTGAGCGTAAATTATATATTGCTCGTACAGCTCTTTTCTGTAATATAAAGATAGTCTCGACATCAGCAGCCGATCCCCACAGAAGAATGCCGTAAGACATGATACTGTGAAAATAGGCAAAATACACTAATCTAGCTGTAGCAACATCGGTCAACTGTCTGATTCTCTTAACGGCAAAGGCAGCAGAACTAAGCTTGCTTGCGAGTGCCTCTATATGAGGACCCCATTTCAGCCCAGAGTCTACTGTGATACCTAAGAAAACAGTTGAGGGAACCAGACTTGACGCTTTACCGTCAACTATTACATTGGAAGGTGTATATGGGACGTTAGGCAAACAAAATTTGATACATTTTGTTTTCTCTGCATTCAAAAGGAGATTATTAGCAGAGAACCAGTCAGATATAACGTTAAGCGTTTTATTGGGTTCTACAAGATCCCTATCTTTTCTATTAACTTTAAATATTAGTGACGTGTCGTCGGCAAATAAAACTATATTTGACATTGTGTGCTTCACAGCAAACGGGAGGTCATTTATATATATCAGGAAAAGGAAGGGTCCCAGAATTGAACCCTGCGGCACTCCCATTTTAACCACTGAGCCGCAAGAAGTGGCTTTATTAATTGTAACTTTTTGTCCCCGGTTTGACAAATATGAATTTACAAGATCAATAGATCTACCTCGAAATCCGTAATATTTTAATTTCAGAAGAAGTGTGCGGTGATCTACGCAGTCAAATGCTTTGGAAAGATCGCAAAATACCCCCAGAGCATCTCGCGTCTCTTCCCAGGCTCCCATTATGGTTTTAACTAGGGTGGAGCCAGCATCTTCTGTAGATTTGCCCCTTGTAAATCCAAACTGATTTGGGTGTAAAATCTTATTTAAGTTACAGTATGCTAACATTTGAGTTAATATTATTTTTTCGAATATTTTGCTTAAAGTTGGAAGCACAGATATTGGTCTATAATTAGATGGATTTTTCTGGCAACCCGCTTTGAAGATAGGCACCACTTTACTGTTTTTCATCAGATCGGGAAAGACACCGTCCGTCACACAGGAATTAAAGATTGACGCCAAAATTGGGGCAATGTTAACAATAATTGACTCGACAGCCTTCATGGACAATCCCCATAAATCTTCAGTTCTTTTAACCGCTATTGTTTTAAAAGCTTTAGTTATATCTTCATCAGAAACGAAGCTAAATTCAAAATTAGGCCGGTCAGGCAAATCAACATTCCCTTTCAGGAGTTTCTCAGCAGTCGTAGGAGACGATTTTAGATTTTTTGTTGTCTCTAAGGGAATATTTGTAAAAAATCGTTCGAAAAAATTCGCAACTGCGGACTCATCTGACACCACTTGTCCGTCTATTTCAAGAACAATGGAGTTGTCTGAATACCTACTCCTACCAGTTTGCGAGTTAATAATTTTCCAGGTCGTTTTTACTTTATTATCAGATTTTTTTATTTGATTACTAATATAACCTGCTTTGGCTTGCATACAAACTTTTTTAAATATTTTTGAATAACTTCTGACGTAATTGTGGAAATCATTATTAGATGAGTAGGACCTTTTGTCATATAGTTCGTATAAAACATCTCTACTACGTCTTATGCCTGAGGTAGCCCAGACACTAAAAGAAATTTTAGGTTTTAAAATAATATTTTTTACTTTGCAAGCTTTTTCAAATTCTTTGCTTATTGCATGCAATAGGGTGCAATACATTACGTTAGGATCATTTGACTGAGGTTTCAATGTCAACAACTCAGATTCTAATTGCAAATTAAATCTATTTAAATTACTTTTTGACAGAATCCTACACTGTATTATTTTTTTCCTGTCCGGGACATCGTGTTTAAGTTTTACAATCTGACATTTGTGATCGGAACGTACGCCACTAACAATGCTCTTTTCGAGTGTTTTAAAGTTTATAAATATATTATCTATGCATGTGGCAGAGGTCGGTGTTATCCTAGTAGGTTCAGAAAACAAGTGAATTAGATTAAATGATCTAAATAGAGAAAGTAGATTCTTTTTGTCTTGGCTATCTCCTAAAATATCGATATTAAAATCGCCACATACTAATATTTTTTTGTTTATTTTAATCCTACAAAGCATGCATTGCATGCGGTGCATTCGTTTTTGCCTCCTTATTTACGAAACGTGATGTATTTGTAGGTATTGGTTCTATTGCTGTACTTTGAAGTTTATTTTGACTAAGGTAAAGTTTATAATACAAAACTCAGGATTTGTATTGATTGATTACAACCGACATCAAAAAATAAGTTTTATTCAAACGCTAGTGAACCAACACATCGCTCTAGAAGTCGGTGTCTCTAAGTAACTGTTGTTCATATTTTGCCACCGACGTCTATATGGGATCATCTCTGAAGTATGACTTACCAAACAAAAACAAAATTATCAAAATCGAACCATTCTGTAAAAAAATATGCGAGATCAATAATCATACATAAAAAAAATACACGCGTCGACTTGTAAACCACCTCTGTTGTTTTTCGTCGGTTAAAAAGCAGCTAACAATTTTATTTTGACGGTGGACTTGTAGCGACATCTAACTCGCTTGCGAACACTTCTTGCGCGATGTAGAAATTTGCCGTAGTGGTTCTTTATGTGGCTTTTACGGACTCTGTACAGTATTCCTCCATATTGGTGACCCCGACGTGATCCTTCATACCGGTGGTCCACACACCATACTGGTGACCCTGGAGCATGAACATCAACCCAAGCTTCTGATGTCAACAACACCATCATCAGCCTCGTCATCACTCCCTCAACCTCCATAGACTAAGGACATAAGTTTTGCTACAAAAAGGTCATAAAGGTTATTTTAATGGATGGGATCCACCGCTCTAATTTCAGGTGGGTACTTAAATGCAATCTTTTTATGCAAAATGGTAGCAATCAACTAGAAACCATAGCTCGATTCAGCTCGGAAAACCCCGTGGGAATGATTCAACTGTCTGAGAATCCGCTACAACTTTAACAAGAAAAGAAAATTGGGGTACGAGTTTAAAATATTATCCACTTCACATATCAAGCAAGAGATTAAGACGCAAAATGACGTTTAGGGTATCTTTTTAGGTTTCCGTAGTCGACAAGGAACTGTTATAGTTTCGCCATGTGCGTCTGTTTGTCTGTCCGCGGCATAGCTTAGAGGTTCTTGGTACTAGAAAGCTGAAATTTTAATATTTATCTTTTCATCAAAATTAGCTTCTCTCTGCACGCGGCGTCGCCTTCGTTGTTTGTACGAAAAACAGCTTGAGGTAAAGAATTTTTCTTAGCTTGCGGAAATAATTTTTAGAGTCCAATATTATATCGTATATTGTTGTATTTATGTATGTGTATAGTCGTATTTATATCGTAGAAGCATATCAAATGCTCCTACGATAAAACCGATTAAGATAAAATTTGTTATGGAGATAGCTTGGATCCCAGGAAACTACAAACAACCGTTTTTATCCGGGTGCGTGAAGTAGATTCTTCAGGACGCGGGTGAAACCATAGGAAAGAGCTAGTTAATTAATTAGTCAATAAAAATAACTACATCTTTACATATTCTCTACATGTACGCCTTTGATGTATTAGCCATCTCCGAAGGCATGAGAGGAGAGAGGTCATCAAGTACCCGACCCAATTACAAAGCCATTTGGATTCTCCCCTCGTGGTGGAAAGCGAATGACATTAATTACTGGACCGATCAGAATTTCGCTAAATCAGTAACTAGTTGGCAAAATTGTATCTTTCTATAATAAATATTTAAACTGATTATGGATATCTATCAATATATCGCATAAATCGCTTGTGCAAAACTCAGGACTTAGAGATGCCGAAAAGTCGTTTGATCTAGTCAATCGTAAATCAGTATGCATTAACTAATCATGTCTATTCAAAATTAATTAGCATAACTATTCTAGAAAATCATTTTGTTTACATACAACAGAACACGTTATCACAATACCCGTGACGGTTATCATGTTTTTTTAAGCATGGATGGGTCTGGATGTACAAAAGGTAAATATTCACGGATAGCAATCGCAGGTTACCTTCGATCTGCGGGACGTTCGAAAGAGATTCCGCGCCCCCGGAATACAAAAGGCTGAGGAAGGAACATGGATAGATTTTAGTCAGTAAGAGTCTGACACTCCCACCCGCTTCATCCACGGCGTGAGGGGTCATTTGATGATACCTACCCCATAAAGGTTGCCTTCGATCGATTGCTGCGGCTATTTTTAATCCCCGACGCAAAAAAGAGTCGTGTTATTAAGCCTTGAAGTGTCATAAAACAAAACAATTATTACAAAGAACTGCCGTTGACATTTATTCTTATTTCAAACAAAAAAAAAACATAAGAAAAAGAATACTTGAAGGAGGTTTTTATAAAATCAGCAAGTATCGTTGAGCTTCGCTGAACTTGAATTTTACCACAATTTTCTGCTCCCCTTGTCTCATCCGGCGAATCGATTCTACCAGTATCGAGTCCTGAATAATAAAGATCAAATGAGAAAACTTTTGCATCAAGAATAACGGTATTTACTTAGCAACTTTTTCTTTGTGAGACGATGAAATTAAGCGTTTCGAAGTCATCATGAATAATGCAAGATAATTAAATTCGCAAGTTGCTAGTATCTTTATGTAAATTTTAATTAATTTACAATTCCATATTATTGTCTACTAGCTGAGTAACTACTTGCATGCTGAGAAAACTACGCACCTAGATAGAATTCTATGTATAATATGTATGTATTTAAAAAGGTATATAAGTAGTATATGCGTTAAGCTAGCACCCATAACACAAGCATGCTTGCTTGCATTGCTTACTTTGGGGCTAGATGGCGTGTGAAATTGTCCAAAGATATTTATTTAAAAGATATTTACGTAAGATGTTATGTCCTATTATGTATGTACTTCTATCCAGATCGCCTCAGCCCTTTTACCGTAAAAGCGTGTCAGACAGACACTTAAATGCGCATTTATAATATAAGAAAAGATTACTCTTCTGATTTTAAGTGGCAACTGCCACCTGTTATTTCTTTCTATAATACATAGATACGCAGGTAGTGTAGTACCGAATTAAAAATATTAATCCCATAGAAACTTTAATTATGATCACAAAAGTAATTTTTAATGGCAATAAAAATGAGATTGTTTTCAAAACATTATATCTGATCTAAAAATGTGAGGCGGGAACAATCGCTTAACTTTCTTTTCAAGGCAGGAAGACTCTCGGTACGACATAGATAGTAACCCATCCACGGACCGACCGCGCCAATCACAGCTTAAACTTTGATAGATCGATCAAAAGCGAGCTCCACCTAGTATTTTGCAAAGCTTTCTACAACATTAAGTACAAATGGCGTCAAAGAAAATTCCCCACAGTTATAATACAAAACAGATGTATAAAATCTTATTGTTGTTGTTTAGCAAAATAATAGTTTGTTATCCTCTCAAAGTCGTACAAGTTACTGTCTAATAACTTCCTCATTTTTAAGCATCACAAAGCGAAATAAGTTGGGAGAAGCGGGTATATTTTTTCATATCTCGGAAGAAAATCGTAACGGAAAAGGGTTTTTCAAGTGCAAATAACCCGGATTCATTGTTCCCCGGTGTAGAATGTGTACTTATCTTTTTTGTTGAAATATTGACATGCCGAAGGGTATTTTGATCACCGCGTTTGCTCTGCATGTATTGCCAATATCTTACTTTTTTATCGATTTTGACTGGGTGTTTTCCTTCGCTAATGTTTTACAAAATCAAAATATATTAACTTCGGCCTGTTTAAGAAACTCTAGAAAATAATGTAATGTATTTTTTTGGTTTTTAATAACCTTTTTGTTATGCACGACCAGTCAACTACGGGGTACTTTGAGAAATTTTAACATCTTACAAAGTAATTTTATACGGGAATCAAACTCGGTACCCCGTTCAAAGCGGCCGCGTTTGAGATCACTAGACCAATAAAGCAGACATCCTACGATAACTATAATTTATTCTGTGCACATATCTATAAAAATTTTGTTTCACAAACATATCAATGTATCGTAAAGAATGGGTATCTAATTGACATACCTTTCAAAAAGTTTAGTAGGTATACATTGCTACATATATTTGGACGTTTATCCCATTGATACTTTCAACGAAGCAATGTATATCATAGACTGTCAAAATGAAAGGTATTGCAACTGAAATTGAAAGATATTGGCTTACGTAATTAGAAGCGGGGGGAGGCTGCTTTTCTATGCAAGAAAACTCCATCATAGAATAACTTTTACAAAGTTTCCTAACCTTTAACCTTGCAATACTTCTCAATAAAAACTTTATAATAGGATTGAAAGTTTTCGAATATAAGATTTTAAAGGCTTTAGATTAAATAACATGCTTTTATCATTATTGGTTTTACGTTAACGGGTTTAAGACTTTGAAAAGAAGTTTTATTTCAAATAAACTGAAATAATATTAGGTTTCTGTGCATCAACCGAGCATTAACCTAGTGGAGACGCTGATGTGAATGTGATTCAATCTTTGACAGGTCGGTCTGAGTATAAATACATATATATCAACCAGCTTCAAAGGAGTTTTGATTATGTTTTTTTTGCTGTGTAAAAAATCTAATTAACTAAATTTGATGTTAAAATATACTTTCATAAATTATATTATTCAACTAGCTTTTTCCTGCGGTTTCAACTACGTCCCGATGGACCTTCTCCTGGGTCCCATTTATTATCTAAATAGGTTCAGCCGTTTTACTGTTAAAGCGAAACAAACAAAGTAAACAGTATATAATATAGGTAAATTTTTATAAAGTTGAACGATTAAAAACGTTTAATATTTTTATCCGAAAAAAAAACGGAGGAGGTTCGCAATTCGACGAAAAAAGTTGGTGGCAAAATACTTACAATAGTTACTTAGAGGTAGAGGAGAGGAGGAGGGTAGAGTCACTAGGTATTTTCCTTAAGCCTATATCATCATTTTGTTGCATACAAAAAGTAATTTCCGCTTTACCGATAAACAGCACTAATTCATCATGATTTATTATTGCGGTAATTGCGTGCCTTTGTTTTTGGATGCATTGCGAATAATAATAATCATTTGACATTGTCTGATGACTCTGATGTTAAGTTGTTACGTGATTAAGCGCGCGTTGTCCGACACAGGAAAATAATTAGCATACGGTATTTTATTGTTTTTTGGTAATGCATTGTTATGCGTTTTACGATAAAGCAGATGTAGGTCATTGTGTTATTTATCATGCTTTTTGGTGACGATGGTGATCATCGCCATAGACACGTGCATCTACTAGAGAGGGGTTTGGTCTTTCGTGCCTAAATTAATTATATCAGTGGGAGTAATTCTTGCCGTGATAAAACATCATATCTAAGTAAATAATTCTAACTAATATTATGAATGTGTCTGTTTTTCTGTTACGTTTTCATGGTAAAATGGCACCGATTTAGACGAAATTGTACGAATATATAGATGGGACCCTAGTGACGGTGATATTCTATTCTTTTATACGTATATATTTTTTTATTAAAGTATGTACTTTTTTATACCTATTATTATTCGATCTGTGGTATTAGTTAAGATTTCTAAATTGTTTTTCAAGAGAACTAATTTACGCACTCAAATAAAACTATCTTATCTGGGGATGGACTTCCCAGCAAGCCTAGCACGAGCGTGGGCAAACGAGTATTCTCCACTTTTTGTTCAATACAAAATCCATAGACATAATGTGGAGAACACGGGTTTGTCCATCCCCGTGGGCCTTCAGGTTTCAATTTATTTCCACACTAAATTACATCCAAATAGGGTTTAGCAGTTTTTCTTTCGGATTTATAATTTAAGTAAAGACACACATAGTAGGCGGTAACTTCGAGCTTATTTTAATATACTCCAGAACACCATTTATGTATAGGTTGTACCTACTCATTTTACGAAAAATGAAAACCAAATCATAACCTATTTTGTTCTAATTTTCCCACATAGAAAAATAAAATGGCATAAAATGATGAATGATGATGTTTCGAGCATGAAATTAACATAAATGCGCCATTATTACGCCATTTTGTTAATTTCTGTGGCAGAATTAGAACAGTAAACAGTAACAGTAACAACTTTGTTTACATTTTTCGTAAAATCGATTGGTTTAATAGATAGTAGAATAGAGTTTAGTACATTGTCACGTCAACTGTCTCGTACCTTCTCGTTCCGAAGAATTCAAACGATTCTAATTTGGGAAGTGTCCTTGTTTCGGCTGTCCCAAAATACAAGGCCGTGGATATCTTAATTAAAATATTTTGGTGGTCCTCTAACGTAGTAAGCTGTAAGCAGGGACTCATAATATAATGAGCATTTTAAAACGGTTCATTTTGTAAGGAATTCGGGCTATGAATATTATAAAGAGCAATTTGTAATATTATTTATTTTTTATTTACTTAATTTGTATTTTTTTTGTGACATAGGTTTTTTAAAGGCTGAAACAAATTTATGGAAATAAACTACATTATATCACGAATAGTATAGTAGGTACCTATACCTAGTTATCCAAATTTCGCTGATAATTTTTAAGTCCCAAATGATATGGGGCGAGACAATTGGCATCAAGCGAGCACAAATTTAGACTCCTGGTTGTTGCTTACTTAATAAAAAAATACACATGATAAAACGGGTACCTACCAAATAAAAACAGGTTGTAATAATTAATACATTATATTTCAGTGATGACTCTAACGATTCCTCATACATACATCTAAATAGGTTACAACATCGAGATTATATCCATAGAGATGCAATCCCGAACATTACGTGGTCACAAAAACGTAACCATTTTTTAGAATGCAGACGTAGCTTTGAAACTAGTAATCATTTTGATGTAAAATCATATCTATCTCTCTCACACTAACCGAAACGTAATGTTCATGACATCTGTATGATAAGAATGGCATTTACTACAAATTTGCCCATACATTTACTACAAATTTGCCCATATTATTGTTAAAATCGTCCTGCTGTACTCTGATAGATTGAAGCTGGCTACCAAGTGACAGATGTCATGAATTAGGACTGGTCAGAACCTTTATGGCAAGCATTTTGCTTGGTGATTGCACATCTAGTTACTTTAGCAACATATATATCTATGGGTTACAAGCATTCAGATGTTAGAGGAATGAGAAAACTTAGATAACTATCTCTGACTAGTATTTAGTAATCTATATGCATGAATTCTAAAAACATAACACGCGTTTTTGTAGGCTATTGTGTTAAAAATATAAATACTACACAAATGCAATAAAATGAATTAAGTATATGCAGATCACTATTTCAAACTATAAGCATTAACAATCCTTACTAAATGTAACTCTGTCTGTCTAATTGTCTGTTTAATTTTTAGTCCGGTCAATTTAGACAATTGAATTAACAAAAATTCCGACAGAACCAAATTTTCCGTTAAGACCTTTGGTTTACCATAAAAAATAAAAATTTGAAAGTCCCCATCAATCCCATGACTGCTAAAAAAGTTATTAGGGGTCAAAGGTCGAAATTTTAGGTTTTTGGGGTTTTTCTCGAAAATGGTAAGTTTTTTCAAAAAAATACTTCAGACCAAAGTTGTAGATCTTAAAATTCTCTACAAAAATGGTCTTTATGATTTTTTCTCTAAGTATCACCGTTCCTGAGATATCGTAATTGTAAGAGTCACGTTCTAAATAATATGCACACGTTTGCCACATATATACATACTCAGGTACTTAAGCAAGCAAAAATTTGTGTCTCTTTTATGTATAAATATATACTATATTGAGAAAATATTCATTTAAAAGACAGTCAGTCCCTTCGAGAATCCCCTCTACCCAAATGGCCTTGAATAACATGCAACAACAATAAAATGCAACAAACACAACAATTGTAGTGGGTGAAGATGTTGATTTGTTGGTACTACTTACCGCAAGGACTCCAATTGATAAAACTATATACTTTCTAAAACCTGGAAGGGCTCAACAGCAAACAGAAATTTATTCTTCAAAAAGTTTATCGGCTTATCCTAAATGCCAAAACTATATTTTATTTTTACATGCGATAACCGGTTGTGATACTATATCGGCAATGTACAGAAGGGGTAAAAATTCAGTTTTAAAATTATTTGAGAAAAAAGATTTAATTGACTGTGTGAAAGTCTTTACGGAAATAGATTCTTCACCTCAGACAATAATTACGAAAGGAATTCGCTTTCTTCTTAGAACTTGATAATATACTCGATACAAGTGTTGAATAGCAGATGCCGATGTTGGAGGAAGACAAGCTAGTTGCACTTGCTTCTTGTTTCGTGTATTTTTAACAAAGGTTAAATATCTGTATTTGTCAATGCAATCTATTTTTCTAGGAGCTCCATAAACAGCAAGAAGAAAGCGAATTCCATGTTATTGTCCAGTTGCATGTTATTCAAGGCCATTTGGGTAGAGGGGATTCTCGAAGGGACTGACTGTCTTTTAAATGAATATTTTCTCAATATAGTATATAGTTTATACATAAAAGAGACACAAATAGGCATTTTTGCTTGCTTAAGTACCTGAGTATGTATATATGTGGCAAACGTGTGCATATTATTTAGATCGTGACTCTTACAATTACGATATCTCAGGAACGGTGATACTTAGAGAAAACATCATAAAGACCATTTTTGTAGAAAATTTTAAGATCTACAACTTTGGTCTGAAGTATTTTTTTGAAAAAACTTACCATTTTCGAGAAAAACCCCAAAAACCTAAAATTTCGACCTTTGACCCCTAATAACTTTTTTAGCAGTCATGGGATTGATGGGGACTTTCAAATTTTTATTTTTTATGGTAAACCAAAGGTCTTAACGGAAAATTTGGTTCTGTCGGAATTTTTGTTATTTGATCACTATTTTTATGTCTAAATTGACCGGACTATTTCGTGGTAAAACTGATTTAGATGAGCTACCTGCCAAGATTGAAAGCTGGGAAAGAATATATAGTCATGGCTATTTATGAACGTGGCTGAAAAGTGAACTAACTCTAGCCACCATCTTGAACTGTCATTTTGGTGATACCGGCCAAGGGAAAGTTCTTACCCAACTATTAGTAAAAATATAGCGCTATTCAATAAGACTGGATTTTGTGCTTGAAATAGTTTAGAAAGGGCAATGATGATCTGCGATGCCTCTGGTGTTGTAGATATCCATCGATCGCGGTGACTACTTAATAATCAGGAAGGTTTTGGCTTGTGAGCCACTTACTAACATCCAAATGTGTGTTAAATGTTTAAATATTGCATTTTATTGTTTCCAATTTAAGATTATTATTAAAACTTAAATGATAAATTAATAAATTGCTATTTATCATGTCATGATTAACTTAAAAAAATGGAAATTTCCATTAATTGGTATCATTATCACTCAAAATGACATTTCAAGATGGTGGCTAGCGTTAGTTCACCTGTGAGCCACGTTCATGAATAGCCATGTCGGACTATACCTAGAGAGTTTTGAATCGGGTGCGTGAAGTAGGTCGATAAAGGAAATAAGGTACTAAGTACCGTAAAGGTTTTATGAAAACGTAAAATATTGGACCTTATTGTTTGAACTAGCCATACAATCATTTTGAAATTAGAATGAAGAAAAAGTAATTAGCAGATTTTTTACAAATATAATAATGTGAGTCGTGATTATGAAATAATATTGAAGTATTCAAAGCTCCTCTTCGATATTTTTAACCCTCGACGTAAAAGGAGGGTAAGTTTGTCGTCGATATTTGTCTGTCTGTGTGTCGTAGCTCTCAAACGGATGGACCGATTAAGATACGGTTTTTTTCATTTGAAAGCCAGTATTCTTGCGGTAGTTCTTAGCTGTTATGTTTGGTTAATATCGGTCCAGCAGTGATACTCTTACATCAGTTCTATTCCAAAATGATAGAAGGCATTTTTGGGTAGGGGTATATATTTTAATTTTTTAATTTAGTTCTTGTGTAATAACGAATCCTCTACTTCTGACTACGCACTCCTTACAGTACCTACATTTTTGCATATTATGAGAGCATAGAAGCCATTGCAATCGTGGTAGTGATATGTCGGCCATTTTCCTTATACTTATTTGAATAGAAAATACCATTATATTACCTTGCCCGTCATTTTCAGGGATACTTACACATTTTCACGAATTTATTGACGAGGGAAAGTTTTGTCTGAAAAAAAATATATGATTCTATTACGTGATTTTTTATAGGTTTTTTTGTTTGAGATGTGTACGGTATTTTATTTATTTGTTATGGTTATTTACAATATATACAATCTTAACAATTAAATAAATAAATAAAGAAAGAAAGCAGTACTCCTAGACACTGCGCGTATCGTCAGGAGGTTCCTTTCTCTAGAGCCCTGACCGCCGGTAGCTTGGACCCTGTCTCGTTACCGGTGGGATACTATTTTTTATATTTTTAAATGTTTTTCTTTTTTGTATATAGTTTAATATTTAAAAATGCAATTAATATGTGTATAAATAAATAAACGAAATAAATAAAAAATACTCTATAATATTAAAATATTCATCCTCATCGCCGTCAACTGGGAGTCTGGCGAGTCTCTAACCAAGAGACTGGCTTGCTGGCTGACTGGCTGACTGGTTAGCTATTAACCAAAATAAAAGCCATCCTTTAGGTCACAAACTCTCGGCTTAAAAATATAGTTTCCGATGAAGCTACTTAGATACTTGCGTGCGTCGCTTGACGTTCTCCGCCGCGCAACTGTGTACTAGGTATTATTTATGTTAAAATAAGAAAATCGTGTGAACAAAAATTTAAAATTTTTTTTGATGTTTTAAAATAGGCCATGTAGACATCAGTTAGGTAGACATAACAAGTGATATGTCAAGAAGATAAAGTTACTGTTCCCTCATTCCTACTTTCCCCCACTTTAATAATGCGCGCGCTACGCCGCAAGCGATCGTAGTGTTATGTGGAAGGGCACTAACATAATAATTACGTAATTAAATTGCTGTAAATTAAAATATTTAAAATCAAATTTGACATCATAATATCCCCTTTAAAAAATAATTTCAGTTAAAATCAAATAATTTTATTGTGATTGAACGTTTGTTTGTCACCCGTGCGTTCGTTAACAATTTTTTTAATTATGACGAAACCGTATTCCTTCTCTAAAATCCAAAAAATCGTCTTGAAAAATGAAAAACGTCACGTAAATCGGAGAAACAGAATGAAAACAAAATAATGATAATACCGATACAAAAATAGAATAATCCTAACCTTTTCATTTATCGTGACTGGCAATTAAAGCTGAAAACCATCCATCATTTGCTTGAATATGATGCTGCATGGTCCCGCATAATTTAGCCGAGATTGGAAGTCGGGCAGACTCGGGATACGCATTAATTGCTCACACTTGCCCGCGTAATTGTATTTTGAATAAATGTTTTACATTTCAATTAGAATGTTCATGTGGGCTACATTTGTGAAATGATTTTTCAGAGGTTAGAATTTAGTGAAAAATATTCGTCTTATTTTACAATGAGTTCTGCGCTTCTGACGTAATCGTTGTTTTACGAATATCTTAGGAAATACTTAAAAGTATTGTAACAAGCCCTAATGGTCGCTAAATCTTTCATCTTTTTTATTTATTTATGGTAAACCATCAAATAATCCCGCGGTGGGTGGAGCGAAAGGGAGTGTCAAACTCTTACTGATTAAAACCCATACCTTCGTGTTCCTTCAATTTCTTTGTGCGTTTCAATATATATTTAAACGTTGGCACTGATTAATTTATCTTGTTGGTACAAACTTATTCTATCTCTGATGACATTTACTAGTGTCAAAGGTAAACTAGAAAAAAATACCATCTATTATTAAAAATAATACAATTCACAATTACTTCTACTGCCCTTTGAGAAACCTACACATAAAACCTCAAATTAAACAAAAGTTCGCTAGAAAACAATAAGATATCTCAAGAATAACGGCGTAGACCTTTTTTATTCATAACTACATAAAATTATACAAATCCTGAAAAAATCCTCACATACAGAATTATTTATTTGGCATTTAAGAAAAGGTTACGAAAATGCCAAATGATTTTTTTTTTAATAATGTTTTTGTTATTTTTTTATTCTTGTGTATTTTTTTAAATTTATTTTAAGACTGTATTGTTAAGAAGTTACTTAGTTCAGAGTTGACCTTTAAAAATGTCAAAATGTCGTTTTGGGTGGATGACGAGATAATATTTTGTCCTCATCGAAATAAATCTCCAAGACAAAAAAAAGAAAAAGTAAAAAAAGTTATACGCACTTAGACATCAAATATAATTTTTATAAGAACTGTAGAATGAAATCAAAATAATCATCTGCCTAGCCTTTTCCTATGTTTTGTATGCGTTTTACATGGACCACTGCCTATCTGACCCCGATAACTGCCTAACTGACAATCCAGTTACCAGGTAACACGGTACCCCTTGGTCAAGACTAATGATATATATTTACTTAATTTCATACTAATTCTGAGAGTAAATAGTGTAAGGTCCGAAATGAAATTTATTCGGAGATTTGAGTCGTTATTTTAGATTAATGTCAATAATTGAACAGGGTCCTAATCGATTCTTACGAGTATATAAGCTACAAATAGACGAATATTTTCGAATGAATGAATCTTTTCGATCTCGGTTCATTTCCCGTGGGAGTTATCTAGGGTTGCCAAGATTTTGTCAGAGAAGTGAAATATTTATTTAAAGAAATAAAAAAACATAAACAGCAGTTTTTTTGTGATAATTTTAAATGTAGGTATCTACTGTATTTATCTGAATTTCAATTTGTACTTAAACTTTTTCTTTAATATTAAAACCACAATTCAAGTCAAGTCAAGTCAAAAGGTTTTTATTTTATGTAGACCAATTTACAGGTACTTATAAAACGTCAAAACTAGAAACTAGGTGCACGGTTCCAAAAAGTGGGTCCTATGGAGAAGAACCGGCAAGAAACTCCATGGATACTCTTTTAAAAACAATTGTTCTCGTTACAAATAGTCGTGTAATGTGAGGATCATGTAGATCAATGTATATATGCAAAAAAAAAAATGAAACTGCAAAGTAGGAGAAGCCAAAATTGATTACCGAGGCAGCTAGAAGCTGACCAGTCCCGACTGACGGCACCCGTTCACGAGTATGACGAGCGCATCAGCCTCATTTAGCTCAACCATTTTGAAGGGAACTTAACGACCCGATACACATCACCACCATCAGCAGGACACTTGAGTGAGCATGACAGACTTCTATTACCAGACAACAGGCATTACAAAACAATAGTTATTATTGGGTAGGCAATACGTTGATGGTTACATCTCTGGCCCCGGGCAATATAGCGGTAAACACCGGTTACGCCCTTTTTAATGTTATTTGATTTTTAGCTTCCCTGAGTATCAATCTATCACTCTTATTTTTTTCAGATTTTTAAAATAATATTTCTCTAGAGTAAATTACAATAACAGCTTTATTGCATGGAAAATTCTCTTACGACTAAGTTATGTATTATTGCGTTACTCTAAGAAACATTACACAAAAAACCGGTGAACATCTTTACACTTAATTTCTAAACAAAGAATAACAGTAATAAATTTAAACGCGTTTTTTGGAAATAAACGTATTAAAATAAAATAGCGATAGTGGATGATACAGCTAAGATTTGGCTACAAAATTTCCGTGAAGAAGGTGGTAATCGGCTGGTACGCTCGAGATCTAAAGTGGAAATTACGTCGTATTATTTTCTTACATTCTTGAATATCAGTGGTCGGTGTGTTTATAAAGTCATTAATGATGTTGCAATTGAAACAGTATCGTCTATAATTTGTATTATAATTTTTTTCAGTTATTTCATTAAATATTTATACCATAACAATTATTTTTAAAAGGTTATATTGGTAAAAAAATTAGCTTTCATTTGACATTTTGAACGCCTGTGTTGGATCACTGTACGCTGCACTATAAACAAATTTGCTTCTTTTATTTTTCCTGTAAAATTCGATTTTGTATATTACCGCTTTATTGCCCGGGGCCAGCGATGATACTCACATTTTACATTGTTTTTTTTGTTTGAAGCTATATAGGTAGTGGAAGCAAAAAGTCTTCAATAGTAAAATAACAAAGAAAAACATAAAACAACAATTTACAATAATCATTAAGACAAAATAAAGGAAATTATATTATAATTATATTTGATGATTGAATGTCAAATATATAAATATATATTATTATAATTGTGACAAAAACGTGACAGTTAAGTCATATATAAATAAGATTACATAATTATGTAAATATATAGCATTATTTATGACCGTCCTTGAGATTATAATATGCCAGGGGTTCGCTGAGTACAGAGAGAAGTCGTATGCCAGGCGTCTTTGTCCTCAATGTACTGTTTTAGGCTGTAGTAAGCTTTAGACATTAGGATGTGTTTGACAACTGCTTTAAATTTAATGTCAGGGAGGTCCGATATGCTAGATGGGATTTTATTGTAGAACCTAACACTGTTCCCCATAAAAGACTTACTAGTTTTACTAAGTCGATAACCAGGTACCACGAGATTGTGTTTATTACGTGTATTCAAGCTATGGATGTGATGAATTCAAGTAAAACATTATTTACTTTTATAAAATATAAAGGTAGCAGTAGGTATTAAAGTGCGAAATAAAGTATAATGTTTTTACAAATCAAATCAAATCAAATCAAAATTCTTTTATTGTGGTCATAGGTTAACAAAGGTGTTCTTAAAATTTAAAAAGTTAGTATCACTATGTCCTGCTAGTGAAGCGTACAATAATATTAATTCTTATATTTAAGTTATATTTATTTATAACTACCTAAATCTTTACTTACTGTAACAAAAATATAACTAAACACTATCATTTAAATAATCTGAAATTGAATAATAAGCCTTATCTATTAAAAAATTATGCAATTTGTTCTTAAATATTTGTAAATCTAATGTTCTTAAAATATCTTTTGGTAATTTATTATAAATTCTTGATGACATACTAAAGAAGCTTTTGTCAAAAAGAGCAGTTCTGTGAGGCACAACAGAAATTTTTAGTGCATTTCTATTTGACCGATTCTTGCCAAACAATTGTTTATTGGTACTTATAAATATCGCTACCTCATAAATATATATAGATATAAATGTCAGGATTTTTAGCTGCTTAAAGTAAGGTTCACATGACTCTGGTACATAAATATAAACAATTGCCCGTATGCATTTTTTTTTGTGCTTTAAATACAAAATCGGAATTTGTGGCGTTTCCCCAGAATATTACGCCATATTTCAATGTTGACGATACATAAGCATGATATGCCGTCAGCACAGCTGATTGATCGACAACTTTTGCTAATTTCTACAAGGCATACGAATACTGGTTTATTTTTTTACATACTGTATTTATGTGTGTTTGCCATCTCATATCGTTATCGATCCAGAGACCTAAAAATTTGGTACAATTAACCTCTTCAATATGTGTCATGTTATATTGTATGTTCAGGGAATGTTGCACTTCCTTTGGATATGTGACAACTTTTGTTTTAATTAGGTTAATAACTAAATTGTTTCTTTTTAACCAATCTATAACTAGCTTAAGGGTGTTATTGATGGCGGATTCCAAATGGTTGGCAACCCTAGTGGCTATGAGCGTAAGAGTCAATTTATAAGACGCAGACACTCATTACAAAAATTGTGACGTAATCCGCTGCTAGTCGAATCCGTAAAATAAATATACCCCCAGACAAAGAAACTGCATCAAAGTTTTTGTTTTAAAAACATTTAATGGCCCTTTCCAGTATACAAACATACACTTAGGGATAATGAGACTACGCTGTTATGAAGTTAACGAACCAAACTATAGGTTTAAATTTAATTTTTTTATAAAAAGTTGGAATACTTGGTTAATTTTTTTTTAAAGGTAAGTGCGTGTTGAACATTGATGCAGTTTATTAGTCCATCAGTGTGTCGTACCTATATTCTTTGTTTTTTTTTATTTTGTGTATGGCGTCTCGCAGGTCAACCTAGAAGGTTGTCGACTGCTTAACCGGGCTTGCCTGTGAAGTGCCTTAAATAAATTTAGGGCCTCCAGCCAGGGCTTAACTTACAAAACTAAGCGACTACACGCTAAGGCCACCCCCTAGTGGGGTACGGGCCTCGGCTTAAGGCGTCGCTGGGGGAGGACAGCAAGGGACAGGCTGGATCAGAATATATTATGATTATTATAATCGGGAATTTTAAAGCTACTAGCTCAGCTCGAGGGCTGTCTCGTCGAGCTAGGGTCGGGTATATTCTTTGTCGTAGGTATATTAATGCACCAGCATCTCGTGTACGAGAGTACGGGTTCGAAACCTGGCAAATACCAATGTGAAGTTTCTATAAGTCACATGACGTATTTCCTAATTTTATCTGACCAATGGTGAAGGAAAGCATTTTAAGGAAACCTGCACTTGTTAGTCTGAAATCGCTAATCCACCTTGAGCATGCGTGGTGATCAATACTCATGCCTTCTCTGTATGAGAAGAGGCCTTTATCCTGTGGGAAAGTAAAATAGGCTGATGATGTATGTTCCTTAAATATAGCCCCAACTAAACCAATTCTCCTTATAACGAGTTTAAATGTTATCAGTACAATTTCTCGAGGAGTTAGGAAATATCTAATCAAACAGGAACTTTTTTTAAATGTAATCTTCGCAATCACTGATCCGGATAATTACATAGGAAGAGGAAATATTTTGAGAAACATAAATATTATGTGAATAACATACACTAGTGGATGTTGTAGGTACGTATGTATGCACATTATATTCATGCGTTCAAAGTGATGCACCAAATTTCATCCCAATCCATTCAGCAGTTTAGTTTGCGTGAATGAGTAACAAACAAACATACATTTAAAAAAACACAAAATTTCGCGTTTATAATGTTGGAATGATGGATTAGTTACGAATAGAAATCATGACTAGAGTTGTTACTTGAAGACTTATTTTGTTTAGGAATAACAAAGTAATAGTATCCTAATTACGTAGAAAACGGATATAAGATTGATAAACAAATCAAAAAAGAGTTTAATATACATTGCTGCTCATGTTTAGTCGTTAATCTCAATGATACTTATAAAGAAGCAATGTATGCCATTGAAATGTCAAAATGAAAGGTATTGCTACGGAAATTGAAATATATTGAACAAATGCCAGAATTTATTTCTACACTAAAAAGCAAATACCAATTAGCGTAAAATGTATGAAATTATGTAAAAAAGATCGAGATTTTCCGTGAGATAAATTATTCATCTTTTTATTGTTTCAGACAGACATTTGTTTTTACCCATACAGAAATTTTCCATACGAGACCAGTTACAACTAATATAATTATTACAGATAATTAACGTAAGCTAAATAATCGTTTTTCCAATAAGAATATCACACCTGCATTATTATGTTAAAATCTTAATTACCATAGTGACTCATGATATTGATCTATATTATTCAAAGACTAGCTGTTCCCCGCGATTTCACCCGCATTGTGAGGAAACTACATAGCGCACCCGGGTAAAAAGTATCCTATATATTAATCCAGGTTATGAACTATGTAAGTCAGTCTATGTAAGTCAACTAGGTAAGTCATGGTGGCCTAGTGGTTAAGGCACCTGCTTCTCGTGTACGAGTGTGCGGGTTCGGAACCTCGCAAGTACCAATGTGACTTTTCCTAAAGTCATATTTACTTTATAAGTATATCTTAGACGTCACTGACTAGCAGTGAAGGAAAACATCGTGTGGAAACCTGGACTTAAAAAGTCCGAAGTCGCCAATCCACCTTGAGCAAGCGTGGTGATCAATGCTCATGCCTTGCCTTCCCTGTATGAGAAGAGGCCTGTGCCCAGCAGTGGGACAATATATAGGCTGATGATGATGATGATGATGATGATGATGAACTATGTGTGTACCAAATTTCATTCAAATCCTTTCAGAAGTTTTTGTGTGAAAGAGTAACATACATACATACATATATCCTCACAAACGTTCGCATTATTAATATTAGTAGGATTAACACGCTAATTGGTTATGAAGCTACCTACCTCAACTTTCTGACAGTAGTTGTGGTCAAGTCTTGAATAATCAGTTTTTTTGTTTTATGACAAGAATTCCTTCTAACTAATCTATCTATACATATAGAAGAGCT
The DNA here is from genome assembly GCA_963891755.1 of Pyrrhia umbra. Classification (NCBI taxonomy): domain Eukaryota; kingdom Metazoa; phylum Arthropoda; class Insecta; order Lepidoptera; family Noctuidae; genus Pyrrhia; species Pyrrhia umbra. The sequence goes on along the minus strand of OY982934.1, from coordinate 4,611,223 downwards.
CGTGGCTAAGTAACAGCCGCACGGTTCGACCGATCAAAGGTTAAGCTGCGCTTGGCGCGGTCGGTCCGTGGTTGGGTTGACCATCTTTGACATAGCGAGACTCCTCCGTGCCTCGGAAAGCACGTTAAGCTGTTGGTCCCGGTTATCATTTGTACATCTTTGACAGTCGTTACGGGTAGTCAGAAGCCAGAAAGTCTGACAACCAGTCTTACCAAGGGGTTACCCGGTAACTAGGTTGTGGGGGTCAGATGACTGACTGGTAATCAGCTGCATCCGGTTAAGACTGGAAGCCGACCCCAACATAGTTGGGAAAAGGCTAGGCAGATGATGATGATAATCTATCTATACATACAAAATGCCTTGTCCTGAATGACTGACTGACTGAGGATCAACGCACACTAACGTCTAAACCGCTGATCGTAAAGATCTACAAATTGAAGGGTGTGTTTGTAGCGACACCTATCTCGCTACATGCGAACTACGAAGGCAAGATTCCTACATCGCGCAAGAAGTGTTCGCAAGCAAGTTAGAACATATACAACTTCCCGACATCAAGCATGGGGCAGTAGCCTGCCAGGCAATATCACCCGCCTGGCCGGAGGATCCTCCCTTTTCAATGGAGGGACCCCGCACAGTGTTCCTCCATATGTTTTTTGTATGACATAGGCATCCGATAAGAAAGAATTTTCCGAAATTCTACCCCTGAGGGGTGAAAAATTGGGGCAAAATGTGTATGAACTTCTGTCATTTTTAATTTGGATTCGTATAGCCCACGCGAGCGACGCCGCTGGCGGAAAGCTAGTATATTTATAATTACCTATCCTTGATGTTGCAGATTTGAAGCTAGAAATATTATATATACTAGACTATACTCCATTTACAATAAGATTAGACATTTAAACGCACCCCATTTACCGTTCGTTCAAACGATTTTAGGCTCTATTGCTAAGGCGACAAAACAAAAAACAGACGCAGAATACATTTGGTATTGTAAATATTATTTTGCTTTCAACACCATCCTTATCTATACGGAATAGAATTCAAAATCGTTTGAACGAACGGTAAATGGGGTGCGTTAAAATGTCTAATCTTATTGTAAATGGAGTATAGGTACCCCCATGGCGTCGTCCACATTGTACAATTTTAAAGATTTTAATGTTTTGGCTGAACCTTAGTTCTTTTTCTGAAATAAAAGTCAAAAATCATCCTCATTATTATTGTCTGTACCAATCGATTTTACGAAAAATATAAACAAACTCGTAACCTGTTCTCATTCTGCCACAGAAATTAACAAAATGGCGTAATGATGGCGCGTTTATACCAATTTCTTGTTTGTAAACATCATCATTCATCATTTAATGCCATTTTATTTATCTATGTTGGCAAATTAGAACAAAATAGATTATGCTTTGTTTACATTTTACTATAGCTATCTGCAAGTTTCGGTTGAAATGGGGGTAACTATAGAGTTGATAGTCGGCGACTGTACGTACATATTGGTATGCAAATAGTAATAGACAATTGCAGGTTATGGTCATTGGTTCGTTTAGCAATATTGTTGGGTTAGATAATATAACTATGAATATTTAGATATTAATACGTAAAGAGAAAAGTTTTGAACCCTTTTTAAGCATATTGCGAGCTCATAGTATTATAAAAAATCCACCGACTTCCAAAAATAATGAAAAGAGATAAAATATTATTTAAACGTTAGTGGACCAACACATCGCGTTAGAAGTCGGTGTCTCTGAGTTAATGTCGTTATTATTTTGCTATGGACCTCTGAAGTATGACTTACCAAAAAAAAAGAATTATCAAAATCAGACTACTCTATCTACGTATCTAATATAAAATATTTTTCTTTCTTTCATTCTATCAAAAGTTGTGCGTGCGTACATAAAAAAATATATAGGTATGCGTCGAATTGTACATCCCTTCTGTGTTTTTTCGTCATTTAATAAGTTATATTGAAACATTATCTGTTAGCGCGGTTTCTCCAGCGTCCCTAGGAAGCTACTTAATGCACTGGGATAACTAGCCTATAACCGCGTCCCAGGTCCCATCTATCTCCAAAACAAATTTCATTCAAATCCGTTCATCTATTTTAGCGGGCAAGCGTAACAATCAAATAAATAAACAAACCGCATTTATAATATTAGTAAGGATCTCTTAGATTTAGAGGGAGAAAAAATTCGCAGTTAAAAATAATGATGAGTACTACATAGGCCTTAAGTTTTTAAGATCGTGTTAATAATTGTGATATCTGATTTAATAAACAATAAAGTCGTGAAATGAATTGTACCACAAGTAAATATACACAGACAACAATGTCACGATTTTAATCGATTTACATAAACACCCGCACTGCCTGCTTATCGAATGATGGAACTTGGGTAAATCATAATGATTCATGCTCTTTAAGATAACGCCCCTATTGTTGTACTCGCCATTTTTTAGGGTTCCGTAGTTCAGAAGGAAACTTTATAGTTTCGCCATGTCCGTCTGTCTATCTGTGTGTCTGTCCGCGGCGTAGGTTATTTAGCGTATATATATAGCGTTATTAGTACTAGAAAGCTGAAATTTAGTATTGATATTCATTATTGATTACGCCAACGAAATGGTAAAAAATATTTTTACTAAGGGAGGCCCCATATATGTCAAGTGTGAATAAATATTTTGTTTTATCGCGTATACCTTGCGTGAAGACCATTTTTCGATTAAGGAAGCCATTTGCAGATCTAGCTTTAAAGTGCAAAATTTGTTCGATAAGATTGTTCCCTCTCGTCCTAACTTTAGAAAAATCACAGATATAGTATATATAACGAACTTCAAATGAAAACTATCACGGTTAAGTAGGCTTTAGCGGTTACAGAGTTTATAGTCAACGTACTAAAACTTATTACGGAACCCTATTGCGCGTGACACGACCGGTTGGCCGGTTTTTTAAAAATGCAATGTCATTTTTGTGTGTCATCTGGCGTAGTAAGCTGGAATATCGTATACCTATTACGTTTAAAAAACAGTTATATTTATCCTCAAATACGTTTATAGTGGGGAAAATACGCGGTGTATGAAAGAAGTATTTTTTATCAGGAAGTGAACTGGTATTGGTGACGTAACACCGTTTAGGCTATGTATAGATAGTCGTTCGTGATTTCCTTGAGTGTGCTTAAGATTTTATGCAATTCATTGTAAGCAAGAGAAGATAGAGTCGTGGTGGCCTAGAGTTTAAGGCACCTGCTTCTCGTGTACGAGTGTGCAGGTTCGGAACCTTGCAAGTACCAATGTGACTTTTCTAAAGTCATATATACTTTCTAAGTATATCTTAGACGTCACTGACTAACGGTGAAGGAAAACATCGTGAGGAAACCTGGACTTAAAAAGTCTGAAATCGCCAATCCGCCTTGAGCAAGCGTGGTGATCAATGCTCATACCTTTTCTGTATGAGAAGAGGCCTGTGCCCAGTAGTGGGACAATATATAGGCTGATGATGATTGTAAGCACACATTTTGAATGCGATTTGCATTTCATGATGGTAACAGACAGATAGTTAGACAAAGCTAGAATATTTCTATATTCATTGCTATATTAAGTCCTGCACATATTTATTAGATATTTTTCATAATGCTGATTTCACATCTGTTTCATACTTTCTGTGCTTTATTCTAAAACATAAAAAGCTATAATAAAGATTTTCACTTCACGTTAAACAAAAAAAAAGTATGAATTACAGTAGAATTTCAACCACTGAGAGACCGCTAGTACTTTTAGGTGTACCTAACTGTTAACGAACCAAACATTTCTAAATCTATTCCAGTCCTTTTCCATCCAAAAAAATATTTTTTACCAGTATGGTATCTACTAATAATAAATTGGTAGCATAAATCAACATTAATTCGTGAACATTACAAGACAGTTTAAAAGAGCTAAGTCGGTACTCAGTTGCATTCTTTAAAAACTTTTTGATCAAAAATCCCTTTTTTTAAGAAGACTACGTAGACGGGAACTAAAGCCTCTATTATTCCTTTTAAATCCTTCGCCTTTGCAAAGCTCAAAGCAGATGATTTGAGATTATATTCTAAAGATTTTTCCTTCCAAGTAATCCGTGCAGTCTGTCTCATTATTAATTGCAAGAAATCGGCATTAAACTAAGAATTCTGAGCTAATGAAGCGAATTTCGAATTGTTCAGAATTCTATTTCGAGATGGTTTATTGATTTTTTATCATTAGTAGGTATTAGCATTCCAATGAATTCATTAATATTTGTAGATATACCTACAGAGTGATAGTTTGGGTTGGTATATTCCGCATGGATTAATATATCGAAGAAGTTTGTGGTAACCGTTTTCTTACCGTAATGCTAATATTATGTCCTTACTTTAGAGAGCACTAAATGATTTCAACCCTACGCATAATCTTTTCACTGTGTATCGAATTTCCGCCATAATGAATAATGAAAGTGCATTGTGTACGACATTCTACGATCGAAATTTGGTTTGGAGAACGCAATAATTATTATATCGAATTTCATCGACACAAAAAGTTTATTTTTCTTGAAATTATACTATATCACTTTCAAAGTCTCACATTGAAGGAATGAAATTTCGAAACCACACTCTCGCGCGTAAACCTGAAGGCTTTAATCTCTTTCATATATATAACGTTGTAAATAAACTACCCCCATTTTTTTCTTCAAACCCCAACTTAAACTTCAGGTTAGCAGCACTGCCTTCGATAAACTTATAAAAAGATTAACAGCCGGTAAGTAGAAAGCGATAAATCTTTATTATTCATGTTCCAAGTAACTTGTTTGTGCCGAAACAAAATTTATGGGTCCAAGGTAAAATGTATTTATGGAGGGACCAACATTTTGGACGATAGCGAATCTGTTTAGGAGTTCTTGTAGAAGTTAGGTGAGAGCATTGAGAATATATTTAAAATATAATATATAAAACTAGTGACCCTTATTATTCGCACGGGTACAATTTAATTGTCAAACTGAACACCACATTTTTTTTGACATTTTCATACAAAAATATCGATCCTCTACTCTAATGGCATTTAAAAAAGGTCTCATATAAATCTTGTACCAAAAATAAGTATAAAAAAATTTTAACTTGCAAGATTTGATTACAGACAAACATCGGGAAAGGTGAAACTAAATAAAAGCTTGTAAAAAGTAAAATCGATCGAGTCGTTCCCAAATGACGATCTTTCATACAAGTTGATTCTATGATTCATGCTCTAGGCCTTCCAATTTGAAGTAAAACAAGCGTCAATCGAATTAAATTTATTTAGAAGAAGAATTCTTTATTATTTAGTCGTTAATTTCAAACTTAAAGGGCAAGAAACGTTTTGCATATACGAGTAGTTTAGTATCTTTAACACCTACGTTTTGCTAGCTATTATAGTAAAACCCATGTAATATGGGATTCTAGTGCACTTAACACGCAACTGTGCGCATCTACAAACATTTTTATGGTGCAAACAAACCCAATACAATAAACATGAAAGTAGAAACCTTACGCTCAGAATTAATAGACCAAAGAGGCAGACAGTCTTTTATTTTATTTGCTTTTTTTTACATATTAACATTGACACTTTTTCATTCCAATTTCAAGAAAATATCCATTACTAGATATTTCCCGCGGATTTACTCGCATCTCTGTGAGAGACGTGAAAATTTCATAAAAACTCACCTAAGTTGCGAACTAAAGCTTAACTTAAGCACTTTTTCAAAAGTGGTTCGTGCTAGGCTCACTGATCCCTTTATTGATTTTTAATGCTACGAAAAGAAATTCAATAGTTTTTTTGTTTGTTTAACATTTTAGAAAAGAATGAAAGATTTTATAGGTAACAGCTGTAAACGTCCTGTATTTTTTTTCAACTTTTTTTACCTGTTTTTGAGTTTTAATACTCAATACTCAATTGTTTATTGCATGTTGCTTAGATAGTAAGAAAATAGTTTTGTGACAATTGTGGTTCCTGTCGGGCACAGCAAAACATTCACGAAAAGCAGTGATGCAAGTCAGTCTAAATCTAGTGTTCCTATTTGTGTTTATGTTCTACATTAGTGTGACAACCAACGTGAATAATTAGTTAAGTTTGTTAGTATTTCGGGAACATCGTGTGGTAACGTTCGGGGTTCAGAAGCATGCAATAGAAGTTCGGGAACGTTCAATCTGTTGTAGTGTCGCATCGCTTCGTCTGTACCAAATACAACTATTTAACAACACACTTGGTAGAATGTAAGTAGATTTCTTGGGTTTGAGAAACCAAGTTTGGTTCTTTAAAACATATATTAAAGGACAAAGTGGTTAATTATATATCCATTATTAAATTTAAGAGTATTAATACTAGACTGGATAAAAAGAGCTCCATTAAGAAGACATTTATTCTTATCACTATTCATAAAAATAAATAAATCATATCATGGCCACGCTAAAACATGAAAATAAGAAGAAAAATTACACAATTAATAATAGTAGATTGTTACACTAGGGATGAAAGTGACCTATTTAGGCCCGAGATGGTTTGGCGCGCGAGCGTAGCGAGGGCGCTAATAGTTCGAGGGCCTACATAGGTCTTTCTCCCGAGGTAAACACTCTGCTTTTCATTTCGAATATGAGGAAAGGAAATACAAACCTGATTACATAAACAAACAATATTTTATTTGTAAACGTAAATAATAAGCACTCGACGAAACAACTGAAGACAATTGTCCGCCTCATTTTTTTTCTGTGGCATTCTACCAGCCAGTATTTTTTTTGTCACAAATTTTGCTCAAATCTATTTAAATTAACGAATAATTTATTGAATTCTAAATTAGAATTACCTGTATTTTACAAAATGATTGATAATATTTTTTATTGCAATATTACGCCGCGGTATAACAGAGTGGCTGTATAGAGGGACATAGCTTGCATAGTTTTTTTTTTATAGTAAATTATTTTTTTATAAAAAAATTTGCTCAAATCTATTTAAATTAATTAATAATTTATTGAATTCTAAATTAGAAATACCTCGGTAAGTATAAAGACATGTTAAAAAATTATTGATTGCAATTTTACGCCGCGATATAACAGAGTGGCTGTATAGAGGGACATGCCTTGCATAGTTTTTATTTTTTTTGACAGCAGGGAAAATCGCTTCCCCGGGACGAAAAGTACTACTTTCGTCCCTCTGATCAGGTAACTTCAAGCGTACTTTCCGTGTATGAGAAATGAAAAACTATTTATTTATATCTTTATTATTCTATGACACATTGATTAAAACATTATTTTTTATTTTGGTACCTATTTATTAATTTACCTTCGTCCGTGAGTCATGGCGAGGTGCCAACTAAAAATCAACGCTCTTGTCTAAACACTGAGTAAATGCTGAGAATAGTAAATGCTGAGCATATTCTGCGCAGAGTTAAAGCATATTCTATTCTAAGAAAAAAAAAACAAAAGACAGGGACGTCTCCGATGCCTAACCCAGCCACAGCACTAACCACTACATCTGAAGGCAGCTGATCTCACCCTAAAATATATTCTACCTCTAAAACGAATTCACACACAATAGAAGGGATTCTATACGATTCGATAAAACATACAGCCCGTTATGGCGTTGGGTTCAAAGTCGGATTATGTCATATTTTATATCGGGGACTCTTTTATGAACTTTCGGTCCAGCCTCCCCTGAAATTTGATTTTTCGCAGATGTAATAACCCTCTATATAAGGACAAAAAGAACGAAGATTTTCTTATTAAGATGGTGAATGTGTTGAAATTCAGTGTTGTATAGTATTGGCTTTTAGATTGCTTCTCTTCGAAGAAATGGACTTAATATTTTTTATGTAACATTATAACTAGATATTTCCCACGCTTTCTCCCACATTCTTAGAAAACTACTTCGCACACCCGGATAAAAATATTCTAAGTGTTAATCCAGGTTATAAACTATGTGTGTATCAAATTTCATACAAATCCATTTAGTAGTTTTTGCGTAAAAGAGTAACAATTATACATTCATACATACACCCTCTCTAACTTTCGTATTTATGATATAGTAGAATTGGTAGAGGTAGACCGGTTCAAGGCTCAGGGTTATGCCAGTAAGTATGTGATGAGCAAGGAGAAAAAAAACTCCGTTCAAATATCTTATATTTATCTGTACATCAACATTATTACTTTGTATTGAAAGGGTGGATGAAACCATATAACATATATTTCCTGAAAAAGTTATTTAAAAACACAAACCAATTTCTCCTTTTTATGCAATCTAGTAGCAACGGACGCCTCGCAACTAAAATTCAAGTCACCCAGCAAGAAAATTTTCACAAATTAAATCTTTTTGCAGACAAAGTTCCGGACTATACTAAAACATTCTACGTAAAACCGTTCTATAAAAGTATGATCGAAACTTTGGTAAAAGTTGTTGTTAAATTTTCATTCAGCTACTAAATTGGGGGAGGAAATCTTCAATTACTTTTTAATGTTATGTTTTATAGTCTGTAGGTGAACGAAACTGCCTAATTGAATGAGAAAAGAGATCACGCTTTAATAGAGTTTAGGCGCTTTCGAAAAGGTCAGGTATAATGCCTTGTTAATAAAAACAACACCGATTTTTATGTTTTCCTTTTTATTTTCTGGTATTGAATTTCAAAACTTGAGATCATTATTAGATTCTACGCAGACTAATCTTGGACTTAATATATTTTTTGATAAGTAACAAGGAAGGAAAACATCGTGAGGAAAGCTAGACTAAAATGTTTGAAATCGCCAATCCGCCTTTAGCAAGCGTGGTGATCGATGCTCATTTCTTTTCTGTTTGAAAAGAGGCCTTTGCCTAACAGGGGGATAGCGAATAGGCCGATCTCTCTCTTCCAACTATGTATCCCTTCCTTCCAGATATATAGCCTTTTCCCAACTATGTTGGGGTTGGCTTCCAGTCCAAACCGAATGCAGCTAAGTACCAATGTTTTACATGGAGCGACTGCCTATCTGACTTCCACAACCCAGTTACTGGGTAACACGGTACCCCTTGGACTGATTGTCAGACTTTCTGAGTTCTGACTACCCGTAACGACTGTCAAAGTTGTACAAATGACAAGCGGGGCCAATAGCTTAACGTGCTTTCCGAGGCACGGGGAGTCTCGCTATGACAAAGATGGTCACCTATCCACGGACCGGCCGCGCTAAGCGCAGCTTAACCTTTGATCGGTCTAACCATGCGGCTGTTATTTAGCCACGAGCTCGTCACTTAGCCACGATCTCCTCAGCCGTAGCCGATGATGATAATGATGATAATTCTGTAATACGGACCCAAATTAGGATTTTACCCTTATACTTCTCACTTAATATAAATATTATCTGTCAAGCCAATATTTTTATTTGTAGACCGAAAAGTTTCCGGGCAGGCTGATCTATCCGAAAAATTTGAAAAGACAAATTAAACATTGCGTTCGCTTAGATAAAGTCTGTAGAATTTTCCTTGTTCAATGTGGTATTGAATATTTTTAGTAACATCAAATCGAAAGAAGTTATTACTCTTGTTTAATATAGAAATTGCAAAGGGTCGGTCCATAACGAATTTGGGATTAAAGCATTGTTTGTTTTGTTCGAGAAATGAGAGAAACCTTCGAAAAAGGCGTGTATTATGTAGGCCAAGTACGACGTTATTGGAACAGCATTTTTTTGCAATTTCTATATTGAGTGCAATCACAGAGCTAATAATAAAAATGAACCTTCAGGGTTTATCGAAAACAATAACGAGGTAACAGGAAAACAAAAAAATAATTCTTCACAAGCCCTACAGTCAAATAACCCTGTATAATATTTAAAAAGTTAACTTTTCGTCGAAAAAGGTATGAGTCGATATGACCCCTCGTTACGAAGGATGAATAAGTAAACCTTTATCATCCGGCCCGACCTTCCGGGAGGTAAAGGTTTTTCAAAACAATGATTAGAGTTGCCTTTCACCTATCCTCCTACACCATCGGCCTATTTATCAGGGGCTCCAACGTGTTTCTCGGTCTTTCTTTATTCGTGTAGTCAGAAGCCAGAAAGTCGGACAACCAGTATTATAATGGGGTATCGTGTTACCCGGTAACTGGGTTGTGGAGGTCAGGTCAGGTAGGCAGTCGCTCTATGTAAAACACTGGTGGCATCTCGTTTAGACAGGAAGCCGACCCCAACTAAGTTGGGAAAAGGCTCGGCAGATGATGATTCAGGTGTGAAAGTGAGACATACGACAGACTAACGTCTCTCTCCGTCTCTTTTTCATAATGAAACTATTCCTACTTTGGCACATCATGCTAAGGCTCTGGGCAGGGCAAAGGTCTCCTAAAGACCTTATGACCTTTCGTATTAGAATAGTCTAGTGGAGAGAAGGTACACACATATACGATTTCAATTGCTTAAAGCAGATTTGCGACTTTTTTTTACAGTATTTTATCACTATATTTCTCTCACCGTTAGTAAATTTTTTAAAAGATACATTTATATTTTTACCAGATTTTGGAACCACATCGTCGATCTTATTTAATCAAAACAAGCAGATTGTTTGACCTGATTGCCACCAAGAATAACATAAATATTTTTTTCGTGAATCAATGTAGGAAATCAATGTGATATGATAGGAATATAATATGATAGGAACTAAAATATACAAATATAACATGACCTGGAGCAACATTAATTGTTATTTAAGAAAAATTACAGTATATTTCACCCTGTATAACCTGTAGTCTTTCTCGCTTTTAAAATGTCATATAGTGAAGTATTTGTAAAAGAGATGGTAGTCATCAGCCCAAAACAGTTTTACCAAAGAATGTCGTATTACTCAGTAACTGGGTTATGAAGGCAATCGCTACATGAAGGCAATTACTATACCTATATTGGTATCAGAGGCATCCGGTTAGACTGCAAGCCGACCTCTAATTGGGAAACGTTTAGCAGATGATAACATAAAGTAGTATCTGTTTGTTTGTTTGTCTGTGGATGTAAAAATTATTTCACTAATTCTAAAGCTACACTATTTATAATAGCAAAGGGCTATTGCTGCCGTTGCTATGTACAAAAGACGAAAAAAGCAAGCAACGCCGCGAATATAAGCTGTCTTTATAATATACTAGCTGTTTCCCGCAGTTTCGCCCGCATCGTAACGGAATTACTTCGCGTACTCAAATAAAAATATCATATATGTCAATCCAATTTATAATCTATGTGTGTACCAAATTTCATCCAAATCCATCAACCAGATTTTGCGTAAAAGAGCAACAAACATAAATACATTTTTTTAAATTTATAATATTAGTAGGATGTTAAGACCTTACCTTCATAACATTGTTTTAGTCATACTTATTTCATGGTTCATCATTGGGTTTTACCAGCTTATTATTTCCACTGAAAATTCTGACTATATGACTTCATGGATTTATAAAGGGTGAGTAGGTACTTTATCCTCAGAAAAAAAGTTTTCCTGGTCATCGAAAATTCTTTAGATGCCATGGACTGCTTTCTGCACCAACGTATTACGAGTTCACGTACAATGGACTTCATTGTACCTGAACTCAAGATCAAAACCAGGCTTTCTACTATCTACTTGCATAAAGTACTACAGTTTTTCGATCGCAAGGACAGACATCATCATCATCAGCCAAAAGACGTCCACTGCTGGACATAGGCCTCCCCCAGAGAACGCCACCATGACTGGTCCTGCGCCGCCCGCATCCAGTGGACTCCAGCGACCTTCACCCAGTCCACCTTATGGGGGGCCTACCCACGCTGCGTCGTTATAATAACGCCCCACACTAGGAATTTCTCCTATATGGAGGGTGCGTTTAAAAATATTTTACACATGCACAAACACCGAAAGCCGGGACAATATTAGTCGTCCTACGCGGTAATCGTACCCGCGACACGCAGTGCAGCAGCCAATTGCTCAGCCACTACGCCGAATGTACCGTCAAACTACGTCAAACGTATTATTTGGCCATGTTCAGATGACAATCGTTAGGTACAAGTAAAAATTTGATGTCGCGGTGTATGTCATGTAGTTAAAATGGAGGCAGACCGTGACCTAGAAAAGGCAGGGCTGAGGATGTTGGTGTCGTTAAAAATAATATTTAACTAACCTTTCCTTTAACCGGAACCCTTCTGATATTTCCTTCAGTCTTGATTGTAATAGTTCTATTGTAATCCTGCGAGCAAGTTTTGTTATATTTTTTTTATTATCATAAAATTTATAAAAATCTAAATTGTAATATTATAGGTTCACCATTTCTAATTCTCTAACGTTTTAAGATATATAGTAAAATAATTAAAATTGTATTGGTTAAGCTTCACATAAGATTAATTGTATCTATACTAGTTTTTGGTTCCAATAATTTAAAAAAAATCACTTGCTGTTTTTTGCGGTTTCATCCACATCCTGAGAAAATTATTTCAATCACCCACAAAAAAAATATCATATGTGCGCGTCTAGATTTTAAGCTATTTCCATACCAAAGGCCCAAGAAAATAGGTTTAGCCGTTTTCCAAATAACTTTTTAATTGTAGGCTTAGAAAAAATAAAAACTCCCAATCGAATAATATCAAAATTAAGCGGAAATAAAATTATAGCTAGGCAAACCAACAAATATCGAATACTAGCTGTTTCCCGCGGTTTCACCTGCATCCCGAGGGAACTACTTAGCGCACCCGGGTAAAAAGTAGCCTATGTTGTTCCTCAGGGTCTATTCTATCTCTGTACCAAATTTCATTTATATCGGTCCAGTAGTTTTGGCGTGAAAGCGTAACAGACAGACAGACAGACAGAGTTACTTTCGCATTTATAATATTAGTAAGGATCTATCAGTACAAAGCTATAGCTTTAGCGTCCAATATATTGGACATACATTGTGTTTCAATAATCCGATACATAAGTACTTAAGCCAAAATAACAAGAATAAAAATCATTACTCATCTGCTACCACGAAATACAGATCAATCGGCGGCATTATTATAATATATCGTGACATCTTCCTATCTGATAAAAAATCAGTGACTTGTATAAATCCTGTATGAGTCAGTGATCATGCTAATAAAGGGGGAGGATGTGCGTTACTCGCGGTTTCAAGTAATGCACCAGTCGTGAGCTTTATGTGCACTTAGGAATGTATAGACTGGGCATTCTTAAATTCTACTAATAGGTATTATAAATGAAAAAAAATGAGACGATGTATGGTTGTTACTCTTTCACGCTAAAATTACTGAATGAATTTAGATGAAATTTGTATTTTTTTTCTGAAAAAAAGTCAAAAAGCATTATATTTTATTATTTTTTATTGAAAATAACTTTTTAATCGCAAATTTTATCATTCAGTAATCACAACCAACTGCAACCGATTGAATTTTAAGAAAAAAACGACCCGAGCAAGTTGACTCTACTTTTGAAAATAACTCCTTATTAGACTGAATGCAATGTACAATTCAAACAAATAAAGTTAAGTCTACTTTGGTATTTTCTCGGATAAGGATCAAACCCAATGCGTGAGTGCTCTCGGCCCTGGAAAAACCGAGTACGAAGTCAAATGAATACTTTATCGATAAAAATAAAACGAGTAATCGATTCGAAAGATGAAACGTAGTTATTTATAGTCTTGTTATGATCTACTTTTTGCAGCGAAAAATACAGTTGGCTTATTAACATGTTACATAAAAACCAGTACAAAAATAAGGTCGCCAACCCGTTAAAGAAGTTAAATTACGATAGGAAGAAATTTCCTTACTGACAGGTATTATAGACCCAAAAATGACAGTCTGTCTCTCTGACGAGTTGTCACAGAAAAACGGCTGAACTGATTTGGATGAAATTTGACATGGAGTTAGCTTGAACCTTGGAAAAGGACATACGTAGTTTTTATCCGGGTACGTGACGTAGTTTCTTTGGGATTTGGGTGAAACCACGGGAGATAGCTAGTATTCGATATAAGTGTCTTGTACTTTGTTTAAGGAAGCTGTTCGTAGACTGTCTCATCTGAACTACCAGTTAGGGAAAGTTATGTTGGGTTTTCCCATTGGGAATTTCTCAGAAATTAGTCTGAAACTAAGTATAGAATTGAGGCTGGTGATTGGTAATACATTGTTCTATATATGAAATGCATTTAATATAAATATTGTCATGTAAATTTTACTAATAATCTATTATATAAAAAACCTATTTCCCTTGGTCATCGCATCACGCGTGAGCGGCTTGATCAATTTGGCTGAAATTTGGTACGGAGATAGAGGGGATCTTGGAGAAAGTTCTTCCTTGGAGAAACTTCCGTCGGGACGCGGGTGAAACCGCGGTAAATAGCTAGTATATTATAAATGCGATGTATGTATGTATTTACTCTTTCACACAAAAGCTACTGAATGGATTTGGATGAAATTTGGTATACACATAGCTTATAACCTGCATTAATACAAAGGATGCTTTTTATCTCTGGTTGTACGAGAAATTAACCTCAAAGCGCGGGTGACAGCCACTATTATAAATAAATGAACTGTTCTTTAAAATATAGGCCACTTTGAGATGTAAGCGATATTCTCCCCATTATAGGCCTCCAAAAGTAACGATACTTAAATGTACAAACCTATTTACTGATACACAAAAGTACAAAATAAGGTTTCATAAGATTCTTTACACAGCGTGGCTTAATTTTCATATACTAATCCTACATCAAAGATAAGAGTAATGCTTTGTAAGGAGGTCGAGGTTTATTTATTGTTGAACAAAATAGTCAAACCTTGGCATACGACAATTTTACAAAATAATTCATATACGTACGTTTCTTCAGTGATTTACATAAAATAATTATTATTTTGAAGCCACAATAATACTATTTGAAAGACGTGCGTTAACTTCGTGCATGGTTTTTAACAGTGCATTATACAAACAATTGTGTTTCTTAACCACAGAACATCAGTCAACTATAAATAGGTAAAATAAAGACGAAATAATAGCCGTAACAAATACGCAGTAAAATGTCGTAGAGCTGTGAACAGAAATCAATTAAGTTTGCCTTAAAATAAAGGCTAGCGCAGACTATCGATTAAAATTCCTTACTCCGAAAATTTTAATTGATGTCAAAGGGAATTAGATAGGAATTTCCTTCAGACATTCCAGTGTAAGACCAAAGAGGTTTAATGTGTTTAAAATAAATAATATAATGACGAGAATCTCGTGACAGCTGAGAAAGAGAAACAAATGAAGTATCTCGACTTGGCGCACGAGGCCGTTGACTCGGCTGTCATTGTGCTGATATTCGTGATGGCCAAGAGCCTGGACCAACATCTTAGGAGGCTCTCGTTATGCGACTGGGTTAAGGGCTTGATTGAGAAGGCAGTTCTCATGGATACGGCACGTATATTGAGGAGGCTCCTGTCTCTGAAGCCCTAATCACTGACTGCACTGACTGGACCCTGTTCCCGATATCGGTGTTTTCCTATTTTTTTATTTTTAAATATTTTTTTATAAATAATATACATATGCAATTAAATAGATTAATATTATAATTAAATAAATAATATCCGAAATACAGGCACTACATCAATATATGTATTTAGATACTTATTAATTTTAGACACGATGTTTCCTTCTAAGGTGGGAAAATCAGTTACGTCGAACCCACTTGATACATACTTAGCTCTATGGGTATTCTGTAGGCATTATGACCTAACATGAGGGCTTGAATGAAGTACTATATATATTGAAGTGCGTTTTATGCTCAAACATTCCAGTCAAGATAGTCCATCCATTCACTTGTGTGATTCAGTTTAAAAATAAAGGTAAATGTGATTACATATATGTGCGATATTTTTTTAAAGTAAATAATGAGAGTACATAAATATTAGTGTGTAGTTTTAGTTTTTTCGAGTGTTTTGACAAATATTAGATAACAACAAGTACCTAAACGTTAAGTTGGCAAGTTTTAAGTTAAGGAAGTGTAAAGTTTAGTAAGAATGATTTTTATAAGAAAAAAAATTTACAGTGTCGGAAAAAAGTTAGATCAAGTGATATTATAATTTGTAACTAGTTTTTGCTTGAGACTTCGTCTGCGCGGTCTTAAATACTGATATAAAAGTAAAAGAAAAATGTATTTATCCAGGTTCAAATTCAGTGTGAACTAAATTTCATCAAAACCTGTTTTGTGTTTTTGCGTGAAAGAATTACAAACATAAAAAAATCCTCACAAACTTTAATATTTTTAATATTAGTACCTAGCATAAGTGCTTTGTTGAAGTCTAGAATTATTTCCTTCAAAAGCTGCTAGTTGTAAAGTATTTTTCTGCTTTTATAATACGAAGCTACTCATTTCTTTCTTTCTTTCTTTATTTAATCAATTAAGAAACGTCAGTCCTCTGACCTTTCGGCTACCGAACATGATAATGCAATTAACTAATTATCTAACTATCAGGCTTTTTGGTACCGAATGGTACAGTTCTTTATTGTAATAAAATTAATTATTAATAACAATAGATGACTCCAGAATATCTTCTTAATTCCTAAGCGCTATTCTATATACTTTCTATAACGCAGGCAATATAAAATGCAAAACGTTTTTATAAACAAAACTGCAGCAGTTTAGGTACTAAACAGAGCGCGCATTATTTTAAAAAGTTAAAAGAAAACAAATGCCTATCACTTTGAACGCAATAAACACAACGCAAATACTATTGTTGACAGTAGAATACAATAAAGTAAACATTTGTATTATTATATTGTTTGTAAACAGTATAGTTAGAGGAAGTGTTTGATATAGAAACTTTTAAACCAAGAGTAGGAAGTTAAAAGACCTCTGGAGAATGAAACCGTAGAAAAAATCCGGGAAAACACTGGAATAGTAACTACATATATCGGACAGATTATTAAAATTGTAATCACACACTGTATACGTCACTGTTTTGGTGGTACTACGGGTTAAAGTTTCGGTTCTTACACCTGTCAAATTTTATAGCGATTACTGTTGTATACATGGAATCTATACACACATTGGAGAAAAAACTTTGGTACATGCTTAGAAAAATAAATTAAAAAATAATTTTGTGAATAAATCAAGTCAATATAATCAGTCAAGGTATAGATATGCTTACCGCGGACGATCCGTGGATGGGTTATTATCATCTATGTCTTACAGAGACTTTTTCGTGCTTCGGAAAGTACGTTAACCTGTTCGTCCCGGCTGTCATTTGTAGATCTATAATAGTATTCTCACATAGTCAGAAGCCAGCGTCTGCCAACCACGTATAGTGTTACTCGGTAACTGGATTGTGGAAGTCAGATAGGCAGTTGCTCCATTTATAACCCGGGCACTCAGCTGAATTGGGTTAGACTGGAAGTCAACCCTAACATGGCATTCATGTTTTACGTCCCATGAAACGGTGTTATTATATTTAAAAGCATTATTGGGATTTTCTCAGTAGCAGCCCGAAGCCATATCGTTGTACCCCATTGATGGCCATGGGTTTCCCTTCTGTTATTATTATATTCTATATCTTATGTAAAAACTCAAGTCCATTACCAACTATTGCTTTCTCTCTTGTTAATCTACACTAATATTATAAAGAGGAAAACTTTGTTTGTTTGTAATGAATAGGCTCAAAAACTACTAGACCGATTTTAAAAATTCTTTCACCATTCGAAAGCTACATTATCCACGAGTAACATAGGCTAAATTTTATTTTGAAAAAAAAATGGGTTCCGTAAGATATTTGTAATAGATAGAGTGATTAATGAGGAAGGTTTTAGTATATAATTTGTTAAGTTTTTGTATCCATTATCTAAAATATAGCGGGCGAAGCCGCTGGCGGGATGCTAGTTAAAAATAAAAATGTTTCTCTCCCATTTTCAGATCATCAATCCATCATGTCAAAAACAGCTCTAATTTTGGTCCTCGCCATCGTGCCCTGCTTCTGCCAGCGTCCATTCTACGCTGGACTCCGACCAATCGGATTCCCTGAGACACCAGCAGCTTCTGGAATATTCGACCGTTTCCAGAATGAGCCAATACCAGCTCAGTTGAACGGTGACAGGAATTACGCGAACCAGCTGAACGCGCTGCCACAGGAAAATCAACCTTTCTTCTTTGTGAATAGGGAACAAGTTGCTGCGAATTTGAATAATCCACAAACTTATCCCCAACGACCGAGTGTGTTTAATGAAAATCGTATTTAGAATTGTTTTTTCAACGAATTTTTGTTTTTTTTTGTTACAATTTAAAATTATTATCAATGTTTAATTTATAAAATTAAAAGATTTTTTATTACTTATTAAATATTTTTATTTATTTGTTAAGTTTTAATTATTTTTTATAGGTTAAAATTAGTTTTTTTTTAAATTTAATTTGAGCTTAGTGTAAATCCACTTTTTTATGCCTCTCCTTCAATTCTTGCAAATATTGATATATTGTAAATAAAGTGTCGAAAAAAATGAGCGCTAAAAACCTATACAATAAAACACATACATACGCACGGATCGAATACAGTACCTCCTTTTTCGAAGTCGGTTAAAAAAATGCTTACATAAGCCATATCGATTACTTCGGATGAAGGAAGGAAGATGGATGGGTTTAAGTCAGTAACAATCTGAAATTCCCTGTAGCTCCACTCTTAGCGGAAGGACATTTGATAATTTCCTTTCTAAAAATAACCATAGAGTACCAACATGTATGCTATAAATAATCTTAATTACCTAACAAACCAGTTATGAACAAAACACAGTCAAAACTAGGTTAGTATGCAAGTTTCATACAAAACAAACCACATTACTTGTTTGGTTATCAGTAAAAAAAACGGCCAAGTGCGTGTCCGGCGAACGGCAACCGGGTTCCGTAACAGCTAGTTTTAGCTAGTCGACTATAACTCAGTAACCAGTAAAGCCTACTTAGCCGTGATGCCACTTCACTTGTATGGGAGGTACCTACCCTAACAATACATCTTTAATTTTTTTATTGTACCATTCTATCGGTGTAATCAAAATGCATAATGAGGATCAGTAATGTAATAGCAAATTCAATAAAACTAGTATCTATGTTATTCTTTATGACATAAGAATGATATATCTTTTTGAATTATCGAAATCGGACCATTACTTATGAAGATATTAAGTAATAAACATTTGCCGTTCCGGCCGCTAAAAATTAATGTCCGCGGGAGCGTGTGACGTCACTCCAACGGAACCGAGCGCAGTCTGCATTCATATTTCACTATTCGGCGGAGCTGCGACGCGGTTGGTCAGTATATTTGGCAATTTATTTTACGTAAAGTGTTGTTAGAGTGTGTTTTGTGATATTTGAGTATAAAACGTCCTAAAATATGAGTACTAATAAAGTAGAGGCTGGTTTTGTGCGAGCTCAGTCAGATAATCTTCCAAAGGTGGATTCTTTCATGACATTTGATTATCTCAGTAATCTAGTTCTAAGTTAATCTACGTTACTTATTAGTAATCTTAAGATATTGATTTAAAATCTTTAGGCCTCCACACAATCGGCTATTATCGCGGTGAATTGCTGTACATTGCTGTGAACTCTCAAAAACTCTTGAGAGTTTTTCATCCAACGCAGCAATGTATAGCAAATCACCGCGATCATCGGTGATTGTGTGGAGGCAGCAGTAGGTAGGTGTAAAAAATAATGAATATAATGTATTGGTACAGAAATCTTGATAAACAAATGTTGTTTTCGTTCATTCCTATGCGGATCATTTCGCGGATGGCTATTTAACCAACTTGCGCTTTATTTAGTTCATAGTTCCCTATATACTTGTCGATCTATAACGGAAACCTTAATATTGGTTTTCAATGGCTATTTTTTGCCACCTCGTTCATTGTTACAAATAATTCATTCAGTATGTACCTACTTAGGATGGCTTGAAAAAATCATCATCAATCATCTCTTTACAACAGGATACCATTTTGAAGAAGTTTTGCGTTTTTCGGCACGTTAAAAATAATTTTTCTAAGGTAATAATAGAAGTATTTGTACATTTTGGCACTATACAATATTAATACATGTTTGAAAAGGTGAATTAGACACAAATCGGACACTTAATTTGTTTGAAAGTCACAATTAATCAAACAAAACACTGCGCGCCATACTGCTGCCAACGGCTAACCGTTGGAGTGACGTCACAGCTATCGCGGCGACCGCTCGGTGAACTTCGCTAGTAATTTGGTCATAACTTCGTCAATTTTTATCGTAGATCAAAAATTTTTGCACTGTATGTTAAGGATTACTTAGCTCTACAAATCTGCATTGTCAACTAAAAACGTTACGGATCCTCATTATTCATACCAAATTTTAGTAGTACGAAGATCGTATGAGCTATGTTGCGGACATATAGACAGACAGACGGATATTGCGAAACTGTAAGAGTTCCTTGTCGACTCATCATCATCATCAGCCTAGAGTCCATGTTGCTTAACTAATTTGCAGGTTTGTTTTATTTTGTTCCAAGATTATCCATTCGCGAATTAATATCTACACTAATATTATAAAAAGGAAAGATTTGTTTGTTTATTTGTTTGTAGGGTTTTAACTCAAAAACTACTAGACCGATTTTAAAAATTCTGTCATCGTTAGAAAGCTACATCTTTACGAAGTGTCATAAGCTATATTTATTTCCAGAAATAAATAGGGATCCCTCCTAAAACTTGAAATATGTAACCCAAGGTGTAAAAAAATGTCAACGCGAGCGAAGCCGCTGGCGGAAAGCTAGTCAATAATAAAATCTAATTTAAAAATGCAATGTAAGTACTTAATTATAATAGACGCTAACGCAATTATTCACAGATAAATGATTAAATAATAATAGGCATGAATTCCATGAAAAGTTATGTCTAATTTTATTCGCTCAACGATTAGATAATAAATTACTCAACTGTATTTATGTATACTTTATTTAGTTGAAATAAGATATTTTAAGTTTAAAAAAATCTAAGGTATTCAACCTTAAGGTCAAAAGTGATGGCGATTTTTATTTATAATACTCGACTCGTACTTATATCGATAAAAAATAAACGAGTATATTAGAATACTGCTTAAATTAGCATGATACCGATTATTGAATTTAAAAAAAATGCCATTGTATAGTATAGTAATACATATAATTTACCGTACCAAAAATCGCTTGAATTGACAATGGTGCCGATTCTGTCTTACACACGACTAAACTAACTTTAAAATATCATGCTCTTTTTCTATTGAAAATACAAGAAGAGGATAGCAAGTAATTCAGTGCTGTCAAATTAAATGACATATGACATTTTGTTCGTACAGGTTTGTTAATTTAGTCGAGATGTTACGTCGTGATGTTTAAATTTGTATGGAAAACTATTTTTTTCTAATTTGACAGGTGTTAAAAGTTTGCTATCCCTTTCTTATATTTGTTGATGGAAAGAGAGAATTATAGACTAAATTTAATTTAGATGGTGTCAAGAGAATCGCGGCCATTATTTGTTTAAATATTCACTATAGAATCACTACGAAACATAAAAGTCATAACTACCTTACGTTTCCATACGTAAGAGCTTATTGTTGCTATCGACATATTTATTTGTGCCCTTTGAATATATCATTAGGACATAACGAGGTAAATCCAGACACAATGAAAGAAAGTTTGACAAATCATTTCCAAGAAAAACTCCCTTTGTACGTCCACGTCATGTTGAATATAAAAGATATCTTCACAAGGGTCTATCAATTTACGTAAGGGATCTTTTTTATGTTCATTCACTATCCATAATAATACAGGGTGAAAATTAAGTTTATTTATATCAGATACAAATTTTTCACTTTTATTCAAGAATGGTAAAATTTCCACTAGTGACAAGACCTTTTTAATTTTATGGTAAAATATGTAATTTAATGAGGTACGTACATATAACAAAAAAAAAGGTTTGAAAAAGTCCACTTGAAAAAAAGTTACGAAAATAAGGGACTCGGTTTTTTTTTGAAAATCATAAAAAAATATTGTAACTCGTAATCAAAAGAAAATTCCGGAACCATGGTGTTCACATGTGGTCACAGGTGTGAGGAATCTAGATTTTGCGGCATGACGCCATCTTTTGTTTGATAGAAAGAAACATTTATTTGCACCATTTTAAATCAATGTACTTAAAGTAAATGTTATGCGAATCGCTATACCTACACTTCTGAGCGTAATGCTAAACCTACATGCCTGTTTATGCATCTATAAGAATGAACATAATATCAACCAAGTTGACAAAATGCGTATTAGCAATTATAGCATTTTCGATATCATAAGTTTTTATTTATATTAAAAAGTATACGAAACGTGTTAAGTATTTCCTTTTATGTATTTATCAGTTAAACACAACATACTAATTTTTTTTATGAATTAAACTTATGTATTTAAAAAGCTATGACAGTTTTTTAGAGAGCCGACTTTTTAGCGGGTCAGTGTATTATGTGTACAGAACCTATAGTTAGAAATATTGACCCGCAATAGGTAGTGTTTTGTTTAAGTCACGTAAAATCAATCAATTTTTATATTACATACATTGAACGACTTTTTAAATTCATTAAAGAATTTGTCGTATAGTTTGAATAGTTTCTATACAGGTAAGTGCAAAGTAGTGAAAATGGCATTTATAGTAAGAGTTGGTTTTTATCGTTTCTTAGGTGTTGTGACTTGATTAGGTATTAGAGAAATTGATACGTGAAACATTGTTTTATCGAGACGATAAATTGTTATTTTATACACCTTTGCGAATAGGTAAGTTAAATCAAGTGTTCTTTTATATGTGACAGTCTTGTTGAGAAGTTATAAGTATATGAGATACTTAGAAAAGAAAATTTATAATTTGTGTAAAAAAAATGTAAAAAAATACCGAATTTGATGTTTTAAAACAGACCTAGTCAACTGGAAGTGTGGTAAACATCGGGAAAACAGATGTTTTAGGTACAACCAGTGCTCTAGCCAATACGCTTCTCCGCACATCTCCGCTTTAAATCGGACCAGCGATTTAGGCGTGAAGAGGAAGGAAACGGAACAGACAGACAGATATTTTAATCACGAAAGGTGATTAAAATATCAAGTATGGCTATTGTTAAAAATTAATGTTGTTAAAAAAATAAACAGCTCTTTTGCACCCCAAGAAGAACAAGTCGAACTGAAATAATAGCTAATTTGTCCGGTTTGGTGATGTTCGTGTGCTCAAAGAAGATGTTTTTGTCAGGAACTGAGTGAACTGGAGTGAGCTAGCTATTGTTGTTAGTGTTACGTTGATCTAAGTAACTTTGTTTTATTTTCCAGGCAACCATGAAAACCACAACC
Source organism: Pyrrhia umbra (assembly GCA_963891755.1). Lineage (NCBI taxonomy): Eukaryota > Metazoa > Arthropoda > Insecta > Lepidoptera > Noctuidae > Pyrrhia > Pyrrhia umbra. Next base: position 4,587,917 of record OY982934.1, on the reverse strand, counting down.
TTTATCATCATGACCATGATTGGTTATAGCCTTTGCCAGCGGCCATTCTACGCTGGATCTCACAACATCGGCTATCCTGACGTAGAAACTCCTGAAACACAACATCAGCCAAACATTGGTCCAATACCAGCGCAGCTGAACGGAGACAAGAAACTCGCTGGTCAACTAGCAAGTTTGCCACAGGATAAGCAACCCTTCTTCTATGCAAATAGGGACCATATTGCAAATCAGTTGGCGCACCCACAGACATACGAACAGAGACCTAGCGGGTTTAATGAATTCCATCGTGATAAGCCGAAGGATTAATCAGTAATTTAATTTGATCATATTTTTAATTGTTTTGTATTTGGAAATTATATTAAATTGATGCACAGATTATTATAGAACCATACAAGTTAAGCGATTTTTTAGCTGTTATAAAGTATAATTATATACTTAGATTTTTTTTTAGCCATTCAAATTATTTATAATTACTTGAATGTATAGATAAGAGTCATAATAACTTTGCGACGCGGAAGAACTGAGTGAAGGGGCTGGGCGAGATTAAGATTGCGGTTATAGATGGCGACTATAAAATCATAAAAACCGACCAAATGCGTGTCGCACCAAGCGTAATAGGGTTTCGTAGTATGTTTTAGTTGGTAGACTACAACCAGTATAGCCTATAATATTTTTGAAAGACCTATCTACTGATACCCCAAGCAAAAGGAACGTTGATAATAATGATAACAGCCTTGAGGTTTGTGGTTATACGTGCCGAATACAATACTGGGCTACCGCAGTCAGTGTAGGTGTCTAAATCAAATATTATTAATACTAGATGTTCCTCGCGGGTTCACCTGGACCGTAAGAAATTGGTAAAAGGGTAATATCTCCTCACTAAATTTCATGTTTAACGGTTCTGTCGTTTTACCTTGAAAGCGTAACAAACAAACACCACGACCCTTCTACCATCGGACATCTAGACGCACTGCAAGTTACCATCCCGACCTCGTTGCTATTCCACCAATACGCACTAAGCGTTTCCAAACGTCTTTTATAATGCACACAGCGAAGGAGTGTAACTTTCTACCTACGTGTTTCCAAACGCATTCAATCCTAATCTCTTCAAAGTTAGAGTGAACAGGCTTCGTGGGTAAGCTCGCTCTTTGTCGACTTTGTCTCTGTCACCTCTGACCTAGACTAGAGTAGTTGGGAATAGGAGTTGTTCCCCGTAGTTTCATTTAAAATCTATAGAACTAATTCACAAAGGAGTGTATACATCAAAGAATCCTATTTTTTTTCCTTTCCAGATCTCAGAAAATGTCTTTGAAATGCGTAAGTGATTGACAGTTATTCATGCTCATATTTCCATTTTTTACTTATCTTACAGGCAACTTGTGTATTTTAACACCTCCTGTGTTAAAATACACAAGTTGCACTCTTGCGACTTTAACTCAACGTAACTTTTAAGCAGTTCAAATATGTATTAGTTAAGTCCCAAACAATTTGGAGCATAAAAACTTTCACCGGGAGCGATTAGCTGAGAGAACCAATCGTTTAGATAGTGTTAAAGGTGTCACGAAATAGAATTTTTGACATTGGTGAAAAAAAAAACAACGTGAAAGATAGACTTGATAGAACTGGTTGTCAGACTTTCTGGCTTCTCGTACTTAACGACTGTCAAACAATACTTACTTTACTCTTTGCTGTCAAAGATAAATGACAGCCGGTACCAATGGCATCACGTGCTTTTCAAGGCACGGGGGAGTTTCGGTACGGCATAGACTGATACTCATCTACGGGCAGACCACGGCGTTCGATCAACCCGGGCGACTGTTACTTAGCCACGAGCCCCACAAAATACAGAATATACTTGAAATCATACATTACGAAATACATTAAAAACAAAACACGAATTTTGTGTGAATTACCGGATCGCTTGCGAGTAGTGTTTGTTCTCAACAACGCGAACACACAATAAATTAACATTAACTCAATATTTGTGGATTTCTGGTAACATTACACAATGATAAATATTATACCTACCTTTGACTGCTGCACTGTTTGTAATTCTTGTTTGTTTTCTGAATAATTTTTGTGTACACTGTACCATCAGCTGTTTTCTATGGAATTCGCTGTTTGATTTTGCAACTGTCAAAACTGTAGTGTTGTTTATAATCTTGTTTACAAAAAATATATAATTATAAAGTACCTATCGTTAGTGACAAGTGTAGTTCCATATTTTGATTAGTTACGAAGTTTTGGACAAGAAATTTCCGACTGATTGACAGAAGAATGTATTGACCCAAATTTTAGGAAAATATCTTTCAAATGAGAAAATAGGTTATGGACGGTTTGTTAGTTCTTTACAAGTTAATAACAGAAAAAAAGAAAATTGATAGATAAGGTTCAAAAAGTACGCTGCAAATAATAAAATATGCTAAAAAAGCTATTGGAAAAAGCATAGATAAAATTGTTACTAAAGGAAAAAGTGCTTGATTTGACGTTTCAACACGTCAAGGTACATATAATGCTTTTTTTTCGGATGGGAAGTCATCAAATGGCCCCTCCCTCCAGCCGTGGGTGGGACGGGTGGGATTGTCAGACTCTTACTGACTAAAACCCATCCATGTTCCTTCCTCAGCTCTTTGTATCTCTTCCAAACGTCCCGCAGAACATATAATGCTTAGTCTATTTCTAGCTCCCATCATACGACACTATTTTTCACATCCATAGATTCCGTTTGATTTTCTAGTAAACTACAATAAATAAACTTTAACAAGAACACCTTGTTCAAGATTTACAAATTCCAATTTGCTTTATTCTATCCGAATAACTATCTTACTACTAATTCTCTCAATGTCTTGGAATTTTCATTACCCGTTAGTCCAATACTCGTAGACATTCCGGATACATCGTGGCAGATGTCTGGTAGTTAGTTAGAGAGACTGCAACTTGCAAATAGAGACTGTTATCTTGTTTAATACCGACATTTATGTACAAACAGATTTCTACTTTAATCTGGTTTTAATTATTTTGACGTGATGGAGATAGAATGATGAAATGTTGGTCAATTTATTAAAAACTAGCTGTTTCCCGCGTTTTTCGGGTCATGACTAATTAGCGCACCCGGATAAAAAGTAGCTTAGCTTAGTAATCGTCTTCAGAGACCCATCTATCTCTGTACCAAATTTCATCTAAATCGGTACACCGTTTCTACGTGTAAGCGTAACAAACAAATTTACCTACGATATTTTATGATAACTCTATACTATATGTAGATCTAAATGAAGATTTTACATCATCATTACATCTTATATAGCCTAGTATGTTATGTCATAACCTGAAGATTTGAAGTACCACAGTAAATTAAGTTAATTTCAGAATTAAAATCAGGTACCTAGTATCAGATCAAAAACTAAGCTTGTAAAAAAATAATTAAGTGTAGCTTTAATTTTCAGTTAAATTAACTTTAGAATAATAACAGGCTAGTATTAAAGATTGAGGACTGAAAAACACTATTACTTGGTTCCATCTGAAAATAAGAAAACGCAACGTAACAACATAGTTTAAACTTTCTTTTCCATTCTCCGTGGTTTGAACGCTCAATTAGAATTTTTTTTTTCGGATGCGAAATCATCAAAAGACTCCTCCCACCATGTGTGGGGCAGGTAGGAGTGTCAGACTTTTACTGACTAAAACCCATCCATGTTCCTTCCTTAGCCCTTTGTGTTCCAGGCGCGGTAACTCCTTCAAACATCCTGCAGCCCCGGCAGGAATTAAAGAAAGAAAGAAAGAAAAAACATTTATTTCTGGACACGCACAGGAAATAGATAATTAGTAAATAGTTAAAAAATAGGAAATAATAAAAAAATATATATATAGAATTAGAGACTAACTTAGGATTGAGATTTGAACGATTTCTGGAAACCGTAATTCCACAAACTTAGTATGGACTGTCCCATTTTGGAGGATATAACATTTATACCGGTTGGATCTCTGCCCCAAACTTTAACTGAGTTAGTAGCAGTAACTTCAATGTAGGAACGTTGATTAAGGAGTCCAGTGTTCGTAAATATTTAGTAAGACCATGTTGGCTGGGACGATCTTTGTGAAATGTCATTATTAGAATTGGAAGATTTTGATATGTATCTCTTCAAAGTTAGAGTGAACAGGCTTTTTAGGGTTCCGTAGCCAAATGGCAAAAACGGAACCCTTATAGATTCGTCATGTCTGTCTGTCTGTCTGTCTGTCTGTCTGTCTGTCTGTCTGTCTGTCTGTCTGTCTGTCCGTCCGTATGTCACAGCCATTTTTTTCAGAAACTATAAGAACAATTCTGTTGAAATTTGGCACGTAGATGTATTCTGTGAACCGCTTTTAGATTTTGACACAAAAATAGAAAAAAAGCAATAAATTTTGGGGGTCCCCATACTTAGAACTGAAACTCAAAAATTTTTTTTTCGTCAAACCCATACGTGTGGGGTATCTATGGATAGGTCTTCAAAAATGATATTGAGGTTTCTAATATCATTTTTTTCTAAACTGAATAGTTTGCGCGAGAGGCACTTCCAAAGTGGTAAAAATTGTGTCCCCCCCCCTGTAACTTCTAAAATAAGAGAATGATAAAACTAAAAAAAATATATGATGTAGATTACCATGCAAACTTCCATTGAAAATTGGTTTGAACGAGATCTAGCAGGTAGTTTTTAAGTAATCAGCAATTTTCCTCTAAAAACAAACTTAATTATGCGGTCGGAAAAAAACAAGATAATTGCGACTTTATTGCGTATTTTTTCTTTGCAATGGTCGGAACCCTCGGTGCGCGAGTCCGACTCGCACTTGGCCGGTTTTTCTGAGTAAGCTCGCTCCATCGTCGACTTTGTCCCTGTCACCTCTGATCTAAACTAGGGTCAAAAATAAATCCATATCAAATAAAAAATGTAATGTCACCTAATAAGAAACTTTATTTTTAATAGGAGATTTTCCACCAACGGCCTCGCCCGCGATATTTAAACCAATAGATACAAAAACTTAACAAATTATATACTTAAACTTTTCTCTTGAATCACTTTATCTACAAAAAAAAAACCGCATCAAAATCAGTTGCGCAGTTTTAAAGATCTAAGCGTACATAGGAACAGATAGACAACGGGAAGCTACTTTGTTTTATACTATGTAATGATGGTACAATTGTAATTTTTTAAGCTTAATATTTCACAAACAGCTCCCTAAATTGGAAAATGATCTTTACACACCTACTTTATTATTAAAAGACCTATCCAATGATAGATACTCCACACGATGGGATATATCCGAAAAAAATATTCATCCCCACTTTAATTGTATGGGAGGTTCCCTAAAGCGTAACAAGTTTGTAATTTGGGCATTTTTAAGTAAGTATATAAATAGAATATTTTTTTGCAAATAATAAGAGGCCTCTAACTGTTTTTGGCATGCTTTGCAACGCCAGGAAAAGTATAAGTTCTTTATAAATACGACCTATACATAAAAAGTCCTTTTTCTTCCATGACTATCTCATGTTTTTATGTATAGAGCCCTTTTAGAATTGGATTCACATTACACATTTTCTATCCTCCAAGGATATACATAATATAGAAACATCAAATATCCTACTATTTCCTTTGTCCCTGGACCATCCATCACTCTACCACAATCACGTCATGGGTCACGAAATTTGATCCTGTGATTTTTTCATCATGAGTAATGAGTAGTTATATATACTAGGTACCTAAAGAAGAAGGCACTTGTTATTATTATATTTTCGATGGTTACGCCTGACCGTCATTGGGTGCAAACTGATTTTTAAATGCGTGGTTAAATTTTTATCAGGCATTAGAATGTTATGTCGATTATAATTGATTCCTGTAAGCCTAGCATGAATATTATAGCAATTTTCGCATCATAATTAAGGCTGGGTAGTAGGCCAGTTTTAACAAATTGAGGGGGTGAAGCAGGGGAAGTAGCTCCGCCCACTGCGGGGCGCCCCTCTCGCAGTCGTCGTATCGCGGGGCCTCTACTGTAGTCACTGCTAGGAATAAGTAACTCAAGATTTTCAATTTTAAAACATGTAAGAATCATGTATAATAAATAACCATAAACATCGTGTTCATGCATAGTAATTTTATTTATAGAGATTAGTATTAGGTAGTACCTAATTTTTAAACCTAACCAATTTAAAGGATTGTTATATAAAACAAATCGATTAATTTCGATAATACTGTTACTACCACATTTACATGTAAAAAGTTATTATTTATAAATTATTTCTGACAGGAAATGATCAAGACTAGCTTGTTTTTACTTCTCGATCCTATTCAGGCTTAAATATTAGCCTTTATTAATTTATATCTAGAGAAACTAGCTAACACCAACGGCGCCACCCACGTCTTCTAATTTAAGAGATTTCTATTTATTTTTTTGAAAATTAACGAAGCTTAAGTAATCCCTTACGCTAACAGCTATCTTCCAGTGAAAGTCCCATCGAAATCAGTTAAGCCGATTCACTTCACTTTGCATTAAAGATCTGTAAGTAACATACAACTCGACAAATCAACTTTTTCCAAAAAACTGGCCAGTGCATGACATTTTGATAAGTTTTTAGTCAGAAACAATGCTTTCATGTATATACACCATCTAAAATTCAAAAAAGTCATATCTGTCTTTGCTTACAATTACAGGAATTAAACACGTTTTTGTTTTCCTTTTTTATCAAACTTAATTCTTTCCTATCCTAAAGACCTATCGAAGTCAACACTGCCTGTTTTGAGAAATGATTTTTCATTCCTGCCATAATGTGTCTATAGATATATGTCAGCATAAGACTATGAATAGTGTTTGCTGACGACAATTCGTGAACTGTACCAAGTTTTTAGAATATTATGTATTCATTTTCGATGGTTCATAGTCGCTCCGTGTCAAACCGTAAAATTGTGAACAAACATGTACTTATCACCCGTAAATCTGTAAACCATCCCCGATTAGTCGGTTTGCAGCAGGTCATTCTGTGTCCAATAGCAAACAAACGATGGGAACAATTAACACTGGAGTCAATTAAAGGAAAATAATAATTATTTGAGATCAAATTTCATAATGTATGTTTACATTTTTTACTAACAATACTAATATACCTACGTTACATGGTAAGAAAATAAAATTCAAAATAAATAATTAGAAAACAAAACAACTATTGATGGTTACATTGGTTTAAAAATGTCTTAACATTAGGTATCCACAATTAGCGCGCAAGGTGTGTTTTGTCATCTTGTAGTTAGTTAGCTTAATTCCAATGTTTCATATGGAGCGACTTCCTATAAGACTTCCACAACCCAGTTACCGGGTAACACATGTATTATTCTTAGAACGACTGATTGTCAGGCTTTCTGGCTTCTGACTACCTATAGCGACTGTAACAAATGTATAAAGAAAGCACAGTTCTGCTATAATTCTATGGATTTCCGTTTTATATATCCGAAGTTCATGATCAATTTTATAGAACCACCTGACAAAATCAAAAAAGGCCAGTATAATTTAAACGACTATTTTAGCGATAACAACAGATGGAAGCTGTTAAGTGGATAATATAAAAGTGAACACATTTGTATTGTAAATCCGGTGTATTACATTGTATAATAAATATGACATAATATATACACTTCTCATCAAAAAAATCGAAACACTTTCGTTTTTATTGTTTTTGTCCTAATTTTTTACAAAAGAGAATTAATTCCATGAAAAAAAAAACATTATTGTGTAGCTGGCAGTTTGGTCATTACAGTAAGAAGAAAAAAATCAAAATTCGAAATTAGAATTTCATTTGTTTATCCTATAAATGAAATTAATCACTGTTTTGAGACAAATGTGTATTTAGGGTTGGAGTACGTTTCTCGTTTAAAAACTAAAAATTAGCGCTTGTCTTTAAACTTTTTGTTTCTTATTTCATTTACTGTGACTTTGGGACGTCTGAAAAAACTTTTTTTTCTAAAACATATGGATACTTCGCCCGCAGAAGCCGCCCAAGTGGTGGCATTGCTGGATTCTGGACTTAGTCAGCGTGTTGTGGCTGCAAGATTGCATCTAAGCTTATCATCTGTTCATAGAGTCTACAAACGCTATCGGGAGACTGGTTCGTTCACGCGCCGTTCAGGATCTGGCAGGAATCGGGTCACTTCTGAGCGAGATGATCGATTTATTGTAACAACTTCTTTACGAAATCGACGCCTTAACGCTTTTCAACTGCAGCAGCAGCTTCGCGTTGTACGAAGAGTAGCTGTAAGTGACTCTACAATAAGAAGAAGGTTGAAGGAACGCGGATTGGCACCGCATAAGCCAGCGAATGGGCCGAAATTAACTGCAGACCATCGAAGAGCGCGTATCAAATCATAAACTGCGAGGTGTTTCGATTTTTTTGATGAGAAGTGTATATATAAAGTTAAACTGTAATAGACAGCTGTGTTGCTGGGAAGTTTATTCATCACTGCTTCTTCTTTGCGGCCATAACACTAGGAAGCAGTGAAGGGTGGGCGTTTTGGGTGCTGTCATAATGTATTTTGACGCGAAAAAGTGCTAATTGAATTAGCCTAATTTCAATAAACGTTTTTTTTTAAGTTTGAGTTTTGAGAAAGGCTTTTTCGAAATTCATCCGCTAGAGGGGAAAATAGGGGATGAAAATTTTGTATGGAGCTCAGTCATTTTTTATTTTAAAAAAATGTGGTAATTAGCCTCTAAGTATAAAGTAAAAACAATATTTAATTATTTTTTAGTTTCACTCCTTAGCGTAAAAAGTGTGGTGTATGCAAGCAAACATGCCGCCAGAATTGGAAAAAACTAAACAGCCAAAATTATGTTGTCCACGCGAGCGAAGCCGCGGGCGGAAGTCTAGTAATATATATTTATACCAAGCTACCAGGTTGTCGTGTATGACAGCGAAACACAATGAAATACAAAAATATATTATGAAAATAAATGTATTTTATAAATGAAAGCACACATATACCTGAAGTATGCGGCCATTGTATTTATTTTCCTATTTTAAGTCTTGGTTACGGCCTCGTTTTACTCTAAAACAAAGCACAATATCGACAACAGCTATCATCATCATGTTTACCATTCACCTGCTATTTACACCCCTTCACAACAGTTAGTTACATTATAGACATTAAAATAGATTCACTTTTAAATATGAAATTTTAATTACGTAGGTTTAATTTTTATAAATCAATTTTATATTTATTTTCTGAATGCGAAAGACCAACTGTCATCGGATGACAGAGTGACATAGACCACCCGTCTCTACGGCGGAGCGCTGGTCGATGAAACAGATTTATGCAAATAGTTCATTCAGAAAAGAGATGCAATACGAAGAATTTTTGAAATTTAATCGACGGCAATTTTTACACGGTTTTTTTCAATTTGCTCGATAAATACACCATATATTTATATAATATTGCAGTTGTACCTTGTTCACGGAATTCCCTTTCTTTTGGTTATAAAAAATTTGATGGTAATCATTGAAAATTTTGAGAACTACGCGACGAAAAATTTTAACGAGAGGTTACTTTAGGTTTTTTTTTTTCAATGTTCTAGACCATTTCTTTAAGATTTTTTTGGGGTTGTACCTGCATCATATACTTAACTATAAGCGTTATTTTTTTCTGGCTTGTAACTTGTACCAACGTCTCAATCTAGGCGACGAAAAATTGCCTATTTTATAGCTTTTTTCGCAAAGGAGCGCCTTAAAACCATACCAAAGCAAAATTTATGTTTAAAATGTATGAATAACAATTTGCAGCGTTCAAAAATATGATTAAAGTCTTTAATTTAAATAAATAGTACGCAAGAAGCGATTATATTCCATTCAAAAATCGCTTTCGCTACGAATACTTACCTTTATTTGTTTGTTGTTTATTTCGCTTTCACGATAAAAACATATTTGGGTGGGACATAAAAGACGGTTATTGGTTTTTTAACCTGCTACGTTATGTAGTTCTCGGGACGCGGATGAAACCGCAGGAAACGGCCTATCATATCTAATTACTATCTACACAAAAGTCAAAAAAGTCAAAGGTCAAAAAAAATATTTCAAATAGGCCCTTGCCGGCTCTTATGAATAGTCACATTAGTTGCACGCTTCCAAAGAGTAGGAAGAAAAGTACTATACATATATATACCTACTATACCACAGAAAAGTAAATAAACAATAAAATAAACAAGCCTGGTGGAAATTTGAGTAATTTTCCTATAAGTTCTATAATATTATAATGAAACCTACGTATTTTATTTCCATAATTCTTAATTAATAACTCGTTAATCATTATTCGATAACACTGTACGAGTGATCCGCTCATTATATCCTGAGAGCTGTGAGTCCAGCGACATCTGTTTCGCATTCCATCAATATTCTGGGTGCATTAATTATTATTAAATTAATCGTATAATGGTGGACTCAACATTGTAGATATTCAATTAATTATTTCCTGGCACACCTTTCAGCGAAGTATGATAAAATTAATTTTATTACTGCCTATTTTTCTTAATGCGTTTTTATTAGTAAAAATAATTGATTGATGATTTATTTTAATAAGGGTGATGATTAATTTTGTAAGGGTTTGACTTTATTTTATTTGCTTTATTTTATGTTTGTTTGTTACCTAGGTCAGGTAATCTCGCTGCCTCTTTTCAATTGTATTTTTTCAGTAGCAACCTAATATAGAGGCATAATGTGAAAATGGTTGTTAGCTATAGGCTCGCCTCTTCATCAATGTCATAGCCTAAATATTATCCCACAGCTAGGCACAGGCCTCTTTTCAAACAGAGAAAGCGAGAACATTGATCACGCCTGCTCAAGGCAGATCGGCGGTTTCAGACTTTTTTAGTCCAGGTTTCCTCACGATGTATTTCTTCACCGTCGTTAACATCTAAGATATACTCAGAAAATACGAAAGACTTTAAAAAAGTCACATTGGTGCTAGCCAGGTTACGAAGTCACACATTCAGGCACGAGATGCAGGTGCCTTAACCACTAGGCCACCACGACACTCCTCGCCTCTTAATTTTTTTTAAGTACAATTTGGCTGGTCCTAGTCAGTTCTGCTTCACCCTTCAGAATACTAAAAGCCTTATGTTATACTTACAAAATCAATATAATATAGTACTAATCATCATCATCTGCCTAGCCTTTTCCCAACTGTGTTAGGGTTGGCTTCAAGTCTAAACCGGATACAGCCGAGAGTGTTTTACATGGAGCGACTGCCTATCTGTTCTCCACCACCCAGTTACCGGATAATAATAACGACTGTCAATGAGCTACAAATACACTTAGTACTAATAATGTAAAAGAAATAATAATATTGATTATATTATTTACCGATACATTTCCATCAAAACCATTGGCCGCGATATTGTCATTACGTCACAGGACGACGCAATAAAAGCAGCCAAAGTTTTTTACGTCACTTATCCGAATTATTATGGGGATGTCGCAATTTTTTTATGAGACTATTTGCCTTATATAAATGTCACCTCGAGAAATTTCCCCCTTAGCCAAATGATAGACATATTTTTCACAAATTGACGGTATTTATTGGTCCATATGTCGGGTGAATTGATACGAACGACTTTCTGATAAAAGTGGGGGCGGTTTGTACGTCAAAAATAAACTTTGTTACATTGGGTTTTATGGGAATGGGAGTTAAAGTAAACTACTGTATTCTTGGTGTTCAAAGAGTTTGTTTTAATGTCAATATTATGAATTGCCTACAGATAAAGAGACCTAAGCGTAGGACGTAAGTATGGCGTTGATCGTAGCTCATTACAAAAAATAATAATAATGTAGTTATTGGTATTGAAGGTGCATTGGGTTTTCAAATTCCCTTTATGTTATTAAAATACAAAATTGCCGATTACTTTAACATTATTTAAAAAAAAACCTAGATCTGTTAACAAACTATCATAAAAATATAGTAGCTACACAACTCTAAGCATTTTCTGCACTTACAAGTAATTTCGTATATTATACATATCCATTTCGTTTCACTTTTAAATTGCCCAGTGTGTGGAAACTACTCAGACAACATGAAACAGACCAGTAACACATATCTACAAAAGTGAAAAAGATTTCACTTAAAAAATAAATACAGGTGAACAAGACAAAGTATAAACTAACAAGCACTCAACAGACACTCGCAAGAAGAATTAATTAAACCCATTAATCACTTAAGAATATTTTTGTTTTGTCAAACAATTTAGAGCACTTAAATGCTTAAGTTGAGGAAATATTGCCTGAAAACAAATTGTGAAAGGCCATTAAAGCGAATAGGCGAATAATTTATTAAATCATTAGCAGCTTCGGTAGAAGGGTTTGTTGGGAAACGAGTTGAAATTAATAAGCTGGACTTAGTGAGGACAATGCGGTTATTGGTTTTTATTAAGTGTCTAATTCTGAAAATCTTTAATGTACTAGCTAGGCTAATCAAATATTTTGTTTCGCGTGGGGATAGAACTCGGAATACGTCACAATACATTGGACTACATAAACACGATAGATTTAGGTATAATTGTTGCCACTGTAGGACTAATACACTAATGTAAGCGTAACGTTAATGTAAGCGGTGTTTGAATGGAATATACTCGTTTGTCACAGACTATTTATTGAAATGATAATTTGCTTCATAATTTGGATGCTTTAAATAGTTGTACTTTTGTATCGAAAATCGCTTACATTAACATAACGATTAGTTCGTTCGTGCCAGGCCCATAGAAGAAGTTACTTTAAAGCATTCGTGAAAAGTCAAATGATAAATTTTTCTTTGAAATTAAGGTATTTTTCTGGTACTTTTCCCTACATACTATGCATGATGTAAATAATACGCTAAGATTCTTTCTGGAGGCAAATAAAATTCATATTAAATAAGGTACATATTTATTAATAGCATAACTAATTTTTGACTACTTTAAACGAAAAAATATCTAAACTTAAGCAGTCTTTGTGTAATTGTAAAGACCTTGATGATTGATGTCATTCCTTTTAATACTTTTGTCACTTAATTAAATATGCAGTCACTAATTGTGGTGATTTAAAATCCATTTGCGGATTCATTATTAATTACTCAAGCATTCATTAGTTTTTGAATTTAAATTTTGATTTCAACATTCCAGAATCATTCGCGTTCTAAATTTAAATTAAATAATGTTAAGAACATAAAAAAATATTGTGACTTTGAATTCAACAGTCTTTTGTTTTTGGTTTTATGAATTCTAAAATTAAAAAAGTTCGTTGTTCCATTTTATCCACTGAGAAGGGAGTTGGACACATTATCGACAAAACTGTTTTCCCTTTGTGAGTAGGTCTGGGGGTTCTGTCTGTTTTCTTCTAAGGCCTTCCAGTTGATCAGCCAGAAGGGTTGCTGGTCAACGGGCAACTTGCTCAACCTTCGAACAAGTTCTGCGTCGCCGAGGGCTTCAAGAGGCAACCTTATTGTAGTTGTTGTGCCAGCTTCACCGTCCCCAAACCTGGAATTTAAATATTTTTTTTTTGTTTATAAAATTCGATTTTTGAAATACGCCTATTTCGCGCTAAAAAGAAACCAATTTCATTAAAGTCTTGCTGAATAGCATATATTGTAATCTCTCTGCTATCTTATAACAAGTATAATATTCATATTAATATTTGAGCATATATATACAAAACAAGCGTGGCTTTGTTTACAATTATGAATATTACGAACGCTTCTAATACATAAATAGGTCAAAAAACTCAGACTCAATTTGGTTTGTTTTCAGTAATCTATGTATTTAAATTCTATATTCATAAAAATAAATAGATATTTGTATGTTTGTCCTCTATGCGTCTCTAAACCACTGATCACATGTTGATGAAACCTTGATGAGTATTTTGTAGGATATTGAAGGTTCCAGGCCCAAAAAAAGTGGCTTTGCAAGGCATGTTAGTTACAGCTGAGCTACCAATGCTCGTATCAAATAGTAGACTAGTAAATTGATAGTTACCTGTTACTCAAATCGGATAGTTGGGTTGGAGGTGCCGTGGGAGGTGGAACATAGGGCATTCCAATAGGAAGCCTGCCAGCATACGGTGATCTTTGAGCGAGGCAGCTCAAAATGACGGCAGAGAATACTATGATGGTCTTCATTGTTTTGTACTGGAAAAAGAATTTAGTTTAATTATAGTATTTATTATTACACAAATTCAAAATATTTCCCAAAACTCACAAGTTCCTAATGCATTTACTGCTAAAAGATCGTAGTATCGTCAGTTCGTATTTTGAGCTAGTTGTTGGTGGACGTGTGTCGATTTTAACGCTGATTCAGAACTGTTTGCTTTAAGTTTGCTTTTTAAATTATCGGTGCCTCTCTTACTATCTAGTGTGAAGTGTCATATACTGTCTGCGCCATCTTGAAGACTGTAGAGCGCTGTCCCTTTCGCCGGTTACTCGTCAGAAATATTCGAAATAAATATTTTGAGATTGGAAAAAGAATCACACTTTGCGGGGCGCGAACCAGCGACCAAGTGTGCACGGTGAGTGGAGGCGGCCGACTTAACCAACTAAGCCAACTTTACATGAGATTCGCGTTGCGAATTTGTGCACTGCTATCTATTACATTGCGCTTACCGCTAACGCTTTTATTTTATTTACGCCAACATGATTCGCTCACCAGATAGCAAAATAAGCAAGTCGAACCCTGATTTGTGCACGAGTAATGAACCGGGTACCCATGTCACCCAGAGAAAACGGAAGCAACCTGAATGTGAGTTAACCCTGGCTATCGACTTATTGTCTGCTGAGTTAAAGAAGAACATCGACGATCTCCGAGCTGATATGAATAACCAGTTTACGAATATTAATATGAATATAAATAACCTTCGGGAAGAGTTCAATTCTTTGTCGTTGACTTCGGCCCAAATTCAAAATGACGTTAAGGAACTGCGTGCAGAATACGTCGCTATTAAAAAGGATATGTCGCAGCTGGACACAAAGCACAATGAATTATCAGAAACTCTTACGGAGTTGAAGTCTACAGTGAATTTCAACTCAGATAACTATGTGGATTGTGAAAGGCGCCTGAAAGAGCTGGAACGAAATATGAATAACTCGGCAACCTCGACAGTTGAACTATTGGAAAGAAAGATCGATTCTTTGGAGCAACAGGCGAGGCAGTGTAACGTTGAGATAGGAAATATGCCGGAAAGGCGCGGTGAGAATTTAATTACTATGTTGCAGTCCATTGGTTCAGCGCTCAATATGTCTTTAACATCGAAAGATATAATATCCATTCACCGTGTTCCACATGCACATTCGCAGAACAATCGCCCGAAGAATGTCATAGTCAAATTTACTTCTAAACTAATGCGTGATAACGATCTCAGTGCATACCGGTTATCTAAAGGTCTGTCATCGGATCGTATAGGCCTGTCTGGTGCACCGTGTCGCATTTACTTGAACGAACACCTAACGCTGCGCAACAAGGATTTATTTCGAAAATGCCGTGCAGCCGCCATGTCAAACAAGTTCAAGTTCGTGTGGGTCCGGAATGCAACTGTGTTGGTCAAGGAATCTGAAGACTCCTCTACATTCGCCATACGTACGGAAGATGACATATCTAAAAAGATTAAGCCAAATCACGGACGTACAACTGCGGTTCCGGAATAAGCGTGTTATACGGGTTCAGCCGCAAGTCCTAACTACGTATTTCGATATGTATCTATATGTCTTTTATGTATTTTTATGCTTTTTTGGCTTACTTTTTATTTTAATATGTTCTGTAACATACTTTAAATGGTCTAAAACATTAATTAAGCGCCAAACATCATGTTGCACTAAGTTTCTAATTTATTTTTGCCATTATTTGTTGTACACATGGATCTCTCTATTTTCAATCCTTGTTGCTTTATTTTTGTATACTTTTTGTATACTCTTACAGTGCTTGTTAAATTTTCGTTACAAATCTTCCAATTTACCACTTACCATTAATACTCATATGTCTACTAAATTTAAAAATGTTGGATAATCTTTCCATTTATTGTCAGAACTGCCGGGGGATCAGGACCAAACTGAACACATTATACATTAATATATTATCGCATGCATACGATATCATAATTTTGACTGAAACTTGGTTGACGCCGGATATTTCCGATAACGAATTTATTGATTCTCGATACACAGTTTTCAGACACGATCGCGATCGAGCAGTTTCAAATAAAAAAGACGGGGGAGGCGTCCTAATAGCTGTCTTCAAACATCTTATTCCATCTTGTCTCACACTGTCACCCCCATTAATTCTACCAGAACATCAAATAATTAAGGTCCCCCTTTATAATTGTAAAAATCTACTTGTTTGTGCCACTTACATACCTCCAAACACATCAGAAGAAATTTATGTAAACTTCGTGAATTCGTTATCGAAATTATTGGATGATCCTTGTATAGAACACATTATTTTAACAGGTGACTTTAACCTACCAGAACTTAACTGGATTAATGGGCCGTCATACACGGTGTGTGCCACTAATAACACCTATTCAGATACAAGTAGGCATCTACTAAACTTTTGCTCGCGATTCGATTTGAATCAGTTTAACAATTTTAATAACCGTAACGGACGTATTCTCGACCTGTTTTTCTGCAATACACATGCTGTCGCTTGTAATCCTAATACTCCTCTCTTACCCATAGACACTCATCACCCTTCATTTTATATAAAAGTACCATTTATAAAACCCTCACGAATGCCTAAACAGTCAAATAAAAAACTACTAAATTATCACAAATCTAATTACAATGCAATAAATACAGACATCGAAAAAGTTGATTGGAACATGTTACTCGATAATTTACCACCTGATGAAGCCGTCTCAATTTTCTACGAAAAAATTTACGAAATTATTAAATTACATACTCCCACTCACAAAACTAAAAACTTCAAATTCCCATACTGGTTCACTAAATCCCTTTTGCATTTATTTAAAATGAAATCTCGAACGTGGATTAAGTGGAAGAAATATGGAAATATTTGTGACTACGAACTATTTTCTATTTACAGAGCAAAATTCAAAAAACAGGCTGACATTTGTTATAAAAAATATATGAATTTTGTTGAGGACAGCGTGGATAAAAACGTTAAAGCATTTTGGACGTACGTTTCTAATCGTAACTCCTCTAATAGTATTCCTGCTACAGTTCACTATCTCCAACAGTCTTCCAATGACCCTACTACTACTTGTGACTTGTTTTCAATGTTTTTCCAATCCGTTTACGAACCGTCTACTTTTGATCATAAGTCATGGGTACCACCTCCCGCTAATCCTGATAACGATATTAATCTTTGTAATTTGCACTTTCCTGTATACAAAATTCAAAAAGAACTTAAATCATTGGATGCCTCTAAAGGTCCTGGGCCGGATGGTATTCCTTCGATCTTTTTAAAAAATACTTGTGACACATTGTGCTCTCCGTTGTTTATATTATATAATAAATGCCTTGACTATGGCGTATTCCCTGACGTGTGGAAACGAGCAAATATTGTTCCAATCCATAAAGGCGGTTCCAAGAGTGATGTATCTACATATCGCCCAATCTCGTTATTGTCGGGGCTTTCAAAACTTTTTGAAAGATTAGTGCATATTGAGATATATCCTATCATTCAGCGTGTAATATTAAAAGAACAACATGGGTTCGTAAGAGGAAGGTCCTGTATAAGTAACCTCCTTATTTTCACATCACATCTGTTCGAAGGCTTAGACAAGAGGCAGCAAATTGATGCTGTTTATACAGATTTTCAAAAGGCGTTCGATAAGGTAGATCATAAGCTATTACTCAACAAAATCGCATTCAACAGTATAAGAGGAGATTTACTGCGTTGGTTCGTTTCGTATGTCACTAATAGGACTCAGAAGGTTGTCATTAATGGGTTTGAGTCTCATGCGATAAGGGTCACTTCAGGAGTCCCCCAAGGCTCAATTTTAGGGCCCCTTCTATTTATCTTATTCATCAACGACGTCAAAGATTGCTTTAAGAGTTCTAAGTTCCTACTATACGCGGATGACTTAAAAATGTATAAAAATATCACTTCTCAAACCGACTGTTTAGAATTTCAGAAGGATCTTGACTATTTCTCGGAATATTGCACTATTAATAAGCTTCACCTTAGTGTCTCTAAATGTTACTGCATAACGTTTACTAAGAAAAAAAATGTGTTGAATTTCAATTATTTTCTCGGAAACACTGCTCTAAACAAGGTTTCATCCCTCCGTGACCTAGGCGTAAATCTTGACTCAAAGCTCCATCTTGACACCCATGTAGACAATATAGTCAATAAGGCCTATAAAATGTTTGGTTTCGTAATGAGAGCGTCTAGAGACTTTCATCGGCCTTCTACCTACCTGCATCTATACAAAACAATAATAAGGCCACAACTTGAATACGCAGTTCCCATTTGGAACCCTTATTACAAAAAGTACGTTGAGATCATTGAGTTGGTTCAACGTAAGTACCTTCGTTCCATGCATTACAGATGCTGTAAAACTAAAAGGTCATATAAAGTATTGCTTGAAAAATATAACCTCATGACCCTACAATCCCGTCGCACCTTACTTGAAATGATGACTCTGTTTAGTGTATGCCACGATAAATTTGATTGTACTGATCTTGTGAACAGTCTGTGCTACCTGATCCCTCGTACTGTAAGCGGTCGAGAGGTTCGTTCGAGACGCTTATTTGCTACTTCATTTTGTCGAACTAACTCAGGCGTTCGCTCGCCATTATATCGTTTGGTTGACACCTATAATAAACAGTTTGGCTCTACTGATATTATGTTTCTCAGCAAAGCTGTATTTAAGAGTGAAATTACGACTATTTTAAGAGATCATAGCCCTAATATATAGTAAACTAGTAGAATAAGTGCTATTTTAACCTGGTCTGCTAACAGCTAGCTATTTTGTATGGTAATCTGTGGATAACGTCTTGAGTAGTGTATTTTTTACTTTTATTCAAAGTTTTATATTGTATGCCTACTTTGTAATATACTGCTGTTTGTTATTCCTATTAAATAAAATAAAATAAAGATAATAGATGCCTAATAGAGCAATCCCATAGCTAAAAGCCTCATTTTATGGATGGGGAATCATCAAATAACACCTCCCGTCGTAGGTGGAGGGAGTGTTAGACTCTTACAAACTAAAACGAGTATTCCTTCAATTGCTATTTGCATTCTAGGGCCGTGAGAGCTCTTTTGAACAATCCCGCATCCCTAGAAGGATTTGGTCCTAGCGAGTTTCATCAATTATGCTGACATCTCTTTGAAGTGCGCGTGGAACAAAACGCTACAACGACGCAACGACGGCCGAGTCCTTATCGGCGGCGAGCTGTCGTAAACTCGCCGCCCGTAGGACCAACTAGACAGTCGAATATAATAATACATAATATTCTAGCTAACATGTTCTAACTGCTTGGATGACCTCGCATATTAAAAATCATGAATAATGGCACGGATTTCCCCAGACATATTAGATTGTTCCTTAATAGTTTGCTTATTAAATTTCCTGACCTTAAGAAGATACTTTGACCTTTAAATGTTTATTTTTAAATAGAATAGGAAACAACCATATTATTTGGGTTAAAGAAACACGTTTTTAGCACAATCACAAAGATTTTGTATCATGTAACTTTGCAAATAAAACAAGAACTATCAACAGTTTGTGGGAATGTATGTATGTTTGTTACTCTTTTACGTAAAAACTACTGAATGGATTTGGATGATATTTGGTATACACATAGTTTATAACATGGATTAACTCATAGAGTACTTTTCATCCGAGTGCGCGTAGTATTTCCCTCAGAATGCGCGAATGCGCAGAAACCGCGGGAAATGTATACGAGTTGAAAGTGTGATGACATATAAGTGTACAATGGATTTTTACTAGGTACAATATTCAAATATAAACCATATTACAAAATCTATACGAGTTAATTTGGCACATCAACTAGGGTCAGCGATTGTTTTACTAGACTTGTGATTTGGACTTGGGACATTTTTAAGTCGCGGAGTCTACTGTTCGTGGTTGTGTGTGACGCCATCCAACACTACTGGCTATTAAAAAAACTAGTTTGGTAGGTATTTCCCATTCAGATTAACAATAATTGTATAACAAGCTTTATGTACTGCAATAAAACCACAATTGATAGCCGACTGACCTCTGCGTCGCCTTCACATTATGATAACAAACTAAACATATACCTAACGGTTAAATACTTAATAGACATAAAAACTTGTTTTATATTTTACACTTTTAACATTACGGACAGATAGACAAACAGACGGACAAAGAACGGATCGTAGTGATGGCATTAAAGTTAAAGCCCCTTTTTTTTCGGATGGAAAATCATCACATGATACCCGCCATGGGTCGGAAGAGAGTGTCAGAATCTTACTGACTAAAACCCATCCATGTTCCTTCCTCAGCCTTTTATATTCCGGAGGCGCGGTTACTCTTTCGAATAGTTAAGGCACCTGTGATCTGCATCTCGTATACGAGTCTGCGGGTTAAAAACCTGGCAAGTACTGGACTTTTGTAGTCATATTATTATGTACTTTCTAAGTGTATACAAGATGCTGTCTAACAGAAAAGGGAAACATCGTGAGGAAACCGGAACTAAAAAGTATAAAATCATCGAGGAGTTCGTGGCTAAGTAACAGCCGCACGGTTCGACCGATCAAAGGTTAAGCTGCGCTTGGCGCAGTCGGTCCGTGGATGGGTGACCATCTACGTCATAGCGAGACTCCTCCGTGCCTCGGAAAGCACGTTAAGCTGTTGGTCCCGGTTGTCATTTGTACATCTTAGACGGTCGTTACGGGTAGTCAGAAGCCAGAAAGTCTGACAACCAGTCTTACCAAGGGGTATCGTGTTACCCGGTGACTGAGTTGTGGAGGTCAGATAGGCAGTCGCTCCATGTAAAACACTGGTACTCAGCTGCATCCGGTTTAGACTGGAAGCCGACCCCAAAATAGTTGGGAAAAGGCTAGGCAGATGATGATCTACTAAATCAACATTCACAGATTAATTGAAAGATTGCATGACATTGTTAATTAGTTTGGGCGCCAAAATAACGTTGAAATAAGAAAATTCTTATTATAAAATATATGACTTTAATTATTTAAGTCTCAATCTAAAAAGTAGGGAACGAAATTGATATTTATCTTAAAAAAAAACTCACCTTTTTCTCACTTAATCACAGAAAGATAATTAAAATTATATAAAATAATTATATTTTACTAACACAACTTCTAATGTATTTCTTCCGTGTTCACACAACGAACGTAAATAAACTAATGAATATGTCTATAAACATTTCGATATATAAATGTTATGTTCTTACTGACAGTACTGCTGTGCGAAAGAGATAGGTAAAAATAAGTTGTAAGCGTGCGAGCAAGACAACCATGTTATAAAACTGGGGTTCACCTCTATGACGCATTGTGCATCGTCAATTTTATTCCAATATGGGTATTTCCGACTTAGGACGGTTTTATAATATTCTTAATGGAAATTAGTGACGTATGAATAATTTAAATTTGGAAAACAGATGTGACTTATAAGTGAGAAGCTAAGAATAGATTTATTATGGACTCGTAACCGTGACTATGATGAATAAATGATTCAATGTACCTAATGACGAAAATTAATTACCTATTATTAGTGACAAATGACCCCTCCCGTCGTAAGCGTCAGACTCTTACTGACTAAAACCCATCCATGTTCCTTCCTCAGCCCTTTGTATTCCGGGGGCGCGTTATCTCTTTCGAACGTCACGCAGCCCCGGTAACTTGAAGACTTGAGGTTCTACGTTTGTATTTATGGCTAATTACTAAAGTCTCTGAAAGATGATGAGTATTATCATCATCAGACTTTATATCCCATTATGGCCTATTTACTATCCCATCGTTGGGTAAAGGTCTCTTCTCATACAGAGAAGGCATGAGCATTAATCAAGGCGGATTGGCGATTTCAGACTATTTAGTCAAGGTTTCCTCACAGTCTTTTCCTTCACCAGTAGTCAGATTTTAGAAAAGTCACATTGGTGCCAGACATGTGTGAGTAAAGGTATATATAATTATTTTTATAAAGTTTTAAGATATACTTGCCTCATATGTAGGTAATTCTAGCTTTTCGCCAGCGGCTTCGGCCCACGTGGTCTATACGAATCAAAACTTATTGCCTCCCTTCTAACCCCGTTAGGGATATAATTTCGGAAAATCCTTTCGTATTGGATGCCTACGTCATACAAATAACACATCCTCCAATTTCCATTCTCTACGATCAGCAGTTTAGGCTGTGTGTGTGCGTGTCCGTCAGTCATTCAGGACAAAGCATTTTATATGTAAGGATAGACAATTTGATTAAATCTTTATTTGTTCCATAACAGGTTACGACTACAAAAACAATGAGCCATTTATTGACGAACTGCTCAGTAAAGGATTTTTTTCATACAGATAAAGTACGATTCATTATATTTTTAACTACAGAACTGCCTCTTTGGTCAAGTGGTCACAAGCGCCACTATTGTGCACTGAGTCTCGGATTTGATTCCTGGATCAGGCCGACATTACTTAGTAGGTTTAAAAAAAACATAAAGCAGTTCGAAGTCTTGGGAGCCGTAAAGCCGTCGTCCCCGGCTGCTATCTTGATAGCAATCGTTGTTACAATTCCACAATGTCAGAGGCCGTCAGGCGGATTTGAAAAAACTCACGACATTTTCATGACATTTTTTTTTTAATTCACGCCTTCAAAATCTCTGTCGAAAGCTAGTAATTAATATATCAACCTTGACAGGAATTCCTATGAAAAATGATTTTCATACTGTTAACTGATTACTTACCAACATTAAAATATGGTACAGGAGACAGATTCTTAACTTTGATGTCCATTTATCTAAGTTATAAATCTTGTTTATGAAGATTAATGGTTTTTAGAAATGTTTATTTAAACCTATGCTTATTTAGTCGCAATAATGATTATTTATTTTAAACTTGCTGTTTCCCGCGGTTTCACTCGCATCCTGAAGAAACTACTTCGCGCACCCGGATAAAAGTATTCTATACTAGCTTCTGCCAGCGACTTCGTCCGCGTGGAATAGTGGTGCTCCGCTCCTTTTGGTCTTAGCGTAATGATATATAGCCTATAGCTTTGATTTCTGTGTAGCTTTAACCATTAAGGTTGCACACGCGACGGAAGCTTAAAAAATGGAATAACTTCTCCCGTTTTTCTAACATTTCTCTT
The DNA here is from genome assembly GCA_963891755.1 of Pyrrhia umbra. NCBI lineage: Eukaryota > Metazoa > Arthropoda > Insecta > Lepidoptera > Noctuidae > Pyrrhia > Pyrrhia umbra. Next base: position 4,564,627 of record OY982934.1, on the reverse strand, counting down.
CACTGCTCTACTCCTATTGATTGTAGCGTGATGAAAGTATACTATAACCAGCTCAGGAGTATGAAAAATAATTGTACCAAGTTTCGTTAAAATCCGTCGAATAATTTTTGTTTCTATAACGTTTATACAGACAGATAGACAGACAAAATTTTACTGATTGCATTTTTGGCATCAGTATCGATCCCTAATCACCCCCTGATAGTTATTTTGGAAAAAAAAAATCATGTACAGAATTGACCTCTCTACAGATTTATTATAAGTATAGATGTTAATCTAGGTTATAAACTATGTGTGTACCAAATTTCATGCAAATCCGTTCAGTAGTTTTTGCGTGACAGAATAAAAACATACATCCATACATTCTTACAAACTTACGCGGTTATAATATTAGTAGGACTAGCTGTTTCCCGCGTTTCACCCACATCCTGAATAAAATTACTTTGAAAACCCTGATAAAAAGCAGCCTTCACCTGTCTTTAAGTAGATTTCCCATTTATGTGCAGAGCCATATTTTGGATAATCCATTTCTTGCATGAGAAAGCATAAATATCAATGGATAGACAAGATACGCGTGAAAAGCATAACCCTTCCTTAGGACGGGTAGGCTTCCTTAAGAAGGACGGGCTAGTAAAAAATATTAGCTTATTGTTTTGATACTTATATATGTATTGTGTTTTATGGGCCTGGATAAATAAAAAAAAACTTATGGTAAGTAAAATTTATGACTAGCTGCGCCCGCGGCTATGCGTGTTTTATGCTTTAAAACAGTGGATAAGATAGATAACCTACTCTTCTCTCTTACTTCACACTACCTATAATATAATGTGCATGTGGATTGAGTGATCCTCTCTTCAATCTTAACAAAAATTGAGGAGGTTTAGGTAAAAAAATGTTAAACCTGAGATCAAAAAGATAATATGGCCAATATAAAGTGGATCACTCAAATCTGCGGATTTAAGAAAACGTCGTAATGTATATCTCAGAATATATAGCATATATACACTTTTTATTTTAATATGGGAAAAAAATATTTATTTAAAATATTTTTTTTTTTAATATTGAAAATTTAAAACAACATATCGAATAAGCTGCAAAAAGAGTTTGTTTTTTTTTCTAATCTTATTGTAAACTAGCTTCTGCCAGCGACTTCGTCCTCGTGGAATAGTGGTGCTCCGCTCCTATTGGTCTTAGCGTGATGATATATAGCGTATAGCCTTCCTCGATAAATGGACTATCTAAAACTGAAAGAATTTTTCAAATCGGACCAGCGGTTCCTGAGATTAGCGCGTTTAAACAAAATGACAACATTTCCCTTCACTGCTCTGCTCCTATTGATTGTAGCGTGATGAAAAGTATACTATAACCATCTCAGGAGTATGACAAATAATTGTACCAAGTTTCGTTAAAATCCGTCGAGTAGTTTTTGTTTCTATAGAGTTTATACAGACAGACAGACAGACAGACAAAAATTTTACTGATTGCATTTTTGGCATCAGTATCGATCCCTAATCACCCCCTGATAGTTATTTTGGAAATAAATTTCATGTACAGAATTGACCTCTACAGATTTATTATAAGTATAGAAGATATAGGTAGATATAGAAGATGAAGTACCTACCTATAATAGGTTTTAATACCACACATTATAATTACATCGAATGAAAAAGAGACTGATATTTTTTTTTCTACTATTTGAAAAAACAGTTTTGTTTTACATATGATGTGTGTATGATTATGTGTATCGACAAAACACTCGAGCCTATAACCAAATTTCATCCAAATCAGTTCAGCTACGGCTATTAGGTCAGGGCAAATTCAACCAAATTCCCAGGCACCAAGTTCGTATTTTCCACAGAACTTCATCATAACTTGCGAGAACTATACTGCTGTCATAAGAAGAACGGGCGTTACCAATTTTGTTTTTCGATATTGAGTTAAATACATACGTACTCATTATCAGAATCATTCATCTGCCTAGCCTTCTCCCAACTATGTTGGGGTCGGCTTCCAGTCTAAACCGAATGCAGCTGAGTACCAGTGTTTTACATGGAGCGACTGCCTATCGGACCTCCACAACCCAGTTACCGGGTAACACGATACCTCTTAGTAAGACTGGTTGTCAGACTTTCTGGCTTCTGACTACCCGTAACGACTGTCAAAGATCTACAAATGACAGCCGGGACCAACAGCTTAACGTGCTTTTCCAGGCACGGAGGAGCCTCGCTATAACATAAATGGTCACCCATCCACGGACCGACCGCGCCAAGCGCAGCTTAACCTTTGATCGGTCGAACCGTGCGGCTGTTGCTTAGCCACGAGCTCCTATAATCAGAATCTTTTCCCGAGTCCAAATAGCATGTCCTTAAACTAATATCGAAAAAAATAATAGCTATGGTATTTTCTTATGACGGCAGTATACCGGGAAATAGTACAAACAGATGTCAATGATTTGTCAGAAATGCCACGTGACATCAGTACGCGATTAATTCACTATCAAATAAAATAATATTTGCACAGCAAAAGAAATATCTATCGATGACGGTCTACATAAAAAAGCCGGTCAAGTGCGTGTTGTGCCACGCGCAATAAGGTTCCGTAATGGGTTTTAAGTTCGTTGACTATAACTCTGTAACCGTTAAAGCCTACTTAACCGTTTAAATATGCTACATCTATGATTTTTTCAAATATCTAGGTAATTCCATTCAAAAGTTAGAGTGGGGGGACGCTCGTATCGAATAAAAAATTGTAATTTGGCGACCATCAAAAACTGGTCTTGAAACACTTACAATATTTTTGAAAGACTTTAGATAAGTCTTTCAAAAATATACTATACTAGCTTCTGCCAGCGACTTCGTCCGCGTGGAATAGTGGTGCTCCGCTCCTATTGATCTTAGCGTGATGATATATAGCCTATAGCCTTCCTCAATAAATGGACTATCTAACACTAAAAGAATTATTTAAATCGGACCAGCGGTTCCTGAGATTAGCGCGTTTAAACAAAATGACAACATTTCCCTTCCCTGCTCTGCTCCTATTGATTGTAGCGTGATGAAAAGTATACTATAACCATCTCAGGAGTATGACAAATAATTGTACCAAGTTTCGTTAAAATCCGTCGAGTAGTTTTTGTTTCTATAGAGTTTATACAGACAGACAGACAGACATACAGACGGACAGACAGACAAAAATTTTTCTGATTGCATTTTTGGCATCAGTATCGATCCCTAATTACCCCCTGATAGTTATTTTGGAAATATATTTCATGTACAGAATTGACCTCTCTACAGATTTATTATAAGTATAGAAGAAGAAGATAATATACTTACAATATTTTTGAAAGACTTTAGATAAGTCTTTCAAAAATATTGTAAGACGTAAGTGCCCACACTACGTGATACCTGAGAAAAAGATATTGACTTTACGTGTATAAAAAGAACATTTTGTTTTATCGTACTAAGTATCTCAGTCTTATGCCGCGGACAGACAAGCAAACGGACATAGCGAAACTATAACAGTTCCTTGACTACGACCACGGAACCCTAAAAAATAGGGTATGAAACATGGTGGGTCGAGTATCACGTGCGGGTGAAACCGAGGTGCACAGATAAAAAAAAAAGAATTCAAAATTGTCCAACAATTAAAAAAAAAGACTGCGCACGAATTCAATTCTTTTTTTATAATACCTTCGATTTTTGAACGTCAAAGAGGTTTTATTAGGGATGCTCTTTTGAGCTACGTTCAACGTATAAGCCAATTACTGGAAGTACTCTTTGAAAGATAAAGGCTGATTTTTTCAAAGTCTTTGTACCTACCTAACTAATATTTAGATCTTCAACTACATGACTTACATGATTTGACAGCTGGTGGATAAAGAATAAGATAGGCACTTGAAGTTATATTGTTTCATTATAAATTTTGTTCAACCCTGTTTCAACTTTTCACTTTAAGTACTCAGCGGATTTTCAAAAAATCATTACGTGGTAAAAGCGTTAGGTACCTATGAATAATTGTATTAACAAAGGCATTATAGATCTGCTGTAATATTGATAGGATGCGAGGAAAACTGAAGGAATCAGCTATTTTGGAGGAAAAAAAAAACAAATTTTAACAATTAATGAACAATTTTAATGCGCTCAGAATTTTTGACAGTCCTTTCACCTTTTAACACTGCGTCATTTTTTACAGCTTTGCTTGCTATTCCCGTCCCCACAACTCAATGATATAATTAAATCCTTTGCCTTCTGCGGATGTCAACTTGACAGCGACGTGATTAGTTCCCAGCCCTTCTATGAACGAATGACCTCCCTGCGGTACACCTTGCTCCCAGATTTTTATAGAATTAATAGTAATATGTTCGCCTAAGTGATAATGCACAGTCATTGATTGTGATCCGGTTGGGGCTGCTACCATCATGGCTTCCCCTCTGAAAAGACACGCGTAGTGCTGTTATATATTATGATAAACATGATTATAAAGGAAGATCCATAAATATAAGTGGATAGGTTCATGGGTGATTAACCACCACATGAGTCGACGATGGGACAGCAATCCGTCACGACCGGGGAGAGATCAGGGGCGTTAGACAAGTAGCAAAATGTATGGGAATGACAGATAGCTAGTCGTAAACGAATGTCATTCTCATCATACATTTTGTTTTCTATTCTACCAGCGTTTTTGCCACTTGTCTAACCCCCCAGGCATAAGACCGCCAGCTTCATGTATATTCTAGTATATTTCGGAAAACTGTCATCTACCAATAGACATAACAGCTTTACCTAGCTAATATCGCTAGATTTAGCTTTTATTAAATTAATATCCACGGCTTTCACTTGGCTTGCCTCTCAACTACATAATAAAAAATCTAACATCTAATGCACAAAATTAAACTAGCGAAAACCACAATCACACACACGAATTAAAGAAATAATATCAGTAGTATTTTAGATGCACCCACAAAACCCTCAAACATAATAATAATTGTACAATAAACAAATCAACACAACACAAAGATAAGGATACCTATGGATTGTACAAAAGCTTAGCCATAGTAAGCTATTATTTATTGTCCCACCGCTGGGCAAATGCTTCTCTCTACCCTGCATTCCAAAACCCGTCACCACGTCCATACAGTCAGTCCCGACAGACCATACAGAGATTGGCGAATTCAGAACTTTTTTAGGTTTTCATGACGTTTTCCTTCAACGTTAATTAGTGGTATCTAAGATACACTTAGAACATAAATGGCAATTTGTGCTTTTATAAGTCAGCTACTTACTTGATTAAAAGTTTATCTCCTTTGGTGACAACTCCATGAGTTGCCAGGGGTTCGGTTTGAATTGGAGCTGCGTCTGTACAAACTGCAAACGCCGATGCTAACACCGCGATAAGAATAAGGCTTTTCATGCTGAAAAGTCATTAAATAGTTTCAATAAAATATTTAGATAATTATTAAATAATAAATAAACTTCACATGGGTTTCTAAAATCCTTCTTATAAGTTCAGGTAAAACAGTTTAATTGCTTTTAATGGATTACTTACGGAATCGGCCGCATGGCATGGATGTATCATAAATTATTATTTGTTTTTATGCCAAAACAAATATATCAATATTAATGCAATTTGTTTCCAAGTTTAAATACCAACTAAAGAAAAAATAAACATAATCGTAATAAACATAGAATACTTTTAATTATTTTGAAATAAATTTTACTAACTCCAACAGGAATAATAAAAACGAACAAATATACAACTTCATAAAAACGGGTCAAGTTAAACTTTGTTTAAATATAGATATTTTTTAGAAAAATATTGTAAACAAAATAATCAAATAAAATTACTTACATTTTCAATGCGTCTATCTTCTCGGAATAAGTTAATAATCAGCTCGACTGAGTATAAATAGTAAAATGACACAAGATGATAAGATAATGAATTGACTTAGCCCACACATGTATCTGCCAACCGTTTACAGTAATTGAACCAAACTTTTTATCATTTATGCTTTTACAAATATCGCAAAACAATAATAATAAATAAGCATACTTTTAATATTTGTTTGTGATATCAATACATAGGTATAATAATTAAGTAAACATAAATATATAATACATATTTATTTAGACGGAAACCATAAATTAATACCGAAATTATTCAATTTTATCTTCCATTTTAACAGAACTTGAATGACAGTTCCTCCGTTTCACCTATAAGTAACTGTATATTTAGCACCCAGAAGCGGACTATTATTAAAAACAAATAATCTGTGAACTTAGATGATATTAAGGAGTTCAGTCACTATTTTATCCTTAAAACAATAAATAATTTTCACTTACAAATTACGTCGACCATCATCTTACCCAAGAATCTTCTAATTGACAGTTCATTTCCCGCCTTTTTATATTCTTTATTCATACTCATTGACAAAATTAAAGAGTTTCCTAACTGTATATTCTATTTTGCAACCGGCTTTCAGCCTTCTTGAGGACCTTTTTTATTCTGGAGGGATATCTTACTTCTACAATACTAGCTGTACCTAATTGTGCCGTTTGACAAACACTTGACAAGATTTTATTAGGATCAGAAGGCATATCAGAAGGTATGAATTCTGGATATGACCGCTGTCAGATTAGGACAACGAAACATCTTACAAACGTGCAGTTTATTAATAGAAACAAACACAAATAGGAAGCCAAATAAAATAATCAGGAAGTAACTTGAAATGACAATAATTCATTTTGCAAAAAAAATTTAGATCCTCAAGAAAATTGGAGTAGGTAATGTGGGTTAAATTATTGAAATTTTCTTAAAAATCTCTATTTTTAAAGTAGCTATATTTTAACTATAATAAAAAAAATGTGGCGTGCTTTGAGAAAACTATTGATAATACATAAAAACAATGTCCTAAATATATAAAGTACTCATGCCCATAAAAAGACATGCAGACGGAGTGGCGGGCAAAGCTAGTACCTACAATATATACAAAATCTGTTGCATCAATACTAACAAATATAGGCCTAAATTTAATTAATTAAATTAGGACCTCGCCCCATAGTCCGGTTAAGCAGGTCAAATGCTGTTAGAAACACCCTGCAAGAATAAAAAAAAACTAACAAATATTTGAAATGCGAATGTGATTTTGTTTATTTAATAATATGTTAGTTATTTCTTATGCTTTCACGAGAACCAAACACGATACTCCTGAAACATGTTGACGATGAGAGGACGAAAACTGAAGAAAACAGTTATTTTGAAGAAAAAAAAAATCAAATTTAAAGAATTAATAAAAAAATTAATGCAATATAATTTTTGACAGCCCTTTCACCTTTTTAGTACATTGCGTATTTTTTTTTCAGCCCCGCTTGTTATTGTCCCCATAACTCAATGAAATAATTGAATCCTTTGCCTTCTGCGGATATCATTGTGACAGCGATCTGATTAGTCCCCAGTCCTGTTACGATTGATTGACCTCCCTGAGGTGGTCCTTGCTCCCAGATCCTCACAGAATTAACCCTGAATTTATCAGCTAAGCCAAATTCCTTGTATTATATTCGGGATTGGTATGACCATAGATTCCGCTCTGAAAAAACAAACAAAACCCCATTATGATCTGCTGTTATGTTTAATATTGTAATATCGATAGCTTGTTGTCATTTGTAGATCTTTGACAGTCATGGATAGTCAGAAGGCAGAGTTTGACAACCAGTCTTACCAAGGGGTATCGTGTTACAAGGTAACTGGGTCGTGGAGGTCAGATAGACAGTCATTCCATGTAAACTTTGCCTGTACACAGGTGCCCAGCTGCATCCAGTTTAGACTGAAAGCCAACACCAACATAGGGAAAGGCTAGGCAGATGATGATTTTTCTAATGATATTTTCCTTCTGCGTTAGTCTGTGGTGTCTAAGATTCTTCAGACAATGCATGTGAATTTGTGCATATAATAGCCACTATAGCCAGCCACTATAGTCATTAAACGTCTACCTCCTTCCACGAGAGTACCTTGAAATACCAGGGGTTCAATTTGAATCGCAGCTGCATCTATGCATACTGCAAACGCCGCTGCCAACACCGCGATGAGAATAAGGCTTTTCATGCTGTAAGGTGACGAAATCGAATTAAAATTCAACTTTTAAATTCAATTATATTAACTACTAGCTTTTGGCCAGCGGCTTCGCCCGCGTGGGCTATACGAATTTAAATTAAAAATGACAGTTTCATAAAAAAAATGCCCCCCTTTTTGCTCAAGGGTAGAATTTCGGAAAATCCTTTCTTATCGGATTAAAAAGAGTTCCGTACCTATATCTAATTATACAACACTAGCTGTTTCCCGCGGTTTCACCCGCATCCCGAGGGAACTACTTAGCGCAGCCGGGTAAAAAGTAGCCTATGTTGTTCCTCAGGGTCTATTCTATCTCTGTACCAAATTTCATTTATATCGGTCTAGTAGTTTTGGCGTGAAAGCGTAACAGACAGACAGACAGAGTTACTTTCGCATTTATAATATTAGTAAGGATATTAGTAAGGATTAGACATTAAATTGTAACCAATTCAGTAGTTTTGTAAATATATTAAAACGGTGTTAACTTAAACAAAAGCCGTTCTTATATATTTTTTTTATTATATTTTTATTACTCGCGTTAAAGAAGCAATTAATAAAAGTACTTACATTTTCAATGAAATTATCTTCTTTGAATAAGTTTAGAACCAGCTGGACTGAGTATAAATAGTAAAAGGAGACAAGATGATAAGATAATGAATCTACTAAGCCTTAATGATTCAGGAGGGATTTATTGCTGTACATAGATATTAGATTGAGATAATATCAATTTGATAAGTTTAGGCATTTAGGCATTTTTCCGGGGCTGCCAGATGTTGCCGGGGCTATGAGATGTTCGAAAGAGTTACCAAGGCCCCGGAATACAAAGAGCGAAGTAAAGAACATGGATGGGTAAAACCCATCTCAACCCGTCGGGTAAGGACCAGGCCCGTGTCGACGACGCGTTCGTGTTCCACACGTTCCTCAAATAGCTGTCAGCACCAATGACAGGACGCTTCTCCAGGGCCATAGCCTGCCGGGGCTGCGGGATGTTCGAAAGGTTACCGCAGCCCCGAAACACAAAGGGGGAAGGAAGGAACATGGATGGGTTTAGTCAATAAGAGTCTGACACTCCCTCATGCTCTACATACAGCGGGAGGAGTCATTTGATGGTTACCCATCCGCAAAAATAATTATTTAGGCATTTTACCATCCATATGTACGTATGAAGACGGTCTATTATAGCTCAAAGGAGGAACACGTAAAACTGTCGGTCCTGCGCCTGATCTCTCCCCGGTCGTATTGGATTGTCAACCCAACAGACTATGAGAATGAGGGAACAGAGAGTGCACCTGTGTCTGCCAGTGCCGGATTTATATTTTTTATGAGTATAGGCCACTTTATTTCCGCCGCCCTAAAATAATAATTTTACATTTGTAGCAAGGAAAACACTTAAGTTAAATAAAATAAACCGGCCAAGTGCGAGTCGGGATCTAGTTTTTTTTTTTTTTTTCGACCGCATAATTTAGTTTGTTGAGGAAAATTGCTGATTACTTAAAAACTGCAATACGATACATACGATACGAATCATAGTTTTATTTTGCATGTAATATTTAGGCTAATGTCTATCAGCCCTAATTATTTCAGATTTTTCTGTTCTCAATCTTCGGAGATACGGAGATAAGAACGATTTTTTTATGCGGATTCTATTATAATTCAAAATTAAAAGACATACCAGAAAACTTAAAACTATATTCGTATGTGTAAATAATTTAAGACCTTTCATATGATGCCTAAATTAATTTTAAACCTCCACTACCACCCACTTTTTCTATAAAATGTGTTTTTTCAACTTTTTTTCATTTACGATACGCATGCACAATAGTTCTTCATAACTTTTGCAAGCATGAGTAGTTCCTGAAATAATCAGCTGTGACAGATAGACAGACAGACGAAGTGAAATCATAAGGCGCAGGCAGCTGAGTGCGCCGGGGGCGCGGAAGAATGCGCGAGCGATACCCGTACCCCCGGCACTGGGTACAAGTAAGGAACACCGTGGTGGTTTTAGCCGGTAAGAGTCCGGCACTGTTCCCGGCCGCCCCATTGGGCCGGGTTCGTCCATGAGGATTTCCCCACGTAAAAAAAAAAAGCCAGCTGAGTGCGGGCGGGAAGCGGAGGTGGTTACCAGTTGCGTAGCTAGCCTTTTAGGGGCACCATATCAAACCTCGGGGCCCTTATAACAGACTGGGGCGAAGTCCAAATGGACGGTAGACTTTTCACAAAAGAAACAAAACCTTTCGCATTTTAATAAAATAAATAAACACTATATTTAACTTTTTCAATATGATAATATTATTAGGAATCATATTTTTTTTAAATAGTATCAAAAACAGAGCTTGAAAAGTAATTCGTACGTAATCGATAGCGCGAGCGAAGTTACCTTGTGTACCTTGTTAATTATAGGGAATATTTTTTTGAAATAAATGGTAACAAAAACAGAGCTTGTAAAGAAATACAAATAGCCATGTAATCGATAGCGCGAGCGAAGCGAGCGCGAATTTTTTTTTCAATTTTTTGTAGCATGATAATTATAGGGAATATTTTTTTTCAATAAATTGTATTAAAAACAGAATCTGAAAATAAATAATATACGTAATCAGAAGCGCGAGCGCTAACTTTTTTTTAAACAGGATAATTATATTTTTCAATAAATTGTAACGGAAACAGAATCTGAAAAGAAATAAGAATATGTAATTGAAAACGCGAGCGAAGCGAGCGCGAATTTCTTTTTTAGCAAGTAAATTATGGGGGATAATATTTTTTTAATGGGTTGCAATGATTGTTGATGTTGCGACCTATTTTATTTAGTTTCCGAAGAGGGGAGAATTTTTCGCTAGTTCTATAAGGTTAAGTTCAGTAAGGTTGGCTAATCAGGTTTTGGGAGCCCCGGGGCACTGCCCCGCCTAGCCCCTGGGTAGCTAAGCCTCTGCTCACGTAAGTGATAACTGTAACAAATTAAAGCGTATGTTGCTTTTCCACGAAAACAATGAAAAATGCTATTGCCACCCGCCCCCCGCTTTCATCCAACACTCACACAGTAATATAGATAAAATAGGTACAATAACATAACAGTAGGATACCTAGGATTGATAATTTTCGATAGGAATGAGTTTCTATAGGGATTAAACGTATTAGTATAAAAAACCATGAGAAAACCAGTGAGCGTCCTGAAATCTGAATCTGAAATCTGCCGCCCCTAGGACGCTGCCGCCCCTAGGCCGCGGCCTATATGGCCTATTGACAAATCCAGGACTGGTGTCTGCGCAAGAACTTGTGCTCTATAATATCTTCTGCGTACCTGGCTAGTCTTCATTGAGATTGGCCGCCGTGACCAAAGTCGGTCTGGAGATTATTATTAAAATAAAAATAAAAAATAAAGTTTATTAAAAATAAATCATCGAAATAATTTCAGTCAAATTTTAAAATCAACGAACAGAGAGTTTTTAATTTCTCAATTTTAATTAAGTGTCTTGCAAAAAATTAAAAAGAGTGCACCACCGACTTCTATGACGATGTTTTATTGGTCCAAAAGTGATATAGCAGAAAATAAATGACGGACTTTTAAAAATCGAAGGTATTTTAAATAAAGAATGAAACTCTTCCGCAGTAATGTTTTGTTTTTAACCTAGTACGGGGTACACCCGCGGTCTGATCAGCCCGTGACCCCCACGCACAAATAATTTTCAATTTCGTCAGCTGGTTACTCATAATTCAATACTTTAATCAGTTGCAATGGTATTTTATTATACAGTTATATTTTAAGCCCATCGTGGAATAGGCCTGCCGGAGAACCACATATTAAAAAAAGCCTCACATGTGACGTGGAAACGTGTGCATATTGTATAAAATACAACTTTTTCAATTCAATTTAATGTATGTAGGTAATACGTCAGTGTAAGTACCTAAACAATTTTCGGAGAAAATTGCTTGACCAAAAATGTTTATGGTTGGAAAGTGTGTTTTTTTGGTTTTGGTGCCCACCATAAAATTATGGTGGATACTATACACTAATAGAAGCCTCTAGCTATCAAGAAATCACCACCACATGATAACTGAGGATTATGCACCGTTGTTAGGCACCGAATCAACCGAGTGATCGGGTGATAACAATTATCTGATGTCGATCTATCGCATCCGGGTGCGGTCAAATAATTAATGGCACAGGGTTTCTTTCTCAGTCTGCAGTCAAGTAAAGCACCACTTTTCAACGGCATATGGTCTCATTTTGTTTGTGGACCAAACGCCATCATGGACTCAAAGGCTCATATGAGACATCTGATTTTGTAATTTCAAGTGGAACAAAGTCGAATAACAGAATTGTACCCGCTATGCATTAAAAAAAATAAATGCATATAAACTGAAGTTAAAACTCGACCTTCCAATTCATCGTCATAATCATCAGCTTAATATATTGTCCCACTGCTGGGCACAGGCCTCTTCTCATTCACGAGCATTGATCCACGCTTAGTCAAGGTGGTTCGGCGATTTCAGATTTTTTAAGTCCACGTTTCCTCACGATGTTTTTCCTTCACAGTTAGTCAGCACGGCTATGATATACTTAGAAACTACATACTTCAGAAAAGTCACATTGGTACTTGCCAGGTTTCGAAACTGCACACTTGTACACGAGAGGCAGGTGCTTTAACCACTAAGCCACCACGATTTATCCTTCCAATTACAAATTCAAAATTTCAAGCATAAATGCTATGGTTGATAGCAGAACTTATTCGAAGATATGAGTTAGAAGAATATCCTCTTTTTTGGTTAAAAAAAGTGATAGAGATCTTCAGATGCTTAGAATGGACGCAATATAGCTTCAGTAGATAGACAGAATTTCAGTTGACTATTAAAGTTCCAATCTTGTGATTCAATTTTATGTGTGACAGGTCGAGACACTAGAATTCATTCAAAGTCAAATATCTAGGACAAATGAGGACATTAGCATAGTTGTTAAGGAGGTCAAATAATCTCTCATGGCCAATCATAATCTTCTCATCTCAGCGTGTTGCCAGCTTCCTAAAGTCTTCTCTCAGTACTGCCCTGAACATTTTTTAGACATAGGGTCGCTTTTCTTGATCTGAAACTCCCTTTATAGAGCTCATTGCTAATTCTTGTTACAAAATATAGCGTAAAATATGACCATCAGCTGCCTAGCCTTTTCTCAACTATGTATTTGGCTTCCAGATTAACCGGATGCAGCTGAGTATCAGTGTTTTACATGGAGCGCCTGCCAATCTAACCTCCACAATAAAGCTACTGGGTAACACGACACTCTTTGGTAAGCCCGGTTGTCAGACAATCTGGCTTTTGAATACCCGTAACGACTGTCAATGATCTACAAATGACAGCCGGAACCAGACGAGGCACAGAGGTATCTCCATTATACATACTTACATTTTACTGAGCTACAAGCTCGTTATAGCGTACGAAATAGGTAGATACGTATCATGTTAAATTTCATGCTGTGTCATCCCAAATAAGCCATTTCTTATCACCGATGGTTATCGTGAATGTCTCTTCTGATATCCGTTATTGCTAAATATAGCATCAACAGCTGAATAGGATTAATGATAACTACTTTATGTCGTAAAAAGAAAACAATTTACACAATCTTGTGTAAGTAGTAGTTAGTTGCAAAAGTTATTTTTAAACACTAGGTTATTCTTGATTTTTAGTTTTTAGGTACTAGCTGTTTGCAAAATGACGAAAAACAGATTTCTGACTAGAAGTTTTCTGTGTATCGCCTCATATTTGTAGGCACACTTTAGCCCTAAAGCTATACCTAATAATTTTACTAATGAGTAATTTAAATTAAAAAAGAACTCTTTTTTGCTGTAATTTAATAAGTTTTTACTCTTTAGATCCGTTACAAAAATGTAGGTAGCTTACGAGTAGGTAGAAATATTGTCAATAAGGAAAAACTTGTGTTAGGTACTACTTACTATCAATCATAATGAGTATTAAAGTGATAATGAACAACCACTGATTGAGTCAATATTCGTATTGATAACAACTTAATCTCAATAAGCCAAGATACTTATGATAACGAAAAAAAATATTAGCAAATATATTTTATTTACTGTTTAATAAACTTGGTCGCAAATTTTCTCAAACGACACCCACAGTGATAGATTAAATAATTAATTAATTATTATTATAACAGCATTTTTGCTTGAAAGAGTAACAAGTATACAATACCTACATACACAAAATTGATTTTACGAAAAAGGCTCCAAGAGAGCAGTAGGTCCACTAGCACTCTATACAAACACAGACCGCGTTGGTATCGACCTCACCGCCGAGGTCCGTCGCGACGACCTTGTCCATGCCCTCCCGACCCTAGCTCGACGAGCCAGCCCGCGAGCTGAGCTAATAGCTTTAAAATTCCCGATTATAATAATCATAATATATTCTGATCCAGCCTGTCCCTTGCTGTCCTCCCCCAGCGACGCCCTAAGCCGAGGCCCGTACCCCACTAGGGGGTGCGGTCCCCGTAGCGTGTAGTCGCTTAGTTTTGTAAGTTAAGCCCTGGCTGGAGGCCCTAAATTTATTTAAGGCACTTCACAGGCAAGCCCGGTTATGGAGGCAATACACGTTAGGGTTTGCATGATGGTTCTAGCCTTGCATGCATAACCGACAGGCATAACCGAGTTTCATATTGCACATACACGTTAGGGTTTGCATGCATAGTTTTGCCATTTTCGATGCGACGCGATGGTGCGCGCGCGCGCTCCCTTCTGCCGTTGCAACAATTAGGCCCAAGTTCAACGACAGTTAGTTACCCTATCGGCCCGTTAATTAAAAACGTTTATTTATCACGAAGCGAGAATTTCCGTGTCATCCACTTCTTTTCCAACCCCGGATTGGTAATCGACCGTTTTAGGAATAAAAAACCCAAATGATAAGGTATCCATCGTAAGACAGAAGTTTGAATTTATGGTTAACAGCTGTTTTGAGTTGATCGGACTGTTATCTCGTCGATGAACTTGGGCCTTAAAAACTGAGAACTGTGACAGGCAAGCTCGCCGGACGCCACACACGCTCGGTTATGCTCGCGCGCAAACATAACCGAGCGGCATAAAATATCAATTTTGATATTTGCTCGGTTGCATATGCACCGATAAATGTACAGTTTTATCACATACACGCTAGGGTTTGCCTGTCGGTTATGCATGTACGGCTAAAACCATCATGCAAAACCTAACGTGTATGGCCTCCTTAAAGCAGTCGACAACCTTCTAGGTTGACCTGCGAGATGCCATACACAAAAAAAAACTAAAAAGGAAAACAAAATCATTCCTATTTCGTTTTAATTTTCCCACATAGATAAATAAAATGGCATTAAATGATGATGTTTAGAGAAATTGGCATAAATGCGCCATCCTTACGCCATTTTGTTAATTTCTATGGCAGAATTAGAACAAAATATGTTACGACTTTGCTTACATTTTACGTTAAATCAATTGGTGAAACAGACTATAGTTATGATAGGATTAGCGAACCTAGTTAATTTGTTTTTTTGTGTAATTGCTATAGGTATACGAGTATATTATTTAGGTAGGTACCTATAGTTAATTACCACAAATTCATATTAGTGCTTCGTACGCCACTAACTATTGTCACTGCTCGAAGACCACAATATATTTATGTCACGGTAAAAATCACACGGGAAATGGAATATGCATGTGATTCTACTAAGAACCTAATAAATATTATTTTTCTTACTATCGATATTACTGCAGTAATCTAAATCCTGCTTGCGATTTTTTTTCTTAATGGCATTTCTTTTAAATTCAGATAACCTATACATATAAAATGCTTTGTTCTGAATGACTGACGGATCAACGCACAGCCTAAACCACTGGTCGTAGAGACTTGAAACTTGGAGTGTGTGTTATTTGTATGACGTATGCATCTGATAAGAAAGGATTTTCCGAAATTCTACCTTAAGGGAGTGAAAAAGGGGAAAAAAGTTTGTTTGAAACTCTTGTTATTTTTATTTGAATTCGCATAGCCCACGCGGGCGAAAACGAGTCTAAAACGATAAAATGCATAAAACGAACTTGAAATTCAAATGAGATTAAACGCAAAGCTGTCAGTTTGAAAAGATGTGACTTACAAGTCAAATGTCATTTAGCTCACTCCTATTAATTGTATTATAGACTTACGTCGTTAACAAAACTTCAACCGCTTAAATAGCCCCTTAAACCTATTTTTTTTTTGTTTTACAATGTTTTAGTTTAATTTGCACTTTTTTACAGGGTTTACAGTGATATATCTAGGCTATTGTAAGTATAAAAAAACTCGCATATTCCCTATTGATAACTAACATACCAACACCGGCATAAAATTATGATGTATGGGTGCATACCTTACACATGGAGAAAGCCCAAATAAAACGATTCATCTTAATTTATCTTATTTATGCGTTTAGGTTTGAATGATTGGTTGAATAATGAACAGTGTGCAGAAATATTATTAACTAGCCGTTTCCCGCGGTTTCACCCGCATCTCAAGGGAACTACTCCGCGCACGCGGGTAAAAAGTTATAAACTATGTGTGTACCAAATTACATCCAAATCCGTTCAGTAGTTTTTGCGTGATAGAGTAACAAACATACATCCATACATTCTTACAAAGTTTCGCGTTTATAATTTAGTAGGATACGTGCTGTTTTCCGCCTTTCCTGATACTGAGAGAATAACAACACTCATACCATTAAAATTATTCTGTGTCTTTTATCCAAATTTCTTTCCACTACAATATCAATTCCAGTAGGTACCAACTCCTCATATCATATTAAAGGCGGATTGGCGATTTCAGATTTTTCAATTTTCTTTCTATAGTTACTAAGGCATGTGGATCTCCTAATTGCATTC
The DNA here is from genome assembly GCA_963891755.1 of Pyrrhia umbra. Classification (NCBI taxonomy): domain Eukaryota; kingdom Metazoa; phylum Arthropoda; class Insecta; order Lepidoptera; family Noctuidae; genus Pyrrhia; species Pyrrhia umbra. Next base: position 4,547,654 of record OY982934.1, on the reverse strand, counting down.
TGTTTTTATGTTCATCATTCATATCATTGTCTTGTAAAAACTCAGCTTTATCACAAAACAGCGTATTGTGTGAAAATCTCATTATATTGTTCCATTATATACAGACTTTTTCCACACGAGACGATTACGTTATTAAAAAATAAAACACGAATAATAAGCTTAAAAAATACTATTTTTATTACTTCCAGTTTCACTTGAGCTCTAAACTTTTACTTTTTCTATCAAAGCGGAGTTCAACTTACACTGGGCATATACATGTACCAAGTACCTAATATTTGGGGAACCCATACATTATGTTTGGGAAAAACTTTCAGCATTTTATGTATTCGGATTAAGAATAAAAGGCTGGGATTATAATGGGGTCTTTGTTACCAACCCGTGGAAGGGAAGAGTGTGTTATACACGAGTTTATTATGATCCATAAATTGTTAAAGAAATGCATTATAGTGGGAAGGAAAAGCTTGACGTTTGAGCCCAAATAAATGTGTGTTTGTCTTGTCTTACAGGAAGTGTATGTGTGTAACATAATGTTCAGCGAAAAAAGTAGCGTAGAATGGAGATTTATTAACATTAATTATCATGTACCGGTTTAAAGATAAAAGATAAAGATAGATTTAATTTGCAGAATACCTGTATTCTAGTATCGAATCTACTACTCGAATGCCCCAAAAGGAACATACTATAATGATTTACCAAAAAAATATATATTTGCACGTAAATTAAATAAAACAAGATAGCTAAATTATTGTCGAGGGCTCCAATTATTTTTCAATTATTATATTGTTTTGAACTGGACGTTGATATAATAATATTTATGGCTCAAGACAGCGTCCACAAGTTTCAAAATAATGCTTCTTTTCTCGTATCGACATTATGTAATACATAAGAATTACTTTTTTTGTGGTGAAGTTATATGGAAGTCAGTATACATAGTGCTAGGTTGCGCTGGATGTAAATGTATCAATTTCTAGAACATCCCGGTAGAATCAATTTCTACAAGATCTGGGGTTTAACTTTCAGAAACTAGAATTCATTTTTACATATACCTACCTATCCTAGCATTTTCCCGCTAGTTCACTCTTATTACCAAGGAACTACCTAACACAGCCGGATAAAAAAATTGTACAAATTTTACGATGAAACGGGTGATCGGATTTAAATGAAATTTGCTACAGAGATAGATAGTACCCTGAACACGATTACTATTTTTTTATCAGGTCCCTCAAATAGTTCCCTCAGGCGGGTGAAACCGTGGTAAGCATCTTAGTTCTTCTTAGTATTATCCTTATCCTTACTAATATTATCCTTACTAATATTATAAATGCGAAAGTAACTCTGTCTGTCTGTCTGTCTGTTACGCTTTCACGCCAAAACTACTGGACCGATATAAATGAAATTTGGTACAGAGATAGAATAGACCCTGAGGAACAACATAGGCTACTTTTTACCCGGGTGCGCTAAGTAGTTCCCTCGGGATGCGGGTGAAACCGCGGGAAACAGCTAGTAAATAAATAATTTATAAATTATTGGGTATATTTCAGTAATAACAACTTCAACTTTGTAAACTTTAACACTAATTTCAGAGCGTTAACCGTATTAAATTAAATTCAAACAGGCTAAATTCAATTTAATCAATAGAGAAACATTTGAATACAATAATTTGTCGCTGGAAATCCTTCAAAACTTTAAAACAAAAGCTAGAAGTTCGCAGCGAAATATAACAAAAGAGGATTGTGCTGAAATTCATTTGTTTTTGTTCTTATTTCATTGTGTGAATGTAGTTGTAGTTTTAATGCCAATAAATGATTCGCATTTTAGATACTAACACTTGGATGGACTTGGCAAATAGTTTGCCAAGCGTAAACGATCTTGGCACATCTTTGACAACGGGTGATGTTGGCGTGTTTTCATGGTTATATTCCCCAAAGGGTTAAGTAGCTGTAATTACATAGGTTAAGCCTAGCATTGCTCATGTCACAATGGGACTAGTTTCATCATGTTCGTCCGTGAGTCTGTCCTTGGTATAGCTTAAGGGTTCTTAGTACTAGAAAGTTGTAAAAAATATACTTAAAAAAATATGTAGGATGGGATTTAAAGATCCAATTGCGAAATATTAAGCGTTATAGATTGATTAGCTGCATACATTGCAATGCCATGTTTTTTTAAGTCAGGGCCCTTCACGGGGCTATACAGAAGAACCCACTAAAGTTTTATCACAATCGATGGAATGGTTTAGGAACCCGCATAGGACAAACAAACATTCATCATCATCAGCCTATATATTGTCCCACTGCTGGGACAGGCCTCTTCTCATACAGAGAAGGAATGAGCATTGATCACCACGCTTGCTCAAGGTGGATTGGCGATTTCAGACTTTTAAGTCCAGGTTTCCTCACGATGTTTTTCTTCACCGTTAGTCAGTGGTGTTTAAGATTTACTTAGAAAGTACATATGACTTTAGAAAAGTCACATTGGTACTTGCCAGGTTTCGAACCCGCACACTCGCATACGAGAGGCAGGTGCCTTAACCACTAGGCCACCACGACATATTATTTTTAACAAACATTCTTTTTATTATATAGATAGTTAAGCGGGGACGTTACATCGAAGATAAGAGTAAGTATTTTGATAATCAGAATCGAACTCAATGCTATTGAGCCTCAAGATGGCATTATTATAAGTGTAGGAAGATTAGATTAATACACCTTCAATTAACATCTTTATCACCTAGTTTCATATTCAGAACCCAGCTTAAGACTCAAACACTATCTACTAAAAAATAAATTTATCCAATCACTTAGTTTCTGATAAGATATATATTTTTTTAAATAACTACCCCACACTAGGAAATTCTCCAATATCACAAACATACACAAACACCACGAACCAGAATAATTTTAGTTGTCCCGTCCGGGAATCGAACCCGCGACACGCAGCGCATCAGCCAATTGCTCAGCCACTACGCCAAACGTGCCGTCAAATTGAGCATTGTTCTAAAATACGGGCTGTTTTTTTAAGGATGGGAAATTATTAAATGATTTGCCCCAGTTAGGACAAAGCATTTTATATGTATAGTCGTGGTGGCCTAGTGGTTAAGGCACCTGCCTCTCGTGTACGAGTGTGCAGGTTCGAAACCTGGCAAGTACCAATGTGACTTGTCTAAAGTCATAGGTATGTACTTTCTAAGTATATCTTAGACGTCACTGACTAACGGTGAAGGAAAACATCGTGAGGAAACCTGGACTTCAAAAGTCTGAAATCGCCAATCCACCTTGAGCAAGCGTGGTGATTAATGCTCATGCCTTCTCTGTATGAGAAGAGGCCTGTGCCCAGCAGTGGGACAATATATAGGCTGATGATGATGATGATTTTATATGTATACCTAGATAGATCTGATGTCTGTACCAAATTTCATTGAAATCTATTTGCGTGGAAGAGTAACAAACATATCTAAATATATACATACATAAATCCTCACAAACATTCGCGTTGTAATATTAGGAGGATGTATTAGAAAACGTGTTCCTTCCAATAATAACATTCTGGGATTATACTCGTACATATTTACCTCCCTTATTTTCGTTCAAACGACAAACAAAAGAGATTGATTTTCAGCCTGGATCGAATCCAGTAACCGATTTTAATTATTACTCGATCTACGCGTAGGTACAATACGAAAATTATTCGATTTGTTATATAAATATCTATTGGACGGAATATTCTTGACGCTTTGTTAATTGAATTTCAATATGAAGATGTATTTTTTATTTTCAGCCTGAACAAAGGTTTGTTTTGTTCAACGAAGCGAATGTTAATTCAATACTTTAATAAATCTTCCGTTTGATGATAAATCTGGCTCGAATATAGCTTTCCTATGTATGAGTACTTTTCCTATTAATTTTAAACTCACTAAAGAGCAAATACTTGCCTCTTGTAAGGGTATTATCTATCTCTGTATCAAGTTTTATCCAAATCTGGTTAGAAATATTGTAATACTCTGGTATTCTTTATGTAAAAACAAACATCCTATTCTTTTATACAAATCGCGTGTAAGTTGAGTCAGTATGTTCGTGAAAAATGGTTTAGCAGTTTCATAAAGAGACAATAATAAAGACAACAAATTTAATTACAAATTTAATACATTAATTAATTTCAATTGCTTTTGAAATTAATTAATGTTTTAAATTTCAAAGACAATTATTTAACTTCTTATCTTCATTGTTTTATTTAAGATAAATATAAATAAATCAGCTTAACAACACTCCCCTATTATTGGATTAGTAAACTTTCCATTTTGGGAGAAAATTGCCTTCGAACAAGGGTGAAACGGGGATTGAAAATTCAAACATTTAAGTTTTCAACCCCGAGGGCGGAGAGATTAAGTACAAAAGTATCGGAAGAGGGTTGTCTGATGGGAAATACTGATAGTGTGGTTTTCTGATTAAGGAAGAAACAATTGAAGGTCGATTCGAATCCGTTTAATTTTGGAATAGACTTTTGTGGTTAGTTACGTCTGGTCCATGGTACATTTACTTACACTCGTATTTATGAACGATATGATAAGTAAGCAAAAATATTTTTGTGAGTACGAAAATATTCTGCAGATCTGGTATTGTCGGGTGAAAGGTTGTTAAGCTCCCTTTTTCGGATGGGAAATCATCAAATGACTCCTCCCGCCGTGCGTGGGCCAGGAGGGAGTATTAAACTCTTTGACTAAAACCCATCCATGTTCCTTCCTCACCCCTTAATATTCCGGGGGCACGGTAACTTTTTGAACATCTCGCAGCCTCGGCGTTCAGTTCCCTAAGATGTGGTTGAGCTACACGACGATTGATGCATGCATGCCGTCTGTCTACCCTGCATAATTGCACTCATATTGATACAGTTTAATATTGTCTGGACTTTAAAAGAGACCATGCATGACCTCTGAGTTTGTTTCAGAATTTGTTCTCAGGGGTCGTCGATAGCGATATGCCGAAACGCACAAACGTTCTTTAAAAAAAATTACATTTAAAAGTGATGTCATATCAAATTTGCAAAATAAATAATATGGATATTCACCCACGCCGACAAATGGTAGAATAAAATTGGAAGGTATGAAGAGATTATTTTTCGATTAAAGGATCTGTCTATGAAATATACAATTTTAAAGAGCTTATTTTTATAGGTTCAAGCAACCTCAATGCCTGTTCCTAGAAACGCGAAAAAAGTCTTACACAATTATGGATAAGTAACTAAAACGTACCTATTACGGAACCTTATTGCGCGTGTCGTTACACGCACTTGGTCGGTTTTATCAATAAAACTCTTAACAAGAACATATTTTTCCATTTAATATTCGTGATAATCTCTGTAATCATTGAAACCTGAAATAACAAGTTTTTCCTTAAATATGTTCTTCATTAGATGTCTCTGGCAGAACTCCAATGGTACTTCGACGTATTCTGAAATGTGTTAAAAGGAAGGCTTAAAAATGATTCAGTATAATATCTCCAGATGAACTTCGGTCACGGCGGCCAATCTCAACAAAGGCTAGCCAGGTACGCGCTTGCGCACACACCAGTGTAGTCTCTATACCTCCACTTTCATAGTCCAATGAATCAGCAATCCAACCCCCCGGTCGGGGAGAGACCAGGCGCAGGACCGACAGCTTTACGTGCTCTTTGAGGCCCGGGTGCTTCCAACAGTATTCGACCTGCTTAACCGGACAATGTGGTGGTACGGCCCCTGGTCTTTTAATTTTATACCTAACATCCCCTAAATTAGGTCTAGAAAAACAAAATCAACTGGATCAGTACCCACCATTTAAATCGTCTCCTCTGCAAGCGAGCATATCAAAGTAGCAAGCGTTGTTAAAAGTCTTGTATATATAAGACCTTAATTTGGACATCCCGCAAACAGGCCTGTAATGGCTTGGGCAGAATAAAGGACAAGATTCACCATACATTCTTCTATATTTTAATAGTTGACTGTTTATACAGAATTTGAGAGGTGTTTGTACAAATTCTGAAAAAGAAAAAAGTGGCATCTTATTTGATTATTGAAATTAAATAGTATCAAGAAATCTTTGTCATAGTCATGATGGCCTATATGCATCTTGGCATCTTGTGTACGAATGTTCGTTCGAAACTTGCAAGTACCAATGTGACTACTCTTAAGTCAGATGTACTTTGCAATGTCAGACACGACTGACTAACGCTGAAGAAAAACATCGTGAGGAAACCTAGACTAAAAAGTGTGTAATCGCCAATCCACCTTGAGCAGGCATGGTGATCAATGCTCATAAGTTCTCTGTGTGAAAAAAGGCCTTTATTCAACAGTGGGATGTGTAATCCTAGCTATAGATATTCGATTTTTACAATTGAGTAATTGATCTAGAAAATTGGAGAGAATTTATCAGTTTTTCGAATTAATAGATCGAGAATCACGAAGATTTAAAAGGATAAGATGATTCTCGATTTAATGGAAAATAACATACTGTTGACTTTTGCTCAGCTGTTTTGCTTACATTGACACAAATTCGAGCACAAAGGCATTTAAGTATATAACTTTTGGCATGACATTAAAAGTTCTTCCTATGTTCAACTAAAAGCAACCAAGTTGCCAAAACTAAAGAATAAAAAGGCAAAACGCTTTGCTTAACTTCAGCTAGATAAATTTATTATTATGCACATAAATGCAAGTTGCAGTTTAGTTTTAAACTTTTGACATTGTCATTTTGAAAGCTGAACATGACTATCCCTTTCATGTTATTTTTAGGGTTTCGTCGACAAGGAACCCTTATAATTTCGCCTCTCTTCTCTCCGTCTGTTTATCTGTCTGTCTGCCTGAAAAAATCACATACTATACTTATTTTAATATAAAATATTGAATTACTAAATACTTACGAACATTGTGGCAAACGCTATAAGCCTTTAAGGCACATTCGCTTGGGAATAAAGTGTAGTTTTTCTGTTCTGGACTCAACCCGCATATCATTTCACCCTCTAGCGGGCAGTCATCTTTGCAATCCTTGCAGTTTGCTGCACTTATAATAGCTTAAAAAAATATGAAATTTCATTAATTGGGGACTAAACTGTGGCCTGAAAAAGTCTCCAATACAGTCTTGTAATATTGACTATAGATAAAATGATATAGTAATAGATAGAATGTCTCTATTCAGCCCATAATTTGATAAATTCAGATCCGTGTTACAGATTATGACATACATGTCATACATACATAGATTATGTCTCGAGCATAGGTTCTGAGCATTCATATTAACGCCATTCGCCTTTAAGCCTCTTTTAGCCATCAAACTGTTGTATTTTCTGTTTTGACAGAATATTTAAACATTGTCCTTATGTGTGTCAAAATGAAGTTCGCTTAATTTTGACTTCACAAATAAATAACAGTTTGGTAACTAAAATATATTTATTAAAAAATGGCTTTATTAATAAAAAGATGGTTAACCTATATCTATTTATTTAAGTAGTACTTAACTCAGGTTCTACAATACGGCTCATCTCAAATTGTTTTATATTCTCGCCTCTTATGGGTGAGATCTCTGACAGGCACTACGGGTAGTCAGTAGTCAGAAAGTCTGCCAACCAGTCTTACCAAGGGGTATCATGTTACCCGGTAACTGGGTTGTGGAGGTCAGATACGCAGTCGCTCTGTGTAAATCCGGTTAGAATGGAAGCCGACCCCAACATAATTGGAAAAAGGCAAGGCAGATGACGATTCTTATCTCTTATGGTCAATCAGATCCAAAATAAAGCTAGCTAAGTAAATTTGCAACGCCTGAAAAAGGTGCTAAGCTGGACATTATATGTTATATTTAAGAACTTGTAACCTTAGTATGCAAATAAATATTTTGAGCTTGATAAAGTATATGTCTTCAAGATAATGCTTAGAGTCCCGCAGACTACAGACTTTCTATCAGCCGATAGTTTGGTCGATTTTTTAATCAGTATAAAGACGTATGTAAGTGCGCAAATTGTAACGATTTACATCTTCATACTGATTAAGACACCGATCAGACTCGGTCGATAGAATGTTTGTGGTCTGCGGGGACTCTTAAAGTCATTATTCAAAGAACAATTTACGTAGACAGTAGCAATGAATACAATCTAGTTTTAAATGAGAAAGCAAGAGATTCATCGCCTGACATTATTTACTTCAACCGCAATGGGTGTAGGAGACAATGCAGAATGTTCATAGTATGACGACAAAGAGAAAAGTGTGGGCAATACATTGTGGTCATTAGTTGTATGCGCTCACTTATATCTTTTATTAATGTCTATCATATATTTGGATTGTAGTCATATGAGAAGCACCATTGTACAGTCTGAAAGGAAACTTGGTTAACACTTTTTTTATTGTAACTTATTTTAAAAAGCTTGGGTTAAACTAAGCAAGTTAAATGATTATAATCATGAATTAATAAAACTAAAACTACCTTTAGAATTAATATTTTAGTCTATAATATATAGTCCTAATTTTTTTTTCGGTTGGAATAACATCAAATAACCCCTCCCTCCGCCGGTGGTGGAGCAGAAGGGAGTGTCAGATTGTTACTGACTAAAACCTATCCATGTTCCTTCCTTAGCCCTTCATATTCCGGAGCCACGTTAACTCTATCGCAGCGACCACTTCTTACCTACTACTAGGTACCATTTAATATATAATTATGTATTGCATACAGAGATGCTTTTAAACTGTTTTTTTTACTGACTGTACATAGTATTTATGTGAATAGAAACTATTACTATTTTAAATGTCTAATTCTGATTCATGAAAATAGAGAATGGAAAACTGGAAAAATGCAGGTATAAGTTTGAATAAATTTTACATCACACATAAAAGCTTTGAATAGATGATCTCCTTTCGTATATTATAATGTATAATTTATTTGTAGAAATTATTTATATATTTTATTTTATTATTATATTTATAACAAAAATATCCTAACTATATTATAAATGTGGAAGTATGTGAAGATGTATGTATGCATATTAATACCTATATTAATTACTTTTTCACGTAATAACTACTGATTTGGAATTCTGAGTATACTGATCTAACACATGAATAAATTTAAAAAAACAAATAGGATACGTTTTATACGGCGGCGTGAAGTTTCCTAAACACGCCGCGAGTGAAATCGCGGAAATTAGCTACCTAATTAGTCTATAAATCATCTGCCTAGCCTTTTCCTAACTAGGTTGGGGTCGGCTTCCAGTCTAAACCGGATGCAGCTGAGTACCAGTGTTTTACATGGAGCGACTGCCTATCTGACCTCCACAACCCAGTTACCGGGTAACACGGTACCCCTTGGTAAGACTGGTTGTCAGACTTTCTGGCTTCTGACTACCCGTACCGACTGTCAAAGATGTACAAATGACAACCGGGATCAACAGCTTAACGTGCTTTCCGAGGCACGGAGGAGTCTCGTTATGACATAGATGGTCACCCATCCACGGACCGACCACGCCAAGCGCAGCTCAACCTTTGATCGATCGAACCGTGCGGCTGTTACTTAGCCACGAGCTCCTCAGTCTATAAAAGAGAAAATATGACAAAATAAAACAAAACACGTCTTACTGTTCAACACGACCAATATCGGCAACAAATAATTCATTTTCCTGACATTAACTGCTACCCAATCAATTGGTTTGACTACAAATCTTACGTCTTGTAATTTCAATTAAAATTCAATTATGATTAAGAGTTCTGCCTTTCATGCCTTCCATGCTTCAAATATCGAATGTTTCTTTGTCTTTTGCGATGTAATTTATTACAGTAGTGAATTATAAGTGAAATATTCATGATATTAGATTTAGTACGCGTAATTTAAGGCAAGAAATAACGTGAATACTAAAAATTGTGATTAATCTAGTAATTAATGATTAATTAATCAATTATTTTGCGGAAAACACTTTCCAGAATTGTGCTAGAAAACCCGGTTTTCTAGACTCTGTATCCAGATATTACTTGCCCTTTTTAGGTCTTACACTAAAACCTATTTAGCTAAAATGGTGGGAGGTAATCACCACTCCAACACACGTCTGCTGTAGGTACTGTTTATTTGATTGGTAAGGAAAATAAATAAACTTTGGGTTAATATAAATATTATTCTCAAAGTTTTCGTCGATATAAATTATTTTTGAGAAATAAACGGCATGTAATTAGATATGGTATTTATTTGAATAGGTTAATTTCATTGATAAAAGTGTTTAACTTGAGTCTAGTAATTTACTAAAAAAGTAAGTTATTTTCTTTAGCAAAAAAAAATGAATTTAAGACAAGCAGTCTTACCAAGGGGTATCGTGTTATCCGGTAACTGAGTTGTGGAGGTCCAATAGACAGTCGCTCCATGTAAAACACTGATACTAAGCTGCATGCAGATTTAGACCAGAAGCCGACTCCTACATAGTTGGGAAAGGCTAGGCAGATGATGAGGACGATTTTCTTTAACTAAACTAAAAACAATAAGAATGAAATTAATGACTTTATTGTTTTTTTTTACTCTTACTTTTAAAGTACCTAACCGTAGCTCTAAACAAGATCGGACATAAACAAATGCTCAAAGGGATTTAGAAACTTCTTAATCCCACATGATGAGCCGTGATAAGCACAAACAGAGTGACAGCTTTTTGCATCTTCCAAACTTTGTTGGGCCAAACATGTCAAGATTCGCTCCGAACTAAGGGAAATTTATGTCCAAAGTGGGGTTCCTTGTTATGGGATTTTGAGTGAACCACTCCTTCTGTGCATAACTGTAGGCGGATCACACACAACCACCCACCTTGCTCCGGTGCGCAGGCCTGTTTTTAACACTAAAAATTGTATTTTTCGATCGCTTCGTAGGAGCCACGTTTCCAACAAAAGTGTAAATTTGCCTTGGTGTCTTGAGTTTTTGGGCAACTTAAATGGTTGGGATTTCAAAAGATGCATTTAGTTGAGAGCTACTAAAGCTGTGCAAAAAAAATCAATGGAAAAAATCTGAAAAAACAACCCTAGGGGTGTGACGTACCTACCTTACGCTACATTTAAAAAATAATTGGAATGACATACCTATCATGGAAGTATATTTCTGCAGCTTATTCTTTGAGTCGCGTATTTTAAGATGAATAGCAGGAGATATAATGCGCGTTTTTTATTTTGTTGAGTTCATTTTCAATGTAGGCACTTCAAAGATCGTATAATAAAAGAATGATCTGAGAAGTTTTGATCACTAGCTATAAGTATTTCAATATGTATATTTAAAACACGCATAGACACACACATAGCACACTGAAAACCAATCTATGCGCGTGGTGTAGATGCGTCGCTTCAGCGTGGCAGTGTGTGATCCTAAGGGGATCACACACTGCCACGCTGAAGCTAGGTTTGTATGACGTTGGTATGGAAAAAGATCACGGAAATGTGAATGCCAAGTTCCCAAAGGCCTAATAAATATTGGTAGCAAATTCTCCGAGGATTGCCGAAGTAGGAGACATGGCTATTGTAACGATGAAATATGGTTGGCAGTTTAGGTAAATATTGCTTCTAAGTTTTTAGGAATAAATTGTTGTTGAAGGAGAAAGACTTAGTATCTATAGGTAGGTAGGTATATTAATAATGTGAATTGGAATCTTTTTTTTTTAATCGAATTGTGATTGGTTTTTTTAATAACACTGCGTGCACGGGAGAGTGAGAGTTTAAGCATAGTTAAAATTCATATTATGGAGAAGTGCAGAAATTTAATTTCATAAAAAAATGGTCGAGTTTTGACCAGTGGGCGATGACTACTAAAAGTAATTTAACCTGTTAGATACCATATAGCTACTATACCTAAATCTGAATAACTGGATTTAGTGACAGACAAGAAGAGAAGCGAAATAGTGCTTTTCAAGATTTTGTAGAAAAAAATATTTTTTTTTAACCATTTATAAGAAATAAAGGCATGATTTCTTATTATTGTCCAAAATGTAAATGTAATGATGTTAATTTGCTATAAATTAAAAATTGGAATATTCAAAGATTTTTTTTCTTTGCTCAATCTTGCATTATTTATTCATTTGGAGTGTACACTGCTCGAACCGCTCTGTTTAAATCAGCATTCTTTTATCTAAACAGCAGTGAATGCAATACTAGATTTATTTACCACCCACTCACTTTAGGTAACAAGTTTGGTTTACGTATAAATATATACACAATTCATCTATTCATCTATATCTATACTAATATATAAAGCTGAAGAGTTTGTTTGTTTGAACGCGCTAATCTCAGGAACTACTGGTCCGATTTGAAACATTCTTTCAGTGTTGGATAGCTCATTTATCGAGGAAGGCTATAGGCTATATATCATCACGCTAAGACCAAAAGGAGCGGAGCACCACTATTCCACGCAGACGAAGTCGCTGGCAGAAGCTAGTAAAATATAAAATGCTTTGTCCTGAATGGCTGACTGACTGACGGATGAACGCAGAGCTACACCGCTGATCGTAGAGACCTGAACCTTGAAAGGTATATCTTTGTATAACGTAGAGATAAGATACGAAAGGATTTTCCTAAATTCTACCCCTTAGTGGATGAAAAAGGGGGGCAAAGTCTGTATGAAACTCTGTCATTTTTAATTTGAATTCGTATAGCCCACGCGGGCAAAGCCGCTAGGCCAGGGGTCGGCAACCCGCGGCTCGCGAGCCACATGCGGCTCTTTGGATGTGAAGCTGCGGCTCTTTAGTTCGATACGCAAATATTATATAAAAAAAAATTGTTCTCAATCGATTAACGAAGATTAGGCACCATTTCTATCGCTCAGCCACTTGTAATAATTTCATTAATCTCATTAAATTAAACTTAATTTTTAGCAAATAATCGTCAGTACCAACATATTTACCATAGGGCTGCGAGGGGCCGCAAGGCTCAGTCTTTTCTGGGCTCGTTTTATTGTCAAGCTAACCTTAAATGTTTTTGATTATAATTTAATTGACATTTAAAGTAAAAACAAACGCATATCGAAGAAAAGTTTTGGAAAAAAGCACAAGGAAGAGAACATTGACAAACAAACGCATAAAATAGATAGCTTTTTCAATAAAAATATGCCGAAACATTTGCTTTTTAAAATAGACCGCGAGCCACGAACAGAATTTTATGACCAATAACCTCCGGCGCTTAACTTGCAGTCTAAAGCTAGATATTTCGCAAATGGATCTCTTTACCGGTTTAAACTGGTTGACATACCTATAATATTTTTGAAAGACTTATCTAACGACATCCCATATAAAGAATTCGCGAATATAAAAAATATTTATTCAAACTGTGCATGTACGGGGCCCTCTTTGTATTACCTCCCAAGATACAGGCTTGTCTAGTTTGGGGCTAATGTGTAAAACATATATTTTGTGTATTTTTAGAAAATAAAATTCTTATTCTTATTCTTATCTGTTATTTTTATAATTTTTAAAATTTTATTTAAACTCTTTTTCGGCGTTATCAATATGCATATCAATACAAAATCTCAGCTTTCTAGTACTAATAATCTCTGAGCTATGCCGCGGACAGACAGACAGACGGACATGGCGAAACTATAAGGGTTCCTTGTCGTGTACGGATCCTTGAAAATATTAATCCTAATTATTATCATCCTTTACCATGCACGAGATTACAGAGTCCAGGACCAATGGGAGGCGAACGTGGGGCCGAAGCCGACACGCAGAAGCCCTTTGAGCCACCTTTAATGAAATGTGATCATCCTATCTTCTCATTCCAATTATTATTATCCTAAAAAAAAAATTCGCGCTCGCTTCGCTCGCGCCTTCCACCATTCACATTACTTTTTTAACATTTGGATTTTGCTACAATTTACAGTTCTTTACTACAAACATTATTATGCAACAAACAAAACCAACTCAGAACTAAAATAATTGTTTTTAATTTGATCAAAAAAAAAATTCGCGCTCGCTTCGCTCGCGCATCAACTGTTCCTAATTTTCTTTCTTTTGTTTTGACTATAACTTAGAGTTCTTTACTCCAAGCATTATCATACAACAAAAAACATAACATTTATTTGCAAAAATAAAACCGACTTAAAAAAACAATACAACAAATTGAAAATTGTTGGCAATTTTTTTTTGTGGCTCTTTTAAAGCTTTGGAATATTGTTAATTGTAATTTATGACTCTTTAGACTCAAAAGGTTGCCGACCCCTGCGCTAGGCGAAAGGCTGGTTTAAAATACACATTTAAGCTTTAAGGCACGCTTGAATTTTTGTGCTTAATTTAATAATGGATTCATTATTGTGTGCTACAAGTTTTATTACTAAGGAATAACACAAGGACAACTTTTGAATACTAGCCCTAGGGAGCGGCGTTCTTACTTACATATCTACCAGATTTATCAATAAAATAGTCTCCATAAAATTGTTTCAACGTAAATCCGGAAATTTCTGGATTACCAACTCGTTTTGTAATTTTTATTAATACGAAAAAAAGAAAATAACAAAACAAACACTATATTTGGCATCAAATCTGGCACCATTATCGAAGCTTTTCCCAAAGGGACATCCTAGAATAGAAATCGCAGTGAGAGGTGATGAATAATGAAGATGTAACAATCGTCAACAGAGAGGACAAACAATTGATAGACAATTCGAAATACAATAGAGTGGTTGCTCTCTCGTGGGGAATAGCAAAGGCAAAAAGGAAAAGTGTTTTTTTCTCAGAGGATAGTCAACGTACCTACTTTAAAACTGAGTTTGAATTTTTAATAGTGTCGCCAACAAGAAAAAAAACGGCCAACTGCGTGTCGGGCAACGCTTTGTAGAGTTACGAAGTAGGTTTTAGTTGGTCGACTATAACTCTGTAGTAACCGGTTAAGCCTACTTAGCCGTGATAGTTTTTCTTGCAAGTTCATTATTTTTCACAAATCTAGGAGCAGCCATTAAGAAGATAAGGCGGGGGGGACGCTCGAACCGAGCAAAAAAATGTTTTTTTTAAAGCGTGATATTTTGCAAACGGCTCCCTAAATTGGAAAATGATCTTAAGACACCTACTTTATTTTTAAAACACCTATCTAACGATATCCCACACAATGGGATACACAAGAAAAATAATATTCATTCGCACGTTACGTGTATGGCAGGTACCCGAAAACAAAATATTTTTAAAACTTTATATTACCACTTTGTCGGCGTAATGAATATGCATATCCATACTAAATTTCAGCTTTCTATTACTAATAACCTCTGAGCTATGCCGCGGACAGACAGATGGCATAGTTCTATTATGATTGATTAAACCACGGATAGACCAATTCCTGACGACATGTAAGCTGTAAGACAGGTTTATGTTATTTCATTCCATTTCTTATAATATAAAGCAATAGTAGCTATTTCAATTATAACCGAAGTACCAAAATGTGTTCTTAATTATGATGTCTAATTGTGGTATGAACCGTTACGAGTAATTAAGTTAAATATTCGGCGTGGGTTCCAAAATTGGTTTTGTAATATTGTCGTATTAAAGTTTACTATCTCAATAATTAGTTTGTCTGTTTGGTAATATGGCGGCGTGGTTATTTTGGGTAGCGAGATAGTTATGTTCTATTTGATATTGTCTATCATTGTTATGCCTAATGATAATTAAATTAGTTGTATTGCTATTCAGCCTAATACCATAGCAATAATCTCCAGACTGACTTCGACCACGGCGGCCAATCTCAATGAAGACTAAAGTCGGAAGCTAGAAAGTCTGACAACCAGTCTTATTAAGGGCTACCGTGATAACCGGTTACTGGGTTGTGGAGGTCCGATAGGCAGTCGCTCCATGTAAAACACTGGTACTTAGCTGGATCCGGTTTAGACTGGAAGCCGACCCCAATATAATTGGGAAAAGGCTAGGCAGATGATGAGTTGAACCGGGAATTCAGTATTGAGATAGCTTAAAACCTGACAAAGGATATAAGAAAGTACCTACTTTTTATTCGTCGTTCGTTTAGGAAGGGTGAAACTGCAGGCAACAGCTAGTTTTAAATAAATCCTCACAAAAGGCATTCATCCTGCCGGGCAGACTATTTTGATTGATAGACCCCGTGAGTGCTCAAGCGTGAAAATCCAAAAATTTATAAAGCTCATTAATCTGACAATGGACCATCACTTTGTTACTGTAGTACAGATGAGAACAGAAGGCTAATATTATTAAGTATTTTTTATATTCTAAAGAATTAAAATAACAGTCTAGTTTTAGATTAAAAAATAGAGAATTTTTTTTTTCATCGTTTTAGGACCTACAAATTTTATAGCTTGCCGGGGCTGTGGGACATTCGAAAGAGATATTGTGCCCTCGGAATATAAGGGCTGAGGAAGAAACATGGATGATTTCCCATCCGAAAAAAAGGACCTAAAATAACCTCCTATAGACCTTTATAATACAAACAAAGATAATATTTATTATTATAATAAATACAATTAGTAAATGTATTATGGTGAGGCACAATTATTATGTCTTTAACGGGAAAACTTGGTAGGTGGCAAAATAAATGGCTATACTGACTTTGGTACCTCTGCTTAGGCCCAAGTTCACCGACAAGATAACAGTCCGATCAACTCAAAACAGCTGTTCACCATAAATTCAAACTTCTGTCTTACGATGGATAGCTTATCATTTGGGTTTTTTACTCCTAAAACGGTTGATTACCAATCCGGGGTTGGACAAGAATTGGGTTGCAAAAAAATCCCGCTTCGTGGTTAAAACACGTTTTATTTAACAGGCCGATTAGGTAACCATCTCTCGGTGAATTTGGCCCTTAACCTTTTAGGAAAAAAATCAAGCGTTATGTATCTAATTATATCATAAAATAAAAACTATAAAAAATATTTATTATTTTCATTTTATTTTTTTATTGAAGATCAAAATAAATTGTCAGGAGTTTTCCTACTGTTTTTAATTTCCTTTGACAATGTAACAAAGCCCAAAAAGATTGTAGACGTAATACCCATAAAAGGGCTAATGGTAGGCCTTTCAATGAATTCAATGATAAACAGGCATTGTGACGAATATATTTTGGAACATTTTGAGAATGGGGAATCAGGGGGGGGGGGATATTACGTCACTTTGATGCGTATTAACCGTTGTTGTGTTACGTGTGTAGGGTTTTAATATTAAGTGATAAAACCGTAGTCGATAAGGAACCTTTTTAGTTTCGCTATGTCCATCTGTCTGTCTGTCCGCGGCAGAGCTCAGAGGTTCTTGGTACTAGAAAGCTATCTAACAATAATAGACCTATCTAACAATACCCCATACGACGGGATACACAAGAAAAAAAAATCATCCCCACTAAAAAAAGTAGTACCTAAACAGAAAAAACATTGAAAATTTTATTTTACCACTTTGTCGGCGTGATCTACATGCATATCCATACCAAATTTCAACAACCTCTATCTATACTTATAATAAATCTGTAGAGAGGTCAATTCTGTACATGAAATAT
Source organism: Pyrrhia umbra (assembly GCA_963891755.1). Taxonomy (NCBI): domain Eukaryota; kingdom Metazoa; phylum Arthropoda; class Insecta; order Lepidoptera; family Noctuidae; genus Pyrrhia; species Pyrrhia umbra. The sequence goes on along the minus strand of OY982934.1, from coordinate 4,530,200 downwards.
ATTTCAAAAATAACTATCAGGGGGTGATTAGGGATCGATACTGATGCCAAAAATGCAATCAGTAAAATTTTTGTTTGTCTGTCTGTCTGTATAAACTTTATAGAAACAAAAACTACTCGACGGATTTTAACGAAACTTGGTACAATTATTTGTCATACTCCTGAGATGGTTATAGTATACTTTTCATCACGCTACAATCAAATAATAATAGGAGCAGAGCAGTGAAGGGAAATGTTGTCATTTTGTTTAAACGCGCTAATCTCAGGAACCGCTGGTCCGATTGCAATAATTCTTTCAGTGTTAGATAGTCCATTTATCGAGGAAGGCTATAGGCTATATATCATCACGCTAAGACCAATAGGAGCGGAGAAGCACTATTCCACGCGGACGAAGTCGCTGGCAGAAGCTAGTAGGAAATAAAGTCAACAAAGTAAAAATCTTTGTGCGAGATATATAACAAAATACACATCCACGTGTAATCCACGTCCTTATTCTACATAGTACACGTATCATATGAATTGATTAGATTTATTTTATTCTGCGGCCTTCGACAACCTTTCAGACTTTATTAAGTTCCAATAAGATTCGTCTCAAAAAACCAATGACTTATGGTAAAGAATCAGAGAGTGTCTTTCGACGAATTCTTAGTTGACTGCTTTTTAGGGTTCCGTAATCAACAAGGAACCCTTATAGTTTAGCCATATCCATCTGTCTGTCTTTCCCCGGCATAGTTCTGAGGTCTTCAGTACTAGAAAGCTTAAATTAGATATGGTTATGGATATTGATCTCACCGATAAAGTGGTAAAACAATTTTTTTCCGATTTGCGAGAATGAAGCTACAAAGTCCCATTTTTTGTAAGATTTCTCTAACTTCTGAATCCTTTTATCCCTAGAAATATGAAAAAAATACGGTATTAGCAAATATAATAAAGGAAAACTATCACGGCGTGGTCAGACTTGAAGTCGACCAACTAAAACGTAATACGGAACCCTATTGCGCGCCGCCCGACACGCACATAGCGGTTTTTTTTTATATAGTAATAATAACGTAATTTCAAAAAAATATTCTTCTAAGAGCCTCCTTGAAATAAAAATACTTCACATATTACATGTAAGTAGTAATAAGCTCTCAGTATTATTTTCACACTTGTATTTTTATGTAGTGGCAATATTTCACGGTAAGTTGGCAACACTGCCAGTAATGGCGATGCGTAGACTATTTGGCGCCAACAGCCTTTATAATAACTACAAATAAAATATTTGAATACAAAGAAAACCTTATTTCTTAGATTTTATTTTGTTGAGACCTGACTAATATCATTATACCTTATTTTGTACAGACGAAAGGGTATTTGTATAATAATAAGTAATAAGATTTAGAAAAGAAACACATATTTCAAAATAATCCTTACTAATATATATATAATATTATAAATGCGAATGTAACTCTGTCTGTCTGTCTGTCTGTCTGTCTGTTACGCTTTCACGCCAAAACTACTGGACCGATATAAATGAAATATGGTACAGAGATAGAATAGACCCTGAGGAACAACATAGGCTACTTTTTACCCGGGTGCGCTAAGTAGTTCCCTCGGGATGCGGGTGAAACCGCGGGAAACAGCTAGTATTAAGTATATATTATTTTGAAAGCTTATAAATATTTTTTTAATATTTTTTTTTAGCTTTCATAATAATTCCATAGTACCTACATGTAATGGTAGCTGGGAAAACTAGACGAAATACAATTCAGCAAAGTGTTAAGCCACAGGCACATAGGTATATTATACAAGCGCCAGTAGCCTCAGATTAAAAATATTTATATTATAAATAAAATATATTTTTTACAAAAAACTGTTAGAGCATTATTATAATTTTATTATTTTCTTACAAAAAAAATATTAAAAAAATATTTGTCGTTTCTATGCCTTCTTAACCACCTATAATGTAGCTCTTAAAATATTTCCGGTATGAATAGATGGACCGATACACGTACAGAAGAATTATATATAGGTATGTATTGTATGTATTTGTCACCTAACTCCTCCTTAACGGCTTGACCAATATGGATGAAATTTTGTGTATATATTGGAGTGGGCTCCTCGATGAAACCTGGTGGATGCCGTCGTTTTCATAAAAACGGCAAAGTTAGTATAGTACTACATCTGTCCGGACCGCTAATATAATAAAATTAAGTGTATAATACATAATTAAACAATTTCTTTTCTTATCAAAATCCTCCTTAATTCTAGGTATAGATTACAAAAGTAGAAGGCGATTGTTCCCAGTAATAATGGAGTGCGATCTAGATTATTCTAACACAAATAGCTACCTAAACCTAGACCTTGTTGATGGAATTAGTCTAGCATCTTAGCGGCTCAAGCCGACAGAACCTAACACAAAGCAACCCAATTTACTAGTAGCCGCATCATACTAAATAACAATTAGTTGTTTACACGTTGTTTACTGAAATTTAAGTTAATTTGACTAGGTATTTGTTTTACTTCACGGGGTTATTGACGGTGAATCATCACTATATATTATAAAACAAAGTCCTCCACCGCGTCTGTCTGTCTGTTCGCAATAAACTCGAAAAGTACAGCACCGATTTTCATGCTATTTTCACCAATGGATAGAGTGGTTTTCGAGGAATGTTTTAGTATATAATTCCACGCAGGCGCTACTCATCAATATAAAGATTCATGGTATAAAAAGTTGTTTTCCTTTAAATATTTCAAATTAGTTAATTGTTAAATATTATGATAGAAACACTAGGTCTAGTGGGCCTAGCACGAATCACTTTAGAAAAAGTATTCGTAGTAATTTTTAATGAAATACTAGCCACTTACGTAGGTATATACTATTTATTTAAATTGATGACTTTTATCATATCTTTGGATGCTGCAAATTGTTATTTATGCATTGTAAACATTAATTTTGCTTTGGTATGGTTGTTTTTATGTTTCGAAAATAACATTAACGTTACGATTACATGTTACTGCGATAAAAAGTAAATGGTCTTAGATAAAATTTTGCATAAATATATCTTGAACCCTGGGGAAAGACAAAGGGTGTTAGTAAATAATACTAAATAATGTTTGTTATTTAATAATTTAATATTATTTATATTAATAATTTATTTGCATTATTTAGTGGTGCAACATTTGGTATCATTAAAAAAAATGCACTCAGTCATATTTATTCAAACTAAATTAAATATAATGTTTATGTTACCTTTTAATAGCTCTTCTAGCAAATAGTTGCGTGTCCTACTGAAAATAAATTATTTTCTTTGTATTTTTCAAAGTACCTTCTAAATAAAATAAAAGCGAAATTATTATTTTTAAAAGAGAAAACAGTTTTATATAAAATATTATTTTGTAAGAGCAAATAAACACGATAACATAAATTTGTATAATTTATTCAGGCGTTCGGATAACATTTAGTTTTATCACTAGTTTTGATCAAAACAAGTATCAATTCAGTTTTGAATTATATTAATGCTATCTTTAAAATCATTAATTTGATATTATTGTTTTATATTAAAAAAACAAGTTATTTAAATATTCGGTTTGACTTTTAAAACCAACAAATGCTGGGATGCATTATTAATGTCAGATATCAGGTCGCTGTGAAAACCTCTACTGTTTTAGGTTGATTTTTGTGAAGCGAATTCTTACAAGAATAAATTAGCATCGCTTAGCATAGCTTGAGGAGATATGAATCTTAATGTCACAAAAGAACTATCTCGTCAAAGTAACTACGTATATTTCCTCTAATAGGTAATACTCTACCAATTCTGCTGTCATAAGATAAAAGGGCGTAACTAATTTATTTCTTGATATTGAGTTAAGTAAGATTACGAATATGTATTTCTCTGTAACTTCATATCGAAAAAAAATGTAGCTACGCCTTTTCTTCTTATGACGGCAGTATTGAAGTGCTCGTGGATAAGAACAGCCGCACGGATTGTTTAATTAAGATTAAGCTGCGCTTGCTGTGGACTTGGATGGGTGACCATCTATGTCATACCGAGACTCCTCCATGCCTCGGAAAGCCGTTGGTCCCTTGTAGATCTTTCAGAGTCGTTACGGGTAGTCAGAAGCCAGAAATTCTGACAACCATCTATTTGTAAGAAATATGTATGGTCTTAGTCGGTAACTGGGTAGTGGGGGTCAAATAGGCAGTTGCTCACTTAATATTATAAAATTCGTTTATTCGCGGTAACTGCAGCGAAAAATCTTGTCAAGACACCACTACACTGTCGCGTCGGTCGTGTCGCGCCAACAATGGGACGCTGTCACTTCGAACGATGACACATGTCAAACACGCATACATATCCGTCGCAGGCAGCTGGCGTTTTACGCAAAAAATATTATTTTATTGTGAAGGCTTTAAAATAAGACTTCTTGACAGATATTTTAATGGTATCGTTATCTATTTGTTTGTGACCCTTCTTAAGAAGGAGCTCGTGGTGAAAAATATATGTTAAAAAAATAATAATATGTAAAGTGTATATTTAGGAAAGGGTTAAAGTATCTCGCACCATAATGCGAAAATGTGAAGTAAGTACTCGTAAAATGAAAAAATAAATAAATAGGTAAACTATTTTACTTCATTTACGAGATCCCAGATCGCCATTGCTGTGTCCGTACAATCTTTACATACAAAACATGCATATGGAATAAGAATGAGCTGTGCTCATATTGTGAGCGGGTTATCAATTTATGAGTTGGCTCACTGAAAACCGGCTAGAGCTAGGTACAATATAAATTCTAAATTCAGAAATATCTGTTTGTCAGACTTAAAGAATATTAGCAACATTAAAAAAAATTGGTATATTAACCTAGCTGTTAGTCACGCAAACTTCAACTTTAAATTATAATTATAATATATGGAGTTGTGTGTGTATGTAGGTGGATATGCTCTAGACTAGGCTTTAGTATACACATAATTGATATTTAAATAATGGGCACAATTGAATGCTAACGTGTGTACTATTTTGAAATTTAATGCTATTATCTTTATTGTGCACCGAATGATCTCCTCAATTGGTCTCCTTTATGGTCTGTTATCACAGCCGCTCTTTCATACCCCTAACACCGGGGGCTGTTTACTCACAAATGTTTATAAGAGCTTCGCCCGCGTGGGCTATTCGAATTCCAAATTTTCATTAGAACATGTCTAACCCTTTAGGGTATGAATTTAGAAAAATCCTTTCCTAGTGCACACTTACGTCGTTCAAAAACCAGCGGTTTCAGGTGTACGTTGATTGATCAGTCAGACAGTCAGTTTCTTATTTCATAGGTATACAACGTGTAAAAAAAATAAGCAATAATATTCAAGGGTATGTACATATATCAAGTATAGATGCTACTGACAAAATCTTATTATTAAATCTGTTAACTTTTTTTTTCATATTTTTTTTTCACTAAATTTTAATAGGCTTATTAGGCTAGTTGACGAATAGGTAGAAAATAAGGGGTAACTTATTTGCAAACTCTGCATTATTGATCTTCAAATTTGAGTTTATTAACCCATTTTTAGGGCTGTAAACTATTTTTTTTAACAAAAACTGTTAATTATTTTTGTTCTAAAACTATAAGATCCCATAAGATTTCCAGTTCCTAATACGGCGCAAAAGATTTGTTATCACCGTATGTGTAGCCCGCCTTAATTTTATTGCTTATTTTTTTACACGTTGTATATATAGACTAGCTTTCCGCCAGCGGCTTCAAAGCATTCAAATTAAAATTGACAGAGTTTCATACAAACTTTGCCCCTCTTTTTCACCTTCTTAGGGGTAGAATTTCGTAAAATTCTTTCTTATCGGATGCCTACGTCTAGTTCCAGGTCTCTGCGATCAGCGGTTTAGGTTGTGCGTTGATCCGTCAGTCATTCAGGATAAAGCATTCTATGTATATGTATAGATTGGTCTAATTCCTTCCAAATATAACAATTATTTTTACTACCCGCTCTCAATGCGACCTTACCTCATAGAACTTTGTTGACACCTGGACTTAATCTCATTCAATATTCATACGCCTACAGTCGCCCGAACAACGAATAAAATAAGCATTTTGTTTACAAATAGCCACTCAGTAGCTGACAGGCATATTGCTCGGGAGGCTATTGAAGTTTAGGCTGGTTTTTGTAGGTACTGTAGTGTATCGAAAAGGATCTAGATAGGTGCGAATAAAATGATTATCTAAAAATACACACATTCTGATATTAGATACTAGCTTTCCGCCACGCCAGGCGGCTTCGCTCGCGTGGGCTATACGAACTCAAATGAAAAATTACAGTGTCATACAAACTTGGCTCCCATTTTTCACCCCCTTAGGGGTACAATGTCAAAAAAATTCTTTCTTATCGGATGCCTATGTCATACACCCTCCAAGTTTCAGGTCTCTACGATCAACGGTTTAGGCCGTAGTCATACAGGACAAAACATTTTATATGTATAGATAAAGTGATTTATTACTTTGATGGTTTATCTCCTGGCTTTTTTTAAATGCTTGTCAATTGTTTTGTGTCGCTAGAAATATAAAATGTGACCAAAATTAAAAAAAATACCGGCATCTCTTGGAACATCATATTTGAACTTTCTTTAGTATTGTGCCGATACCAAATAAATATTGTAACAATTGTAAGCTAAATTGTCTCTGATTACTGGTTATAATTTGTTCAAACAACGCGGGCGATGCCGCAGCTAGAAGATTGTATGAATGTATAATCCTACTAATTACTATAATATTATAAATGTGAAAATATGTGGACTATTCTATGTAGGTTTCTTACTTTTCCACCCAAAATCTAATGAATGGATGTGGATGAAACTTGGTATCCACAAAGTCTATAACCTGAATAAACACAGGATTTTTTCTTAGGTGCGCTTAGCTCCCTCAGAATGGGGGTGAAACTGCGGGAAATAGGTAGCTAATTGTATATATGGAGGTACCTATATATGTTTTTATCGTGTCAGTTAATGGCCAGAAAGTAATGATACTGAAAAAATACTCTTTCACATAAAATCCCCCAATGAAAACCAATCAAAAAAGAAAAAGTTATATTGTGCTTTCATTTTAAACAAAATAAATTGCGCCTTAGGGCCTTATTAAATTAATCCGTCTAGACAAAAAAGGTAATGCTTGATTGATCCAGTCGAATAAGTAAAAGCCTGGAATTTTGATCGCAAAACCAGTCTAGTGTGAAATATTGGAGCTGATGTTAAAGTTGTTATTCGACAGTTACTGATACTGCTCTTTTGTTCCACGATCACAAATAGATCGAAACTACTAGAAAATATTGTTTTGATCAAAAATGTTATACGCTATTGGTAAATAGGTTGCCTTTGGAAGGTAGCAGCCATTTCTATCATTACGGTCGACGTTAAGCTTTTATTTACTAGGTGACGTAGTCACTGATTCAGTAGCTACAAAAAAGATTTAAGTTAAATTTATTTCCATTTTGTAACCTAACTTAAGGTAAGGTATTAAATACAGACTCATTCGTCATAGCTAAACTGAGTAAGTAGTATGAGTTATATTCAGTTCAAGCCCCCTGGCGGCCAGGGTGTTGTGTTGTTCTATACGTAAATTCCCTGTTGATTAAACACCCTGTTAATCTTATCTTCTTCTTCTTATCGTGTAGGCTACAGGGTTACTAAACTATCAAGCCCTAGTGTTAGAGTTTTTTCAAACTCACCTGATGGCCTCTGATATGGAATTTTAACAACGACCGCTATTAAATTAAGGTAACAGCCGAGGACGACGGCAAAAAAACACAAGACAAACTTCCTGACTCCGGGCTGATTTGTGACTTTTTTTAAACCTATAAAGCGATGCCTGTTTTCGTCAAATCGTAGCTGTCTTGCCTGACCCGGGAGTCGAACACTTGATCACGTTCCCAGCAGTCGCACTTTCGACTCCTAGACTGTTTAGATAGTTAATCATATTAAAGTGCTTTAATTTAAACTTACCCAAAAGGTAAATCGTATACAAAGCAGAACCCATAAGTTAGGTGTCTCGTTAATAACTAAATGTTAGGTAAACACGTGTTAGTTAAGTTCCGAAGTATCCCTGAAACTTACAATAACTTTGCTTAATGTAGTTAGTGATTTAGATTGTTAACAAAATAATGTTATTTTGTTATTCATTTAAGTTATTTAATACTGTTTTGTCGGTCCGGTAGTCGCAAACGCGACTGCTGTGAACGGAATCATGAGTTCGGTTCTGGGGTCGGGCAAAAATAGCTTTTTGTTTTGTTTTTTTTCACAAATCAAAGTTTTTTGTTCTTTTTATCACATCTGATAAGAAAGGAATTTCCGAAATTCTATCCTTAAGAGGGTGAAAAAGGGGGGCAAAGTTTGTGTGAAACTCTGTCATTTTTAGGGTTCCGTAGCCAAATGGCAAAAACGGAACCCTTATAGATTCGTCATGTCTGTCTGTCTGTCTGTCTGTCTGTCTGTCTGTCTGTCCGTCCGTATGTCACAGCCATTTTTTTCCGAAACTATAAGAACTATACTGTTGAAATTTGGTAAGTAGATGTATTCTGTGAACCGCTTTAAGATTTTGACACAAAAATAGAAAAAAAGTAATAAATTTTGGGGGTCCCCATACTTAGAACTGAAACTCAAAATTTTTTTTTTCATCAAACCCATATGTGTGAGGTATCTATGGATAGGTCTTCAAAAATGATATTGAGGTTTCTAATATAATTTTTTTCTAAACTGAATAGTTTGCGCGACAGGCACTTCCAAAGTGGTAAAATGTGTGTCCCCCCCCCTGTAACTTCTAAAATAAGAGAATGATAAAACTAAAAAAAATATATGGTATAGACTACCATGCAAACTTCGATTGAAAATTGGTTTGAACGAGATATAGTTAGTAGTTTTTAAGTAATCAGCAATTTTCCTGTACAAACAAACTTAATTATGCGGTCGGAAAAAAAACAAGATAATTGCGACTTTAATGCGTATTTTTTCTTTCCAATGGTCGGAACCCTCGGTGCGCGAGTCCGACTCGCACTTGGCCGGTTTTTTATTCGTATAGCCCCCGCGGTCGAAGTCGCTGGCGGATAGCCAGTATGTCAATATAAACACAAAGCAATGTTATCTACATTTTTTTTACATTTTAATTAGCGGTCGATGTTGGTAAAAAATTTCGTCACATTAATAACGAACGTTCTAGGAGTACCACCTATATCTACGATTTTTCTTGAAATAATAAAAAATAAATCTCGGGTTTTGCGACAATCGAATTTAGTTTAAAATACTGTACTAAGCAGTTATTTGAGTGCGGTTTCAAATGAACTTCAAAATTGTAAAAACTTGACTAATTTCATACGACTATTTCTCAGAAATTTAAGAAACTTGTTTATTTCCAATAAAATCTAGGCTTGTCTAGGTGACTTTCAAGCTTAACCCTTGTAGGGCAATGAATACATCTTTGAAACTGAAAACTTTGAGGTTTTATTTATATATGAGCTGCAATTTATTAATTCGTAACATACTTTGGCTTTTTACTTAGAATTCACTTAACGTGCGCTTTAATCTAGCTTGGTTTGCTTTTCAACTCTTGCTTACCTACTTGTATTATAAATGTGAAAGCAATTCTGTCTGTGCGCGGTATAGCTCAGAGGTTCTAAGTACTAGAAAGCTGAAATTTGGTCATGACATTTGATCACACCGACAAATCGGTAAAATCAAAATATGTTTTTTTTTTATAAATATTATAACTCCCATACCTGTCTTGTGAATATTTTTTTCTCGTCGTGTGAAATATTATTGGATAGGTCTTTCAAAAATATTATAGATGCATGAAGACCGTTTTGCGGCTAAGAGATCCATTTGCAAAATATCTAGCTTTAAAGTGCGTCCCCCTAACTTGAATGGCTGTACCTAGATTAGTGAAAAAAATCACAGATGTAGCATATATAACGAACTTCAAAGGTAAACTATCACGGTTAAGTAAGCTTAACCGGTTACAGATACAGAGGTATAGCATAGCCGATCAACTGAAACGTATTACGAAATCCTACTGCGCGTGGCCCAACACACTTGGCCGGTTTTTTTTATCAAACTTATTTATTTTTAGACACTTCCTTTTTCTTTTATCATCATCTGCCTAGCCTTTTCCCAACTATGTTGGGGTCGGTTTCCAGTCTAAACCGGATGCAGCTGAGTACCAGTGTTTTACATGGAGCAACTGCCTATCTGACCTCCACAACCCAGTGACCGGGTAACAAGATATCCCTTGGAAAGACTGGTTGTCAGACTTTCTGGCTTCTGACTACCCGTAACGACTGTCAAAGATTTACAAATGACAACCGGGACCAACAGCTTAACGTGCTTTCCGAGGCACGGAGGAGTCTCGCTATGACATAGATGGTCACCCATTCACGGACCGCCCGAGCCAAGCGCAGTTTAACCTTTGATCGGTCGACCCGTGCGGCTGTTACTTAGCCACGAGCTCCTCCTTCCTTTTTCTTTAATGTAAGTACCTATAATATTTATATCATAATACAATATTAAAAGTTGGCTGTTATTCAAGTACCAAAATATCATAATAACTTAATCCTACAATCCAGCTAGCTAAGTCCTATTCAGGCGCTTAACTTACGCAAATAGTTGGTCGCCAAGTCAACAAGTTAGGATGATAATTTATTGACCGAATACAATTCAATGTTTGGCTATATGCTTACTTAATTATTTGGGTCAGCTTCCAAATTCCCAAAGGATGTGTTCAAGCATGTAACGGTTAATTGGTTATCGATATTTGTGTGGTAACAGATACATTTTCTGATCTATTATATTTAAAAACTAGCTTTCCGCCAGCGGCTTAATTAATAAAATAAATTAATAACAAAAAAAAAACGATCGAAGACGCTGAAAGAGTCATCATGACCATTTACAGCGTAATAATATTATTAGGTATAAACTACATAACGAGTAATTTTATTTATTGTATTCTGCTACTAGCTTGCATGTCTGTTTGTAATAATGTTTATCATTCTAGCATGTTTCAACTTACTTTCATTAAGTTTTATCTCGCTTATGTGTAAAGAAAACCTATTTGTATCACAGTATAACGAACGTTGTGGGTTTTTATGTAACAATTATAATAATTATTATTATTATTTCTAAATCCAATCTATAATATTGACAAATAAATTAAATTCAAGTGAAAGGCATTTAAATAAAGAAATAAAAAATATTTATGTTTATTCCTTGTTTTATTCTTTTGAGCTAATGCGATAGCGAAGTCACGCAGGTAAAAATACATTAAAATAATTATTTTTGACTGTTCTTTTTTCGTGTAGTCTCTAAGACAGTTAAAATTATTTTGGCGAGATTTTCAAGGATCAGTGATGTCATAACTACCTTCCTAAAATTACTTTTATTACCTATAGAAAAACCCAACCCAAACCCCATCAGAGAAAGTCGCAGGCTGAAGCTAATAGTTAATATCAATCGTAAATAGGATCAACTGGGCTTATATTTAATCAAGGTAGGCGCCAGAAGAAATATGAAAACCTCAATATGGGAGCTGGAAAAGTTTAAGGGAAGCTTATGGGGGATATCTGTTAGGATCCAATCATCAACGCTCAAGTTTACCATGGAGTCACCTTGCTTGTCAATTAAGGTCGGACAGTAAACGAACTAATTAAACTATTTATTTCGAAACGATCGTTTCAATGTTAGTTCCTTAATAAAAAATGCAGAATCTATTTATAGCCGTCGGTGTTATAATTTTGACCACTGTGCCTGTGGCACTGTGGCAGCTCTTAAATGGGTGAACCAATTTGGGTGCGGTATTTTAAATTTAATTATTTTAACATTATAAATTGAAATATAAAATGATGCAATAAATTAATATACCTAGTTAAGTTACTCTTGTACGATTTTGTTTATTTATTTACATTTAAATTTAATAAAGTATACAAACTATAGATACTAAATTACATTTCTCCCACGAATAGAAGTCTCCGGACGAGTGTTGAAAGGCGCCGTGAAAATGTTTGCAGGTGCTATTCTCCTTTAGAGAGGTGCGATTGCAGTGCTGTGCACGTCTACGGAACCCCTACTTTGCTGCCCCAACAGTGCTCACACTTGCACAATGAGCACCTAGTACCTGCTTGAAGGAATCAAAAATACAGTGGTAAATGACAAAAAACAAAAAAAAATTACATGTAAGTTTGAATTTTGGAAAAAATGGTACATTTTGTTTTACACCAGCTAAACTGCCGCCTGGAAGAAAAAATAAATAATATGATGAGATATGGTTTATTTTTTTCTGAATAATCATAATCTTCTTTTTTGATACCACAAAGTCAGTTAGAACTAAAAATCAATATAGGTAGGATATTCCAAAATAAAACAATGTATAAAATAGAAATGTTCAGGCCTTACCATAAAGTGCTAAAGCAGGAATAGTTTCGAAGTAAAAAAGAGACGGTGCTATACGACGTTAGTAGCTTTGTCTCGTTCTCACACCTGAATAGTGATTGCAAACCCACGTGGTGGTACGGCCCTAGAGAAAATATATGAGGATAGCAACGACGCGAGTTCATTTTGTATGACAATACAGTCAAATTAGGTCAATGATTGTTACGTTGTCGTTATTATGATTAAAGGGTTAGTCTAACAATATGGCAACATCGCTGGGATTTTGTTTTGTTTAGTGAAAGATGAAATGTTACCTGTAGCAGTAAATTCTACTAATGTAATAAATGCGAAAGTGTGTCAAACTCAAACTCAAAAACGTTTATTGAAATTAGACTAATTAAATTAGTACTTTTTCACGTCAAAATACATTTATGACAGCACCCCAAAAACGCCCACCCTTCACTGCTTCCTAGTGTTATGACTGGAAAGAAGAAGCAGTGATGAACAAACTTCCCAGCAACACAGCTGTCTATTACAATTTTATTTTATAATATAAATATGTCATATTTTATTTACAATATTCATATTTGATTATATGATGCACCGTGTTTACAATACAAATTTGTTTGTTTGTGTAAATATATATTGTCCACTTCAGAGCTGCTATCTGCTTTTATCATTAAAATAGTCATTTGCGAGAGGATTTATCTAAATTTGTTTCTCTTTCACATTGGTATATAATGTAACTAACGTAACTAGATCTGCAATTACTAAGCAAAATGCGTGCCACAAAAGTTTGAGCCCCCAGCCACAAATTCATGTCATCTGTCAGCTTGACTTCAACTGACTATCTGCAAAATCTGATTGTCGCCGTCTTTGTCAAACAGATGTCACGTACATATTGTTTCGGTTAGTGTAAAAGAGATAAATAGAGTGTTGCATCAAAGTGGTTACTAGTTTCAAAGCTACAAAAATTGCTTAAGTTTTTTTTGACGCGTAATGTTCGGGTTTGCCTCTCTATTGTAGGTATATATTTCGATGCTCATTCACACAAAAAGCAATGAATGAATCTGGATGACATTTTGGTAAGTACACACATAGTTTATAACCTAATACTGTTTCCCGGGCGCGCCAAACAGTTCCCTCGGAAAGCCGGCGAAACCAATTTTGGTTTAGCCATTTTACCGTAAAAGCGTCACCAACAAATAAACAAACAGACTTTTGCGTTCATAATATTAGTTAGGACCTATTATTGAAAGACCTATGTAACGATACCCCACGCACGACGGCATATACGACATAAAAATATGCATCCCCACTTTACGTGTAAAGGAGGTACCTACCCTAAAAAAATATAATGTTTATCATTATTTTATTTTACCACTTTGTCGGCGTGAGCAATATACATATCTACACCAAATTTCAGCTTTCTAGTACCAAGAACCGCTGAGCTATGCCGCGGACAGACAGACAGACACTCGGAGAAACTATAAGGGTGAAGCAGATGAATGTTTAATACGAAAGTAATAAATGTAAATAATAATATAATACCCACATGTAATATGAGTAATATTTAAATCGTCTCGGAACGTTGGAGTTTCAAATTGAGTTGTTGAAAACATAGTTATGTTCCGCCGTAAAATTGTTTCATCTTTTGAGTTTTGTATTGCAACTGAAATCATTCTCATATGCAATTTTAACAAAGTAATTGGCAGTATTTCATTAATTGTTCACGTGTAAAGTGCTAAAGATTTTTTATTAGGTAAATATATTGTGTGTATATCAAAGTGTTGGCACAGATTGTAAATATGTAAAGAGAGTGGGGAAGAAAATAAGACTACGATAACACACCTATGTATTTCGTATATATAATTCTTCTGTTTGTCACCTAACTCCTCTTAAACGGCTTGACTGATTACGATAAAATGTGTATATGTGAGAGGGTCTTGAGGAGCTCGTGGCTAAGTAATAGCCGCACGGGTCGACCGAGCTTGACGCGGTCGGTTGGGTGACCAACTATGTCATAGCGAGACTCCTCCGTGCCTCGGTAAGCTCGTTAAGCCGTTGGTCCCGGTTGTCATTTGTAGATCTTTGACAGTCGTTACTGGTAGTCAGAAGCCAGAAAGTCTGACAACCAGTCTTACCAAGAGGTATCGTGTTACCCGGTAACTGGGTTGTGGAGGTCAGATAGGCGGTCGCTCCATGTAAAACACTGGCACTCAGCTGCATCCGGTTTAGACTGGAAGCCGACCCCAACATAGTTGGGAAAAGGCTAGGCAGATGATGATGTGAGATGGATGGATTCTACGGTTTATCACTACGCTTGCTCAAGGCCGATTAGCGATTTCAGACCTTTTTTAAGTCCAGATTTTCTCACATGTTTTCCTTCTCCGTTAGTCAGTGACATCTAAGATACATTTAAAAAGTAGGTACATCCGACTTTAGAAAAGTCACATTGGCACTAGCCAGGATTCGAACTCGACATCAATCGTACACGACATACAGGTGTCGAAACTACTAGGCCACAACGATTCAGGATTATTAGGATACATCCATGACCATTTTTTTGCGATTCTTAACCCTTTTCCTACCGTAGTTGGTTTAAAATAAACCAATTTAGGTACGTAGGTAGCTACTGCTGCTATTACCCCATCTTTGAGCAATCAAAGCACTTTACATCGTTCCATTTCCTCACCTCTCAATAAGGACTAATTAATAGTATTATGCTATATAATACATTTGCACAGCTCTTCAGCCGAACGACCGCCGAAACTGACGAGGTTGAGTGGTTCCTGAGCACTATCGTATGTACCTACTCATATGCTGCATGCGAACGTGGTGTCGACAACCGATATTTTAAGCCGTGGAAACTAGGATACGGAATGTATACAATATTTTGGAAATTGAACATTATTATGAGGCAGATTAGGTGGTTATTAAAATGACGACGATGAAGGACTTACGTAACATAACGAATATGGATGTCAATTTCGTAAACGGTTAATTCAGATTTAAAAAAATGTTTTATTGGTAGGTACTCATATATTTAGCGTAAAAGAGTTATGTACAAACGAATAAAAAAACTCATTTTAGCATTTATAATTTTAGTTTATAATAATTTATGATCAGTTTAGTTTATAATAAATACAATTTGCAATTTAAAGCTAGATATTTCACAAACTGATCCCTATATCGAAAAATGGTCGTCTCACACCTTCTTTATTTTTAAAAGACGTATCCAATGATGATCCACACGATGAGATACATGTAGAACACCACCTACATAATAATAATAACAAAATATTTATTTAAATTTTCATCATCTTCTATCTTTAATTTTATCGGCGCGATCAATATACATATCCATGTTAAATTTCAACTTTCTAGTACGAAGAATCTCTGAGCTATATCGCGGACAGACAGACATGGACTAGTCAACTACGGCACCCGAAAAACAACTTAATTACTTTGGATGCTTAATAGTAGTAGTTTCCACAATTCCAATTAAAATAAAGCTCTTTCTTCTTCCAACCTATAACCACAAGATTAGCTCATCCCCACTATTCCATGGAACTTTCAAGCAAATGCAAGATCATTAAGATTTTCACCAACTTTCAACATCACACCCGCTGCAAGTGCACACGAAATGCTACAAAGTTTATACTGCATGTAATTAGTATGGTAATTGTTGAGTTTATTGCGAGCAAATGTCTTGAGAGCTGTCTTTGGAATCTGCCGCTATCATAACATTGAGGAGTTTGCTCTGAAGTAGACTGGGAAGTTTGGCGAATCAAGGGGAATGAGTTGGGTTGTATTTTTAGGGACCTTTTTTCTACAACGCGCGCAATAACTTGTTTGCTCCAACAAGTTATTACGCGCGTTTGTGTTTCACTAGTGCCTGAAGGAGAGGTCAGCAATAGTGACGAGGCCTTCCCACAGGGTCATAGCCAGCCGAAGCTGTGGGGTGTTCGAAAGAGTTACCGCCCCCGGAACGCAAAAAGGCTAAGGAAGGAACATACACAGGATGGGTTTTAGTCCGTAGAGTCTGACACTGTCTCCCGCCCACAGGGTGAGGAGACATTTAGTGATTTTCCGTCCTTAAAAAAAGGTATCATGGATGCCATGATCCATCATCCCTGAATACTTATATTTTTGTATAATCTCTGTTTCTATGAATCTTATGTTTTTTTTTGTTGTGGAACTGAGAATAAACCAACCATACCCAACGGCATATATTTTATTTCAAGCAACATAACATTATTGAAAGGTGAATTTTAAAATACTTGAACAAATCTATATACATTTAATATTTTACATATTATACATTACACAAAACACCCTTAGAGGCCTTAGAAATTTCCAATCTCAATAAACAGTTGTTTAAAACTGAAAACAGTTTTCCCCACACAATATACCTAACTGAAACTGAAATTTTAAATCCCTCCTAATAAAGTAATAACAAAGGTGCTTCACGGAGCACACAAGCGGACCGACGGTTTTTTTAATTAGTTGAAAAAGCTTGAGCTTATGTAAAATGTATTTTCGACGCCCGCGACCCGGGGTTAATAAAAACATGTTGTGTTCACCGGTAATTTTAGCACCTGGATTTTTTTTGTTAGAGTTTTCCGGTAAATAGAATGTATGTAACTACAAGTTTAGTCTCAATTTCACACGTATAAAAGAAAGAAAAAAACTATTACCAGGAAAAAAGTACGAGCTAGCTATTTCTTGCGGTTTCACCCGCGTACAGAGGGAACTACTCCATACACCAGGATAAAAAGTATCCTTTGTGTTTATACAGGTAATAAACTTTGTTTGTACCAAATTTCATCAAAATCGAATCAGTAGTTTTTGCATGGAAGAGTAACAAACATAGATATATCCTCAAAACTTTCACATTTATATTATTAGTAGGACTAGCCTCCTGCTGTTACACTCGTATCCAAAGAGAACTTGAATAAAAAGTAGCCTGTAACCTCCAGGTACCTCGTGTGGAATAGTTAATTCATTTCTCTCTCTTCCCACACTCACTCCTCTACAATCCTCCCTTACCCATCCCCACCCAAAACCATCATGAACAAGGGAAGACGTACCCATAGCGTCACTCTTTCCTCAAGACACCAAAAAAAAAAGCTCCAGCCCTTATACCATGAGAGCGTAAAGGTGCGTACAGACTAAGTAACAATTTGTGTAACTTGTGTTATAATATTACAAGTTGTGTTACATATTATTAATATTTACAACATATTGTAACATTTTATATAACAATGTTTATGTAAATTATTGAAGCATGTTATATAACAATATTTTATAACATGTTGTGTTATATAACATGTACGCACCTACGTACCTGACATACGGACTCCCTTTCGTATTTATTATATTCGTCGAAATTTAATGTGATGTAGGTTTTGAAAGTTTATGTGTAAATAGTCAGCTGTCGATACTTTTTAGTTTTTGCCCTGCCCTATTTTATTCCATAGTTACGTAAATCGTTTCTAACTTTCAACACTTAAAAAGTGGAGATATTCAGGCTTATTAGCAAGCTGCTTCAGAGCTTAATATTATATTGAAAGCCATAATATCAAAACTTCTTCATACAAACTTAGATTTTGTAGCTTCATAACATTAAAACCCAGAAATAAAATAAACTGAGTTATTTTACTTTTATTAGATAACTCCCACAGAGCCAACGCGCCAAATATTTTTTAACTTAATATTCATAACTCAACTCAAACTTCCTGAAATTTAATATTTATAAAATCCAGGATTATTCGATTTTATATCGAGATATTCGTTCGTCAGTATTGTATGGATGCTGGTGAAAGTCATACCAGAATTCTAAAAGACCGTATCATATCTGGTTCCCGATAAATATTCCTCATGCGACGTGCCACAATAGAGGGATTCGGATATATGTATCACACGTAAAAGTACTCTGTGCACAGTGGATTTCTATGAAAACGGTGGGGAAGGATTGAGTATAAAATATTACAATATTTATACATACTTTTCTATGTAATATTTATGTGGACGAACAGTTTTGGATGAGTGAGCAATATTCTGCTGTTTAAAGATATTGTTGTATACTTGTATTATTGAAATCCATGTTCCTTCCTCAGCCCTATGCGTATCGGAGACGCATTACTAACTTTTTCGAACAATCCCTTTTTTTTTTTTTTTTTTTTCGGATGGGAAATCATCAAATGACCCCTCCCGCCGTGGGTGGGGCGGGTGGGAGTGTCAGACTCTTACTGACTAAAACCCATCCATGTTCCTTCCTCAGCCTTTTGTATTCCGGGGGCGCGGTATCTCTTTCGAACGTCCCGCAGCCCCGGCAGGCTATGGCCCTGGGGGAGGGCCCCGTCAATGATGCTGACATCTCTTTGAGGCGCGCGTGGAACACGAACGCGCCGTCGACGCGGGTCTGGTCCTTGCCGGACGGCGAGCCACCCATAGCTCACCGTCCGCAGCCCCGCGCCTACGGTGGCCGGGAGTCGTCTCGCGGCTCCCGACGCCCGTGGCGTCTCCTGCGGCGGCTGGGGCGTGAGGCCTGTCGCTCCCTCACGCGTTCCGCCGCCTCCTTCTCCAGCATTACTGCTTCGCAGAAGGAGGCGACGCGACGGCGTCCCATTCCGTCTCGCTCCGGACCATGGCCTGAACCAGGGCCGGACGCGAGAGGTCGCCGCCGCCGATCGCCCCTACGAGGACACGGCGGTGCTCCGCCCAAGCGGGGCAAACCCCCACCGTATGCTCCACCGTGTCCTCCGGACGATCTACACAATTTCGAACAATCCCTCAGCCTCGTATCATGAATGATTAGGACCGACCTACTGACAATATCTTGGTACCGTGGATACATGTAGTGTCTCACAAAATGGACTACAAACAAACAACGCAAAAACGCATCCCAGAATTATACCACTATTTCGTGTCTGTATTTAAGTATAACTCGCTACACCATAACTAAAGAGATGACACTCGCTAATAAGCGCAAAACCAGACAAAAAGGGCAAAAAAAACTATGGCGAGGACGAATGAAACTTTTGTGTCATCGCACCCGCGTAATTATATATCTATTATCTATGTATAACGTTAACATGCGATCTAAGTACTGAAAAAGTCTTAGTTTCTTACGGCGTGTCCCGCTTGAGCAATGAATACGACGGGACGCGACGCGACACTACACGCACGATCCAACGCTACAAAATTAAATGTCCTACGTGCGTGATTTTGGTAATTATTTCTCGAATCATGGGAAGGTACAGTACAATTTTGCTTGAAATTTCATACGTAGTTCGTGGTGTCGCGTCTGGCCAGGCGCAAAACAAGAACACCTCGCGCAGACTGCCATAATAGGCCGACACCTAAACCTACACCGACGCCGACGCCAACTCCGACGCCGTCGCAAACTCATGCCGACGCCAACTTCGACGCCGATACCAAAACCGACGCCGACTCCACTAACTTCGACGTCGACGCCTAATCCGACACGGACACCAACTTCGACACCGACGCCGACGCCAACTTCAAAGCCAACTTCCAAGCCGACGCCAACTTCAACGCCGACGCCAAATCCGACGCCAACTAACTTCGACGCCAAATCCTACGCCGACGCCAAATTTGACCCCGACGCCAAATCCGACGCCGACGCCAACTTCGACGCTGACGCCAACTAATTTCGACGCCAACTCCGACGTCACGCCAAATCCAACGCCGACTTCGAACCCGACGCCAACTTCAACGCCGACGAAAGAAATCCGACGCCAAATTGAATGCCGACGCCAACTGCGAAGCCGACGCCAACTTCGATGCCGACGCCAAATCCGACGGCGACGAAATATCCGAAGCCGACGCCAAATCTGACGCCAACGCCAAATTCGACGCCGACGCCAACTTCGAAGCTGACGATAAATCCAACGCCGATGCAAAATAAAAAAAAAAGATACGAGTAAGGCGAAAAAAATACAGTCGAATTGAGAACCTCCTCCTATTCTGAAGTCGGTAAAAATACAATAATTTTTTGCTCAAATCAATCAAACCTTAGAGACAAAAGCTGTTACAAATCTTATCTAAAAACTTTTAAAAATAAAACCTCAAAAGGGTTAATTAATCTAATTATAGAGTCCGATACATAAATAATACAACGAGGAAAGAAGCTTGGGCAAAACCCAGAATGTCGTGGTCGCTTCAACTGAACTGGTTCTATAAAATGTTATGTTGTACGTTATTATACGTAAATTATAATTAAGTCTTTTTTTTTGTATTTTTGCGGATGTTATGATTTTTGAATCGTGCTACTTACAATGTAAATACATAAATGATACCTTTATGGATTTAATCATGGAAAGTTTTTTTTATTGCGGGCGCACGTGGCTTAGGAATAGCCGTACGGCAACCATATTACGTAAAATTCGGATGTCCAATTAGCATACCCATCAAAATCAGTTTAATATTTGCATTGTTACATGTTTTTGATTGTTTATTTCATTGATATTTGCTAGAAAAACGAAGCAATGCATATAATTGAACTGTATTGCATCTGAAATTCAAAGATATTGGCTTACGTAATTAGGGGGCGGGTCGATCGATCAAGGTAAAGTAGCGCTTGCCACGGTCGGTTTATGGATCGGTGACCCGTTCTTCTCCATAGCAATCTATGCTTTGGAACGGGAAAATAGCTTTAATTTTCTTTTCGAAAAACTGACGCACTTATGACTCTTTGACAATTCAAAAGTGCCTGTAAATGGTCTAGTTGAAATAAATAATTTGAATTGAATTTTGACGCCTAAAAGCACGCTAAGCTGTTAGTAACAGGGGGGGGGGGGGGGGGTGTAGATCTTGATTATTATCTAGGCAGCTGTTGATGATGGTAAATTTAAATGCATTATTTATCTATTAATCTCTTTAGCTGTTTCCCATGGTTATAAAAGTCTCTAGAATTAAATACCTATATAATAAAATATTATCTAAATCGCGTACTGTTATTTCGTTTTATATGTACGGTCTGAGTTTTCAATCGCAGAGATGCTCTCGACGGTCACTTTTCCTGTAATTGACAGTCACGGCCCACGAACAAGCAATTTCATTAAAATATGAAAATAATAAAAAAGCTCTTTTTTATCCAAACCGCCAGTGTGACGTCATTGTGACATAATAGTGGAAAAAACTTTTTTAAATTTGAAATCGTGACGCACGTAACCCTGCTAACGACCTATCTAGGAATGTAATTACGCGATATACCTACACAAATTTTGCTCGATTCGTAAAGGAATCATATAGGGTTGTCTGATGAAGAAACAAGTGGAATTTTGAGACTCTAAAATTAAGAAAATGAACATTCTCTGTTTTGTTTTAGCAGCATTACAATCGTCAATCCCAAACTATGATCATGAATTAATGACGTATCCTACCTGCACGTAGAATCGGGGGACAAATAATACATTCTTACAGATATAATCGCTTAAATATAATACGGCCTAGCTCTGGTATTATTTGTTACAGGCAAACCTAAAGTAACTTTGTCTAATAAGCGAAAAATATTACATAGGCTGATGATGATGATGCTCTAAATAAGGCACTTACGAAAGTATTAAAATGGGATTAAACTTAAACTTAGTCTATTTAGCACACTCACTTGGGACTTTTATTTTTGTGGTTTTTTTTTTTGGGTCTATAGGTAAAGTTTGTCATGGTTTTTTTTTCTTTCATAGAATGAAATGGTTTTTAAGTTTGGCAACCATAAACCTACGCATTACAATATTCGTTAGGATTTAATTATTCTGAAATTCGAATTTCTGATTGCTACATCTTGTTTCGCTTATTTCGTGATCAATCTTCGCTAGCGTTAATTCATTTTGGTTAGATAAAAATTCAACATGTAGATTGAGCTTTGATTTAAGCGAAATTCGAATAGTTTCGAATGAGAGATGGATTATTTTATATTTAACTAAAGCAGAAATCCAAGTTAACTCACGGTTTGTAGTTAGTTGTTATAGGTTAGTTGGTAGTTATCGTGTCACTTGATATTTAAAAAATATTAGTAATTATAGCTGTTACCCGAGTCCCGAAGGACTCTACTACTAACGGAGGGACTACGTAACGCACCCGGATAAACCTATAACCGTCTCTAGGATCCCATCTATCTCCGTATCGAATTTCATCCAAATCGGTCGAGACGTTTTACCGTGAAAGCGTAACAAATAAACAAATAAACTTTCGTCTTTATAATATGAGTTAGGATTCTAGCCTACCAAACTGATAAGGTCATATGAGACTGACGGATCAACGCCAAGCTAAACTTTTGATCGTACAGACCTAACATTTGGAGGATCTTTGTATGATACTAGCTTCCCGCCAGCGGCTTCGCCCGCGTGAGTTAAAAAATGACCGAGTTTCATACAAAATGTGACCCCTTTTTCACCCCTTTGGGGGTAGAATTTATCAAAATCCTTTCTTAGCGGATGCCTACGTCATAACATCTGCCTGCAGGCCAAATTTCAGCCCGATCCCTCCAGTGGTTTGGGCTGTGCGTTGATAGATCACTATGTCAGTCAGTCAGTCATCTTTGAGTTTTATATATATTTAGATTTAGATTAGATTAGATTTAGATAGGCAGCCAATAAGAAAGGATTTTCCGAAATTCTTACTCTAAGGGGATGAAAAAGGGGGGCCAAATTTGTATGAAACTCTGTAATTTTTAATTTGAATTCGTATTGCCCACGCGGGGGAAACCGCCGGCGGAATACTAGTACAATATAATATACGATAGGTATCTACTAGTTTCCCAATTTATTAGACTTAAACACAGTTCTAACTCCACGATGTCTGACTAAATGTAAAATATTACCATCCACGTGCAATTGCGTCTTGCAAGAAAAAATCCAGTCTAATGAGAACTTTGCTTTTCAAAGCAAAATGCATAGAATATTTCATTATTTCACCTTGACGCTGGAGATTTATGTGTCATAAATTCTAACACACATAATCCCCTTCCTACTGACAGCCTACGTCTTGGTATACAGTACACCTTATTAGGTGAATTTAATACTTTTTACCGTGGGAGTTTGGCACGTGTATTACCTCGTGTAAATTTAATAACCTATAATGACTAGATTGTTTCCGCCATCCGATGTAATATTTTTTTTTTTAAACCGTTTCAACCGGCTGCACGATCTTTTTATTAGTTATACTTTTACGAATATCACAAAATATGTTATCAATTATTAACATAATTTTAATTGCTATCATATCAATACATACATATAAAAAAATGCATACATATTTAGATGCAAAGCATAAAATAATAGCAAAAATATTCAATTTTATCCTCCATATTGTCAAATCTAGGATGACAGTTCTTCCATTTCCCGTATAAGTAACCGCATGTTTTTTGGTGCAACCGGCTGTTAGACTGATTTTCCATAAATTGTTTGTAAAAGGCAAAAACTGCCAGAATTGATGTATCACGCGCGGAGCAAAGAGATTAAGCATAGTCAACTTTTATTTGGAGGGCTCGTGGCTTCTAACAGCCGCACGTATCGACTAATCAAAGATTAAGCCGCTATTGCCATGGATGGGAGACCATCTATGTCATACCGAGACTCCTTCGTGCCTGAAAACACGTCAAGATGTTGTTCCCGGCTGTCATTTGTAGATCTTTGTCAAAAGTCAACTAGACCTACCGATATTAAGATAGTCGATCCATGTAGAATGCAGATACTCAGCTGCATCTGGTTAGGAAACCCGCCTCAACATGATTGGGTAGAGGATAGACACATGACCGTTTATTCCGGCAGTACAATTAAAACATTGCATAATTTATTATTGTTATCTACTACTGTGTGCCCACAAGTTTTCATTAATATGTGCAAAGGTAGGGTTCAAACCTACGCCTGCACCCTACTCTATTTGTGTTTCATTTAGGTTTGCGGTTGAAACTCATTTCGTGCCACAGATTAATACCACCATAGATTATAAGTCTCCGCGTCGCTCCGACTATATATAAAAACAATAGCTCCGTGAATGCGGCATTGTCCGGTTAAGCAGGTCGAATGCTGTTAGAAGCACCCTGCAAGAGGTCATGTAGAAAAAAAAGAGAAAAAAAAAAAAAGTGAATGCGGCACCTTATTATTGTAGTGTGTGTAAGTGAACCCAGTGTTTTTATTAACTTTCTAGTATTCTTTTCACTACAAATACTGGCATTTTACTTCGGATTATGTCTAAAAATCATTCAGGACCTATTTCTTACAACGGGATTGGCCTAGGTATGTCGACTTCAGCATAGTATTTATTGCAGCAATTTACAAGTACTCTGGCGGTATCTAGTCGGAGCAGTGCGGAGACTTTTATCAATCTATGTAGTAAACTTTCAAAATATCCCTACGAGTATATACTAACAACTGGAAACGCTACCACGCTCCGAAGTGTAAGCCGTTTGCATTTCATTCTCAAACCACCGCACTTAATGAACATGTAACGAAGTAATCACACAGAATGTACTGACTGTTACATGTGAAACTGTTTCTCCATACAAAATGATGATTATTATATTTGTGTTACACCCACACGCCGAGAAGTTGCTCTGTTTCGTTATGCAAACATAATCTGTTGAAGCGTGGGCCTTTGTAATCCTGAAATTATACAGGAGTTATTTTAAGCTTGTGAAAATAAATGGCCTTCAATAGGCCCAGAATTAGCATGTCAGGTTACCCACTTGAAATCATGAAGAATTCCTCACGATATTTCCTTCACCTTTAAGTTTCAAATATTGTGAGGTTTTTAATGCTAAACGTTCATTTTTGATTAGCCAGTGTCTAACTTGTTCACTATATTTTTACATACTTGTATATACATAAATAAATCAATGCAGATTAAGCGCGCTTTACCTACTCAGTTTTCTTAGACACCATTGACTAACGGTGAAGGATAACATCGAGGAAACTTGTGCTAAAATGTCTGAAATCGCCAATCCGCCTTAAGCAAGCATGGTGATCAATGCTCATGCTCTTCTCTGAATTAAAAGAGGCCTTTACCCAGCATTGGGGTAATAGTTAGGCTATGGATAATTTCTGATTAATAACATCATTAAAATACCATCCCCACCATCATTTTCTAAGATCCTTGGCACAATCTCTGTGCAAACAAGATGATATTACAAGTCAAGACTTATGGAAATTACTGTAAAGTACTTCACGGATCAGTTAAGGGATTAAGTGTAATTGATTAAGCAGCACACCCATCAAATGTAAGCATGTTAAGGAAAACACGGGGATTTTCCCAAGGAAAGGGGTTCTCGCCATTTTGTTTTTGTTATAGGCTGTTTACGAAACAAAAGTTGAAATAAGCTTACGCGCTTATTGTTATGTAATTATCTTAGATTGTAGTACGGGAAGTAAGTATATTACTTGCTAAATTCAATCGGTATTAAAAGATTATATATACATATATTAATTTAAAATAATAAATATATTAATATAAAAAATCCGTGATCAAGGGTTTTAAGAGATTTATAAAATTAAGAAAATTACACGAGATTTTAGCTATCGCTGGAAAAATCTCCCGGTTGTCATTTGTACATCTCTGACAGTCGTTACGGGTAGTCAGAAGCCAGAAAGTCTGACAACCAGTCTTACCAAGGGGTACCGTGTTACCCAGTAACTGGGTTGTGGAGGTCAGATAGGCAGTCGCTCCATGTAAAACACTGGTACTCAGCTGCATCCGGTTTAGACTGGAAGCTGACCCCGACATAGTTGGGAAAAGGCTAGGCAGATGATGATAAAATTAAGAAAATTACACGAGATTTTAGCTATCGCTGGAAAAATCTAAATGTAATATTCCTGAGCAGTCTTCTTTGGAAAGTAAAATAATATTTTTTCACGTCCTGTATACTCAGATACACAGGAAAATTAATCGTCCATGTCAATATGGCGCTGTTTCTTTGTTTTCTATCTATATATTTTTGGTAAACAAAAAAGTGTACATTATATTCCTCCTGATTTTCCAGAGCTTACAGCTTTTTTACTTTTGTATAAAAAAAACGAAACCTCTACGTAATACGTAATTAAATCTGTATAAGATTGCATATTAAGTCTAAAGCTTTTTTTTTTCATCTATGTACCTTTTGGCCCCGGTTAACGTCCACAAATAAAGCACCACAGCAGCTTTGAATAGACCTGTCCCGAGCGATGGAATGCACGCATCAGTCGTCACGTAGTGCCAACCCAACCCTATTCTACTAGTATCTACGATTGATACACTATGCCACAGTCTACATTTCGCAATTTGTCACCAAGATACACGTGAAAGCAACGATTACTCACGCTATCCATTGATATTATATTACATATAGTTAACGTAAATGGCGTGAACAGCGTGGGCTATACGAATTCAAATTAAAAATGACAGTTTTTAATACAAACTTTGCCCCCCTTTTTCACCCCCTCAGGGGTAGAATTTCGGAAAATCATTTCTTATTGGATGCCTACGTCATATAAAGAATACGCTCTCCGAGATTGAGGTCTCTACGATCAGCGGTTTAGGCTGTGCGTTGATCCGTCAGTCATTCAGAACAAAGCAATTTATATGTATAGATAGATAATTAACGCTTATATGTGCATGGTTGACGAGCTGTTAATAATGTTCTACGCAGTTTATGATCCGAGTTAAGACTGTGGTTTCGCTCACCGCGTGGATTAATGGTTTTGAATGGTTTAACAATTTTGTTTGATGTTATAGGTGGGATGATAGTAATAATAATCTATTCTTCTTCTATACTTATCTTCTATACTTCTTCTATACTTATAATAAATCTGTAGAGAGGTCAATTCTGTACATGAAATATATTTCCAAAATAACTATCAGGGGGTGATTAGGGATCGATACTGATGCCAAAAATGCAATCAGTAAAATTTTTGTCTGTCTGTCTGTCTATCTGTCTGTCTGTCTGTCTGTCTGTCTGTATAAACTCTATAGAAACAAAAACTACTCGACGGATTTTAACGAAACTTGGTACAATTATTTGTCATACTCCTGAGCTGGTTATAGTATACTTTTCATCACGCTACAATCAATAGGAGCAGAGCAGTGAAGGGTAATGTTGTCATTTTGTTTAAACGCGCTAATCTCAGGAACCGCTGGTCCGATTTGAAAAATTATTTCAGTGTTAGATAGTCCATTTATTGAGGAAGGCTATAGGCTATATATCATCACGCTAAGACCAATAGGAGCGGAGCACCACTATTCCACGCGGACGAAGTCGCTGGCAGAAGCTAGTTTATTTATAATAAAATAAAATAAAATATATTCAAGAAAACAGGTATGGTGAGCATGGCTAAACTGAGTTTAAAAACTTGACGAATAAGTGTATGTATGTGTGAGAAAAAAATATTACATAAGGTACTGGTATAATCATAAGCTACATCGTTGTCCCAGTGTTTGTATGAGCGACTGCTTATCATAAGGTCCTGGATGTTACCGGGTCTTAAATGTCTAATTTCTCAGTATCAGCCCGGAGTCTTCATTCGTGCCTGGTGTTGGTGTTCAAATTACAGATGAAATGTATGTTAATTAATATATGTATAGATACCTTCCTCTGTTGCTCCCTGTAGGGATAACAGGCGTGTCATATTCATAATCATACAATAAAGTTTTATATAAGGTTAGAGCGATGTGAGGCCATCCCTAGCCGAAGTCATCGGTTGGTGTAAAACAATTGCCATGACTTATGTGTGGGAAAATCCAAACGTAAATTACCATTTCATGGTATTTAAAATAAATGGTTAGATAAGAAAACCTATATAATTATACCTAAAACCACAATAACATGGTAAATTATGTAAATATTTTTTTAGTAGTTTTCTACACAAAATTATTGTACATATTTTATATATGTAAAACATTCTTTATTAGCGAGCGATGAAAAAATCAACGAATATTATTGTTTACTTTTTCGGCGTGATGAATATGTATATCCATACAAAAACAGCTTTTTAGGGTTCCGTAGTCCGACAAGGAACCCTAAAAAGCGGCAGCGACATCCGTCTGTCTGTCTGTCTGTCTGTCTGTCCGCGGCATAGCTCCGAGGTTCTTGATACTAGAAAGCTGAAATTTGGTATGGATATGTATATTGATCACGCCAAGAAAGTGGTAAAATAAAATTTTGAAAAATATTTTTTTTTAGGGTAGCTCCCAAACACATAAAGTGGGGATGAATATTTTTTTTCTCGCGCACCCCTCCGTGTGGGGTATCGTTAGATAGGTCTTTCAAAAATATTAAGGGTGTGTCAAGACCATTTTTCGGTTAAGCGAGCCATTTGCGAAATATTTAGCTTTTCAGTGCAAATTTTTGTTCGATACGAGTTACCCCCCCTCTAACTTTTGAATGGCTGTACCTAGAAATGTGAAAAAAATCACAGACGTAGTACATGTAATGAACTTACAAGGAAAACTATCACGGCTAAGTAAACTTAACCGGTTACAGAGTTATAGTCGACTAACTAACTCCTACTACGGAACCCTACTGCGCGTGGCCCGACACGCACTTGGCCGGTTTTTTGTACTAATAGTATCTGAGCTATGCCGCAGACGGACAGACAGACAGACGGATAAATAAAAATAGCCTAGATCGTCTTTCGAGTCTCGTGCCGCTTTACTGTGAAAGCATAACAAATAATCTCAAACAATATAGCGTCAAAAAATTCGTCCTCATCGCCACCAATTTATAATAGGTACCTATTAGTTCTAGGTAAACTTCTGACTAACCCTTCGGGGTGTATAGGCGTGATGGTATGTTATATTGCTAATAATAAACTAATTAAATACATTACGACTGAATTACAATAGGAATTCACAACGTACGTGGACATTAGTAACGTAAACCAATAAGTTTTTATTAATTACTCAACCGTGACTAGCAGGATAATGGGTTTTACCCAATAACATGTTAAGTTTACGGCTTTACTGATTTTCTTGTTATAAATAAGCGATCGTAAACTTTACCGATTGTTTCTTGGTTGCCGAAATATTATTATCAATATTGGAAATTCAATCAATTCAAGGTGAGATAGTGGTCAAACGCGAACCTATCAATAATAAAAAAAAAAAAAAAAAATCAGGAATCATTTGGTTGAATTAAAAAAATATACTACACCTTTACCCTTTGTCGGACTTCCCCCTGTAAGATTACCTATAGTCGTATTTTTAATTAGACGAAGCCAACTGACAGTAGCTAATGTCACTTTGTAAAATAATGTTGCCATATTTAAAGTAATAGTGATGCGTTCAGTTCTTGTTCAATCAGTTGAATGAACAATGAGTGAGTTAATAATTTTAAACTATAAAAGAATATTATTTCTATTTTACAATAAAATTTTATAAAAGTGATCAGATATAAGTTACTAGTAGTATGTAACTACAATCAGTTTTTGACGGCTTATTATAAAGCGCGGCGCGGCGACTAGCAACACCGATCAACGCCGCGCGCGTCGGTCGCCATTTTGTTTGTTATTCGGCTTCTCGACCTCTGGTCTGATAGCACGAATGTTTTTTCTGCGCTCACGCTGTTTAGTTATTGTTTTTGTTAAGTTTTTCGTTTCGCTAAGTTTTGTGTTTGTGGTAATTGTTGTGTTCATTTGTTGCTATATTGTTTCGTATAAACGATATGGATCCTCAACCAAGCACGTCAAGCCAAAGCTTGTCTCCAAGAAAGAAGAGACCACAGATTGCTTTAAGCGTTACCGAAAAACTTATGATACAAATCGTCTACAAACACTTATTTGAGGAGAAAGCTGCTTCACTATTATCTATTGAGGCTCCCGAAAAAAAAGAATAAACAGATTTATAATTAATGTCACCGAAAGCGATAGTAATGATTTTTTATCTGATGATGAATAAAAACAAATTATGTAATATGCGATGTTTTTTATTTTCATTACCTACCTATAATTGTTATATTTTATACATCTATAGTTTCAACTACATGATGTATTGAAAATAGGAAAGTCTTACAAGTTTCCTCGCAATGTTTTCCTTAATGTTTTAAACACTCGGTATTCAGTATAGGTAGATACTATAGGAACATAGTCGTCCAAAACTCGTTAGTATGTACAAAGCACGACTAAACTTCGAACCCCGTACCCGATATCGGCAGTTCGGCACACTAACTATTCACTAGACAATCGAGGCAATTTCATTCATTCAGGAGTTTCTTTTAATCATTCACTTTGTCACAACACTATTTTTATTTCATCAAAAACTGACAACACAGTAAACGTCAGTTGACTCCGTCTAATTAAAAATACGACTATAGATAGTATGAATAAACCCTGTATAATCACAATAAAATAAGTAAACTATTAAGAATTATTCGAATTTCCAATTATTAATCAAAAAAATAAAAATATAATTAGTGAGTAGGTAATCTCTACTATCCATAATTATGATTTTAATATTTATATTAAAAAAAAAAATACGTCATTAAAAAACAAAGTATCGTGGTAATATTAGTTGGATGCAGGTTTCCTAACTATTAGTTCCGGAGTTAGTTAGGTTACGTTAGTTTTTAGTATTTCTTCCTAATTAGTTCCTAGTTTAGTATTAGTTCCTAATAGTTAGGTTACGAGTGTGTGAGTTCAAAACCAGACAAGTACCAATGTGACTTTTCTAAAGCCATCATGTACTTTCTAAGTATATCTTAGACACCACTGACTAACGGTGAAGTAAATCATCGTGAACAAACCTGGACTTAGTCTAAAATCACCAATACGTCTTCAGCAAACGTGGTGATTAATGCTCATGCCTTCTCTATATAAGAAGAGGCCTGTGCCCAGCAGTAGGACAATATGTAGGCTGATGATGATGAAGAAATAAAAAATAATAATTAGAAAGAAGAAGAAAGAAAGAAGAAGAAAAGACTGTTAAACTATCACTAATTAATAAAACAGCAAAATAACCCGTAAGTTCGTAGTAATTCAATTCAGATTATTTATTTCAACTAGGCCTAATAAAAAGGACTTTTGAAAGTCGAAAAAGAAAGAATTTATTTGCCTATTCCAAAAAGTTGTTTCCTATGGAAAAGAACGGGCATGAAACTCAATGGTTACTCTTTTTTAATAAGTAGGTAATATTTTTTTTTGTAAAACCGCAAAATAGCTCATTGACCTCAATACCTAATGATTTCGATGATTAATAATTAAATTGTATACTAATATAAATATGTAGTTCAGGGCTAAATATGGATTAATATTTAATTAATATGCCAATACTGTAATTACATATTTGTCGTAATATATTGTGCTATATCTGGAAAGACCGTCTAATCAATCATATCAAGGGTGCTTTGTTCATAATTTTTTCGAAGAATTTTGATTACCTACTCAAAATAAAATAATCGTCATTATTTAAAACCAAAAATAGAAACGTCTTGTCCAAATGTCTTGGTTTTTTTTTTGTTATAGAAAGAAAAAAAAAGTTTATCCCCAAAACCTATTGTAACAGATATTTTTCACTTTGTAATGTTATCTAAACCGAAACTCTGACACGGCAGCCATCCCAACTAATACCTACAATCCATCTGATATCACACAATTTTCCCTCACATAGGTATCTACTACCTATTAAAACAAAGTGGTAGCTTGTAATCAACTGACTTATATTTTTTATTGCACAGATAACATCAGTACAAAATGTTTTTTACCATTCTATCATATACATTTTATAGTATAGGTGGCGCTAGTTACTACGTGTTATTTTGTTACATTGAATTAAAGTATATAAATTACACTACCTATATAGAATACTGAGTACACAATACTCTCCCACTCACATTAAATAACTCCCAAAAATATCCTTAGGAAACCTTGGGTATTTATGGCTATGCCAAAGAAAACACCCAGTCAAGACGAGAGCATTTTATTTTCATATCACGCAGAGTATCACTAACGCGTAGAAAATTTCTACACCGCCTTTCAATGTAACCAAAATGGCACAGTGACATCTATGAACAAAAATGTGAATTAAATATTAGCACTCATAGTCCACAAGGACGGTAATCCTACAGGTTTGGTATAGGACATCTTTACTTGCTGTCCAAGGCATGAAGGGAGGTCTTATTTACTACGAATAATTCCATGTCAGAGGCCGTCAGGCGGATTTGAGGACACTCTGACACTAGGACTTTCTAGATTAGTAAAATTTGCAGCTCACACGGTATGAAGAAGAATACTTCCGTAGGAATTAGAGCTTTATGTAACTTCGTTGATTTGATTATCCTGGCTAAAGCAACCCTTAGGGCTAAGTTCATCGATAGATGGTTACCTAATCGGCCCGTTAAATAAAAACTTTTTTTTAACCACGAAGCGGGAATTTTCGTGTTATCCACTTCTTGTCCAGCCCCGGATTGGTAATCGACCTAAATAATAAGGTATCTATCGTAAGACAAAAGTTTGAATTTATGGTAAACAGCTGATTTGAGTTGATCGGCTGTTATCTTGTCAGTGAACTTAGGCCTTAATGTGTTACCCTCAATACTATCAATCACTTAAATAGATAAACTGATTATCCCTGCCTTATCAGCGTGCTGCAGTCGGACGAATTCGAACCTTAACTTAA
The DNA here is from genome assembly GCA_963891755.1 of Pyrrhia umbra. NCBI lineage: Eukaryota > Metazoa > Arthropoda > Insecta > Lepidoptera > Noctuidae > Pyrrhia > Pyrrhia umbra. The sequence continues at coordinate 4,497,208 of OY982934.1, read as the reverse complement.
TTACTCGAGAAGTTCTTTTCGCTGAAGTTAGAACAAAGTGCTACTCAATTAACATGCTGGCCATCTCCTTTTCATATAATTAATACTATTACCACGGTTTTACCTACATCCTAAGGGAACTACTTCCCGCACCTCGGATCAAAAGAAAGCTATAAGTAACGAAGTCTCATCCCATCTTATCCATAGTTGTCAATGAGTACCTCGTTGGTCTAAAGGTCCCATATTCCTAGGTCGCTTAGGAGATTTTGGAAAATTTCACAAAGCAGCCCGGAGTCAGAAAGTTGGTGGTGTTATACTCCGTGCCTGGAAGGACTAAGCCGTCGTTTCCGACTGCTATCTTGGTAGCAATTATTGTTTTAATTCCATGTCAGAAGGCGTCAGGTGGATTTGGAAAAAATCTGACAATAGGGCTTGTTAGATTAGTTAAACCTGCAGCCCATACGATAAGAAGAAGCAGAAGATGCCATCTGTCTCTAAACCAATTTTCATCTAATCGGTTAAGCCGTTTTATCTTAAAACCGTAAAAAAGAACAAATAAAAATATACAAACTGACATGGGCATTAATAATATTAGTTAGGATGCCGAATAGTATTTACTCTAAAATATTTTTTCTTATTGTTATGGGGTCATAAACTCAGGCAACGTCACGGTCAATGCTTAGACCAAAAGTAAGTCGGATCATACCTTATCTCATAATTAAAAGACAAATAATAACTGCCTTGTTAGCCTTATGTGAACATGAAGACGTATATTAGGTTTATCTAATAGGTTTTTCTTCTTAGTAACCCGGAGACTTAAGGACAATATCAAAAACATTACAAAAAAATTGCTAAGTGCAAGTCTATAAAAACGGTAATGAACCCGCCCACACCGGGGCCCCATAGAGGGCTATGGATCGCACTACCCCCGCGTAGAGCCTCTGGCAGGAGCCGCTTGAAGGGGGCCCCGGCCCTCTCCAGTTTGGGAGCCAAACGTCGGAAATGCTCCACGAAGTTCTACCGGCTGTCGAGGACGAGTCCCAGGTACTTCATCGTCGACTCGACGCCGATGTGAACTCCTCCCACCATGAGCTGGAATCCCGCGAGTGGCTTATTCCGAGGGCCATGAAACCACATGGCCTCGGACTTGTTTAAAGCCACCTCGAGACCCAGCCGCCGGATCCTATTGACGAGATAGTCTAGCCTGAGAGAGGACATAGGCTACTTTTTAGAGCGCTTTTTAGGGCAAAACCGCGGGTAATAGCTAGTATCAAATAAATCTTTTTTCTCTCTATTATCATCATATCTCACAAAAATGATTGACATAAAAACAACATAGTTAGACTTTTCTGAGATTTACTCATGAATATACAAAAATTTGTTTGCGAAGCTTACAAATCTAAAAAATTTTTATTTAGTTCACCCAACTAGGCCAGCACTAATACAGCCTAAGTTTAGTTATGTTAATACATTCAGGTCTGTCACAAACCCTGTTGTGTTTGTAATATCCGTTCCCGAAATATCTAGTGACACTTCAGTATATAACGAACTATTTGTGCTCCAAAACACACGTCTGTGTGAGTCTGGAATTAAATTTGCGAAGTTGTACAGTTGCTGTACTGTTGTGCGTTCAAAACTATATCTTCGTAGATAAAGACAGGGATGAAAGAATATTATATTTAAGGAGATTCAGTCAGAGGTCAGATACGCAGTCGCTCTATGTAAATCTGGTTAGAATGGACACCGACCACAACATAATTGGAAAAAGGCAAGGCAGATGATGATTCTTGTTTCTTATGGTCAATCAGATCCAAAATAAAGACAGCTAAGTTTATGTCTTTAAGATAATGCTTAGAGTCCCGCAGACTACAGACTTTCTATCGGCCAATAGTTTGGTCGGTTTCTTAATCTGTATGAAGATGTATGCAAGTGCGCAAATTGTAACGATTCACATCTTCATACTGATTAAGAAACCGACGAAACTTTTGGCCGATAGAAAGTTTGTGGGGACTCTTAAGGACTTAAATACTTCAATAGATCCTCCCTTTTCTCAAAAGTCTTCCAAGATAATTTCTGCAAAAAATATAAATATATCTATCTATAATCTATAATTATAATAAATCTGTAGAGAGGTCAATTCTGTACATTAAATATATTTCCAAAATAACTATCAGGGGGTGATTAGGAATCGATACTGATGCCAAAAATGCAACCAGTAAAATTTTTGTCTGTCTGTCTGTCTGTTTAAACTCTATAGAAACGAAAACTTCTCGACGGATTTTAACGAAACTTGGTACAATTATGTTTTCATACTCCTGGGCTGGTTATAGTATACTTTTCATCACGCTACAATCAATAGGAGCGGAGCAGTGAAGGGAAATGTTGTAATTTTGTTTAAACGCGCTAATCTCAGGAACCGCTAGTCCGATTTGAAAAATTATTTCAGTGTTAGATAGTCCATTTATCGAGGAAGGCTATAGGCTATATATCATCACACTAAGACCAAGAGGAGCTGAGCACCACTTTTTCACGCGGACGAAGTCGCTGGCAGAAGCTAGTTATATATAAATGCGAAAGTAAACTGCTTTGGTTTGTCTGTCATGCTTTCACAGTAAAAAGACTTAATCGATTCAGATAAAATATGGTATGGACATAGATTTAAAACTGGGTAAGCATATTGGAGGAGGAAGCGGCTGAAACCACGGGTAACAGCTAGTCAAAAATAAATTTGTGAAAGAGACTAGCATGGTGGAACATTGTGACTCCGTGGTGTAACTAATTTTCTCATAGGTAACGGTAATAAAAACGAACTTTCTTTGATGGCACGTTCGGCGTAGTGGCTATAAGCAATTGGCTGCTGCACTGCGTGTCGCGGGTTCGATTCCCACACGGGAAAACTAAACTTTTAACGTTTCAGCCTCAGCCGCGGCAACGAGAGGTACAACCATCTGCTCCTCAGCTTGCGGGCCGCCTCGCCCCTCCGCGCCTACGCGATTTTACATTACACTCTAGGGGTAGAGCAGACAAGACTGCGTGGAGTCGGATTTACAGCGATCCGTTTCTGTCACTAAAACTAATTTTTAGCAAAAAATACTTAGGACATATGACTTTAGGGCATGTAAAATTAGGAGATTCAATTGTTATAGTACTCGATATTATGATAGAATACTTTTAGAACTAAAGATGTTAAACAATATTTCGGGATTTTGAACATTATGGTTACTGAAGTTTATAGCAAACGTGTTATGGATAATGATTTTCGGACAAACAATTTTAGGAGAAGAAAGGGAGTCCCGTATGTTTAATGTGTTCGCAAAGGCACCGACGATACAGGAGAAATCCCAAGTTTGTGGCAATGATTTTTAAAAGAAAAAACAACTTCATAATTTGTAATCAAATCAATCAATCAAAATCCTTTATTTTCAGGCTACAATGGCCCATAGATATATACCTTACAGACTAACATATATATAATAATAAACAAAACTTGTTAGTATATAGAAACTTAAATCTATGTTAGTATCACTTCCTATGCACTATTTCACTGTGCGGTCTTGTGGCACTTATCCGCGGAAGCGACGAAACACCACGTCCTGTGGCCAGAAGTTCTCGTCCAACACGAGGTGCAGGAAACAGGTTGGTACTCGCACCACGAACGCCTTGAAGTTGACGTTATGGCGCGACTCCAGCAGCTGCACTCTCGGGGCGTACTTCAGCTTCTGACGCACGTACTCCACGATGTCCTCCGCCTTAGTGGTGTAGTGTAGGCGGGAGATGTATACCGGGGTGTTCGGCTTTGCAGCACGGATTTTTATATTGGGCTCCACAGGAGCCGTACCGCAGCGATTCTTGTTTGTTCGCTGACGGCGCTTCCTCCTTTGCACCGTCACGAACCCATCATCGTCAGCCCGATTCGGCCCCTTTACGGGCACGGGCTTCTTTGTAGCACCAATTGTGCTTTTAGCGACGCCGGCGTAATCTCGACGCACACCTTGATGTTTCGTCGAGGCTGCAGAATCAAGCAGCTTGTCTAGCGGTCGAGCGGCGGTGAGGGAAGGACCCGCAGGGACGGGAGCGGGGCAGCGGGGCGCGCGAGGCGCGCACTGTGCCGGCTCAGCATTCGGCGGTGACAGTGGCGATGGCGACAAAACTGCTGACACGAAACTTACACCCGATACATCGAGGCACGCTCCGCGCCGCATGTTAACGTTCGATGCACCCGCCGGTGACCCAGTTACCGTTGCCGATTTACGCAACTCGTTGAGTTCGCTACGCAAATCGGCGACACTCATTTGGGATGCATCTAACTTTTTCTGCACATCCGCAAGACTTGCCTTCAGAAAGACGATGTCCTTCAATAGGCTTGTAACGTTGACGTGGTCGAAGGTGACGGGCGGAAGCTTATTCAGATCCTTCGCCACAAACGTCGGCACGTTGTCCGGATCGGTCTCCTTTAGCAGCGTGATAATGTCTTGTATACTTTTCTTCGTCCCGTCACGCCGGCGGGACACCATCTGGTCGCTCTTGTTGAGCAACCGGTAGAGCAGCTGCTTGGAAGCAGCGACGTCATCCTCGCTGAAGTTTGTTGCGCAGATCTGGATAGCGGACACCTCGTCCATCACATCCAGCTTCTGCTGCAGGAACGCCAGCAGTTCATTCGCCACAAGTTGTTCACTCATGGCGATTAAAAAGACTAGCAACGGCTTGCGCCGCGCTAAAACAATTTGTGTAAAATTAACGCATCAGCAACACGACTGCATCGAATCGCAGCTAGCATGAGTCTCGTGCTAGCTAGCTAGCACGAGACTCATGCTAGCTGCGATTCGATGCAGTCTCAGTAATGTCAGTAATGTCTCAGTAAGGTCAGTAATGAAACTACACATCATACCACCTTCATAACAAAAAAAAGCACTATTGATAGGCTAGCCTTTCCAATAACGACAAGTTTTTAAAACTTTATACATAGTTTGTAACTGAAACAGGCCAAACGTTTTTCCACAGAACCACGCACTCCATTAATTGGGTTAAGGATTTAAAAATCCAACAGCTTTATTCGCAAACAAACAAATTACCATAGGCCAGATTTTTCCATTCCAAGCTGCGATTGTCAAATAAATTCCAAACCAACAATTGAATACATTGCATTAAATTTGATGAAAAAGTTCAGTTCCCAGAAAACCAATTAAATATCGTTTTAATGGGAGGAAAACCCTTTGATGATTACGGTGGGGTGGAATCAATGGCTCGAATTTACATTTTAAGCTCCGCTCTTATTCATGAACAATTGCCAGGGTGTATTTCCCACAATTGTTCTGTAAACATTTTATAATGGAAGCCAAATGGTAGGGTCATCTGCCTTTCATTGAAAATTGATTGATACTAATTGAAAATAATATTCTATTTTTAACTGGGCGCGTTACTAAGTAGCTCGTGGCTAAGTAGCAGCCGCATGGTTCGACCGATCAAAGGTTAAGCTGCGCTTGATGCGGTCGGTCCGTGGATGAGTGACTATCTATTTTATTTAATTTATTTAATTAATTACAATGGTTCAAAACCAATTACAGTAATTAAAATATATAGATATATATAAAGGTTATCAAATCTAATGGATGGATGAACATCTATGTCATAGTGAGACTTTTCCGTGCCTCGGAAAGCACGTTAAGCTGTTGGTTCCGGTTGTCATTTGTAGATCTTTGACAGTCGTTACGGGTAGTCGAAAGCCAGAAAGTCTTGCCAGAGGGTGTCGTGTTAGCCGGTACAATGGAGTTGTGGATGTTAGATAGGCATTGGTTCCATGAAAAACACTCATACTCTGCTGCATCCGGTTTAGACTGGAAGCCGACCTTAACATGGTTGAGAAAAGCTAGGCAGATGATATGAACTGGGCACGTCAGTCATATACATAAACAGTTAAAATAGATACACCTAAAAACTATATGTAAACTATATATTAGTATGCAGTATATAATACCTACAGCTGAAACATCCATTACATTAAGCGGTTGTATAAAACATAATGTTAAAGGCGAACGTTTTTATTCAAATTTGAATGTTTAGTATGAAAATGTATTATGGTAAAACATTGTTTAATTAAGTAAGGAGACTAATGAGATTCTCAATTAGGATAACAAACTCTTTAGATAATATTTAAAATATTTTATATTTTTATATATTCATGTTTACAAAACTAACAATAAAATATAGAACACAAAATAAAATTCAATTGGTTAATTACTATTATACTACTATTCACATAATTACTTCCGTCAACGAAGAAAATTAAATGTATGTTTAACTCTTAACCAGGGGGACCACATTCGACCCAAAACCTTTAGAGTACCTAGTACTTCCGGATACCTAGAATTGTCAATTTTGGTTTAAATTCCGAAAAAAAAAAAAAATAGATCATGTTAAATTTTGGTACCTACATACAAGTTTTCGCGAAAATCTAAATTTGCCCATATCTTTTTACCGCGTTGACTCAGGCCCTTGATTTTTATACGCCTAACGCCTAATAGCATAAAGAAATTAGAGGCTTTATAGTCATTGCCTAATAGGGACTATAGACAATATCTGATATAAACTTCAATTTGCTAAGTCCACCCGTTCCTGAGAAAATCGGTGGTTACACACGGACTGACAGACGGACGGACAAGAGAGAAATCTTATAAGGGTTCCTTTTTACTATTTTTGGTACGGATCCCTAAAAAATGAACACGTGGGAGTGGACACAAAGTACATTTTAATAATGACAGATTTGAAATTAAACCTAATTAATAAACAAATATTTTTTATGCAAAAAAACCTAGGTTTTTTTTTATAAGCGAAATAATTGGGGTTAGATAATATTAAGGGCCCGCAGGCTTTGAGACTTAAAAATGGGTTCTTTTGTTTAATAAAAGGGTTCGTTCACTTTTTAGGGTTCCGTAGCCAAATGGCAAAAACGGAACCCTTATAGATTCGTCATGTCTGTCTGTCTGTCTGTCTGTCTGTCTGTCTGTCCGTCCGTATGTCACAGCCATTTTTTTCCGAGACTATAAGAACTATACTGTTGAAATTTGGTAAGTAGATGTATTCTGTGAACCGCTTTAAGATTTTGACACGTAAATAGAAAAAAAGCAATAAATTTTGGGGGTCCCTATACTTAGAACTGGAACTCAAAAATTTTTTTTTCATCAAACCCATACGTGTGGGGTATCTATGAATAGGTCTTGAAAAATGATATTGAGGTTTCTAATATCATTTTTTTCTAAACTGAATAGTTTGCGCGAGAGGCACTTCCAAAGTGGTAAAATGTGTGTCCCCCCCCTGTAACTTCTAAAATAAGAGAATGATAAATCTAAAAAAAATATATGATGTAGATTACCATGCAAACTTTCATTGAAAATTGGTTTGAACGAGATCTAGCAGGTAGTTATTAAGTAATCAGCAATTTTCTCTACAAACAAACTAAATTATGCGGTCGGAAAAAAACAAGATAATTGCGACTTTATTGCGTATTTTTTCTTTCCAATGGTCGGAACCCTCAGTGCGCGAGTCCGACTCGCACTTGGCCGGTTTTTTATTATTAGTGATAAAAACTTTTTAACGTGCATTTACTATCAAAAAGATCAAGTTTTAAGCTTAGTTGAGTTCGTTTAGAAAGGATTATGGCGACAGTTGACTGTTCATGTCAAATATAATAGATTTTATTATTTAAAAATTCTTAAGTTCAATGACCCCGGTAATATAAATTAGGCAGGTCACCTAAGCTTTTAAGAGATCATATCTCCTTAAGCCTCTAAAAATCTTATTCGAATAGGCAGTAGGAAAGCTTGTGAATGTTTTTTTTGTATCTATAAAAAAAATTATCGCCTGGATGTATGTACGCGAATAACTTCCGAATGACTGCACCAAATTGGGTAATTAAGGCGTGTACAGTAAAACCTTAGCAGCCGGTTGCATAAAAAATATGCGGTTTCTTATACGTGAAACGGAAGAACTGTCATCCAAGATCTGTCTATACTTATAATAAATCTGTAGAGAGGTCAATTCTGTACATGAAATATATTTCCAAAATAACTATCAGGGGGTGATTAGGGATCGATACTGATGCCAAAAATGCAATCAGTAAAATTTTTGCCTGTCTGTCTGTATAAACTCTATAGAAACAAAAACTACTCGACGGATTTTAACGAAACTTGGTACAATTATTTTTCATACTCCTGAGCTGGTTATAGTATACTTTTCATCACGCTACAATCAATAGGAGCAGAACAGTGAAGGGAAATGTTGTCATTTTGTTTAAACGCGCTAATCTCAGGAACCGCTGGTCCGATTTAAAAAATTCTTTCAGTGTTAGATAGTCCATTTATCGAGGAAGGCTATAGGTTATATATCATCACGCTAAGACTAATAGGAGCGGAGCACCACTATTCCACGCGGACGAAGTCGCTGGCAGAAGCGCTAGTGGAGAATAAAATTGAATAATTGTGCTATTAGGTATTTTATGTTTTTCGTCTAAATATTTATGACACATGTTTACTTAATTATTATCTATATTTATGTATTGATCTTATAAATAATATTAAAATCATCCTAATTATTGAGATCATGTTTTGTGATATTCGTAAAAGTAAAAAGTATAAATTATTAAAAGTTTTGTGCAACCGGTTGTAGGTCAAACTAGAATATAAGTAATCCAATTTACAGGTTATGAATTAAATCTGGGATCAAAATTGCTTCGGCTTATCCACACAAGATAACGTGCCCTCTAACAAGAGTAAACGATTTGAGGAAATAAAGATGAAAGGGGTTATTATGCACTATCTATTTTCATATCATATTTGAAACAAATCTTCTATTTCGCTTTCACTTACGTAATATGAAAAGGACACGTGATGGGTATTTACTCATGAAACGGGTGAATACGCTATTGATGTCAGTTTAAAAGCAAAAGTACTTTCTAATTGCAGTGTGAGTATATTGAAAAGAAAGTAGGTATCATTATATTACGAAAGTTTGTGACGTCATAAAATTGGCGATTAGTTGGTTGATGTGGTAAAACCCATATTACTTATCTGAGTTAGACTTTCTTTCGTATAGGTACTATTCTATATATAAGTGTAAAACTACGTGAAAACTACATGAAGGTAACCTAACTCGTTTTAGGGTTCCGTAGTCGACAAGGAACCCTTATAGTTTCACCATGTCCGTCTGTCTGTCTGTCTACAAACTTAGTGTGTTCAGCGAGTGTCTTTGTGTAAACAGTATTGTGACATGAGGAGACATCGCAAACAAACTATTGAAGTGTAAACAATATAGACTTGTCACAATTTATGTCAGAAATTTCTGTCGTAGAGCTTTTTCCAGATGGGAAATCATCAAATGACTTCTCTCATTTGATGATCTGGAAAAAGCCCGCCGAGGGTGGGGCGTAAGGGAGTGTCAGACTCTTACTGACTAAAACCCATCCATGTTCCTTCCTCAGCCTTTTGCGTACTAGGGCTGAAACTTTTTCGATCATCCCGCAGTTTTGTCGTAGTCTAAACTCAACTTTGAACTCTCAAAGATCATCATTGGTTTATACTCAAATGCCTCTTCTCACACAAAGAAAGCTCGAACATTGATCGCTAGCTAAAGGCGGACTGGCGATTTAAAGTTTCAAAAAGAACATAAAAATCTCAAAGTTAAGAACGCAAAGTTTAGACTCTCAGTACCAAATTCAGTTCGAAGCTAGATTTTTATCTCGGAAATTAATTCAGCTGTAAGTTCTGCTAGTACGAGTAAAACCGCGTATAATAGCTGGTAATAATAATAAATTTACAAAGTGCAGTGTCGTTCCAGTTTAAAAGTAGGTTTCCTTGTACCTACCTACTTGCCAAGGGGTAAGATCGTGACGAAGAATCGAAGTTTCTTGAACTTTTGTCACAGTGCATTACATTTAGGTCGTCGATAAAATATGTATGGAATTTTGAGTGTCGACATGTTTGTAAAATTAAATGTCTTCTTTTAATAACTACCCTGTCACATGAGTCATCTTTCTATATACATATATATAAAAATTAATCCGTATTTCCAACGCATCACGCATGAACGGCTGGATCAGTTTGGCTGAAATTTGGTACGGAGATAGAAGGGACCCTGGAGAAGGTTTTGCTTCTAGAAAGTTTTATCCGGGTGTTTGTAGTAATTCCCTCGGGAGGCGGGTGAAACCGCGGGAAACAGTATGTGAACCATGGCAATTATTTTACTATTGCATCTGCTTCGCGGACAGTGAAGTGGTAAACACATTGAGCGCCATACTGACAGACACAATGCAAAAACTATTGTTTTGGGATCACCGGTGACTGGCGTGGCGTTCAAAGGCTTAAGGCCCCTCGCTCACGACGACTTTTTGAAGCGATGCTGTCGCGCGTTTAGTAAACGCGCGTCAGTATCGCTACTAACGCGTGTTAGTCGCATTTGCAAATGCGCTACTGTATCGCGACTGTATCGATGCAAACGCGCGACCGTGTTGGACGACATCGGGGGAAGAACGGATTGACGCTGCTTTCGTTGCCTCCGCTTCGGCTGCTTACGTAAAAGCAGCACCAAAGACAACGTGACTAATGTTACCTCAACGGAGTCCATCTTGCAACTGTAGCGATCGTAGGTATTTTTGTGCTGAGGGAGCATTCAAGTATTACGTAACGCAATTTGGGGGAGGGGAGGGTCTTGTAAAACGTTACAAGGGCGGGAGAAGGGGTATTTAAACAACGCGTTACGTAACATTTTTTTATTTTAATAAAAAAACTAGGGAATTAGAATCTTCCAAATCGGCAACCCTTTTCGTTTATGTTTTACGGGGAATCCCTCGAAGAAGAAGGGCAAATTAGCTGCTCTGCATTGTGCGCCATAGTGAGGCATTGTCTGAGGATGCCGATTGGCTCAAAGACGAAGTTGATGCAAGTGTTTTAACAATACCGGAAAGAAGGTTCCGTCTGCTCTCCAAATACCTGTAATGAAAGAGTCTGAGTGGCTGGCAAACCCGTGGACAGAGTAGCAGTAATTACAATTGAATTGTGTTTTAACGTACCTACACTTATTTGATTTATGACTAAATAAAAACATGTAACTTAAAAATCTCTTATTTTGTTTATTACTACTGCAAACGCCATTAATACTTTAACCTTACCTTTAACTTCTAAGAGCTATCCGTACCATCAATAGTCTTAAAACTCAAATTGATGTGTTTACATGTTGTTTTAGTGAATTCGCAAAGGTGTTACTATTTATATTATGTTATAGGCAAAATGATATTTAATTTAAACTTTATTTTAACTATGTATTTGCTTAATCTGATTTAATAATATGTTATAGTAAAGTAGTTTTTAATAGTGTGTTATAGTTTTTGTTTAGTTTAAGTTCTTAGCTGTCGCATTAGGGTAAACCCTGTAATGATAGTTTAAGGTGTTTTAAATAAATAAATAAAACTTTAAGTTTACCTTTAACAAAGGTATACTTTGTTCAACATAATTGTGACTTCAATGGTCACTTAAAAGTTACGTAACGTTTAGGGAGGGGGAGGGGGGTACAGAAAAAGGTTACCGTGCGTTACATGGGGCGAGGGAGGGTCTAAAATCTTCAAAAAATGCATTACGTAATACTTGAATGCTCCCTTACTGAATCGCGTTTGCATCGCGACAGAAGCGCGACAGTATTGCGTTTGCATCGCGACTGAAGCTGAGCCCGTGGGCGAGGGCACACAGCTAGCGACCGCTTCGCGACTGTATCGATGCGGACGCGCGGCAGCATCGCTACAGCATCGCTACAAAAAGTCGCCGCCCACGGGCTCAGCTTCAGTCGCGATGCAAACGCAATACTGTCGCGCTTCTGTCGCGATGCAAACGCGATTCAGTAAGGGAGCATTCAAGTATTACGTTACGCAATTTTTGAAGGTTTTAGAAATGTAACGCACGGTAACCTTTTTCTGTACCCCCCTCCCCCTCCCTAAACATTACCTAACATTTAAGTGACCATTGAAGTCACAATTATGTTGAACAAATTATACCTTTGTTATTGTATTAATTGCGTTTGCAATAGTAATAAACAAAATAAGAGATTTTTAAGTTATATGTTTTTATTTAGTCATAAATCAAATAAGTGTAGGTACGTAAAACACAATTCAATTGTAATTACTGCTCCTCTGTCCACGGATTTGCCAGCCACTCACTCTTTCATTACAGGTATTTGGAGAGCAGACGAAGAAGGTTCCGGTATTGTTAAAACACTTGCATCAACTTCGTCTTTGAGCCAATCGGCATTCTCAGACAATGCCTCACTATGGCGCACAATGCAGAGCAGCTAATTTGCCCTTCTTCTTCGAGGGATTCCCCGTAAAACATAAACGAAAAGGGTTGCCGATTTGGAAGATTCTAATTCCCTAGTTTTATTATTAAAATAAAAAAATGTTACGTAACGCGTTGTTTAAATACCCCTTCTCCCGCCCTTGTAACGTTTTACAAGATCCTCCCCCCAAATTGCGTTACGTAATACTTGAATGCTCCCTAACAGCACAAAAATACCTACAATCGCCACAGTTGCAAGATGGACTCCGTTGAGGTAACATTAGTCACGTTGTCTTTGGTGCTGCTTTTACGTAAGCAGCCGAAGCGTAGGCAACGATCCGTTCTTCACCCAATGTCGTCCAACACGGTCGCGCGTTTGCATCGATACAGTCGCGATGCAGTAGCGCGTTGCAAACGCGACTAACACGCGTTAGTAGCGCTACTGACGCGCGTTTACCAAACGCGCGACAGCATCGCTACAAAAAGTCGTCGTGGGCGAGGGGCCTAAGAGATATGGATAAAGAAATGAACCAATGGGGGTGATCAAAAGTTATGATTGAACGGATGATGAAGAATATTTTTAAGGTATTATGATTCTACTTGCTTCTTCACTCGTTTGGAGAAAACTACAACTACCTACCTGCATAAAAAGTCTTGAGTGTCAGACTCGTAGATACTTACTGACTAAAACTCGCATCCATGTTCCTTCCTTAGCTCTTTGTGTTCCGGGGCTAAGGTAAATCTTTCAAACATCTGCAGCCCTGGAAGCACTGGTGTAGCCTTTGTATTTTTTTTAAAGTACAGACTTTAAAAAATGTCACACTGGTACTTTCCAGGTTTTGAACCAGTACCTACCTATTTATATTATATATATATTATTTATATATATTATAAGAAACGTGTAATCTGAAGTGTATAAACATTTCTCACCTAATCCTTACTTAACTTAAGTTCGGATTAACGCTAACCAGCATTTATGAGTGAGGTTTTTGCTAATCCGTTGCTAAGCAGAAGATTAAAAATTTATCGGACTTTGTAAGTAAGACAGACGGTCTCACCATGAAATTCATACATATTATTGATTTCATAATCCAATATTGCAATGTATATCTATGTACTATCGCGGTCATTGCCGCCTGATCACTTAAAAATGTTTTCGCCTAAATCCTACGGCGGCGCCAAGCCACACCCCCTTACATTGTCTCTCTCTCACACGCACTATTTGTTTCAATATCTTTGCAGTGTGCTCGACCGGCTGCCGGCCGATCTTGTCTTTCGGTCGTCTATTCAAGGTCAAAGGGGCGGGGCTAGAAAGCGCTTCTATTTTTGAGTGCAAGCAAAAATGAACTTAGTGGTGGTCAGACGGGTGTGCCCGCGATAGTACTTACCTAGTAATGTTTGTTCAGAACTCCCGCAGTCTTGGAGATCCGCACTACAATATCTGCTGCACCATGTACAAACTCGAATCTCACGACAAAACAAACATCCACAATCGGAACAACTGCAAATATTTGTTACGTACGGGAATCGAACCGGCACGTCTTAACGAGACAATAGCTGATATATATTATTAGAATTGATTTTTGTTATTATTAAGACTTCTCTGTCCATTTCTCTTTCATCAGGCTGTACCTATCACATGAAGCGTGATAGCTAGACAGTTGAAATTCTCACAGATAATGTATTTCTGTTGGCGCTATAACAATAAATAACTAAAACAGAACAAAATAAATAATTAGGTAAGTCGGACTTTCATACAACAAACGTGATTTTTTTGCCGTTTTTTACCCGTCTGCGACAGAAGGAGGGTTATGTTTTTCGAGTGTATGTATGTATGTCTATTTCTTTGGCACGCCCTACAGCCCAAACGGCTGAACAGTTTTTGACATATGAGGCCGTTCCGTTGGATTTGTCTAAATTGTAGTAGTGACATAGGCTATATAGATTTTCAAAATGGCGAAATTAAATAACCTAGACTCATTCCTATCCAATATGGGTCCCGACTGTCAAAGTCGCTTTATCCCGTATTTAAATATACTATGTGTTATAGTTTAGGTCAATTACTTTTTACACATTTTTCCTTCAGTTCAGATCAACCAGACTTGTTTTATTCTTTTAAATTTATAATAAGAGTATTTTTACGCAGTCGGGTTTTTTGCTTTTTTTATTGCTCTATATAATTAACTGCAACAGATAAGCAGTTTCACGTCGGTCACACAGGCAACGCCGCGGGTAAAAGCTAGTGTCTATACTTCATTAGACCCTTCTTTGTACTAACGAGGTCTAGATTCGAATACGTACTATTGAATCATAAGTCCTTTGGTTTCGTCTCAATGGCGTCTGCGGACCACTCCGACAGATTAATTCCCAGAGCTCTGCCCATACAAATGTTTGATGGATACACAGAATAAACATTAGGGTTGCTAGATTTATCCAGCATCCATTCCGTGGTTTCACCCGCATACTCAAAAAAAAACTGATTTACTTGGCCGGGTTTCAATGTATCTTCTACAAGCTATTTCGCGCGGTTCACCACGCGGATTACTCATCATCTGCCTAGCCTTTTCCAAACTATATTGGGGTCGGCTTCCAGTCTAAACCAGATGCAGCTGAGTACCACTGTTTTACACGGAGCGACTGCCTATCTGACCTCCACAAGCCAGGTACCGGGTAACACAATACCCCTTAGTAAAACTGGTATCAGACTTTCTGGCTTCTGACTACCCGTAACGGCTGTCAAAGATGTACAAATGAATTTCATCTACAAATGAAAACCGGGACTAGGAGTCTCGCTATGACATAGATGGTCATAGCGAGACTCCTAGTCCCGGTTTTCATTTGTAGATCTTTGACAGTAGTAACGCGGTTTACTATTTGAGGATATTCGTTCTTTAGTTTTGTCTGTTCATCCTATTAGTTATCCGCAAGTCGAGATATTAATCTCTGAACTAAGTAAATAAAAACATTCATTTGAATCGAAAACTTTTTTTTAAGTCCGTTAATTCATTTTTTTATTTTACTAAATCTTGTTTTATTGTATACTTATGGAATCCAGTTTAAGTACATTTCAAAGTAATTTTGGAAAAAATAAACGCGCATATTCTGACTTGTTGTAAATTAAATAATCCAAACTTCTAAAGAATTCGAAGCTTTATGAATAAAACTTTATTATGGACTTACATTCGAAAACACATTTTTTGTTGTTATTGTTATGAAAGTACTCTCTTAGTTTTATAGAGCAGAAAAAATAAGGTATCTTTGAACGAGTTTGGCTTTTGGTTGAACCTTCTTAGATTTTATTTATCTTCATTCAGTTTTGTACCATGATTTAGAAAAGCAGGAGTGGCCAAACCGGTCTATATACCGCAAAGCAAAAAATACATTTATTAAAATACTAGCTTTCCGCCAGCGGATTCGTCGCCTGAGCTATACGAATTCAAATGATAGAGTTTCATACAAAGTTTGCGCCCCTTTCACTGTAGGAATAGAATTTTGGAAAATCCTTTCTTATCGAATGCCTACGTCATGCAAATTACACATCCTCCAAGTTTCAGGTCTCAACGATCAGTGGTTTAGGCTGTGCGTTGATCCGTCGGTCTTTCAGGACAAAGGATTTTATATGTTGTAAGTATAGTTGAAAAAGCAAAAATTACGTACCCCTAAATATTGTATTAATGCAGCTAATATACGTATTATTTATGTAACAAAAAGTAAAAAATATATATAAAATCCAATCAAAATAAAAGTAGGTAAGTAGCTGTAAGCTTTTTGCCAGTAATAACAGTTTCTTATAACATTTCTAGTTAGTTCAGCAACTCGTAAAGATCTAATTTATTTTTAAAAGCGCGTTACTTTTACTTGTACGTGCCCGTCTAAAAATGTAAGCTTCTAGGTTTTAATTTTTAACATTTACCATTTTTATTTTGAAGTAATGCCTAATTTAAAACTTTAAGTTATAAAATTGGAGAGAAATAAAAAATAACACTAGGTAATAAAAATATATTTTTATTTTATTACCAATAAAAATAAATGCATTTCAATGGCATAAATTGTGATAAATGTTACACTAACACAATTTCTAAATTTAAATAACAACAAACACGTGCCAATAAAATTTAAATAAAATAGAATATTAACTCAACTCAAATAAGGAAAGAATCAAAATTTTATATTCATAATTTCTTTTTTAAATTATCATACAACACTTTCGCACTCAAAAACTTATTAATACTGTTTAAATTTAGAATCTCAGGCAGACGTTGGAACCGGTCTCGGTTCCACAAATTCCAATTTCGATTCGCATATTTATTTATCAGTCTAGAATCGAGATACCAAATCGATTCACACTTTCTTTCCGCACATTCGACTTTCTTCAATTATTTGGTACCGATGAAGCTATTGGGCCTCTGCGGCCAGTTCTGTGGGTTGCGTCTGAAGTTATCATACTGCCTCCAGTTCAGGTACCAAAAAGGTTGATTGTCAATGGGAAGTTGGTCCAATCTGTTTATAAGATTCCTGTCACCTCTACTTTCAATAGGGTAAGTTTCATCTTCACCGAACCTATTCGATATTAGATCCGTTTCCACGGCCGGGTATCCAATCGGGCTCAGTCCAGCGTAGAATGGCCTTTGAGCCTTCACTACAGCAATTAAGATTGTGAGCGCTAGAGCGATTTTGCAGGCAGCCATTATCTGTTAACAAAGAAATAAGAATTCAATAAAATTATAGACGAGAGAAAATGGTGTGAACTTTGTTTTTTTTTTCAAACCGGTTCTTAGTAGGATGAATAACAAGAGCATAAATTATTGTAATCATGAATCCGTGCGCAAGGATGCAGACTACTTGAGAGTTTTTTTATTTGCATGAGACACGTAAATATGATACAATAAAAATAAATGGCCCTTAAAGTTCCGTTTTTTTAGCTTCTTATTTTATTTATTCTTATAGTAATAGTATTTATTGATTTTAAATCAATATGCATGAAAATTAAATAAATAAAAATCATCTTTTGAAAACGATTTTAACAGTAACTATAGGTTATTTTTTTTAAATATTTTTTCAATAATTTTATTTAAAATCCTGAGAAAATTAATTTTATTTCACTAATACTTTTTATTATGACATTCCCAATAAAATATTTTTATTTCTATTTAATATTTTAACCAAAATGGACTCTAGGTAATATCAGGTTGATACTATTATGAAAGGAACAAAATACTATTAAGAATTATTATATTAACAAATAGATGAACAAAACATTTACCTTTGATATTGTTTTCACACACAAACAACTACAGCGAGGTTAACGCACTCAATGATTGTTACTGTCGCTCTCGGTTCGCAATCCGAACTGTGACTCGATACAAATGGACACTGTATAAATATGAACTCGCCAGTAATCGCGAACATCGCAATACCACAGGCTTCAGTATATTATAGACCGGTCATATTTTCAAAAATGGAACAGTTGAATTGAGTCATCCTTAATTGGTAGTCAGTTTGAAAACAGTATGTAGCCATATAGATTAAAATTAAGAATTAACTAGCTTTTTTCCGCGATTCCACCCTGTCCTGAAGGAACTGCTTCGCGCACCCAGATAAAAATTATCCTATGTGTTAATGCAGGTTATAAATTATCTGTGTACCTACTAAATTTCATTCAAATCCATTTAGCAGTTTTTGCGTGATAGAGTGACAAACATACATCCGTAATCCGTACATCCATTCATTCTTACAGACTTTCGCTTTAATAATATTCTCTCACTGCTGGGCACAGGCCTCTTCTCACACAGATAAGATATGAGCAGAGCATTGATCACTACGCTTGCTGAAGACCAGGTTTCTTCACGATGTTTTTCTTCACAGTCATTGGTTTCTAAGATACACCTACTTAGAAAGTAGGTACATATAATTTCAGAAAAGTCACATTGGTACTTGCCAGGTTTCGAACCCACACACTCGTACACGAGAGAGAGGTGCTTTAACCACTAGGCTACCACGCGACTACTTACGTAAGTCTGTAATTACTATTTAAAGTGAATTGTTTTAAATTAACACTTCATTATTATTTTTCTACACTAAAATATTAACAAGAAAAAAATAAATTAAATATTTAAGAACCCCCTACACAAAATTTTGGAATAGAGCTGATACTCTTATATTGCTGAACCGATATTAACCAAACGTAGCTAAGAACCACCACAAGGAAACTGGCTTTCAAATGAAAAAAAAAACGCATTGAAATCGGTACATCCATTTGAGGGCTACGATGCACATACACAGAACAGACAGACAGACAACGACGTCAAACATAAAACACTCCACTTTTTGCGTCGTGGATTAAAAATACAATGTTTATATGCTCAACGCCACCTCTAAACATTTATAAGCGCGCGTAAAAACCCCATTCAAACGTCACGCTGGGATATCTCGTCTCGCCGACAGCTGACGTCACAGATCAAGTTCGCCCAAGTCAATCAGCGACCAATCAAGGTAGACCTCCACTGATTCACTCAATCACTACGCTGACGTCAACTTAAATACGAACGAAGAGAGGCGACGCAGGTCACGTTAAAATTGGTGAGCGTGGATGGGTTTTAATCCATTTATGAGGTAATGTTTATACATGCAAGTCACCGTTTATTAAACACACCCCCAGACAAGACAGTGGGTTTTTTCGGTGTAGTAAAGTAGTATTATATAATACAGAAGCCGTTATTTTAGTCACCTAAGTGTGGTAGACATTTTTTTCTTCTATTAGCTTGCGGTTTGACCTAGTTTGAGGACCAAAACATTATGTTACTTTCGTTTTTTCTCGAAATAAGCAAAGGCCTTCAGTAGTATTTTACATCTAATTCGATATGGAAAAACCCAATCATAATTTGGAATATCGCTGGAAGGCTTGATATCAAAATTGATGATTTATTTCAGGTTGTTCGTAAGAGCTGCTTTGAGATTAGGTGTTTGTGCGTATGTTATCCTGCTAATATACATATATAAATGTAAAAGATTCTGAGGATGTATGTAGGTGTGTTTGTTACACATTCATGCATTTTTTTTTGTAAAAAAAACTATTTATTTTTCACTTTTCAATGTCTCGATCGTATTATCTTATCAGTATATAATTTCGGGTTCCTAGACCTACACACCACTTCTTTAGGTTGCAATTAGCGTTAATCACCAAATGATCTAAAAGAAACCTGATCGAAATGAAAAAGTGAAACCTGATCGAAATGAAAAAGTAAAACGAACCTCCTCCTTTTTTGAAGTCGGTTAAAAATTACAGAAATGGTTTGAATGGCACCGAAGTAGTTCCCTTAGGATACGAGTGAAACAGATAGTGTAGGTACTAGTTCCTATCTAGCATTCTGTTTTTAAGATTGACATTTCAAAAACGGAACACTTAGCCTAAATTAATAATTCCCGAATTTAACAAAAATACTTGATATTTCGAAAACGGTTCCCTAAATTGGAAATGGTCTTCATACACCTGCTTTGTTTTTGAAAGACCTAATCAACCATATACCCAAATGGCGGGATATACGAAAAACGTACGGGAACCCCTGAGCTATGTCGCGAACAGACAGACAGATGGACCTCCGAAGTCGACAAGGAACCCTTATGGTTCTTAACGACCCATCGGGGCTGCGGGACGTTCGAAAGAGATACCGCGCCCCCGGAATACAAAGGGCTGAGGGAGGAACATGGATGGGTTTTAGTCAGTAAGAGTTTATCACTCTCTCCCGCCCCACGGTGGTTCTCTATGGTTAATGAAGGTGTAACATTAAGCATTTTTTTTCAGTTATGTATAAACACCATAAAATTCAAAAGTCTTATTCATACTAAGCTGACAATCAGCGTTTTTGACACTCCCTTCCGCCCCACCCATGGCGGGAGGGGTCATTTGATGATTTTTCTATCCGAAAAAGAAAGTTCCTAATGAACCCTAAAAACTGTAATTCAAATTATATGGCATTTTAAAAAAAAAAATGAAAATAACCGTCGTATTACTGAATAAACTGGCAAATGAGACAAATACATGGGTTTTTCCAAGGTGATTATTAAATAAGGTCAATCGTCCCGAGCTCACAATGTATAATTAAGCTATAAAAAGATTGCATCTCATGTCTGAATGACTCATCCATTGTTAGTTTTAAATGTCATACAACAAGTATTGCTATATAAAATGTATCTATTGTATTTTCCTGTGTACGCGGAAGAGTTAGTAGATTTTACGGCTAAACCGGTTCCTACTCGGAATAACCCAGTAATCCTCGTTTTTAGGGTTCCATACCCAAAGGGCAAAAACGGGACCCTATTACTAACTTCGCTGTCTGTCCGTCCGTCTGTCTGTCACCAGGCTGTATCTCAAGAACTGCGATAGCTAGACAGTTGAAATTATGTATTTATTATTATATATTTTCTGTTGCCGCTATAATAACAAATACTATTTAAACAAAATAAAATAAATATTTAAGGGGGGCTCCGATACAACAAACGCGATTTTTTTGGCGTTTGTATAGACAATGGCACGGAACCCTTCGTGCGCGAGTTCAACTCGCACTTAGCCGGTTTTTTGCTTTATATAGGTACACAATTTGGCGATATCAAGTCTGAGCAATACCTAACTTAACCAATTCTTTTAATCATGTTTAATTAATCAAAATTGTATTTCACATCATCATCTGCCTAGCCTTTTCCCAACTATGTTGGAGTCGGCTACCAGTCTAAACCGGATGCAGCTGAGTACTAGTGTTTTACATGGAGTGACTGCCTATCCTCCACAACCCAGTTACCGGGTAACACGGTACCGTACGGTTTGGTAAGACTGGTTGTCAGACTTTCTGGCTTCTGACTACCCGTAACGATTGTCAAAGATCTATAAATGACAACCGGAACCAACAGCTTAACGTGCTTTCCGAGGCACGGAGGAGTCTCGCTATGACATAGATCACGCAAATAAATATTCTTATTCTATTCTAGATAGATGGTCACCCATCCACGAACCGACCGCGCCAAGCGCAGCTTAACCTTTCATCGGTGTGTGTCAGACTCTTACTGACTAAAACCCAACCCATCCATATTCCTTCCTCAGCCCGTTAGGTATATTCCGGGGGCGCGGTAACTCTTTCGAACATCTTGCATCCCCGTTAGGCGGACCTGGGGGCCTACTCTAACTCGGTAGGCCCCCTTATATATGTATACTTAATTTAAAATAACATAAAAAGCTTCCAAACTCTTTTTGCAGCTTATTCAACCGATTTTAAGTTCTATTCCATACTATTAAGGTTGGTGTTGAAAGCAAAATAATGTTTACAATAACAAATATATTCTGTATTCTGTTTTTGTCATGTCACCTTAGCAATAGAGCTCAAAATCGTTTGAACAAACGGTAAATAGTGTATAGTATAGTGCGTTTAAATGTCTAATCTGATAGTAATATGGAGTATTTATGTAGGTACAAGGCGTAGGTATGGAAAAACAATATAATTATAATATGCTTAAGACCAGGACATTGCTCGTTACGATAATAACAAACGATGCACAATAAAATAATAATTAATAAATATTAATTCCTACTGCGCTGCATAATCTCGGTGCAAACTGCGTTTGACTTTAATTAGCAAAGTATAATTACCTATTGCCATGTTTTTATCACTTGTATGTTGTTTACATATAAAATAATATATTTCCGTTACTGATACCAATAATATTTTAATTAAAGAACACGTTCAACACTACGTAAAACATAGTCTATTTTACAATCAACTTTATGTTACTAGGAAGTTAATCTATACTTAAAAAATGCTATGTCCTGAATGACTGACGGATCAACGCACAGCTTAAACCGTTGATTGTAGAGACCTGAAACTTGGAGGGTGTGTTCTTTCTATGACGTAGGCATCCGATAAGAAAGGCTTTTCCGAAATTCTACTATATTATAATATACTAGAGAGGAAAGTTTTTATGAAACTCCGTAATTTTTCATTTGAGTTCGTATAGACTTATACGCGGGCGAAGCCGCTGGCGATAAGCTAGTAAATAGGTAAGTAAAATGTACTCGTACGTACACCGTAGTAACAATGGATATTATTTTTAAAAGACTTGCAAAAAGGAGGAGGTTCTGACTTAAGCGATTTTTTAACCGACTTCAAAAAAAGGAGGAGGTTATCAATTCGACTGTATTTTTTTTTTTTTTATGTTTGTTACCTCATAACTTGCGACTGGGTGAACCGATTTTCATGATTCTTTTTTTATTTGAAAGCTGATGCTTCCCGTGTGGTCCCATTTAAATTTTATCACTACCGGTTCAACCGTTTTATAAATATATCAAAAATAACGATTTATCTCTACTTGCTGATATGCCAAATACTTAGATGATTTGGTTATTTACGCTTATTACAACCTAAAAAAGTGGTGTGTTTATTTTGTTAAGGTAGCAAGACCGAGACACTGAAAAGCGAAAAAATAAAAAAAGCTTTTTACAAAAAAATTAATACCGACTTCCAAAAAAAAACTGAAAAGTAAAAAATATTTTTTATTTAAACGCTTTACGACCAAAACACCGCTTTCGAAGTCGGTGTCTTGTAAGTTACTATTGTAAGTATTTCGCCACCGACTTCGAAAGCGATGTTTTGGTCGTAAAGCGTTTAAATAAAAAATCTTTTTTACTTTTCAGTTTTTTTTTTGGAAGTCGGTTTTAATTTTTAAAGCTTTTAATTTAATTTAAATTTTTTTTTTTTTTGTAAAAAGCTTTTTTTTATTATTATATTCGCCAATTGTTTATAGGTTTTAAAGATTTTACTTTATTTTATAAAGAATACGGGCAGATCCGTTTAAATGTTATTTGCTTGTGTTGAGTAGCTTTGTAACAATTTGATGTAACTTTAAATTAATAAATCTATGAAAACCCGTCGTGATATCTACGATCGAATCATGTTTTATGCGAGAACAAGTGCATTTCGTGCGAAGGCCAAGGTCGCCGGCTATCAGCCGCAGATGTTGTTCAAAGTTCTGTTTATATATGACTTTCATATTCTTGTTATATAAACCTACCTACGTAGACATACGTCATCAAAGATAAGCGGATAACCCGAAAGGTTGGAATATGGACTTCACACTTCGAATTCCGAAAAAACATTAAAATTGTTTAGATATGATGACCTTTTTCTGTTCAGATGTCGATCTCTCCGAGTTCCATGTCTACCTATATTTCTCGTTTGGATCGTCTACTTACCTATACCTATTATTTTTTTATGTTCTCACAAAAAAACTCACAGCCAAAGCATTGTCCGTTTGTCCATATTTTTTCGAATTACTGGCCACTTTTAATTTTTTTATTCGCCGTCCTCGAGTGATGTGCGTGTAGCAACGAGCAGAATTTATTATTTTTAATTATTAAGACTGTTTAATAGACGTATCTAATTGTATAAAAAATAGCAAGTATAACGGTTACTTTTTTTGTTACACTTCTAGTAAAACCAGTTCCGTTTAATTCAAACGTACAATAATAGCTATATTTTCAACGTTTTTATTTTATTTGTAAAACATTAAACAAACTATTAAATTATAAAAACGAGGTTATAATGTTGGTAAGAAGGAAACCATGTTTTTAGGGTTCCGTAGTCCGACAAGGAACCCTTATAGTTTCGCTCTGTCCGTCTGTCTGTCTGTCTGTCTGTCTGTCAGTCTGTCCGCGGCATAGCTCTGTGGTTTTGGTTATTAGAAAGCTGAAATTTGGTATGAATATGTATATTGATCACGCCGAGAAAGTGGTAAAATAAAATTTTGAAAAATATTTTTTTTTAGGGTAGCTCCCAAACATGTAAAGTAGGGATGAATATTTTTTTTCTCGCGTACCCCTTCGTGTGGGGTATCGTTAGATAGGTCTTTCAAAAATATTATGGGTGTGTGAAGACCATTTTTCGGTTAAGCGAGCCATTTGTGAAATATCTAGATTTAAGGTGATTTTTTTTGTTCGATACGAGTTACCCCCCCTCTAACTTTTGCATGGCTGTACCTAGAAATGTGAAAAAAATCTAAGACGTAGCACATGTAATGAACTTACAAGGAAAACTATCACGGCTAAGTAGGCTTAACCGGTTACAGAGTTATAGTCGACTAACTGAGATCTACTACGGAACCCTACTGCGCGTGGCCCGACACGCACTTGGCCGGTTTTTTTTAATATTTTTAAATGGCCTAAACTTTCAAATTCATAATGCATGTCTATCTGTTATTGAGTTTCAACGTAAATTAAATTAAAAATTTAAAAAACCCCTACGCTAAAATGCCTTACATCATTTTGGAAAAGAGCTGATACTCTTACACTACTGAATCGATATTCTCCAAACATAGCTAAGAACCACTGCAAGAAAACTGGCTTTCAAATGAAAAAAACCGCATCGAAATCGGTCAATCCGTTTGAGGCTACAATGCCACAGACAGATACAAACACAGACAGACAGACATCGACGTCAAACTTATAACACCCCTCTTTTTGCATCGAGGGTTAAAAACACAAATCTACATAACATATTTTCGAATTCTCTATAATCAGATAGCAAGATACAATAAACACCTATATACAACTTTAAACTAAATCAACCGAAAAATCAAACGAAAGACTAAAAAAACAAAAACCCATTCATTCAAAAAAAATATGATCATACAACTGGCTGTAAATTTTATAAGACATACGACCGTAAATAAATAACAAACGGCCATTTTCTTTCTATTAGACAAACATTTCCGTGTGTCATAAATTTCCTGCTAAAGCCACCTGGCGATCTGCCAGGGTCCAGTTTCGAACTACGCCTGTTACAATGTCCCCCACTCCACTTTATCTTGATTTTGACACCTATTGAATTTATCGACTGTCTTGTTAAACGGTATGACTAGCTCTCCGCCAGCAGCATCGCCCGCGTAGGCTATACGAATTAAAATTCAAAATGACAGAGTTTTATACAAACTTTGCCCCCCTTTTTCACTCCCTTAGGGCTAGAATTTCGAAAAATCGCCTATTTATTAAATGATGATGCACGCGTCAAGTTCGTGAACGGGCGCTGTCAGTTGAGGCTGGTCATCTCTAAATTGCCAAGAATTAGCATATTAGAAATGTTAAATGTTAACATTTACATCGTTCTCACATAAAAAAAATATCATTATTGATGTATATACGAACATTGTAAAACATGTTGAAAAAGAGTAACCATGGTGTTTCTTGCCCGTTCTTCTCCATAGGAATCTACGCTTTGGAACGGGCAAATAGCTTCAACTTTCTTTTCGACAAACTGACAGGCTTATGACTCTTTGACAATTCAAAAGTGCCTGTAAAAGGTCTAGTTGAAATAAATGATTTGAATTTTGATTTTTTTTGAATTTCTAAAATTATAAAAAAAAGTGTACTGTACAGTACTTAATCATGTATAAATTCATTAAGTGAGTAGGTACCTACATACTTTACGGGAAAACAGTGAATTAACTAGCATCGTGTATATTTAAATTTGAGTAAATTACGACTTCTACAGACAGTTTAATAAAAACATGTGTGTCAACATATTTTTGGTACAATTTTTGTGACTCAACTTTTGCGACATTCTTAGTATCAAACAGGTATAAATTAAGTTAAGTTTTATGCAACCGGCCATTACTATTTTCGAAACCATGGTTAAGAAAATATAGATAATTTTCAATAAATTAAACTAAATATGATAAAATATGATAATAAATTAAACTTAAATAAAATCACATTGAAGAAACATTTTTTTTTTATCCAAAAACAATTAAACATAATTTATTATAATTTTAAATAAAATTCAAAAGAAAAGGCACACAACATGCTTACTTAATTTGAAGCAAAAATAATTGTTTTCATGTGGTTCCATGAGCCTTTTGTTATGTCTTAATAGTCACGTTAATTAATACAAAGTAAAACAAACATACATGTTCAAACGACTTTATTGTAGAATTCATTATTTTCATTCCAGCAAAAGAGCTCAGAAAATATTTTCTCCCAAAAAGTCGCAAAAGTCGTTTTTTATCTTTGACGTAAAATCACAAAATGGTCTTCAAATACGTCACCGTAACGATGTAGCCAAGGGCACGTCAAATTGTTTTACCCTCACGGTATTCAGAGTGAAGAGAGTGTGAAGGATCTGTGTGCAAATGGGCTTTTAAATTTAAGAGCAAAAGATTCGGGTCAGTCACGTTTTTTTATATCGACAAAACTATGATGCTACCTTTGTGAGATAGGAACTAAAATAGATGTTAATTATATTACAATAAGTATATTGTAAATATAATTAATTACAAAAAAAAAATATTCACTTAGTCAAAAAAGTTTACAAATAGTTTTTATAATTACGAAAGTAACACTGTCTATCTGTTATTCTGCTTTGCTGCAGAAGTAGGTACATTTCCCTCCAGTATCTAATTATTGATAATACTTGTCACCTAATAAGTATATTTATTGAGGTACAATGATTAAACCGTAACAGAAAAAAACCCACAATACAGTTGACTCCAATTTTCAAAAAAGATCATGACACATACCGACGTGAATTTACGTTACACCGTACATATGAAGCGGAAAACCTTGCCATAAGTATCAAGTTCCTTCGAAAATATACCAAAGGTTCGGAATTTGCAATATCATGCATTCCAATAACATGTTTTCGCAGAACTTTATTGATAGTACCAATGCTTCTTCCCAGCAAAAGCACATAAAAAGTGGTGAAGGGCAGGCATTTTGGGGGCCTGATTTAAAAAAATGCTGATTTTCAGTCTAGTTACAATACTTAAATGAATTTTGAATTTTATGGTGCTTATACATAACTGAAAAAAATAATGCTTAATGTTACATCTTAGAGAACCACCGTGGGGCGGGAGGGAGTGTTAAACTCTTACTGACTAAAACCCAATCATGTTCTTTCCTCAGCCCTTTGTATTCCTAGGGCGCGGTTACAAATATAGGTACCTACTACAACATAATGTTTCTGATGCAAACGTCGTCTTTATTATTTTATTTTGTACATTGACCTATAAAGGTTTGCCATCCCTAAGAGAAAAAAACATGTTATATGTTATGTGATTGCAGCAACTACAGCAAGAAGTTGGCTAATTATTTTACTGCGGAAAATATTATTGAACCAATAATAGTTCGGGCAAGATAACACAGTAATAGTCTTGTCTCACACGTTTTACAATCAGACAGGGAAAGTCAGACAACCGTAAAAGAAAAACGTCACAAGACATAAAGATCGCACATACTATATTTCAACCGTAACGTATAGTTTTAAAGTATATTTTTCTATTATCTAGCCACAGAATTTTTTCGTCAACTCGAATCACAAAGTACCTACCCTAAATTTTGATAAAAGGTACTTAGTAAGCTGCGCTTGCCGCGGTCGTTTCGTGAATGGGTGACCATCAATGTTATACTAAACTTCTCCGTGCCCCGGAAAGCACGTTAAGCTGTTGTTCCCGGCTGTCATTTGCAGATCTTTGATAGTTGTTACGGGTTAGAAGTCAATTAAAAAGCTAGGAAACTATGTATGTATCTTTTCCAGAGTTCAAGCAATTTGTCCGCCAAATTCCATCATTATCGATTTAACGATTTAATCGTTAAAGCGAAACAGACAAACAGAATAAATTTCACATTTAATATTTTAAGGATTTTTTTTTGTATTTTTTTTTTTGTAATAAAGAATCGAAAAACAAATCAATTAGGTATAAAAAGTAGGTTAAGGATAGTCATTTCAATGCAGAACCAAAAATTATAACTTACAATAGGAAAAACCCAAGTTAAAAATACACGGGCACTCTTTGCGTCATATTTTTAGACTGAAACCAGCTCGATATTGCTTTACCTTGTCTGTATTTTGGTGGATAGGGGGATTCCTCGGCCTTCCTTGAACATGTTATTTTTTACATTCATACAGCATAATAATATTAATAACTTAGTAGGAGCTCGTGGCTAAGTAACAGCCGCACGGGTCGACCGATCAAAGGTTAAGCTGCGCTTGGCACGGTCGGTCCGTGGATGGGTGACCATCTTTGTCATAGCGGGACTTCTCCGTGCCTCGGAAAGCACGTTAAGCTATTGGTCCTGGTTGTCATTTGTGGATCTTTGACAGTCGTTACAGGTAGTCAGAAGCCAAAAAGACTGACAACCAGTCTTACCAAGGGGTACCATGTTATCCGGTAACAGGGTTGTGGAGGTCAGATAGGCAGTTGCTCCATGTAACACACTGGTACTCAGCTGCATCCGGTACAAATGATGATGATACAGCATACCAATATCTACCTAATATTTTTATAGATATAGCTTCCCGCAAGCGGCTCTGCTCGCGTGCGTTATACAAATTAAAAATGACAGAGTTTCATACAAACTTTCGTGCCCTATTTCAACCCTTTAGGGTATGAATTTAGAAAACTATTTTACCTGCGTACCGAGGGAACTACTTAACGAACCTACCTGGATAGAAACCATCCTATGTGTTAATCCAGGTAATATATTATGTGTGTACGAATACTCATACAAATTCATTTAGCAGTTAATGCGTGTCAGAGTAACAAATATAGCACAAACTTTCGAATTTATAATATTAGTAGGATGATTTTTTTTAATAGATATTCTTAGTTTGATCAATATCATGACTTAGGTCAATATCTTAAAAGTAATTAAAAAAAACCATGAGTTTTTAACTAGGTATTACAGAAATATCTAGTTGCAATTATAAGTTTGCTAACACTTTAATTGATCATGACAAAACTTAAAATTTTGTAAACATAATTAAAGTGAGGGAGGCTGATCTGTGTATTAATAAAATAAACTATTGCATAAAACAACAAACCTTTTTTGTACATATTTGCTAACTATATTTTGTTACTGGCCGTTTTTAATTTATTTTGTGATCAATGCTCATACCTTCTCTGTACCTATGGGAAGGGTCCTTTGCCCAACACTGGGATAGTATTACTGATGACATTTAATTCAATACCTATATCATCGCCTATTTCAGCCTTTGGGTAAGTACTAACCTAACAAGCCTCAGTGTCAGAGTTTTCTCAAGACCTTCTGACGACTCTAAGCTGCTTTATGAAATTACAGAAACCCCAGCAATTTCGGCCTGACCCGGAAATTGAACCCGAGACTGTTCACAGCAGTCGCATTTGTGACCACTGGACCAATACCTAAATATAATAATACCTCCCGATCTGGAAACCGAACCCAAGATTCATGATCACTTCGGCCGCTTTTTTTTTTGTGTATGGCATCTCGCAGGTCAACCTAGAAGGTTGTCGACTGCTTAACCGGGCTTGACTTCGGCCGCTACAGTATCTTTTACCAACGGAACATAGGTACTCGTAATACCTTGGTCTCAATGATTCATAATTGTTTTTTGAATCATTTAGTCACTAAAGTCGACGTCCACGAACTACCAGATAACCCACATACGTTCATTGTCGGACAATAATACCAATATTATTTTCCTTATACACGAAAGACGCACCTATAACCAGGCACATAAGATAATATTTTATTTGACCACAAACTACGTAAACAATTGTGATGATATGATCGGGAGTATTGTGTTTATTTTTTAATGCGTAGTAAGTAATATCAGCAAATTGAATAAGTTAAGTAACTTTTAAACTTCATCTAGGTACTATCCATACATATAAAATGTTTTGTCCTCAATGACTGACGGATCAACGCACAGCCTAAACCACTGATCGTAGAGACCTGAAACTTGGAGGGTGTATTCTATGCATGACGTAGGCATCCGATAAGAAACAATTCTCCAAAATTCTACCCCTAAAGGGGTGAAATATGGGAAAAGTTTGTATGAAACCCATTTTATGTCATTTTAAATTTGAATTTGGATAGACCACACGGGCGAAGCTGCTGCCGGGAAGCTAGTTTACAATAAGATTATAAAACAATCCAAACTCTTTTTGCAGCTTATTCAACCGATTTTGCTAAAATAGAACCGACTTCGAAAACACTACAAATTAAAAAAATACTAATACATCATTTTAGAAGTCGGTGGCGAAAATACACAAAACAATACCATTGCAAACACCGACTTCTAGAACGATGGATTAATTATTTTTCAATTTGTAGTATTTTCGAAGTCGGTTATATTTTAGCAAAGATGTATTTTTTTTGTAAAACATAATTAAAAACCAAGTCTAAAAACTTTTTTTTTTATTAGGCATGCCTAATTAGTAGAAAAAAATATATATATTCGAATCGCGAATTAATTGCCAGCTAAAACAAAATGAAGATGGGTCTTTAAAAAAAATAGATAAGTCAACGACTTCTGTATTTGTGCTTCAACGCCATCACATTATTGTTTCGGTGAGAAAATTTATGAAAAAAAAAAAAAAAGTAGGTACTTGCAGTAAGTGTGAAAAGATACATTTAATGCACGCTCAGACAATATCTATGCAAAGGCAGGTCGTAAAACGTGCTGCAGTTGGACTATTATTGCCCTCACCTATAAGGCCATGAGAACATCGGATAAGTATCTTAAAAGAAGACCCCCTCCCAAGAAGGTAGTTGAGCGACTGTTCGTTGAAATTTGGATCCGTAAAAAAAATTGTAGTTTTTTTTTCAGTTTTTTTATATAGGTCCATATTTCTTCGCGCCGCTTTCCTTCACAATTATTCAGTGTCATCGAAACATAAGCTAAAGTATGAATGACGATCCACGAACGTAGAACTTCATCTCTATGTACCCCTAAAAGTCTTTAGTATCTTAGGAAGTCTAAAGAACTGTCGTGGTGGCCTAGTGGCCCTAAGGCACCTGTATCTCGTGTATGAGTGTGCGGGTTCGAAACCTGGCTAGTACCTACCAATGTGATTTTTCTAAAGTCATATGTACTTTCTAAGTATATCTTAGACGTCACTGACTAACGGTGAAGGAAAACATCGTGAGGAAACCTGGACTTAAAAAGTCTGAAATCGCAAATCCGCTTTGAACAAGCGTGGTGATTAATGCTCATGCCTTCTCTGCATGAGAAGAGGCTTGTGCCCAGCAGTGGGACAGTATATAGGCTGATGATCATCATCTGAAGGTCATCTTAGGCTATCCTATGACGCAGTTTTAAAGGCCTCCATGTGACAGACAGTTCAGCAGGCCGATATTAAGCGGATATTGCATGCGGTTACTGCATTCGAATCCGTCTAGTGACCACAAAACGTGACTTATTGCGCTGGATCACTCCGTGGCTGACTGTGCAGGACCAGCCTATTTGCGGTTACATGTATGTAGAGCAATGGATAGCGAAATAGCTGATTAATTGTAATTATAGTTTTGTGGATATTATTTCTAGTAGCAGACTTTGATGATACTGTCATCATCATCATCAGCCTGTATATTGTCCCACTGCTGGGCACAGGCCTCTTCTCATATAGAGAAGGCATGAGCATTGATCACCACGCTTGCTCAAGGCGGATTGGCGATTTCAGACTTAAATCCAGGTTTCCTCATGATGTTTTCCTTCACCGTTAGTCAGTGGTATCTAAGATATACTTAGAAAGTACATATGACTTTAGAAAAGTCACATTGGTACGTGCCAGGTTTCGAAACCGCACACTCGTACACGAGAGACGTGATGACACTGACGAATTTTGAAATATGTATATTGGCCTATATGATTTGTGTCCATAGAAATTTATTATATCTATACTTGTATCCTATTTTCATAGATATAAAATATTAACTTCCTATGTATGTGATTGAAAAGGGTCAAAGGCAAGGTTTTGGTTGTCATTTATAAGTCTATAACAATCATCCAGGTGGAGTGGGATACACTTAGCTACTGTAATAAGATAAAGAAAAAAAAACTAGTCAGAGGTAGTATACAAATTAAATTAATGGAATAAAGTTTAGAAATATTGTTCTTTAAGAAACTAAGGTAATAAACAAATTCATCTGATTTACAGATAAGTGTATGTACTATACTGAAAGTACAAACAGGGTGTCATATATGTGAAATCAAGAGAAAGAAAATAAATGACATCGTATGGCGTACCTGTTGCTAGAGAGAGATGACTATAGACTATACCTACATCGTTAGTAACGTTGCGATTAATTGCTGCATGCTTATTGGTCAATGGAATTAGGTCAATTGCCTTCATTTCATCTTCCCATTTTTGAGCGTTGGCAACGTATCTTTAGTTTGTAATATCATTGCCTGATCTCCTTCACGTTCCCAAATTGAGCGCCCATCAAATTCTACCATAACGATTACAATCAAATCCTTTGGTGTTATCGTAAAATTTACGTGAATAATAAAGTTTATTTACTGAATAATAACTGCGGCGGTAAATTTTGCATCAAACGATATTTATTCTGACAGGTTATTTGGTAGAATCCAAAGGCCTTTGATGGAAAATATCATTTTGATATAGTGGTTCCGATTCGGGCTAAAGATGCATTAACTAAATAATAGCCTTACTGGGAAGCTTTTGATTTCTAGTTTATCATAGGGATACTAGATTTTGCTTCTGACGTCACTCACGTTGTATATAAACGAAAACAGTTTGAATACGAGTACATAGTGAAAAACATATAAAAACGCAACTTCTTCTACGTGGACTTCAAAGTGGATCCAAATACCGGAACAATTTTATGTGTTAGTCCAGTTTATAAACTATGTGCGTACCAAATTTTATCCAAATCTCTTCAGGTAACTTTGAGATTAGCGCACACCAGCATAACTCCTGTACAAATCAATGTTTAGTTAATTTGTGTTTTTACAACTTTTTTTTTGTTAGGTAAGTTATTAAGGGTAGATTCGACCAAACCAGAATTTATACAAGAATAATAAGTATACGGTAAATAATTTATACCACGATTTTATTCTCGAGTTAATCATCAGTCGTTTTTCCATGCAATCTAGCGCATAGCTATACTTGTATAAGCTACTCACGAATAGCGAAGTGAATGTGAACGAATGTAATACGCGGCCAAAAAAAGTTTCTCTACAAACGGGAGGGTGCAGAAGCATACTCATGTCAACTCTGATTTGTCGTGTTATAGCGTGGGAAAGTAGCTGCCAATGTCAGTGAATTAGAATGACAGCATAAAACAATAGGACGCCATTTTATTATTCCTGAGAAAAGCTTCATATTCCATGCAAAATGGTGGTATAGTGACTATTCCCGAATAGACTCGTTATTCCTCGAATTGTAGTTGGTTAAACGTGATATTGATTTATTCTCGAGTAATAAGCGATTTACGCTGAGAATAAAATTTATTCCTGTTTGGTCGAATCCGCCCTAAAGCAACGTTTATTGTAACCTGTACAAATTTTTTTTCGTACAGTTTCACATACATCGTCTACGTTTCAAAAGTTTCATCATATTTTTTATTCAACCAGCTCCATTTGTAATATTTATAAAATTTTCCATCAATCACTGTCAATTTATAAAACAAGACAATTTACATGAAGCATTTAAAGCAATTTCAGTCAGACCACATCAAGTTTCATTAGATTAATTATAATGCGGTCGACGTTAAGAGACATTAATTACTTTTGGGCCTTAACAAGGTAACCCCATGTGACAGTCGCATTAAAATTCACAACGAACAACACACTGGAGCCAAGTTTTGTGAATTTTAATATTGGTCCTCATCACTTTAGTAATTAAACTACCTATTTCCTGCAGTTTCTCTCGCATTCTGAAGGAACTACTTTGTGCACCCGGATAAAAAGTATTTATATCTAGGTTGCTTTATTTTTATCTAGGTTGTAATGTATGTGTGTGCCAAATTTCACCCAAATCTATGTAGTAGTCTTTGCGTTATGCCTGTACAAACATACAGAAGACAACTTTGCATAAAATGTTGTTTTGGCTCTAAGTGGAGGTCAGATAGTTGCTCCATGTAAAACACTGGTACTCAGCTGCATCTGGTTTAGACTGGAAGCCGGGCCTAACATAGTTGGGGTTATAGACTTTTTAAATTTGTAAAATGTGGGTACAGACATCAACCTGTTACAATTTTATTATATCATATATCACTTTAGTAATTATCTGTTCACATCTTCGCCTTTATTTTTCCAAAAGAAATTGATTGATGCTTTCATATTGGCTGGACCTTAATAAATCGGTCGCATCTGTTTTTTTCCTATGTAGGTGCTTACATGCGGAAGTATAGAAAATAAAGAATTGGTTCTGATTTTATTGCTGCTCGTAGTCTGAATAGATCTACTCTACGAAAGGCCTATTAAGTCATGTTCGTTGTTATCTTTCATAATAGTGTTTTTTCTTGCCAGCAGTGTCATTTTATTTTAATGTACCTGCTTCTTGTTTTATTTGGTGATTTCCATTCAAAAATTCTAAAAAATATTTATTCAAATTATTAGTACAGGATCCCTGGTACATCTTTCATCAGTTATTACTAACAAGCTGATGTTTCGTGAGTAGGTTCCTTTTGACTAGACGCCCAACTTTTTTCTTTACAGTAATGTTGGTAAGTGGTAGCTTAATAGGGGTAACAAGGATAAAATATGTTGATTTGACGAATTTAAAAAATTTATTGCTAACCGATTTTTTCTTTGTTTATTATCAAGATAATTATCTAAATAATGTGAAAAAATATTTGTCCTACAAAATGTAAGGTTTTGTTAGGGAGTCCCCCCGCTCCAACATGTATCGTAAACAAGGTCATGAAAAATCATTACTAACCAGCTGATTTTTTTTTTATTGGTTAGCTAACATTTGCATAGTTTACCACCCACATTGTCCTACAAATTGCGTGGTAGGTCATCTTGGTCCTACGCTCAAAAGTTGTAGTACTTATACTTAATGTCAAAATAATTACTATCAAGCTGAATGTTCGAGAATAGCTTCGTTTCAATGAGACGCCCAACAAATTCTTGTACGAAAGTTCTCGATTGTGGTTTATAACTAAGATAATAGGGATGAAATGTGTTGATTTGACGAATGAAAAAAATGTATTACTAACCGATAATTGTTTTGTTAATTATCGAGATAATTATCTAAATAACGTGAAAAAATATTTGTCCTACAAAATATAAGGTTTTGTTAGGCAGTCCCCCCTCTCCAACATGTATCATAAATAAGATCATGAAAAATAATTACTAACCAGCTGATTTTTAGGGTTCCGTAGTCCGACAAGGAACCCTTATAGTTTCGCCATGCCCGTCTGTCTGTCTGTCCGTCTGTCTGTCTGTCTGTCCGCGGCATAGCTCAGAGGTTCTTGGTACTAGAAAGCTGAAATTTGGTATAGATATGTATATTAGTTACATCGACAAAGTGGTGAAATAAAATTATGTAAAATATTTTTTATAAGGTAGCTCCCATTACACGTAAAGTGGGGATGAATATTTTTTTCTCATGTTTCCCATCGTGTGGGATATCATTGGATAGGTCTTTCAAAAATATAGTAGGTCTGTCAAGACAATACTTCGATTTAGGAATCCGTTTGCAAAATATTTACCTTTAAAGTTAAAAAATTTTTCGATACTAGCATCTCCCCTCTAACTTTTGAATGGCTATCCCTAGAAATTTGAATAAATTCATGATGAAGTATAATCAACTTATTAGGAAAACTATCAGGGCTAAGTAGGCTTAACCAGTTACAGAGTTATAGTCGACTAACTAAGACCTGCTACGGAACCCTACTGCGCGTGGCCCGACACGCACTTGGCCGGTTTTTTTATTGGTTAGCTAACATTTGCATAGTTTACCACCCATATTGTCCTACAAATTGCGTGGTACGTTATTCCAGCCCTCCAGTTACATAGTTTAAATTCATGAAATTAAAAATAATATTATTTTGTACATTTTGCTATTGGAGCTGAGGCACACTATTATCCTTGCTCACAAACGCATGCGCACCACAGATTACTATATACTAGTCAGAGACAGATTGAGATTTATCAGATGAATCAGATAAAAAATAATGTTTATATAAATATATAACATTATATTATGTATGTATATATATATATAATACATTATATATTATATAATATAATGTTTTATATGTCCTTATACCCTTTTATACATATATCCTTTCATTTGTATACTCCAAAATTACAAATCTTGTAGGACTAATAAAGCATACCTTTTTTTTTGTAGGACATTGTTT
The DNA here is from genome assembly GCA_963891755.1 of Pyrrhia umbra. Taxonomy (NCBI): domain Eukaryota; kingdom Metazoa; phylum Arthropoda; class Insecta; order Lepidoptera; family Noctuidae; genus Pyrrhia; species Pyrrhia umbra. Next base: position 4,460,785 of record OY982934.1, on the reverse strand, counting down.
TATTTGGACGAAGAATATATTAACCTATCACGTGATACCTTTGTCCTACAGTTACTAATAAAAAAAAAAGTCCCGCGGTATTGACAACTTTTGAGCGTAGGACCAAGATGACATACCACGCAATTTGTAGGACAATGTGGGTGGTAAACTATGCAAATGTTAGCTAACCAATAAAAAAAAATCAGCTGGTTAGTAATAATTTTTCATGACCTTGTTTACGATACATGTTGGAGCGGGGGGACTCCCTAACAAAACCTTACATTTTGTAGGACAAATATTTTTTCACATTATTTAGATAATTATCTTGATAATAAACAAAGAAAAAATCGGTTAGCAATAAATTTTTTAAATTCGTCAAATCAACATATTTTATCCTTGTTACCCCTATTAAGCTACCACTTACCAACATTACTGTAAAGAAAAAAGTTGGGCGTCTAGTCAAAAGGAACCTACTCACGAAACATCAGCTTGTTAGTAATAACTGATGAAAGATGTACCAGGGATCCTGTACTATATCATTTAAAAGACTATCCCTCTTATTCATAATGACACCTTTTGTCTTAAAAGCTTCTATTAGCTATCAAACTGTTTTGTCCTTATCTGTCAAGTTAAACTGAAGTTTGACAGAAAGCTGGGACAAAACGTTCGAAAATGTGCAGTTTTACAAGAGAAACAAAATGTGAATTAAATTAGAACTGATACAAATATCAGGCTAATATATACTTATATCTTTCCAGGTAAAATAAGCCTATTCTGCTTAAGACTTTTTAAGTTTGTTACGAAGTCCTCAATCCATATAGTGTGTTTAAAAATACTAACATAGTGTGTGGTTGTACGTAAAACAGCCTTTAGAACTTAGGAATAAAACAAAATTAGTGATAGAATGGGATCCAGTCGCCACGCCCTATCATTAATGCAGGATCTACAAATCTGCAACTTTACAGGAGAGCAGTTTAAAGTTAAAAAGTACAATAAAACTATTATCTTAAGTCATAAAATTATGAAATTTTAAATGGGTGTGATATATACTATTACGCATCTAGCTAATGAAAAAGATTATCTGTTTTTTTTTAAATAGTGGTCAAAATGACACATGAAGCCATTTTACATGGATATATTTTACTATTATACGTCGGATGTGGTATATCGGACTTTTTTGATTGGACGGAGATTTAGACAGTGAGTCGGATGTGGCAGACCCTCCCTTATTGATGGATAAAATGTGGTAAATTATGTTGGATCTGACACTTACATCATTTTGTGGGGACAAATCATTTAAAACCAAATTGCATTAGGTATCACTACATAGTATAAAACAAAGTCGCTTTCTCTGTCCCTATATCCCCTATATATGCTTAAATCTTTAAAACTACGCAAACGGATTTTGATGCGGTTTTTTTAATAGATAGAGTGATTAATGAGGAAGGTTTTAGTATATAATTTGTCAAGTTTTTGTATCCATTAGCTCACCATATCCAATATTGCGAGCGAGGCCGCTGGCGGGAAGCTAGTAAGTTTATACAGGCAAATTAATTGGAATCAACTAATACCTACATAACGTTAAGGGGACCATAATACCTATTCATTGTAACATTACGTGCAATATGTATGAATCGCGAAAATTGTAGGCTAAGTAACAGCCGCACGGACAAAGGTTAAGCTGCGCTGGCGCGGTTCAACCGTGGATGGGTGACCATCTATGTCATAGCGAGACTCCTCCGTGCCTTGGAAAGCACGTGAAGCCGTTGGTCCCCGTTGTCATTTGTAGATCTTTGACAGTCGTCAAGGGTAGTCAGAAGCCAGAAAGTTTGACAACCAGTCTTACCAAGAGGTATCGTGTTACCCGGTAACTGGGTTGTGGAGGTTCCATAGGCAGTCGATGATATGCATACTGAGATCATATGATAGATATCAGGCGTAACCTACACACAAAACTTGGTAGAATTGTTCTGCTATATCAGTGAGGACTTCTGCAACTTTATGAAACCCTGGTATGTTACGTGGTATTATTACAAAGTAACTGGTGGATGGGTAGTTGAAAAATCACAGCGATGTCTCCTTTACAAATACCTACGTTGCGGTGTCTCTTTCATTTTATGATGTCTTGGTACTTTTCGTATACTACAAAAAAGAAAAGATACGGTATACTACCCCGTTTAACTGGTGGGTAGTTGAAACATCACAGCGGTGTCTATTTATTTTATGATGTCCTAATACCTACTTTTCATGATCAAAATTATAATTATAGTGTTTTTTCCAATAAATGCTGAATATTATTTATTGTGCTATGTATCTCTCTCAATGCGGACCTTCTTATATTAACGGATACTACGGATTTATGAACGTGGCTGACAGGTGAACTAACGCTATCGACCATCTTGAAATGTCATTGTTAGTGATAATGATACCAATTAATGGAAATTTCCATTTTTTAAGTAAATCATGACATGATAAATAGCAACTTATTAATTCATCATTTACTTTTTAATAATAATCTTAAATTGGAAACAATAAAATGCAATATTTAAACATTTAACACACATTTGGATGTTAGTAGGTGGCTCATAAGCCGCAACCCTCCTGATTATCAAGTAGTCACCACGGCCAATGGATATCTACAACACCAGATGCATCGCAGATCATCATTGCCTTGCCTTATTGATAGCGCTATATTTTTACTAATAGTTGGGTAAGAATTTTCCCTTGGCCGGTATCACCAAAATGAAACATGGTTTTTATGTTCCGCATCAACAGGTACAGGTGACTCTCGAAATGTACCTTAAAACCAAAAATAGTATGATAATTAGCATTCAATAAAACTAACGTAGTAGGTCTTATTAGTTGACTATAACTCTGTAACCGGTTAAGACTACCTAGCCTACCTAGATAGTTTTCCTTGTAAGTTCATAACATGTGCTACGTATGTGATTTTTTTCACATTCCTAAGAATAGCCATTCAAAAGTTAGAGGGGGGGGGGACGCTCGTACGCGCGCACTTTACGTGTTTGAGAGCCACCATAAAAAAAAAACATAATTTTATTTTACCACTTTGTCGGCGTGATCAATATACATATCTTTACTAAATTTCAGTTATCTAGTACCAAAAACGTCTGACCTATGACGTGGACAGATAGACAGACAGACAGACAGACAGACAGACGGACGGACATGGCAAACTATAAAGGTTCCTTGTCGACTACGGAAAGCTAAAAAGTGAGTTATCTGTTAGGTCTGGTAACGTTCTATCTAAAATAAACCGGTAATAAAGTCGAATATGGCAGATGCGACTGTATGATTTTTATCATGTCCGTTCATTAACATCGGATGTGGTAGATCCAACAAAATTAATTTTACGGTGTGCAATCAATAAGGTAGGATGTGGTAGATCCGACAGTACAATTTTCATCATCTACGGTCATTAACGTCGGATCTGGCAGATACGAAGTTAATAAATGGACTAACAATATTTGTGAATCTATAACAATGAAATTAGTTGTATATTAGTAGTTCAATATTAACCACACATAAAAATTACTTAATAAAACAATTACATTAACACAGTAACTGGCAGATCGGCGCGCTCGCTCACTCGCGTCGCGCGGTTAACATTGCTGCAAAGTACCTACCTACATTTTTGACCGGACGCCTTCATTACTTCCGACAATGTTTATGTAATTATTTCCGAAAGTTATTAAGATACATGTTTTTTTTTAATCAGGGTTTATTTATTACACTATTTTAAGTACTTTAGTAAAATAAAAAAAAAATCGGCAAAATACAGATCCTACATTAATGATAGGGCGTGGCGCAGTAGCTCTTCATACAAAGTTTACGTATAATATTGTTATATATACAACTAGCTGTATCCCGCGGTTTCACCCGCATCCCGAGGGAACTACTTAGCGCACCCGGGTAAAAAGTAGCCTATGTTGTTCCTCAGGGTCTATTCTGTCTCTGTAGTACTCTGTACCAAATTTAATTTATATCGGTCCAGTAGTTTTTGCGTGAAAGCGTAACAGACAGACAGACAGACAGAGTTACTTTCGCATTTATAATATTAGTAAGGATGTGTATAAAATATTAGCAATTATATTTAAGGGTATGTACATATATCAAGTATAGATGCTACTGACAAAATCTTATTATTAAATCTGTTAACTTTTTTTTTCATATTTTTTTTTCACTAAATTTTAATAGGCTTATTAGGCTAGTTGACGAATAGGTAGAAAATAAGGGGTAACTTATTTGCGAACTCGGCATTATTGATCTTCAAATTTGAGTTTATTAACCCATTTTTAGGGCTGTAACCTATTTTTTTTAACAAAAACTGTTACTTCTTTTTAGGGTTCCGTAGTCCGACATGGAACCCTTATAGTTTCGCTCTGTCCGTCTGTCTGTCTGTCTGTCCGCGGCATAGCTCCGTGGTTTTTGTTATTAGAAAGCTGAAATTTGGTATGAATATGTATATTGATCACGCCGAAAAAGTGGTAAAATAAAATTTTGAAAAATATTTTTTTTTAGGGTAGCTCCCAAACATGTAAAGTAGGGATGAATATTTTTTTTCTCGCGTACCCCTTCGTGTGGGGTATCGTTAGATAGGTCTTTCAAAAATATGATGGGTGTGTGAAGACCATTTTTCAGTTAAGCAAGCCATTTGCGAAATATCTAGATTTTAAGTGAATTTTTTTGTTCGATACGAGTTACCCCCCCCCTCTAACTTTTGAATGGCTGTACCTAGAAATGTGAAAAAAATCACAGACGTAGCACATGTAACAACTTACAAGGAAAACTATCACGGCTAAGTAGGCTTAAACGGTTACAGAGATTTAGTCGACTAACTAAGACCTACTACGGAGCCCTACTGCGCGTGGCCCGACACGCACTTGGCCGGTTTTTTATGATAGAGAGTCTAAATTCGATAAAATTTTTTGTCATAACAGTTTAACCAATATCTTGGTAATGGTCAATGACACTGTACCTAATTGAGACCGCTACAGAGATAACGGTAGTAAAATAACTGTCAAAATAAGATTAAAACATATTGTTGTTGACAAAAAGGTTTTACCTACTATCAAAACCTGACCAGTAAAGCCAATCTCAAGCGATTTAGAAGACATTTTGTATGGAGATAAAAGTCTTGGTGACCTAGTGAAAAGTCGTACTGGCCTAGTGGTTAAGGCACCTGCCTCTCGTGTACGAGTGTGAATATGGATGAATTTTGGATATAAGCTATCTCAATTGCACCCGAAAGCTTACAAAACCGATGCGAGTTGCTAGTTCCACACACTAGAACTGAACATTGTTCACGTTGAGAGCGGTTTCAGACTAGCGTTATATACGCGCGTGTAAGTTTGACTTTGAAAGCACGTGTAGGCGCGTAGGCGCGCCATTCACTAAACACACGACTTTTCTAGCGTTGACGCGCTTAGTAGCCATATTGATATCAGTATCACAACTTATTTTTTCGGTTTGGAAAAATGAATTCTCTCGCCATAGTGAGGGAGTTTCAGATTCTTAGACTAAAACCCACCCATGTTCCTTCCTTTATTTCGGGGGCGCGGTAACTCTTTCGAACATCTCACCACTGCCGGTTCGAGCGAATAAGCCCGTGTAAGCGAGTGTTTTTCGACGAGCGCGTCTTAGCGCGTATGCCGCGTATACGCGCAGAAAAATACGCTAATCTGAAACTACCCTGAGTCTTCAGGCCCAGACTTAATAACGTTTGTACGCTAATTCACTCAGCGTCTCAACGTCTGCAATTAAAGGCTGTTTGTATCAACAGATACAATTTATTATATTCCTTACCCAGCAGAACGAATGACGACATAATTACATTTCTACGTGTAGAGTTTAAATTTACGAATTACGAATCAATTTAACATTCATTTTATGTAGGTACTGCCAAACAGTGTTTCTCCTTTTCTTAACTTTATCGCTTATTATTTATTGATTCTAAGGCCACAAAAAAAAATTAAGGTCTTTCAAAAAAGATTGCTTTGCATGGGTAAATTGTTTGGTAAGGAAATTAATGACGGGTCACTGAAGACGGTTACAAGCTACATTTTGTCCGGGTATGTGAAGTAGCTCCTTAAGTAAGCCGGTGAAACCGCGGGAAACAGCTAGTTAGCTCATAATCTATACATATAAAATGCTCTGTCCTGAATGACTGACGGATCAACGCACAGCCTAAACCGCTGATCGTAAAGACTTGAAACTTGGACGGTGTGTTCTTTGTATGATGTAGGCATCCGATAAGAAAGGATTTTCCGAAATTGTATCTTAAAGGGGTGAAAAAGGAGGGAAAAGTTTGTATGAAACTCTGTCATTTTCAATTTGAATTCGTTGAGTAAAAATATAGAACAATACCACAAACAAATAATTTCATCGAAAATTTAATTAGTGAAAGCATTATTGTGTGTGTAAATTGGATTTTAAGTATGTGTCACGTTTCGGTAAGTGCTAATTAAAATTTTGGTTATTTAGGGATTATTATGAAATACCTACCTATAATTTTAGTGTAGTTTGTTGTAATGAAAATTAATGTATTCAGCATTAATTATACAATTACTACTGATATTAGTTAGTTGAAAGGCATATTAAACATTACTATTATCTGTCGCGCTCTTGTCACCGCTGGCGTCCCATTTACTATGTAGGTATCATCATCGGCCTATATATTGTCCCACTGCTGGGCGCAGGCCTCTTCTCATACAGAGAAGGCATGAGCATTGATCACCACGCTTACTCAAGGCTGTTTGGCGATTTCAGACTTTCATCGTTAGTCAGTGACGTCTAAGATACACTTAGAAAGTATATATGATTTCGGAAAAGTCACATTGGGTTTCGAACCCACATATTCGTACACGAGAGGCAGGTGGTATATTCTATCGTAAATAAATTCTTTTGGTCTCAGAAAAGCTCTTTATTATCCTACTAGTTGATTCCCGCGGTTTCCTCCTCATCTTGAAGGAACTACTTCATGCACGCATATAAAAAATTGCCTGTAACCGTTTCTAGGATCCCATATATCCCCTATCGTATATCTCCCTGCCTAATTTCTTCTAAATCAGGTTCAGCCATTTTGCTGTGAAAGCGTAACAAACATACAAACACAATTTTCGCATTTATAATATTAGTAATGATTTGGTCTAATAGTTTACGTAAAACTTACTAATGCAACGAAAATTTCTATATAGCTATGTGTAATTCTATTTAAGACACAAATTATTATCTCGTCTCCCGCCTAAACCGCTCATTTGGCGTAGTGACTGAGCGCTGCGTGTCAGGGGTTCGATTCCCGCATGGGACAACTAAAATTGTTCCGGGTCTGGGCGTTTGTGCATGTGTAATGAATGTTTGTAAACGCACCCACGATACGGGAGTAATTCCTAGTGTGGGGCAACGTTTTTTTTTAGATAAAATAAAATAAATGCGACGATATTTTTTTCGTAGAAGTCACTTATTTGCATGAGGTTAAAATAATATGATATATGAGGTCAAATTGTAGGTGCGTCTTTCAATTATCTTTTGAATGACAAGAAGTGTAAACAGCGTTTACTTAACCCTCGTCATAGTTTCAAGTATCCTTATCTACTAAATACATCATCAATCATAATAAATCATTAACTTGAGGTTTTGGAATATTCCAAAACGCTCCTAAGGGGTCTCTTGAGCATATGCCTAGATTTTGGTAAACTTTAATGGAACATACTTAATTATCTATTAATTTCTCTCTCTCCTCCCTATTGCTGAGTCCATAATTATCTCAAATATGACTACTTTCCTCCTAAGCAATGTATGCTTGCTTATTAAAAAAAGCAATAAAATATTGGGTTTTGTGTAGGTATAAAGTACCTACAATAAACTTGAAAGATATATAATTATCTTTATTTTTTCGGATGGGAAATCATCAAATAACGGAGCGTGAGACTCTTACTGACTAATACCCATCCATGTTCCTTCCTCAGCCCTTTATATTCCGGGGGCGCGGTAACTCTTTCGAACATCTCGCAGCTCCAGGACAGATATAGGCCTACTATCCCTATTGTTTGGTAAACAACAAACTCAAGATAACGAAAGTTTTATCCAAATTTTGTGTAGTCCAAGTTTCAGTTAATAATGAAATTGCTTCTTTGAACTACATATTATATTAAAAGCAAGTAGCTTTCAAATATAAGATTTACATAGAAAATCTCCTATTATATTTCTGAGATGTTCTTGGGAATTAAGATAATAATAACTGTCAATCTTTTGTATATTCCATCGACTTTTCCCGCGGTTTCACCCGCATCGTTGAGAAAAATATATCGCGCAACTGAATAAAAATCCCGTTTTCGAAACTTGTTTTTTTTTTTATTTTAAATACAGACTGATAATATATATTAAATAGATACCGCAAGTACCGTCATTTGTACGAAAACCAAGCGTGTCACTTTAAGACTAACCTGTGACGTCATAAGAGCGTTAGCTGATATTTTTAGTACTTTTAGCAGCTCAATACGGCACAATTATACATTTTTCTAGCTTTCGGTTGACGTCTCGAGCCAATACAGTAGAGCGCGGACTAATTCAGACTGTGTTGATTTAGGTGCACTGCACTCATCTGTCACACTCAAAATACACACATTAGAGTCATCATGTCTGTGTTTCTAACTAATGTAGTCTATAGGGGTGTTGAATGTGTCAAATAAAAAAATAGATCGGTACAGACGCCTATTTATTTAAAAAAAACTATACACAGGTGATTACTATTAGGGGATAATTAGAACATCTTTTTTCGCTTATATCTTAAAGTTGTACAAATCTTTGGAATATAATCTTATCCTACACAAAGCCATCTAACATTATTTACACTTCACATTTAAATATATTACAATAAATTATTCTAGAATAATTTCGTATCATTAAACAGATATAAATATATTCTTTGGTCTTTTAAAACCTAATATCTTCTGTAATTTACAATTGAAATGATATTTTCTTAGACTATACTATTTATATTTTTGTTAAAAAATACTATAACTATACAATAATTTTAACTGCATAGGTATAATGCAAGAAACAGTCGGGAGAAAAAAACCGTCACTAATATTATTTTTATTACCGTCACTAATATTAGCTCCATTAAAAAGCTGTTCATAAAAAAAAAAAACTTTCTAGTCACTCTTCTTATTTATCTAAATAAATAAACATAATTTTAGACGTAAAGATTTTTCTAATTCACTATTTCTATTGCTCCCAAATTTATTTAAATTATAGTACATTTAAAGAAAACAGAACATTAATTTGAACGGAAGCATCGATTGTATTCAGTAGTCAGGAGCTTAACCGCTTAATCGTACAATGGAGAGCGCAGTTGGATTTAAGCTGCAGTTACGTGCCTTATCCTGGTCGAGTATAACTAAGGCTTAGCTGTTAAGTTATATGAGTTATTCTCTGGTAACAATTACATTATTAACTGGCTGCATATCGAGAGTTTGCTTCCAGTTTCGATATTGTTCTGGGTCTAGGTGCGCACGTGTAATGTATGTTTGAGGCAAACACTTTGAATTTAATTAGTTACTCGACTTTATTTTTATAGTAATAGGTATTTACAAAAACGCAAGATCTCCATTTTTTTTATTCTATGAGCCCTTTGATGGCTTTAATACATTGGTCAAAAAATATTTATGTTGACCATTGTCTGTAGCCATTGACTAAAATAACTTATTCCGGCGGGAACTCATTACACAAGTTTGTTCATATACTTACATCGTACCTAGGAATCAAAATAATGTTTTTTTCACTCAGTTTCTATTTTAAAATAAAGCATTTAGAGAGCTCAGAAGAATCTTTCAAAATCTGTTTATAAATATTTCAAGTGATTAACATTTATTTACATTTAAATAAATTATCTGATAAAAATACATACTATACATACATACTTAAATATACTTAAATTTCTTATAATAAATGTATTCTATCACTAATTAAACATCTCTTACTTGGCTAATATGGTAACGATTTAATTTAAATTACAATACTGATTTTACGAAATGATTTAAAATAGGTATTGTGTTTCAGAATAATAACAAGCATATATAATACACGCTCTTTTCTAATCAATACAAAAATAGCTAATTTCAATTTACATGTTCATAAATGCATAAAAGTACGTGATACGTAAATAATTTTCTTAACATTACATTCGTTAAAATTATAACATGCTCTTTGCACACATAATTTGTCATAGCCTAAAGAATAATTTCCATTGCGTCAATCGCATACAAAAGGTACATTAATACTCGAATAAGTTTGTGTGAAATGCAAATAAAACTACAAATTTTGTACATATACTGTGCTATGAATGTAAGCCACATTGACCAATTTTGAATATTAAAATTCAACATCTTCTTTACATCAGTTAGCGATATATACCTAATAGTCAATTGTAACATATTACTTGTCAGTATTTCTTTGATGTTTGGCCGATTTATATGGCCGTATTTTAGGACCAACAAAAATGTAATAATATGCCTAAATAAATAAGAATCACTCTTATTTTCGTTAAATAGAAAAAAAAAACTTAAATTTTGTATAACATTATTTAAAACTTATATTCAAATAATTATGTGTAAAAGACCCTTACACATTCTTTAAAGATACTTACCAAAGGGTACCCGGGTAGTGTTACCCTGTAATTTAATCGTGGAAGTCAGATAAGCAGTCACTTCATGAAAAACACTGGTACTCGGCTCCATTCGGTTAGATAGAAAGCCGATCCCAAGATTGTTGGGAAAAGGCCAGGCAGATGATTAAGTGGATAAATAAATTTCATTCTAAATATTTAATACTTAAATCTCATTTATCATCTAATTACATTACACGCACATTACGTATACATTTACCGTAAATTTAGGCCCACTGATTTATAAGTTCAGTTTTCCGACTCACTATTACTGACGACATGAAACAATACACCCTATAAAAGATAAAGGGTAACCTTACAACTTTTCTATTACATAACATAAGAAACAAAGACTCCTTTGACGAAAATTGTCGTTGAACCGTGACTCTGCGCCATCGCTTCACCAATCATAAACAAAATAAAAAAGCTTTCACATAGTATAAGTAAAATTTTCAGATAAAAAATTCATTGTCTTTTATATCGCATGACGATATTTTTGCTTCCCTATCTGTTGATGCATTTTTCGTCCAGGTCGCCAGTCAGGAAGTCGTTGGAGTCTCGAATGGTCATGATTGTGACCCCATCAGCGCTGTTCCTGGTAATAATGTTGCTCTTCTTCTTAGTACTTCCGTAGTCGTAGTTGGATATCACGACGCTCTCTGTCGGATTCCTGTAAAAGTTGATAGAACAATCACCGTTGAAGTAATTTGATTTTTTGAGAGATATGCCAGGTCTAGAATTGGAGGTTAGAGCGTTCGCTTTTTAACCCGCATAGCTCTGTACGTTCGGTCGGGTTCGAAACCTGGCAAGACCAATGTGGTCTTTCAATAGTTATCTTTTAAGTTTGTATTGGATGCTACTGACTGGCCAATTAATCTACTAATCCGACCAACAAAAAAAGGTGCAAAATGCAAGCGAATTCTAAAACTTAAAAGATATTTTTTATTTTATTTTCAACTGAAACATTGCACGAACATAACGAATGACGTGTTTTTTCAGCGATTGATATACATACACTTAACTGTGTATATCTTGAAAACTACACAACCAATTTTGATTAAACTTGCATTGTTCCCTAAAAGTAAGGAATTGTCACAATCCGACTTATACGCTGCTTATTGCTGACAAAAACGAGGACAAACATATTATTATCAAATTCAAGTAATCTTTCAAACATAAGGGTCGAAATTGATAATCTCTTTTTTATGAAGTTGGTAAAAAAACTAATGGATTCTTATCATATTTTTTGAGCAATGATGTTTTCGCGTTATTAGCTTTAACTCCCAAACATCATTACATAGGTATTTCCATATCTGCCAATGCCAATAAGAAAAAAAAATACATTTAATGCTTCAATCATTTATAACGTTTCATATTATTTTTGTTTTCGTTCCATTGAACGCGCAAAGGCGATTGATTCAAGCATTTTACTTCGGTTTTCATGGAACATTCTTTTTTTTAATTTTATTCTGACTATCAAACGGATTTCATTTTCCATTGCGGTTTGTTTGACGTGTGCGTGTATATTTGCTTTGCATTTTAAATATCCATTAATTTAATTAAAAGATCAAATAATATCAAAAAAGAGTTTGCTATATTTAATTTTGTAATTTGAAACAAATTTTGCGTAAAGCCAAGTATAAAAAACAATTTTATATTTTTTTTACTTTCTTCAATAGGTAGGCACTTAGGTCTAGTGGGTAGTAGGTGTGGTACGTGCATGGATATGGATTAAGCAAACAGGAAGTATTTCAGGACGCAGCATGTGTTGAGTAGTTGAAGAAGTTTCTGGCAGAGAGCAGAACCTCCTATTTTGAAGTTTATATAAATCTGTAGCCACAGGTTTCTCAGCCGTTATAATAATATTTAAACAATCTTAGAAAAATTTACAACAAAAATAATGCATTAAAAAGTACCTAAGTACCTAAATCAACATTTTAGAAAATATATTATCTCAATTTCTAGAATAGTCCAAGTTAAATTGTTTTTTTTTTGTAAGCATAAAAAAGAATTCCGAGATTATTAGATGTAAATATTTAAGCAACCTCGGGCAGCGGTTTGGAAAAAAACCCTTGAATAAATTTATTTTTACCATCAATTCAAAAATGTTTTATCCTTTTATAAAATGTGATATATTTTTTTTTTCCTTTTACTAAACGGTTGAAAGGTATTAGGGAAAGGTATTAAAGGATTTAAAATTTTAATGGCATTGAGAATGCAAAAGAAAGTAAAGAGAAATCTGTCGGATTAGCAATAAAATAAAAACCTCGAAAACACAAAGCATCATTTCTTATCTAAAGGCTTTGAAATCTACATTTTGAAGATATTTAGAGAAAAAAACATTTTATAGAGAAAGGACTTTACGTGCAACAATGGCTTATTGGGATTAAAAAAAAAATACTACGTATGAAAAATCGTCTTCCATTTTGTCACGAATATTTAAAGCTCGAATGCTGTAAGAAACACCCTGCTAGCTCATGAAGAAATAAAAACAGTAGTATGTTTCTAGTTTAAATCTACTCCATCTATTATATCCACAGACATGTATTTAAATAAATGACGAAAGTATACTACGTGTATTTCGCGTGTGACAAATGAGTGCAGTGCACCTAAATCGACATCGTTGAATTAGTCCGAGCTCAACCGTATTGGTACCGGTCGTCAACCGAAATCTAAAAAAGTGCTAAAAGGGTTAGTATGATGAAAGAAGTATTATAAGAAACGCTCTTGTGACGTCATAGAAAATAGTCATTCATATAGTGACACGCTTTTTTTCATACAAATGAGGGAACTTGCTTTGTCTATTTAGATACATATCTGTGGTTATACCTATCAACATGCAAAAAAACAATCTACTCATATAAAATGCTTTGTCTTGAATGACTGACTGATCAACGCACAGCCTAAACCGCTGATCGTAGAGACCTGGAACTTGGAGGGTGTGTTCCTTGTGTGACGTAGGCATCCGATACGAAAGGATTTTCCGAAATTCTACCCCTAAGGGGGTGAAAAAGGGGGGCAAGGCTTGTATGAAACTCTGTATTCTTTAATTTGAATTCGTATAGCTCAACGAAACAAAAAACTATCTACGTTCTACTCTCAAAATAATAAAACCTAGTTAGCCCAACCTGTTACACCGGTGTCGATGCGTACTCCGGAACGAGGTCTCGCAGACCGCAGTCCTGGACAGCCGGGAGCTGCAGGTGGGGTGCAGGGTCCCGCGCCGGCAGCACAGGTACCGGTTGAAGTGGGACCTGAAGACGCCACTCACGCAGTACAGGGCGACTGGGTTCACGCAGGAGTTCAGGAAACTGGTGGAATAATTTTTGTTGGGTATTTTTATTATTAGCTTTGCATTTGAAAAGCACATGTTTATTTGTAATATTTCACAATATTAGTTGCGACAGATGAATAAAAAAAAATATGCAATAAACCATAAATATTATTTTCGTAGGCAATTTACCTTTAATTTATATATTTATTTTAGGTAGGTAATTTACCACTTCTCGAAATGTTCATGAATGGGCTTTCATAAATAAATGGAAATGCATAGGTACCTAAAAGAAGACAATCTTAAAAATGGATCATTGGTAACTTTGTTCACTCCAACCCTAAAATCTTTCTCAAAATTTTGACCCTGTACCTTGTGGTCAATTAACTACGTCAAACGTTTAGACATAAATAAAAAAAACAAAACTAATATTATAATTCCAAAAGCAATCTGTCTGTCCATCTGTTACGCTATAATGCCAAAACGGCGGAACCGATTGAAATGAAATTTGATGCAGATAGATTGCAACGTGGAAAGTTGGCAAGTTTTTAACTGGGTGCGGGAAAACAGCTAGTCACTAATAAAACATGTGCTTAAATTGCGCCCAAATTACGTCACACATCACGCCTGACCTCCAGCGTCAGGAAGATATAAAGTGATATAATTCAAACAGATAGTTTGACCCATCTCATAAATAAGGCCAGACTTTCATATATCAAGAGTCCTTGCGTACCTAATCTTCTCTAAGGCCCCTCGCCCACGACGACTTTTTGTAGCGATGCTGTCGCGCGTTTGGTAAACGCGCGTCAGTATCGCTACTAACGCGTGTTAGTCGCGTTTGCAACGCGCTACTGCATCGCGACTGTATCGATGCAAACGCGCGACCGTGTTGGACGACATTGGGTGAAGAACGGATCGTTGCCTACGCTTCGGCTGCTTACGTAAAAGCAGCACTAAAGACAACGTGACTAATGTTACCTCAACGGAGTCCATCTTGCAACTGTAGCGATCGTAGGTATTTTTGTGCTGTTAGGGAGCATTCAAGTATTACGTAACGCAATTTGAGGGGAGGGTCTTGTAAAACGTTACAAAGGCGGGAGAAAAGGTATTTAAACAACGCGTTACGTAACATTTTTTTATTTTAATAAAAAAACTAGGGAATTAGAATCTTCCAAATCGGCAACCCTTCTCGTTTATGTTTTACGGGGAATCCCTCGTAGAAGAAGGGCAAATTAGCTGCTCTGCATTGTGCGCCATAGTGAGGCATTGTCTGAGGATGCCGATTGGCTCAAATTCGAAGTTGATGCAAGTGTTTTAACAATACCGGAACCTTCTTCGTCTGCTCTCCAAATACCAATGAAAGAGTCTGAGTGGCTGGCAAACCCGTGGACAGAGTAGCAGTAATTACAATTGAATTGTGTTTTTACGTACCTACACTTATTTGATTTATGACTAAATAAAAACATATAACTTAAAAATCTCTTATTTTGTTTATTACTACTGCAAACGCAATTAATACAATAACAAAGGTATACTTTGTTCAACATAATTGTGACTTCAATGGTCACTTAAATGTTACGTAACGTTTAGGGAGGGGGAGGGGGTACAGAAAAAGGTTACCGTGCGTTACATTTCTAAAATCTTCAAAAATTGCGTCACGTAATACTTGAATGCTCCCTTACTGAATCGCGTTTGCATCGCGACTGAAGCTGAGCCCGTGGGCGAGGGCACACAGCTAGCGACCGCTTCGCGACTGTATCGATGCGGACGCGCGACAGCATCGCTACAGCATCGCTACAAAAAGTCGCCGTGGGCGAGGGCCCAAAGAGCGACAAACTCAAGGACTTGGGTCACTAGAAGCATTGTCAAGTCAACTGTGGACGAGAGGAGACGGTAAATATTCCAGTTTGCACGACTTCGTTGACATATCTGACAAGTTACAAGTGGTACGCTACACAGAAAGGAGTAATTGTTGATAACCTATTTCGAAAGACTTTTTCGGAAATTGATTAATTTTAGACGTAAGTCTGCTAAAAAGGTTCAAGCAAGTACTTAAATGTATGCTTAAATTGTGTGTATTTTTATTTTATATTAAATTGAGTAAGTATGTATAATATAGTTTTTGAATTAGGAATTTTAAATAAGAAAAAATAATAATTAAAAAGTGAAAACTGGAGATTTTATAGCACATTATTCAATTTCATAATAATGACATTATTTCATAAAATTGTTTGTAAATTTTGAACTGCCTCGTACAATAATCTCATCTGTTTAAAATTGACCACTATATTAAGGAATTAAAACATTATTTTAAATTTACATTTCTATTATCGAAATATAATCTTTAGAATTTCTGTAGTTTGTTGTTTTATTATTAGAATTTAAATGTGTTCGTTCCACATCGAAATTCTAGAAAGTTCTCCCAGTCGGGTTGATTACAGTGGCCGTCCACAGAGTATATAAACACTACTGTGGCCGTCAAAATACGTACCTAAGACAGAAGCCCATTATTCTGAAGGCATGCACCCAATCGTTGTAATCAGCTTGCGCCGTAGCAGAAAGATGGAACCACATCTCAAATGCGTGGTACGGCAAAAAGCAGATGAAAAATACTGAAACAAAATATCATTATTTGGTATGGTATCTACACATATTTATGGCTCATGGCTAAGTTACAGCCGCACGGCTCGATCGATCAAAGGTTAAGCTACGCTTGGCGCGGTCGGTCCGTGGATGGGTGACTATCTACCGAGACTTCTCCGTGCCTCGTAGTCCCGACTGTCCTTTGTAGATTTTGGACAGTCGTTACGGGTAGTCAGAAGGCAGAAAGTCTTACCAAAGGGTATCGTGTTACCCGGTAACTGGCTTATGGAGCTCAGATAGGCTGACCCTCTATGTAAAACACTAATACTCAAGTCAGACTGGAAGCCGGCCCCAACGTAGTAGGCAAAAGGCTAAGCGTGATAATACCTCGCCAATAAAAAAACCTACACATCAAATACAGCGTTCAGAAGAAAAAACTATTATACAAAAACACTTAATACATATAGTGGTAATCTCCTTAACCGTACCTGAAGTAAATTTATACCTTGGCGTTAAGAGATTACCCACTTCCCAAGACTTGAAAATTTTAACTCGAAACCACTTCAAAGTTGGTAGCGAGTTTCGGCCCGGTTACTATGTAAATTTTAAACCAAGCAGTTACAAGTTGCTTGTAGTAAATATGAAAATGGATTACCAAGTCATTAGATTCTGGTGGTCCGAACTTGGAAGATGAATGGGCTATGGTTTTGAGATTACTAATCTATTTTTGATCACTATTGTCGATTTAGCGTTTAGAATATTAATTGCTTGATCGGTTTTATTGATGGTGAAATTAAATTCCGTAGGTTGATCTACGTGGTATAGCGTTAGGAATTCGCTTTCATTGCCACTAGACTAAGAAAAAAGGTTATTTTATTGTATTTAATTTATAGACTAGAGTCAGCAGTTGTAGGCTTTACTAGTCAGATAGTATGTATAATACCTATACCTAAGTTCTATTTTTACAGTGGATCTTTCAACACAACATTTAATAGGTATTTTTCAGTGGTGTGAAAATCCTTGCCAATAAGGAACCCTTATAGTTTCGCCAGTCTGTCCGCGGTAAGCATAGCTCAGAGGTTATTTGTACTAGAAGCTGCTAAGTGCATGTTTTTGTTAAGTTTGAGCGTGCCCCCTTTAATTTTGAATGGCTGCTTCTAAATTTATGAAAAAAAATTTACTAAACTATCACGGCTAAGTAGGCTTTGCCAATTACAAAGTTATAGTTGATCAATTACGGAAACCTATCGCGCTTGGCGCGTTTTTAGGTCCTATAAGTAACCGACGCAAGGCCATTGTTCTCCATTAATTTATCTTTCCACTGTTAAGCTCAGAGTTATGTAACATAGTCGTACACTGGTTATCGACCCTGATTTCAACAATACCATGTAGAGTACATAAGTAAGCTTTATATGTAACATAGTCGATATCGGCTTTATAAATGTTAGCTTATCGACAATCCTGGCACCTCGCCAGGTTTTATTTATCGCTTCAGCATCTCCAATTCCACCTAATCACATGCATTTTGGATTCAGTCCCTACAGACAATTTTGAGTCAGCTTTAAGAATACTTAACTGGCTATACAGATAACGATGGATGACGACTTTTCTATGGGAAGTGTTTTTTTTAGATGAGCTTTTTTTTTCTTTTCCTACATGATCTCTTGCAGGGTGCTTCTAACAGCATTCGACCTGCTTAACCGGACAATGTGCGAGGTCCTAATTTAATTAAGGCCTCCAGCCAAGGCTTACAACTAAAAATACTAAGTGACTGCGCTCTAAGGGCTCCTCGGCTTAGGGCGTCACTGGGGAGGACAATTAGGGACTAGCTGGATCATATTATAAAGTATTATTATTAGGGGACTTTTTATGCTACTGGCTCAGCGCGCGGGCTGGCTCGTCGAGCAAGGGTCGGGGAGGGCATGGACGGGGGACGTCGCGACGGGCCTCGGTGGCGAGTTATTTTTTAGATGAGCTCCTTAACAAAAAGCTTGTCTACTACTAATAGCGTGGTTACTGTTTCATAAAACTGTTGGAGCTCATTAGAGCTTCAAATTACTATGAAGAATTCAGCTCATTTTTTAAATTTAAAATCAGAGGAGTGTGTCTGCAATGAAAACCATTTTGTGATCACAAAGAGTTCATAAGAGAAATTTTAATATGTCTAAGACATGTTACAAAAGATCTCATTTAAACTATTCAATATTCGAATGATTTGTGACTTTATTATTGAATAGAATCGATGAATACACACCTGACTAAGCAGCTGATTCAAATATTAAACGATTCAATCTTCAGATTCGCTATCGATTTATATTAATCGAGTCGTGCAATTTTTGATAATTGTAAATTAATAGTAATTGAATGGCACTTAATTAAGTGCATTTTTAAGTATTTTAACGTCTATAAAAATTAAAAAATCGGGCAAGTGCGAGGCAGACTCGCGCACAAAGGGTCCGTACCACTATATAAAAACTCACGTTTGTTGTATAGGAGCCCCCTTAAATATCCATTTTATTCTGTTTTTATATCACGGTTCATCATGGGATACAGCCTGGCGAAAGACAGACAGGCAGACGGACGAACGGACAGTGAAGTCTTAGTAATAGGGTCCCGTTTTTACTCTTTGGGTATAGAACTCTAAAAATTAAGCATACGGCGTGTAATGAAAATATTTCTATTAATTCAAATAAATTCGAAAAAGATAAATTTCACAAGTTCATTAATAGATGTGTTCAAATGTTACTGTTGTTGTTAGATTTTTTGTAAGTACCTACATACTATTTTTTTTTTTTTATAATTATGTATTTTATAAGATAGACACTAAAATCTTTTCTTAGCAACATTAATAAATTACCTACGTTTTTGAAAACAAAATCAGTCTGATATTCTTTTATTTTAATTCTTGCTATAAGCTCAAGAAGATGATATTATCCAAGCTTTTAGCTTTCACAGTTCAAACATTTCAACCTAACTAATTTACAATATCAATGCCGTAAATTGCATTAACAATTTGTTTACCTACATTTTGAAATCTAGACATAAAGTTATGAAAATTAAATGTGTGGTAACCTCATCATTTAAACTCAACAGTTTGTTTAAAATTGGTTATTCGTTTGATGTGTTAGCATTAAACAGAACATCTCATAATAATATTTGATATTTATGTGGATCTTACACGATTTTATTGCGATACTATCTGTTTCCCGCGGTTTCACCTGCGAACTTTTTTTTTTCAGATTGGAAATCATCATTATGATCCGCCGTAAGTCAGACTCTTACTGACTAAAACCCATCCATGTTCCTTCCTTAGCACTTTGCGTTCCGGGGGCGCGATAACTCGCTGAAAATCAGCGCTGTTTGTGACGCATACTACCCCCTTATGTATCAGTAGTTTTTTTTTGTGTATATGTATGTGTCTCCAATCACGTAATTAAACGCATTTTCTTTCTTTCTTTCTTCTTTCTTTCCTCTGTCGAACATCCCGTAGCTGATTCTAAATATGACCATGGCATTAGGCTAGTTTCCTTATAATATGGGACAAAAAAAATCAAACGGCGTAAATAGGTAAGGCGAGCGTGCCTAACCGCGAAAGAGCATTTTGTAAATACCGCGTAACGCAAAAAGGCGCAAAATTTACACATCGCGCAAATTAATTATTTAAACTTCGAATTATATATCAGTAGTGCAATAAAGTCACAAAGGAGTTCATATAAAGTTCAGTCAACAAAAATGCAGTTGAAAGACACACAAACTTAATAGTTTGTTGCCAGATACGCGGTATTTACGAACAACTCATTCGTGGTTTTGCACGCGTAAAAACGAATAAAAAAAATCACCCGTAGGGTGATATTATATACAGTACACTCACCAATAACAAACACCAGTACCATACAAGCGACAGACTTTCTAGCCTGCGCCTGCGCTTCGCCCTGGCCCCCGTGCAAGGCGCCCGGCATCTCCCTGGTACTGGCCAGCAGTCGCTGCGCCATCAGCGAGTAGAAAAAAGCAATCACTAGCAATGGTAGGCCGTAGTATATTAATGCTTTTGCTAAAGTCATCCATCTGCAACAAACACGAGCTTATTAGTAATTAATCTATAATCTATCTATTATCTATATAAAAAATAATTCCTATTTTCCTTGGTCATCGTATCACGCGTGAACGGCTGGATCAATTTTGCTGAAATTTGGTACGGAGATAGAGGGGACCCTCGAAAAGGTTTTAGATTTTTTATGCAGGTGCGTTTAGTAGTTATCTCGGAACGCGGGTGAAACCGCGGGCACCAGCTAGTTAGATAGATAGCGCCTGGCGTATGCCTAAATAGATAAACCGTTAATAAGAAAACGACTGAACCGATGTTGAAGTACCAGCTTTCAAATAATAAAAGAACCATAAAAATCGGTTCACCCAGTCGAAGTTCTGAGGTGGGTAGGTACCTAATAAACATAAAAAAAACAGTCCAATTGAGAACCTTCTGAAGAAATCTCTATCTATTGCAGATTTTAACAACTTTCAAAGCCCTGTCAGAGTTTTCGCAAATTCGCCTGACGGCCTAATTTAATAGCATCAAGAGGTAAAAGTTTGTAGATTTGTAAGTTTGTATGTAGGGGGTAATCTCAAAAACTACTGGACTGATTACAAAAATTAATTTACTGATAGAAAGCTACATTAATCTTAAGTTAGTATAGACTATGTTTTATGTACGGACGACGCCATTTGTAGAACCTAGTATAATATAAAGCAATGAACTTCTTTGACAATGCGATGTCAATTGAACGTTACATTTTTAGGATGCAAAGCACGGATTGACTTTAATTAATACAATAAAATCTAAAGGGCAAATGTGTTAATTACATAAACGTGTACGAAATTCAAATACTCAGCGTCAATTTTAAACTTGGCTGAACAATTGGCTGATACGCTGCGTGTCGCAGCTTCGATTACGGGACATGTAATTTGTTGTTCATATTCTGTATGTGCGTATTTTTAACTCTTATAAATACAGGAGAAGTTTCTAGACTGGAATTTAATTTGTTTACTTTGGAATAGGTATACTTCATTATATTGACGGTACGACTGTGTGTTGCAGGTTCGATTCCCACACAAGACAACTAGGTTAGATTTAGGCGGGCTTTTTTCCGCAACTCAAGGCGCTTATTTTGCGTGAAAACAAGACAGCTAAAATTATTCCGGGTCTGGGTGTTTGTGGTTTGGGGTTGTTGAGATATTCCTAGTGTGGGGCGAAGTTTTTATTAAACACAAAAATAAAAATTTACAGGTATACTTAATTACAGCATTTAACTTTCTTAATTAAGTATAATATACATATATATTTAGATAGGTAAATGACTGCAGGATGATCCTATGTTCCTATGTATTCAATTATCAGTGCTGACGCTTCAAAGATATATCATGTGTCATACACATAATTAATAATGCGGCGTGCTTTAATCAAACCAATAGACAGCTGCTAATGTGGTTGGAAAATCCATATTACCCAACTATTATAAATTGGCTTCATTACTCATCAAATTATAGGCACAGTAGTATAAATAATATTTATATAAATAAACTCTGTTATAAGCAAATATATGAGTATCTAATTGTTTATTAATATCATCAATTTCTGTTATATCGAATTACAATTGTATCTGTTTCTGTTCCAAATAAACAATTTTGATATATTTATTTATTTTCCGGCGGTCCGAGTGACCACCTTCTTTTTAAAGAATTAGCGAAGCGGCTTGTTGACACTTCCCGTGACCCAAAGGCTGGCTTTTACTTTGGCCAAAGGCTAAGCATTGCCATCCAACGTGGCAATGCCGCCAGCCTCTTGGGTACACTTCCAGATGACGGCGATGAGGAAGAATTTTTTGACGCAATATTTTAGTTAGATTTATATTAGAATATATTTATACTTACTTTTTTTTTATTTTTCGTAATGTAAATAATTTATTTTCCCGGGATATGGAATATCATTTAGGCTCCACACATTTTTAGTCTTTTCTGATGTATGAATTTAATTAATTAATTATTTTAATGTACGACAGAAATTGCGACACAAATGTCAGATTATTTTTTACATTGTTCAACTTCCATGATATCGCGACACTTTTCTTGTGTCACAATAAATGTCCCACACCTGCTTACACACAGACACTCGCCGTATTGAGTGTACCGTGTATGGTGTAGTAGTGTAGACCTAGCCAATAAAAAAAAATCAACTATTTGGAACTTTTGATTTTTCTTTGGCTATTAAGAAAAGCAAAAAATATATTTTTCTTTCTTTTTTTCAGTAGCGCTAATGATCTGTTAAGGTAAATAATAACTTTTTCCTTGTTTGTAAAGTTCCATTTACATTATCGCAGAACGGAATTTAAGCGTTTTTTTCTTACGAATTTGTACGTAGAATAAAGAATTTTATGTCAATTAAAAAAAGGAAAATTCTCGAGACTACGCGGGAATTCCCTAATGACGCACGCTTTCTGTTTTGACTGGATCTTGGAGAAGAATCTCCCTAAACATATTTAAATCGATTTAATTACATTAAACCAACAATATTGTTACCAAATGTTATCTCGAGCCACAAATCTCTAGACAATTGTAACAAAATGGGATTTAATTAATTTAATTTATGTTTCTGTCCACTATCTGTCGTATTGTAGGATTAAGTATAATATTATCAAATACACTTGCGAGAGACGAAATCGGGTCACATATAAACTTTTTAAAACCTAAAACTATCTTACATAAGTTCAAGCTGTTTTATACTGGAATCAGCAAAATAATATATCGTTGTTGTCTGTTTGTTTGAACGCGATCTCAGGAACTACTGGTACGATTTGAAATTCATTCAGTGATAGATAGCCCATTTATTGAGGAAGGCTATAGGCTATATATCATCACGCTAAAACCAATAGGAGCGGAGCACCACTATTCCACGCGGACGAAGTCGCGGGCAGAAGTTAGTATTGTATTAATAACAGCCTTTAAACAGTAATTTACCTCCAAGCTAACATTCAACAATTTACAAGATATTACCATCTTCGTAACTGACCCGGACTCACTGCTCCCGTGTGTACAATTAATAAGTTACCGAAGAACATCCAATGCGCTCCACAAATTCAAATCTGGCGCAACTTGAAAGCGGCTTAAGTTCAACGGGGAGGGCTTTTAGCTGAGTTGTATTGTACCAAGTAAGGTAGGTATTAAGACTAGTGTTATTTCATACTAGCTGTTGCCCGGGTTTCACCCGCGTCCTGAGGGAACTTCTCCACGCACCCGGATAAAAAGCCTATAACTGTCTACAAGGTCCCATATATTTTCGTTCTAAATTTCATGAGAATCGGCCCAGACCTCATTTTCAAAATTCAAAAGTTAGTCCATTGGATGGGTGACCGTTATCTTAACATAGCGAAACCCCTCCGTGCCACGGAGAGCACGTAAAGCTGTCGGTTTTGCGTCTGATCTCTTCCCGGTCATGTTGGGATTCCTTTTTTTTCCCGGATTGCCGACCCATCGGACTATGAGAGTGAAGGAATAGAGAGTTCACCTGTGTCTGCGCAAGTGCTTGTGTTCTATTATATCTCCTGCGTACCTGGCTAGTCTTCATTGAGATTGGCTGCCGTGACCGAAGTTCGTCTGGAGATTATTATTAGTTAGGATAAAACACTGTATTGTTGTTTTAGGCATCAAATGACTCCTCGCAACCTCCCTGCTATGGGCGGAGCGGGACGAAGTATCGAACCAGACTCTTACTGACTTAATCCATAAACCCATCCAATCTCCCTTCGCCCTTTGTGTCAAGGGACCGCGGTAACTCACTCCCCCCCACTAGGGAACTGTATTATTATGGCTGCCATAACTGAATGCGTGTATATAATATGAGTACCAACCAACAACAACCAACCCAGTAGATTTTTAGGGCACCGAAAATACATTATCTACGTCGTGGATTCGAATTGCACCTACCTTTTCAAATATTTAGATTCCGAATATAGAAAGCAAATGTCAATATATATATTTAATTTATTAACAATTTTTAAACATATTTACAATATTTAAATGTTTAAGTTTATAATTTAAGTTGTCGTAAAAAATTGTGATAATCTAGGCATATTTGTTATTTTTTTATTTATCTTTTAAACTGGGTATTTTACATATTAACAAAAAACTTACTATAGCTAAATATATATATATATACACTACACTACTAACTAATACAGGGGACAAAAATACCAACATTTTAAATTGATCATACTGAACAGTAAAAAAATCTCAAAGGACTGAGTTCAATGACACTTTGTAATTTGCGAGTAAAACCGATGCGATGTTACTAATAATGACTGTTTACATTAAATATACAGGGTTAACACAAAACAGCTCCATTGGCGCTTGGCATTTCATTTTCATTCCGCGAACAATCTGCATTGACATACGAGGTTGAATAAATGATTACCTGTGCTTCGATCATCGAATTTTGACAACAGTTGTGTCGTTTATTTTGCATATATGATAGTATTTAAATTCAAACAAGTTCATTATACGCGAGCAACAGCTAGTATTCTATAAATCCTTTAAAATAATCAGTTATTGATATTTAATATCTAAACAATATACCTATCTATTTTGAGCCGATGTTGGTACCAAAGGAACTGTCTTTTATAAATTTGACGTTCAAAAAGTGATGATTTTCAGTCTAGTTTTAATAAATTGCTTTTGAATTTCGAATTGTAGAAGTTATAAATAGGTACCTATATTCGATCGATAGCTACAGGCTGTTAATTGGAATTGGCAATATTTCGTATATACAGTAATTAAACAAGAAAATGTATTTAGTTCGTATCTACCTAAGTAAACAAACTAAGCATGTTGCCGGGTCGATCGCTCAATATCGAGTATCGACATCAATCAAGCACGTCACTACCGTTGCCAGAGTGAAAATAAAACAACAAAAAAATATGGCGGTAACTTGTGTTTTAGCTTGCAAGATAATTTTTAATATTTTTTTTATAGTACATCAGCGTTCCCCGCACTTATTTTGACCACAACAAATAATTAAAGAAAACTGAAATCTTTAAAAGAAACCCTATCACAATTTATTAGCATAAATACACATGACAAATAAATTTGCCAATATTATTTTACTAGGCGTTAGGATTATTGTAGTTGTATCTACTATTATCTATAGTTTAAAAAAGAAATTAAGACTTACAGATAAAGTTAGAAAATATTTTAACTTGTTAGTGAAATCACTAAACCGGTTTTGTAGGATATAATATAAATGTTCACCCACAGTTGAATGTGTAGGTATAAATAAATAAATACCTAGTTGATTGATCTATTCAAATGTACATTTTAATTGCAATTAAATAGGTTTCTAATGAAAGCTACAGTAAATATCTAATATTTTTATCTAAAACTAGGTGTTTCCCGCAGTTTCACCCGCGTCCCGAGGGAACTACTCCACGCTTCCAGATAAAAAGTTACCTAAAAGCCCTTCTCCAGGGTCCCAGGGTCTATCTTCGTAACAAATTTTATCCAAATCGGTCGTTTACGCACGATGCCCGGGACCAAGGGAAATAGGGATTCATTTTTATATATATAGAAGATAGATACCACGATACCAACAAACAGGTACCTACTTATATTGGACCTAGTACAAACACTAATCTCCGTATCAAACCGAAATCAAAGCACCAAACAAATCGCTCAGCCAAGATCCTAAAAAAGCTTATCCAAAAAACAACCTTAAGACCTAGATAAATAAGTTCAAATTACTTGGGGTAGCTGTCCCATCCAAGGGGGAAAGGTGTGCAATAAACAATGGTGACATTAGGCCGTATCTGTATTGTCACTGTGTTCGAAAACAGAGCCGCTGGCGCCGCGAAGATAAGCGCAGCCGCCCATATGAATGTTGCACAAACTAGAGGCAGTTTGCGAAGCTGAAACAAAGTTGCAAGTCAGTCAAACTTTAAGACTGTGAGCTATTAAACTATGAACTAGGAGATTGCACGTATGTTTGTTCATATTCAGCGAGTTAGGTGAGCTATTTATAACTAGGCATAAGCGTCACCATGGATACTTATGGCCAATTTCATGATATAAGAAAGAGTACCTAAAAATATTATCTGGTAGATATATTTTATCCAAAAGAGGAAATACCGGCTCGTAGTTTATTAACCACATTTGTCTTGTATTTTGATCAGTGAGTACAAGTTTAATTACTACAAAGCATCTCTTCAATAATCAGCACAAACTTCACTTCAATTACTTGTATTATGGACTCCTTCTTACGCCACTAAAAACTTAATCAATTTTATAACGATCCATTTCAAAAACCGGTAAACTGTTATCCTCCAGAAATAAGACACCTATTTTCCAAAACATTCTTCAAGCTATAAAATCCATCGTTCTTTCGAGAAAAACACATCTTGTTCCAATAACAACGATAGCAAAATGTAATAAAAATTCAATTTACCCACCTGCAGTCTTCTAAAAGGATTTACAATAGCACAGTATCGTTCCGCTGACAAAGCTGTCAGTGTGAAGACTGATACGCCGATGCTCACATCCTTGCCTGCTTCGGAGATACGGCATATCAGCTCCCCCCACGGCCAGGATTCCAGTGTGTAGATTATTGATACAAATGGCACGCAGATCAGGATCACTAGGAGATCTGCTAACGCCAGGGAAAATATGTACCTGGAGAAGAAAAAATGGATTTACTTCATGATCAACCTTTTTTTACGGATGGGAAATCATGAAATGACCGTCCCGCTGTGGGTGGTGCGGCAGAAAGTGGCAGACTCTGACTGACTAAAACCCATCCTTTAATTGTCCTGTAATAGGGCCTTTCCGACAACAGAATTGTTTAAATCCCAAATTTTGAAAATTTCCTAGGTATAGGTATTACACCACCAAAAATAATAGAAAAAAAAACAATTCGATTCAGCACCATGGCTTCAACTATTATACTATTAAAATGTTATATAAAAACCCTAGCTTTCCACCAGCGCCATACAAACTTTCACGTCCTATTTCAAGAATTACGAAAACTCCTTTCTTAGTGCACACTTACGTCATTTAAGGAACATTTATGTAAAATTTCATACTTCTAGAACCAGCGGTTTCGGCTGTGTGTGATCGATCAGTCAGTCAGCCAATCAGATTCTTCTTATATATAAAATATTGATATTACAATAGCTGGTTTCAATGTACAAGGAAAGCGAAGAATTATGGGATGGATATCGTTATCGGATCATATTGGTAATCGGATGCTTGTTACGTTGCATGAAATATGCAAGTAATATTGTAGCGTATATTTAATTGATGTCAGTGTTACTTATGGTTGGAAGAAAACGCAAAATGCCTTAGCGTTAAAAGAATATTTAGCACTAGACTAGATAGAAACAAAAAACATTTATTTCAGGACACGCACAGGAATTAAACAATGAGTAAAAATCAAAGAGTGAGAGAGGCCGGGAAATGCTCCCATCACAGCATAATGCTGCAGAAATTATTATAATAAATGCTGTAGCACTGGTCTTCCGATAGGAGCCCTAAAGTGATGCCACGGGCAACAAAGAAAATACACATAGCATACATGTCAGATAATATTATAAAAAATAAAATAATAGTTAATAAACTTATAAATACTAATTTATATGGTGATGACAAATCACCATTTCTAGTTACCACCAAAGGATAAAATATGCTAAGGACCATATAGTCATGTAGGTTGGCATTATGTATACCAAATTTAATTATCAATTGGCGAAGATCAACTTTAATATCCTCGTCATCTGTCTGTATCTAAAAATAATTACGCTTGTAATTTTCATTAATTTTTGGGATTCTTCCGTCCCAAGCAGGCCCCGTGAATATTGGCATGTAATTATACTAATATTCAAAAATTTTGTCTGGACACCAAAGACAAAAGTTTGACTATCCAAATTCTAGCTCGATGAGGTAAGAGTTATGTGGTAATTGAGTGCGGTAATTTCACATGCCACGAGGAAACATTCCAGGAATGCTGGTAATGAGGAATGTAACTTATCTAGTTATCGAACAAACTTGTTAGGCAAGAAAAGTTTGATGAAACTTTGAAAATGCAGTGAATAGGCAAAAGATACGTAAAGGAAATTTTGCGGCTTAATAAGCATTGGTTTTCTGTATTAATGTGAATGTAGAAGAGTAATCTGAAGATTACAGTTTTGAGGGCTAGCAAGAATTACTTTTGGAAAATTATTCGTATCGAAAGCGAATCAAAAGCGAGAGCGTATTTTGAATGGAGTATACTCGCTTCTTACGTACTCTTATTTAAATTTGGTATAATTTGTATTTATGATTTGAAAATCGCTTACCTACCTTATACTAACGTTAATATTACATTAGAGCTATGCCCTATCTATAGTATGAGCTTTTGAGACCTTTTTGCCAATGATTAATCTGCTGTTGCTGCTTTCTCATTACTGCTGACTAGGCCGTTGTTTGACGGGGATAAGTCTTAATCGATCTCTAAAATAACCTTTTAGACCAGTGATCACCATCAGTCTATAAGACCACCTCTGTCTATTATCTGTTCCCTGTAATGATTACCTGTTATTTCATTATTACTTTCAAACGATGGCTATAATGGTCATTTGAAATTCATTTATTTTTATATTTAATCATTTATCGGGTACAAAAATCTGTATACTACGTGCTCTATATGTCTCTTTTCCATGAGACGAATCAAATATAGAATACTAGAATTTTGATCCACTTCGTCTTACCAGACGTGTGTCCAACTTCCCGATAGAATGCCTTACTGTTTAGTGCTCACCCGCCATGACACTTAACGAGATGAGTTATTGCCTGATCCAGTTTAAAATAAACATTTTTGGTAAATTTCAAACATACATATTTGTCCAGAAGTTTTGGCGTGAAGCTTAAACAGATAAACCTTCAAAGTCCAATGACAACTTTTCCAAAATATATTCAATATACAGATTATCACCCGTTCAAATTTTATTATATCTACGTATAAATGAAGGAGTCAAAACGAATACTCACGTATTTGGTGCATTCCTCATGCCTCTATGCCTGACATACACAATGACCAGGGTCCCATTTCCCAGCACACCGACTATGAAGATGATGGCAAACAGGACAGGCACTATGTATGTCTCCAGGCGTTCCCCGTAAGGGGTGTACTCGCTCTCCGTCTGATTGTCATCCGGACTGTATAAGAGGACCGAAGTGTTCGGCTGTGCGGTGAACATTGTCGATCTGGGAAAGAAGGAAAGAGAAGGTAAGACAGTTACTTTTTTCTTTATGGAGTTCTGACAGTAAAATGTTTGTGTGTACGCTCTTACGAGCACTTAGGCATAAGTGCTCGAAGATACGCTCAAAGACCAAAAACTAATGATTTAACGAAAAAACAGCTCAAAAACGCGATGTGGTAACATACATTACATTACATATGCACCCACACCCAGACCCTGAACAATTTTAAAAGTCCCATGCGGGAATCGATCCCGCGACACGTAGCGCAGGATTCGTGTCGTCAAAGTTGTAATTTATTTATTTCGAAGAGTTAGGTAGCAACTTAGCAAGTACCAGTTGCAAAACGATATTTTAAGAGACCAATGATCAATTTTAGCAGTAGGAAAAATATTTTCAGGCGAGTGTAATTTTAAAATATTTAGTTGGAACTAGGTAACGATGGATGGATTGTGTGAAGGTTGATATGATTAGAATGAATGTTACTAGCGAGATGACGGCAGATAGAAGAGTATGGAAGAGGAAAACATGCTGCGCCGACCCCAAATAAAATTGGGATAAGGGCAGGAGGATGTTGAGTTGGAACTAGGTAGGTATGTTTATAACGCATTAGATCTGAACACACTTGTCAGTCGCAAGAGAGATACGGGTACCAATATCACTACGAGTAGCAACTGTTTACACACGAGCAAAAAAATCTATTTACTATACAATGGAGTATAAAATGGAACCCATTTTCGAAATATTTTAAAGAGGATTGTTAGCACTTAAAAAAATATTTTCTTTAACTAAATCCACACACTCTATAATTATTTGGTATTAATAGGCTATGTTAATTCACTATCCTTGACTAGACAAGTCGTGCTAATTTTTGTGTGAAATAAAGGTAAGTAAAAATTGATGTTTACCAAAAAGTCAGGTGGGCTATATTTAAACTGTAAACATTTGGGTAGGTATGTTGTTTACCAATATAACAATATATTATTATGATTTAATTTTGGTCCATGATAATAAATAGTATTTTCATAGAATTATAATAAAATCATTTACTGAATTATATGTGTACTTTTTCCTACCTCATTAAAATAACAACCAGCAATAGTTTTCAGTAACATTACCTCATTATGTTATGGAGATTATAAATTGAGTTGATGCGTATTGTCCTAATTATTGTGCCTTTTTGGTAAAAAAAATAATTGTGAAGGAAACATCTCCTAAAATAATTTGTGATATAATTTACACAGAAGCGAGGTCCCACATCCTATTGGCTATTCAAATTTGACCCAGAAAGCTTAAACTTCATGCAGATTGAGGGGAACCACTTAAGGACGGACGGTTGGCCTAAAAGATCAACCATTTTTGTCAAAATGTATTGACAAGTTGGCGTTATAAATATCGATGAGGTTGAGTCTTTTACCGCCCCCATCCTTTGATACATTATTGAAGATGTTTTTTATGAATAATTTAAAGTTGTGCCAAGGACGTAAAGATTAAGTCACATTATTTTTAAGTCTATTTGAACCTTCACTTACCTACTTTTACTTAAAGAAAGTTAGTTTTAAAAAGTTAGAGAATTAAAGAATTTTGTAAAATTCTTTGTTTTTCCAAAACTACGAAAGTAAGCAAGGGGGCTTTTTAGAAGACGTTTGTACGTCAAAGTATATTTCATCCAGTAAAACATTAATATTTGAAGTTAAATAATATTATGAGCTTATCATATAAAACAATGATGACACAAGTTCACAATTAAATTAAAACCAGCAGCCTCTAAACAAAGTTTCCATACTACACCAACACTTTAATTAAACTAAAAATACCAACGACAAAACATTAAGTGTCTAGACAAAATAATATCATTGTGCATTTAAATTGAGTCGCAGTGCTTGTTATGCGGCACCGCATACGGGCCGAAGTAGGTGCCCTGCGGCACTCCTAACATTTACTGTGGCGTGGAACCATTGTTTACGTAAATCAGTTTAACAAACGCTGTGGATTCATTACACAAGCTCTTACAATATGTTCTCGATTCAATATAGGAACATTATCGTTAAAAAAGCAGGGCATTCATTAGAAAAATAAATCTATATGAAAGCTGACCCATTCAAAAGCTTGTGAAAAGTTTTTAATGAGAGCAAGCAACTGAAGTTTATTAAAAAGGTTCGCAGGTAACGCAGCGGACTGGGTGGTATGTTTTTATGAAAAAAAGTGAAACAAGTTCGATGTAAAGTTTTCTTAAGTGAGTTTCCTTGTTAAACTTTTAAAGTTGAACTGACGAAAGTGAAATTTGCTGTCTGGTTTTAGTTGCAATAGTTAAGACTCATTAGTAAGTTCAAATGGCTTTGAATCTGCAATTTTAAACAGAGATCATTATATAAGTTTGTCCTCTGTCAAACGTGTCGAATAATATATCCAATACGATTTTCTTATTTTAAAATTTAAAATTGTGTTCATTAATTTTTCATACCTTCATGTGGTTGCATTATATTTAGCTTACAGATTGTTTTTAAGCTGAAGAGTAGCATAAACTACTTTTTATTGAAATATGTGATGTAGCTGATTTGTAACCAGAGTACTTTCAGTTCTAAACAACGATCAAAAGCTAGTCAAATAATAATTCATACAATTCCTGAACTCACTACCCCAGTACTTCACAGGGGTCAAGTGCGAATACATAGCTACACAAAACGATACATCGTTCATCCATCAAACATGAGCAGAACTCAAACCCACGCAATAACGCCCACGATACCAATATCAAAGGAATAATAAAAAATGCCAAAAAATATGAAATGCGCGGTGCTTCACGTTCCTATTACCAGCATACCAATTGAACTGTGACCATAGGTGGTTATAGTAAAAGCCATTTCTTTTGTTTCTTGTTTTTTAGCCACTTTGCACTGTAGATACATTTTTTTATACAGTGATAAAGAATAAATGTCTCGAGCAGAATCCGACTCGAAGGACCAAAAAGATAAGAAACCATAACAATACTGTTACTAATAATTTCCATCCGTGTTCGTAAAATTATCTCATATTATTTATATGGAACCAAAGAAATATACCTACATTTTAAAGGTTAGTATCTCAAATCTTTTCATATCCATGCTACATCGAGCAAAACATTACCGGCGACAAGTTGGCGGGTGTTCTAATAAACACCTGGCCGCCATTTTAACACGCATGTATGACGTCACGATACCTGTAGTATGATCGAAGCTTTTTGACCTTTACAGCTGGCGTAGGAGTTAATGCGTTAGATTGCAACTAGCTAGGCGATGAAATTAATAGCTTCACATGTAGCCACATAAATCAAATGACGTGGCTTTTTATTAGTTGAAAGTGACTGAAAATAATGGTAAATGTATGAAAATGTTTGAAACAATCTTTGACATAAATCTAAATGCTTTGTCCTGAATGACTGACGAATCAACGCACAGCCTAAACCGCTGATTGTAATTAGGTACCTGAAACTTGGAAGGTGTGTTCTTTGTATGACGTAGGCATCCGATCAGTAAGGATTTTTCGAAATTCTACCCCCAAGGGTTGAAAAAGGGGGGTAAAGTTTGTATGTAAATGTCATTTTTAATTTGAATTCGTAAAGCCCACTTTAGTAACGAAAATGTATTCTTAACCAGAATGAATTCACAAAATTGTTTCCAAATACGATACAGCCTGTAGCGACCGGATCTAACATTTGTTTTTACTTTATTTTTATTGTTATACATTGATAGATGTCTATCCAACATTGTTTGAACGTAGCTCATTCGAGCTGGAAACTAGAAAGCCTTCACATAGTGACATATCGTTGTTGGCCTATTTTTTGGCATTGCTGCCGATTTATTGTAGTGTTTGACAAATTGAAGGTGACAATATAAAGGAATCGATACTAATATTATAAAGAGGAAAGATTTGTCTACCTAACTACTGGACCGATTTCAAAAATTCTTTCACCGTTAGGAAGCTACATCTTTACGAAGTGTCATAGTCTATATTTATTTCCAGAAATAATTAGGGATTCCTACTAAAACTTGAATAATGTAACCCAAAATGTAAAAAAAATGTCTACGCAGGCGAAGCCGCGAGCGGAAAGCTAGTTTACATATATTCTGAATTTCCGTTAACCTTAGTTTTTTGTTTCTTAATTAAATTTAAAAAAGAACTGTCTTTCCTACCGACTACAAATTAAAACGTTTTCATTTTACTATGTATTAGTTTAATGTTCCCTAAATAATGTAAGGCTAGCGACAGACAAGAGGCAATAAGTACTTATAAACGACGTTTACTAAGTCTTCATAATTTTATGAGACCATAAAATTCTTTGTGACCTAAAATGAGACACATTTAACACCTCATTCTTTTTATTTAATACTAGGCATAGTAATTGTTAGGCACTTTATTTTTTAAACGAAACAATTCTTTTGACCTTTACTAATTTGAAGGATTTTTTCAAATAATCAGTTCACACTGAACTGGCTGATTTACAAACAAACTCACAAACATCTGACCTTAAGCATAAGGATCGAACGATGACGTAGAAACTTGATCTTAAACCTAAAAAATCTATAAAATTAAATGAGTAAATTTTCTGTATATACCAATTTAAGCGAAAATAGGCCATAATGATATGTAAAATAAGTTATGATTACGATTCATGAGAAATTCGCGACGCATTGGAACAACATCGTCTTTTTCCGCGTAGAAAAATAGCATGACAACGTAAAATGATTTTTCCTGTCTCCATTTGTACAGATAGGAAAAAAACTATCTTACAAATTATAGTCCAAAAAAAAATATGTTGAAATTCAAATTCTGCAGACCAACAAGGAATGGATTCCTGTTGCAATACCCCCCACCCTACACACCAAGGCAATTTTATTACCCCCGTCCTCTTATACTACTAAACAAACTAACGCGGATCTGAGACGCACATCCACTTAGATTATTTTATATGGCGGTCGTAAAAGGCGGATATAGAAAGGCGAGCAAAAACATATATGTATTCCCTAATGACAGTACATGGAGATCATTATTCCGCTTCATAAAGAGGGTTATTAAGGCGAAATCTCTATTTAATCGTTTTCTGTAACGTTTTGAGGAAGAGGCTCGTGTTTATTTAGTATTAGGTATTTTGGGATATTTTTTTTTGATAGGTCATTAGCATGCGGCAATCAACTTGGATGGTTCTTAAGTTTCTTAGGGCTAGGGCTGCCAGCACCTAAATCTTGGATTCATTATCATCATCATCATATCAGCCTATCGCCGTCCACTGCTGAACGTAGGCCTCCACCAAAGAGCGCCAACTATCCCTGGATTAAAACTATAAAAACCCCGGACATTTTGAATGACTTTGATTTTTTCGAGGGAACCCGGACGGATGGCGGCAGCCTTACTTAGGGCTGTAGTGCTCTTTTTGGATCATCCATTTTCAATTAACGTCGAGCACCCATTTTTTTATTTGTATTAAATAAAACTGTAGTGGAGTAGTCTACAAGAAAACCAGCTTGACAATTTATAATATTTTTTGTATATAATTCAATTTCATAGAAATTAATCCTTATTTTCTTTTACCTTATCTTTGTCGACGTAAAACAATCAGTTTTTAACGATAGCGGAAAATTTGTTACCGATCCAGTTTCGAATTTGCTCCCCGTGATTTGTGTTCAATACAAGCTTTCGTAATCCTCCTTTTTTGTCGTAGTCGGTTAAAAATGGGCCAGTTATAAGTCCTAAATAGAGATATACTACTACTTTTGCTGCGGGATGTCCGAAAGATTTACCGCGGCCCCGAAGGAAGGAACATGGATGGGATTTTAGTAAGTAAGAGTCTCCACACTCCCTCCCACTTTACAGACAGTTGGGGGAGTCATTTGATGATTTCCAATCTCTAAGGAAAGGTGTATACTTTGTCTAAAAATGGATAATTTATCCAATTACCTAATCAAAAACCCCTAATTAGCTTATTATAGTACTGCTTGGCTTATAGAAGCCTAGGGTTTAACGTACAGTGATTACACTAAATAGGCAATAACAATTTCTCTTTAAACTATAAATAAATTGAATACAGCCTTAATAATACCATTTTGGATATTACTTGGGTATCATGTTACTTGAATTACGAAGATAATTGTTTCGGGCTGTGGTGTTCTCCTTTGTCGTTTAAACAATTTGGGACGCTGTAAAATCAAATTGTTTCATTTCGCTGAAATAACTTTTAATACCTCACATTATTAGGTTAGGTTTACGTTAACGTCATGTTAATTGTCACTGTTATGTTACTGTTATTGTACTTTGAAGAATTTTATATTCTTTGGGAGGTGGATCTGAAGTCTTTGTTGAGTGCTTTCACAAACTAATCAACTAGTTTGGAGTCGACTTCCAGTATAACCAGATGCAACTGAGTACCAAGGTTTTGCACTGCAGCTATCGGTTACCTGGTAACACGGTATCCCTTGATGAGGCTGGTTGTCTGACTTTCTAGCTTCTCAGCGAGGCCCAACAGCGTCTCGGTATGACGCTGATAGTCACCCATCCACGGACCGACCGTAGCGACTGCACCTTTATTGATCGCCAATGCGGCTGTTACTTAGCAACGACTTCTTCACAAAGAGATTTCTTGGAATATACAGGCTGACAGGATGGGCGAGGGACGTGTTGACCACCTCCAAATCTAACAACTTTTCTTCACGAATATGTAAAATTCGCAAAAATACTTCCCATACAAATTACTCGATCACCTGACGACTTTTCTAGTCTAGTAATCATAATATCCTAGAGAGCTCGGCCCTCATTTATCCTGTCAGCCTGTATAATTATCACTGTTACCCTAAATTACATTGCAACACCAAGTAAAATTACATAAGGCCTTGCTAGTCAGCTTAATAAATAAATCAAGCCAATCGATCCGCAATCGGATATGTCGAGCGGTGACAAATTAAATTGAATCCAATGTCACCCTTTATTGAAAGCCAGTTCCTTTGTGTAAATTGTATTAAACGCCGCGCTGTGAAAAGCTGATAATTTCACATTGGAATTGGCTTGCCATTTTTTACGTTTCGCCTTTGGTTTCAGCGTCTCTGAATTTTCGGTTGTAACATTTGTTTCGGTAATTTTCACTTTCTTAATTGGATTCCTAAGAAAACATTTCGATTAGGTTGGAAGCTTTTTTTTGTGATAACCCAGTTGGATAAGATTGCCGTCATCGTGTTCATTATTTTAATTTCACCCCAAAAGATCCACTTCTTGATGGATACACCCGAAAAATGGCACTTCTTTTTCTTCTTAACGTGAGGGCTGTAGGTTTTATCAAACCTAACAAGCTCTAGTGTCAGAGTTTCTATACACGGACATGGAATACTACTAATAATCTATTATGTTATAGTAAGTAAAACATTTCAATTTTTTTTCGGTAATTATAGTATGATAAGACTTATAATGCATTGTATTTGGTGTATGCACATTAGCACAACTCTCACGCTAGCATAGCGGTAATTTTTCTCTTCATTTCTAGAACCTTCTCTAGGTATTCCAGTGCCTTAAAGAAGTCTACAAGAGTGGCGCTATTATAAAACTGTCCATATATTATACTATAAACAGGCATTCTCTCTTGAAACTAACCTAATAATCTTTTAGCCCAGCATATGTAAACATATCACCTAATATGTCGTGTATTTCGGCACAAAGAAGTTTAAGAATTTTTACTAAACCGTTGGCCAATGACCATTCCTTACACTAGCAATTTCATTTCTTATAATATAGCATTCAGTTTATTTTAAGGTTACTGGAGGTGAATTTTCGCTGTTGTACTTTTGCTTATGAAATGAAGTTGTTAAGTTACACATGTTCCAGCAGCAAAGCTTAAACTGACCACCACTGAAAGTTGCACATGTTCCAGATATATTTTACATTTTAGATGTTGCAAAATTTTGGGTGAATGCACCTTTATGTTCCTTACTTAAATTTTGCTATCTGCCAGCTTGTTTATCACGTATATAAAATAAGGAGACAAAAATATTTTTAATGATTATGGATTATACGGATATAATGTACTAGCTGACAACAAAGGTTAAGACTAGAAAAACCTATAAATATCAGCCGCAAAGGTCGATCAATCAAGATAAAGCTCCGCTTACTGCCATAAGTCCTCGGATGAACATCTATATCATACAGACACATTTCTGTGTCTTAGAAAGCATGTTAAGCCATCTGGGTTAATATTTTAATACGTACAATGTTATAGGTATGTTTGCCAGATGCTACTGGCATTCAAACACCTGAAATTTTAAACACCAATTTAACCAAAGGGCACCGTATCAGCCAAAAAGTTGCAGTCAGCTGCTTAAAGTAAGACTGGGAACAGAACCTCAAAATTGAAAAAATAATAATAATTGGCATATGATTAGCTATGCAGGTTTGCCTTTGTCAGAAACATTGGCTCACAACATCGGCGATTTTCCTCCATAATAAAAATTGATAGGTAGATAGGTACGTCATCACCGCATTCGTTCTACCAATAAACGTACAACCACTGACTGTCAATTCAAATCAAATTCACAATAGATTTGTTCACGTAAACAGGCTGATGTCAAAAACAGAAATATTACGTAGGTTGTCCATTGTGCTGACGCAGATACAGGGTGTTACGGACGAGTGGACGTGTCGAAAACATTATGACAGACTGGTTGAAGCAGATACGCGGATTGTTAGCGTTGTGGGACATTTGTCATAATTAATGGGTCGTTCACATTGTGACGGGAATAAAAATTGATAACATTGTATGAAATAAAATAGGTATTTTTTAATCCTTTTCCCTGAAAGGTTCGAAAGAGACGCACCTAATAATTCATGCCCTACACCAATTTAAAGAAAATTTTAAGTCCCATGACAAGCCTCTACAAGTGTTCAAATACTTAGACCTTAGGCTACTTAAAAATGCAGCGGTTGCGGGATGTTCGAAAGAGTTACCGCGCTCCCGGAATACAAAGGTCTGAGGATGGAACATGGATGGATTTAGTCAGTAAGAGTCTGACACCCCCTCTCACCTCACCCATGGTAAGAGAAATCATATTATGATTTCCCTTTCGAAAAAAAAGTCTACTTTTGATAAGTACACAGAAATTACTGAAAGAATTTTGCTAGTAGGTATTTCGAAAAACACTTTTCAGACTTCGTAATCCAATCCAAGCCCATAGGCTTCTTGGTAACTCTTATGACCATTACACCAGTCGACTTTATTTCAAGCATAGGTAATTAAGTTTTGACGTTGAATAATATTGAACACTCGCTTTTTACCCGCAACTTCGTCTGCGCGGTCTTATACCGGGATAAATTACACTTATCTGTTAATCCAGGTTTTAAACTATGGATGCACCTAATTCCATCCAAATCCATTCA
This sequence comes from Pyrrhia umbra, assembly GCA_963891755.1. Taxonomy (NCBI): domain Eukaryota; kingdom Metazoa; phylum Arthropoda; class Insecta; order Lepidoptera; family Noctuidae; genus Pyrrhia; species Pyrrhia umbra. The sequence goes on along the minus strand of OY982934.1, from coordinate 4,421,606 downwards.
GAAGTTATTCCATGAAATTTTAGTAACAAACATCCATTCTTACAAACTTCCGCATTTATAATGTTATGTATGTAAAAATATAATATACTAGCTTCCCGCCAGCGGCTTCGCCCGCGATATTTTAGCTAATGGATACAAAAACTTGACAAATTATATACTAAAACCTTCCTCATTAATCACTCTATCTATTAAAAAACCGCATCAAAATCCGTTGCGTAGTTTTAAAGATTTAAGCATACATAGGGATATAGGGACAGAGAAAGCGACTTTGTTTTATACTATGTAGTGAAGAAGAAAGTAAAATTTCTTGCTTAACCTTACTTAATTCTAAATTTAATTCTGAACACGGAACAGATAGAAAATCGCATTTAAAATAATTATCTACGATTCAATTCCAAAAAGTTTCAATCCCCTCATTTATTTTCACACCACATAAAAGCGGTTACCAGTAAATTTTAGAACATTAACAGTATCTATAGCAGTTAGTACCTAATTCAGTTCTAATCTCACAATGTTACTAACGATTTAATTGTAGGGAAGTACGAGTATATATTTGAATGAGAACTCTCGCAAACTTCAGTAATTGGCGACGTTATTCTTAGTTAGTAGAACTTTGTTCCATTCAACGAACTTATTACGGTTTCTGGAGACTTTCTACGTGAATTTATAGTGAGACAAGTCTTATAGCGTGGTCTCTCTTTCATCTGGACTAAAACTCTTGGGAAACATTTTCGAATCTTTCTGTAGGCTATTCAAACAATTTTTAGCCCTATTCTACAGGCATAAGGGCTATGGTACATGCAAAAAAAAAATACAAAATTGTTTGAAAATATTTTTTATCTTTCATAACGTTATCGTAATAATTAGGTATGTCACCTGTGTCGAATGAAGGCTTGTAAAAGCGATATAGGTACCAACCGCAAAAATAACTTTTAATTTTTAAGTACCAATGAAATAACAATTTAGCATTATTTTGTCCATTGAAACACTCACGCTAGAATTGTCTTTAAATCATATAAAACATAAATTATGTCTACTTAGGTACTATCACTGTAAATTAAAAGGCTTAATTTACAATTTTGGTTTACTGCTTGTTCAAAAATTCTCAAAAAATTAATAACGAAACAACGAATTTTACGAGCTCGTAAAGTCGTAAAAGTAATATGAAATCTTTTTTGGCTATAAAACATAATTTTGATTCGGTACATTTGTTAAAAGGGTTTCAGGGTTTCAGCCAGTTTCATCAGGAATGAATTTCTTGAACAATATTTTATTTTTATATTACACCTCAAATATGTTAGCTCAGGTGGCTTCGAATTGATATTGGTGCCGATTCTGACTTACACACGACTAAACTAATTTTAAAATATCATGCTCTTTTTCTATTGCGAAATACAAGAAGAGGATAGCAAGTAATTCAGTGCTGTCAAATTAAATGACAGATGACATTTTGTTCATACAGGTTTGTTAATTTAGTCGAGATGTTACGTCGTGATGTTTAAATTTGTATGGAAAACTATTTTTTTCTAATTTGACAGGTGTTAAAAGTTTGCTATCCCTTTCTTATATTTGTTGATGGAAAGAGAGAATTATAGACTATATTTAATTTAGATGGTGTCAAGAGAATCGCGGCCATTGGATGTTTTTTTATAGGTGTCATATCCATAAATAATAAAGTTAAGTTATACTTCATCTCATACGAATCCTTCTTAAGCGGTACTTTATGATATAATGTTTATTCTGCCAAACTAAAAAACTGTATCTACATATATATAAATAGCCACGCTAGCAAAGGGATCGCATTTAAATAAAAAATTGTACATTTGTGCCACGACACCGTCCTCTATAGCATCTAGTCATTAAAAACACAACTACGTTTACAGATTAATTACTGGCAGAACAAACGGATACGCAAAGCTTAGTGCGCGCCTGAGAGCGGCCATTACAAATGCAGTGTAATGAAGTGTCACTGTGTATTCTTTTGGCAGCTGCACGCCCAAGCTGCAGTTTCGTAACTGAGGTCGCGAAATACGAATACCTAACGAAACCCTCCATTTCTTTAGCTGAAAGTATGAAAATTCTAGATGTTTTCTGTGGTGTCACCTACATATTGATGGAACTACTTGAAGTATTTAGCCATGGTCTCCACTCAAGAACCCATTTACTTCAGAATGTATCCTACTAAACGTATCTGGTAAGAAGTCAAGAGAAATGATAGCCAGGGAACCGTGAAAAATTGAAACTCCATCAAATGAATATCACTATTTCATCGGATTATATCTACGTCAAAGATTGTAGGAAATTTTTCCAATTTGAAGAAATGTCAGGCAGTGTAATCGATTTTCTAATACCGAGTACTCGGTATAATATTTTCATAAAATATCGCATCAGGATATTGAACGTTGGAGATATGTTAAAACTTTACGCTATCGTAGATCGTATATTTTTTTAGTGCCTAAGACAGGCCTCTGCGAAAGCCAATACTAATTTCTAAAGTAACTGGGACACTCTACTTGCCACATTATTAGACTGCCTCATTGGTGTCGTGGTCGCATAACGCAGCTGCTGTAAGCGGGGTCTTGAGTTCGATTTCGTGCGATTTTGGAAAATGACACAAAGTAGCTCGGTGTCAGGAAGTTGGTTGTGTGCCTGGAAGGGCATGTCCTCGGCTGCTATCATCTTAATAGAGTGCAGTTGTTGTTATGTTGCCAAGTCAGAGATCGTCAGGCGGATTTGAGGCTTGTTTAGTTCGTACCGGCAGCCCACACTATAAGAAGAATAATCCGTGATAGAAAAGCAAAATAAGTATTTCTTCCAAATATAATTAAGCCCAAGCAACCAAGCCCAACATTTAAGCACCCAACAAAAAGAGTACCTACCTAATAGAAAAACGTACACAGGAAATAACTACACAACCTCACCATGACAAAAATAATTACACAACCTCAAAATTCCCACCTCTAAATTTCGTGTGAGTTTGAAATAAAATCCTCAGTGAAAATACTCATCAGGCTGACACGAGATAAGCCTATCGCGTAGCACTGGTTAAAATAAATGACTGTGCATAAAGTCTAGCCGACAAAGCTTTAACGACGCCACAAGATATTCGAGACTGTTTTGATAATGATAAAAGAGATGCTTCCCGTGTAGTTTGTACAACAACTTGTGTTCTACTAGTATTTCCCAGCGGTTCTGCCTGCATGTGTAGAAAATTAAATCACGCGCTTTGAAAAAAAAAATCTTTTTCATGTCCTTCTCCAGCTTTTAATATGTCTTCATCCCAAATTCCAACTAACTTGGTTAAGGCTTTTCATGGTGAAAGCATCACAGACAGGCAGATACATAGTTATTTTTGCACTTATAATATTGAACTGAATAAAAATGTAGAACAATTTTGACATTTATATTATGGTTCTTATCATAGTTTGACAAGTCTGCTGCTACCCTTATGTTCAGAATTCTATCGACAAGCTTCGCGCATTCGAAAGAAAATTATTCTTAATAATATTTCAAGACGTCTTCACTTAACTTCTTTTAATGATCTCCGATTGCTGTTTCTATTGTAAGGAATACTATTTATAATTGAAAAATAAACCAAGCATCAGTCTGGTTCCTGCAGAAGCACAGTACTATAATCGCCATCATCAACTTAGACACACGAAAAAACCACTCCTTTGATTGCCTTTCCATCATCGTTATAGTTTCCTTACATTTACAATTAAAGTTCAAGTCACAGTCTAACAAATACAGCAAGCACAATTTGCAGAAATGCTCAATTGAAGAACTGCACTCCTTGAACATAAGAAATCGCAGACAAAGACGCACAGGATTGTAAGACCCGAGAACAATACACTACATATCAGTACACAGCTTCAACTCTCTATCAACACACTGCTTTGTGTTGTCATTTGCAGTGAGCTTCCGCTAAATTATTTCTGGTCCCTCTTTGATTGTAGAGAAAATCTCTAGAAAATTTGTTTTGGAACTTTGATTGCTGTGCAAAAGTCATCGCATTTCTTTTATAGAAAAAGTTTTTAAATTTTTAATATAAGTAGAAATTGAGATGTCTTTCTTTGTCTTTACAGACAAGTAATTAATTAGAGCCAAATTAATCGGCTGTCGCGGTAGGAGTTTGTTGCATGGGAGCATTGAGAGATATGTCATGAGAAATTTTGAGTATCAATGGATAAAGGAATAGAAAAAGAGCAAATTACTTTATTTAATGTATGAAAGAACATATGAATACTGAGGTAACGATTGCCAGAAATCTGAAAGTAAAAGGCCCGCTTCGTCGATGACAAATTAATTTAGATAGGGCAAGAAAAAGATGACGAAGAGTAACTAAATTATAATGCGATTATTTTTTCTTACAATTGGAGTTACAGTACCTTTTTTTCACATGGGAAATCATCAAATGACCCCCTCCCGCCGTGGGTGGGAAGCGCGGAAGGGAGTGTCAGACTCTGACTGACTAAAACCCATCCATGTTCCTTCCTCAGCCCTTTGTAATCCGAGGGCGCGGCATCTCTTTCAAACGTCCCGCAGCGAGTTACAGTAACCTAAATCCACTCTCTGGTTATCAAAACAAATTTATAGGTTTAGTGTCTACTTAAGAAGACACAATACAGTTTATTAAAATACTAACAAGATCTTTAGAAGACAATAATTTTAGCTAGAAGATAGAAAATAGTCCTTAGCCGACGTTTGCCATAACGAGACCTTATAATAATATTATTGCGCTCTTAATTGAATCTTTTGATCTTATAAAAGCTGAACCATTCATACTGAAAACTAAAGAACTTCTCCAAGAAATGTAATAGAGTATACATGGAGTTTCAAAGAGCTGTAAATAGTAAAAATGAAATTCTGAGAAGACTGCATCGCTTTAGATCCGACAAATATGCTTTACGACAGGTGCTACTAAATACGTTAAAAACCTAGATTGAAACATGTTCCGCGAAATCTTTCAAGATTTCGAGACTGAAAACGTTTACCAGCTTTCAAGCTAAAAAAAAACCTTATTTTTTACTTACAAAAGATATTCTAGATGTTTTTAAAAAGGCCGTCATTTTTCAATAAACTGACGGGAAGATAGAATCAATTCTGCCACCTTGTTATTCACGGAGAGCTTCAGATTTTCGGTTCAACCGATAGAAGGAATATCCTGTCTCTATAATAACATAATATTCTTTTAAATTTCATTGCATTTTCGTACAACGGCTGCTAGAATACTAGCAGCAATTGAAAGATTCGAAGCGGTCTCGACCAATTCAGACAACTTGCTTTGTTATTCTCAAAATGTTTCAGAAATATGACAACGGCATTTCTTTGGGGACGGAAAATGTAAATAAAATATCAAAGGATGTTATGTACTAATGCGGACTATATTCAAGTCCAAATATATTGTGTTTCCCTGTATTCCGTCTTCTTTTATAGATTACATTGACTTTTGTTGAGTACTCTTTGTGACTGTCTTGGAAATTGGCTTACTGGAAGATTTTATTTATACAAAGTGGTCCAAAAAGCGATGTCAAATCTAGATCCCTAACAATAGTGGTGACATAAACGCGAAATGCTATTTGTTTGCTCTGTGACTTTTTATTGTTTGTATTGTGTAATGATGGCGAAAAATATTTACCTGGGTGGTTAGAAAATATAAATGCAATTTTGTACTGGAAATATTTGTTAATATATAGGAAACCCGAGGAGCCCGGAGGAGCTCGTGGCTAAGTAACAGCCGCACGGTTCGACCGATCAAAGGTTAAGCTGCGCTTGGCGCGGTCGGTCCGTGGATGGGTGACCATCTATGTCATAGCGAGACTCCTCCGTGCCTCGGAAAGCACGTTAAGCTGTTGGTCCCGGTTGTCATTTGTACATCTTTGACAGTCGTTACGGGTAGTCAGAAGCCAGAAAGTCTGACAACCAGTCTTACCAAGGGGTACTACCATGTTACCCGGTAACTGGGTTGTGGAGGTCAGATAGGCAGTCGCTCCATGTAAAACACTGGTACTCAGCTGCATCCGGTTTAGACTGGAAGCCGACCCCAACATAGTTGGGAAAAGGCTAGGCAGATGATGATGATATAGGAAACCCGCATCCTGAGAGAACTGCCTCGCGCACTCAAATAAAAAGTGCCCTATGTGTTAATTCATTATAAACTACGTTTGTCCAAATTCCATTTTATTCATTCAGTAGTTTTGTATGAAAAAGTAACAAACATCCATACATCTATTCTCACAAATTTTCACATTTAAATATAATATTAGTAGGATTATTCGCGGAGAACGAGTCTAGCGGTTCAAGGTACCTATATCTAATCGATTCTACATTGAGGAACCTCGTTGTGTCCAGGGAGTACCTATTGCTTTCTGTATCAAACCTTTTTGTATTCAGTCTGTTGTTCCATAATTCGAGCCTCTTTGGATGTTTTGAAGCTCACGTTTTAGCCAAGATGCTATTCGGCTGTAAGCCAATCGTTTAGTACAGAATCATCTTCAGCATACATGGTACCTAGACGTCGACAACCTCGCGTGCCCATAGATGTTATGTAACATGAATTATGAAGAAGAATAATCTATTTTTACCCCAGCTTTTATTATGTGAATAATACGGCTTGTTTCTGCTTTTATATGGTCATTATTTTAGTAGAAAAATATGCTAAGTGCGGTGTTAAAACATTGTTTTATAAAACACAATGAAGGTTTACATTAGAAAAAACATACCTAGACATAGCAAATATCGCCACAATTCTGCTCCGTTTTAAATCCAAGTTCACACAATACTACATCGTGCCTTTTTTTCATTGAAAGCGAAACATACACTCGTGTATCGCAGGGTTTATAAATAGAGTTTGTTTATTCATGAGCTGGGATGAGTAAAACTCATACCGAGAGAGAAACAAAAGGAGCGGAGTACAATGCTACGTGTCACATTTCAGACGTTTTGTTAGCTACCAATTATGCAACGTATATAGCTTAAAATAGAGCCTCTTAGATGAGTGACGTCATCGTAACTCGAGTCTTTTTTTCGTGATGGGATATCATCAAATGTCTCCTCTCGCTGTGGGCGGAGAGGGAGGGAGTCAGACTCTTACTGACTAAAACCTACCAGTGGTCCTTCCTTCGCCCTTTGTGTTTCGGGGCTACGGTATCTTTTTCGAATAGCCTGTAGCCCCGGCAGGATATGGCCCTAGGGATGGGCCCCGACACTTATGCTGACACCTTGGACATGGGTCAACGTATCTCGAAACTTAAGAAATTGTTTGAGCTCAAGTTATTATCAATGATTTTCCTTTGTCAACCCCCAACGCAAAAAGAGGGGTGTTATACGCTATGTGTGAATATGGTGAGGGCAAAAGGAGGGGTGTTATAAATTTGACCGCTATGTGTGTGTCTATCCGTGGCACGGTAGCTTTTAAACGGGTTAACCAAATTGGATGCAGTTTTATTTTTAAATATGTTCAGTTATTATGGATGAGTGAGTACATATTCAAATTCATGCTATCTAATTATACAATTTAATAGCCATTTAATTGTACACGCACATCATTTCTTTTTCATTTTGGTAAGAAGTTATAGGTACTTATAAGTAAGCATATAAGTAAACATCGGAAATTACTAACTCCACAGACAATCTTTTAATGCAGACACATAACATTAATTGCAGCAACTCTCAAGTATGTGTAATTCACTTATGGGTTTCATCTCTCAGCAAAAACACGTAGTTGATGATATATTATTTCAAGCATTTATCTACGTGAGTTTAAATCAAATAACATTTCACGAAACACCGTGCCATTTGTATTAAATCATCACTACCTTGTGAAAGAGACATAAATATAAATAAAGTGATGTGAGAAAACAAACGGCCTAGTTTTACTGGAATTCTTGTGAACAATGTTGTTTAGTTTAAAAAATATTGATATAGGTAATGATATACTAGCTTTCCGCCAGCGGCTTCGCCCACGTGAGCTATACGAATTCATATGAAAAATGACAGAGTTTCGTACAAACTTTCCACCCCCCTTTTCACCCCCTTAGGGGTAGAATTTCGGAAAATCCTTTCTTATCGGATGCTTGCGTCATACAAAGAATACAGCCTCCAAGTTTCAGATCTCTACGATCAGCGGTTCAGGCTGTGCGTTGATCCGTCAGTCATTCAGGATAATGTATGTTATATGTATAGATTGTTGAACGAATGAGTTGAGCATTGAGCAAATGCCAAGTTGGTAACCCTTTTGGTATGGGCAAGCTCGAGGTTCGGTGCCGAGTATAGTCTGTTATAAAAATAAAATAAAATTCATTTATTTCAGGTATTAACCCATAGTGCACATAGTTACAAAATTACAACAATGAATTAATTATAAGATATTAATTAATTTTATAATTAATTTATAAAATTAATTAATATCTAATATATTACTACTATAATAACAAGACAGAATAGGTGGTAATACGATACGAAAATAATAATATATTTTAATTACACTAATTCATTAATGTTATGTTATTTAATTGTACTGCTTTTGTTTATTTTCTTGTCTATACGAATACCTCTGTAATTGTTCTGTGTTGCGTTGTGTCCACTATCGAATAAATATTTTTCTATTTTTTAATATTCTGAATTCGATGCAGCTGCAAAGTAATTAGCTATTTTCAGCTTAGCACGAGACGATTACATTATCTTAATATAGTTAAAGCGAATGTGACTATATGTTTGTTACGCTTTAAAGATAAAACGGCTGAACTAATTTAAATGGAATTTGGTATGGAGATAGATTGTAAACTAAGGCATAGCTCAACCAATCTCCAAGCAAATCTCAACCATAAAATTAACATGTTAAAGTTAAATATCAACCGAGCACTGCAATTCTCTGCAAATATTTTTTTACAATTCAAACTCCCATTTCACGGGCTTCGAGTGTGTTTATTAAACTCGTACTTCTGGAGAGTAAAAAGGACTATGTACCAAGGATTTTGCAGTAATAGAATTTTAGAAGCAGTCAGTTAATACGACTTTCGTAATTGGATCCGTTCGAAATGAATTAGGGTCGTCAGTCGGATAGAACGTTAGTGTTAAGAGGGGTTTTCTTTTTGCTGAAAGTCTTGATAGATCTTATATAACTAAGTATATATTATTGTTTGTTTGAAGAAGTGAAGTCGTGGTGGCTTAATGGTTAAGGCACCTTTTTTGTTTTTTTTGCGCTAGGAGAAAGTGCGTTACGCATACCCCCCATCCAGGGGAATGGGGGGGTATGTGGGACTCCCCGGGCAAGCCCGGTATACCCACTAAAACAACCCAGCGGCATTCCCGCATCGTCTGAAAGGAGGGGTACTGGGAAACCGGCGTAGCCTTTACGTCCAGTCCCCATGGTTAAGGCACCTGCCTCTCACGTACGAGTGTGCGGGTTGAAAACCTGGTAAGAACCAATGTGACTTTTCTAAAGTCATATGTACTTTCTAAGTATATCTTAGACGACACTGATTACCGGTGAAGAAAAACATTGTGAGGAAACCTAGACTGAAAAAGTATGAAATCGCTAATCTGCCTTGAGCTAGCGTGGTGATCGATGCTCATGCCTTCTCACTATGAGAAGAGGCCTGTGCCCAGCAGTGGAACAATCTCTAATACCTACTACTAACTATGTATTACATAACCAGATTAAACAAGAACATTCTAAGAAACTAGGGTAATAACGCCAGTAAAAAAAGCTGAGAAACCAGCTATCCACTATATCATTTTTAATTAAAACTAGCGTTCGAGTAAAAACAACTAAATGTGTATTGTTAGTCATCTTTAAGATTTTCTCGACCGTGTTTATTACTTGTTATTAACACTTAAAGCACGTTTTTGCAATTCATAAAGACGGTTATAAACTGTATGTACTTTTCTACTTTGATTGCAACTTATTTATGTACAGTCAACAAATTTAAATTATGACTCATCATAAGGTAAAATAATTTTATTTAAAAGAAAGTATTTACATTATTTACATTACGAAAAATAAAAAAAAAAGTAAATATATTCTAATATAAATCTAACTAAAATATTGCGTCAAAAAATTCTTCCTCATCGCCGTCAACTGGAAGTGTACCCAAGAGGCTGGCGGCATTGCCACGTTGGATGGCAATGCTTAGCCTTTGGCCAAAGTAAAAGCCAGCCTTTGGGTCACGGGAAGTGTCAACAAGCCGCTTCGCCAATTCTTTAAAAAGAAGGTGGGCACTCGGACCCCACGACCCTAGAGTTTCAACCCCAAACGGCTCAAAAATATAGTTACCAATAAGGTTACTATACTTTCGCCGCTTGAGGTTCTCCGCAGCCGCAGCAGCGGAGCCAACGCAGCACGCAGAGCTAGCAAGGTGGGATGGCGCAAGAGTATCGACACAGGTTGCATCCCACACTAAAGGCCTACCCATCTTCCATGGAAATAATGACATACCGTCTGGTCTCTTGCCATCGTCACGTGCCAAGCCATTTGGTTCTAATACAGCTGGAACGCCGACGGCAACAAGAGCACGACGGATGATGTCATTTATATTTGCGTGCCGCGCGATACGGCCCGCGCTTCGGCTGCATGACAGGCCGTGGTGACCGAGGCTGTTGACAGCTTCGCCACAGTGGCAGCGATGAGGAGAGCAGCATGGCGCGCCCAGACGCAGGCAAACAGCAAGGCGGAAAGTAGTGTCATCAAACATGGTGCCTATGTTTGATGACGGAAGTGCTTGAAGCCAAAGACCCGATTCCCATGCACCCACAGCCAGCAGGCGTGCTCGCTCGGCAGAAGTAATTGATGAATCGATTAAATTCTTTTGAATTACTCTGCAGAGCGGCTCATCCCACTGTCTTTGGGAGGATGGGTTGGCGGGTAGATCAGAGTTCGGGCAGGTGATTTTCCAGGTATCTATAGCCTCAGTCAAACACGGTACCTCAAAATTAACCAGTATGGAAGGTAAGATATTCCTGGTTAATTTCTCAGTACCGCGGACGGAGGATATAAAAGCCGGTAAACTTATACTAGAAATTTTGCGGACGCCGAGGCCTCCCATACGAATGGGAAGAGTGGCTTGAGTCCAAGCTCGGTCGTCCATGGCCACATTTAAGATGGATGTTAATGTTTTATGAATTATTTGATCAATTTTGTCCAAAAGATTTGCGTGCTTCCATAAATGGGAAGCGCGCAGAATATAAGTTAATTTTGGACCAAAACAACAGTACCGAATTATGGTGATGGCCGAATGCATGTTAATTTGGAACAGCCTTTCCGAAACATCACTGAAATTTTGTATTTTCTCATCAATAAAATTAGAAAAGGAATTTTCAAATATTGGGGAACCAAGGAGGCAAAGAGAACTTTTGTCAATTAATTTTAGATCTGGGGCTATTGCGTTAAATTTCGAGAGAGTCACTTGTCTGTCAGTAGTGTCAGGTATAAAAAGTTCACATTTCGAAACGTTGAGTGTCAGGCCTATTGCATTTAGTTTGTCTTGGAGAAAAATGAGGTCATTTAAAACGGTATCTGCATTGCCTCCCAAGGTTCCATCATCCAGATACCAAACATTGAATTCCGAATTTAGTTGTCTAATTATTGGGTTGATTGCCAAACTAAAAATCACAGGCCCGAGGGGGTCACCTTGTTGACAGCCAACAGCAGACTCCAAAAGGTTGTCCCGATATAATAATTTAGATGGATGCCTGTAACACTGCCAAAGAAAACTGAAAATTTGGGGTATTTCGTTTTTAGCTTCTGCCAGCAAGGTGTCCCTATTAACTGAATTGAAGGCATTCTTTATGTCAACCTTCAAGATGACCTCTCCTTTCCCATAATTTAAATAGGTCGACAATGCGTGTACGGCAGCCTCGCAGCCCCCTTTTGAGCCGTAACCAAGCTGCAGGGGCTGAAATTTTTCCGAAACAGCCTCACTATAAAATTTACAGCAAATCTTGGCTGCCATACGACGGTAGGTAGTACCTACGGCAATAGGACGAATGCCGCCATCCCTCTTGCGCAGAGCACATAAGTTGGCTCCGTACAAGACGTCGATGACGGCTATCATAAGGTTATATTGTTACATACATTCAAATACAATTAGGTCGACATTCGCGTAAACATACGTTTCCATGGTAACACGATATAAATTTATATACAAATTACTTTTTAACCGACTTCAAAAAAAGGAGGAAGTTATCAATTCGGATGTTTGTATTTTTTTTATTCTCATAGAAATTATTATTTGACACCATTGCTGAGTGACTTTTTGACGTTGTCATTTTATAATCGAAAGAGTTCGAACACGGTTTTAAAAAGAAAAAAAAATCGCTTGGTTGTATTTTGTTTTTTTGTGGGCCTGGCGCACTCATTAGGCTTAGATAGGGTGTTGTCAAAATCATTCTCTCAAAAATCAAAATTTGTTTGGTGGGGAGCTGCGCCAAATATTTTGCCATAAAGCGCCTAAGCTTAAGGAAGATACACACTACCATGTCCAGCATATCTAATACACTTGACGTAAATGCACAATCTAGACACATTCAAAAGTGATATCTTTCTGCAAATCTAGACAAACCTTCTTGGCAGTTCTTGGTCATATTGATCAAATATGCACTGTGCACGTAAGACGTGATAAAGTGCTTACCAATTTTTTTTACTGCTACTGACTTCTCCCATTTTTGTTTTTTCATAAGACTGTTTTATATATTTTATACTAGCTGTTTTTCTTGGTTTCCATGCGCCCTGATATCTCAGCTATCTCCATACCAAATTTCATCTTAATCGGCTTATTTTTATATCTTAGGCGTTCATTTATAATAATAGTTAGGATATCTCGCTAGTTGTCATTCTTTGACATTGAAAAATACATTTGTAAAATAATCGCACATTTGAGTGATAATTTTAAATACGTATTGCGTCTATTAGTATTAACATTCAGCTCACTATAAAGCATTTTGATACCGAAAGTGTTGCTTTGAAATAGTTGCCAAGTGAAAATGTCAAGTGTCGTTAAGAATTTTCCGTGTAACACGCAAGAAAATCTGTTTGTAGAAACTGTTTCTTGAATAGTTTATGATGTGCGGTCTGGAAACATAATTTTCGTTGATTTTCAAGATTTATATTGCTAATGGGTATGCATAGTGCAAGTTTAGAATAATAATAGGATAAACATTTAAATATTATTTTACCCGTTGTTCATTATTTAAAAGAAAAAACAATCACTTTCATTACGTTAAATGCAAATGGCACTCAATTTGATTGTGACAAAGTCCACCACCCGTTCCTGAGTAAATCGGTGGTGACACACGGACAGACGGATAAGAGAGTGATCTTATAAGGTTTCTTTTGTACCTTTTTGAGGTGCGGAACCCTAAAAAGAGGTCAAATAATATTCACGCAGCCGAATAAAAACTACTTTAATTACTTTTCTAGATTTCAATCTATCTCCGTACCAAATTTTGCCTTATTTGGCTCTGCCGTTTTTCTGTGAAAGTTTAACAGACAGACAGACTAACAGACAGATTTACTTTTGTATTTATTACTAGCTTCTGCCAGCGACTTCGTCCGCGTGGAATAGTGGTGCTCCGCTCCTATTGGTTTTAGCGTGATGATATATAGCCTATAGCCTTCCTCGATAAATCGACTATCTAACACTGAAAGAATTATTTAAATCGGACCAGCGGTTCCTGAGATTAGCGCGTTTAAACAAAATGACAACATTTCCCTTCACTGCTCTGCTCCTATTGATTGTAGCGTGATGAAAAGTATACTATAACCATCTCAGGAGTATGACAAATAATTGTACCAAGTTTCGTTAAAATCCGTCGAGTAGTTTTTGTTTCTATAGAGTTTATACAGACAGACAGACAGACAGACCGACAGACAGACAGACAGACAGACAGACAAAAATTTTTACTGATTGTATTTTTGGCATCAGTATCGATCCCTAATCACCCCCTGATAGTTATTTTGGAAATATATTTCATGTACAGAATTGACCTCTCTACAGATTTATTATAAGTATAGATATAGAAGATAGATAGAAGATAGATATACTAGCTTCTGCCAGCGACTTCGTCCGCGTGGAATAGTGGTGCTCCGCTCCTATTGATCTTAGCGTGATGATATATAGCCTATAGCTTTCCTCGATAAATGGACTATCTAATGACTGAAAGAATTTTTCAAATCGGACCAGCGGTTCCTGAGATTAGCGCGTTTAAACAAAATGACAACATTTCCCTTCACTGCTCTGCTCCTATTGATTGCAGCGTGATGAAAAGTATACTATAACCAGCTCAGGAGTATGACAAATAATTGTACCAAGTTTCGTTAAAATCCGTCGAGTAGTTTTTGTTTCTATAGAGTTTATACAGACAGACAGACAGACAGACAGACAGACAGACAAAAATTTTACTGATTGCATTTTTGGCATCAGTATCGATCCCTAATCACCCCCTGATAGTTATTTTGGAAATATATTTCATGTACAGAATTGACCTCTCTACAGATTTATTATAAGTATAGAAGAAGATAAGTAAGGATATTAACGAATTTAGCTTCCAATATTCGTATTCAAAAGTGAACACTATTATTACAATAGTATAATGAAATGGCTAGAACAAGGATAATTAATACACGCTATGGATAATTTCAATATATAAATATCCTTATTTAATTAGGTACATAAATTACTATATTATTTTCATTATACATATGCCTATTACTATAACAATATAATAATATACCTCTTGCTACCTATTATTATTTTATGAAAAGCATATAATATTTTGAAAACTTTATGTAGCCTTCTTCATGTCTAAACCAATTTTTGGAAGATATTTTGATATTTTTTTGTTACAAATAATACTTAAAATTAATACTGATTATTTATTTACATCGATTACAACACTATTCATAAAAAATGACAAATATCTTTAATTTAATAACACTAATATTTACAATAAAAATAATTACAAATGGCCGACGTATTCAGTTATATGTATAAACGAGTACCTAATTGTAAACCACAATAATAAAATAGTCATCAAACAGAAATACCCAGCGGTACTAATTTCCCGGTAAATGTAAATTAGAATGCAAGTTTTTATCCGTGTGTGCGACAGCTTTGACAGGGAATATTTTCGCTTATCTACATAATATTAAATATATATCTATGTGGCATTATTTGTACCCTCAAAACATCCAAACAGCTTTATAGAATTTAACTCGTACAAGTCAGACAGTGGCTATCATATGCTTAGCAAAATAGATTCCAGATATAATTTTAGGTCGTAAAAAAAATGACGCGTAATAAGGGCACATAACGAAAACCTCATCTAAATCGGATAAGTAGTTTTTGAAAAAAATACAAAGATACTGGTCATAGAACCTACTTTTTTTAAGCCGGTTTAAAAATATCGTTCAATCTATGGCCTATTAAATCCTCAAAAACTATGGGTATCTTTAGTGACATCCACAATCGAAATGTAATGTTTAAATATTTTAAGGGCAGTATTATTTCCTACAAGAAATGAACTACTTCGATGGTGGATTTTTTGCGTTGACATAGCATGATTCTAAATTTTCCCTTGAAAGTGCCAGTAAATATTGACTATCCTGATCCATTTGAATTACATTTCTGAGAGGTCCATCGTGGCTTCTTCTGGGTGGTAGGTCATAAAGAGGAAAACCATCAGGATTATATATTTCGACTTGAGATCCAGAATGTCTGTATCGAATAGCATTAGGAACTGTGTCATATTCAGTATCTGTATCGCTGACGTCTGGTGGTTTATCAAAATTTTCTTTAGGTAATTCAATTTGTTCATCTGTTTTTATTTCGGGTTTTAATTCAATTTCAATTTCATTAGTTGGTTTATTTGTAGTTTCCTCTTTGACTTCATTTTGTTCTTCCATTTTCGTCTCGTTTTGAGGTTCAGCTGTGGTTTTAAGTTCTGTGTCTGGTTTCGATTGTTCTGGTTCAATCTTTGATTCAATCTTTGATTCGACTTTTTCTTCTTTCTTTACCTCTTTTTCAGACTCCTCTACAATGTCACACTTATTTTCTATTTTTTCTTCGTTCTTAAAATTCATTATTTCGTTCAAATCCCTAAAACTGGCGGAATCACTTTTTTGTACCCGTCTTAAAACCTCTTTGCATATCGCGTCCATTTGTACTCGAGGCATTAAAGGCACGTTAGGATTAACATTAATAGGCTTTTTAGTGTAAACTATTTTCGAATCTTCCAGGCGTGTTGGAGTTCCTGGGTCACTCACTCTGGGTTCACTTATTTCTATGATGCCACTGTTCATAGTTAATGTGCTTCCATTGTTTTTGTTTGGTTCATCATAATTGCTATTGTATAACTGTGTGACTCCCGACTCTTGTCTCACATACTGTGTATTATTGGCACTTATTCCAAACGTTCTTTTGTTTTTTAGGGCAAAATATAATGCCACTGCTAAGCCAATTATGGCTATAAACATAAAAAACATTGTGAATCCAATTAAATACACTGAGTAAGTCGGTAATATGACGACATTTGTCGGGGGTTTAACTTTGTTGTCAGGAAGTTCTCGTCTGGCACGGTTTAAACCTGGAATAAACCAAATTGTTAAATTAATAATTACATAGGTATTTAATTTATTAGTGTATCATTTTAATACCTTGTCTGTTATATGAAGTCATAACAATATAATAATTGTAATGAATTAACTATGATTCAAATACAAGAAAGATAAAAGAAATTTTTCAGGGCTAATAAAGAGCAGTTTGTTATTTTTTTTTATAAAAGAGTATTTGAAATCTATTGTAACTATAATTATACTAAGTATATTAAGAGTAAATAAAGCAATTAGCTTCACTTTTGGTCTAATATTAATTTAAGCATGTGGTGTTCACCTATAAGTGATTGTTACACTTTAATACTATCGTTAAGCATGTGTTTTGGCATGTGCATTGAAATGGTGTAAACAATTGTTGGTGAACCTATTATAATAAAAAATATAAATAATAATAAGCAAATTAATCAGTTTAAATTCTTTGTACCCCAACAAATGTTTTAAATGCGAATGTGAGTTTGTTTGTTAAGCCTTCACGGTAAAACGGCGGAGCCGATTTGTATGAAATTTGGTATGGTAAGATAGATGGGACCCTGGAGACAGTATTATCTACTTTACATCCAGAGGGAACCCCCTTTTTTTTGGAAATGGGAAATCATAAAATGACTCCCTCCCGCCGTTAGTGTCAGACTCTTACTGACTAAAACCCATCCATGTTCCTTCCTCAGCCTTCGGGGGCCCGGTATCTCTTTCGAACATCCCGCAGCCCCGGCAGGCTATGACCCTGGGGGAGGGCTCCGTCAAGGGTGCTGACATCTCTTTGAGGAGCGCGTGGAACACGAACGCGCCGTCGACGCGGGTCTGGTCCTTGCCGGACGGCGAGCCACCCATAGCTCACCGTCCGCAGCGCCGCGCCTATGGTGGCCGGGAGTCGTCTCGCGAGAGGGAACCCTCTTAGGACGCGGGTGCAAGGGCACGCCGCAATCGCGGCGGTAAGTCCCCTCTTTGAGGAGTGGCTAGAGAGACGCCACGGCGTCCTCACCTACCGCCTGACGCAGGTCCTTACCGGGCACGGTTGCTTCGGGAGGTTCCTGCACAAAATCGGGTGGGAGGTAACGCCCGGGTGTCACCATTGCGTAGATCGCCCGGAGGACACGGTGGAGCATACGGTGGAGGTTTGCCCCGCTTGGGTGGAGCACCGCCGTGTCCTCGTAGGGGCGATCGGCGGCGGCGACCTCTCGCGTCCGGCCCTGGTTCAGGCCATGGTCCGGAGCGAGATGGAATGGGAGGCCGTCACCTCCTTCTGCGAATCAGTTATGCTGGAGAAGGAGGCGGCGGAACGCGTGAGGGAGCGACAGTCCTCACGCCCCAGCCGCCGCGGGAGACGCCACGGGCGTCGGGAGCCGCGAGACGACTCCCGGCCACCGTAGGCGCGGGGCTGCGGACGGTGAGCTATGGGTGGCTCGCCGTCCGGCAAGGACCAGACCCGCGTCGACGGCGCGTTCGTGTTCCACGCGCGCCTCAAAGAGCTGTCAGCAATAAGCGACGGGGCCCTCCCACTGGGCCATAGCCTGCCGGGGCTGCGGGACGTTCGAAAGAGATACCGCGCCCCCGGAAGACAAAGGGCTGAGGAAGGAACATGGATGGGTTTTAGTCAGTAAGAGTCTGACACTCCCACCCGCCCCACCCACGGCGAGAGGGGTCATTTGATGATTTCCCATCCGAAAAAAAAAAAAAAAAAAAAGGGACGCGGGTGCAACCGCGGAAAACAGTCAATTAATTATTATAAATGGTGATTACTAATTATTGTCAATAAATGAGTCATTATGGGTGTGATGCAGTTATAGGGCACCTAATAATGCATCAAACTGGTCCAACTATATGACATTTGAACATAAGAGGTATCTACCTATTAAATGGGACTAGCGTTGCCAGGCGTCCGGATAAAGCCGGATAAAGTCAGGCTTTTCGAGTGTGTGTGTCAGATCACATAAGACAGTGACCGCCCTTTTCGACTTTTAGTAAGGGTTTTTAAGTTAACCTATTTAAGTCATTCCTTAAATTTTTTTTTTGGTAAATTATAAAAGTCTTGTACTTGGACAGTTTTTTTAGTACCCAATACTAAAAAAACTGGCCAAGTGCGAGTCGGACTTGAGCACATAGGGTTCCATACTGTCTCTAAATAAAACAACAAAATAAATCACATTTGTTGTATGGGAGCTCCCCTTAAATATTAATTTTATTATGTTTTTTATTGTATTTCTTAATATAGCGGCAACAAACATACATCATAGCTATCAAAATTTCAACTGTCTAGCTATCATGGTTCTTGAGACGGACGGACAGTGAAGTCTTAGTAACAGGGTCCCGTTTTTACCCGTTGGGTACGGAACCGGTATATTTTTTGTATTTTTTTAGATATTGTAAATATTTAATGTTAAACTTAAATATTAAATTAAACAGTACCAAATCTACTTACTTTGTGATATATCCTCGTCTGCATCTCCAGAGAGAGTTCTACCACTAGCACTAACTAAAATACTAAATAAAATCACAATTAAACAATTAAACTCCATTCTGTTAAAATGCGTGTCAATCCCAACATATTAACCGAACACTGAGCTTGGTCAATATAGTAATGAGTTCATTAAGGAAAATAGTTTCATGACAATAATAGCTTCGTTGAAGAGGAAGAATTTTAAACTGTATTAAACAGTTTTAAAATCGAATGTTCTGTGTTATATTATGGCGTACTTGTTAGATTTCTATAAACCTTTGAGTGTGATAGTAACAGTTTATTTCATTATTTGTTTGTGCAATTAATTTTACTATTTTTACATCAGTTCAATTCATTTGTTTCAATTAGGCTTAATAAAAAGCAGGAGCAAAAGGAGGAGCTCGTGGCTAAGTAACAGCCGCACGGTTCGACCGATCAAAGGTTAAGCTGCGCTTGGCGCGATCGGTCCGTGGATGGGTGACCATCTTTGTGATAGCGAGACTCCTCCGTGCCTCGGAAAGCACGTTAAGCTGTTGGTCCCGGTTATCATTTGTACATCTTTGATAGTCGTTACGGGTAGTCAGAAGCCAGAAAGTCTGACAACCAGTCTTACCAAGGGCTACGGTGTTGCCCGGTAACTGAGTTGTGGAGGTCAGATAGGCAGTCGCTCCATGTAAAACACTGGTACTCAGCTGCATCCGGTTTAGACTGGAAGCCGACCCCAACATAGTTGAGAAAAGGCTAGACAGATGATGATGAGGCTTAATAAAAAGCACTTTTAAAAGTCAACAAATAAATTTTTTGTTGCCCATTCCAAAAAGTAGTTTCCTATGGAGAAGAATGGGCAAGAAACTCCATGGTTACTCTATTTAAATAAGTTTTTTTTTCTTGTATACATAATAAATCGCATCATGTGAAATGTACATTACATACACCATACTAACAGACGGTTGCACCAAAAAAATATAAGTTTACTTATACGTGAAACGTAAGAACTGTCATCCAAGATCTGTCAAAATGGAGGATAAAATTGAATAATTTTGCTATTATAGCTATTATTTGCTATAAATATTAGACGTAAAACATAAAGTTTTTCTCTTAATATTTATGATACATGTTTACTTAATTATTATATCTATGTATTGATAAAATATTAAAAGTATGTTAATTATTTATACCATGTTTTGTGATATTCGTAAAAGTATAAAGTATAAATGATAAAAAATTTGGTGCGACCGTCTGTCATTGTTTTTCGTAAAATGTAGTTTTGTAATGTATGTAGTTCTTTAAATGAATTTTAAACAAAACGTCGGAAAAAATACAATTAAAGCTAAAGATTAGATTCCCTATCTGAATCACGCTTCTATAATACTTTTAATTAAATGTGTTTTTTGTTAATTTGAAATTAAAAGGAAAAAATAGCAACATATTACATAACATAACTGGAATTACCTAAATAATAATAGAGGAAAAGCGAATTATGAACCTTAACTAGTTATTAATAAGGACAATTTTTTAAAATACCTAATCGGGCTATTCCTATTTTTTGTGTACCACTATGAATTCTCCCAAATATTTAATTATATATCAATTATTTATTACATAATAAGGGTGCATTTTGTAACAACAATGACATGAACCGATTTTGATGATTCTTTTTTTATTTGAAAGCTGGTGTTTCCCGTGTGATACAATATAAATTTTATCAACATCGGTTCAGTTGTTTTTAAGTATGCAAAATAAAAATATATTTACATTTCACTGACAGTTCGTATCTAGATATTGTTTAACAACTTGTTAAAAGTTTGCCTTCCTTTGTAAGCAAGTCCAACGAACATTTTTTTAATGAAAAATATCTCGTCTTTTATGCGTGCAATTACAGTGAGTGTTGAAATTTTTAATTTTGAAGTAAAACCAATTTCTTTGAAGGAACTTGTACCATTCAGTTACGAAATTTATTAAAAATTGCAGAAGTTGGTAACAAAATATATTTATTCTGAAATTTTTACTTATAACAATGTTGGTAGACATACCTAATATTTATATGTCATCACTATCTGCCTAGCCTTTTCTCAACTATGTTGGGGTCGGCTACTGATGTAACGGATAGTTATCCGGTAGCACGTACGATACCCCTTGGTATCACTGGTTGTCAAACTTTATCTATAAATGACAGCCGGGACCAACAACTTAACGTGCTTTCCGAGGCACGGAAGAGTCTCGGTATAACAGAGATAGTCAACCATCGACGGACCGACTGCGGCAAGCACAGCGTTACCTGATCGAACAATCCGGCTTTTCCTTAGCCACAAACTTCTGTTACCCGCAAACTCGCCCCTAAGATGTTTCTTGTTCGATGGTTGTTGTATAACCTGACCTTTATTAAAAATATTGAGTGTGACAAACATTACTTCAGACAGTCAACCATATTAGTCAGTAATTTATTGTTGATTTCAGAAAATTATTTCCTTAATAAATAGCGAAGAATATTCAATACATAGCCTTCTTCTCCTGCTTAGTCTAACACGATAAATTCCGACTGCTAATTCTTCGCCAGGGACCCATCTTTATCTTTCGGGGGCAACATTAAATGGAGTGTCAGTAATTGGCACTCAATGAGTCGTAAGTAGATTAATTAATTTATCTTTTTACTTTGCCTTTTATTTAGTTTCAACTCGCCATACGTTTTGTTAATGTTTTGATACGTTGCCAAATGTGTTGGCCATTCGAAAACTGCTTTTACACGAAAGAAGATTAAGCAAAGAAGTAATTACTTCCAAGACATTTGATCTAGCGTGCTTGTGTTCAAAATGTTGATAAATTACTTAGTGCTTATTCGTATTAAATGGATTCTATGTGTAAAAAGTTAGCGTAGTAGGCTATAAGCTTGTTTTTGGGAGGACTCAAGTTTCATAACATCCCATAGAATTATTCTAATTCGTAGCTTTGTTTTATCACATTACCTTTCACGAAAGCTTTTAAAGTCTTCTGATAGGTTCTGAGTATGAATGTTTAGGACTAGAGGAAAGCCAAAACCGTTGTATGGACTATGAGTGACGACTAAATGAATGATGAAATAATACAATACTAGATAGTTGGCTTTTTTTTCGGATGGGAATTCATCAAATGACGGGGTCCCGCCGTGGGTGGGGCGGGTGAATGTCAGACTCTTACAGACTAAAACCCATCCATGTTCCTTCCTCAGTCCTTTGTATTCCGGGGGTGTGGTATCTCTTTCGAACGTCCCACAACCCCGGAAATAGTTTCGGATCAATAAATCTCCTCGCGTCACTGTTCTATCATTCCTATATTGTTCATTGTATTACGTAACTAAGCACGTTGTTTGCTGCAAGTAGGAATACGGTATAGGTCAATAATACCCGCATAGATCGGAGCCGATCCGATAAGCCCTGCTCGTTGCAGCATGCGTTGGGGATCAGTAGATAAATATCTATGTAGGGTGCTTGTTAATATCAAAGAAAATACTGGTATAGAAAGAACGTTTTTATACTATAACAACAATGTAATAGTTGAATTCATCATGGAGGAGCTCGTGGCTAAGTAACAGCCGCATGGGTCGACCGATCTTGGCACGGTCGGTCCGTGGATGCGTGACCATCTATGTCATAGCGAGACTCCTCTAGCTGTTGGTCCCGGTTGTCATTTTTAGATCTTTGACAGTCGTTACAGGTAGTTAGAAGCCAGAAAGTCTGACAACCAGTCTTACCAAGGGGTATCGTGTTACCCGGTGGCTGGGTTGTGGAGGTCAGATAGGTAGTCGCTCCATTTAAAACATTGGTACTCAGCTGCATCCAGTTTAGACTGGAAGCCGACCCCAACATAGTTCGGAAAAGGCTCGGCAGATGAGTTGATTTTGTCATGATGACTACTAAAGCAAGTGCCCACAACACTATTGGGTTGTAAAGGTATTTTCTGAGTCGGGTTTCTCAATATCAAGGCCTATGTCTAACAGTTAACTTATATTAAATAATTAGGCTCTGAAACTTCTGTGGTACTGGAACAATAAAAAAACTTTAAATTAATAATAATAAATAAATTAACTTTAATTTAATTTCACATCGCAGGTGTCCGGACCAAAATATTACGCTCGAAAAGTTTTATCTCGAGATAGAGGCATCTTTAATCTTTGCATTTGACATAAATTAAACGAAATAAGTCAATCGCTTGCGATTTAAAAGGATTTCAAAAGAATTTCATATTATTATTGTCTTCTACAACAATGCTTTGTCATTGCAATTTTTGTTGGATTTGACATTTTATTTTAGACTTCATTAATTAAGAAATCAAGAAAATATTTTGGTATTCATAATTACCTATCATTTAAATTATTAAAAGGGTACAAATAATTTAAATTTAGTTTTGTGCTATTAATAATTATTTTTTCTGTCAGTGACATTTTAGAGACCGTCTTGCACCATTGCTCACTAAATAAGAGTACAAATTTATTTAATTAACGTTAAATAAATTAAAAACATAACTCTGTCTTTATCAACTTTTTCTTTTAATTATTAATTGAGGAATTTTGTAAGGTTCTAGTGGTGACAAGATTACCTTTTTATTCAGAGAAAGTTTATTTTATATGCACCTAAAGGCATATATATCAAAATAATATATAGATAGGTAACTATTATCTATTATTTGCTTCAGTTGTCAGACTTTAGAACAAATTGATCTGAAAGGTGAAGTCGTGACTAGAATTGTATTACAAATGCTAGACTATTGTAAATGTGTGAACGATACTAAACGTCCTAGCGATATACATCCACAGCGTTTTATTCTCGACTCAGTCCGATTGTTTGACTCAACGATATCTTTTAACGATTCCAATGATACCTTTTGTCCATTCGTAAAGATAAATTCTTGTTCTACAATCTACATCATTTTAGTTTGTACCGAAATTGTCACGTGAATTTTGTAGAAAATGTGATAAATATTTCTAAGTTTGCAATTTCGTACACATTTTATATTTTCAAGAGTTTTACCCTCCGTCATAAACATCTTTATTTTATAAATAAATGTATTATTTACTAACCTAAAAAAAAATACTTAAAGGATAATATTATCTCTTTTCTCTCTCTAAAACGAACAAAAAATCACTTTAGTTATATGAATTAGTATTGATGTTACTTACACACATATGAGGGGCTTTTATTAATCTGAATAATCTATGCCTACATTTTTGCTATAAAAGTTTTGGCACATAAACTACCCATTTATCTGGTATATTCCGTAACACTGCCCACATAATTGTAATCCGCCTAGTTACTTTAAAACGATACCTAAGAATAATATTCACCCACTCAAAATAGCTGAATATAGAACAATTACAAATAAATTATCACGCCGCCATTATTACAACAGTTGTGTAAAATTAGAATTACTGTAATAAACCTAAATACACGTTTCCAAAATAGGTTGGTTGAATGAATGTTTGAATAATAAGACAAAAGGGCTTTCAGAAACTCTATTGTGACTATTGTGAGTCAAAAATAACAGACATCACTAAAGTATTTGTGAATATACAACTTTTATTTACTTTCGCAGAGTAAATTATTGTGGGACGGAGTTTATGGTTATTATAGTAATCCTATAGAACTTATTCATAAAATTATTAGAATTCCTAGTGAAATATTGCAGTTATATATCTTCATCATTGAAGCTGAAATTATTTAAACTGTATTTGCCAGAATTTAATAATTTAATTGAGAGCATGTGGCTTTGATAATTCATTTACCCTTTATTTATTTTGACTTCGCTGAAGATTTTCAAGTTTTTAAGTGGGCCGACCCGTGACGGGAGTGGAGCGAGCCCCGAACATTCCGACAGTTTACAAAAATCAGTTTAATATACTGGTCCCTCAGTGAGGGAACTTTCAGATATTAAGCTGAAAAGAACAGATACTACACTTTGATCTTAGCCAAAGCCAAAAGGCCGAGAAGCGATACCGGATTAGTACACGGGTCTTCTCGTGCTCCTCCCGAAGGGGAGCCGGGGTAACTTGACGAGACATTGGTCTCTTTAAGTGGATATTCCATCGCCGCCTGCGAATACAGGCGGGTCACTGGGTGGTGGCGCAGAGATGCGCCACAGTGGTGTCATATCCGGGGGGGTGTCAAGCCGCTGGCGAGCTCAGCGTCACCGGTAGTGGCCCCGGTGAGCGGCTGCGAGCCGGCGGCGACAAGGTCTGGTTCGGGTCCCCAGCAGGTACGTCGGCGAGGTCGAGCCCTCCAGGAGAGACTCCTGCAGGGCGCCCGTCAGCCGACGTCGATGCGGGGTTGGTAAGTCCGGTGGGGAGTAACTGCGGGAAAACAAGTCCCGCGTGCAATGCGCAGGGGGATTACCGGGCGTGAACGCACAGTTCCCCTACGCATTGGATTATAATGGGGACGGGGTCCCGTCCCTCTTGGAGGGCCATGAGCACCCGGTTGAGCGCTCCTATGGCCAGAGTCAACACGGGATCCACGTGCGCTTTTGCTGGTTCCCGTGTCTTCGGTGCGGCAACCTGCTTCGCCTTCGTCCCCCAGGAAATGGGGGCGGCGATCACAGGTGCCGTGGATCTTTCAGGCAGAGGTATTGGTCGCGTCGAGACAGGTGGTGCAGAAGAGGGGGCGGGGGTGGGGGTCGCTGCGGAGAGGGCAGCTTTGGCTGCCTTCCCTCTGCGTCCTCGTCCTCCCCGTCGTTTGCCCGCAGACTTCTTCTGGGGCGGGTTGGCTTCGGCCATCAACGAGCCCGGCGCATTGCCCTCGGTGACCGTGTTGACGGTTCTCGGGGCAGCCGGAGTTTTGGTAGCTGCGGCAGTGCGGGCAACAGTGCCCGCCTTGGTGTTGCGTGCTTCCCTGCGAAACACGGGGCAGGCGGCACTGTTTGCCGTGTGGTCACCACCGCAGTTGACGCAGGTGGGTGGCTGCTCCAAGGGCCGCGGGCAGTCCGCGGCATAGTGCCCCTCCCCGCATCGCGCGCAGGCAGGAGGCCTGTGGCAGTTCTGCGAGGAGTGGCGGAACTGCTGGCACCGATGACACTGCGCCGGTCCTCGCTTACCGCGCCATGCCTCGATTTTGACGCCGGGCATACACAGGAGTTCTGTGACGTCATATATGCCCGGCGTGAGGTCCGGGGTGCGTTGTAGTTGGGCGTGGAAAAGGCATCCTGGGCGCCCTTGTCGAGCCCGGATGGCGCGCACGAACTCGGGATTGTATCCGAGTTCGCGAAGTTCCGCAGCGATCTCCTCCGGGTCTGTGTTGTGTGGTAGCCCTCTGATGGCCACCTTCAGGCTGCGTTCAGCTGGCAGGGAGTAGCTGAACCAGGAGAGGTTGGACTCCTTCTCCTGGTTGGTGAGGTACCGCTGGATCACGCGGTATTCGGTGTCGCTCTTGGGAAAGAAGCGAACTCCCTTCCCAAAAGCGCGTCCGTTCGGCGCGTGACCCAGCAGCCGCTTGAGCTCACGAAAGTGAGTCGGCCAGTCCGGTAACATCTCCACAATAAGTGGAGGGTACCTGGCCGACGTGGAGGCAGCAGTTTTGGTGGCAGCGGCAGTTGTGGCAGCCGATGCGTTTTCCGCAGGTGCGGCAGCACTGGGGGCAGCCATCAGGGGGGCACCGACGTCCATCGGTGATGTTGCTGTGGCGGGTGGTTGGCCGAAGGGGGGCGTCTTAAAGGACGCCTGCTTCTTCTCCGGGTTTTGAGGTGGCGATGGAAATCGACCCGGCGGTATGTCCGGCACGGGCGCCACAAAGCGAGGTTGAGGCGCGGGAGGGGCGCCAGCAAGCGGTGGCGCAATAAGCGCGCTAGCGCGTTGCGGCACTTCCGGCGGCGGGGGGCGCTTTTTGAGTAGCGCTCTTTGTGGTTGCGAAGGGGCCTCGACAATGGAGGCCCACGATGCGGAGGGTGCAGCTGCAGCTGCAACTGCGGTGGTGGCAGGGGGGTCCGAGGGGGGGGCGGGGGGGGGGCATCGCTGTGATGCGGTTGCCTCCCTTGCCTGCCTCGGTGCTGGTGCTAATGCCCGCTGGGGGGCCCATGGTGCGGGCCCGCGGTGCGGGTGTAATGCGTTCTGCGGAACTCCGCAGTACGGGCGCGGCGGTGGGGCGCCACGTCTGGGTGGCCGGCATGTCAGCATCCAGCAGCGGCATCGACGAATCCTCCTCCGCTGCAGATGATGGGGTTGGGGTCCTGGGTGCAGACCCCGGGAAGAATTCTTCTCCTCCCACCCCCGCGGGCGCGGGGAGGGGGGGGGGGTGGCCATCCTGTAGATGCGGCTGGCAAGATCGGCCGCGACCATACGGTCCAGCGCCGTCTGCGCAGCCGCCTCCCTGGAGCGGGTGAACACCCTCCTCGCCCCCACGCCAGCGAGGCGGGGGGGATGTGGGCGTGTGGCCTTTCTAGAAGGCGGGTGGTGCGGTGGTTGCGGTGGAGGCGGCATCCTTGAATTGGCTTACCGCCTCATCGGCACGCGACGCGGGTGTTGACGCGGGCGCGAACGTGGGACTGCCGAGGCGCGACCCAACCGAACTCCCCGGCACGGAGAACCCACCGTCCCGGCCCCCGGGGCTTGCCGCTGGTGGCAGACCGGGAACCGGAAACGGCAGAGGACTCCGCGTGATCCGGTGAAGAACGGGGGAGGCAGAAGGTGGAGAGACAATCCCCGCGCAACGAAAAACGGTGCGAAAAAGTTTGGGTCCGAGCGCACTACTGGCGGACGTCCGCACAGGTCGACAGTCGGCGGTCCGCGATACCGGATTACCGGCACCCCGGGGTAGTCATTCGCTCGCGGAGAATCTTAACACCGCCATTCAGAAAAGTGACGTCAGCGCACAGCGCCATCTATTGCCGAGGGGAATAATTAAACTACAAGTAAAGTTAGGTCCGTACGGAAGATTCGTATGTACCGAACATTATATATGAACATTTTTTTATCGTTGCTTGTATTTGTTTGAAAAAATCTCATACCCACATGAATTAATAAAAAAATGTCTGGATAATAAAAAATACATGGTTCACGATTGTTTAATGTACTCATTCAATTAACAAGAATTATTTACAAGCACTATGCGCTAACTATGATATTATGTATTTGTAGAAATACCATAAAAAATTTAACCGTATTTTAAAGTTATGCTAAGTTGTTTGCATTAATTATAATTGATCACAAAAGCAAAATAAAATAAAAATAATTTGATCATAAAAATGGCATAAAATCGCTCGGTAGATGACATCCATGTTACCGTTGGTCGCTGTACTCCATTGTGTATTAACATGAGGGGTTGACTGAATTGAAACCATTCAAAGAAGAATAATTCTCGTACACAAGGCACTTCGAACAATATAATGTTGTTTTTTATAAATCTTCAAAATTAGTTAATACAACATAAATAATGTGGGATGCTTAAAATTAATTATAGTTCAGACCAGTATTTTATAACACAGATGTTTGCAAACCATGATTTTGTACTGTACAAACATTATCTTTATGAATGTAAAACATAAATTTAAAAAATCAAAAAACCCAACTGCGTAAAAATACTCTTATTATAAACTAAAAAGAATAAAACGAGTCTGGTTGATCTGAACTGAAGGAAAAATGCGTAGAAAGTAACTGACCTAAACTATAACAAATACTTAGTATATTTAAATACGGGATATAGAGACTTTGACAGTCGGGACATACTGTATAGGAATAAGTTTAGGTTATTTAATGAGTCCCGACTGTCAAAGTCGATATATCCCGTATTTAAACTGGGAAAAAAATTAAATTTGGAATCAAATCCTAGTCTGCCATGTTGGAGGAGTCTCGTTGCCAGGAGATATTATAGTGTACCTACAAGTACTTGCGCAAATACAGGTGCACTCTCTATTCCCTCACTCTCATAGTCTGTTGGGTTAGCAATCCGACACGACCGGGGAGAGATCAGGCGCAGGACCGACAGCTTTACGTACTCTCCGAGCCACGGAGGGTTCTCACTATATTGAGAAAACGGTCACTCATCCATAGACTGACCGCGTCTAGCGCAGCTTAACCTTGCTAACCTATTGATCCCGACTGTTACTTGAACGAGCCCCTCAAACCAACAGTAGAGCAATAAGAAATAGATTTATATTGATAATAGATGGGGTCGCCCTCTATTTTATGTGACATAGGTAAGTAATTGACGAAGTATGTATGTAGATCCTAAAGATCCTTGTATTATTATATTAAAACTATAACCAGAAGAAATTTAACTACGAGTCACTCTGAAGCATCGTTTGAAACCAAGAATACCTGAAAATAATTACCGTCTTAGGAAATTCCATTAACGCAACTTTGGATATTACCAGGATCTCTTCAAACAATCGCTTTTCTAAATTCTTAAAGCTTTCAAAATTGTAATAAAATGTTCTTGGTGAAACAATTAAATTGAAATCTGCACGCCGATCTGAGGATGAAAATTAAAACCTTGTTTGGACTTTGAACAGGAGCTATTTATTCATTTTAATGGATAATAAGTACTTAGTTAATTATTGGGATGAATCATTTTTCAGTTGGCCAATTGGCATTGACAACAAATGGGTAATGACAAATGGAACTTAGAAATGTAGGTCACTGCTATGAATAAAAACCGGCCAAGTGCGTATCGGGCTACGCGCAGTAGGGTTCCGTTATAGGTACGTTTTAATTGGTCGACTATAACTCTGTTACCGGTCAAGCATACTTAGCCGTAATAGATGTTCTATAAAGTTCAATATTGTATAAGCTTTATCTGTGATTTTTTTCACATATCTAGGTACAGCCATTTAAAAGTTAGAGGGGGACGCTCATATCGATCCAAAATTTGCATAATTTCAAAAATGGTCTGTGCATACTTATAATATTTTTGAAAGACCTATCCAATGATACCTCAAACGACGGGATATATGAAAAAAAAACATCCCCGCCTTACGTGTATTGGAGCTATCTTAAAAAACATATCTTTCATAATTTTATTTCACCACTTTCTCGGCGTGATCGATATACATATCATCATCATCTGCCTAGCCTTTTCCCAACAACGTTGGGGTCGGCTTCCAGTCTAACCAGATGCAGCTGAGTACCAGTGTTTTACATGGAGCGACTGCCTATCTGACCTCCACAACCCATTTTACCGGGTAACATGATACCCCTTGGTAAGACTGGTTTTCAGACTTTCTGGCTTCTGACTACCTGTAACGACTGTCAAAGATCTACAAATGACAGCCGGGACCAACAGCTTAACGTGCTTTCCGAGGCACGGAAGAGTCTCGCTATGACAAAGATGGTCACCCATCCACGGACCGGCCGCGCCAAGCGCAGCTTAACCTTTGATCGGTCGAACCGTGCGGCTGTTACTTAGCCACGAGCTCCTCAATCGAAATTGAAGTGATCGATATACATATCCATACCAAATTTCAGTTTTCTAGTACCAAGAACCTCTAAGCTATGCCGCGGACAGACAACACGGACATGGCGAAACTATAAGGGTTCGTTGTCGACTACGGAACACTAAAAACCAAAGCCCATTTAATATCTCGACTAATCCCTGTTATATTTATAACAATACGAGCTTCACCCGCATCGTGAGAGAACTGTTTCACGCACCCGTAGGATTTTAATGCATTGTATGCTGTAGGGCTAGACAAGTGGCAAAAACACTAGTAGAATAAAATACAAAATGTATGGGAATGACAGATAACTAGTCGAAAACGAATGTCATTCTCATACATTTTGTATTCTATTCTACTAGCGTTTTTGCCACTTGTCTAGCCCTACTGAATATTGGTACTGCCGACATAAAAAGAAAAGCTGTAACTATAATCTGTACCAATTGATGTTACCAAAAATGTAAACAAAGTCGTAACCTATTTTGTTCTAATTCCGCCATAGAAATTAACAAAATGGCGTAAAGATGGCGCATTTATGTAAATTTCATGTTCTACACATAATCATTCCTCATTTAATGCCATTTCAATTATTTATGTGAGAAAATTAGAACAAAATAGGTTATGATTTTGTTTACATTTTTCGCAAAATCAATTGGAACAGCCTATACAATATTTATCGATGTTGAGTTAAGTACATATTAGGAATCGGGAAAAAATCTGATTACGAATATGTATTTAACTCATATGACGGCAGTATAGTTTTGTGTTAATTTCTATACAATACTACTACTACTAGGATTATAATATTTGACTGTGTGACACATAGTGAAAAAGTTCATTATAAATGGGTATGACTGAAAGTTTAAACTACTCCACTGCAGTGTCATAACTGTGGCGTTTTGGTTTGGCACAGTCACATAACGTTATACGTGACGTGTTTCGTATGACAGTAGTTTTAACTATAATAAAACTTGTTTTTGAAGGCAATTTAAAACATTACAAGTTATAGAAATATAGATTGAACTGAGTTAAACTAGCAGCTTAGACTAAAACTACTGCATTTATATAACTTTATTACTGCAGTGAGTTAACTGCAATAAAACTATTGTTATTTGAGCTTCTGATAACACGGTGTTCTAACTTTCAACCACAATGTAAGTACAATAACAAATTGTAGCATTTTGATTATGTCTAAACGTTGTAGCTACATTTGTGTAGCAAATTCATTTATTCAACCAAGTATATTAATTGTACTACTAGCTTTTATCCGCATCCCGGGGGACCTACTTAATGGACCCAGAGAAAAAGGAGCCTATTATCGTCTCCTGTGTCCCATCTATTTCCATGCTAAATTTTATCCATATTATTTTATTTATTAATGAAGTCAGTCAATCAACAACAATACCACGTTACTGGATTGGCTTATAACTATTGAATACCATTGTTAGGGCGCAGCAAATTAATTTAAAACTAAAATATTGCAATTTATCCAACTTATTATTATTCTATAATTATATAACACATTATTATAGGATAAAAACAACACAACTTATATCTAGCTTAACAGTAACCTATGACCTACAACACAGTGTTAAGGCTTCCTTTAATCAGGAACTTTAAATTCAAAGTACTAATAGGTTTTGTACAGCTTCCCAAGAGTTTCATGGCAATTATTAACGCACGAGTAACTTAAGACTTGCGTTTTATATACTACTAGTCGTTTCTCGCGGTTCCTCTTGCATCTTGAGAGAAATATTATACGCACACAAAATATTCTTCATTATCAAATTGCCCAGAAGTTGCTAGTCAACATGTGTAAAAATGTTACTTAATTAAATGTTTTTTTTTTTACAATTATTTAATATTCTTATTGTATAAAGATGGTTCTTCAAACCTTACAGACAGACATGTGTTGCTGGGGAGTTTGTTGCGCCACTTCTTCTTCCCAGCTTAAATACATAGGAAGTGGTGAAGGGCGGGCATTTTGGGGGCTGTCTTTTGTAAATTTGACGTTCAAAAAGTGCTGATTTTCAGCCTAATTTGTCTAAGCCTAATAAACATTTTGGCATTTCGAGTCGTGGTGGCCTAGTGGCATCATGAGGAAACCTGGACTTAAATGGCTTACGGCACCTGCATCTCGTGTACGAGTGTGCGAGTTCAAAACCTGGCAAGTACCTACCAATGTGACTTTTTCAAAGTTTGAACTTTTTAAGCATATCTAGACACCATTGACTTACGGTGAAGGAAAACATCGTGAGAAAACCTGCACTACTATGTGATCAACGCTCATGCCTTCTCTGTATGAGAAGCGGCTTTTACCCAGTGGGATAGGGACTAGGCCGATGATGATTGCGTCATACTTTCGTTCAGCAATTTATAAAATTGCAAATAATCATAAAATGAGTCATAGTATGAAACTCGCAGACGACTGAAAACGAAAGCGACAGACCAATACAAATCGATCGTAATGGAAATAATTCTATTCGTATTTATTTTGCCAAACAATGCAAATGATGAAAATTTCCATACATATGAGCATGAAGAAGAGATACAATCAGAGTTTGTATAATTTGATGTTTTGATTTGATGGGAAACGAGAACGATATCCAACTTAGTAACGTAACTTATCAAAAATCGATTGTAGGTACTTAAAATCGATTGTACGGCTTTGAACTGAATTGAATGGAACGACAAATATTTATATGTCATACACTTACTTCGAATAGCTATCTGAATTGCAGATCTGTTTATACAAGGGAAATCCTTTTTTTTATTTTATCAGAATCGTACTATACACCATTGACTTTATTCGCAGTCAATCACTTCTCAACCTTACGCTTTAATAAATAAAGCTGAAAAAAGATCTACTGGGAAAGTAATCGAGCTTATCTAATCAGGGCTATCGCCAAACTAAATTGCTACAAAGATAAATAAATAGCTTTATAAGAGAAGGCACGCGTTATATGCCATATGGTTTCACTTCGTCTGTCTGTCTAT
Organism: Pyrrhia umbra; assembly: GCA_963891755.1. NCBI lineage: Eukaryota > Metazoa > Arthropoda > Insecta > Lepidoptera > Noctuidae > Pyrrhia > Pyrrhia umbra. The sequence continues at coordinate 4,388,178 of OY982934.1, read as the reverse complement.
CTGTTCGTTTTTACTGAAAAGTTGAAAAAGAGTAACCATAGAGTTTCTTGCCCGTTCTTCTCCATAGAAATCTACGCTTTAGAATGGGCAAATAGCTTTAACCAACTTTGACTAACTGAAAATAACTGTAAATGGTCTAATTGAAATATATGGTTTGAATTTTTGAAATTTGAATCTCCTAATGAAATGGCAACGAGCGACGTAAACTTTCAAAGCGATCATAAAAAGCTGACGTCCACGAAACTGTTAGGTATAATAAAACCCGACTTAAAACTTAAAAATAAATCGAGTAGTTACCTCTTTATATTGAGTCATAAAACTTTATTCATAATCTTGAGTGTCTAGCGTTAGCATGACGTCAAAGATAAAGACTGCCAAAGAATTCAATATAAAATTTGATAGTCTGAACACAATTTGGTAGGACTTGACTGCAAAGCATTAAGTGCCTCTCTGTTTCACCCTCTCTCTATCTACTTAACTCTCTCTCAAAACACACCGCATCCGCTCTCACAACAGATATTCACACCTAGACATACACACAGATACACACACACAACACAATCTTCTTTTCCATGCTCACATTACAATTACTAACTATACTAACACCAAACTATGTTATAATATTATCTCACACAGAATAAATTGTAAAAGCATACTCTTTATTTCTAAAGTAATTATCGAACTGTTAGAGGGTGGAGACCTGGTGACCTGAAACACAGGCCCTTAAAGCCTAGCTTAGGCACCAGTCTCCCACAGTAGACTAAATTTCACGCAATTGTAATTATTACTGCCAGCAATGTATCTATGTTTATTGTGGTGAGAAATAAATAAAAATACTTATTATGTGTGTGTATCTTTCTACCATATACAAGTACCTATGTGTGTGTGTGTGCAAGTAAGCAATTTCGACCACAAAGGGTTTGCTTTATGCTAGCATTGCCTGCGACTTCATCTGCGTGGACTTGGGGTCCATATAATAATTAATAAGAAAGCCTTTTAATTCCGGTAACTAATATACATATTCTAGATACATGCATTTAGAATTATTTTTTCCGATGATCAATTGTTTATCATTGCATTTTTATTAAATCTGTGAATACAACGTAGGGATCCATATACCTGGATATAAAGTATCCTATGTGTTAATCCAGGCTATAAAATATATGTGTACCAAATTTCATCCAAATTCATTTAGTAGCTTTTGCGTAAAAGAGAAACAAACAAACATACATACATCCTCACAAACTTTCGTATCCTTACTAATATTCGTTTGTTTTTTACAGTTTCACGATAAAACTAGTGAACCTATTGGAATTAAATATCGTACGAAGATAGCTGGGACCATGGAGACGGTTATAGGCTACTTTTTATCCGGGTACAGAAAGTAGTTCTCTCGGGACGCAGATGAAACCGCGGGTAACAGCTGGTATATAATAAACAGTAGAATAGCCCACGCAAATGTTCTGCAGATTTCGTACTGACAGGTCGTTGAGCTCCCCAAAATAGGGTTAGTCTACAAAATAACTTATTTATGCATATGTGCCGTCTGTCGGGACAGGTTAACTCAAAGCTGCTATGCCTCTACCCTTTAACGGTATTCCAGACATTTCCCAACATACTCGTAGATATACTCACACATTTGTGCTATTATGTATATTGGCTAGACAATGAGCATATGCTAGTTTCAAAACTTGTTGGATTTCTTCAGTACCTAATGCCTTTATTCAAGAACAATACTAAGAAATTTACCAATTACCTTAGGGACTTAAAATTAACCAATCTCAAACTAGTATGAAATTCGACACTATGCATCCTCGTGCACCTATCTACATATTATAGTCCGACATGGATCTATGAATGTAGTGAAAACTGGTACTAATGCAGACATCTTGAATGACAATATTATTGGTACCAATTAATAGAAAATTCCAGTTAATTAAGTTAACATTACATAATTATAGACCATTTATTATTTGAACACTTACGTAACTAACAAATAATTTAAATAAATAAAAGAATAAGTCGTGCTTATCATCTGTCTAGCCTTTCCCTGAGTCGGCTTACAGTTTAACCAGTACTAGTGTTTTACATAGAACGACTGCCTATCTGAACTTCACAACCCAGTTACTAAGTAACACGATACCCCTTGGTAGGACTGGTTGTCTGACTTTCTGACTTTTGACTACTCGTAACAACTGTCAAAGATTACAAATGACAACCGGGACGAACAGCTTAACGTGCTTTCCGAGGTACACAGGAGTCTCAGTATAACAATAAATGGTTTCCGATCTAGGGACCGACCGCGACAAGCGTAGCTTAATTTTTAATCGACTAACCTTTACTTAGCCGTCCGTATTAACGTCCTGTTTTTTTTTAAATTAGAAAGATAGAAAGAAAAGCATTTATTTCTGGACACGCACAGCAAGTAGACTTAGATTTTTTGATTAGTAAATAACAAAACAAAACAGAAGAAATAATTAAAGACATTACATGGCCAGAAAAGGCTCATCTCAGCATAATGCTCCACCATTTACCTGAGTAAATAATTTCAAAGAGTGCTGATTTTCAGCCTAGTTTGAATAAATGATTTTTGATTTTTATTTTATTTTACACATAAATTAGAAACTATCATTTGTCGCAAACATGCAATGTAAGGCTCAGCAGGGTAGCGCCTTAATTACCCCTTTTTATCCAGAAGCCTGCGTCTGATTCCTTATTGTAATTTTATGCTTAACTCGTTAGCAGATGTTTTTCATTTTCAGCGTTATCCAAATAATTAATTGGCAATTTTGATTATGAATTGTTAGAAAAAAAATGAAATAGTTGTAAGATTACCTACATACTCGTATAAAATTTTAAAGATTCCGTTTTTTATATTAGTCTTACGGAAACCCAAAGACCTGTTTTAATTCATTGTTATTTAATTTATTAGGACTGTCGCTTTGTGGTCGTATTTCGCGGAACAAGATGACGCTTATTTCTACATTATTTCTTTCTACATTTCATATAGATATATTATATGGTTATTATGTCAGCAATTTTCCTACTAGCTATTTTCCTTGACGCGTCAGAAATAACAACACATTATATTCATACCATACAATTTGGCTACAAATGACGATTGTCTCTCCGGAGGTAATAAGCCATTTAATAAATTGTCTTCCTTCCTCATTACATTTAGTCAAATTAGAACGAAACGATGTCAATTATGTTTAGTAATTTATTTTTCGGTGCTTGATTGAGTTAAAACATATCTATTTTTAACTATGCGTAAGTTTTCTATTATAATGTTGTTTTGTTATTTAATGGACGAATGTTGTTATTTCATGCAAAAACTACTGAATGAATTTGGATGAAATTTGGCACACACATAGTTTGAAACCTAATAAAATATAATTTTTACAATCATTTTACATATATATTGATATTTTATAAAACTGGTTCTTCAAACCTAACAGACAGACATTATGTTGCTGGGGAGTTTGTTGCACCACTACTTCTTCCCAGCTAAAACACATAGGAAGTGATAAAGGGCGGGCAGTTTGGGGTCTGTCTTTTGTAAATTTGATGTTCAAAAAGTGCTGTATTTCTGCTTAGTTTGAATAAATGTTTTTTGATTTTTATTTTATTTTTACACATAAAATACTTTTTATCCCGATATTTCTACACTTGAAGTTCAATCAGACGGAATCGCGGGCAGAAGCAAGTCTTTTACTAGTTAGCTAGTCTTGTAGTACTATAAGATTTATAAGTGGGACTCACTTTATAAGCCCCGCTACCAGTATAAGTAAGAGTTAAAAAAGTTTGCGATTTCTTTTGTATCTCAACATTCTTTTTGTTTATTTTCTACTTGTTTGTTACCCAAGATACTATTCTCAACATGTTGTATCATTTACCTTTATACCTTTGTAACTGATTTATATTTGTACCTATACGTGTATAAGTTAGAGTAATATTTGTATATGGAACCGATTCTCTAAAATATAATTACACTAATCAAAAGTTACTTTTCTGAGTGACATTGTTTGCGAATAATCGCAGATAAGCAGTGACGATTTTCTTTCTTCAAAAAATAAGTACTTTATTTGGACCTAAAAAACCGCTTTCATCTTATTCCAACTTTCTATTTATAAATACTTTTTAATTAAAGAGGAAATCTTAAGTTTTCATCGCCGTCTATTTTCAGACCGAATAAAAAATGAATTATAAAAATAGAAGATTCTAATTTCATGAAAAAAAAAACCAGAAATAAGAAAGTAATCCTCTTAGACATTATATTACGAAAGACAACCTTAATAATAGAGGAATAAAGTCTTTGTCCGTGTAGTTTTTCAACTTAATTATTTTTACTTATACCTATGACTCGATAGATGGCGTTAGGAGCTTATTTTAGTGGGATTTTAGTTTCAGTAATGATGAGAAAGATAGGTAAGTAAAATTTTCCTATAGCTCTAAGCCGTAGCATGACTACGTAATAATCTAATTGTAACTTTCATCATCAGCCTTTATTATTGTCCCAGTGCTGGGCATGACAGGCCTCTTCTCAAACAGAGAAGGCTGATATTCAGCGTTACCTAGCTACACTAATACACACATGTACACAAAATATTATCTGTATTGTATGTCGACCCCAATGAATGTGTGCATTACCCTAATGGTGTCTAACAGAGGACCCTAAAAAGGACGAAAACCATTATCAAGATGTGAAAACCGATATTATTACGAAAGTCAACAACTTGACCGTCGAAGATGCGAAAAAAATCATAGGAAATAGATATATATTAATCTAATGTATGTCTGTCTATCGACCAAATATTTAAAAACGAAACAGCTGGTCCTAACTAATATAATAAATGCGAAAATGTCTTTGTGAATGTTTTGCAGAACCGACTTGGAAGAAATTTGGGTGCGGTAATACATGGTATTTTGGAAATAGTTATAGGCTACCTTTTAATCCACCGACGAGATAACAGTCCGATCAAAACGATCAGCTGTTTACCATACATTCAAACTTCCAAATTCAAAAGGGTAAAACTATCATTTGAGCTTTTTATTCTTAAAACAGTCGATTACAAACCCGAGTTTAAACAAGAAGTGGATAACACGAAAATTATCATTTCGTGGTTAAAAAACTTTTTTGTTTAGCGGCCCGATTACGGAACCAGCTTTCGGGGAACTTGGCCCTAATAAGTTCCACTGGACGCGACTGAAACCGCGGTAAACACCTAGTATTTTATAAAGATCGTAACGGTGACCCGGTTACATTGCTCCTGAGTGTAGCTGTTATTACATGCACATGGCACATGTTATACGAGACGTCACGGAAATCTACAGCACTATAAATTCGAATTGCTTATGAATTACGATTGACGGACAGACTAACTTACATGCTGTATCTTCGTACTTTGTTTCAGCATCGCAATCATTTAAATATAAAATACTAGCTGTACCCCTCGGTTTTAGTCGTATTCTTGGTCAATTTCATGCACTAGGATAAAAGAAAAAAAACTTTCCTACGTTTTTATTTCTCTTCATTTCATATTTTATCTAAATCGGTACATCCGTTTTACCGTAAAAGCATAACAAACACGTACATACTAACATTTACAATATCGTCAAATTATGATATTAAAAAACTGTGATTTAAACAACCTCATAATTGTTATAATTATTTTGTAACAAATTTTAAGACATCACAACGAATTTATTCTGAGTGATTAATAAAATTATCCTCACTTAGAATAATAAATATCAAATTAAATTAATGTTTTCGTTCTAAATATTAATGAACCAGAAACATAAAAACGCGCCAAATATTCAAATAATTTTTTAAAAAGTTTAAAATAAAACAATAAAAAATGTACTTATTTAAAATGTTAGAGGAACCCAAAATACTAATTACCGGGCCCTGTTTCTTTCTATATAATACAATGGCAATTCAGTTAATTATAAAGAAGATATACCAACTACAGCTATTTCAATAATAAAACATACTTCTACTATATTTTTATTTCCCTATCAGTATCACGTTAGAAAAATAACTTTTTTCAAATCAATTAAAATAGTTTTAACTTTTTTCAAAACACTTGAGTACCGTTAATACAAATCTCTAGAAATCGGTGACAGTATGTTACCGTTGCCAGTATTGTAACCACCGACTTCTAGAGCGATGGTCCACAAGTTTCAGCAAAAGTTTTTTTGCAGTCAATTAAAAATACACGCGGCATTTTTATTGTGTACTAGCTGTTGCTCGCGGTTTGGCATGCGTCCCGAGATTCCCGAGATAAAAAGTCACCTAAAACCTTCTCCGGGGTTTCCTCTATCTTCGTACCAAATGTTATCCAAATACGTCCATCCGTTCACGCGTGATGCGATGACCAAGGGAAATAAGGATTTTTTTTTACAAGCTTTTATTTAACTTGCATTGTATGTATGTTCGGGTGGAATCTTGCAACTCAATTTCTATATATATAGATGTAGAATAAATTTAAAAGTTCAGCCTAAAAATATTATATGCATTAACAGCAGTACTCACCATTTTATTATGTGTAACAGATCAATTCTGGCATGTAGCCATTGAGAAATTCAGTAAGTTTTCTGTTACTGCTAGTATCTAACCGCCATTTTATATTTGATACCATAAATCAATCGACATAATCATAAGACAGGAATAACATTGACTTCCATCAATGAGATGACGTATCGGACCTAAATAAATAATTTTTAGATATATAATACAGTTTTCAGTCAACAGTGTGAAATATGATAATGATTTTTATACGAAGAACATTATTACAGGATGTTTTGATTAACTTTAAAATAGTTTAAAATGTTAACAGTAATATCAAGGTTATTTTTTTTATGTAAACTTTGTGTACATGTCTGTTGATCATTTAAACTGACTCAACCTTGAGTTTCATATAAAATTGCCATAAAAGTTAAAACTAGCTTCCATTTAGTACTTGACTCATCCTTGCATGATTGCCTGGCTAATAAGCCTGTGTTCATCCTCTATTCTTAAATGCTTGTCTATCAGATGACCTAATTTGAAAGTCGAATCCGAAATGATCGTATTTTTATTTCAATCGAAAATGTATGTCGTTACAAAATCGATTTTAAACTTACCGAATCGATTAAAAACTTATGAAAAATGAGAGATGTGTGACATATTCAAGAATCGATTTTTACTTTAACAATAAAACGCTGTAGAATCAAAACCCAATAAGTAATAAATTCTAGAACACTTGTAAACGATCTTATCGTGAATACAGTTTAATTTATCTATAAATCTTAGACATATAAAATAGTATTCAAAGTGCAATTTTATTATGTAGCTGTTAAAGGTGATTTTACAATGACAGTTTTATTTGCGGACTCTGTAATGTACGTCGTAGACTTGCCAAAAAGGGCGAAGGTCTTCAAAAAGATTAGAAAATAAAAGATGACTATCGCTGTATTAACTAAATGAACAAATACCATTAATATTATCCTTTCCTAAATATAATATTATAAATGCAAAAGTGAGTTTGTTTGTTCGTTTATTTGGTGGTTATGCTTTCGCGATATATCGGTTGAACCGATTTGAATAAAATTTGATAGGGAGATACATAAATGTGGCCCTGGAGACTATTATGGGCTACATTTCATCCAAAAAAACGCAGGAAACAGCTACTAGGTATCAACGCCTAAAATCATTGTCTTTTTATCTATACTTATAATAAATCTGTAGAGAGGTCAATTCTGTACATGAAATAGATTTCCAAAATAACTATCAGGGGGTGATTAGGGATCGATACTGATGCCAAAAATGCAATCAGTAAAATTTTTGTCTGTCTGTCTGTCTGTCTGTATAAACTCTATAGAAACAAAAACTACTCGACGGATTTTAACGAAACTTGGTACAATTATTTGTCATACTCCTGAGATGGTTATAGTATACTTTTCATCACGCTACAATCAATAGGAGCAGAGCAGGAAGGGAAATGTTGTCATTTTGTTTAAACGCGCTAATCTCAGGAACTGCTGGTCCGATTTAAATAATTCTTTCAGTGTTAGATAGTCCATTTATCGAGGAAGGCCATATATATCATCACGCTAAGACCAATAGGAGCGGAGCACCACTATTCCACGCGGACGAAGTCGCTGGCAGAAGCTAGTTTTCTAATAAATCTAGTTTCAGCTTGAGATCATACAAAAGTATGGTTCTATGAATATTTCGTAGTAGAAATTGTTATATAAACAATATTATGTTCCTAATTTTTTCTTTTTAGTGTTCTGACCAAAAATGGTCTGTCCCTTTTATTTATTTTGTTTCCACAAGTTTGTTTGATACAACTTATTTTCAAGTAAGATGACCTTGTTTTGGCATTAATTTGAATAAGGAAAAAAAACGTACCAGAGGGGATTCGTTTTAATACCAACGATTACAGTAGGTTTTACTACGGAGTTACATTTTAGTACGCATCGTATTGTGCGTGACAAATAGTACGAGGGTGACCTACTTGATACACGATCCCTCTATTTTTCGATAGATGGCGCTGTGCGCTGACGTCACTTTTCTGAATGGCGGTGTTAAGATTCTCTGCGAGCGAATGACTACCCCGGGGTGCCGGTAATCCGGTATCGCTTCTCGGCCTTTTGGCTAAGATCAAAGTGTAGTATCTGTTCTTTTCAGCTTAATATCTGAAAGTTCCCTCACTGAGGGACCAGTATATTAAACTGATTTTTGTAAGCTGACGGGATGTTCGGGGCTCGCTCCACTCCCGTCACGGGTCGGCCCGGCATTGCAGTGCCGCCGGGATCGGCCCACATAAATACTTGAAAAACAATAATAATAACGATTTTATTCAATTTATCTTTAAATCTCAATTTTATTTAGTATCGTACGTATTATTGTAATAGATTATTTAAAATTATTATTTTATTTACAAGTCTTCTGTGTCTGTTTGGGCCTGTTTACTTATTATATCTTTTCATGCTTTACACGTAAATTAATGTAAGTTAAATAGAAATGATTGATGTTCGTAATAGTCCGCCATCCCATTTTTAAAGACTGATAATAATTATTTGGTAAGTATAATAAATTACTAAACTTTTCAAAAGTTGACCTCAAAAGTGATCAGTCAAGGTGAGTGTAGGTACATTAAACCTTTTAACTAAATAATAATATTTAACTAAACCTTTTGTCCGTGTCATCAAGTTTGGTTTATTTTAAAAATAATTGATGGATTTTCATGAGGCTTTCATCAGCATTTAGATAATTTCTTCAGAAAATTGTTTAGGCGTTTAATCCAATTCATCTTTGCTCAAGCGAAGATAAAACTTGCTAATATTATTTTAATGCTGAAACATCTATCAATCAAGAAATAATATATGGCATTTGTTTAGAAGCTCAACAGTTCGAAATAGAATGTAATATTTCGAGAATCTTTAAGAGATTATTTGTAACGTAAGCGATTTTTTAATAGAATATTTACTTTCCACACATTGGTTTATTGTTTACTAGCTTTCCGCCTGCGGCTTCGCCCGCGATATTATAGCCAACTAGCTTCTGCCCGCGACTTCGTCCGCGTGGAATAGTGGTGCTCCGCTCCTATTGGTTTTACCGTGATGAAATATAGCCTCTAGCCTTCTTCAATAAATGGGCTATCTAACACTGAAAGAATTTTCAAATCGGACCAGTAGTTCCTGAGATTAGTAGCGTACGCAAAAAAGTAACTTTTCTGGTTGATTTCTTACACCTTGTATCCGAAAAACCCAAATATCTTACGGAACCCTATTTTTTTACAAAATAAAATTTAGCCTATGTTACTCGTGGACAATGTAGCTTTCGAATGGTGAAAGAATTTTTTAAATCGGTCAAGTAGTTTTTGAGCCTATTCATTACAAACAAACAAACAAACAAAGTTTTCCTCTTTATAATATTAGTGTAGATAGGTACAAATCATATACTAAAACCTTCCTCTTGAATCACTCTATTTATTAAAAAAAACCGCATCAAAATCCGTTGCGTAGTTTTAAAGATATGCCGCTGTCTGTCCCTATGCATACATAGGGACAGACAGCGGGAGGCGACTTTGTTTTATACTATGTAGTGAAGACTATTCATATACAAGCTTTCCGCCAGCGGCTATGCCTTACGCCTTTGCTTTTGCTATAGGAATTCAAATAAAAAAATGACAGTTTCATACAAAATTTGCCCCTCTTTCTCACCTTTAGGGGTAGAATTTCGGAACATTATTTCTTATCGGATGCCTACGTCATATCGATCAGCGGTTTAGGCTGTGCGTTTGTCCGAGATTTACATTCGTAGAATTATTGTTATTTTTTACAAAAAAAAAAAATATGCTAAAATTTTTATATAATTTTATAATTTAAAGTCCAGGATTGGGCCCTACCCCTCGGCCAACGTTAAGGGAGGGAGAGGGAGGACACTGAATTTTTTTGAAAAATATTCTACCTCCTAGATTGGGTCCTATTCCTCAGCCCTGAGGGATGAATAAGGGGAAATACAATTTACGTACAAAATAATTTATTTTTCAAATTTTGTACCACTATAATTTTACTATTTATTTATGTAAATAAGTAACACCTTTTCCTAACGTTCGATACTTTTAGGTCAAACATTTTTAATAGTTTACGCACATAAAACATCTTTAGACATCGTAAATATTAAGCGTAGCTCTTTAATATCCAGTTATCTTCAAGTTAATCGATCGGTAAACACTTGTAGACTTATGTAGTTTTATATACTTTGGTTTCGCTTTTTTACTTTTCCACAGGCTGTTATGTAAACACAATTTTAAATCATTTTAATAATTTGTATGCTATAATGTATATTATATTTTTTACAACTAATCTTATTTTTGATCATTTTGTTAAGCCAAGTTACTTCAAGCTCTTACGACTTTTTCGTTCTGCAATTTTTTAACTCAAAAACTCATCAATCAATTGCTCATTGATCCACAAAATATAAAATGTAACAATATAAACGTCTATTGTACCAGGAGATCATAAATCACAGTAAGTTATCCCGTAGCTTAAAAGCGTTGACCCATGTGTTGCGATTAGAAATTATAGAAACGAGTACATCTAGGTACTAGGTCAAATTGTATTTTCAAACCATTCAGAGCTATTCAAATGTACACTAAAAATTTCATCCAAATCGGTCAAGCCGTTTAAAAGTACTTAGGTGACAAACACACGTACAGAAAAATTAACTACCTACCACTAATTTATAAACTACTAGCTTCTGCCAGCGACTTCGTCCGTGGAATAGTGGTGCTCCGCTCCTATTGGTCTTAGCGTGATGATATATAGCCTTCCTCGATAAATGGACTATCTAACACTGAAAGAATTATTTAAATCGGACCAGCGGTTCCTGAGATTGGCGCGTTTAAGTAAAATGACAACATTTCCCTTCATTGCTCTGCTCCTATTGATTGTAGCGTGATGAAAAGTATACTATAACCATCTCAGGAGTATGACAAATAATTGTACCAAGTTTCGTTAAAATCCGTCGAGTAGTTTTTGTTTCTATAGAGTTTATACAGACAGACAGACAGACAGACAGACAGACAGACAGACAAAAATTTTACTGATTGCATTTTTGGCATCAGTATCGATCCCTAATCACCCCCTGATAGTTATTTTGGAAATATATTTCATGTACAGAATTGACCTCTCTACAGATTTATTATAAGTATAGAAGAAGATAGATAGATGTATGTGTGTACGAACCAAATTTCATCCAATTCCATTCAATCGTTTTTACGTAATTGCGCATTGATCCACGAAATATAGAATGTAACAATGTAAACGCCTATATTCTATTGTAGGTACCAGGAGATCATAAATCCGTAGCCTAAAAGCGTTGACCCGTGTGTTGCGGTTACTCGCACCCAGGCATACCGCAGTCTTTGAAGTTAACGTCATCAGCGCTCCAGACTTGAGTGGTTACGTGCCTCTGACGTATTCAAAGGAGCTAACTGGGAACGATTTTGTTTACACTCGTTTTTTACACTGCATTTTTACGGTGGAAAAACTTTAAACGCCTTTTCTAGCTTACGGTTTTCATAGTTTTAGAATTAAAAATGGCACGGCAGTCATCTGTTTATATAAGAAGTAAATAATTATGCATTTGTAATGGAAAGTTTTACGATTCAATGTTTTGGACGGAAAGAGAAGTTGTGAATTGGATTCTAAGTAAATTATGGGAACCCAAATAAAGTTTTAAAAAATAATAATGAATATTACGCCACTTACATAATTATTGACTCTAGTTGTTCGAGTCGTCGGAAAACCGCCAAATATTTCTTAACGCCATTGTATCCAAATTATTTGAATAGCTTACCCTGTAACAAAGAAAAATATAATTGTTTAGAGTATAACAGTTACATAGATAACACTGCGAGATTATTTTAATTTACATAATTGAAGTTAAGCACAAAAAAATGTAACAAAATCCTCAAATTTTATTTTATTATTAATCGTTTTTTTAAGAAAACTGCTATTTGGTTTCTACAGGGAACATAATATTAAGGGTTTTCCTTAAATCCTTTTAGCAATAAATCTTGTGGGTTATTACGGCAAGGTGGCTTTGGTAAACCAGCAGACCGTCCAATTTCGGCTAAACTACCGTTATAAACCACAAATTTCTGGCTTCTGAAAGCAATGTTGATTTTAATCAATTAAATTACATTTTGGTCAACCAACCACTACAGGGGGGATAGACAAATGGCAAAAACGCTATAGAAACCCTATAGAATAGAAAACAAAATGTATGGGAATGTCATATAGCTAGTCGTAAACGAATGTCATTCCCATACATTTTGTTTTCTATTCTAAAGCGTTTCTATAGCGTTTTTGCCACTTGTCTAGCCCCCCAGAAAGGTAGTTTTAACGTCAGGAATATCAGGAAATTCGTAGAATTAGGTAGTCTAGTGGTTATTGCACTTGCATCGTGTGTACGAGTGTGCGAATTCGAAACCTGGCAAGTACCAATGTGACTTTTCTAAAGTGATATGTACTTAGTAAATTAATTCTAAGACGTCATTAACTTAACGGTGAAAGAAAACATCGTGAGGAAACCTGGACTTAAAAAGTCTGAAATCACCGAACCGCCTTGAGCAAGCGTGATGATCAATGCTTATGCCTTCTCTGTACGAGAAGAAGCCTGTACCCAGCAGTGGGACAATATTTAGGCTGATGATGATGGAAACTTTTGTAGGCAAAAAGTTTTAGAGTTTCGAACTAAAATGGTAAAAATCGCGGACATACATACAAACGGGACGAATACAAAAACTCGTTTTTTAGGGTTCCGTAGCCAAATGGCAAAAACGGAACCCTTATAGATTCGTCATGTCTGTCTGTCTGTCTGTCTGTCTGTCTGTCTGTCTGTCTGTCTGTCTGTCTGTCTGTCTGTCTGTCTGTCTGTCTGTCTGTCTGTCTGTCTGTCCGTCCGTATGTCACAGCCATTTTTTTCCGAAACTATAAGAACTATACTGTTGAAATTTGGTAAGTAGATGTATTCTGTGAACCGCTTTAAGATTTTGACACATAAATAGAAAAAAAGCAATAAATTTTGGGGGTCCCCATACTTAGAACTGAAACTCAAAATTTTTTTTTTTCATCAAACCCATACACGTGTGGGGTATCTATGGATAGGTCTTGAAAAATGATATTGAGGTTTCTAATATCATTTTTTTCTAAACTGAATAGTTTGCGCGAGAGAAACTTTCAAAGTGGTAAAATGTGTGTCCCCCCCCCCCTGTAACTTCTAAAATAAGAGAATGATAAATCTAAAAAAAATATATAATGTAGATTACCATGCAAACTTTCATTGAAAATTGGTTTGAACGAGATCTAGCAGGTAGTTTTTAAGTAATCAGCAATTTTCCTCTACAAACAAACTTAATTATGCGGTCGGAAAAATACAAGATAATTGCGACTTTATTGCGTATTTTTTCTTTCCTATGGCCGGAACCCTCGGTGCGCGAGTCCGACTCGCACTTGGCCGGTTTTTTTTAAATCTGTTAAAAAACCCATAGGCGCTACTTTTTCTGTCTGTCTGTCACAGCTGATTATTTGAGTAACTACTTTTATGCTGACGACTGAAAATTTGGAATAGTTTTATAGTAATTAATGAAACTATTATTAGATACAGCTCTATAGTACCAGAAATTATCCCCATACTTACTCACAATCAAACTATGCAATTCTATCTGTTCATATATTTATTATAATTCTATAGGAGTTAAAGTTATTTATAAATCGTTGTGATGATTTAAAAATAAATCTAATTTCAATGTGCGAATAAAAAAAGCTAGACTCACGTGGAAAATATCCAAAATAACTTGCTGTCCTGCATACTAATTAACATAACACAAACATTGTAATTGTATAATTGTTTTTGCAACGTTTAGCCGTCTGCCATTAATTACATAATTAACACAAATAACTATACTGTCTGACCTCCACAACCCTTGTTTGGTTTTCTAAATACACTTGCCACTGTCAAATTATCGTATTCAAATTGATTTGTAAACCTTTATCTTATTAGTGTTCATTTGGATGCTATGAAACGCGTATTATAAATAATTTGTTTAAATTATTATAAGTCATATTAATTAATGATTTCTTCTTAAGGCGTAGAATCGTATTGGGCAACAATGTGTCTACACACATTTTATTGCAACCTTTAAGGACAAGCATTAACAGTTTATCCTGATTAGGAATAGGTAATTTAGTAGTGAGTCCCAGGACCTAAAATTCCAAACAAAACTTATTATTCAAAATATCTTACTTACTAAAGGACAAGTTAAATGAAAAAATTAAAAAAACCCCCTACGTAAAAATGCCTTACATCTTTATGGAAAAGAGCTGATACTCTTACACTGCTGGACCGATTTTAACCAAATATTAGCTATATTTGGTTAACTGAGCCTGTGACGTTTGTCAGGGCACAAAATAGAACTCCAAGCTTCTGCTGAGCTATCTTGAAGAAAACGCCCTCTTTGATTACTTTGATGGAACCCACTACCTCATGTTCAAAGGACGCACGCTTGCGACATCACACTTTTAGATTCTCCGAATAAATATTGATAACTAGCTATTTCCCGTGGTTTCGCCTGCGTCCCGAGGATAAAAAGTAGCCTAAAACCTTCTCCAGGGTCCCCCATACCTTTTGAATTTTAATCGTAAATTTTATCCAAACTGGTTCAGCCGTTCATGCGTGATGCCGTGACCAAAGATAGGGTTGAAGAGGATAAGGGAAATAGGTATTAATTTTTATATATATAGATTTTATAGTTCTATATAAAAGGAGCTCGTGGCTAAGTAACACGATTATATAAGTATAGATAAAGAAAGTGGTAATTTATCATCCTTTTGTGATGATGCTGATGATAGGAAGTGATTAGAATGACTCGACATAAATATCGTAGGTACTTATGACATTGACGATTAATAATAAATATTGTGTGGAGCTTGTCAATGGCTTGATACCTCTTTTGTATCCACAAAATGGTTTAACAGCCCGGACGCAAGTATCGTCACTCATGGAGTTTTCATGAGTCCGCATATTGATAAAAAGCAAGCTGTTATAATAATTTATGATTGAATTTGTATTGATAATAAAAATTAATTTAAGAAATAATCAATAATGAATTCAAATTAAATTAAACCATTCTTCCCCATCTACGTAAACTTTATCTCGTGGGGAGGAGCTCGTTGCTAAGTAACAGCCGCACGGTTCGACCGATCAAAGGTTAAGATGTGCTTGGCACGGTCGGTCCGTGGATGGGTGACCATCTATGTCATACTAGGACTCTTCCATGCCTCGAAAAGTACGTTAAGCAGTTGGTCCCGGCTGTCATTTGTAGATCTTTGACAGTCGTTACGGGTAGTTAGAAGCCAGAAAGTCTGACAACCAGTCTTACCAAGGGATATCGTGTTACCCGGTAACTGGGTTGTAGAGGTCAGATAGGCAGTCGCTCCATGTAAAACACTGGTACTCAGCTGCATCCGGTTTAGACTGGAAGCCGACCCCAACATAGTGGGACAAGGCTAGGCAGATGATTTCGCATCAATAAGATATTAATGTTGACTAACTTCATAAACTTTATTGCCTATTTTTTCAGTATTTATTGAGTGTATAAGAAGCTACCGAACAAGTATTTATTTCTTCTTTTTATAGTATTTCGCCTAAGGAGATTACTTTCTGCTTCACTATACGTACCTACCTAATTCAATATTTATTAAGCCTATATGACGACTCACCTATTCGGCTACGAGTTCCCGTATGAGTTCGTATATGAGATTTTCCGTTTTATTGAAAACTATTTATAGAAATAAATGTAATGTAATAAGATGAGAGCCTATTCTAGGCTCTGTTTTTTGTAAATTACAGACTAGTCACGTTCGATGCGAACTTAATACCTATATGATTGAAATTAAGAATAGAATTCGATCTTATAGGATATATTATTACTAGCTGTTTCCCGCGACTTCACCCGCATCCCGAGGGAACTACTTCGCCCACCCGGCTAAAAAGCCTATGTCCTTTCTCAGGCTTTAGACTATCTGTGTACCAAATTTCATTTAAATCGGTTCAGTAGTTTTGGGGCGAAAGCACAACAGACAGAGTTACTTTCGCATTTATAATATTAAGTAAGAATTTGTTCACCAATTTAGGTAGCAATACATTGAATACCAAGAAAATTGCGTAAATTAATTTATGGTTAATAAGGAGGAATATTAAAACCAATTATAGATATGTGCCGTTCTATTTCGCGAAAACGTTTAGTCGACTCCATGCGTGTCCTAAAGGCTGGCTTATATTTTGGTCTAATAATAATCAGCATTGCGATTCAACGTGGCAGTCTTAGCCAATAAGTGGCAATGCCAACTGCGTTATCAGTGACCTGATTGAAGTCTTCTGCAATGCAGGTTTACTGGCATAAAGGAAACTGGAACAGATAGGACATTGCTCCCCCAAATAAATCATACCTATGCAAAATGCAAATGATTTTGCATCGAGAATGACGTCACCTACAAAATTTATCGAAACGTAATTCCAAGTATTTGAGTCTTATTTGAACTACACAAATTAGTACTATTATCACCCATCCTTCAACGGGTGAAGAAACAACGGTGAAGGAATACATCGTGAGGAAGCCTGGACTTAAAGTCTGAAATCACTAATCCGCCTTGAGCAAGCGTGGTGATCAATGCACATGCCTTCTCTATACATGTGAAGAGGCCTATGCTCAGCAGTGGGACAATATATAGGCTGATGATGATCACCCATCCTTGTACTGACCGCAGCAAAGGTAGCTCAATCACTAAATTACGAATTTTGAGCACTACGGAGACTTTGTGGTACCGACTTACCAACGGGAAATTGAAATGTATCTACAATAGTTAAAGTTCATATTCCTTTGCAATTTATAAGGGTTCTAATCAGTATCGGAACAAGCACCCTAATTAAGTAAAAATGGATATCCAATTCAGATGCCCATCAAAAAGAGTTTTACATACGTTGCTGCATATTTTTGGGCGTTTATCTCATAACGAAGCAATTTATATCATTGAACTATCAAAATGAAAGGTATAGCAACTGCAATTAAAAGATATTGGCTTACGTAATTAGGGGGCGGGTCTAGGTACGGTCTTCCGCGGTAGCTGCTTGGAGCCAAGCAGCATGCACGCAGTCCGTGGAAGCTAGTCAATAATCACGCTGTGAGCATTTGGCTGCCCTCGGGTCGAGTCCCTTTTAGAGGGCTGCGGGATTTTCAGAAAGAGTTACCGCGACTCTGGCATGCAAAGAATAATAGAAGAAATATAGATGGATTTTATCAGTACGTAAAAGTCTGACACTCCCTCCTGCTCCATCCATAGAGGCTATTTGATCATTACCCATTTGAGAAAAGACGATAAAACGATTCTAATATTACAGTCGGTGTTAAGGTCATGGCACACTATACAAGCACGGCAACGGCACCGCTCCAACCCAGCGATTAACTGGTCATTTGAATTTGAACCTTAAATTGTATGTCACATAATATGTTTCATAGTATCAATATAAAAAGCCAAAAGAGACAGAGATTCGACAGAGCTGAGCTGCACCACGTTACAGTGTGCTATATACAATGTTACAGTTTACCTTTATTAACAAAATATACCAAGTATATCAAGGATTTTGGTACCTATTCTTATCAAAAACCTTCACCTAGACTGTAGGTAATAATAGAAGCAATCAGCCATTTTTACTTTATAGCCACCGTCACGCGATCAAACCAGTTATATAAACATTGTAAACGTTCAGATTCGAACGTAACGCCTTTATTGTGTAGTCTGTATGTAAAAAGCCATAAAATGTTTTAATAGAAATGTTAATCTTGTAATCTTTGATCGACTGAAAAACAGTAAAAACCAATCTAAAAAGACATTAAATGATCGTATCATTGAATAGTAAAAGTCTTCTTTGACTTTTTTCTATAGGTACCTACCTACAAAGAACGGTAGTGGATAATTTGAATACTGAAATAGTGTATGGACTATATTGACCATCTTATAATTTAATTGAATTATAGAAAAGATTTTCCTTAAACTAAGATTTACTGAACCCCTGATCAAGCCTAACGAGCGCTAACAATTTGTATGCAAAAGAAATTGCAGATACGGTTCCCAATCTTCTTGTTTGTATCTAGAAAAGGTCTACCACATAACGTATTCCATATTCAAATCAATTCCAAACGACTTTATCCGAGTACCTACTAAAATCGAGGACCTGTTTTTCAAAAACAAATTAGGTCTACTTTCTGTACTTCTTGTGTACAGCCGTATTCATACACAATACGATAGAACGTTCAAACTGGGCATCAGTATAATAAAAATTTAGATTTTTCCATAAGTATGATATTTATAAGTCTACAAAAAACGCTATAAGAAATGCCAGTACATTGAACAAATTATTGTTTGAAGACTGGTGTTCGCATGACGCATAGAGTCAGTATAATGGATGTTGAATGAGACACTTAGCAACGCAAATGGACTAATTTCATATCTGTATTTGACGCAATGCGTTCGCATAGCGAATTAATTTGTGAAAAGGCTGGTCACAGAACATTATGAGAGAGCCTTACTTAATGCACAAATTATATAATAGCAACTATGATTAGTGTATAACATAACGATGCTTCTATACTGTCCAAAGTGTTATATTATGTAAAAACTGGTAAAAGCACTGGGCCTAGCACGAATGCGTTCTGAATTATATCTGAATTATAAATACAACCGCAACAAAGCTAAATTTATGTTAAAATACATAAATAACAATTCGCAGCATCCAAAAATATATTTAAAGTCATCAAAAAAATAGTACGTAAGAAGCAAGTATATTCCATTCAAGAATCGCTTTCGATACGAATACTTTTTCGAAATTTATTCGCGCTATGCCTACGGGAAGGCTACGCAAACAAATTTGTAGGCTAAGCTAGTTATAAAAGTAAACAATAAAGGAGAAGTTATAAATAAATATCTTTTTCGTTAATGTGGTAAAATACTGTTCGGAATACAGATAAGTAATGACGGAATTATCTCCCGAGGCCATGCGTCCCTTTGTGTTAATAACAATATTCTGTGACCGGTAATCCCTCTGTCATGGGTTGCCATCACGGAAATATTTCGCCCATACATTGTTCCCATTATTGGAACTCCTGTTATTATAATACTTTGTTATTTCTTCTTCTTTTTATTTGTTTGTTGGATTAGTTTAAGAGACAGATTTTCCTTTAAATTTCGAAAGCATTTCGATTTATTTCGAATTTGATGGCGTAAAACGTCATTGTATAAAAACTGGTGAAAAAAAATATAATAATATTATATTTTTATAATGATAGATGATGACAGATGAAAGGTTTTGTCTAGTTTCTACTATATATAACAATTATTTTAAATGAATTCATCATTTTCTTTTGAATGTGTACACAAGTATTCGTGGTATTCGTATATATATTGTAAATCCTTAAATCTTCAATACAGTTTATTGTTTTTATGAAATACCGACTACTAAAAAGTAAGAACTTAGAAGAAGTTGATAGTATTTAACAGTTTGTCACTTCACTAAGCTAACATTCATTATTTTGAAGATATTCCGATTGTTATCACTGACCCTTACTGATAGCTCTTGAATGTTCCATCGCCATTGATGGATGCAGGAAATAGTTCCCGTGCATGTCAACCCGAAAGCTTATGTTCCCATAAATCAAACGGGACGCGTCTATCGCGACCCAGCATGATTAAATGTAGATACACAACTAAATATATTATGTACAGAATTCATGGCATCTGTGCAATCCCCGTCGGCTGCCTGTTTATGAATAGGTCGACCCATTTCTCCCCATAGCAATTATGGTATGATACGCAATGGGAATGGCCGAAGCGAGTCGGTTTTTTATGCTTACTTGTGAACGTAAATATCAAAATCGTATGCTTTAAGAAACGGTCTTAAGCCTGCTTTGTGAGCTACGTTGAAAAGCAAAAAAAAATACAAACCAAGAGTTTCATGGTCGTTTGTATCATGTTTGGAACTTTTGAAATTAATTGCCTTCAAAATGTTTTTTCAAATCTTGTTATAGAAAGAGAAAAGCCGAGGAAGAAATGAATGGAGAAGAATAATATTAGAAGGGTAGGACTGAATACTTAAATGAAACGTGGAAAAAGGGAGAAACGTACGTCTTGTGCTAAACCCAAGAAAGTAATTGGGAACAAGAACACAAAGCAAGAATAGTTTCGTTGTGAAAAAGAAACGGTGCTATACAATGTTAGAAGCTGTGTCTCGCTCTCACACCTGAATAGTAATTCCAAAACACGTGGTGATGTGGCCCTAGGGCAGGCAAATGATGATTTAAATGACTCAACACAAGAATAGCGATATCGCCATATCTTTAATGTTCTATAGACGCAGTATCCGTAACAGTTTCGGCGCTATAGCATCTAATAATCACATATTATATATTTGTCTTATACTTAGTATAATACTAGCTGTTTCCCGCGGTTTCACCAGCATCCTGGGGGAACTACTTCGCGCACGTAAATAAAAAGTATTCTTTGTGTTAATTCAGAGTATAAACTAAGTGTGCACCAAATTTCATCCAAATCCATTCAATACTTTTTGCGTGAAAGAGTAACAAACATACATACATCCTAACAAAATTTCGCATTTTCTTATATTAGTAAGATAGTATGTATATAGTCTGGAGATGCCGAGGACGACAACAAACGCGATGGGAAGATGAGCTGCGGCTGTACCACTACGTGTTTTTGCAATCACTATTCAAGTTTGAGAGAGTGACACAGCTACTAACCTCGTATAGCTCCGTCTCTTTTTCATAACGAAAATTATCTTGTTTTAGCACATCATGGTAAGACCCCTGAAACTTACTGCGGGACCCAAATGGAGGAAAGTTGCTCAAGACAGGAAGAAATGAAAATTACTGGAGGAGGCCTTTGGCAAAAGGCACACTGATTTGAGAGACATCCTATAGCCAAAGGAATCAAATAATACAGTCATAAAGATTAATCTCACACAGTTTAACGGGCTAAATAAATATATATATTCTTATGATTATCATTTCTATCTTCTCTAACATGAATATGAGACAGCTATATCTAGCAAGCGAAAGTTCGATCAAACAATTACCACCGATAATACCATTCAGCGCTTTTATCGCTTGCAATGCTGCAGGCGCACTAAGCGATGAAGCAGCTTATCTGGTTGCAGCACGGCATACATTAATACTAAAACTTCGATAAATTGTCGTCAACGTAAACGGGAAGCGTCAACTACAGTTTCGTATACAATATTCATCAGATATGTACAGGTTGTTGTTGTGGAGATAGTGTGGTTCTACAGATACACCTTCAATTTTACAGCTGTACTTATTCTCTTTCGTATAACTCTTGGCAGAGCGTCGTGGTCACTTTGAGACGTCCACCTCGTTGGTAGTGGCGGACACAGATGTACTGCCGTCATAAAAAAACAGGCAAGTGCGAGTCGGACTCGCGCACTGAGGGTTCCGATCTATGAAAGGAGTATTGTACGCAATAAAGTCGTAATTATCTTGTTTTTTCTGACGGCATTACTTTTACTTAAAAACTGCGATAGGTACTTAAAATCATAGTTTCTTTTCCCTGTAATATTTAGGTTAATGTCTATTCTAATTATTTATTTATTTTCTTCTCAAACTTCGGAGGAGGGGGGGCGGTAATTTTTTGTGCACATTGCATTATTATTCGAATGTTAAAAGATATACAAGAAAACAAAAAAATATAGTATGTGCAAATCAAGATCTCTTATGATACCTTACATGACCTAGTAACTTTACTTTAATATTTTAAACACCCACTTCCCCCACTTTTATTCATAAAAGCAATATTATGTTTTTTTTTCGATATTGAGTTAAGTACATAGTTGTAATCAGGAAAAAAATCTGATTGCAAATATGTATTTAACTCTATTAAATATTGAAAAAAAAATTACGCCTATAGTTGTGTTTGTGTTATGCAATGGTATAATCTTTAATGGTCATCGTAATAGAAAATAAGATAAGAATTATTTATTTGGTAAGGTGATTTTAATTTGTCGTTCCATGTAAAATCGCATCCTGTGAACGCAACTGCGATTTGCAACGTACGTCAGCTCATTGATCGTGCAAGCTGACAAAATAATAAGATATGTAGGTAGCTTCACCCCCACGCCTATGAACCTAACCTATTTACTTGTCTAAGTAGTACTTCGAAACTCCCTTTATGTAGACGGAATCTTCACTTACGACGTATTTACAATGACGTCATGCTTCGGTTAAGGGTATCAGTTTATATAAAAGAGCTACGCGTTGGAGTGACGTGGATGGCATGGATAAAAAATTTAGATCTTTATATAGGTTATGTTAAGGTTTTTTTTGGTTTGTAATTATGATACATTATAATCGACTTCTTTTATACTTTTTTTTTCTTGCATGAATTGCAAGGATAGCTTATATATTTTTTGTTTAAATATAAAAATTTCCCATCCCAAATAAATTACCATAAATTGTAATTTGTGGAGATGAAAGAAATCTATATTATTATTATTTAATGTCTTCTCCTTCTGTGGGCAGAGCAGAAGGAAGTGTCTGACTCATACCGCATAGCAAAAATCTTACTCATAAATCCTGTTTAGCGTTAATCCGAACTTAAGTAATAGCTTAATCCTGGATTACGACGTTGTTAGGTGAGAAATGGTTAAACTTTAGATTACAGGTATTTTATAAGAAGGACGGTTAGGTACTGGCTAAAACCCATCCATGTTCCCTCCTTCGCCCCTTGTGTTCCAGGGTCGCTGAAACTCTTTCGAATAATCCTGTAGCCCAAGGCTCATGCCTTGATGTAAATATAAGCTAGTAGGTAGTCAATAAGGTAATGGCTGCTATAAGACTGATTGCTTCTTTAGTGGAGGTTGTACTTTAACTCACTTTATACGCACTGTTGAACCACTGATCCATCCATCTGCCTAGCCTTTTCCCAACTATGTTGGGGTCGGCTTCCAGTCTAAACTGGATGCAGCTGAGTGTTTTACTGTTGAACTACTGATATTAAATTAATATTCGACACGAAGATAACATAACATCGCGCCTGTTTCCCCAAGGATAATACACCTGATTAATTCCTGAATGTCACACTTTATAATTACACTCATAATAAGGCAATTATAAGTCTTATAAGAAAATATTCCACTTCGAAAACAAATAATTTGTGTAGTAATTCTCTTACTTCACAAATTAGGTACTTAATTTTTTAATAAGGTCTATTTCACATAAATTTTAAAGTTAGATATTTGGATTGTGGAAGTTGGGCGCTCCATGTAAAACACCGTTTGGTTAAGCTGAAAGCTGACCCCAAAATAGTTGGGAAAAGCCTAGGCAGATGGTATGTAGTGGGTAATTTTCTGTAGGATAGGTAGGTACTATGGTAATTTATTATATAATTTTCGACAGAAGAGTATTCATTAGAGAACTTCTCCTAGGAAGCAGTTAAAATCTGGGATACAGTATAAAATATTTCGAAGCTAATAGAAGCCATTTCTTGACTTATCAGAGCTTTGTTTTTTAATTAAAATACTTTCCTGCTAAAGCTTACTTGATCGGATCTAGATTAAAGATTTTCTTTTTATAGGAAACTATTCGAGTCTTTGCTTGATGGTATTTTTTATTAAAATAGTTTCTATACTTACTACTTTTTTTAGTTTAATGCATCGATGTCAGTATCTACGTACATAAATTATGACAATAATAGATGTTTGCTGTGTCTTGTGGGAATTACTTAAATAAAATGTAACCTATAACCATTTCGAGGGTCCCATAAATCTCCTTACAAAATTTCATCAAAATCGATTCAGCCGTTTTACCGTGAAAGTGTATCAACGAACGAACAAATAATTAATAATTAAACCAACAAATTAAGCTTCGCATTTTAAATATTTTATTAAGATGCAATCCATTAATTTTAATTAATTCCAAACTAGAGTTTTTTCATGGTGCAATACACGGTGGAGCCAGTGGAGAGTGGATCAATTTATCAGGACAAAAAAAAATCTCATAATATCCATCCATAAAATTTAATCGACTTCATAATCACATTCTATAACATCAATTAATACATAATCTCCCAAATTAATTTAACAGGAAATAGATAAAAGGTAGACCGCTCGTTATCACCAAATTGATGTACCTATCTTATCAAATCCTGACCTAAAAAGCTGTAGATAATAATGTCATGCGGCTTGGATTCCCGTTGATGCGAATAATCTCCTGGCTCGTCGTTATTCAGTAGCCTGGTATTAGATTTTCGGGGAAACGTGATAATTCGTTGAAGGTAAGGTAACATTGTTATATCGGCCCGTAATCCTTACCTACTCATATTATAAATGCGAAAGTAACTCTGTCTGTCTGTCTGTCTGTTACGCTTTCACGCCAAAACTACTGGACCGATATAAATGAAATTTGGTACAGATATAGAATAGACCCTGAGGAACAACATAGGCTACTTTTTTTACCCGGGTGCGCTAAGTAGTTCCCTCGGGATGCGGGTGAAAACGCGGGAAACAGCTAGTGTAAAATAAACATAGGTAAATGTTTGAAAAATCTGTATTTAATTTAGTTTGAGCCTAGTGTTAACTATGATATTAGAAATGTGAAAGTGAGTTTGTTTGTTTGCTAACAATTTCACGATAAGACGATTTGAATTAATAAAAAAAAATACAATAAAAAATACATCCTACTTTCAGAAATACTGAAACCGAAACTGTTGTTAGTATTTTGCCACCGACTTCCAGAGTAATGTTTTAATAAAACTTATTTTTCTGTTTACAGTACTTTTGTAAGTCGGCTGTATTATTTTTTCACTTTACGGTATCTTGATCTAATTACCTTATCTGCATAAATTCGTGTACCTAGACCTACTTATAAACCAGTCTTTATGCTGCTAAAAGCGTAAATAACCAGATCATCTAAGTAATGGGCGCATGCCCAGATAGAGCTAGACCGTTATTTTAAATGAAAATATTTACAAAACCGCTAAACCTATGCCGATAAAATTTATATGGGACGACCTCTGAAGTATGACTTACTAAACAAAAAAAGAAATATCAAAATCGGACTCTGTAAAAAGTTATGCGTGGTCATACATAAAAAAAATATACGCGTCGACTTGTAAACCTACTACTCAGTTTTTTTTCGTCGGTTATAAAAATTAAAACCATTTAATTGCTACGGACATGGATGAGATCTTGGAGACAGTTATAGGCTATTTTTTATCCAGGTTTGTTAAGTTGATCCCTTAGGACACGGGAAAAACCGCGGGAGACAACTATTTCTATTTTATTTATCTATCGTGTTTAAATCGGCTGAACTGCCATTCTAAATCTATCACTTTTTACATTAAATACAACTACCTATAGATACCAGCTTTTATTTTGGTCAAAAGCTAAGCATTGCCATCCAACGTGACAATGCCGCCAGTTTCTTGGGTACACCCCTATAGATTGAATTTCAATTATACTTTATTGTATATCTTAGTCTAGGCACATTTGACTAGATATATAACACTGTATGCCTGTCCTAATGGTTTGCAAACATGCACTGTTCAAACACGGTGGTCGTTCAACTTATGTACGTATAATTTGCACTTCTATGGGAAAACAAACTCGTATTTTTATACCGTCTCATATCAACACTATTAAACCTTGGGTTACATTATTCAAGTTTTAGTAGGGATCCCTAAATATTTCTGGAAATAAATATAGCCCACGTTACTCCATAAAGATGTAGCTTTCTAACTGTGAAAGAATTTTTAAAATCGGTCCAGTAGTTTTTGAGTTAAATTGTAAAAAAACAAACATACAAATCTTTCCCCTTTCTATTATTATTATAAAGAGGAGAGGATAAATTATACATATTAGAAAGAGGTAAAGAGGTATATATTTAATTGGAAATCTCTGAATTTACTGGACCGATTCCATATTTATTTATTTTTTAAGTAAGGAATTTAATGTAAGCTATCATTTGTAGATCAGTAGACAGTCGTTACGAGTAGAGAGAAGTACCAGCGATCTGAAAACCAGTCTTACCAAGGGTTATGTTGTTAACCGGTGATGGTTTTAGAGGTTTTTAGAAATTCAGTCGCTCCATGTAATAAATTGGTACTTAGCTGCATCTGGAAACCGACCATTAAATTGTTAGGAAGAGGCTAGGCAGATGATGAATTCAATCAACACTAAATTCACTTTTTGACTTCTCTTTATTATGTAGGACGTGTTTTGATCGAAAATTTGCATGTCTGTCCATCTTGTCTTCAGTCACGCATTATTAAGTTTTTCCATAATAATGTTTTTTTTCAGTAACTGAGATAGTCCTCCCATAGGAGGGACCTATTACATGAGGTATGTTAGTTAAACATCAGTCGAAACTATGTGACGAAGTGTCTCTGGGTACATTTTCGAAAATGTAGGTTCTAGAGTTCTATTCTCAGCACTGTTTTATTGCACCGTATTTTGAACTCAAACGAAAATTGATCACTGAAACTAGAATATACGTCATATCGAAGAAGAAAATGATGCTATAATGCTTCAATATAACAAAGACTAATCAATTTATTTATAAATACAGAAAAAAATCTTCAATTTGATGACACTATCATTAGTAAATTAAATAAAACTCGTCCATTAGCCGTGCATTTAGAATATTTGACATCACTATTCACGTTATTTTGTCCATTAGAAGCACAAAAAAATAAGACATGATAAATGACAACGTAGACTTTGATAAACTATCTGGCAGATATGCTAAAAGATTGCTCAAGTTGTCGTATTCTTATTTAGAATTACTCTATTCCAAGACATTTTAGGATGAGTCATTTTTTAAATATTTTCTTTTATACTATTAGCAAATTATCTTCTACTAGCATCGTCCCGTGTTTTCACTCGCATCCTGATAGAACTACTACTTGGACCCGGATGAAAAGTACCCTACGTATTAATCTAGGTTATAACCTATAAGTGTACCAAATTTCATACAAATCCATTCAGGAGTTTTTGCGTAAACGAGTAACAAACATACATACATTTAAACATAGGTACATCCTCACAAACGTTCGCATTCATAATATTCATCATCAGCCTATATAATGTCCCACTGCTGGGCACAGGCCTCTTCTCATACAGAGAAGGCTTGAGCATTGATCACCATGCTTGCTCAAGGCGGATTGGCGATTTCAGACTTTTAAGTCCAGGTTTCCTCACGATCTTTTCCTTCACCGTTAGCCAGTGATGTCTAAGCTATACTTAGAAAGTACATATATGACTTCAGACAAGTCACATTGGTACTTGCCAGGTTTCGAACCCGCACCCTCGTACATGAGAGGCAGTTGCCTTAACCACTAGGCCACCACGACTTTTTTCATTCATAATATTAGTTATTTATTATCATTCTGATCAGATGACGTGGTAAATGAGAAGTTTCTTTCTATATCTCGAATTCATGAGAAGACCAACCTTTTAAAAAAAAAAGATTTTTCCATATCCGTCTTCATCTAGGCATCTTCGAGTAATCTTACATACATAAAAAAGATTCCGACGAGTTAAGAACCTCCTCCATTTTTGAAGTCGGTTAAATATAGAATTTGCCTCGTTAAATATTCACGATCTTCTCACAGAAGACATATTTAATTTCAATGATTTTTAATAGACTATTTACAAAATAGTTCACCGATCGTAAACAGCGAGATATCAAATTATCTTTAAATGATCTTACGGATTACGAGGCGTAATAAATAAACACATCGTTAAGTAATTTGGACATCGCTATAAAAATATATCGGTCAGATGAAATGGAACATCCTTGATGTAAGAATTACGGAAAGTATGACTCAAGTGTTGTACTAAATTGTATTAACATTCGAATTGATTTAGATGTTTCGTCGTTAGTTTGTTTTAGATCAATCGAGTTACACTTTCGTATTGTTTTTACAATAAGCAATAATATGATGATGATGATGATTCTAGAATAAAACCCTAATATTAACACTAAATTATTTTTAAAGCCATTTTGCTTTAAATATTAAACTTCTAACAAGATTTAAGAACACGCGTTGCAGTCATATAATAGTCATCGCGGAAATAATTCTTAGCAAAAATAATTTTGACTTTTTCATTTAAACGGCTGAACCGATTTAGGTGAAATTTGGTACGGTGATAGAGGGACTATGACCACGGTTAAAGGAAATTTTTGATCTGGGTACATTAAGGAGTTTACTCGGAACGAAAAATAAGATTCTTATATAGAGAGCTAATTAATTAAGTCGAGCGTAAAGTATCGAGTTAAATTACAAATTATATCCTAAGCTAGGCTATAAACTACGTTTCTTCTCCATAGGACCTACTCTTTGGAACCGTGCAACTAGTGTGACTTTTCGTAAGAGCCTGCAAAGGCCTATTTGAAATAAAAAAAATACTTTTTTGACTTTTTTTACCAAATTTTATCCAAATCTTTTCAGCAGTTTATGAGATTAGCATGCACAAACACAACTCCTCTATAGATTTACTACCTATATGTAGTATATGATGAAAAGAAAACAAATATATATGTAATACATAATATGAAGTCTATAAAATGAAATTGTAAAACGATTTGTTGAAAACTCGAATCAAAACAAAGTGCTACCAGTCTGGAGTTACATACTCGTAAAACTTGAATTAAACTTAGTTAGCTTCAAAGCTTCAAACATTAGAAAGCTATATAATATATAGTACAGTACATTTATTGTTCTTTCTTAGAAAAATCACCCATTTTTCTGCTTCGTAAACAAAGAAAAGAAAAAAATCGCCTATCTCAATCACATCACGAAAGACATCATTCTCGAAGTAAGCGCTTGGATTACTTTTTAATTTTTCCTTATGAATATAAAAATTGCGTTCAAAAACCATCAATGGCGCGTTCTTCACAATTTTCATCGTGACGGATGTGAGTAGGGAAGTGGAATGATTTCTAATCATTTAGATGATTACAGATGATATATTGTGAGGAAAAGATTGATGAATGGCGCAAAATAAGAAATGAACACTGAAATAACAATTAATAAAGATATTGTATGAAAGAAAATGACGTAGGTACCTACTTCAAGAAAGTAAAAAAATAAATCATTATAATCCGACAGTCTTATGAAGCTACACTGAAAAGAAATAAAGTTAACTCAGAACAAACTATAATAAACTAGCAAACCCGACAGAGGTTGTATTGTGGCGTTTTTATGACTACGACGGCATCTTCTGGGTCCAATAGTATTTTCAAACTGTCCTGGGACCCATTCAAATATACACACAAAATCGAAAAAATTAAGTGAGCAAATTTACAATAAGCCCACGACATATACAAGTATTAGTTACCTAAAACGAACACTATAGTAGCCAGCACATAAGTACTAAAACTATTCTAATTTTGAATAGCCATAATTTCACATCACCCGACATTGAAGCGCAAAAGAAAAACATCATGTAACTTGATATGGGACATCAAGAGCTTCAACTAATAAATAGTAATTACCCCTAAATGTCCCGGGGAATAGTAACCATTAAACCTATCACGCGTAAGACAATAAAATGGAATTGTAACCAGTACAATATAGCTGGCTGCACAGGGTAAGGTAAGCCATCGATGCTGCTACCCTCACAAATTACTCTGTCACTCGAATCGATCCTCTACGAATAAAAACCCTGAAACTCGGACTATCGGTCTTTGGGTACTAGGCTAGGATTTTATTGTTACGGTGGCGACTAATCGATGGCAATTTCTCTAAAGTCGATAGCTATAAATTCTGATAGGTAAGTAAACAAAATCTTGGGCTAACGAAAAACCATTTACAAACTGTAATTTTTTGGATGATAATAGGATTATATAATAGAATTTTAAATTAATGAAATGGATTTGGAGTAATTCAAATACAATTCATAGTTTTATTGTTATAAAAATTTCACAATTTTTTTTTTTTATTCAGCACGTATGTGTATGAAAGTGTAGGTATAAGCTTGATCTTTACCTGACATGGAAAGAATTGTTTGTCTTTTTTCCAGTCTACACATTTGTGAATTTTGCATATGTTTATTTGTCTCTTCTTTTTATCGTTTAGGCCTAACAAGCCTATCCAAGTTTTTTCAAATCCACCTGACGGCCTCTGACATGGAATTATAACAACGATTGTTATAGAAGTAGCGGCAGTGTATGAGGGCTTGACGTATGTGTTATAGCACCATAATCTTCCAGGTATGGTGCTATAACACCGCCAATTACTCGACTTCGGGCCAATTTCTAAAAGTTTTAAAAACCATAATGCTATTTCGGTTCAATCTGAGAATCGAACCCGAGGCCCGGTTCCCAGCAGTTGCGTTTGCCACGACTACACCAACGAGGTATTATGTTTCACCATAGCGTCTAAACTTCTCATCTATTATAGTTCTTTTTCAATCTTAATCTAACAATAAGCTTAGATATTTTTGTAAAAATTACCTACATGGAAATTAATCTCTCAGTTTCATTAAATATTGTGTTTAATTAAAAATCCGATGATTAAAAAACTACTGATGAATAAAAAAAGCATCCAATATAATCGTCGTAGAATCCACTGCGGTTCTTTTAATTCCGCCTTGCAGCCGTAGAAGCACCCTTCAATGTAATTGAAGAAGATTGTGAAAACACTATTCAATTCTTCAAATAGGACTGATTCTAGTTAAGTAGCTACCCCACTGCTTTTCTAATCTCCTGGTATTTGACCTAGTTTCAGTTTTTTTTCTCTCTACAACTTTGTTTTATTGTAAAATGCATAATTCGCGGTTTATGATGGAATTCACTGACATAGTAAATCAGCTTAGTAGGTATATTTATCTGTTTTTTTTTGTTGGATGTTAAAAATATTATACAAGTGTAGTTAGTTTGGTCATTTAAAATACCCTAAATCAGTCTATTTGAAGTAATAAACAATTTACAAAGAAAAGCTATTTTAAGACCTAATTTAACTCTTTAGCATAATTTAACGTTCTAGAAAGATAATAATTTTATAGGAACAGCTGTAATCCTACCAATATTAATAAGCCAATATTTTTTTCAATATATGGATTGATATTTTTTACTCTTTAACGCACAAACATAAATGAAATAATGACAAAAATACTTCTTATTTCTAAAGTAATTAATTTTTTTTTTTAATGTAAAGCAAATATTTCATACGGAATGAACGTAAAATCGCGGCAAAATACTAGTTATAAATATAGACCTCTGCCAAGCATATTAAATAGCTTTATTTACAAAAGTATGTCTATTCAAAATCGACTTCTAAATGCATGAATTAAGATCATAAAATCTTGCCGTATTTTTTTTACTTTGCACGACGCGTACAGCTTAAACAGCTATTTTAATTATTACAAAAAAGTTTCTCAATGTTACGGAAAAGTAGCTTCACAGCTAAACTAAACAGTTTCGTTATCCATTAAACAATAAAGTAATATTTCATCGTATTCAGTTTTGCTACTAGCTTCGATAAATCATTCACGCCAATCAATCCAGCAAGGTTATCAATTGACGTATCAATCTATCAATCGCATGTGCTCTAGCTGTTTACGAATGTGTGTCTGTTGCGAACTAAAATCATAGAAGCGAGACTAATCAACTGCGCTCATACGTTGTTAACCAATAGAAAGCAACTATCCCAAGGGAACTACTTATACGCACCCAGATAGAAAGTAGTCCCATCTATCTCCGTACTCATTTTCATCCAAATCGGTCCAGCAGTTTTACGGTAAAAGCGAATTAAATAAAGTCACACTCGTACAATAAGGAACTCCTTATATTCACATATAGGTATATAAGTGCTTTTAAAAGCCCTTATTTACGCAAGTAATACAAGATAAATTAAAAATTTAAAAAGCCCCCTACGTAAAAATGCCTTACATCATTTTGGCAAAGAGCTGATACTCTTAGACTGCTAGGCCGATATTAACCAAAAAGAACCACCGCAAGGAAACTGGCTTTCAAATGAAAAAAAAAAACACATCGAAATCGGTCCATCCGATTGAGAGCTACGATGCCACAGACAGATACACACATAGACAGACATCGACCGTCAAACTTATAACACCCCTCTTTTTGCGTCGGGGGTTAAAAATAAAAAACAATAAAAAACCATGTCAATGTTAGGAACGAAAGAAAAATAAATATTCAATAATAAAATTAATACATATTAAATGTTTATAAAGTTCTGAACAATAATACTAGGAAATAGACCAGACAAATAATTTCACCTAGAAATCTAATCTACCGCTAAGGTAGGTTATCTATCACTGATTTCAAATGGACAAAAGCTAAAAGCGTCCGTAATCTCGGCTTTTCTGTGGTCCACATGAATGTGGACAACAAATCAATGTGGAACTGACCTACCTTTGAGTCATATGATAAATAGAGAGGAAACTTCTATTGATGGATTGTACGAGTATGTACGAGTATGTACGAGTATTAGTTTATTGAATACTGTTGGTAGATATATCCTATCCTCACAGATATTATTGTGCGAATGTGGCTTTGTTTGTTTCGCTTTCACGGTGAATCGGCTGAATAGATTTAAATGAAATTTTGTCTGGAGTTAGATATGACTCTGGAAACAGTGTTGCTTTTCATCCAGGTGCATGAAATAATGATTTAGAAAGCAGATAAAATATTGAATATTATTTACATTTATTTCCAATAATAATAACATAAAAATAATACATTATACTAATAAAATTAGGCATCAAAATATTCATCCGCATCGCTGTCAACGGGAATCGTACCCAAAAGGCTGGCTGCATTGCCACGTTTGATGGCAATGCTGATTCTTCGACCGAAATATAGGCCAGCCCTTTGATCACGCGTGGAGTCTACCAAATAGTGAATGATATGAAAACACAAGTTATTTCTCGCGGTTTCACCCGTATTCCCGGGAGTCTACTTCGCGCACCCTGATAAAAAATATTATTCCACATCCTACCTCAAGTTTCTATCTATCTTCGTACCAAATTTCATCTAAATCGGATCAGCCGTTTTCCCATTAAAGTGTAAAAGACAGACAGAGTAATTTTAACATCTACAGATTTGCTTACTAGGTTTTTGACGTTAGTCGTATGGACCTTTTGTCAAATTCTATCTCTATTAATAAAATCTTCGGGTAGATAGGCTATAGAAAATGGCCGATAATAGTAAGGACTGCTGTCTCTAGTTTTAGCATAGTCGAGTAAGCTCGAATAGCCCTATAATAATAAATCTACCATATCATAATATGTATATTAAGTTTGGGAAAATATATCTATCCTTATCTTTTCATACATCTCATCCCTTCATTCATGATATGACACGTAGGCGCTTTTATAGTTTTATTAGTTGTGCCAGTTTGTGGCTATTGTCATCTTTATTGGACAAGAATGTTATGTGGCAGATAAATATTATGGCCTTTTATGAGTTGTTAGAGTAGAATATATAAGTGGAGCATTTGGATGATGCCATATTTTGTTATTTAATAAACGTCATCCACACTTGAAATTTGCTGTTTACGATTAGACTATGTATTATGTCAGAAAGTTTAACAGCTACTTACACTAAAAAAATACGCAGTTACATATACGTGAAACGGAAGAACTGTCATCTTAGATCTGTCAAAATGGAGGATAAAATTTAATAATTTTGCTAGTATTTTATTCATCTAAATATTTACGATATGTGTTTACTTAATTATTATATACTAACTGTTTCCCGCGGTTTCACCCGCATCCCGAGGGAACTACTTAGCGTACCCGGGTAAAAAGTAGCCTATGTTGTTCCTCAGGGTCTATTCTATCTCTGTACCAAATTTCATTTATATCGGTCCAGTAGTTTTGGTAAGAAAGCGTAACAGACAGACAGACAGACAGAGTTACTTTCGCATTTATAATATTAAGTAAGGATATGTATTAATAGCATAAATAATATTAAAAATATGCTAATCTATATCTATCTATACTTATAATAAATCTGTAGAGAGGTCAATTCTGTACATGAAATATATTTCCAAAATAACTATCAGGGGGTGATTAGGGATCGATACTGATGCCAAAAATGCAATCAGTAAAATTTTTGTCTGTCTGTCTGTCTGTCTGTCTGTCTGTATAAACTCTATAGAAACAAAAACTACTCGACGGATTTTAACGAAACTTGGTACAATTATTTGTTATACTCCTGAGATGGTTATAGTATACTTTTCATCACGCTACAATCAATAGGAGCAGAGCAGTGAAGGGAAATGTTGTCATTTTGTTTAAATGCGCTAATCTCAGGAACCGCTGGTCCGATTTAAATAATTCTTTCAGTGTTAGATAGTCCATTTATCGAGGAAGGCTATAGGCTATATATCATCACGCTAAGACCAATAGGAGCGGAGCACCACTTTTCCACGCGGACGAAGTCGCTGGCAGAAGCTAGTTATTAATATAAACAATATCTTGTTCATCATCAGTCCGTATTAGAATGGTTAGCAGAATATGTTTGTTTACATAATTATCGAAATAAAGGCCCAGATTACAAATAAAAATACTTTAGTTGCTCTGTACTTTTACAAAATATTTAAAACAAAGACAGAAAGTCGATGTGTTCGTGACAAATGATATAGCGGGAGGAAGCTAATCAAAAAAAGTGTTGCCAGGTCCGATATTGTTTTTGTGTTATAATATCACGCGCGATGACGTGAACAACTAATAGTCAGGACATTATGTATCCATGGCACTGAGCTCGAAATATCCTCTAGCGCATGAAAAATGGCAACATTGAAGAAGCATTATCTATTTCATACAATATAATTTTTCAACGGCTGACGCAGCAGCAAATTAATTTTTTATTGCACCATCTTTTGCCTAGCCTTTTCCCAACTATATTGGGATCAGTTTCCAGTCTAACCGGATGCAACAGAGTAACGGTGTTTAACATGGAGTGACTGCCTATCTGACCTCCACAACCCAGTTACCAGATAACATGATACCCTTACTTCTTCTCAGACTTTGTGGCTTCTGACTACCCGTAACGATTGTCAAAGATCTTTATTTTCCAGCTGGGATAAACAGCATAACGTGCTTTCTGAGGCTCGGAGGAGTCGCGGTATGATATAGATGGTCACCCATCTAGGGACAGAACGCGGCTTGACTTGACTGTTACTTAGCCACGAGCTCCTTGCCTTTTGTACCAGAAATACTAATTATGCTACTTAAATAATTATCTAGAAAAGATCATGAGATCATGTTTACAATCCTTCTGATTGATAACTAAGCCAATGGTGTTAACGTCACCATTGCTTATAAGAACGCTATAAATCACACTACAATACTGTCGTATAATAGCTTTATGGTAGGTTTTGGTGATAATCATAAACCATGCCTTGGTTTAGCCATCAAACGTGCTTAGAAGACTAATTAATAGGCATTAGCATTGTTAGGTTTCAGAAAAAACAAATCTATTAATATGGCAATTCACGATCTTTTAAAACCTTTGTATTTAAATATTGATAAAAGAACTCCTATTGCTACGTTATACATGGACATGACGAAAGCGTTTGATTATGTGCACCACCAAATTCTTGGGTAGGTCCCATCCGCCCCGGTGGTCCCGGCCCGGTAACGGGACGGTTGGGAAAAATTGTTGCATCGACCCCGGTAGTGCCGGCCCCGTCGTTTACCGGGGTGGATGGCACAGATGAAGTATCATCTACCCCGGTGTGTTTTTCTAACGAGACGGATAGCACAGATTGAGTAGCAAACACCTCGGTAGTGTTAAAAGCGGGGAGAATATAGTATTATTATATACACAAAACATATGAACTCAAAAATAAAAAAGGGTTTGTATGTAACAATCATTTTTATTATTGGTATAAAAATATACATTAACAATTGTTAGAAGAATATATAATAGAAATATGATTGATATAATTATATCAATCATATTTTTTCATCCATAAATTCTAAAGTTCATCACGGATGAAGTCGTCCCGATGTAAACACTTCAGCAAACGATTACACTGTGTTGATACCAATAGATTTGAACTGTACCAACCAACAAATTATTAAATATATGATTGATATCATTGTTTATATGTATTTTTATACCAATAAACCTGATTGTTACATACAAACTCTTTTTTTATTTTTCAGTTCATGTGTTTTGTGTATATAATAATACTATATTCTCCCCGCTTTTAACACTACCGGGATGTATGCTACTCAATCTGTTCTATCCGTCCTGTTAGAAAACACACCGGGGTAGATGATACTTCATCTGTGCCATCCACCCCGGTAAACGACGGGGCCGGAACTACCGGGGTCGATGCAACAATTTTTCCCAACCGTCCCGTCACCGGGCCGGGACCACCGGGGCGGATGGGACCTACCCAAATTCTTTTAGATAAATTATATAGTTACGGAATTAGAGGTAATGTTCACAAATTAATAAAGTCATATTTATCTGACAGATTTCAAACGGTTGAAATTGACAACATATGTCCATACAGTAGAACTGTAAAAAATTATCAGTCGGATTATAGGAGAGTTCGCTATGGAGTGCCTCAGGGAAGCGTGCTGGGACCGCTTCTCTTCCTTATCTACATAAACGATTTTCCGAAAGCCATAGAACATCCTATGATTCTTTTTGCTGATGATAGCACCGTTGTTTTCACAGAAAAACAAAAAAGTGATTTGGAATCCGCCATCAATAACACCCTTAAGCTAGTTATAGATTGGTTAAAAAGAAACAATTTAGTTATTAACCTAAGTAAAACAAAAGTTGTCACATATCCAAAGGAAGTGCAACATTCCCTGAACATACAATATGACATGACACATATTGAAGAGGTTAATTGTACCAAATTTTTAGGTCTCTGGATCGATAACGATATGAGATGGCAAACACACATAGATACAGTATGTAAAAAAATAAACCAGTATTCGTATGCCTTGTACAAATTAGCAAAAGTTGTCGATCAATCAGCTGTGCTGACGGCATATCATGCTTATGTATCGTCAACATTGAAATATGGCGTAATATTCTGGGGAAACGCCACAAATTCCGATTTTGTATTTAAAGCACAAAAAAAATGCATACGGGCAATTGTTAATATTTATGTACCAGAGTCATGTGAACCTTACTTTAAGCAGCTAAAAATCCTGACATTTATATCTATATATATTTATGAGGTAGCGATATTTATAAGAACCAATAAACAATTGTTTGGCAAGAATCGGTCAAATAGAAATGCACTAAAAATTTCTGTTGTGCCTCACAGAACTGCTCTTTTTGACAAAAGCTTCTTTAGTATGTCATCAAGAATTTATAATAAATTACCAAAAGATATTTTAAGAACATTAGATTTACAAATATTTAAGAACAAATTGCATAATTTTTTAATAGATAAGGCTTATTATACAATGTCAGATTATTTAAATGATAGTGTTTAGTTATATTTTGTTACAGTGAGTAAAGATTTAGGTTTAGGATTTAGGTTTATAAATAAATATAACTTAAATATAAGAATTAATATTATTGTACGCTTCACTAGCAGGACATAGTGATACTAACTTTTTAAATTTTAAGAACACCTTTGTTAACCTATGACCACAATAAAAGAATTTTGATTTTGATTTTGATTTTAGTCTTTATGTGTTCGCTTAAGCACCTTCAAAATCTGCGCAGTATTTTATTGTGGTTGTTAAAAGCCATTACCTCAGTTTTTCCTTTGTCTTATCACAATACATCCATTACTTTTCAAAGCATTTTCTTAAACCCTTCTTTTCTTACCGGTCATATATTTATGTGTAACCGACCAGGAATTTAGCCTTGCTACCCCCTTGCTAACTAAGTAATATTTGCACCAGACTTTATGCTAATCTTTTTTTGTAATTATGAAAATGATCAAATTTATAATGCAACAACTTATTTTCTGTCCCATTGTTCCTTTGGATTTATCACGCAAAAACAACTGAATAGTTCTGGATAAATTTTGACACACACATATTTTATAACACTTTTTACCTGTGGGCTATCTGTGGGCTTAGCACCAACGCACTAATGCAATCGTAATGTAGCAAATCAAAATCTATACATATTAAATGCTTTGTCCTGAATGACTGACGGATTAACGCAAAGCCTAAACCGCTGATCGTAGAGACCTGAAACTTGGAGGGTGTGTTCTTTGTATAATGTAGACATCCGATAAGAAAGTATTTTCCGAAATTCTACCCCTAAGGCGGTGAAAAAGAGGGGCAAAGTTTGTATGAAACTCTATCATTTTTAATTCGAATTCGTATATCCCACGGCTGGCGGAATATCTATTGTATGTATTAAATGCATAAATAATAATTTGTAGTACCCAAAAATATGATTCAAGTCATCAATTAACATAAATTTCCATTCAAACATTGCTCTTGATACACTTTTTCGAAAGTGATTCGTGCTAGGCCCACTGGACCAAATTTTAACGTAGACGAAGCCACGTTCTAAAGCTAGAACACATGTAATGCTGCAGTGTTCAACTTCATCTGCCAGGAGTATTCTGGGTTCTTCAAGAATTTTACCCATTAACTCTTGTGATAGCAGTAAAACCAGTAGAAGTTTCAAGTACTATAGTTGGCCATCAGAACTTTATATAGGGCAC
Source organism: Pyrrhia umbra (assembly GCA_963891755.1). NCBI lineage: Eukaryota > Metazoa > Arthropoda > Insecta > Lepidoptera > Noctuidae > Pyrrhia > Pyrrhia umbra. Next base: position 4,348,899 of record OY982934.1, on the reverse strand, counting down.
CCCGCATCCCCAACATTGTCAGGGCGTAATGTATATCCTACTAAACTTCCCTTCCCGGAACTACTAGTTACCGATACATAATGTAGTTTTAGTCTACGGTTTTGCTTGTGTTACGCTCCAAATTGGAAAATTATGCAATGATTTAATATGGAGCTGCAAGAGTAAAATTCATTTAATTATTTTGTTTACTTGCAAAGTATCAAACTCAAAGTCAAAAGGTTTTTATTTCATGTAGGCCAATTATAGGTTTTTATAAAATATCAACAAAAGAAGCTATGTGCACAGTGTATAGTCAGTCATCTACAATATGGTATTTTTATTTATTCTTTTAATAAATTATCAGTCATATATGTTTTATTTTTACAAAGTCTTATATCAGAAGTGTAGTTTTATGTGCCTGAACGTTTCGTTACAGAATATACCTACATAGTAGATAGGTATTTGCAAAACTAAAATTTGACACATTTCATTATGATTCACTGCATTTGTTTACATATTTTCAAACAAAACTACATTCGTTTGCGACTGTACTGAAATTGGAAAATACACTCCATTTTTAAAGGCTCTTCGTGAATGGAATTTGATTGGTCTATAAAAATTATATGAGATCTGTTTGCGACCATAAAATATATTAGACTACCCATTCCCACAGTTTCACCCGCACCCTGAGAGAAGTCCTTCATGTACTCTGTGAAAAAATATCTTATGTCCTAACCCAGACTTCAACCTATCTTTATACCAAATTTGAGCCAAATCTGTTCAGCCGGTGCACCGTGAAAGCGTAACAAACAAATGAACTCACTTTCGCATTGATACAATTAGTAAGGACTAGCTGTTTCCTGCGTATTCGGCCGCATTCTGAGAGAACTACGTCGCGCACCTAGATAAAATGTATCCTATGTGTTAATCCAGGTTATAAACTATGTGTTTACTAAATTTCATTCAAATCCATTCAGCGGTTTTTACGTGAAACGTAACAAACATCCATCCATCGATCCTCACAAACTTTGGCATTTGCCTATAATATCAGTAGGATAAAGAAATACTGAAAGCTTAAACTACCGTCTTGTGTTACATCTGTACTGAAAATAGTTGGTTAAGATTGCACCAGCTATTGGACATTACAGTTGACTATTGGAAATCGATTAGCGATTTATTTAACACATAAATCCGAGTATCAGGTGGTTCAGTGGCGGACCGGAGATTAAAGACCGCGCTTCTTCATTACTTACTACTACAGATGTGGGACCTGGGTTTATTCTGATCCAGCCTGTCCCTTGCAGTCCTCCCCCAGCGACGCCCTAAGCCGAGGCCCGTACCCCACTAGAGGGTGCCCTTAGCGTGTGGTCGCTTAGTTTTGTAAGTTAAGCCCTGGCTGGAGGCCCTAAATTCATTTAAGGCACTTCACAGGCAAGCCCGGTTAAGCAGTTGACAACCTTCTAGGTTGACCTGCGAGAAGCCATACACAAAAAAGGGGGACCTGGGCAATAGTTCTTTTTTCATAATAGTAATATAATTATATACTTTCGATGTTTATTTTGTACTCACTAACCAACAGTGAAGTGTCGGCTTCTTACTGACTAAAATCAATCAATGTTCGTTCCTTCCTTAGCCCTTTTCGTTCCGAAGACGTGGTAACTTTTTCGAACAAAGCTCTGCTGCGTTATAAATATAATCGCCTCACTCAACTACAAGCTTTGTATAATATGCGACAATTCTTGTGTTCGCATATGCTTATCACTAATTAATATCGAATAATGGTGTTCGCAATGTATGTGCTTAAACATTGCACGTTCACAGAGTGTATTTGTGGCGATACAATCGCCCGTGAATATGGCGATTCAGATATCAGTCCTTGACTCTTTCAGCTGGTTGCATCAAAAAAATATCAGGTTACTTATACGTGAAACGCAAGAACTGTCATTCAAGATCTGTCAAAATGGAGGATAAAAGTGAATAATTTTGCTATTATGATATATGTTTACTTGATAATTATTATTTTTTATTTGTATGTATATAATTATATTATAAAAAATATGAATATAATTGTTCTTCTTTATTTTATTGGCAATAAATAAATACTTGATTATTATATCTATGTATTGATAACATAAAACATAATAAAAGTGTTCTTATAGCTGATATCATGTTTTGTGATTTTCGTAAAAGTATAAATTATAAAAAGTTTAATGCAACTCGCTGATCTACAGTATCAACCTATTCTATCCACGGAAATACATTTCCATTTTTAACTTAATTCCATTTTAAAAGCAACTCCTTGAATCCCAATTAACAAAATCGAAATAAATCTTTTAGGTTGGTAGGCCCAAATTTTTTATAGGAAGGTATTTATTACAAATTGAAATTGGAAAGACCAGGCAATCATGAAAGCCGAGCCGGCCTGTTTGTCCTGAAAATTGGGGTAGATACTTGGTCGAAGAAATTGACAAGAAAGAAAAAGTATAGTGATTACTTAGAACAAGGATTTTCAGGCAAACAAGGCAGCGGACAGTGATTGGAGGACGAAAGCTGAAGTTTGAACTCAGTGGCGTGCCATGGGAGAGGCCTATGTCTAGCAGTGGGCTGATAATGAAGAAAGATTTTGAGAATTTATAAACCTCTGTATTACCTACTTTATGGTAGTGGTTATAGTGGATCACTCCTACGGAGAAGTCATATAAGAAGAGGTCTTTGCCCACCATTGGCATGACGAATCCCAATGAATATTAGCCTATTAAACATTCATTAACAATTAATAGCAGAATTCTGGTCAACTCCATCAATATTCTACTCGCCTAATGGATTCTGCCCTGTGCAACCTTAATTACCTAATAGTTAATTAAAGTTCTGTCGTGCGATTCCCGCTCAAATTTCGGGCGTGTGAGCACAGAGCGTCATGAATCCTTTGACCATCAGATTGTATTTAGAAAATCTCACTATCATCTCGCATCCTACTGATAAATGCGAAGGTTAAGGATGTATATATGTTTGTTACCATTTCGCGCAAAAACTGCTGTATAGATCTGGATAAAATTTGGGTGGGTTCTTCAAACCTTACAGACAGATATGTGTTGCTGGGGAGTTTGTTGCGCCGCTTCTTCTTCCCAGCAAAAACACATAGAAAGTGGGGAAGGGCGGGCGTTTTGGGGGCTGTCTCTTGTAAATTGACGTTCAAAATGTGCTGATTTTCAGCCTAATTTGAATAAATGACTTTTGAATTTTGAATTTTGGTATACACTAACCCTCTTATTCATAATACCACCTGTCATCTTATAAGCTTCTTCTAGCTATCGAAATATTTTGTCCTTTCTGTCAAACTTCATTTTGACTTAACAAAAATCAAACAAAAGACAAAACAAAAATCATCAAAACAAATTGAACACTTTTTACCCAGGTGCGCGAAGTAGATCCCTCGGGTCGCGGAGGAAACGCGGGAAACAGAAAAATAATAAATTCTTTAAAAATAATTGAAACTCAAAGCTCTCAAGTCTATTTTAAGGTCGCTTTTGGCAATAAAACAGCAATCATGAATTAAGAAAACAGTTCATCTCTACACATATAAAATCGGCTAAGTGCGTGTCAGGCCACGCGCAATAGGATTCCGTAATGCATTTTATTTCGATGACTATACCTCTGTAACCGGTTCAACCTTCTTTGCCGTGATAGTTTTCCTTTGAAGTTCAGTAGATATGCTACATCTGTTTTTTCACATATCTAGGTACATCCTTTCAAAAGTTATAGGAAGTTAAGCCCTGGCTGGAGGCCCTAAATTCATTTAAGGCACTTCACAGGCAAGCCCGGTTAAGCAGTCGACAACCTTCTAAGTTGACCTGCGAGATGTAATACAAAAAAAAATAGGAGGGGAGGGGAACGCTCGTATCGAACAATTATTTGCACTTTAAACTAGATATTTCACAAATAGCTCTCCTAACCGAAAATTGTCTTCATAATATTTTTTGAAAGACGAGACCCCACACGAAGGGAGACGCGACGTTCCTTGTGTTAACTACGGAATCCTAAAAACTGGATACAGTATGCGTGAATGATAAAGCTGATTTATTACCATACTTCACATGTTATTGTATTGTTTGCGTCAAACCGTAAGCTAATTTGAGCGTTCGTTTAATTTAGATCACTCCATAAAACGGTTAATGAAATTATTTTTATCTGTAAGCCCGGATGTTGATGCTGTTCTCCAAAACGACTTGACCTTTTTATGGAGGACTTGAAATATAAAAATAAAATTGGTGTTTTTATTTGAGGTACCCATAGACAACTTAAATTAATTTGACTTTGTTAAAGACGGATGAATGGACTAGTTTTTCGGACTATTTGCCGTAGAACGACAAAAACTAATCAGAATCTTGAGTTCTGGAACTAATAACGTTCTAAAGGCTAATACATCAATAGTGGTATTAACATTGTATCCAATGTTCTATTGTAATGACTAAGGGCCGATTTCACAAATCAAATTCATCGTGAACTTAGTTTTTGCTAAATCTTCTGAATTGATACTCATTTTTGGAACTATCGCTACAAACGATAATAAAAGCAATATTTTATAATTATTTAAACTTAGTTCTCCACAGTACAATAAGCTCTAAAGTTCTTCATTTGTGCGTGGATAACAATCGTGGTTTTAGGGAGATAGGTACTCCAAACGTAAAATCATATAGCTTAGAGAGAACGCGGTACGCTAGAGTCTCTCGAAATTGCTATGAATGTAATTGTATTTACGCTAAATATTTCAGCCACTGCATTTAGCATTTGAAACTAAAACGCAAATGTGTAATTGGAGGCTCAGTCAGCTTCCAAAATGTAACCTAATTAAAACACAATGTAAGTAATTAACCGAAAAATTTACTCTTGAAATTGAAACGTTATTCAAATAGGTTCGCAAGATTATTCTGTGCAAATAAATGTTTCTTTCTTTCTTTAGAAAGGTAAGTTACATAACCATTTTAAAAATCTATTATTATAAAAGCGAACATTTTTGAAGATGTTTATGTATGTTTATTACTCTTTTACCCAAAAACTACTGAATATATTTTGATAAAATGTAGTACACACATGGTATATAATCTGAATTACACCGAAAATTACTTTTTATCCGGGCGCGTTAGTTAGGTGAGAACAAAGACTATAAAAAGCTACTTTAAAATAAATGCTACTACGATTTATCTGTCAATAAATTTCGCGACTTCTCGCGTCAGCTTTAAAACAAAGAAAGTTACACAATTTGAATTTGAAGACAATTAGGACGTAAAAAATAAAAAAAATAACTTGTCATGTTTTTCGTGTTCAAAGATGTTATCTCCTTCATCGATCACTAAACGAGCGCGCGAAATGACGTTGATTGATAATTTTCTTGATTAGAATCTGTGGTCACTCCCTATGGGAAATTAAAAAGGTTGAACCTGTTGGTTTTGTAGCAAGGGCGGCTGTTGAAGAAAGGAATATCGTTTAAGGCACAATTGTTTTGTAAAGTTTTTAATTGCTGCAATTTTTCTATTTTTTTTAGCTTTTATGTAAGTTTTTTTTAATAATAAGTTTGTTCAAAAGAAAGATGAGTCCTAAATTGGTTGTTTTTTTTGTATATTTCATGAATTACACGGTTTCTTCTTGGTTGTTTGTCCTTTTTACATAGGTATTTTCGATATAATTAATCTTATCTACCCGTATAAACCAACGGGAAAAATTATTATAGCTACGCCATTTTTTAGCAAATAAATATTTAAATCATTTATAACTCAAGAACGGTTAGACCGATTTTTATGATATTTGATTTGTAGTTTAACAGAATAAATTATAACATCGGAAAAAAAAAACTGTACCGAGTTATGTTACGCTGAGTCTTACTAATATTATAAAAGTTTGCGATGTATATGTATGTATCATGTATGCGCAAAAACTTGTCAATGGATTTATATAACATTTGGTACACGCTTATTATTTTCAACGATATTTTTATTCGTTTCTAATCAATACACCCGCTAAGACTAAAATAAATACAGTTTGTCTGTTATGATATTGATATTTCAGATGGCCGCTGCAGTGTTCATTTATGCTAATAAATTAGAAAGAACTAGATTCTCTACTACTTGATGTGATCTGCCTAGCTTTTTCCCAACTATGTGTGGGTCGGCTTCCAGTCTAATCAGATGCAGGCGATGATACAGCTGAGTACCAATGTTTTGCATGGATATTAAATTGCTAATTGTAAAATCTGCATGTTTGTTTAAAATATTTATTTTATATTGTTTATTGATAACATTTTTATTGAATCATTAATTTCTACGTAACTGCTCTTACTATGTTTTTAATTAAAGTATTAGCTATCATAATTATTTAATCACCTCAGCTTAATTCAGTGGATTTTTTTTTTAAGACTCACTCTTTAGAACTTAAACCTCTGTACTTTGGTAGCCAGCCCCGCAATCTTAGAAAAATATGCAGACTCCAGGTTGAAAGAAAAAACAAATAAAAGATGAGGTAGTAGGTAGGATGTATTTTTATCATTCCCGAGCTTACAAGCTGAACGCAAATCATAATGTCACTTGTTTCTAAGCCAATAAGGAATAAGTATGATAAATTAAATTAAATGTGGGGTTTATTCAGGGTCTACCTCTGTCTAAGCCTTAGGGAAAAAACAGACGCGATTTTTTTTATGCAAATATTGTCATGGCATAAAAATCAAAATTCAAATATTCAATTTTTACCACACATCGTAATTACACACATTTCGTAATTTAAAACATAAATAATAATTACAATAAATAAGCAAAAAAAAAATAGATAATAACTTAAAAATGAATATATATTATAGGTACAGGTATTTATTATATATATAAGTGTATATTATAGTACAGGTAATTCGAATTCCATTAGTATATAATTCAATTTATAAAAATTAGTGTAAATATTTTGCATATCCGTAATGAGGGTGGAATATGTCCAGTACTATACCTACATAAACTTAACATCCTATGTACCACCATATTTCAGCAAATAAATGATTTATTATTATTATTATTATTATACATTTCGGCTATAAAAAGCCAGTTATTGGCAAATTGGCTAAAAACTCCATTATGTTCTTAGCCGATCTATAACTATTTAGCTAAGAATTGCGTGTTTGTTTAAGGAAACCTAATTTTTTAAAGAATTCTAAACAAAACGTTTCTAAGTATATGTACTATTTGTTTTGGTAAAACCGTAATATGTTTTTGCGAGAAGTATTTGTATGTATCGTCGGCCGAGTTGATTGATTTATTAATACAGAATTGGGTAAATACACATAAACTACATTATTCATGCCTTAGGAATACTACTTTTTCACTAGATTCTTAGTACGAAAATTATTTTAACTTACTTTAGCTCAAAGTATTATAAATGTTGATACCAATTCACAAGATTACATATTAAAAATATTTTTTTTATTGACATCACAAAATTCCCAAACAATTATTATATCATCATCTGCCTAGCCTTTTCCCAACTATGCTTGGGTAGGCTTCCGCCGGGATGCAGATCATCATCATCATGTGTCTAGCCTTTTCCCAACTATTTTGGGGTCGGATTCCAGTCTAAACCGGATGCAGCTGAGTACCAGTATTTTACATGTAGCGACTGCCTATCTGATCTTTACAACCCAGTCACCGGGTAAGACGATACTCCTCAGTAAGAGGAGATTGTTGCGCCACTTCTTTTTCCCAGCAAAAACATATAGGTAGTGGTGAAGGGCGGGGGCGTTTTGGGGGCTAAAGTGCTGATTTTCAGGTTAGTGAGTAAATAACACTGAATTTTGAACTTTTAAAAGTGTTTCCCAAACTTTCTGGCTTTTGACTATCCGTCAAAAGATTTAAAAATAACTGTTAATCAATCATGAAACACATGTAGTCTTTATTTTTGTACGATCTAAAACTGTTTTCGAAAACAAAAGACTAGGTACCAGTTTTATTTCCGTGGGCCTAAAATGCTGCTTTACTTCGAATAAACTGTAATAAAATATTGCCAAGATATTTCTAAGTGCGTTCCACTAAACGCGGCAATCTCAATGCAAAGTAGGCCAAGTGCAAGGTGCTCTTCAACTGTGAAAGCAAAATATGTTTTTTATTTTAAATACTGCGATAGTACGCAGTCCAGTGTTATTTATTCCGCATCTATCTCGACATATTTATTGATATTTGTGTGATAGAAAAGAAACGAGAATATAATTTCAATATAAATTTAAATGAAGCTATCAGTAGATGTAGTAATTCGTGATAAATTATTGTGAGTGTGTGTCTTGATTTTAGTAGACAGTGTAAATGCAATTTATGTTACCAAGTTGTTGTTAGAAGTTATTTATGAATATTATCGCAGTTATTCAGTGTGTAACTGAATAACACTATAAAAATGCTTTTTTAAATAAAAAAAAAGATTATTCAGAAAATGATAAAATTAATAATGAAAAAAAAAACAGAAATAGGTATTAATAAATTCAGACTTTGTCACTTACCGAATGTCACGTTAGATACGAAGCATTAAAATTTTCCGAACCGCCGACTCCACGGTCTCGTCCACATCATAAATCATCTAAAGCCAACAAACTTTCCGCACTTCAACCTAAAATAGCAATTAAAGTATCTACCTCCAATTAATATTCAATTACGAGATCAAAGTATTAAATTAACTTTAATAATTTTATTTAATTATTACTTAATTTTTACCGACAAAGTTTTTATAAACTTCACTCACTCAAAAAACACGTACGCACATCACTTATGTTTATTTTTAAATTATTTTATATTTAGAAAACCATTTAGTTTATTTTTAAAACTAAACTTTTCTTTTGTAGCAGTCACAAGAATAAATCGAACGCGAATTCAAAAACATTCGATGCTTTTCAAAAAAAGTATCGAAGACACGCTGCGTTCAAAGTTGCGAACATTCTGACGCGCCATTACAGAGGCGGCCACGCGGCCGAGTCTCACAGAATAGACTGGAGTTAGCAACTCGTATTCCACACAAAATTGGAGTAATGCGCATGGTTCGCGACTAAGATACTCCGGGGTAAAAAGCGAAGATGAATGGGGAAGGCTTTCACGCTGAATGCATCTTTTCTATTGTGCCAGTAGTAATGCAAGTTGGCTAATTAGCCGCGCGTTGTTGCCAACCTTTCGAAAAAAAAGTTTTATGCGAAATTTAAAATTCCTTGAAAAATGTAGTCGTTATATCGAAGGTTAGGTAAACATTTTAATGCCTGGCCGTTGACTGACGATAAAGACTATTTGAAACGTTTTTGAAACATTACACACGTTCAACAATTTGATGGATCACATCATTAGTGTAGATATATAATCGAACTGTCAAAGTAAAGTGTAAAACTTTGAATAACAATTGAAAGAACAAAATGCAATTTTAGTTTTCATCACATTTTTAAAAGTTAATGAAATGGAAACCATATCTTATTTAAAAGGTACTAATACTGAGTAGTAAACTAAATATCGTTCTTTTTTAACACGCTTTTATTTATCTAAAATATCATCTGCCTAGCCTTTTCCCAACTATGTTGGGGTCCCACTAACGTTAGGTACGTTTAGATTTAAGTGCTTATCCCACTGGTCCCTGCTACCACTTGGCCAGCATATAGTCGTTCCACAGTGTGAATTATGCAATCCTTGTTAGGGGTATGACAGACTGGATGCCGACCCCAACACAGCTGAGAAAAGGCTAGGTAGATGATATTTTAGGTAAAAAAGAACAAGTTGTTAGTTTTTCCTAAATGAAGACTCTGAATAGTTCAAAAATCTTCTACAAAAATATTGGTACATAAAACCGTCAAATAACCTCTCCAAGCGATTGAATTCATAGAAAAAAATTCAATTGAAAATGTAAATTATGATTTCAATATCAGATTATGTTCGAAACTAAGATAAAACTTGTGACCCGGATATTTGAAATTATAGATGAAATCGGGAGTTATATGGAAATTGCTCTTTGTGAGATAATATTTTTATTGGAATTTAGTGGTTAAATAATATAGAAGCTCTTAGCTAAGTTACTGCCGCACGGGTCGAACGATCAAAGGTTAGGCTGCGCTTGGCGCGGTCGCTTCGTGGATGGGTGACCATCTATGCCATAACGAGGATAACATGCAGCCAATAAGTATCTATATAAAATTACATAACCACTCACATTAACGATACGTGTATCTACGTGCATACATTAGTACCCACAGTAGGGAATGTGTATTCAGAGGTGGAGGATTCGTTATTACAAATCAAAGAGGAGCTTTGAATACTTCAATTTTATTTCATGATCTTTAATCTTGGATCGACTTGACTTACTTACTGATATCGAAATATATAAAAATCCTTACTTCCTTACTATATTTTATATATATATATATATATAATATATAAATATATATATATTATATATATATAAATATATATATATTATATATATATATATATTATATATTTATATTATTTATATTTAATATTATAAATGCGAAAGTAACTCTGTCTGTCTGTCTGTCTGTTACGCTTTCACGCCAAAACTACTGGACCGATATAAATGAAATTTGGTACAGAGATAGAATAGACCCTGAGGAACAACATAGGCTACTTTTTACCCGGGTGCGCTAAGTAGTTCCCTCGGGATGCGGGTGAAACCGCGGGAAACAGCTAATCTGCTATAAGTATACCTTTTCTTATTCTAATTTCAAATTATTGTGTGGCCAGTTCAAACACTAAGGTCCAAAATCTTATGTTTTATAAAACCTCTACAGTAGGTACTAACCCCCTCAATATTAATGCAGCGCTGTGCTCAGTTACAAATCTTCGACAACTGTCATTATTCAAACGACGATAATAAGTTATGCTCACGGTAAGTTATGTTCCAATAAATTATACTAACTGCTCCCCGTGGCGTCGCCTGTGTTTTACTATACAGGGGTTTAAATTTTTCAACGGAACCCCAATTTTTTTATGCCATAAAACAATCTTTACTGAGCTACCTACTCCTTATAACATCAGCTATCTACCCGTGAAAGTCCCGTCAAAATAGGTTACATACAAAATAGGTTACATATAAAATAGATTACCCGAAACAAATATACATACGGATGTTTATTCGTATGATTATTTTTTCCGGGTACCTACTCTCGGAAGTGGATAGGCCTATTTTGAAGGGACTTTCACTGGCAGATTGCTGATGTTGTCATGCTGTCTGTCTGGACAGACAAAAAATGACATGTGTTTTTGATATAGACAGCACAGTGTTGGTAATCATCCACAGATGGATTCCACTAACACTGTGCCTACCTACCCGTACCGTTGGTGGTCATCCATGTGCAATTGTGCATTTAGTAAAAAACCGTTATTTTGTAATTACAGACAGACACCTCAATTGTATTTATTTTTATTGATAATGCCAGGCTACTTCGCCAATTCTAACGTCAAGTATACTCTAATTATAAATGCGAATATGGAATATTTTGTAACATTTTTACACGAGAAAACAGCTGAATCGATTCAAATGGAATTTGCCATAGCTTAAACTTGGGGGAAGTTTAAGCTATGGGATACTAGCTGTTTCCCGCGGTTTCACCCGCATCTCGAGGGAACTACTTCGCGCAACTGGGTAAAATCCTATATCTTAATCCAGGTTATAAACTATGTGTGTACCAAATTTGATCCAAATCCGTTTAGTAGTTATTGCGTGAAAGAGTTACAAACATACATCTATACATTCTTAAAACTTTCGTGTTCTAATATTAGTAGGATTTTTTATCCGGTATTTGCCTCAGGAAGCGGATGAAACCGCGGGAAACAGCTAGTGGTCAATAATCTTAAATGTATGTTATGCTCTATCAATAAATTTTGTACTATATACGTCGTATACTATTAATCCCTGTCAAACACAATTAAATCGGTTGACATCAGATTTATTGTAAGTATCTAATTGATAATCAAGTAGGTAGGCCTATTTTGGTTTGTTCCTGCAAACTTGCGAATATTAAAAAGCTACAGGGGTTTTATCATAAATAGTCATAAATGTTACTGTCTACCTCTATCCGAACCGTGACCTCATTTTCATAGGCATGGAGAATATGAGAATTTCAATTTAATCCTATTACTTTTTCACACACACGCAGGAGGAGCTCGTGGTTAAGTAACAGCCGCGTGGGTCGACCGATCAAAGGTTAAGCTGCGCTTGGCGCGGTCGGTTCGTGGATGGGTGAACATCTATGTAATAGCTAGATTCCTCCATGCCTAGGCAAACACAATAAGCTGTTGGTCCCGGTTGTCATTTGTAGATCTTTGACAGTCGTTACGGGTAGTCAGAAGCTAGAAAGTCTGACGACCAGTCTTACCAAGGGGTATCGTGTTACCCGGTTACTGGGTTGTGGAGGTCAAATACGCAGTCGCTCCATGTAAAACACTGATACTCAGCTGATTTGCATCTGGTTTAGACTGGAAGCCGACTCCAACATACTCGTGAAAAAGCTCGGCAGATGACTTTTTCAAACACACATTTACACCGAAAAAACATGAGATCTCATGCTTGAAACTGAAAAACTGTCATTGAAAATCTGTCAAAATGGATAATAGAACTTCCGCAGTTTTAACTGCATCTTAAGAACTTAAAGCATTCGCATAAAAAATAAATACAAATACAGTTTTTTCTTGTCTTCAACGATCTTTTATTTACCTGAACTTATTACTTACTGTAGTAAGTTAGTAATTAACTTGAGTAATTGATATAATGAATAGGTACGCGGTGTGTTGAACATTCGATCAAAGAAACATTCGATATTTTGATCACTCGATGTATTAAAAGTTCGACTTATTAACCATTCGATATTATCAACGTTCGACTATTTGGGCATTCGATTTATCGTGATCGATATTTTGGCATTCGATTTGGTGTAGTAGGTACACTATAACCATCTCCAGGGTCCCATCTATCTCTGGACCAAATTGCATCATTATGCGTATGCGTATTTCAAATTTGTCCTTCATTTAGGTCGGTTGAAGAAATTAATCGGCTTAAATTTCCATTAGATATATTCGCTATAACAACTTTTTTCCCCTTCCCACTTGCCAAAATGCGATATCCCTAGAGGCTAAATAAATAATTGGGGTGGCCCCAAAATAAAGTAGCATTCAATTTATTTAAAGCTTATCGATACCGTATTGATGGAAAATTTAAGGTCTTTCACATAAAGAGCGCGTTACGCTGCGGTGGCGAGACTCATCTTGATGGGATTCTTAAATAAATGTCATCACTAGAATTCCTTGTAATCGCTTCAACGAAACTACATATAAAATACCTGTATTTATTCTGTATACAGTAGTGCACTAAACTAATTACCTTATTGACTTTGTACCCAGCATTGGTTAACGGACAAAAAATGAAAGACGCACTAAGAAAACAATAAAGAGTGGTAGTCACTCTTACTTTTACATAACAATGAATTTATGTATATTAAAAAACCGTGGTGCGTGATCGCATTCAATGTGGAACGGACCTTAGTAAAAAAATAAACATTAAATTTTCGCCTCAAGTCAAGAATATCCGTTTCAGATACCCTACTAACTTACAGACTGTAGTGTTAAGTAAATATTTTTCCATCAGATTTCTTGGAAAAACCAAAGTTACTTTCGTAAATAATATTTATGAGTGAAAAACTCCACGAAAAATTATCGGATATATAGGCACCTACTCGTATCGCTATAAATAAATTTAAAACTTTATGAATCTCTAATTACCAGTAGTAAAAACTTTGAAGGTTGTTTAAAAATTTTTCATATTGGCTACCGAGGGAACAACTTAACGCGCCTGGATAAAAAAAAATATCCTGTATTTTCCAAGGTTTTAATCATCATCGTCATGATCTGCCTATCTTTTTCCAACTATGTTGAGGTCGGCTTCTAGTCTAGCCAGATGCAGCTGAGTACCAGTGTTTTACAAGGAGCGATGGCATATCTGACCTCCACATCCTAGTTACCGGGATACACAATACCCCTTAGTAAGACTGGTTGTCATATTCTCTGGCTTTCGAACTACTACTACCCGTAACGACTGTCAGCAATAGCTTAACGTATTTTACGAGGCACGGGGAGTCGTGGTATGACATGATAGTCACTCATCCACGGACCACACCAAGCGCAGCTTAAAGCTTAATCAATCAACCCGTGCGACTGTTACTTACCCACGACCTCCTCTTCTTCTTCCTAGCGTTTGTCCCGTCTCGTGACCCACGACCTCCTCTGAAGTTGCATAAATCCGACAGAGTTACTTTCCCGATTATAATATTAGTAGATGTTAAGTAAGTATAGAGTTTATCTTCACTACATAGTATAAAACAAAGTCGCTTTCTCTGTCCCTATATCCCTATGTATGCTTAAATCTTTAAAACTACGCAACGGATTTTGATGCGGTTTTTTTAATAGATAGAGTGATTAATGAAGAAGCTTTTAGTATATCATTTGTCAAGCTTTTGTATCCATTCGCTAAAATATCGCGGGCGAAGCCGCTGGCGGGAAGCTAGTTAACCATAAAACAATACACTATCAATTGAACTTATATCACTGGAAAACACTCATTGATTGACAACAAAAAGCCACTTATGGCCATCTCACGTAGGATTATCTACTTTATGCATTATGCACGTAGATAAGTACACTACTGTAGATTATACAAACTGACATTGATATAAGCACCTAGGGAGATATATGGCAAGGGGGTATTAAGTATACATAAGGACATCGAAATTTCATAAAAAAACACGCCTATTCCAGGACAAAACTTTCGTCGGCAGTACGTAGTAAATGGTAAGTGGACTGGAGCCTTACCATGACGTGCCAAAACAAGAATATTTTCGTTATGAAAAAGAGACGGAGCTATACGACGTTAGTAGCTGTGTCACGCTCTCAAACTTGAATAGTGATTGCAAAAACACGTGGTGGTACAGCCCCTGTAATAATGAAGGCGGACCATGCACTTTTCTTAATTTTATTTAATTACAATTAAAACTTAATTAAATGCTTTAAAACGGTAATTAACTTTAAATAATAATTACCTAACCAAGACGCGATATTCATACCAAAACATCTAATTTAAACGTTGACACGTCTCATCTTTGAGCTGAAAATTTAGTCTATAAGTAAGGTTTTCACTCTACGAACATACTAATTACTAATTGGATTGGCTCAAAATTCAAAACGGGCCGTGTATTGTTTGTAAGCTTTATACGTTTCGTCCTGACGGCTACCTACATTTTAGTGCAGTGACATTATGCCACAACCTATCTGCGCCTCCCACGTTACCATAGCAAGGCTTTAATTACGTATCGAAATAGTAATAGCATAGAATTTAATCGGCGATAGAAAAATCTTTTTTCAAAAAATACAACTTACCCTGTGTATAAACATTATTTTTGACTTTTTGACTTTTTTTTTGAAAATTTTCGAGTTTATAACCTCTTCTTTATGAAGCGGTTTGAAATGAAGTTGATGGTGTTGATTGGTAGTGGCAAAATTCCCATAAATAGCTGAGCGACATTCTGTGTGTCTGTCTGTAATTAGCTTTTGTTTTTGGATGCTTGGTATACGTAAATTGAACTATTTAAAAAAAACGAATTAATGATATCTAATAAAGACAGATTATTAGGCTATTAAATATCTTTTTAAAATATCAAATCTTATTAAAATATATATCTTAAGTATCAAAACATCAAATCCCGGCTTATGGGTTGATTTTATATCTGGGTGTTTGTGCATATGTATGCTTGTAAAATAAATACAGGACCAAAAAAATAAGCGTATAAGCTGCTCCTATTAAATTTTACAAAAAAAAAGAATTATGATTACAGCTCTAATATAATGTTAACATACAAAACATACATTATAACATTACATATAAATATCTTTATTTCATGGACAAATTTTGCTCAACACAAATTTAAACTTCCACAATCTAATAATATGTTTAGTAAAACAACACGCCACCCTGTATTTGGCTCGCAAACATTAAATCCAGAGCTCGGGGATACATCTAGGTAAATTCCTCTCATTAGTTATGCATTTTGCGTCTTGATATCAAAATAGGAAAAAATGGTCTACGTAAGGGAGGATTTCGATTAACTGTGCCCAAAACTTATTACCAATTATTATTGATATTTTGTATACAGAAGCTGTTGGTGTACCTGTATTAATAAATAAATAAATAAATTGTGAGGAGAATAAAAAAAGTCTGAAAACACCAAACCGCTTTGAGCAAGCATGGTGATCAATGCTCATGCCTTCTTTGTATGAGAAGAATCTTTATCCAGCAGTGGGTCGGTAAAAAGGCGGTTGTTGAAAGAGGGGAGTGCAAGGGAGTGAATATATTATCCGACGTGGAAGCCGATCGCAAACACCTAAATACCCGAGCATGCTGCAACTATCAGTTGGCCCTGATCATCCGTCAGTCAAAAAGACCCAACCCGACTTGTAAACCCCGGCCTCGTGATCGCAAAGCCAACTGGCTAACATGGAGTGCGCCCTGACCCGGTTCCTAATACTTAAAATTATTGTTGCACACCAATTTATCATTCGCCTAGCCTTTTCTCAACTATCATGGAGTCTGCTTTAAATCTTATAAAATGCTGCTTGCTATATGTAATGCTATGATGACTCCTACAACCTACATTACTAGGTAACCGCGTGTTTTTGGAGGCACGGAGGAGTCTTGATATGAAAATGAGATGGTCACTCTTTCTTTTAAACTCATCCATGGAGTGATCACGGCAAGCGCAGCTTGTCTAACAACGGCTGACCCATGCGGCTGTTGCTGAGCTGTGAGTTCCCCCTAAAATTCCATACGGATATAAATATGAATACTTTTTCTTTGTTATAAAAACGTTGCCCCACACTAGAAATTTCTCCTGTGTCGTGGGTGCGTTTACAAACATGCATTACAGATGCACAAACACCCAGACCCGGAACAATGTGGGAATTGAACCTGCGACACGCAACGCAGCTGCCAATTGTTCAGCCACTACGCCAAACATGCTGTCAAGCCGTCAATTAATGTACAATATATATATATTTGTTTTAATATATTATTATATTTAATTAGTTCTTGTGCACCTGCCACTTATATCTCCCCACCACCCAAAGGTTGACTGGTAGAGAACGCCTAAGGCGTTAAGTCCGCCATTGTACATTTATATTGATTTATTGTATGCAAAAAGTATAAATAAATAAAATATATATACCTACATTCCAATTCCTTTCTGAGCTGCTTTCCAACGTATGTCGAGACGAGCCGATTAGTGAAAATGGTACTTAAAAATCTTCTTCTACGTATCTTCGGTCTAGTTCTGAGCGAGTTCCTTAATCCAGTACCTAGTTTAATTACACAAGTTGGGTGCTAATTTCTGCAAATCTTTCTTTTATCTTTCAGAAGTTGGTTTCCTTTGAATGTTGTTATTTTTTAATTTATTTTTTGCGTTGTTTTTTTAACACACTGTCGACTCTTACTGAGATATAACGATGACTAGTGGAGAATGCCTAGACCTAAGATTGCCTATATTTATACCACTACTGTACATGAAGTTTACGTGAGTTTAAATTAAAGACTAGTTTGAAAACATCAATTTCCATCAACTCCATTCTACAATCTCTATCGCCATACGTAATAGGTCAACCCCTAATGATTATAGCACATATTGAATCGTCGCTGCTGATGCGCTTATCAAACGACAGCGTAATGAATGCACGAGTGTTTACATTACGTGTGGGTGAAAATGGATTTATATGGACTCTGTATTTAATCTGCAAATATTACTCGTGACGACATAAAGATTCGGTTTTGCGGGTAAAAGTTTGCGGTTCGAGCCTGGTATACCTTGGTGTAGGTAGTACGAATAATTAAAATATTGAAAGTTATTTTTTTTTATTGCTATTCTCATATCGCAGGTATGCTGGAAGAGATTTCTGTTGAAATAAGCATTACCTTTGTATATTCTTTTCTTTCCCTTTCATTCCATTTATGGAAAGTGTGCATCGTGCCTATTACATTATACTGCTTTTAAAGAGGCTCTTTTTGATGACATTAGGGCTTTGTCACACAATTGGTACCTAGGTGTGTGAACAAGATACCATTCAGCCCGCCTATACGTTCTAAGTGCACATGTTTTTTTATAGAATATGGTTTGAAGATTATTATGGCAACTTTATAAACTATGATAATTTAATCAGAATGACGAACGTATGCAAGTTGGCGTGTTGTAAGAGAATCTAGTATCAAACAGTGGTCCACGAATTCCTCAGACTAGTAGCGCTTAGATACCACTGAGAATATTTAGAATTTAATCTATTTACATTTACAAATTATGTTGTACATAACATTTTTAAAATGGCTGAAAAATAATGATACCTAATATGTGATTTTCTGTTTTTTTTGTCTGTTTTAATGTTTATCTGTTTAAGCCGCACAACAAAACTATTGAACAGTTTTTTAATTCACACGAGATTGTATGGGGTAGGTAGGCATTCACGACATAACAGCATCCCGACACACGTCACCCCCAGACAAAGTCGCGCCCAAAGTGCTAATCTATACTAATATTACAAAGAGCAATGATTTGTTTCTTTGTAGGGTTTTACGGCGGCGTTACAGTGAGCGGTACGAAGATTACGAACCTAAGATATGCCGATGATACAACAATCCTTGCAGCCAGCGAGTCCGAGATGGCTGCGATCTTAGAGCGAATAGAGAGAGTGAGCCTTGAATTTGGCCTGCACATAAACCGCTCTAAGACCAAAGTGATGACGGTGGACAGAGCTCAAGTTTTAAGTCCATCAAATGCGCTCAAGGATTATGAGAATGTGGAGGAATTTATATACTTGGGGTCGCTGATCTCTAACAGTGGCAACTGCGAGAAAGAAATCGGACGCCGTACCGGGATGGCTAAAAGTGCCATGACTAGCCTCGATAAAATCTGGAAAGACCATAATATTCGCCGAGTAACTAAGATGCGTTTGGTTCGTACGTTGGTCTTCTCTATCTTCCTGTACGGGGTGGAAACTTGGTGTCTCAGGAAAAAGGAACGCAAAAAGATCCATGCCTTTGAAATGTGGTGCTGGAGAAAGCTGCTACGCATTCCTTGGACAGCTATGAGAACCAATGTCTCCATCCTCGAAGAGCTGAAGGTCACCAAGCGCCTGCTGACTACGTGCCAGGAAAGGATCCGGAGTTTCTTTGGGCACATAATGCGATCCCCATTGCACAGCGTGGATAAACTCATCATTCTCGGACATATGGAGGGGAAGCGCGCTAGAGGAAGAGCGCCAGCTAGATGGGTGGACCAACTCAAAGAGGTGACTGGTGGCCAGATACAGGGAGCGGTACATATGGCGCAGAACCGGACCGAGTGGAGAAGAGTGACATACAGTCACGATCCTCAGCATTGAGGGAACGACCAGAAATAAGGGTTTTGACTCAAAAACTAGGTACTGGACCGATTTTAAAAATTCACAATTAGAAAGCTACATCTTTACGAAGTGTCATAGGCTATATTTATTTCCAGATATAATTAGAGATCCCTACTAAAACTTGAATAATGTAACCCAAGGTGTAAAGAAAAAGTCCACGCGGCCAAAGCCGCGGGCGGAAAGCTAGCTAGCCTTTATAAATTGTACCAGTTTCACCTAAATAGGAACTAAAATACTTTACTTAATAATAACCTATTTACTCTCCCCGAAGTAAATAATTTCCAATCCATTCAACTCCTAGATTAAATACCCCAACCTTTTCCTTTTGTTAACACATATTTAAATTAATTCTGCTAATTCAACTCAGTATTGAGGAAGAGACCAAATAAAACTAGACATTCAAAGTGTGGTTAGTATATCCAATTTATTTAGAGCTCTAAGCTTTTTTGAGGAAAATAAAGGGCTCGATTATTAATAAGGGATTTTGCAGCCTGTTACAATGAAACAATAATTTGTTATGCGCCGATTTTGTGGAGAAAATTCACACTATATATAAGCTTTAGTGAAGTTTGTTTAATATGAATAAGGCTGGGAGTTTGAACTTTATTAAAAGTTGAAATAATAATCAAGCAGCTATACCACAAATAGGATAAGCTATAGAGTTATCCTAATCCTGACTTCCTAACTAATATTATGAATGAAAAAGTGAGTTTGTTTGTGTGTTACGGATAAAACAGCTAAATCTTTCTGACTGGGTGTGAAGATAGATTATAAAATTTTGAGGACGAATAGAGGCTATTTTTCTCGTTGGTTTTGGTGGCCTAATTATCCGGGTTTCTGACTATTATTTGTATTTTTTTTTGTAGTTACGAGTAGTCAGAAGCCAAAAAGTCTGACAACCAGTCTGACAACCAGTCTTGGCGAGAAGTACCGTGTTCAAAGTAACTGGGTTGTGGAGGTCAGATAGGCAGTCGCTCCATGTGAAACACTGGTACTCAGTTGCATCCTTTTATACTGTAAGCCGACCCTAACATAGTTAGGAAAATAGGTAGATGATGATGACCAGCTGGATTTAAGGTTATTACGCTAAATTAAGATATAACGACCAACATCCCCAAATAAAGATTTAATCGTATTGTGAAAGTTTCAGAACGCTTTCTTCCATGTTATATCTACGTTTCACATTTTTATCATCTTGGGCATTTTGCCAAAACCAAATATTGTTCGTTCCATTACCTATCCAAAAATATTATAGCCTATCCTCGGTAAGTGACCCTTACTCACCCGGTATGCGAAGTTGAAGGTTGCTAGTTTTCTAGTGGGTGGTTACCACAGATATTTATCTAAATAGATAACGCAAGTTCCGTCATTTATATGAACATTAAGCGTGTCACTTTATGACTACTTTCTGTGATATCACAAAAGTGTTTTAGTAATTTTCTTTATCTCAATCATTTTGGTTGTTTTTGCAGCTCGGGCATAAGTATGCTAGATTATCGTCTGGTGCCAAAAGGGTGGAACGCGAACTAATTTAAATGGTGTCAACGTAAGTGCACAACGCACATTTAGATATGCGAAGTACGTACACTCTCTTGTGCTATCTATATAGTTACAAGTCTGTGGTGGTTAAAGTTTCTTTGGAGTGTTTATAGAAAAAGATAAAAAAATGCTATTGTTGAATACTGGACCGAAATAGTCTACGAAAATTGCACATTTATATTATAGTTTGAAATTATTTTTTGAAATCCGTTCAGTTGTTCCAGAGATTATCTCAGACGCACAAACTTTACGTCTTTTCAGCGCTTTTTTTCTGTAATTTTGAATTTTAATTACGGTAAATCTACATAAATATATACTCCTCGTGGTGTACGAAGTGATTAAAAAAGAAAGTTTTATCCTCACAAAATAATGATCTATAATTATAGACAACAAGCCATACCTAAACCAACTCAATAACATACTTTCACATTTAAAAATAAAATGGTCTTCATTTAAAAATAAAATGGTCTTCATTTAGGAATAAAACCTTTCAAAGTTTGTAAACCATTCACCCCTAAGATACAAGGATCGCTTTGAGGTTCACCGCAAACCTGAACAAGCGAACAGGGGAAATACTCAAACAGACGTAATTAAGCGATTTGCTAATTAATTTGGGACTCAAATACTCAAGTATCTTTCTAGATGTTCAAAGTATCTATTTTCAAACATAAGTGTCATTATATTTTAGGCCGGTGTTTTAAAGTGATGCTCAAACATGGGCCCAGATTGCTTCAATCTTTGTAATTTTTATTAGTATGTACTTGAGTATTGAGTCAGATTTTGTAATAAGGACCTTAAAATTTTTTACCCACCTTGTGTTCTAAGTTACTTTGCATCTCAAGAATAGAATAGAGGAGCTCGTAGTAAGTAACAGCCGCACGGGTCGTTCGAACAAAAGTTAAGCTTAGCATGGTCGGTTCGTGGATGAGTGACGATCTATATATTATGTCATACCGAGACTCCTCCGCGCCTCGGAAAGCACGTTAAACTGTTGGTCCCGGCTGCTGTTTGTCTTTCACAGTTGTTAGGGTAGTCAGAAAGAAGAAGTTCTGAATACCAGTTTTTATTTTAAACGTTGCCCCACACTAGTAATTACTCCTGTGTCGTGGGTGCGTTTCCAAACATACATTACACATGCACAAACACCCAGACCCGGAACAATTTTAGTTGCCCCTTGCGGGGATCGAACTCGCGACACGCAGCGCAGCAGACAATTGCTCAGCCACTACGCTAAACGTGCCGTCAGTTTTACCAAAGGATACCTGAATTATGGAGGTCAGATAGGCAGTCACTTAATGTAAAACAGTGATATGCAGCTCAGCCTTTTCACGCTCGAGAAGGCTGGGAAAGATAAATTAAGGGCAAAAAAACATCTACTTACCTATAGTCCTTATTAATTATTTTCGGAAAATCAATTCAAAATTATAGAATTTCATCCCGAAATATTATATCTCGATTTTAACATATTACACAGCTTCAAACCATTGTCCAAGCGCTGTAAAGCTACTTATCCCAACAATGACGTCACGGCAATTAGCCGTTATCGCCGACAGACTCTTAATTGAACGACCGAGCAAATTATACGGGTCCTCAAGTTAAGTGGGTTTATGTTCTGTATTGTTTGATGTCGTGACTCAAAGTCCGTCTTGAGGAACCCTGATTCATAAGTTAGGGTTGTTAGAAACTATTAATCTTGTGCGTCTGTTTATTTTGGTACGATTTGGGAGTTGTTTGTACTATGTATTTATTCACTGACTAGCTGTATCCCGCAGTTTCACCCGCATCATGAGGATAATCTTTTGCGTTAATCTAGGTTATAAACTATATGTGTATTAAGTTTCATGAAAATCCATTTAGTAGTTTTCGCATGAAAGAATAACGAACTCTCACAAACTTTTGTAACTAAAATAATAGTAGGATCATCCTCTTGCAAGATTAATATAGCAAGTTTGGTAGCATAGCTGTGTGCCCAGCTCATGGTACAATTTCTCGAAGGTCGCTTTCACACCAAACACAAAATTTAACCAACGAATATGAGCAAATGAGATTTTTAGGTACACTGGAGTATTTATTGATCGGAGGTACTCGGTCAACTAAATCTTAAGTAATATTATAAACGCGGCTGTACTCGTATGTCACGCTTTCACT
Source organism: Pyrrhia umbra (assembly GCA_963891755.1). Taxonomy (NCBI): domain Eukaryota; kingdom Metazoa; phylum Arthropoda; class Insecta; order Lepidoptera; family Noctuidae; genus Pyrrhia; species Pyrrhia umbra. The sequence continues at coordinate 4,325,737 of OY982934.1, read as the reverse complement.
GTAAAACGGCTTGACCGATATAGATGAATTTTGGTATAGAGATAGATCGTAATCTGGCATGAAAACTCATTCTATATGAATGAGTTTTCATGAAGTTGTTCCCTTAGGATATCAGTAAAACCATGAGAAACCGTTAGTAATAAATATGTAGGTACGAAATACCGCTCAGAATTAGCGGTTGATAATACGCCAGACGAATTCAGATGCAGATGCTAGTGGCTAAACGCAGAGGGTGAATTACTTAGAAAATTATGTTGATGACCACAAACATCATTAATATGAAGTAGTCGCTTGCAGTTTTCCTAATCAAAATTGATGGTTGGATAGGAAAATAATTTGGTTTTCTAGTCGCGTCTCAATGGCCAATTTGTGGTCCTACTTTAATGATAGTTATTTATTAATAATTTAATACTCTACCAGCTAACTATAATCGGTGATTCCCAGCAAGTCTGCAACAATTTCACAGCTTGCTATCTATAAATATCGGCTATTACTAAACCCATAAAGCTAAAAGCCTTTAGTTTGTACTAATTTGTACATAAAGATTATTTTATACATGACTAGCTTCCCGCCAGCGGCTTCGCCCGCGATATTTTAGCTAATGGATACAAAAACTTCACAAATTATATACTAAAACCTTCCTCATTAATCACTGTATCTATTAATAAAAACAGCATCAAAATCCGTTGCGTAGTTTTAAATATTTAAGCATACATAGAGATATAGGGACAGAGAAAGCGACTTTGTTTTATACAGGGTGGGCCAAAAAATTTTGCAAATAGCAACACTAGATTTTTTGAAAACCGTTCGGAGGCTGGGCGTGCGGGTTGCTGGAAACTATGCGTCACTTCATGCATTTTTGGTCACGATGGAGCGGTTCACGGGACGACAGCGTGCTTTACGTGTAAAACAATTTTACAAAAACAATTATTCCTACGTTACTGTAGGACTCCAGTTAAGACGAGGCCCATTTTCACATCAATGGGCACGGGAATAAGCACAATTGTCGATATTGGAGCAGGGACAACCCTCGCCTTGAACACCAAAAGCCACTTCATTCACCTAAAACGACAGTATGGGATGCCATATCAGCATAGTTGGTCCGTATTTCTTTGAAAATAATCAACGAAATAATGTCACTGTGAATTCAGCGGAATACGTCAATATGTTGCAAGACTTTTTAACGCCGCAGTTGCATGAATTTCAAGGGTACAACAACAGGACCTGGATGCAACAAGATGGAGCAACATGCCATACGCCAAATGTGATTTTACCGGTAGTCAAAGAAATGTTCCCGAACAAATTGATTTCTCGTAGAGGTGATATCTCATGGTCTCCGAGAAGCCCGGACCTTACACCATGCGATTTTTTCTTGTGGGAATAACTGAAAAGTCAAGTGTACCTTAATAAACCAACGACAATATCCCAATTAAAACAAAACTTTCACGAGGAGATAGCCGCGGTCCCCCGCAGCATTTATCAGTGAGTTTTCCAAAGTTTGCGTAGTCGATTGCAGGAGTGCCAACAACGAGACAGCGCACATATGGGCGAAGTCATTTAAAAAAAAAAAACATTTAATGATTATTACGTTAAATAAATTAGCAACAAAATAACACTTGTAGTTTTGTTTCTATTCATATTTCAAAAGTGCAAACATTTTTGGCCCATCCTGTACTATGTAGTGAAGAACGGGATATCCTATTTTTTTTTTATTAAAGTTCTAATATATGACGAAGATGGCGAAAGTACCACAAACATACAGACAGTTCTATACTGCAATTTTCTCGTGAGGCAATGCTTCTAATAACATTCTATTATTGCGACCGACTGATTTCCCAGCGGAGTATAGCGAGCTGGTAGATAGTTTCACTTTAAATAATTTCTTACAAATGATTAATAATGATGTATCTCTCCATCATCAACCTATATATAGTCCCACTGTTCATAGTCGCACAATATAATAATCATAGCCTCTTCTCATATAGAGAAGGCATGAGCATTGATCACCACGCTTGCTCAATGCGGATGGTTATTTTAGGGTTTCAATATACATAAAAGCTTCATTTTAGTAACATTTTAGTACGAGACGTTTCCTCGTTATCCGCATGACCGTTTCAGTAATCAAAGCGTTGTATGTAAGACAAAGGGTTTCTCAAAAAAAGTATTTGAACAGAAGAACTTTATAACTACTTACTATCTGTGTCCCGCGGAGTTTGTGGCTAAGTAACGGCCGCGCGCGTCGATCGATCAAAGGTTAATCTGCACTTGACGCGGTCAGCCCGTGGATGGGTAACCATTTATGAGATAACAAAACTCCAGGTTTCATAAAGCACGTTAAGCTATTGGTCCCGGTTGTCATTAGTAGATGTTTACAGTCGTTACTAGTAGTCTGAAGCCAGAAAGTCTGACAACCGATCTTACCAAGGGGTATCGTGTTACCCGGTAAACTGGGTTGTGGAGGTCAGATAGGCAGTCGCTCCATATAAAATACTGGTACAACAATCCGTTTAGACTTAAAGCCGACCCCAACATAGTTGTGAAAAGTCTAGGCAGATCATGATGAAATTAAAATAACACAAAGGGCCGGTTCCATCCAAAACTTGTAGATATATTTATTGCTTCTAGATAGGCTAGGTTATTTACCAGAGAAATTCATTAATAGAACAAAATTTGTTTGAATTATCTTCTAGATAAAGTAGATTGATAGATAATGTCGCCTACTAATATAGTAATTGTCGATCTATTTGGCAAGTGTAGGCATTTAGGGAACAGCCGTAGCGGTCATTGAGACCCATGCTCGGGACAGTTTATGACATAATTTTCACTTATTTATTATAGTTAACTAGCATTGTAGCACAGCATGACCCATATTATATGCACATAATATATATAAATATAGTAGGTAGGTAAATAAATAAACAACGCAAAGTTTCTTTTTGATCTTTCCCTTCAGTAACATTTTCTTAGTACACTTCATAAAAGTATTCGTTCTACAAACTTTCTTGACACGGCATTCCGTGCAAGCCGTAAAAGAAAAATAAGAAAATCCGATCGTAAAAATACTATATTCTTTTTACTGGTTTACCCGCTTTTTAATGGTAACATGACATGTTCTGTTCTGGTCCATGAATACAAGAAACCTAAACTTAAGCTTTCAACTGGAGAATATAAAAAAGTTATAGTTTTCGCCAAACGTTACTTATGGAATTATTATTTCGTACTTGTTACTTATGGAATTTCTGGCTGCGGGAGCTGTGGAATGTTCGAAAGAGTTGCCGCACCCCCGGAATAAAGAGGGCTGAAAAAGGTACATGGATGGGTTTTAGTCAGAAGGTTTATGTATGTAAGAAAGTGATTTCAATTACCTTAGTTTGTCAAATTCGCAAAAAAAAACACTGTCCTTGAAAATTGGTCGATCAGCTGACGACTGTTCTATGGGAAGTTGTTTTTTCTGCTAATTTTACAAGCTCGTAGAACAAAACTTGTTAAGTTTAGTGGCAGTAATCATGTTCTAGAGCACGTCCCTTGTTCATCCTATCAGCCTGTATATTTCAATCGGTTTGTTGGTATTAAAATACCTTGAGTTCTTATATTATGTTTTGAAAACAAATTAGAACCAACATTTACTTATTCAAATTCAAGAAAAATCGATTGAATTCCTTCCAAATGCTGCTTTTTTTGGGAAGTCAAATCATGAAATTACTCCTCTGCTGTGGACAAAGCTGGCTTGTCAGACTCTTACTGACGAAAACCCATCCATGTTCCTTCCTTCGCCCATTATGTTCCAGGGCCGGGGTTCACCTAATCCCACAGCAAGTCCGAATCCATCTCTGGAGTTTCATTTAAAATTCACATCGTAACTTGTATAGCTAAGCTGCGACAAGTACCCTCGAATCCGAATCACATTTACTTAGGGTCTGCACCCGATCACAGTGAACTTTAACTTTGAAATTTCAAGGTACGTTTTGATAAAGGATTGAAGCATTGAATCAAAATAAGGCTATTTCAGTGAATCGGATTTAATTTGCATCACAAACGGTTCTCGTATGGCCCTTGCATCGACTATGTTTGTGTGACTTTCTGCCGAAGTAACTTGGATTTATTTAGGCTTCAAAAACTTTATATTGTTTACTTTATGTTATCTTAGAAAATGCACAATTTTGTTTGAAGTGTATCTAGATCAACACTAACAGCCGGTTATATCAAAAAAATATCAGGAATCGGAAGAACTGTCATTCAAGATCTGTCAAAATGGTGGATAAAATTGAATAATTTTGCTATTATTTTATTATTTTGCTATTATTGTATAATTATGGTGAAACAAAAACCTTACGATTCCATCGAGATATGCCCTTGATAAACTTAGCAACAGAGAAGACATGGCAAATTTTTATTATAAAATCTTAGCGAAGCTAATTCTAATTCACGTCTATAAAATTTTGAAATTCATATAAATATGTCCTTTCATTATTTGTGCATGCAGCTTAAAAGTAGAAATTATCCGTTTCATATCGTATTTAACAGTAAAAATCTGCCATATAGAAAAAAATACATACACCATATAGAAAAGAACCCAAATGAATTCTACTACGGAAAAGTACCCACTGGAATAAGAAAAACTTAATACTTCAAGTTCCCGAAGACAGCTAAAGCGAACGAGTTTAAAATGATACATTATACATACATTTAACTCTTCAGCTCCATTTAATACCGAAGGTGGAGCAGAGAAAGGCGAAAGACTGAGGTGGAATATTAATGCTTTTAAGTGAAGTAGTTCTCAGAATATGCTTTCTTCAAACTGTCATAAATCGTAGTAGACCTCTATAGCTATCAAAGATATTATTATAGTTAAATCATAGACTGTTTAATAAGGCCTTCTTCGGACAACTGCATAAAGTTTATAACTTTTCTATTTGCTTGTACACTGACTCATAAACCATTCATTTGTATCCTAGGTACAGTCCCTTCAGTCCTCCTCACATAAATTCACCAGATAATATACTCACTCGTACTAGTCAAATCAATAGTGCTTGTATAGAGAACTTATGGTAACTCCCCGGTACTGACGTACTAAACAGTATTGTACAATACACATTACGATACAGAACCACTTGAGTGTAAAAGCTGTAAAACAGATACACATCGTGACAAACAAATAAACGTCATGGCGAACAAAGCGACCCAGTTTCCAGACAGCGTTTTGACTCATAAAATAAAAATAAAATTACGTGTAATCTCTGAAGTGCGTGACAATCTGCAATGAGCTTAGTCGCCTTGGATCGTTAGGACGAACCACCAGCTTGCGAAGACCTGTCATCACTCACTAAACGCAAGGGAGAAAAGCTCTGATTTTTCTGGGCCTGGGAAATTAGACATCTTTATGTTACACCTGTTAAGGAGTTAAACTGAATAGATAACAAGAAATGTGTTGCCATTGTTTTATTGTGGAATGCGTGTCTTTTTTTTCTACAAATAATTTAGTAATGCTTATTTTTAACTTAAGTAACCTGTGGTTGTAAATTTTGGTGGATTCTACCTTTCATTGATGTTTTGTTATTCAGAAACTGGCTGAAAAATCTATTATCTAGATATAAAATCTAGATAACCAGAGAAAGAGTACATTAATAAGATTTGAAATTCAGGACACATTCATTTCAATTAAGGTGAACATTTCCCCATCCTTCACAACTTCCTTTCTGTTTTGCTGGGAAGAAGAAGTTGTCCTTGTTGGACAACTCCCCAGCAGCAAATTAGGGTAATTTCGGCGGCTGCGGGATGTTCCAAGGAATTACCGTAGTCCCAGAACACCAAGGGCCAAGAAATGAACATGAGGATGGCTTTAGTCAGTAAGAGTCTGACAAACACCGGGAGGAGTCATTTGATGGTTTTCCATTCGAAAAAAAAGGGTTCAATTCAAGCTACCGATCAAAACTGAAAGCGTTGCTAGTAACAAAAAATATGCAAAAGAAATAATATAATGGAGTATCCACACATTTCTAACGGAACCGACTCCAGACAATATAAGTTTCTAAAGCGCAGCTCTACAGATTTTTTGTCATTACTCGAGTCGACAGTCGTAGATTCAGTCATGGCGTTTTTATTCGTGACATCGTATTATCTGTTCGCAATTCTGTTTTATTCAATATCACATTGCCATTCTAGTGATAGAAATGAAGGTTGGTCTTTTGTTCTTTTGTCAGAATTTTAATTAGCTTGTATGTTTCCGTTTTTCGTAGTTTTGTTCTCAAAATCTGTGAGTGACTTGAAAAATTTTTGGTTTTCGATAATTTCGATGACCGATGACATCTATTTAAATAAAAATGAATCCCTATTTCTCTTGGTCACGGCATCACGATTTGGATAAAATTTGGTATAAAAATAAAGGGTATCCTGGAAAAGGTTTTAAGCTACTTTTTATCCGGGTGCGTGAAATAGTTTCCTCAGAACGCGGGTGAAACTGCGGGAAATAGTTAGTTATTTATAAATAACAGGTAGATGTTATTGGAAATCCGAACTTATTGTTTTAAACTTAGCTAAAACACTTTAATCTCTTAATGGGTAGGTACTATTGTTTTATTTGTTATTTTTAAACAAAGTAAATTTAATCTGGGTTTGTAACTGATTGATAGTATTTATTTTTGATTTTAATCCGGGATTCCGGAGCCGTATGACGTATTTTTGCTATGAGGTACTCATTGCAGGAGTGAGAGCGAACATAGTCATACGTCGTGATAAGCGTAATAGATAGATCTGATATAATAATTTAAAATAATGTATTAATGTGTAAAGTAATAAGCCTTTACGTTTAAAGTCACTTATGGCCAAGTTCATCGACAGATGGTTTCGTAATCGGAACGTTAAATAAAAATGTTTTTTCTTCTTTAAACTCTGGTTGGTAATGGACTGATTTAGAAATAATAAGATGAAAAACTGATTGAGTTGATCGGACTATTATCTTATCGGTGAACTTGGGCCTTAATATATTAAGCCAAAGTGAATAATTATCTAGTAAAACCGGTAATTTTCTTTGTTTATTAGATTCTCCTGATTGGCATCGTATATTGCATGGAGGTAACAATTCTAGTTCTATTTTTTTTTATTCTATTTAGAAATACATTTCCGTATCTACAAATAACAAATATTTTTATTACAATCTGGACATTCATTTATTTTACATATTTTATTTACATTTTTAAATATTAAATTATAAATATATATAAAAAACATTTAAAAATATAAAAATAGTACACCACCGGCAACAATTATTACAATTATTTTTAAAATGAATTTTGTTATGTTTTTTTTTAGGAATCAGAATAGCCGTGCCAACTTATGGTGAAATTTGTAACAGATATAATCTAGTTCGTAGTCAAAAGGTATAGTAAAGCATTTTCTTTTATTTTACCTATGGCGTGGCAAAAAGATACACTTTTTTATTTTTTCTAATATCCATGCATTTTAATGAGAATCTTCTTGAAAATTTAAAGATTTTTATTTAATAGAGGTCGATTTTTTTTCTTGTTTTTTTTTTCTTTTATGTTTATGGTGTTGTATAGTGAATAAGTAATGCATTATGCTTGCTTATAAGTGTGACTATAAATTACATTTCTTCTTTATTGTTTTAATAATATGAAAATGAATAACGAAAACGATTCTGCAGTCAGATTTTTGAAGGAATTGTTGTTTGACGTGACCTATTAAAGATATTACTTTTTAATGGATAAAGTCTGAAGTTTGGGGTGCTTATGGGCAAAGTTCTAAATGGTTATTCGAATTAATTTAAGCGTTTTACTGTGAACGAAATGCTAACGTAGCTTAGTAGGTAATAGCCGCAGCAATCGTTCGACCGAAGTTAAGCTACGCTTGCCACGCCTGGTTCATGGATAGGTGACCATCTGTGTCTTAAAGAGACTCCTCCATGCCTCAGAAAGCACGTTGGTCTCGCCTGTTATTTGTAGATCTATGTGAGGTCTGACAACTAATCTTACGAAGGGGTATTGTGTTACACAATTCTCAGCATCCAAATCTTAGTGGTTGCGGAGGTCAGATAAGCAGTCGCTCCATATAAAACACTAGCACACAACTGCAGCCGGTTAGACTGAAGCCGACTCCATTATAATTGGGAAAATTGGCAGATGATTTTTCTAAAAATAAATAAACAGACCAATATTAGAGGCCATATACAGGGTCATCTTCTTTTTAATTAGGTACACATATAGCTTAGTTACAGCCATACGGGTCCACCGATCAAAGGTTAAGCTGCACTTGGCGCGGTCGGTCCGTGGATGGGCGACCATCTATGACATAACGAAACTCCTCTGTGCCTCGGAAAGCACGTTACGTTGTTAGTCCCGGCTGTCATTTGTAGATCTTTGACAGTCGTTACGGGTAGTCAGAAGCCAGAAAGTCTGACAACCAGTCTTACCAAGGGGTACCCGGTAACTACCGGGTACTGGGTAAACTAACTAGGTTGTGGAGGTTAGATAGGCAGTCGTTCCATGTAAAACACTGGTACTCAGCTGCATCCGATTTAGACTGGAAGCCGACCACAACATAGATGGGAAAAGGCTAGGCAGATGATGATTCATCATAACATATGCCTGTTCATGACATACTTTTAAATTTTGACTATGTTCTAGTTAATATGCTTGCTGTGCAAAGGCCTGGATCCCTCGTGTCTCACATCATCAATGTCACACACAACTTCGACTACTACGACCACGACTGCGGCGACTACGACTAGATTGACTATTCCGACTACCACGGCTGCAACTACTACTACTACAGCTGCAGCAGCAGAGAAATAATTTTAAAATGTTATGCACATTTGGAACGTATTTCTGATTTTGCTTGTATTATTATAGATAGGTATAGTAAGTAGTAGAATAGATTGATAGAACATTAATATTTTTAATAAGATCAGAATTTACTATTATTATTTTTTGAAATGAATTGTCAATTCTAATTTTAAACCTTCTATTTGAAAAAATAAGATACACGGATATTTTATTTGGTTGAAGTAAAAAAATTAAATTAGTAGCTATCAACATAAGGTATTATTAACTTAAGATAATAAGATTTTTTAAATTTATTTTTATATTTATCTCATTTTGGGTTAATAATAAATTATTCGCGTTATTCCCTGAAAAATACAACCCATCTGAAATATAAATCTAATAAGCGGCAAGCAAATTTTACTGAAAAAAAGTTATGCGAAGTCAATTTAAATCAAGTATAATAGTATTGTTAAATTGTCCAACTTTTCTTTTGTATATTTCTGTCATTGTTCTGTATTGGGGTTCTGTCTACTATAGAATAAATGTTTTTATATTCCATTTTATTCTATTTTATAAAAGACGATAAAATAAAATGTTACTTTCTACTTCTTAGGGCTTTTTTGGTTATAATCTCGTAAGAGAAAATTATAAGACCAATAAAGGACTGCCTTAGAACTTAAGCCCAAGTTCACCGACAAGATAACGGTCTGATTAACTTAAAGCAGCTGTTTACCATAAATTCAAACTTGCAACTTTCGATGGGTAACGTATTATTTGAGATTTTTATTCTGAAACGGTCGATTACCAAACAAGGTTGAACTAGAAATTGAACTAAATAAAAAGAAAACTATTTCGTTTAACGGACCGATTACGAAACCAACAGTTGGTGAATTTGGCCTTTAAAGCGTTTTTTTTAATAACATCATGCTATCGAGGCAAACTAAACCAAAATATATTCCACCAACATCCTTTCGCCCTCCACTCAACCAGAAAATAAGGGATGTAACAAGTTAATTATCCTGTGACGTCAGCCGTGAGCACCCGTCAGATGGCTAGCTAACTCATCAGCAAGCTCTGACAGCCAAGCCCGATCATGGTCATTTTATTGACAGCGTCATCGCTACCCGTCCGTAAAATGCCTTTGACAACTTGTTAATAAAATGTATCAGGTAGACCGTGATAACAGATTTTCTCTCCGGAATTGTAATTTGACATGTTTTCAGTTGGAAAAAGGGATAGTACTATTCGTCCTGTATAGATAAATATATTATATATGCATCTCGCACTGATAATTGGATAATAATAATCTTCTTTTGGCTGTTTTCTCGTGGTCCCATTATTTTGTTCCTGATTTTTCATAAAATTGGCAGCACCAGGAAAATTTGTTTCTCGTAGACCCTTTTTACGTATATAGGACCTACCCTAAAAAAAAATTTTCGTAATTTTATTTTACCACTTTGTCGGCGTGATCGATATACATATCTATTCAAAATTTCAGCTTACTAGTGCCAGGAACCTCTGAGCTATGCCGCGGACAGACAGACTTACACACAGACAGACAGACAGTCGTTGACTACAGAAACCTAAAAAAAGAGCTCATCTGGTAGATTTAAGAAGAGAAGAATAAGATATCGAATCGGTCAAGGTTCATATGGGAGTAAGAGCCAAGTTCAACGACAGTTGTCAACTTCTTGTTCAACCCCGGCTTGGTTTTAGGAACCGTTTTAGGAATAAAACATCCAAATGGTAGGTTATCCATCGTAAGGTAGAAGTTTTAATTTATGGTAAACAGCTGTTTTCAGTAGATCGGACTGTTATCTTATTGATGAACTTGGGCCTAAATCACTTTCATTGTCGTCGCAAAATTCTTATTAATAATTATAAGTATTTTTAGGCCTATAGGTACAAGTTGCAAACTTTTCATCACAGAAGAATGGAAAATTCTCTCGTACCGTTAAATAAACTCATGATAGGAGCGAGATTAACAACAGCTGTCCTCGTATTGTCTTTCGATTGGATGACAGGCCTATTGTGCTGGGCGACGCAGTGACGTCTAATTTTGCAAACACTTGGAATTACGAAGACGTATTAATATTTTAGTTTGCTGATTTGCTCTCGACTTAATTTGTGTCTAAAGAGATTGAAAGAAAGAAAGAAAGAAAAGAAAGTATTTATTCTGGACATGCACAGGAAATAATTAGGAATTTCAAGAACAAAGAAGATTTTTGAAAGATTCAAGTAGTGTACTGGTATCTGGTGTAGTAAGTACCTAGTACTATGTTAATCTTATATTTTGTTTGGTGACGTCATCATCTCCCTTCCCTCATTCGTCGCCTGTTATTGTCTAATGCCGAATTCCAAACTCAAGGGTGCTGAAAAATCTATGAATAGCAACCACCGAGGTATGTAAATATACTTCTGTATACCAGGAAATTACAGAGTGAGAGAGAGAAAGTCACATGAAAGTCAATTTCTACCAGTCAACTTAACTCCCACCACAAAGGAACTCCGTTCCAATACTTACTAATATACTAAGTCCAAATATCTTAAAGTCTGCCTGTCTGTCTGTCTGTTACAGCTTCACGGGAAAACGGCTTAACCGATTGAGATGAAATGTGGCATGAAGGTAGACTGAAGCTTGGAGAAGGACATAGGGTTTTTATCTGAGTACGTGAAGTAGTTCCACGAGGATAAGGTTAAGACCGCCCATTGTGTCATCCTTGTAACAAATTTTCCAATGTCATAATGTTTTTCTTTTGGTATACATAATAAAGAATTTTCTATTCTATTCTATTCTATTCTATTCTATTCTATTCTAGACAGCTACTATGATCATAAATTGTAGAATATCAATTTCCTCAATCAAGAATCTCAGCTGTAGCCAAATGATCATTCTATTGTTCCCTGATTGGATAACACCAGTTACTATTATAAGTGAGCGCTCAAGCAGTTTGTAATCTTCTGGTGACGTCATCCGAGAAACTAATTTTGATTAGCACATTCTCACTAGATGCCTAGAGAAGTGATTAGAATACTGTATCTAATAGATATCTTTGTTTGAGATCAGCTTTTGTTCAAATGTTGACCGCATTGAATAAAATAGTGAAATATATTTTGGGATCCGATATTTATAAAGACGACCAATACTTTCCGTAATCATCTTTCTAGAAATAATCTTCTTGTCCAGAGAAGCGGCGAGTTGCAGCTTTGAGATGTCTTTATTGTAGTGTAAATCATTTTATTTAAAAAGGTAAGTTTATAGAAATAAATAAAAAAATATAGATACCCAGTTGTATGCAAAACCACAATTTTTTTTCACGGCTTTTCAAAAAACTAGGAAAGATTTTTATATTTTTGTACTAAATCTACGCGTCCTGCTGATACGAGTGTAACTGCTAAATTCTAAACTACAATTTCGCAGAACGAAAATTTCCAAATAATTGTTTGAATTGCTCCCTCTGTAAAACCTTTATCGGCTTGTAAGTTTGTTTCTTACAGATAGATAAAAGACTTTCGCCATAGTTTAATTATTTTTAATAGTGGTGCAACACACAGAAATTTAGGGTATTTTTTAACCGACTTCAAAAAAAGGAGGAGGTTCTCAATTCGATCGGTATTTTTTTTTTTTTTTTTTTTTTTTCTATGTATGTACACCGATTACGCTGAGATTTATGATCCGATTTACGTGATTCTTTTTTAGTTTGATGCGGAATAGATGCCATTTGGTCCCATAAAAATTTCACATGGTTTGGCCCAGTAGTTTTCATTTTGTGAACATTTTTTACATTTTTGTTTACATCGATGACGTAATTGTTTCGGAGTCGATTTATATTTTCCGTTCCCGTTTCTTGATCTATATTGTTTAAAGCTGCACCTTTCGTAGGCTTACCCATAGCTACTTAAAAAAAAACTATTTAACATATAATTATGACAATAAAAACAACGAAATGTTATAGCCTTCCTTATGTAATCTATAAAAATCCTGTAAAAAATACTGTAGTTTACAGAGCAACTTATTACAGACACTAAAAAGTAAAAAATAAATTTAAAAAAACTACGTTTAAAAAAACCGACTTCAAAAAAAAAACTAAAAAGTATTAAAAAAGTATAAAATAACTTAATAAAGATTTAACACAAACCTAATACCTTTAATATTAATAAAACACCATTATTTGTATGTGTTACCTATTGACAGGTTTGAAGTCGGTGCCAAGTCCTAAACAAAATGAAATTCCTAAAGATTAACCTACGTAAATAAACTTAAAGAACAATGTGAATTAATGTGAAACAGATGAAAACTTTTTAATACCTGAATGAGTAACACTATTACATTTGGCTTGGCACCGACTTTAAACCTGTCAATAGGTAGCACATACAAATAATGGTGTTTTATTAATATTAAAGGTATTAGGTTTGTGTTAAATCTTTATTAAGTTATTTTATACTTTTTTAATACTTTTTAGTTTTTTTTTTTGATAAGTGTATTACTTAAAAACAGATTTGGACTGTGTTATATTTTATTTATTTAAAAATATCCTTATTTGTGAGTAGCTCCACTATTTAGGAGACTTCAAAATCTGTATGTAGTTTGAGGGATATTTACTGAAGTAAAACTGAAACCAGCCACCAAGCGACTGGCGTAGTTTTATTTAATTTTGCTTTTTCAGTACCGCTGACGTGGACCGAGTGTTTACATTGGAGCCGCTTTTTTATTAAAATATTTATTTACTTTATATTTATTTTTTGAATAATAATTCTTTGTGTTTTTATAAATGAAGCTATATTTTTAGGCATGTGCACTTTCGATATTATGGTGGTAAAGTGAACTACTTAACCGATTATACAAAGTGGGAAAGGCTGACTGTAAATATTGTAATAAAAAATCCTTATATACCTTTCCATACTAATATCATAAATGCGAAAATGACTCTGTCTGTTTATGTAGAATCAAAATTGAAAATCTCAAGATACTTACCTTATTCTAAAAACAAACAATTCTTAACAAATCTTTGTTTTCCCTGTCTCTGTTTACATCCGAGCCATCAGAATTTGTTTATTTTTTTTTCATCTTCTTATCTTTTGTCCTTAAACTTTTCCTGTCATAAATGCCTCTATTCAGAACTTTGTTCTAACATTTCAGAACTTCTGACAGGACATGACGTGTTCCGTGCTGTGAATTTTAAAGTGGTTTTTATTGTTTTCATTTGTGTACGTGAGTTTTTATTATATCGCACCGCCATTTTTATTTCATTAACGTTATGTTTATGAGGAGGTAATTTAAAAGCAGCGGTTTTTTGGTCCTTTAATATATCCATTTAAGCTTTTGCGGGTGACTTCTTCTACGTGGACTTCAAATTAGGTCCAAATACCTACCAAATTTTATCGAAATTTGTTTAGCCGTTTTTGAGATTAGCGCGCACAAACACATCTCCTCTTCTGAATTATTACAAGTATATTATATTTGAATGATTATTGGAGCTATTTTCACAATACTTTTACCTATCCTATGCTAATATTTAAAAGACAATATAAATTAATTGTCGCGCGGTTCACGCTTCTAACATACAATAGTTTAAACATCTAAGAAGACGTTTATTAATATGCGTATATCAGTGTATGTACTAACATAAATTTCATATTATGTTATTACAAGCAGAAACTTGCCGGAAACTGCAATCTGTAGACCATAGAAATATTTATTCAAGCGAAAGTCGAAACTGCGCTCCACAGCGCTGAAGCAGATGGTTACTCAATCACTATGACTACTCACCCGTCATACCTACCCTGCCAACAAAATATTTACCTACTTGTACCTAGTTTATTCTTACGAGACATAAATCTGCAACGCCGGAATAGGCCAAATTTTATACAGCAATAAACTTCTTCTCGCAATGTCACCTTTTCTGTCTTTTACGATTTCACAGGAAAATCGGCAAACGGCTAAACCGATTTCGATGACATTCGGTATGGGTTTAGATGCCTAGGGAAGGACACAGAATAGTTTTCTAAATAGTGTGCGTGAAATAGTTCCCTTAGGCTAAGTTTACACTTTAACACAAATGTCAGACATAAATGTCAGCTGTCGAAAAAGTATGCGTATCGTCAGTGATTTTTCATTGGAATATACTTGCATCTTACGTACTCGTACTATTTATTTAAATTTATGACTATAACCATATCTTTGGATGCTGCAAATTGTTATTTAGGTACACATATGAAATATACATTTTGCTCTGGTATGGTTGTATATGTATGATTCGAAAATCGCTTTCTATACGAATACTTTTTCAAAGGTGATTCATGCTAGGCCCACTGTTCACACTTCAATAGTTTATTTGTGCCGATGTCACGACACTTTTCCCGTATCACAATAATTGTCTCACACACACTTAGAATGGCGGGAAAAAGCTGGTTTAACTTAAGTGTAAGAATTTTAAAATTGATTCAGTAGTTCCAGAGATAACCCAATGTTAATATATTAAGAAAAAACAAAAAAAAACAGATATCAGTTTGCCAAGATATTATATTAGACACTGTTTACTGTTATAATTATTCTCTAATTAATTTTATTTTCCATATAATTATGTTTTGGTTGCGGCTTTCATCAATGGTTTAGTGGGAATGAGAACGACGGTTAGACCTTCCATGTAGCTTTGCTGGAGAGGGTGATATCTGAAACAAAAGATGCACATTAAAAAACTGGCATGGTATTTTCAAATCTGTGTTCTCAATCTCAAGGTCGAATGTTAGTTGCATGGTTACTAGTAGAAGATTATGTGGAATTCTTTTCCGATGTGCTAATAATGGTTATTTATTACATAACAATAAATTTATTAAAATATATAAGTATTTTATTACGGAATACCGAAGAAATGCTTTCAGTTTTTGAACAAAATTTACAGTTTAGCATATTAATTAATAAATAGACAAGGTAATAAGTTATGTCGTGTCCATTGAAGAGATGAGAATAAAATTAAAGCCACAGTGTCAACACAATATTAACTAATTTATCAATCCAGAAACATATACGTATATCTTTCTGAAATATCTTTAAAAGTAAGTCAAAAAATACTTCTGAAATACGCAGGCCATATTTAAAGATACGCTTATTATTCTCAATAAAAAAACCTTGCTTCTACCAAGCTCAAGTTACAACTATCACGCAGAGAAATCATGAAATCTCGTCTAAACAATTAATACCTGTCATTAAATCTTATTAAATAGGTCCACATAATCTTCATACGCGTATAAACTACTACAGAGGCCTCACAATGGCCTATTATAATTTACATATTGTTCGACAACAATACCTCTAGCTGGCTATTGTTTGATCGTCCCAGTCTGAAAGCTTCTGGTACTTCGAAATTATGAACACTTTCGGGCTCAGGCCATTCGAAAACACCATCGTCAGCATTCTCATCAGGTTCCTCTTCGACTTTTACATTGGCTTTGTGCTTCTTGTGGTGATTAGCTGGAACTAAAATTAAACATATTTAATACTAGCATTTTCCGCCGGTGTCGCTCACATCCTCATCTACTGAGTGTAAATCGGATGAAAAGTATCCTATGTGTTAATCTAAGTAATAAAATATGTGAGTAACTATCAAACTTTCGTATATTTATTCGTATATTGTTAGTTGGATGTAGTTCTATTGTATAGTTTTTCCCGGTAATTAAATAAGAACTATTTAATCCATAAGAGAGCGTCATTTGAATCACTGTGGTCTATAATTATTTAAAAGTACCTACTAATCAATGTTTTTCTAAAAATGGCTCTTTTACTGAATATGATAAAAACATCGACTATACGTAGGAGTTCTGGGGGGTTAGACAAGTGGCAAAACGCTAACGCTCAATGTATGGGAATGACATATAGCTAGTCGTAAACGAATGTCATTCCCATACATTGAGCGTTAGCGTTAGCGTTAGCGTTAGCGTTAGCGTTTTGCCACTTGTCTAACCCCCCTGAGGTTTCTAGCAAATAAAAACTTTTTTGGAAGTTGGTGGATTTTTTCTGTAAACAAAGCAATATTTCTTGTTACGACAGTTCTGTGATGATTTGAGGAGTTCCGTTCTATATCTCTGAAGTTCATGAAAATATTTCCATGGGACTACCAAAAAGCATCTAAGAGTAGTCGAGAAACATACACAAAAATAAATCCGATGAATTGAGAACTTATTTGACTTCAAACAATTTTTTTTTTTATAAAAATAAAAGGCCCTCCCCCTTTTATAAAAAAGTATTTAAATTGGTTCTTCGTCATAAAAGTTTGCTATTTACAAAAATATAAACATATGTAAAATTCATACAATAATTATCGTCATATACCTATATATCTACAGCTAGTGAGATACCAACTGCCGTAGTCGAGAAAAAAGTTAGGTAATTAGCAATCCAGCGTAGTGTTCGTTACTGTGTGATCATTTTTCCCTTAGTAATCTCTCTTGATTGTTTTTTTATTGGAGTTGACAAGAACCCTCGTGTGGGCAATAAAATCACTTCCTAATTTGTTTTTGTATAAATAACTAACTACACAATTATGGGAAACTGAACGTATGTGGAAGCAAGAGACAGCATATGGTGTGGGAAAGAAAGGGCAATAGGTACGGAAGAAAAAGAGGATAAGACATTATTGTAATTTGAATTAATTTTACGCTTTCACGGCAAAACGTTTAAACCGAATTGGATGAAATTTGGTATGAGGATAGATGGGATCCAGAAGACTCCGAACGCGGGTGAAACCGCGGGAAACAGCTAAAGAAGATACGATAATCTGATCCGCCAAATATTAAGATTAAGATAAATAAATAAATAAACTTTTTTTACAATAAACATGAAAGCTATGTAATATTATACATGTACATAATATTATAACTGCACACTGTAACAATTCCGGGGTCGCGGGGTCATAATAATCTGGACTGGTAGAAACAGGACACAAAGACTGAAATATGTAGCAAATTAATCTAGTAAGTAGAGCTTCCCTTGGGTTTGTGCTGTAGTATGCTCCAGAGGATAATAGCTAACAATAGGACTCGACTGGAGCATACGTTTTCGAAGTAGGAAGAAAAATAGTTATCCTTGATTAGGTAGAATTATTTGCACTATGTTTTAGCTTTTACTTTCTATTGGTCGGTTGTACCAAACTTACCTATTATCATTTTTATATTTTACTAGCTTCTGCCCGCGACTTCGTCCGCGTGGAATAGTGGTGCTCCGCTCCTATTGGTTTTAGCGTGATGAAATATAAACTATAGCCTTTTTCAATAAATGGGCTATCTAACACTGAAAGAATTTTCAAATCGGACCAGTAATTCCTGAGATTAGTAGCGTACGCAAAAAAAGTAACTTTTCTGGTTGATTTCTTACACCTTGTGTCCGAAAAACCCAAATATCTTAAGGAACCCTATTTTTTTTTCAAAATAAAATTTAGCCTATGTTACTCGTGGATAATGTAGCTTTCGAATGGTGAAAGAATTTTTAAAATCGGTTCAGTAGTTTTTGAGCCTATTCATTACAAACAAACAAAGTTTTCCTTTTTATAATATTAGTAAGTATAAGTATAGATATAGATTTTTCTACGAATATCACAAAGAAATATAAATAAATAATTGCCATAGATTTAGAAATTTTATGTTATCAATACATATATAATTAGTAACTAAACATTTATAATCATGGTATAAGTTAAAGGTGAACCAATAGTGGGCTGAATTTCAACTTAGTAAAATAAACTGAGTACCTATAATAACTTTAGTTACTGTTTTACACTGAGTAGGTAGATACCCAAACAGTAAAACAATACATACTTTGTTAGTTTAAAATTTTACACAAACACAAGTAGGTTACACTAATTACAGACATAATTACGGGGAGTTTCTGAA
Source organism: Pyrrhia umbra (assembly GCA_963891755.1). Classification (NCBI taxonomy): domain Eukaryota; kingdom Metazoa; phylum Arthropoda; class Insecta; order Lepidoptera; family Noctuidae; genus Pyrrhia; species Pyrrhia umbra. The sequence continues at coordinate 4,307,075 of OY982934.1, read as the reverse complement.
TTTTGTGACATTGTGTTGGCAATTAGCAGAATCATAATTGCGTACATTGTCTGAATTTAAAGCGTTTTATTTAAGTTCAGTTTCGCCCAAAATTAGTTTAACAGATATGACCTTTTCGACGTCGTATGGTACGTTTACTTTAATTGTAGTAATATTAGTGTTATTTCTGTGAAAATAATTAGAGCTTTAAGGTGATAATTATAGTTAGGTACTAGCGTGAATAAGGGCCTAACACACATGATATTAAAAAAAAAACAGTTTAGAGAATTGCGAAATTACAACCGAGTATTATATTTTATTTTAAATGACAAAATCTATACATTTAAAATACTTTGTCCTGACCGACTGTCGGATCAACCTAAACCGCTGATCGTAGAGACCTTAAACTTGAAGGGTGTGTTCTTTGTATCAGGCATAGGCATCCGATAAGAAAGGATATTCCGAAATTCTACCCGGGGGTGAAAAAGGGGGCACAGTTTGTATGAAACGCTGTCATTTTAATTTGAATTCACATAGCCCACGCGGGCGAAGCCACCGACGGAAAGCTAGTACATAATAAATGAACTAAAGACCGCTAATAAAGCGAAAACATTTTAAACAAAAGTGTATGTAACGCTTACATTATAACATATCCATAAATTGTGATAGACAAAATTTAGAATTTTAAACGTCACGTATCTCAGAGTCGTTGAATATTCATGAAGCGCGTCCTTGTTACCAAGGTGAGAGAAATGATCCGTCACATGTAATTATATTCTAACTCAACGCGGCTAAGTTATAAAGTGACAAGCAAATTTTCCTACGGAAGTTAATGCTTCGATAAGCGCTATCGCTAAGCGTGGAATAACTGATCTCATTCGATTTTTAAACTTGTGTTTTTTATGAAAATTGTTGTAGTGGTTGAGGTACCTGCATCTCGTATACAAGAGAACGCGTACTAAACCGGGCAAGCACCAATATGACTTGTCTAAAGTCATATGTACTTTCTAAGTATATCTTTGGATGTTTGAAAGAGTCACTGCGCCCCCGGAATGCAAAGGGCTGACAGGAACATGAATGAGTTTTAGTCAGTAAGAGACACTGACACTGACTGACACTCCCTCCCACCTTACCCACGGCGGGAGGAGGCATTTGGTGATTTTCCATCTGAAAAAAAGACCCTTCTGACTAACGGAAAAGGAAACCATCGTTAGAAAATCTAGACTAGAATGTCTAAAATCACCAATCCGCTTTGAACAAACCTGTTGATCAATGCTCATACCTTCTCTGTATGAGAAGATGCCTATACCCAGCAAGGGATAGTCAATAGGCCGATGATGATAATAATGATTATAGTAACTCTGTCTGTCTGTCTGTTATGCTCTCACGAGGAAATGACTAAATCGATTGAAATGACATTTGTTATGGCGATAGATTCAGACTTAGAAGGACGTAGAATATTTTTACTGAGTGCGTCAGTCTCAGTCAGTCTCAAGATGAAACTGCAAAAAACAGCTAGAATTTTATAAAGTCGCGTGGCGACGCAAAAAAAAAGATTGCAAAATGTCTGATGAAAAACGGTAGTAGAACAGTAGGTATTAAATTAAAATGTCTCACCGAATTTTCTGGAAACCTCATTACTATTAATGAATTTAAGCTTAACGTTCCTGGTATTAATTTGACAACATTTTATGAAATACTCTCTACCAGTTTTCTGGGAAGTATTTGTTCATATTTTCAGAATTTGTAGGTAACAAATATTTTATTAGTTGAAGAAAAGAGCTTTTTGTGGAAGAGCTTATCCGCGGAAGTACTATCATAATACCTATTTCTTTATTACTACAATAACTATTTCCTGAAGTTTTACCCATGTATACTTACATATAGACCCCAATCTATTTAATATTCACCTAGCTTCTATTCTTGACGTTGTATAAGTACCTGTAATTGGTCTATCTTCTTCTTCTATACTTATAATAAATCTGTAGAGAGGTCAATTCTGTACATGAAATATATTTCCAAAATAACTATCAGGGGGTGATTAGGGATCGATACTGATGCCAAAAATGCACTAATCTCAGGAACCGCTGGTCCGATTTGAAAAATTCTTTCAGTGTTAGATAGTCCATTTATCGAGGCTATAGGCTATATATCATCACGCTAAGACCAATAGGAGCGGAGCATCACTGTTCCACGCGGACGAAGTCGCTGGCAGAAGCTAGTATGAAATAAAAACCTTTTGACTTTGACAAACCGGATAATATTGTACATTACGGTTAGGTGAGAAATGGTTAAACTTCAGATTACAGGTTTTTTATAAGTAAGACGGTTGCTCACTTAAACCCATCTAAGTTCTTCCTTTAGCCCGTTGCCTTCCTCCTAACACTTTCGAACATCCCCAGCGTCGGCGAGCTATGAACGCGTACACCGTACACTAAGCCTCTGTTGTTGCTGATAATCACCTGACTGGACCTCCCGAACCTACCTCGACGAGCCAGCCCGTGAGCTGAGATAATAGCTTTAAAATTCCCGATTGTATTAATCACTAGCTTCTGCCCGCGACTTCGTCCGCGTGGAATAGTGGTGCTCCGCTCCTATTTGTTTTAGCGTGATGAAATATCCCCTTCTTCAATAAATGGGCTATCTAACACTGAAAGAATTTTCAAATCGGACCAGTAGTTCCTGAGATGAGTAGCGTACGCAAAAAAAGTAACTTTTCTGGTTGATTTCTTACACCTTGTGTCCGAAAAACCCAAATATCTTACGGAACCCTATTTTTTCCAAAATAAAATTTAGCCTATGTTACTCGTGGATAATGTAGCTTTTGAATGGTGAAAGAATTTTTAAAATCGGTCCAGTAGTTTTTGAGCCTATTCATTACAAACAAACAAACAAACAAAGTTTTCCTCTTTATAATATTAGTGTAGATAATATGTATTCTGATCCAGCCTGTCCCTTGCTGTCCTCCCCCAGCGACGCCCTAAGCCGAGGTCCGTACCCCACTAGGGAATGCCCTTAGCGTGTAGTCGACCTAAATTCATTTAAGGTGACGGTGCTACGGTGCTACGGTGACGCCTCACCATAAAGGCTGTCCGTTTGTCAGCCATCTTAAAACGAAGCTCAGAATTAGGTATAGAATTTCTATTAGAGACAAGAGACGTAGATAATTAAAATATTTCTGGCCCTGTTTAACATACCTATTCAATTTCAAACATAGTACGTAATATTGGGTAGAGTCTAAATCAAAAGCAATATACTTTAATGTAAATACAAAACACAAATATAATCCACTCAAAGAGCAAATAGCATATTTCTAAATTCATTACACATCAGATGATTTTGGAATAGGAAAAACCGACTCCTTAGCGCCTACTATAACTTTAAAATTATCAAAGTTATCTAATTTTCTATTTTGACATTGATATTTTTCCCTATTTAGTTATTCCTGCCATATAAGATTTTACCATTTATCAGCAATTTTAAAAAACGATAATTATAAGAGTTTTCTAGTACAATCATCAAGTAACACAAATATTTACTCTGTACTTACTACACCAAACTAGTAATTAATCTAATCAAATCTAATATTGCCAGCCTTTTGGGTACACGTCCAGTTGAAGGCGACGAGGAAAAATGTTTGACGCCATTTTTATTTTGGTTGGATTCATATAAGAATCATTATGGATTCTATTTTTAGTTTTTCCTACTGTAAAAAATATAAATACTTTAACGATTAAATCCGTATTCGGCATGTAAAACTTTATCCAAAATATTTGTAAATAAATTGTCTAAGAAACTTTCTTAACCTTAATTATATGAATGAATAATAAGACGAAAACCACCAATGAGGATCCGTAACGTTTTTAGTTGACAATGCAGATTTGTAGAGCTAAGTAATCCTTAACATACAGTGCAAAAATTTTTGATCTACGATAAAAATTGACGAAGTTATGACCAAATTACTAGCGAAGTTCACCGAGCGGTCGCCGCGATAGCTGTGACGTCACTCCAACGGTTAGCCGTTGGCAGCAGTATGGCGCGCAGTGTTTTGTTTGATTAATTGTGACTTTCAAACAAATTAAGTGTCCGATTTGTGTCTAATTCACCTTTTCAAACATGTATTAATATTGTATAGTGCCAAAATGTACAAATACTTCTATTATTACCTTAGAAAAATTATTTTTAACGTGCCGAAAAACGCAAAACTTCTTCAAAATGGTATCCTGTTGTAAAGAGATGATTGATGATGATTTTTTCAAGCCATCCTAAGTAGGTACATACTGAATGAATTATTTGTAACAATGAACGAGGTGGCAAAAAATAGCCATTGAAAACCAATATTAAGGTTTCCGTTATAGATCGACAAGTATATAGGGAACTATGAACTAAATAAAGCGCAAGTTGGTTAAATAGCCATCCGCGAAATGATCCGCATAGGAATGAACGAAAACAACATTTGTTTATTAAGATTTCTGTACCAATACATTATATTCATTATTTTTTACACCTACCTACTGCTGCCTCCACACAATCACCGATGATCGCGGTGATTTGCTATACATTGCTGCGTTGGATGAAAAACTCTCAAGAGTTTTTGAGAGTTCACAGCAATTTACAGCGATTCACCGCGATAATAGCCGATTGTGTGGAGGCCTAAAGATTTTAAATCAATATCTTAAGATTACTAATAAGTAACGTAGATTAACTTAGAACTAGATTACTGAGATAATCAAATGTCATGAAAGAATCCACCTTTGGAAGATTATCTGACTGAGCTCGCACAAAACCAGCCTCTACTTTATTAGTACTCATATTTTAGGACGTTTTATACTCAAATATCACAAAACACACTCTAACAACACTTTACGTAAAATAAATTGCCAAATATACTGACCAACCGCGTCGCAGCTCCGCCGAATAGTGAAATATGAATGCAGACTGCGCTCGGTTCCGTTGGAGTGACGTCACACGCTCCCGCGGACATTAATTTTTAGCGGCCGGAACGGCAAATGTTTATTACTTAATATCTTCATAAGTAATGGTCCGATTTCGATAATTCAAAAAGATATATCATTCTTATGTCATAAAGAATAACATAGATACTAGTTTTATTGAATTTGCTATTACATTACTGATCCTCATTAAACTGAATTAAACCAAGTCAGAGTTCATAAAACCGCCAATTCCAAAGTGTCACCGAACAAATTTGTGACGTCACTAGACGTTACAAACTTCTCCATCATTTACCTCACCACTCACCTTCGGCAGCAGTATCTCTTGTTTTCACGAATATTAATGAGATTTGGAAGTTAATTTTATTGTTACAAAGTTATACTTCTTTAAGTTAATAACATCTCCCTTTGGTTTTAAACTTCATGAGCGAATATTCATTCGTAAACTAAAAAACAAGATGGCCGTTTCGGTGTTTTGACATTCGATAAACAACCGTTCCTTTTACGGACCTCACTTCACTCAAAATATCTATGCTAAAACCTGTTCTAGATGACAGTGCGAGAGAGATGGAGCTATTCAAAAGGAATAGCACCATTTCGTTTTCACACAGGAATCTGGATTACTATCTATACAAAGGTCCAACCTTTGTATTATGATGGAAGCTTTTCATATGAAGGGTCAGGATTATTCTTTTAAGTATTGTGTTATCTGTCAAACCAGACACGAACATGCCAAAAGAAGGCTTATGAGCTTGTGTTGAACATAGGTTTAACTAGGCTATGTCATTTTTACTTATTCAGAATTGAAAATTTATTTTTTAACTTTTGTTCTAGATTTATATTGTTGAAAATATATAACTTACTAGCTGTTTCCCGCGGTTTCACCCGCATCCCGAGGGAACTAATAAGCGCACCCGGGTAAAAAGCCTATGTTGTTCCTCAGGGTCTATTCTATCTCTGTACCAAATTTCATTTATATCGGTCCAGTAGTTTTGGCGTGAAAGCGTAACAGACAGACAGACAGACAGAGTTACTTTCGCATTTATAATATTAAGTAAGGATTAAGTTATTCATTAAGTAATAATATGACACGACGTGAATAGTTGTGGTGGCCTAGTGGTTAAGGCACCTGCCTCTCGTGTACGAGTGTGCGGGTTCGAAACCTGGCAAGTACCAATTTGACTTTTCTAAAGTCATATGTACTTTCTAAGTATATATTAGACGTCACTGACTAACGGTGAAGGAAAAAATCGTGAGGAAACCTGGACTTTAGTCTGAAATCGCCAATCCGCCTTGAGCAAGCGTGGTGATCAATGCTCATGCCTTCTCTGTATGAGAAGAGGCCTGTGCCCAGCAGTGGGACAATATATAGGCTGATGATGATGATGATGACACGACGATTTAGGGCCAAGTTCATGGATGGTTATATGTATAATCGGCCTGTTATACGAAAACGTTTATTAACCACGTATCGGGAATTTTCGTGTTGTCAACTTTGTTCAACCCCGGCTTGGTAATAGACCGTTTTAGGAATAAAAAACCCAAATGATAGGTTATCCATCGTATGGTAGAAGTTTTAATTTATACTAAACAGCTGTTTTCAGTTGATCGAATCGGACCGTTATCTTGTCGGTGAACTTGGGGCTTAGAGAGGAAAATTTATCGTATTTTTTTTATTTTTTTCATTAGTTTTTTTAATGAATCTAATTACATAATCTGACATGGTAAATAGTACAATGAGTATGGTGTCGGTGTACTTGTTCATTGAAATGGGATAAAACAAGACGGAGTTGCCTATATAGTACAATTAAGTCATTTCAAAGAATCAAAACACCTTAATTATAATGGCATTAATTGAGATGTTTAGTTAAAATGAACAGTGCTAAATAACTTTTATTGCTGTCGGTCCCTACATCAATTATTACTGTTTAATTACTTTTCTGGCTTTTAAAGTAATTTATAATTGGTTCTATTTAGAGATGTGGGAAAACAGAGTCGTCATTTGTTTTGTAACAATGTTGTTCAATTTTATTAGAATTTAATATCTAGGCGATAATCATTTGGAAGCAACGAATGACTTTAGAACTCTAACAGTCGATTGTACTAAAAAAATATGCGTTTACTTATCGTTCAAGATCTATCAAAATGGAGGATAAAATTGGATAATTTTGCTATAATTTTATTATTTTCATCTAAATGTTTATGATATATGTTTACTTAATTATTATACTTATGTACTGATATCAAAAAAATATATTAAAAATATGCTAATTATTGACATCATGTTTTGTGATATTCATAAATATTAGTAGAACTATAAAAAGTGGTATTTGATATTATTATGTAAGCATGTAGATTATAATATCAAAAATACATCATGTGGTAATATATATTGAATTATTCAAGTAGAAGAAGCATTTTACATACATAAGCTTTTAGTCACAACACATCATTACCGAAAATCAGAAAAATGTTTCCAAAGAAAACATTCAACGAAACATTCATGAAATTGAAATATTCTACAGAACTTTTGCTTGGCATTTGCTTAATGCAACTTTAGATATTCAGACTCTGAGTATACTTCTATTTGTTTTGTCAGAACTAAGCCAATATCGTCTATTGATGTTTGGTCTAGAATCTATAATCTAGATAACAGATCTAGACTATTAGTTTTGTAATCACTACAAGCTGACCTTCGTGGTTTCGCCCATGTCTTGTGGTAGCTACTTCACCTATTTAGCCTGTAACGGTCTTCAATGTCCTTTAACGAGATTCACCTTAATCTGTTCAGTCATTTTACCGTGGAAACGTACCGACTGCGATTTATTGTTAGAACTTGTTATTTACCCTTTGACGTGACAGTTGTGCGTTTATTTACTTAAATAAATATGTAAAAGAATGTACAAGTATCACGTCATGCATATTACAACTGTTACGTCATATATATCTATACTAATATAATAAAGCTGAAGAGTTTGTTTGTTTGAACGCGCTAATCTCAGGAACTACTGGTCCGATTTGAAAAATTCTTTCAGTGTTCGATAGCCCATTTATCGAGGAAGGCTATAGGCTATATATCATCACGCTAAGACCAATAGCAGCGGAGCACCACTTATCGACGCGGACGAAGTCGCGGGCAGAAGCTATTAAACATAAAAAAAAACATTTCCTAAAATCTATTGATGATTATAATATTACAAAGTACACTGACGGACTAATAAACTGCATCAATGTTCAACCTTTGAAAAAAACATTTTAACCAAGTATTCCAACTTTTTATATAAATTTAAATTGAAACCTATAGTTTGGTTCGTTAACTTCATAACAGCGTAATATCATTACCCCTAAGGCTTCGTTCACACGGCATTGTCCTGCACGTTTTTTTGTAATCGTTTTTTTAACGTATAGTCAACCGGGTGTTCACACGGTAAATTTTCATTCGTGAAAAAACGAATAGCCGCAGTCTCCACACAGTTGTCACGGTGAGTGGACGTCAGTGATGGATCCACGCTTGGTTGTAGGCTTTTATATTGGTTTAATCGAAGGCGCCACCGTTTTGTCCGCCTACAGACCAGAAGGTTTGGATACATCCTATAAATAAGGCGTACTAAACTATTTGAGAAGTTATACAATGAACTTAGAAACGATGAAAAGAAGTCTCATGTTCGGTTGCTATTCGATAAAAAACGTGTGAACATGCTGCCGTGTGAACGAGACAGAGCTATATTATGTGCCACTGCAAACCGAATACGTTAAAGTTCATTCGATTTGCTTGACAAGTCCGTTGAGTATTCGTTTGAACGTATAAACGGTGTACGATATTTTGCAGTACAAACGCCATGTGAATGGTTCTATGTACAATACATGTGCCACTATTTATTCGTTAAGACGTATACTGCAATAAAACGTGCAGGACAATGCCGTGTGAACGTAGCCTAAGTGTGTGTTTGGAAAGGGCCATTCATTTTTTTTTTAAACAAAAACTTTGATGCAATTTCTTTGTCTGGGGGTATAGGTACCTACGCTGTTTTGTAAAATGTGTAATTAAAATTACATGCATGCTGCTGATACACTATTACTGATGTATGCGGAAAACTTTTAGCGCCACCTATGAATATTTGCATAAACTAATTTATGCAACAATAGCGCACTTAGTGCCGATATGCACCACATTGAGCAGGCATCTGTAACCTTATATTTACTTGTTTTACAACAGGTAAACTTCAGCACAATTAATACTGCCATCTACTGACATTCTTATTAGTTTTCAAACTAATATTATAAAGCGTAGGTATAATATTATAAGCAAAGTTAGTTTGTTTGTTACTGTTGTTTGTTTGTAACGTTGTTTGTTGTTGAAAAAAAACTCGTAACCTATTCTGGTTACGAGCTTTTTTTTCGTAAAATCAATTGGAACAGACTATAAGTCCTGCCACACAATAACCACAAAATATAACCCTTAAATAAAAAGATAATTATAAAGTCTACGTAGGTGGGTTGCGGCATGTTCGAAAGAATAACCGCAGCCCTGGAACGTAAAGAGCAAAGAAAGGAACATGGATGGGTTTTAGTCAGTAAGAGTCTGACATTTCATCCCGTTCTGCCCACAGTAGTATTCATTTAATGATTCTTCTATCTTTCTATCTTCTATCTAAAAAATCTATCGCCTAAAAAATGCCTACCTAGGTGCGCGGACGTCAATAACTAGCCCTTTTTAGGGTTCCGTAGTCGACAAGGAACCCTTATAGTTTCGCCATGTCCGTCTGTTTGTCCGTCCTTAGCATAGCTCAGAGATTCTTCGTACTAGAAATCAGATTTTTATAGATATGTATATTGCACACCCTGTTTAAGACAGGGAAAGTTACAAGCTATAGTTACCACCAAAAAAAAACCTTACTATAAATATATGTCTTCAAAGAAAAGACTACACAACAAAAATACTACAAACATCACTCACCAGCCATAACCGCCACCGTCAAAAGTACAACACACAATAATAGAAGAATAGATCTCATTGTAGGTACCAAGTATTTCCACAGAATACTACCAGAGTGAAAAATATAGACGCTTTTATATTTACAAGAAAAGGGAAAACACCTCCAGTCTGTAATTTTCTAGTAATTTTGTCCCAACTGATAAGATACTAGTTAAAATTGCTTTGTAATTATTGTTATCACAAAAAAAAATGTTTTTTCCGTTCGTCTACATAATTGGTACTTTTAATATCCTTTAATGATGTCTAGTATGGAGTTTCTTGCCGGTTCTTCTCCATAAGACCCACTACTTGGAACCGTGCAACTAATTTGACTTTTCATAAGTGGTTTATTTGTAGGCCTATCTATCTTCTATATCTATACTTATAATAAATCTGTAGAGAGGTCAATTCTGTACATGAAATATATTTCCAAAATAACTATCAGGGGGTGATTAGCGATCGATACTGATGCCAAAAATGCAATCAGTAAAATTTTTGTCTGTCTGTCTGTCTGTCTGTCCGTCTGTCTGTCTGTCTGTCTGTCTGTCTGTATAAACTCTATAGAAACAAAAACTACTCGACGGATTTTAACGAAACTTGGTACAATTATTTGTCATACTCCTGAGATGGTTATAGTATACTTTTCATCACGCTACAATCAATAGGAGCAGAGCAGTGAAGGGAAATGTTGTCATTTTGTTTAAACGCGCTAATCTCAGGAACCGCTGGTCCGATTTAAATAATTCTTTCAGTGTTAGATAGTCCATTTGTCGAGGAAGGCTATAGGCTATATCATCACGCTAAGACCAATAGGAGCGGAGCACCACTATTCCACGCGGACGAAGTCGCTGGCAGAAGCTAGTGTGAAATAAAAATTTTGACTTTTTGACTTTAACAGAAAACTTGGGCGTTGTTGCACTTTCTATGTCGAAAACGTTCTGGAATCTGACTAGGTCCTTTTACGATGTCTAAATTTTGTAGAATTATTATCTTCAGCCTGTTTATACTTAACTTAACTTAACTCGAATTTTTGAAAAGAGTATCCATGGAGTTTCTTGCCGGTTCTTCTCCATAGGACCCACTACTTGGAACCGTGCAACTAATTTGACTTTTCATAAGTGCTTTATTTGTAGGCCTATGTGAAATAAAAATTTTGACTTGACTTTGACTATAGTTCCCGCACGCAAATCCTACTTCTCATACAGAACATGCTAGTGAGTTTATCACCGCTCTTGCTCAAGGAAGATAGGCCATTTCTGACGATTTTTTTTAATTAAAACATCAATAGCAATTAAAATCAGATAATTGTGAATGGCCATTAAAACAATCTATCTATATAAAAGATGAAACCGATTGGCTGACTGACTGATGATAGAAGTATGAAATTTTGAACGAATGTTTCTTAAATCACTTAAGTTTAAGCAATAATTTTTGTTAATTCATTGAAATAGGGCATTGAAGTTTGTATGAAACTCTGTCATTTATTATTTGAATTCATATAGCCTACGCCGGCGAAGCTGTTGGCGGAAAACAATATTCATAAAAAACAAATCGAAATTATTGACGAGAAGAATATCTATGTAGTCATCTTGGTCTTATCAAAGCAGTAGTAAAATTTACAGAATATTAATTGATCAAAATTGAATCGTTTTTGATGATAAGAACCAAGAAATTTTAACCACAACAATATTTAAAGCCTTGCAGACACTTTGTGGTATTAAGGCTCTGAGATTTATGACACATGCGGTCTAAGGGACCAAGGGGTACGTCTGGGGTTGTGTACGGGAAATGCTTGTGTGTGTAGATGGTACTCAAACAATGATCCCTTAAACCTATGATAAATGAGGCCCTCAGGCTTGTCAAGATGACATTAAATCTCTAAACACTGTCACGTTTAGAGATTTTCGCTAATTAGAAAATTTACCATTGTAAGGGTATTTGAGATGAAAGATATTTATCACAAATCTGTGAGTTTTTATGCAAGCTGTTAAAAAACTTTGAATCAAGTTCTGTCACCTTTACTTTTAATACAAATAGCTAGCTAATTTAAATTAAAATGACAGAGTTTCATACAAACTTTCCCCCTTTTCCTTAGAGGTAGAATTTCGGAAAATCATACGAAGAAAGGAAAGTCATACAAAGAACACCCTCCAAGTCATACAAAGTTTCAAGTCTCTACGATCAACGGTTTAGGCTGTGCGTTGATCCGTCAGTCATTCAGGACAAAGCATTTTATATGTCTATATCGCAAGTTCTTTAATATTGAAACATTTCTCGTGCATATTATTTCAATCTCCACCACTTATGGGAAAAACTGATGTATAAAGTCGGTTAGAAAAAACTTTTTGTACAACAGACCAAATAAAAAATGTTCACTACCACTCGCTTCAAAATAGTACAGCTTTTAAACAAAGGATCTTCATTGCGTACTATCAAAGGCGCAGATAATAGTTTCACTTCAATAAAACTGTTTAACTAAAATGGTGATGTAATTTATTTGCTCTAAATTCGCTTTTAGACTGCCAAATTAATTTATGTTGTACACTGTTAATTTCAGTTCGTAGACGTTCTATTTTTACATTTTCTTAATAAAGTTTTCAAAGTTTATTACAGACAGTTTCTTGAAGAGGATTTTGGGAGGTATTAAAAATGTTTGAAAGCTAGCTAAATTTTGCTAGTAATAACTTTGCTTACATACATATTATTGTAAGCTTAGTAATGTAGAGAATAAATATTTACAAAATAAAATAAAATATATCATAAAAATTTAAAACACATATTTCGCATTTTCTGCGTCTATAGTCTAGTCATGTATGGAGTTTTTTACCATTAATTTTAGAAAACGAAAATAAAAGAAAAATATTTTTCATTCATATTGTTGCTAAAAAAAATCTATCTACTACTACTCTACTATAATGTACTTGCCCCATACAAATACAAATACAAATAGCCTTTATTTCTGATAATATATAGATTACATTGACATATTATTATTATTACATCGTTATTAGCTTATTTTTCATGCTATAATATTACTAAACTATATTATGATGCTATCTTTAACAATTTTATTATAAATAGTTCACTTTTTCTATTCTATACAACACAATAAACATGCTATGGATTTGAATAATTTAATATTGATATTATAACATTTAATTCTTATCATTTTAATTGCTTGCCCCATATTAACTACTAATTCAAAAGACATTTATTCAAATAAGGCTGAAAATCAGCACGTTTTTTAAAGGTCAAATATACAAAAGACAGCCCCCATAACGCCCGCCCTTCACCACTTCCTAAGTGTTTTTGCTGGGAAGACGAAGTGGCGCAACAAACTCTCCAGCAGCAGTAATACAAGATACAAGATCATTTATTTGTCCAAACATGAGTATACACACAGGGCATGCAAGATGTTCTTCATCTAAAACCGTAGCCCGATTTCTCCCACTGCTGACCATAGTTTTTACTTTTCTGGTATTTACATCCATGTCTCTCTCTCACTAAGTCGTAACTTACACAATAATAGTGGTGTTTACTGAATACTTCGACCTGCCTATTATTTTCCCAAAATGTTTGTTCCCCAAACTTGTTATAATACCTGTTCCATCAATATTATCACAGGTAGTATTTGTCTGTTTTGTGTACCAATCATTACTTTCGATGAATGTGACTGACATAAATCTAGGTTTAAGTATTACGTAAACATTGGATATTGGTCGACAAATTGGGAGCTGAAAACTTTCCTATGAAACTCCTGGAACACGTTTAAGCAGTTCGGACAAAATAGACAGTTCGAAGAATTTAGTAAACATGATTTACAAACAAATGAAGGTCTCTATATATATGTATGTAACTGCCTTTTCGTCCGAGGCTTCGCCCGTGTGGACTATACGAATTTAAAAAAATGACAGTTTCAACTTTGCCCCCCTTTTTCACCCCCTTATGGGTAGAATTTCGGAAAATCCTATCTTATCGAATGTCCACGTCATCCAAAGAAAATACCCTCCAATTTTCAGGTCTCTACTATCAGTGGCTTAGGCTGAGCGTTGATCCGTCAGTCATTTAGGACAAAGCATTTTAAATGTAAAATTTTGAACAAACATACCTACATTGTTTTCCCAGAAAGGCCTACTTGTGTTTTACATAAGTGTCAGACTTACTGACTTAACTGACCCCCAACCAAATTCTTTCCGTAGGCCTTTGCGTTCCGGGGGCGCAGTAACTCTTTGGAAACATCCGGCAGCCCCAGACATAAGTAGGCCTATTTTGTTACGCTTTTACAGTAAAACCGCTGAACCGATTTAGATGAAATTTGGTATGGAAATAGAAACTTTGGGAAGATTATATGATAATATATGACTTTTTCGTTATTATACAGAATAACCCACTAAAGTTTCATCACAATCAGTTGAATGATTGAATAACCCATAGAAGACAAACATACAAACATTCATTTTTATTTACATAGATAATTATACTCGTTCCTTAATACCAAGTGAAGTCTCGTCCTCGTGTAGTTAAACATCGGAAACACGACAAAGATCTTGCGACAAAGTGTCTCCTTCCTGTAGGTACCTACATGTTTCGTAAATTCCTTTCTCTGCGTTGTTTACGTAAATACTCACAATAAAAGTGTAGTTAAATAAAGCGGCGAATAACAATTTGTGGATTTTTTTCTCAAAAGCTTTATCGAGTTGAAAAATAAAAACCGGCCAAGTGCGTGTCGGGCCACGCGCAGTAGGGTTCCGTAGTAGGAGTTAGTTAGTCGACTATAACTCTGTAACCGGTTAAGCCTACTTAGCCGTGATAGTTTTCCTTGTAATTTCATTACATGTACTACGTCTGTGTTTTTTTTTACATTTCTAGGTACAGCCATTCAAAAGTTAGAGGGGGGGGTAACTCGTATCGAACAAAAATTTGCATTGAAAAGCTAGATATTTCGCAAATGGCTCGCTTAACCAAAAAATGGTCTTCACACACCCATAATATTTTTGAAAGACCTATCTAACGATACCCCACACGGAGGGGTACGCGAGAAAAAAAATATTCATCCCCACTTTACGTGTTTCGGAGCTACCCTAAAAAAAAATATTTTTCAAAATTTTATTTTACCACTTTCTCGGCGTGATCAATATACATATCCATACCAAATTTCAGCTTTCTAGTATCAAGAACCTCGGAGCTATGCCGCGGACAGACAGACAGACAGACGGACATGGCGAAACTATAAGGGTTCCTTGTCGGACTACGGAACCCTAAAAAAACGATATGTTACATATACCTACTAGATACCGCCAATGTACTTGTAAAATGCGACAAAAAATACTATGTATGCCGAAGTCATACCAAAGCCAGTCCGAAGCCAATCCCGTTGCAAGGAAGGCGCTCCGAATGATTTTTATCATTTTAGACATCATCCGAAGTAAAATTAAAAGCCGGTTTTTGTAGTGAAACTTTGTAAAAATCATGCTAGTAAAATAAGGAAAGCACTGGGTTCACTTACACACACTACAATAATAAGGTGCCGCATTCATTGAGCTGTTTTTAGGAAGCGCGGTATCTAGTTGGACCGGCACGGAGAATTTTACTAATTAATCATTGGGAAATCATTTTTATAAAACTGTATGAAGTTCTAAGTTAGCGTGATATTTGACTACAAGTCCAATTGAGTACCATCATGAAAAAAAACCTAATCTTACATACGTCATACATGTAGGTAGCTACGTGTAGTTAAGGCCTAATGTCACACGACATTGCAAGAGTGTGGGTGTTCCTAATGAAATGTCGTTGCATAGCAACGGGGCTATAAAACCGTAAAACCCAGTAAATTACAACGTAAATACGATTCGGGGATTACTCTTACGTTACAAGGATTGTAATAAATCCGAGAAAAATGGCCGTTTAGACAATACGAGATGGTGAATACTTTTTTAAATTAAAAAAAAATGATAATATAATATAAATGTAGGTGGTATAGTCTGTCTAATAGATTTTATGAAAAATATAAACAAAATTATAACCTATTTTATTCTAATTTTCCCACATAGATAAATAAAATTATTTATTAAATGATGATGTTTAAAGCATGAAATTGACATAAATCCTTATGCCATTTGGTTCATTTCTATGGCAGAATTAGAACAAAATAGGTTTTGGCTTTGTTTACACTTTTTAGTAAAATCAATTGGTACAGCCTATAGTTAATATTGATGCTTTGGTTCTTCAAGAGATAGTCGCAAAAGACTCAGCTGTTTTCAGTCATAAATATTTGTATTTATAAATCCCATGTTACACGTGTAGGAATATGAATTACTTCTCAGAATCAACTTATTGCTGCTCGAAAATTTATCGAAATTCCCAATTCCTCCCAAAAACAAGGTTATTTTGATCTACATAGACGACAAACAAACAGATAGTTCGCAGGCATCTGATAAGAAAGAAATTTCCGAATTTCTACCCCTAAGACGGTGTTTTATTCTCGATATGGAGAGTTGCCGGTGTAAGATTTCGTGCACGAAAAGTCAGAGTTTGTATGTGGAGTTTATTATAATAAAAAAGTACAAAATGCTCAACTGCTTTACATCGTTGTCGTCGTCACAGATATACTTAAAACCACAGATAATACAAAGTTTGACATTATTAGTACCACAGATAAAATATATTTTAATGTTGTGTTTGCAAGAGAGGGTGAAAAGGGGGCAAAGTTTGAATGAAACTCACTTTTAATTTGAATTCGTATAGACCACGCGGTCAAAGCCATTGGCGGAAATCTAGTGGTCAATATAAAATCTGATCTTGTTAATCTGCCGTCTGATTGAACGAAGTGCAAATAGAACGAGCTTGCAGTTAGTTTGCAGACTGACTGCAGCTAATTTAGTAAACAGTTTGAGTAAAACGAGTTTCTGTTGGTTTATACGTGTGTGTGAATTGTGATGTATAAATGGTGGACTGTTACTCAACTCTGGAATTGTTCTTTCTTTGATTTTGTTTAGTTCTTAGCCTTTTTGCTTGAGTTTTGCAATAATAAAATTTGGTCTTTGATTACATAGGACGTCGACCTTTTGAAGTAAAAATCAACATAAGCTTGTTGCATGTTATTTGCGGAATAAAAAAATCAAGCGATATGATCAGCATTTCTCGTCATCTTCATCTCATTGGAATCAGCTTTCTCCAATTCCAGTTTTCTAATACACGAGCTATATTTTTTGGTTTTTATAAGTAGTTATTTTATTTGTTCTGAAATATATTAGTTTTTTCTTTATATTTTCATTTGTTTGGTCTAATTTTATCTGCAATAGTCACTGCACATATATTTATAAATTGGTTAATTAATTGAGTTGTTTTATTATTATTCAATGTTAGGCTTTTTGTAATATGAAAGCGATGTGTACTTCTTTAAGTGACAAATTCACAATGATCCTATTTTAAAATGTACGTGTTATGTATATATATAGATTTATTATAATGGAATCGTTGACGTACTTAATAATAAATAAATAAAGCCGTTTTCTCCCTATGTTTTTTTCCTACCATTTTCTAATACTGACATAATATGGAATCCTGATTTTTATTTTCAACACACGTGTATTGAACCGAGTTTATTTTATTGAACGTACAATCTACAAATATTAGAAACCAGACTTTTCCCGTTGTTTCACCTGCGTCCTGAACTATTTAACGCTCGGGATAAGTCTATAACCATTTCCAGATTCCCATCTATCTCCACACAAAATTTCATCAAAATCGGCTCAGACTTTTTATCGTGAAAGAGTAACAAACCAACTAACATTTGGATTTTTAATATAAGTAATGGTACCCCAAAATAACACATACTTAGCATTAGCAATGATAAAAAAAAAAAAAAACATTTACTTAGCACACGGAATATATCAGAAGATAAGTTCAAAGTTGAAAGGAAAATTCTAGAGAATAGCAACAAAAAATATCATGGAATTGTAAAAGAAAATATTTTTTCTTCGTTTCGAACTTAACAACTTTTCTTTGCCTACTTGGTAGATGTATTTTCTTAGAATTAAAGTTCATCCATCTTCAGTTGTTTTTGTAAAACGAGCTCAATCTCATTGCTACCTTACTTGAACAACATTATTTGCTGTTGTATAACCTCCTCCTTTTTTTGAAGTCGGTTAAAACATGAAGAATGCTTTAAAGTGAAAGTCCTTAACTTTCAAGTCGTTTAGAAATTATTCGGGTAATGTTTGCCCCCATATGTGGCTCTTATAGCGGTAACAGCTTACCAAAGCTGAAAAAAAACGTTTCTTAGTCGAGTTTTAAAAGCCAGTTGGTAAGATAATCTGTCTTTGTAAAACAAGAAGAAAGTCTTATCCTTAAATTTCACTTTTACTACGCAACAAATTAGATTCTGGGAAGATTAGGTACCTACCCACTAGAAAATACTATTTACCATTTTTAGGGTTCCGTAGTCCGACAAGGAACCCTTATAGTTTCGCCATGTCCGTCTGTCTGTCTGTCTGTCCGCGGCATAGCTCCGAGGTTCTTGATACTAGAAAGCTGAAATTTGGTATGGATATGTAAATTGATCACGCGGAGAAAGCGGTAAAATAAAATATCGAAAAATATTTTTTTTTAGGGTAGCTCCCAAACACGTAAAGTGAGAATGAATATTTTTTTTCCTCGCGTACCCCTCCGTGTGGGGAGTCCTCCGTTAGATAGGTCTTTCAAAAATATTATGCGTGTGTGAAGACCATTTTTTGGTTAAGCGAGCCATTTGCGAAATATCTAGCTTTTCAGTGCATATTTTTGTTCGATACGAGTTACCCCCCCTCTAACTTTTGAATGGCTGTACCTAGAAATGTGAAAAAAATCACAGACGTAGTACATGTAATGAACTTACAAGGAAAACTATCACGGCCAAGTAGGCTTAACCGGTTACAGAGTTATAGTCGACTAACTAACTCCTACTACGGAACCCTACTGCGCGTGGCCCGACACGCACTTGGCCGGTTTTAGAAAAACCAAGACAGCAGTTGAAAATACGAGAACGACCTATTTCAAGAAAAAAAATTACAAATGCGCAAGTGAGTTTGTCACTTGCGCATTTATAATATTCTTAGCTGAACCGATTTGGATGAGTACCTATAGAGATACCTAGATGGAACTCGGGAAACGAATAAAAAAGCTTATTTATTTACTTAAGCTCTATTCGTAATAAATATAACTTTTTCTTGGTAGAATTTCCAATAATTCTGTGTATCAAAACTCCAAGCACGATCTTCATGTCATACGCGCAATGATGCGTAACGCAGCCGGGATCAACCGAGATTTGAGGTCTGATCTCTGAGGCGTGACCCGATTGAGAAGTCATGTACACGTCTGGTTTGCGAAGCTAGATGAAAATAGATTTGAAGAACATATCTCGAATTTATATTTAAAGGTGTAGGTGTTGAAAATGTGATTCTGCTGGAATGACCTTTGTGAAAATCTGTTACGTGCCGTGTTACGGATTTTGCAGGTTAAAATAGGCACTTATATATCTCAATCCTTATTTGTGGGAGTTTTTTTTAAAAGCTGTCTTCGAGGGCTTAAAAACAATCACATGCCAGTCCAAACTGCTAGTGCCAATTATTTATTTTTTTGTTTTACAATAAAAATATTTAAAAAAAAACTGGGATAGTTTTTGTAATCCCCAACAGAAATCATTTTTCATCACATTCGATAGCTGATATTTTTCAGCTCTTTATTACTACACAGCTTCCAACAAGCATTAAATCGTAGTTAACGAAGCGAGTACTCTATTATTATTGTGCTTTACGACATCCACAAAAAAATTAGGTAGTGAACAAATTGTCGGCCAAATCCCTATTTATTGCACTAAACGCTACTTGTATGGTGTTTGTCTCAGTTTATCAAGTCACATATAAATATAAGTTATGATCGGGTAAATAGGTTGCAATCACACGCGGTAGCAAAAAAATAAGTCAGTTCTTGAGGGTTCGAAACAAATATTAAGAAATGTTACTTTTGAAAGTCATCATCTCATTTATCTCATTTACCAATGAGGTGAAGAAGATTTCGAGAAAAACTTGAATCTGTACATACAAAATGCTTTGTCCTGAATGACTGATGAATCAACGCACAGCCTAAACCACTGACCGTAGAGACCTAAAACTTGAAGGGTGTGTTTTGTATGAACCGATAAGAAGGGATTTTTCGAAATTCTACCCATAAGGGGGTAAAAAGGCAGGCTAAGTTTGTATAAAACTCTGTCATTTTCAATTTGGATTCGTTTATTTCCACGCGGGTAACTAGCTTTCCGCTGGCGGAAAGCTAGTTAATAAGTTCTGCAGTCTTTAAGCTGTGCTGAGCCAATTCTTTAACTTAGAGGAGGCTGGTTGACATTGGAAAAGTTGTTGCTCAGTGTGTTCTGATCGTACATAAAAATAAAACAGTTCCTTTGTTCCGTTTGTTTGCAATGAATAAAATTACCTTGGAAGGATGAAAACAAAATAAAACTTTTCTTCTAAGTAAAAATCTTTCTGAACAATCATTGAGCCTGAAATATTTGCTACTTATTCAACAGAAAATTCATGAATACATTTTTATATCCGCGAAACTTTTTTATAACCGTTTTTATAAACTAAGACCTTAGAGCCCTAACCTAGGTAGCTTCAACAAAACCCTCCAAACGACTGAACTATCGGAATACGTCAACGGGTTTAACTTTCAACCCTATTTTACGGCAAAGTTAGGGATAAACAAGAAACTTTATGCCGGAAAGCGTTCTCAGTTTTGATAACTTATCAAATACTTACCGATAAACACTTGGTATAAACAACAATAGATCTAGGTAGGGTAAATCTAGGTCACCTGCAGTAAGTGGCAAAAACGCTAGTAGAATAAAAATAAAATGTATGGGAATGACAGATAGCTAGTCGTATACGAATATCATTCCCATACATTTTGTTTTCTATTCTACTAGCGTTTTTGCCACTTATCTAGCCCCCCAGGTCCCGCTAAGACTGTCCAAAATATAATTTTTAAGCCCTATTTTAGTTTAAAAAATCGCCACTGTACCTACTTTTTTGGTATTTAAAGTTCAAATGGTTTACGTGCGGCAAGGCCATAGGGGAGGGTTATTAATTATTCCTTAAGGTAAATATTATACCAACAAATAAATCCATCATAATATTATGAGCTCTAGAAAATAATCTATAGATTATAACCGGCATTACAAAGCCTTCATATAGAATTACTTTTGCTGGATAGGTAAATTTTCATGATACACTTTTCCAGGAATGACCAGCTTTATTGGCCGCCACTCAAACGTCATATTCATATTCATAGGCTTATTCATTGATGCACTGATGGATGAAAGCTTTCTTCTCATACAAAGAAGGCAATGAGCATTGATCACCACACTTACTCAACGCGAATTGGCAATTACAGACAGATTTTGGTAAATTCTTCTTCACGATGTCTTTACATAGTTGGGCGACCATATTAGAATCATCGTAGTATGTAGTCACATAAAGTCGCTGGCACAATGTCACCAGGCTGTGTAGATGTCGCCGGACTGTGTAGACAGGTCGCTGGGCTAGGTATCCAGGGCGTTGTGATTGAAACTAAATCTCAACCTAGTAGAGATATATTACAAACAAACATATAGGCTAGTCATCATTATGTGCTCATAAAATCACAGAAATTACGTATTAACCTTTATAAGCTTCTACAACTTCAACGGTTATATAAAAACTCGCTACTAGGAAGTTTCGCTTACACCTAGATTATTTTGAAGTTAAGTAAAATAATAGCTGCATAAACACCAGTTTCTTGACTTGTAACTTGTATCACTGGTTTATCAGTGAGAGTTACATTTGAAATTAACATAATCTATTTTGATTCTAATGGGATGTGATGCAAAGTTATTATGACGCATTATTTTTTAAATTTTTAATGCATTTCAAATATAGAGGTTCTGTATTCGACCCGTATATTTGTATCCTCGCGATTTTCTCAAAAACTACTAATCCGATTTGGATGGGGTTTTGTTATTCAAATGCATATTTGTCAAGAAATGTTTTAGTATAAAGTAGTATATTA
Source organism: Pyrrhia umbra (assembly GCA_963891755.1). Taxonomy (NCBI): domain Eukaryota; kingdom Metazoa; phylum Arthropoda; class Insecta; order Lepidoptera; family Noctuidae; genus Pyrrhia; species Pyrrhia umbra. The sequence continues at coordinate 4,285,088 of OY982934.1, read as the reverse complement.
TTACATAAATTTTATTAATTTTACATACCTACTTATTAATGTTATGCAAAACGTCTCAAGCTTTATAAAAATTATATCTATTAATTTCATAGAAAAAAAAATCGTTTCTATGGCTTCTTTACCACCTTTAAGTAGATGTATCTCTTAAAACATTTCGGGTATGAATAAATAGACCTTATATAGATAATGCGAAAGTAACTCTGTCTGTCTGTCTGCTCCACTTTTACGGTAACTTCCAACAAACCACCACATTACGAGTAGAAGCGGGAGAGATCACCATCACTCAAACCCGTCCTTCAAACAATTACAAGCAACAAACTTGAATGTAAATAATTAAATAATCTCTCAAACTACAAACAAAGGGTACTTAATCACGTAAGAAACTAAACGCCAACAATACCACACAAGGCATATTAACAATACAATACATAAGTACCTACTTTCATACATAAACGGAATGATTGATACATGACATAGAAAGTTGGAAACTTTCGAAGCAATGAACTATTGTTTTCATGAAAATGAATTAGTCAGCTTATGAATTATTCCTAGTTTCCTAGGTACTCAACCATTTTACGAGCCATAAGTTTTTAGTTATTTTCTGGAAATCAAGGCGATATCTATTCTAGTAATGTTATGAAGACATAGGTAAAGTTTTAGGGAAATATTGTTTTTTTTTTATATAAAAATAAAGTACATATTAAGTAAATTATTTAAAAAATAGAATCTTGCAAGTTTTCTATGTAAAATCAAAACAAATTTTACCTTAGGACAAATTTTAATCTTCAGCCTTAAGTAGTTTTAAGTAGATTAAGAATTTATGAATCAAAAGGTCATGTCCTTAGGATAAATTCATGTATTTAATTATTCAATTTCTCACATCAGTAGTTAGTTATACATATTTGCAAACGCACATCCATGTTCGGCGCAGAGGTCATATTATGCGCACTAGCAAATGCTTGAGCCGTGATATGGAAAAATAAGAAGAAACTTTACATGCATAGTAATCTGTTTAAATATTGAAATGTAATCTGCGAATTTATCTAATTATTATTAACTACTAAAAAAATATTTTGAATAAGATTTTGACAAGATAAAAATTCAAACCTCAAAATTTTTAAAATAAAATTTAATGTACCATATTTCTTGCGATCTATCGGCCAGTTGCATTCAAAAAACAATCAGTTTGATTGACAGCTATCGCAAGTGAATGGTAGAACTGAATGATTTTGCTATTATTTTATATTTTTCGTCTTACGATTAATTACAAATGTTTACATAATATTATACTAGTATTGATAACATGAACATGTTAAAATTGTAGAAATAGGTAATTAAAATAAATTTCTGTGAATATAAAATTAAAGTATAAATTATTATATAACTATCTAGCTTTCCGCCAGCGGCTTCGCCCGCCATATTTTAGCCAATGGATACAAAAACTTGACAAATTATATACTAAAACCTTCCTCTTGAATCACTCTATCTATAAAAAAAACCGCATCAAAATCCGTTGCGTAGTTTTAAAGATCTAAGCATACATACATATTTGTTTTATACTATGTAGTGATGAAGTTAGATGCAACCGGCCATTCTGACTATTTACTACGTGGTGTCTATGTGTTAATTATAAGATGTAGTTACTACAAACTAACTCTTCGGATAGTTACATTTCTTTTTGCAAACCATGCAAATCCAGGTATCACTTTCCGTAGTAGTAGTCATTGTAGTTGTAGTAGGTTTAGGCGTAGTAGTAGTCGTAGGCGGATTGCAGAATATGAAGTGCCCAAAATGGTTCGGCGCATGGAATGGGTCATCCTCAATCCAAACTTGAGGTCCAAATTCGTATGGGCTATCTTCTAAGTAGATGTGGGAACCAGCATCTGTGGTAAAAAAGGAAATAAAAATAAAGAGATTAACTGTTCCACAAATATTATTTTGCTAAATAAATTAATTGTTATTAATTTTAATTATAACATCTCGCGCTGCCGTTGCGTGAACGGAGCTGATGGCGAGCTCTTGTACGACGAAAAAGCGGTAAAGGAGAGATGGCGCTCTTACTTCCACGTTTTGCTTAACACCCAACACTGTGAGGTGCATCCTCCCGAATTACCTCCAAACCTAGGACTCGTGCCACCGATTATGCCTGACGAGATACTCGCATCTCTTCGCCACATGGAGAATCGGAAAGCTGTTGGTCCGGACGAGGTGCCAATCGAAGCGTGGAAAGCGCTGGGGGCTCGTGGTGTGTGCATCTTAACCAACCTTTACAACCGAATCCTGGCCGACCGAAAAATGCCCGACCAGTGGCGGCTTAGTATTATCACGCCGGTTCACAAGGGTAAAGGGTCCGTTCAGGATTGCGGTAACTACCGCGGCATAAAGGTGATGTCACACACCATGAAGCTCTTTGAGCGCATAATTGACACCAGGATCCGACAGGAGTGTACAGTGTCGGACTGCCAGTACGGTTTCCAGCCAGGATGCAGTACCATGGACCCCATTTTCGCCCTAAGGATCCTCATGGAGAAACACAGGGAAAGGAACATGCCTCTGCACTTCCTTTTTCTGGATTTGCAGAAAGCCTTTGACTGTGTTCCCCGTGAGATAATCTGGTGGGCGCTGAGGTCGAAGATGGTGCCCGAGACCTACGTGGAAATCGTACTCGACATGTACCTCAATTCCGATTCAATAGTTAGGACCGCTGTTGGCGACACCACGCCCTTCCCTATTACGGTTGGCGTGCACCAGGGTTCGGTCCTAAGCCCCTATCTCTTCAGTGTGATATTAGACGAGTTGTCAGCCAGCGCACAGCAATTACCGCAGCCTTGGCTGCTCATGTACGCTGATGATATCGCTCTGGTGGATGGGGACAAGGGACGGCTTACCCGACGCGTGCGTGCATGGAAGGAGTCGCTTGAGAACGGCGGTCTGAAGCTTAATGTGGCGAACACGGAGTATATGGCCTGCAATAGCACAGATCCGACGTCTGTCCGTATAGGCGACGACACCGTTGAGCGTACGGACCACTTCAGGTACCTCGGATCTATGCTTGATGCGTCCGGAAACATCGATCGTGACATCAACGCCCGTATTTCAGCGGCTTGGGCGAAATGGCGCGAGGTAACGGGAGTCATTTGTGACCCTAAAATGCCGGTCAAGCTAAAAGGACAGGTCTATAAGACCATCATTAGACCGGTCCTTACGTACGGCAGTGAGGCGTGGCCGTTGCTGGAGCGACACCGGCAGTTGCTGCATGTCACGGAGATGAATATGTTGCGGTGGATGTGTGGCGTTACACGAAACGACCGTGTTCGGAACGCACACATCCGCGGCAGCCTCCATGTCCGTGACATAGCTGACAAGCTGCAGGAAAGTCGCCTTCGGTGGTATGGCCACGTCTTACGACGCCCGGCAGGATACGTGGGAAATAAATGCCTCAACATGACGTTGCCTGGCACCAGAAGTAGGGGACGGCCCAAGAAACGCTGGCTTGATGTCGTGCAGGATGATATGCGTGCCAACGGACTAACTAAACAGGATGCCGAAGACCGTGCAAAGTGGAAAAGAATAAGTAGGAAAGCGGACCCTGGGTTCTCCCGCGCTAGGCGGGACGAGCAACCGGGAGACACGCTAGGTTGATGATGATGATGATGAATTTTAATTATAGATTTTTTGAATAGGTATTTAAAACTATTTACAAAGTTTCCTTTATAATATGCAAAATAAAAGATGTTTTGGAGTGGGCATTATGAATTAAGATTACGGAATAATTGGCCATCTTAGATAATATAATTCCTGTACAACGCCTCGCCTCGCCAAGGATCTTGAATGGAAATTCATTACAATAGGTACTCTGAAGACATCCCTATTACTAATCAATACGGTTTTGATTGTAGGAATGTGACTTTAAATAAGGAACATATAAATATAATATCAAATTAGGTACTTATTAGACCTGAGTACCTATCTTTAGCCATTTAGCTCAAAAAAATATTTTCTGCTAGCAATTTATACCGAGTATAAAGCTGATATCTTATAACAAAATTTTCTTCGTGTTTCTAAAGCATCCTAGTTACCGACCTACTAGAATAACGATCTCAAAATTCCATCTAGCTCAGCTATACTTACCCTGCGGCCCGCCGGGCCTTTGTGATTGGCCCACATTGAGTTACAAAATTGTAAACAATTTTAAATTTCGCGTCCTACATCGCGTAAGTAAAATAGGTAACTACTTCATGTAAGTAATAAAATAGGCAACTAGTATAGAGGACCGTATCAACATTTCTGAGGAAAACTTAAGTTTCTAATTAAAATCTAAAAAAAAAAGTCTTGCGGCCCGCGACACCATGACTGAAATGTTTTTGTGGCTCCATAAAAAAAAGGTTGAGTATGGCTGTTCTAGATTGTATTTCTCACCTTATAAATCTCATAACATGACTTAGCTTTGTAAAGACTGGCACGCACCACAACGCAAAAATACGCTATGTTTTGTATGAAATAGCGTTCACCTACGCTACGCTACGCTTCGCTTCGCTACGGATCGGAGCGGACCGGCCGCAACGAATTTTCATAGTGGCGCGGCCCAATCCGCCGTTAATGGACGCCAGCCTTTATAAGGCTAGGTCTTATTATAAGATTACCTACCTACCTACTACTAATACCGTATCCTACAAATTAGATGGAACATGTTCGACATTGCGTGCTAACAAAAGTCTTACCCTCATCACTTCGCCGCGGCGAGCAGTAGAGCGGGCATACTTTGAAACAAAAGAAAATCGGCTTCTCTGCAAAGAAAAGTGAAAGTAATTATGACGTCATGATATTGAACATTGGTATTGGGATTATATTGTATACCTCGGTTTTACACACGACCAGAGACAATTACGCACACCCGAAAAAAAGGTGGCACATAATCGCCTCCGTACCAAATTTCATTCAAATCAATTTAGCCGTTTTACCGTGAAAGGTCGAACTCACTTTCGCATTTTATAATATTAATTAAAATGAGATCTTACTGAAATAGCAGTCAAAAATGCATTGAAGAGAAAGGAATCCGGATTGTAATTTTTTTTATATCTTTGTAAATATGAATTCTCACCTAGCTATGTTATGTACTAGCTGTTTTCTATTACATGCACCCAGATAAAAAATATCACATATTGCTCACAGATTCTTTGATTCCAGATCCTAGAATCTTCCTTCTTTCTTTGCCTCAAACAGCTTTTGTTTTTTATACAGACCTATCTCAATTTAACTTTATCATAATTGCTAATAAGAAAACAAACTAAAATTATTCATCGCTCTTATTATAAGCAACTAAACAACAAAGGCCTAAGTTTTAATAGTAAAGTCTGGAAATAAACTTTGATCATAATTATCCAATGTAAATATTTGATCGGTATATTCTCAAACAATAGTTTTTAATGAAGTTTAGAACTAAACTAGTATTCCTATTATAAATACGTGATAGGTTCGTTAATTGTTTAAATAACTCTTCGATATTATCTATTCTATTATACATTATTTCTTTTCAAAAAATATTGTATTTGCAAAAACACTCAGACCCAGAACAATATAAGTTGTCCCGTGTCCGGGGATCGAACCCGCAACACGCAGCGCAGCAGCCAATTGTTGAGCTATTAAGCTAAACGTGCTGTCGTATTCATCATCATCATGAATAATATTATCTATCTATATTAATAAAATCAACTGTCGTATATATGACGTTGTATGCGTCAAGCTGGTGACCAGGTGAATTGAGACACGATGGGGACGCTTTTGTCCAATAGTGGACTAACATTAAATAATATAATGACGATAATAGTATGACGGTTCATCATTTGAGAACAGCTCTAACAGAAAACATGGTTTTTGTTCGTAATGAACGGTTAGTATGAAAGATTTTTTATGGAAAATGCCCCGGAAAAAATGTAAATAAGGCATTATAATTGAAAATGATTAGAAGTTTTTTTTAGGGTAGAACGCAAAATGGTTTTCACTGCCAAAAAAATCTTCCAACTTAGCACGGTGAAACAACATAATCTGCTGTGCTGTCCTCTTAGAATATATACCAGTTTATTTACAGTTTTTATATGCTTAAGGTGTTTTTTTTTTATATTTATTTAAACCAGATTATTAATATTTAATATAGAAAATTATTCTAAAACCTATATCCTCAACTCAAGTAGCTCCTTAACAAATGCCTAAAATATAGACATATTTTAACTAATAAAAAATATCTTGTTACACAGTTTTAATTGCACTATCGGATAGACAGAAACTGACTACAGATAAATATAATTAAAAGTTTACCTGCGAAGTGAAAAAACGGATCAGCCCACACGCTGCTCAAAAGCACAGAGTAAATGAAAAAATCCCAGTACATTTCTAATATTGAACACTAATACGGCACAGCCTTTCACCACGGAATGGTCTCGAGTTTTCTTCAAAAGTCCACGCGTTCTTTATATTACCTCGGTGATACTGGCCGATTACGTGTTTAGATGGAAATTTAATTCAACTGAATGTTTTAGAAATAATGTTTTGGTTCATCATAACATTATGCCTATTTACAACACCCACAGTAATTATTAAGTGCTATTTATCCATTGAATATGAGGAGATTTTCCATTCATCATCTGTCTAGCCTTTTCCCAACTCTATTGGGGTCGGCTTCCAGTCCTATCTGATGCAGCTGAGTACCAGTGTTTTACATGGAGTGACTGCCTATCTGACTACCACAACCCAATTACCAGGTACCACGATAGTTAGCCCTTGGTAAGGCTGGTTGTCAGACTTTCTGGCTTCTGATTACCCGTAACAACTGTCAAAGATTTTGGCCTCTCGTACAACAAAGAAATAGTAAATTAAATCTAATCAATAGCTAGGCTTATCTAATATAACAGTGGAATATAAATTATATCATTTGTTAGTGATTCTATGCAAGTCTCAGAGTTAATTAATTAGGGAATCTGGTGTGACCTCAGTGGTACGATGAGCTAATATCCTGAATACTAAAATACATAGTTGTTTGTATCTTAATATTTTTCCATTGCTATTTTATCAGGATAATTAAAAATTAAATCTTTGAAAATTGTACCAGAAAATAGTCACACAAAAAAGGAAATACTAAAATGTTTTTTTTTTTATTCGTAGTGCTTTTAGTTGTACTTCAGCCCCTAAACATATCAAGTTTGAATTGTTACAGACTTAATTACTAACAAGCAGATTCCCACGGTGTGTCACCCGCATCCACTACTTCACAAACCCAGATAAATACTACCTATTGTTAGTTGTTTTCTCCTGAAAGCGTGACAGACAGGCAGAATATCTTTTGGATTTATAATAATAAACTAAGGACAGGATGATATCACAAACTTTTTTGCCCCATTTCACGTCAGTTAAGGTCCTTATTTCCCCCAAATACACCGAGGTTTCTCACCCTAGAAACACGATACACTATCAACTTGTCCATTGAAGCGAATTAGATTCTTTTTCCATCATCACTCATGCCGCCATCTTGGCTACGTGTTGGCGTTCCAAATTCAAAATATAAAAGAAGGATTTGCAAACAATGGTAGAAAAATCAAACCTTCAACAATATAGTCTTTCTAAAAGAAAATCTGAGTGTCTGAAATGATTGATTGATTGAAGTTACCTTCAGAATTGTCCTCGATGAAATATTAAGAGTTGTATCAAAGAGACTTTGAGACCTATTCTGTAGAAAGACAATCCATCATGCCGTTGGCGCGTCCGTAACTACGTCTATTTGCAAAATGAATCTCCGGCAAGTAGTTTTTTAAAATACCAAAATTACCAATACTGTTTTTTTTTCATATCATCATCACTACATAGTATAAAACAAAGTCGCTTTCTCTGTCCCTATATACCTATGTATGCTTAAATCTTTAAAACTACGCATGAGGAAGGTTTTAGTATATAATTTGTCAAGTTTTTGTATCCATTACTTAAATATCGCGGGCGAAGCCGCTGGCGGGAAGCTAGTTCATTATAATTCTGGTTCCTTATTACATTGGTTATAGTTAAACTGAGATGTTTAACAAAACATAACTCTGAAAGGACTAACATTTTCGGTCTTGGTGACATAGTAGCTTATATTCAGCTCAAAAATACTTATCCGATGTATTAAACGTAGCTATAGAACGGTGGCTGCTGGCTGGACGTTCGAAAGAGATACCGCGCCCCTGGAATAGAAAGGGCTGAGGAAGGAACATGGATGGGTTTTAGTTGGTAAGAGTCTGACACTAAGGGCGGGAGGGGTCATTTGATGATTTCCTATACGAAAAAGAAGCTATTGGAGGGTGAGACCAAAATTCAAACAAATTCTGGAATCATCCTTACACGCAGATATATGAAACACTGGAGATGGCTATAGGCTGCTTTTTATCCGGGTCCGTAAGTACTTCCCTCAGGCCCGGGTGAAAAAGCTGTTTTATAAGGGGCTGCCCATTAATCACGTGAGGCTCGAAAGGGAAAACCATAAAAAATCACGAAATATCACAAGGAGGGAAGGGAGGTGTAGTAATATATATATATCATGTGTATTTATTATTTCGGAAAATTCAATAATACATATAAATTTTATTAATATTAAAAAACAAATAAGATTCTTTGTAGGGTACTCAAAATACACGTGATATAGGGGAGGGGTAGTCTTAAACCTCACCATGTATCACCAAGCGGGAGGGGAGTTAAAAAATGCCAAAAAAAACATCACATGATTAATGGACGGTCCCTAAAATAAAATACATGAAAGGCCAAATATAAAAAAATACCACGAAATTATTATTTTTTTCGCGTTTGAAAGGATTTCTCTCCTTTCCTCGTATTTATGTTGCGTATAATACGTGGGAATAATTTCCGCCTGTCTGTCCAATTCTATACGCACAGTGGAGGTAAATGTCATTTTTACACCAATGTCTGTCTTGACATGTATGTATGTATTTATTATATTATAACGGGGCACTTATATAGGTACTTATTTTCAGATTAAACACTCATAGAGTTGGAGGTAGGACTGTTTATTTCATGATATCAGTCATCATGAATGTTTCGTACAAGCAACCATAGGTCTTTTTATTATTTGATAGCTATTTCCAGTGGTTTCAAACACGCACCCGGAGTGAACTACTTCAAGCACCGGGATAAAAGCTATCCTTTCGATACGAAAGTTCATCGAAAATTGCTTGAGCCGTTTTACCGTGACAGACAGGCAATGCTACTTTTGGATTTATACTGTATTTACGATATCTTAAGAGTAAACGTAAAATGCAAGGGATAGTGTGCACTCGCACTGTTATCAATCAGTAAATATTAGGTACTTAGGTACAATAAAATAATAAAGGCCAAACGTTTGATTACTAATAACTAATTGTTACGGTACAAATTAAATGTACGTACAGTGGATTCTGAGTAAGCTTTGCCACCACCATGCTAATACGATGTTTTACTATTAGGCCTAACATGGGGATGGACAAACATATTTTCACCGCCCTTTGCCTAGATAGAATATGTATTGAAATGAAGACCTTACTGAAGATAATTTATTTACTCCCTCAACTAGGCAAGACTTAAGCAATTCAACGATGACATTAAAGAAGCAGAAAATATTCTCACGCTCTAACGTCAGACTAAATTTTACTAAACAAACGCTCACGATCTTTATTTTCTACCGCAATGTCAAAATATTTTCACACACTTGAGACTAGATACAGCAAAACATTTTGTAAATCAACACTTAAGATATTTTTCCATACCAAACTGATAGCACTTTCATATTTGTTGTTATTATGTGTTAAGGGGATGGTTTTCGAAAATACATTTTGAATATATATTTTTACTCATGCTAGCTAGCTTTTTCCAGCAATTTCAATCACATCCTTAGGGAACTATTCTAAGAAATCTGATAAAGATAATAATATAAGTATATACCTATCTACTTCTCTAAGTTTCTATCTATCTTACTAATATAAAAAAATTGAAAGTTTGTAAGGATGTATTGTATGGATGTATATTGTACATTTGTTACTATTTCACGCATAACCTTGTGAATGGATTTGGGTGACATTTGATACACGCATAGTTTATAACTTAGATTAACACATAGGATACTTTTCATCCAGGTGCACGAAGTAGTTCCTTTAGAGTTTAGGATAACAACTAGTATATTGATACAAATACTTAAACTTTAAGTCGTATTAAAAAGTTTTATCGCTACAATATTCGTGAAAGTGAGTGATAATATAACTATGTAATTAGTCACTACACCCCCCACCCACGGCGAGAGAGGACATTTGGTGATTTCTCATCCGGAAAAAAACTTATTCATTTTCTCCGACCACTATTTCGAATGCAATAAAAAAGAACACCTCCTTAAACAGACTAGATCCGAATTCGAACATCTCCATTACGACCTTTCGCATAGAAAATTTTCGACAAAAGGGTTGAACGTTATCTCGTAAACGTCAGTTATTCGACGGACAATCTGACCCGAAATACAGCCGACAATGTGCGCTCACGTGAAATGGTAAAGAAAATTACTATTTTACTTTTCAGATACATCGTGTTGCTTTGAGCGGAGCGTAATCTCTCAGGCTTCCGGAGGATAAAGGTTTATTTTAAATCGGTCTGGTTTTGGTCGCCTTTTATATAGGAGCTTTTTACTTTGACCTTTGGCTGGTATTATGAGCTATTTAGTGACCACTTTACCTAGTTTTAAAGATGTCCTATTATATGTTTTCATTAAACGACTAGATGAGCATAATTTTCGTAAATTAACGAATAAATGTACCTATTTGAGAAGAAATCATTATCTTATAGTATCTAAAACAAGCTATGATTTGCTAGACAAACCAAATTTCCTATTTGCTAATGAGTTTTTCGTGGTCTCATAAAATTCTCTTATAAGTAAGTCAAGTAAAGACCATTGATTTTGTGCACTAAAGCAAGTTTTTTTATGGCTGTTAGTTCAACTTACTTGACACAGCAAAATAATCTTTGAAAAACATTATTTCAAATCAAGTCAACCATTCGTATTTAATAAAACCTTCTCAAATAAAAATAAACTGAAGTTATATTGACTGAAATCCATACAAAATACCTGTATAAAGCTCTTCCCCGTAACATAAATCCATTTCATCCCCCTATTGGGGCTGTCCCCGGCTACGGTGGATGTGGGCGGGTGAAGGAAGGATATGTTCCAACGTGTGCACGATTACCTGTCAACTTACAGCCTGCTTATTCTCAACTTGTTTTTATTAGGGAAGGTTTGGAGGGACTACCTTTTGAACGTGGTTTCACTCACGCCTATTGATATTTTTATAATAATGTAAAAATATTCTGACATATTTTTATGATAAATATGTTGTTGAGTGGAGACCTCGGATAGGTAAGCGTATTGAAGGACATACAGTACGCTTGCATGCTTGCTTCCATGGACGATCTACGAAAAGCTGGAGGCTGAAGTTGAATACGTTATGCTGAGGATAACAGTGGGCTACTCATATATCGACAGGCCGATAATGATGAAAATTAATGGCAAGAAAGAACAGACTTTCAACTTAATCACAAATAATAGTTATCAAGATTTCGGTATAAAAGAGAGATGAGAGATGATGACTGTATGTAGTCAGGAGAAACAGCAGTATCTCGTTTACGCACCGAAATATGGACAGAGTAACGCGCCATTATAATGACTAGTAAATTTCTTACCTTTTTCGTGTTGCGATTCGAATTTTGCTCTATTTGTCTGATTCACAATTCGTCAATTATTTTAAATTACGATTTTATAACTGTTAGTAGGTGCTTAGTTACTATACCTGCCTACAATACTGAGAAATCGGCATGACGAAACGTAAACAAAGCAATAGCGGCATATCAATTTTATTAAAAGATCAAAAGTACCTAATACATTCTAGTGGGACAGTAGGCCTGCCTACTTTGTCTGTCTAACAACAACAAAAATAAGTAGATATCTCATCACCAAGTTAAAATTAAATGCTAGAATAAGTGACTTGCTTACCTTTCTTGTTTAGTAGGTAATCAGAACAGAGATAAATCTGGAATCGATGAATTATTTAGACACCTAAACATACAGCAATAAGTTCTCCTGCGATTATCACACATTTTTCATTTATTTAGCGGTGCAGAAAAGCCGTGACGCGTGAACTTTGTGCGGTGTTAGCCCCGACTGGGGCACTGAGAAACGGGTCGAGATTTTGTTTGAGTGTGCGTGCGGCGACGCATAGATACTATGGCGCACACATACAAGCCGCGCGCGGTTCATTTGTATGAAGATAACATACTTTGTCCTTTTTATACTATGTCAGAGATGTAGAAGCACAGTAACAGCCGTTTATTTTTTTATTCCATGGATGGATGACAATTTTCTTGTTGATGGATGTCAGATTCCCATCTCATGGGCCTTTGGGAGGGAGGGTAATAAAGTGAGAATAAATGCATACTCCACTTATTATAAGTACTTTGTTTGTCAGCAGCTTTGGGTCCTGCCCAAAGTGCACTAAAAAAAATCTATTATTTTCTGACATAAATAACACTATATGACTAGGTATACAAAAAATAACCTATTTTTAACATACTTTCACACCACACAAAGCTGTGGCGATGCGAAGTTAGAAGCGTTAATACTTAAAGTTTATCGCACAGTCTTTATTGTGTAATATGCAAACGATCCACTTGGAAGGTGGTTACCTCCTCTTCATGCCAGCAAATTTAAGAACTTCGACTTTGTTTTTCTTTACATACAAAGTTAGAATGCTTCATACACTTTTAATTAAAACGCCAATAAAATGCTCTTTAAACCGAAGCACCTTTGAGATAACATATGATAGGCTACAAAGATATTTGAATAAAGATCAGTAAAGCAAAGTGGGAGATAATAATATTATTATACAGAAAGGATATATTTATTTATAAATACAGGCAATCAAGACAGGGGTAGACAGGTACCATGATTTGTTTTTGCAATCCCTATTCAGGTGTGAGAGTGAAACACAGCTACTAACATCATATAGCACATGTCTTTTCAAAAGCGAACATATTCCGGCTTTGGCAAGTCAACCTTAGAATATACAAAATTTACAATATTTTCACAGCATTTTTTTTTCTTTCTCTGTTTAAATCGTATCTGATCATCATTATTCGTGGAATAAAATTCTAGGTGCATTTTTGAAATTGTGAGAAAATCCATCTTTTGTAGGCAAAATGAAACTCATCAAATCGATTAAAACTAACTAGATTAATATTGAAAACAGTTGTGAATTTCCAATCAAATCGACTATTAATGCCTACTAAATCACATGAAGTGTCCGTTATATTGTTACCTACTCGCTTTGATAGAACAATGCGCTCGCTTTATGAATCAAAGGGAACGATAATTTTCCAAGTGCTTCTCGATAATAAATCGAGGAAACAAAAGGAAAAAGGAACGACTTTGCATTAATTAATTAAAAAATAATCTTTCAATGTTAATCTCTGATGTTTTATTGTACAAAAATTTGTACTATTTAGGTACTTAAATCAAAATCACGTATTTGAAGAAAGTTTTTTTCTGCGTATCCACACATCAGTGTTTATGGATATAATATGTACTGTTTTGGCATTTTTTCGGTGTCGCGTGTCGAAAATAATATACGTATGATAGCCGGGGGTCGACTGTTATTTTTTGAGTCATGGATGGTTCTCGATCATGGAAAAAGCAGAAAGAAATGCATGGACGTTTGAGTTACAGGGGATTTGGGTTTATATATCATGGGATTTATCATAGCACCACCCACCTATTTTACGCCTATAGTTGCAATCATGAGAGTTTTTTTTTTAGTTTGGGTATTTACGAATTTGGTAGACTCATGAAAGCAATAGATATTGAACTAGCAGCACGATTTTTATATTTATCTCACTGCATTTCTCCTTTAAATAGTAAACGCAATATGTATTTGAAGTGCTTACTTAGTAGTTGGCAACAAAATGCAATAAAATAAGAGGGACGTAAGTGAAAAAAGGTTCTGCATTTAAAATGTTACGCGAGAAACGAAAAGTATAAAATACTAACTATGATGTCATATAAATTATTACAAAGTAGCGCAATATATAAAACCTCATCATCATCATCTGACTAGCCTTTTCCCAACTGTGTTGGGGTCGGCTTCCAGTCTAAACCGGATGCAGCTGAGTACCAGTGTTTTACATGGAGCGACTGCCTATCTGACCTCCACAACCCAGTTACCGGGTTACACGGTACCCTTTGGTAAGACTGGTTGTCAGACTTTCTGGCTTTTGACTACCCGTAACGACTGTCAAAGATGTACAAATGACAACCGGGACCAACAGCTTAACGTGCTTTCCGAGGCACGGAGGAGTCTCGCTATGACATAGATGGTCACCCATCCACGGACCGACCGCGCCAAGCGCAGCTTAACCTTTGATCGGTCGAACCGTGCGACTGTTACTTAGCCACGAGCTCCTCTATAATGCTAATATATAAAACCTCATAACTTATTAATAAAAATAATGCAATAATAATTATGCATAACATCAGGCTTAATTGAGAATGATTTCTAATCATTACTAGCGTTTGAAAATTAATTAAAAATAATTGATCAGTTAAGCTTGTGTTCAGGATACAGGTGACTCACCTATATGATCGTAGATATATCGTATACACCTTATAGGGACTCAAATTCGAAGGCGGAGGCGCAGTGCTATTTATCTTTTTTAGTTTCATCAAAAATATCAAGATACGGTCTTAACTTGGGAATCGTCTCTCGCAATATTTGGTGTCGGTTCTAGAAGTGGTAATCTATGAAGAAATCCTCATGGATAATATATAGAGTATAAGAAGAAGAATGAGAAGATATATAAGATAACTAGCTGATGCCCGCGGTTTCACCCGCGTCCCGACGGAAGTTTCTCCAGGGAAGCACCTTCTCCAGGGTCCCCTCTATCTCCGTACCAAATTTCAGCCAAATTGATCCAGCCGTTCACGCGTGATGCGATAACCAAGGGAAATAGGGATTCATTTTTATATAATTAGATAAATAGAATTGTCTCAAATATTAAAATTCGTAAGCTGAGCGAATGATGATATTTTTTCTAAAATTTGTATAGGAACCTCTTTAGAAGCACTTGTCAAATGAAAAAACGAACAATCCTAATCAAAGGTCTACGAAGGAGATTAACGTAATTTAAATGGACCGAAAAATAGATGACGTCACATCGATATTCGAAGGGTCCATCGACTCTGAAAAAGCTTACTCATTAAACTGTCTACTTAATTATTTTCGAGTGTACCAAAAAATGTGTGCTGACAGCTAATACTTTATATAAAAGCTCCTTTGTTTCCCAAGAGAAAAAGGATCTCTAAGTGGACAATCACGATCATGGACTAACCAAAAATGCAAGATATTAACGACTTTACTGCTATCGTAATAACAACGAAGTTTGCTTGAAGTTTTTAACTTTCATTATTAAACTATGCGGAAGAGTGATCGTGGCTTCAAAAGATACGCGTGGAATAAGCCATTATTGAAACAGTTTAAATAGATCTTGAGATTTTTGTTAAATGGTTATAGAAGAGTATAATAAAATAAATAATAAAAAAAAACAACAGATCTTAAAGTGCGCTCGAAACCACTACTTATATGAATTTTACTTTAAACCAGGTTTTCTTAAATCAGAGATCATACAAAAAACCTCGTTGAAACTTGTGATCACCGCTAACAAGTCAAATGCGAAAATACAATTGCATTGCTTTTTCTTTTTTGGATGAAAATCTATCATTATCCAAAATGATATTCAATCGTGAGCTAGGATTTAAAACATATTTGTTTTCAATCCCTTAAAGACAACAAAGACACAATTCTTATGTGGAATCAAGAAAATAGGCAGACGAACTCAAATCGCAAAGATTTTTTGGCTAAAGCACCATCTTATTTAAAGTACCTAGCTTTCGTATTCTTTAAAAATAAAAAATACGCGACAGTATTAATTCTGTAGAAGTATTGAGGGTAATCTCAGGTTTTTCAACTTTTAGTCATAAAAAATATTATTCAGAAAATTAAACAGAATATTACTTCAAAGAACGCGACACTATCAAAACACGAACATTATGAAAATTAGGTTTTTATTTCACATTCGGCTTCATTTACTATGTTAAATTAATTTTAATCTTGAACTGGGGCCGTACCACCACGTATTTTAGCAATCACTATTCAGGTGTGAGAGCGAAACACAGCTACTAAAGCGTTATAGCGCCGTCTCTTTTTCACAAAGAAACAATTCCTGCTTTGGTATGTCATGATAAGGCTACTACTCAGCAATTCAAAATGAATCAGATTTCCATAGAATTCAGAGAATCAAACGTGAATATAATGAGAAAGAAAAAAGCCCAAAATATTTCCTTCATTGGCAGGTATCATTAATCAATGTTCAAGTGATTTGTACAAAAAGTCACGGGAAAAATCTTATGGGAACTGGAGTAATGTGGTGTCGTATTCTGCTTGGTCATTGGTGGAAATTATCTGAAGATATTTTCAACATGAACGAATATAATAGTGGGTATGTTGCTTTATGAATAAAGTGATTATAATATTTGTACTTTTTTAAGACTTGTGCTGGATTTAAAAGCATAAGTATTTATTTGCGAGTAAGTTTCAGCAAAGAAAAATATCATCACTAAATTAACCTAATAAATTAGAAATATTATCAAATTATACCTATTCGTATATCGTATATCCTCAAAAAATCGATTCTACAAAAAAGACGGTTTACCAGTGGCCAAAATGCTAGCGATTAAATTCTTTACCCACTTAACAGGCTCATCTAAAATGAGGCCTTGTTCCTAAGTAGTCCAGGGTTCGATTAATACTGAATCCTAATACCCCAATTTTCTTACGTAACGACATTGGCCGGCTTGTCCCTTCGCAATCCGACAGAACCTATATTTATCTAAATATATATATATATTTATTTATCTCAGTTCTAATTATTGTATTGGGACACTTATTAGGAGCGATCAATGTTGTTAATAATTTTCTGAGACTCATAAAGAAAACATTATTTTTGGCTGTCTTCTTTAAGAGAGAGGTTATTAATCCAATTAAGTTATTTGTATGAATATGGTTCGTTATCTTCAGCGTATGAGAAACAATTAAATAGTATTTTTAAGGTACCGTACCTCAAAAGGAAAAACGGAACCCTTATAGGATCACTTTGTTGTCCGTCCGTCCGTCTGTCTGTCAAGACTCTTTATTTTGTAATATGTAAACTTTTTCTCAGAGTTCATTTCATATCTCTTAAAACACAAAATTTAAGTATGTTACATATTTTGCTTTTAGCTAAATCTTATCAAAAGTAAGGCATTTTAATCCCAAAGTAATCGAACACGCGTGGTTACTTTTAAACGTAATAAATTTTATTAATAACCGACAGTTATCAACGCGGAAGAAAATCCTGCTTGGAATCGAAACAGGAAAGAAAACCGTGTCTCCATATTAAATGTTCAACCGACCATCTGACCTTTAATAGGATGTGCAGCGACCATGATAGACGATTGTGTAATACATTTTTCATCAAAAAGGTAGATGTGCAAAAAAAACCCTGTTTTGATAAATAGTTTTGAAGAAAAAAATATGAAACATTACTCGATAATAACTTTTTTTAAATGAATTATGGTGTTTGCTTGCACCAAAAAATAATCAGTTGAACGCGATTAACGTAATCGTATTTTGTCACGCTTTTATATAAATTCAAACTAGTCATTTAAATAACCATAATATCCTTATTACGACAAGCTTAGTCCACTATAGGTACTTCAACTTAGACAAACATTGTTCTAGATAAACCAGACTATGAATGAACTAGATCATAATAAGTGCCTAAGAAGTTATGTTTATAGGGATATTAACTTTTTGTTTAACCAACAAGAGTATAGTAATGAAACCTGTCATGTGGTTACAATGTTTACAGGTGGCGCCATCTATGAGGCCGCAGACATTCTAAAGTCGTGTCATGTCTTTAACTTCATGAAGAAATGTGTTATTTTATATAACACCTACGTGGAAAACTAATTATTTAATGCAATAATTCCTTTGATGCCTGTATATATATATATATATATGTATCTGAATATATGTATATTATAATCGAATCTGTATATATGTATATTATAATATATATATATATTATAATTAAGTAGGTATATGCACGTAATAAAGGTTTGAAACAATACAAAATGTAAGCTGGTACTATCCAATATTGTACAGTCTACTAAAAGGATTATCAAAGCTTGTGGTACGTCGATCTCCATTCATATTGGAGCTTTTATTAAAGCCTCAAATTACGATAAAAGCTTGCAATTAAGCTCAATCGGTGTTGATTGATTATTATCAAGTTTATACAAACGCGATTAATTTTTGTAATTCAACTTGTCAAAAATCGTGTGTCAATCAATTACTATTGTTTGTCATTGCCATTTATTGTCATTTATCTGATTGAGACTAGATGTTTTAATTTTAAAAGCCTTGTAAATAAAATGTCCCCTCTTCGAAGTGAATTGGGGTGAAAGTCATTACGTAAGGCTAGTTATGATTGCGTTAATTGATTTGATAGTTGAAGTTAGTCATATTTGTATGGCAAGCTTTAACGGTCTAGACTAGACCGACCGTCCAACCGCCGCATATACAAAACCAGAAATATTATTTGATGATTATGGCCTACTGAATTTTGTATATTATAGATATGTGTATGTCATAATTTATTTCATTTGTCTTCTGAATACTAACTGACTGATAGAAGACTAGACTTAACTGATAGAATAATAGAAAAATTATCGTACCCTCCCAGCCACAGGATATAACACCACCAACTTCCTGACTCCGGGCTGCTATGTGAGATTTTCTAAAACCCACAAAGCGATTTTGGTCCGATCCGTGAATCGAACCACAGATCCCGTTTTCAGCAGTAGCGTTATGCGACCACTAGACCACCGAGCCAGTCTGGATATAATTCCAATATTTTAAAAAGATTATTTTTTTCTTTTTTTTCGACATTTATAATTTTCTGACACATACAAAGATTACTCTGAAATGACATTGTCATGGACGTAACGAAGGCTCCGTAACGAGATTCCTGTCCCAACTTTTCATTTTCGTCCCAGTGATTGAAAAGTAATTTCATAAAACGACTTATTATAAAAGAATATATTACTCAAGAATTTCGGAATAACTTTTTGTATCCTCCTGTAATCTTGACATTAACATAATGTAAACCGTAATTAAAGATGTTCGGTGTTTTTATTTTCCTCTTGTGAATGAAAAATATATTGATAGATGTTGTCTGATGTTCGGAGGATGATAATTTGATAACATCCTGTTTTTTATCACCCGACTGCGCCAGAAGGAGTATGGATGGAGTATGTTTTTTAAAATAAAATCGATATATTGCCTGTATTTCTCAGAGGGGTGAATAGTGGTTAACCTGGCATTACTACATTGCAAGCTATTTTAAAACCAATCTAATAATGAGCAAGCTGAATGCCAGCCATATACCACAAATGCACTCATCGTACCTGCTGCGAGACATTCGAAAAAGATACCGCGCCCCCCGAATAGAAAGGGCTGAGGAAAGAACATGGATAGGTTTTAGTCAGTAAGAGTCTGACACTCCCACACGCCCCACCCATGGTGGGTGCGCTGATTTTTCCGTAAGAAGGTACGATGCCTTTTTTTTCGGACGGGAAATCATCAAATGAGGAGTCATTTGAAAAATCATTACGGAAAAATCAGCGCACCAGCGAAAAAGTTTTACGAGATAACTATTCTATACCTGACGGCAAAGTTCTTTAGTACTAGTACTTAAGTAGTACTCCAGTTTTATGTTCTTCAAGGGATTCTTTATAGTCTCCCTATAACACCTACTTACATAATCGATGACATCAACCCTAAAAGTCAGCACATTTTTTAAGGGAGGGTTAAGGTGTACTAAAAAAGGTCTCATCTATAACGTTTAAAATCTCCAACGTAAAGCAAAAGATTTTAACGACCTACTTAAGCATGATTAAAATTATTACCATCTTCAAGATTTACTCGGTAACTAAAAACAAAAATATTGATTCTGATAGCTATGCCATAGTATTTAATCATTCAGAAGTTTTAGATTTTAGAGCCGATTTCACCAATCAAAGTAATCGTAATCAACCCTGAAGATCATGTTAAACTCAGTTAACTGCTGTTCTGCTGTCTAACTAGTTCAGTTCAAGAACTACAGACAAGTGGCAAAAACGCTAGTAGAATAGAAAACAAAATGTATGGGAATGACATTCGTTTACGACTAGCTTTCTTTTATTCCCATACATTTTGTTTTCTATTCTACTAGCGTATTTGCCACTTGTCTAACCGTCCTGAACTGGATTAGCTTAACTTGCTTTACTATCAGAACGTCTGATTTTTACGCTCATTTCCCGTTCGTGATCTTCTCACATGTGATAAATTTCTCGTCGATCGAATCGATGTTCTTTAGTTCTTAAACTTGGTTTTGAACGGTAAAATTCGTCATTGGCTTTTGATTGTAAGGAAAGTCTAGAAAGAAACTTACGACGTAACACATTTCATTTTGTTTTAGCTAAGCGAAATAAAATTGGGGATAAAATTATTCCGGTCATTTGCAAACCAAAATTTTAATCCTGCGCAAATTGCTCTAGATTACCGTTTAAGAATATGGCGGAGGCTGCAGGTACATAAACGTGATAAAGATAGATAAAATAAATTACTTTAGCAGCTAAACGGTCAAATAAAAATGGCACTTTAACTTGCATTAAGCGGGAGTTCGAAGCTAAGCTACAGCTGTGAGGACTAATATATCTGGTAAGTGAGGTCTCACTTGGCACAGTCTGTCTATGAAAGTGAGAATCAGTCTTGTTAGCATAACGAGACTCTCTCCCCTCCTCAGTGCATTGAAGAGCATGTTAAGCTATAAGTCCATCACATTACCCCCTTACGTATTCGTCTACGTACAGACTTGTGCACAAAATTTCCTACGTATAGAATACTAGCTGTTTCCCGCGTTTACGCCCGCGTCTCGAGAGGATAAAAGTCCCGGATAAAAAGTCCATAGTCTAACCTATATATGTACCAAATTTCTTACAAATTGGGTCAGCCGTTTTACAATGAAAGTGTAACATACAAACAAATTCACTTTCACAATTATTAATTAGAAAAGAAAAGATATTTAGTCAACAGTAGGAACCTTCATACGTATAGGTAATGTAACAGGTGCCAATATGATGGTTTTGCCCGTAGGCCTAATCATTCGTAGTGAAGGGTACCCTTGCATGTCTGCCACTAATTAATTGTCAGTCGCATATTCATGACTCGTTTGATGGTCTTGATTTGTAATTATCTGGCAGATAATGGCTTCGTTGTGACGGCGTTTATCTTGCCCGTTTGGACTGCGATGTTATTGTATCTATAACATTAATTTGTTCATGTGACCACCTAAAATATATTGTATGCTTTTGAGTTACACTGGTACTCAGCTGCATCCGGTTTAGACTGGAAGCCGACCCCAACATTGTTGGGAAAAGGCTAGGCAGATGATGATGTCGTCTCACTCTGGCTGTCAAATCGTGTTGGTGTATTCTACATTTTCAGCAATAAAATATCACATGTGTTTGAGACCCGAGTGTGAAAGCCTTTACATTTATTCAGATACAAATTCAAACTGTGTAAACTCAATAACACTGCCTGACCCGAAAATCGAACTCGTAGTGAGTTAGTTATTGCGTCCAATGAACCAACGCGGCAATTGACATGTTATGTTCGATCAATTTACGATTCTTCGTGTTTTATTATTATTTTATTTGGAGTCTGTACAACTGTGTTTTTTCTTTCATTTTTCTGTTAGTAATCATACTATTTTTCCCTTCTTTCTCCTTCATAATTGCATTTTTACATGTAAACATCTATTCCGTGGTATTACTTCTAGCGTCCGTCCTCATTTACATTTTATCAATAACAAAGAGGAAATCAGGGTACGTTTCAGTTCCAATATCTCAGAACAAACAGGCATACGTACCCCTAATGGTAGGTACATGACCCAAGGGTATTACCTCGAGTATTTGCTTGTGCCAGAGAGGGCACTTAATTAGGTCAACTATACCAGACAGTATATTTGTGCCAAACAATTCGAGCAGGTTCGAAACAAAACACTGACAATTATAGGAAAACTTTTAAAAATAAGTTTTTTTTTGTAATTGAGTTAACTAAATAATTTGGGATGTTATAGATATTGTACTGGAAAATGTATTAAAATACCTTCTTTGGTATTCAACTGTCGGCTTGGCAAAGGTTACAAATCCTAGAAGTAATAAAGCATCCGTTGACTATGATTTCCTCAATATTTTAGTGTCCGTGGTCGAGAAGGAACCCTTATAGTTTCGCTATGTCCGTCTGTCTGTCTATCGGCATAGCTCAGAGGTTCTTGGTACTAGAAAGCTGGTACTAATTAATTGTCAGTCGCATATTCATGACTCGTTTGATGGTCTTGATTTGTAATTATCTGGCAGATAATGGCTTCGTTGTGACGGCGTTTATCTTGCCCGTTTGGACTGCGATGTTATTGTATCTATAACATTAATTTGTTCATGTGACCACCTAAAATATATTGTATGCTTTTGAGTTACACTGGTACTCAGCTGCATCCGGTTTAGACTGGAAGCCGACCCCAACATTGTTGGGAAAAGGCTAGGCAGATGATGATGTCGTCTCACTCTGGCTGTCAAATCGTGTTGGTGTATTCTACATTTTCAGCAATAAAATATCACATGTGTTTGAGACCCGAGTGTGAAAGCCTTTACATTTATTCAGATACAAATTCAAACTGTGTAAACTCAATAACACTGCCTGACCCGAAAATCGAACTCGTAGTGAGTTAGTTATTGCGTCCAATGAACCAACGCGGCAATTGACATGTTATGTTCGATCAATTTACGATTCTTCGTGTTTTATTATTATTTTATTTGGAGTCTGTACAACTGTGTTTTTTCTTTCATTTTTCTGTTAGTAATCATACTATTTTTCCCTTCTTTCTCCTTCATAATTGCATTTTTACATGTAAACATCTATTCCGTGGTATTACTTCTAGCGTCCGTCCTCATTTACATTTTATCAATAACAAAGAGGAAATCAGGGTACGTTTCAGTTCCAATATCTCAGAACAAACAGGCATACGTACCCCTAATGGTAGGTACATGACCCAAGGGTATTACCTCGAGTATTTGCTTGTGCCAGAGAGGGCACTTAATTAGGTCAACTATACCAGACAGTATATTTGTGCCAAACAATTCGAGCAGGTTCGAAACAAAACACTGACAATTATAGGAAAACTTTTAAAAATAAGTTTTTTTTTGTAATTGAGTTAACTAAATAATTTGGGATGTTATAGATATTGTACTGGAAAATGTATTAAAATACCTTCTTTGGTATTCAACTGTCGGCTTGGCAAAGGTTACAAATCCTAGAAGTAATAAAGCATCCGTTGACTATGATTTCCTCAATATTTTAGTGTCCGTGGTCGAGAAGGAACCCTTATAGTTTCGCTATGTCCGTCTGTCTGTCTATCGGCATAGCTCAGAGGTTCTTGGTACTAGAAAGCTGAAATGTAATATAGATGTGTATATTTATCATGCCGAAAAAGTAGTAAAATAATAAGGTAACTCCCAAACACGTAAAGTGGTGATGAATTTTGAATGGCTGTCCCTAGAAATGTAATGAACTTACAAGGAAAACTACCACGGCTAAGTAAGCTTAACTGGTTACAGAATTATAGTCGACTAATTAAGACTCACTACGGAACCCTACTGCGCGTGGCCCGAGACGCAGACTATAGTAAAAACACGCTAGGTAAATTCTAAAGAATCATTAGGTAATTATTCAAATAAAAAAAATAACCAACAAAATAGCTGAAAAATAATAATTAAATTTTCGAATACACACGTTGTCGTCCATGCGCTAACTTCTCGAACGTGTCGATCGAAACGAAAAGGAAATTGAATTTACATTATTCGCTTAGAAGCAGCTTGATAAGTATTTTATTTGGAAAACCTTTTGCTGTCATCGAGTGACAAATACTCGTGAGTTCATTAGCTGTGTTAAATATTTAGTGAATTCATATTGTTCGTTTATATATATCAGGGTATATTTTTTTTGAAGGCTTTTGAATCTACTTAATAATTAAACAACAGAGAGAAGCACGAATAAAGGTACTATTGGAAACATATTAGAAGTTATTTAAACTATGATTAATCGGAAACTATATTTTTGAGCCGTTTGGGGTTGAAACTCTAGGATCATGGAGGCCGAGCGCCCTCCTTCTTTTCGAAGATATAACCAAGCGGCTTGTTGACACTTCCTGTGATCCAAGCTGGTTTTTAATTTGGTCAAAGGCTAAGCATTACCATCCAACGTGGCAACGCCGCCAGTCTCTTAGATACACTCCCAGCAATGAGGATGAATTTTTGACGCCGTCTTTTAATATTTTCATACTAATGAGTACTTTTTTATTTATAAAGTTAAGTTATTAAAAAAAAACTTTGCTCATAAAGTACAAAATACACTTTAGCTTAGAAAGCCAACTAAATTAACAAAACTAAGAAACCATTAAAATAATTGCACTAAAAGCTAAAACTTTCGACTTGGCAAACTTTGTTAAACTCTTAATGTGCTGTAAACGGAGATGCAATAAATCACAGTTCATTTTGGCGAAGATCACGTAAAATCTTCATAAAAAGTTTTATAAAACAGGTTCCCTTTGCAATCAAAAGTTATAAAAAAAAACAAACTTTGATTTGAAATGGGTAGGTACTCTTCAAACGCACAAAATAATTGATAGCTTTTTCAAAGCAAAATAAGATATTGCCAAATGGAAGAGACTAGCAGGGGGTTTTATATATTGAAAACTATAAGGAATGTATGGGAGTATTGAACTTTAAAACACATGAATAAAGGCGCTACTGAAATTGTAGTCATAATTTACACCTATGAGATATTGCTTATCCATCCTTTTGAGATACATTTTATACCTATCGAACTTTTACAAAACTAGTACCTGAATACTTTATCTACCTATAAAGTGTGTAAGTACCTACCTACGCGATCGGAATGCGTCATCATAATTCTCTTAAACCTACTATCCTACTAGTATTATAAATGAGAAGTTTGTTATGATGTATGTACCTATGTTACACTCCCTCACAAAAACAACTGCATGGATTTAAATGAAATTTGGTACACACTTAGTTTATAACTTACTATACTCCATTTACAATAAGATTATAATAAATCTGTAGAGAGGTCAATTCTGTACATGAAATATATTTCCAAAATAACTATCAGGGGGTGATTATGGATCGATACTGATGCCAAAAATGCAATCAGTAAAATTTTTGTCTGTCTGTCTGTCTGTCCGTCTGTCTGTCTGTCTGTCTGTCTGTCTGTCTGTCTGTCTGTATAAACTCTATAGAAACAAAAACTACTCGACGGATTTTAACGAAACTTGGTACAATTATTTGTCATACTCCTGAGATGGTTAAGGTATACTTTTCATCACGCTACAATCAATAGGAGCAGAGCAGTGAAGGGAAATGTTGTCATTTTGTTTAAACGCGCTAATCTCAGGAACCGCTGGTCCGATTTAAATAATTCTTTCAGTGTTAGATAGTCCATTTATCGAGGAAGGTTATAGGCTGTATATCATCACGCTAAGACCAATAGGAGCGGAGCAACACTATTCCACGCGGACGAAGTCGCTGGCAGAAGCTAGTTTACAATAAGATTAGACATTTAAACGCACCCCATTTACCGTTCGTTCAAACGATTTTGAGTTCTATTCCGTATAGATAAGGATGGTGTTGAAAGCAAAATAATGTTTACAATACCAAATGTATTCTGCATCTGTTTTTTGTTTTGTCACCTAAGCAATAGAGCTCAAAATCGACCGGTAAATGGGGTGCGTTTAAATGTCTAATCTTATTGTAAATGAGTATAGATGATCTGATGCACTTCGTATCACCTACATCTTAACTTTTTTACCGCTTAAACCTTCCGTGGACTACGCCAAACATTTCAAAACCAAAATCAAGGTCAAGTCAAGTCAAGGTAAATCGGCCCAGCCGTTCTCGAATTTTAGCGAGACTAACGAACATCAATCAATTTTTATATATAAGATATAATACATAGGATATTTTTATTGGGATGCTAGAAGCAGTGTTCCTAGGATGCGGGCGAAACCGCAACAACAACAACAATTAGACATCAATAAAAATATGGTTTCATGGTTTTAATATGCAGAATAACCTGGGTAAAGTAGTACTTAGATGTGTATATGTTACACACACACCCTTGCGTTTTCCTGGAGACTATTATGGCCACCAATATCCGGGGCGAGATGGGACATTATACCAAGGCGAGGCAGAGAATGGTTCCTTTGCACGACATTGGTCTATCAGCCAAAAAATACCCAAAGCTGGACAATAAGCAGGCGTTCTTACGTAAGCAGTAATACAATAAATTCTGTAATATGACTCATGGAAAAAGGTAGATAAAATATATTGAAGAAAATAATTAGCTTTCCAGATTATCAGCTCAAAGAGTACTTAGGATTTTTCTAAGTATGTTGAGGTCGGCTTTCAGTCTAACCGGATGCAGCTGTATACCAGTGTTTTACATGGAGCGAATGCCCAGTGCCTATCTGACCTCCATAACCCATGTTACCGGGTAACAGACTTTCTGGCTTCTGACGACCCGTAACGCTTGTTAAAAATCTACAATTTTTTGATTCCAAGGCATATATATAATCTATATATAATCCTAATATCTATAATATAATCCTTAAACAATCCAAAATTTATTTTATTTTGTTCCTTCTTTCTTTTATTAAATCTTTCTGCAGTTCAGTTTAGAATTCAAGACGACGCACCCTAATCGCATTTGCAACTGCAATGCCAATTTCCAATCGATTCGATTAAATTATCAAGTTTTAGAATCGATTTCACAGCTATTCAATGCACCTATTCAAGGAGGGTGATATTCTTTAAACTTTTGAGGTTCATTGTTTTTCCCCCACCGTATTTTTTCAGAACAAAAATAGCAGGAGATGGGTATATGGATGACGTAGGTTTTGTTCCATAACAACAGGAAAAAAACAAAGATTACTTACAAACAAATAGTAGTCAGTAACCCGATAGGTGCTTTTATCGCTAAAAGCAATTGGTATCCTACTTTTGGATGAAATCGAATTGTGAAAAGTATTAGTAATATTGTCAAAAAGAGGAGTATGAAGTATTTCAGATATGAAATAATGTTGTAATAACAAAAAAATACAAAATTATATATCCATGAAAGTATTATTTTTCTCATAAACTTGAACCTAAATTAAAATTATAGGTAAAAAATACTTAAGACTCTTGGTATTTCATATTCCAAAAGTTATGAAATAGAGATGAAATTATTAAAATCTCTATGTTTTTGTGTAGTTTTGGAATCGATATCAGATAATTTCATTCTCAATATTGCTTTTTGCAAAATACTAGATAGGTAAGATAGGTACCTTCATTTTTTTCGCTGAAATTGTAGCGAATAAGATGTGTTTACAATGGAGCAGTATTCAACGTGTCAGTAAAGTAAAATCACGATAAAAACAGGCTGCTTGGTATTTAAAGAATTAAGGTAAATTTAAGTAAGTGCAAAATATATAATCTATCAATAATACCTTTGTTTACGTCCATTATCATACTCGTATTTAATACACAGCTTGCTAGATTAATAGAATCTCACCAAACACAACACCAATGTAAACGCACCTTAAAATTGAAATTTGTTTACAGCGACATCTGTGCCTGTACTGTTGAACTATTTACATGTAGAGATGTTCAGTAATCTGCGCTAGATGTCGCTCTAAGTATGTCTACAGCATGAAACCTATATTATTTTGCACTTAAAAAGTGGTAATATAAAAAGGTAAGTTTTATTCACTACCTTTAAAGGTACAAAAGTAGTCCTGAGTCTAATGTCTAATTTATGTTATTAATGTAGATATATTACTTTTTAATTAATTTAAATTTTGCCGATGTTTCTTTATTTGTTACTTTCATTGAGTCGTTATTTTACTTCTTCTAACCATTTAATATTTAGATACCTACATTATTATTGCATGGTGAAACGGCAAAGGTTATCCAAGGAAATCGCAGTTCTATAGAGCTATTGTGATTTTTTTAACTTAACAAAAAATATACGGTTATTTTTCTTCGGAAATTGAGATTTCTATCATTTTTTTATTTATAATTGCCTGCATCGCGCAATGCATTTTATATAGGTTTAGGTAGGTACATAAACTTCAATCTATTTAAAGCATTAAAAATGATGAATCACTGCATACATTCATAAAAAACAATTTGATAAAAGTTAGTGAACATTTTAAATTGTCACTGTATTTTATTAAACAAACAAACATTTCGGCACTATTGTCCGCCTGAGGCAGTTTCACGTAACTAGTTAGTTACTAGCTCTGCTACGCGAGCTATGTGTAAATATGCGACATTTTATGTTCGTCTCTCAAAGGGCAGCGGATCTGCCATACCTCTAGTTTTATGTTTTATTTCCATGAAATTGAATCAGAAATCATAAAATTTGTCAAACATAGATTTGACCATAAATGACATAGAAATTACGTTATGAAGGATAATTAGATACAGACATACATTAATTGTTATTTATCGATTAATATTATAATAAGTAATCATCATCACATCATCATCATCAGCCTATCTAACACTAGTCCACTGCTGGACATAGGCCTCCCCTAACGTGTGCCATATCGCCCGGTCTTCAGCTTGACGCATCCAACTTCTGCCTGCAGCCTTTCGCAGATCGTCACTCCATCTTGCCGGAGGGCGTCCCACACTACGTTTACCTAGCCGCGGTCTCCACTCAAGAACCCGTTTACCCCAACGGTCGTCGGTTCTTCGACAGATATGGCCAGCCCACTGCCACTTCAGCTTACCAATTCTTTGAGCTATGTCGGTAACTTTGGTTCTCTGACGGATAGTTTCGTTGCGGATTCTATCCTTCAGAGACACCCCGAGCATGGCTCGTTCCATGGCACGCTGAGCAACTTTGAATTGGTGGACTAGCCGTACTGTGAGTGTCCATGTTTCGGCTCCATAGGTCATGACGGGTAGGACGCACTGGTTGAAAACTTTAGTTTTCAGGCATTGTGGTATGGAGGACGAGAAAACCCGACGCAGTTTACCGAATGCTGCCCAGCCCAGCTGAATTCGCCTTTTGGCCTCCCTCTCAAAGTTGCTCCTACCCAACTGCAATATCTGCCCAAGGTATGTATACTCCGAAACAACTTCAAGGAGGTGGCCATCAACAATGACAGGTCCCGGATCAATATGATCATTGATCATAATTTTGGTTTTATCCAAATTCATGCCGAGACCTATCCGTCGCGAGGCTGATGCTAGGCCGTCTAGCATTCGTTGCAGCTCCTCCAGCGACTCTGCCAGTAGGACTATGTCATCTGCAAATCGAAGGTGTGAGATGCGCTCGCCATTTATGTTAATGCCCATACCTTTCCAGTCCAGCGTCTTAAACATATCCTCCAACGCACAGGTAAACAGTTTCGGGGATAAAACATCGCCCTGTCTCACTCCTCTGTGCAGTTGGATGGGTTTTGTCCGCTGGTCCTGTACTTGGACACACATTGTGGCAGCTTGGTAAAGGCATTTCAACACATCGATATAACGATAGTCCACTTGGCATCGCTGTAAGGATTCCAGAACAGCCCAGGTCTCTACAGAGTCAAAGGCCTTCTCGTAGTCCACAAAAGCCAGACACAGCGGCCGATTATACTCCTCGGTCTTCTGTATAATCTGCCTCACTGTGTGTATGTGGTCCACGGTGCTGAATCCTCCACGAAACCCGGCCTGCTCCGGTGGCTGAAACTCGTCGAGCCTTCTGGCGAGACGATTCGTGATGACCCTAGAGAACAACTTATAGACGTGGTTCAAGAGACTGATGGGTCTGTAATTCTTAAGAAGGCTTTTGTTACCCTTCTTAAAAAAAGAGAACCACCAAGCTCCCGCTCCACGCCGTAGGAGTTCTCCCACAGCGAATGACGGAGTTAAAGAGGTTTTGCAGCTCCCTAATAACAGGAGTGCCTCCTGCCTTCAGAAGCTCTGAAGTGACTCCGTCTTCACCAGGGGCTTTTCCATTTTTAAGCTGCCCCAAAGCCAACACGATCTCGTCTTGGCTGATGTCCGGCAGTTCGTCGGTGTAGTGGCGTGTCAGGGTGGCTCTAGAATCGTGGTTGTCACGCTGAGGACATGGAGCATGTGCAGCATAGAGCTGGCTATAGAAGTCCTCGATCTCGGTGAGAATCTCCGGCTTTGACGTGACGCTTCGGCCATCCCGTGTTGTAAGCTTCGTCAGGTGGCTCCTTCCAAGCTGCTGAGTGAATACTTTGGACCCTCGGTTTCGGTCTATTGCCTCTTCAATGAGACGTGTATTGGAGCTCCGAAGATCGCGCCGCACCATCTTCGCAATCCGCTTATTTAGGTCTGACCTCTCTGACGAAGTGGCCTGGGTGGCTTCCCGTCTTTTTGTCATAAGCCGTAGAGTCCTCTCCGAGAGTTTGGACTTCTTGCCCTTACGCTGCATTTGGCAAAATTTGATGCCCTCGTCCCTCAACGCTTCAACCAGATTATGTAGGGCCTCATCAACATTATCGGTAGGTTCCAGTGTAGCGAATCTATCACCGAGAAGCTTTTGAAACCTCTCGGTGCCCAACATGGTTTGGAGTGGATTAGGACGGAGCGTGGACTTCACCAGACGATTCCTTTCAAGCTTTAAATCGATATTCAGAGTGCCTCGGACAAGTCGGTGATCGGATCCGGTATTGAACCTGTTGATCACGGAGACATCTCTGAATATGTGCTTTCTATCCGTCATGATGAAGTACTAATAAGTAAAGTTCCCTACAATTAGTTAATTAAAATTTTTCTTCAGAAACTCGTCTGTTTTATAGTATTTGTTTTCTAGCAGCAGCTCTTGTAAGAGAGCTCTGAATTTCTCTACTGGCATACATTTTATCATCAGATACCTACTTTGTTATAAACTTTGGGAGCAATACCAAAGAAACTCTTCTTAATTAATATTTCACATGGCATAATGTATTAAGGTACTGAGCACGTACTTATCGGTATTTTTTAAATACAGTCAGTTTTTATTAAATAAATGCGGATTGTCTTTTTCAAATAATGCAGTTTCATAGAATGCAAAGCCGACGATCACTAATCAGATAGCTGTTAGCTTTGGCTTGTTCATAATATCTATATAAGGTAGGAACTTTAGATTGTATTAATCATCTTGTCTTGTAAATAAAATTGTCACCAGAACACCGAGAAACTACAACTTAAACATATTTTTTGCAATTTATAAAATTCACTTTAAAATTTATTTTGTGATTTGATGTCTGTTAGAAATACAAGTTGGTACGCACGTTGTTTATACATAGGATACTTTTAACCGCTCGTTTACTATATGTAGGTTTTTTTTTTTATATATTATAATCCATCAATCGTGTTCGAAAATCTCTGGTTCCGATTAATTTCGAACGTGTTTCGGAGCTTTTGTGCGAACACGACGCGCACTCGGATGGGGATTATTTTATACATCGCAGCGTTAATCCGGCTTAACTAGTATTTAGTATTGCAATATGAATATACCTGGAATTTTTAATTTCATGAAACTCTCATGAGTTCTATTATTCTGATTTAATTGTAGAAAATTTTAATTAATGTAGTTTGTGATGTACGGCTAAATTATTATGTTTCATTTGCTATTAGTTTTAGTGGCATAAATGGTAAAAGGTAAAGTTGTACATTAAACCTAATAATTTTTGCTACAAAAACCTTTTTAATTAGTGTAAAACATTTCTAGCAGAACTCGTGATAATTTCGAGATATTTATACAACATTATTTAAACTTGAAATTCTTATCTTATTTAAAATACAGTAAGCATTATTAAAAGGCTAATGATGATGAAGCAATATTATATCTAGTATGATTTTCTTTGTCTAAAACTTGAACATCTACAACAAAAAAATAGACTAGTACGATATTCGGATAGATAAATTATTGAAAACAGCTATCAGTTTGATGATCCAAAATCAAATCTGAAAGGCTTATCATTTGCCGGTGACGTTATATATTTAAATACATATTACCACAAGCATCTAGAAATACCATCGTAAAATAGGATTCTACTCTAATAAAAATCGCAGCAAAAACAGTAGATAGATAGATAGATACAGATTACTAACAATATTATACTCCTACTATTTTAAAAGCTTTTCCTGATACTGTCGACAGATGGCGCGAAATGTCTGGCGCGACTTAAATGGCATCGACGTTGCACAGGTCACGTTGCAAAAAGCAATATCTATTTTAGCCTGTTGTTGGATGGAAAAAACCATTCGAAATAAATTTGAATCCTAACAAAATCTATGGCATGTGAATATGGTATGTAGGTAATCCAAAAAGCATTGCTTTAGGTATTTCCAAATAAACAAAACACGTTTGAAAATCGTTAGGATTACTCTAATTTTTTGTAAATCTTATTTGTACCACTGCTATGCAAAAATACATATGTCATCTAAATAAGGTGGCAATATCATCAGAATCACCTAAAATTTAATTTTAATTGAGTCTGCGTTTGTATGTGTTTATCCAATGCAGCAAAGTGGCAATATCGACTTTGTTTCTAACCATACGATCCGATTGCCATGAAAGTTTTATTAGTTGTTTTGAATATTCCCGCGATTTTTTTGGCTAAAAAACAGGTAAAAAATCCAAATACAAACAAATGAAAAAACAGGCATTTAGGGAACGACAACTTAACGAATAAAGAAAAACTTTCAAAAATATTCTTTCACGTTGTATTGTAAAATGTTAATGAGGGTGTTAAAACATAGATTCGCACTACAAATAATTATTTGATAAAAAAAAAACAATAGGTACCTAATAACATTATATATTTAATACATAATAATTACCTTTACCATCAATACAAGAACTATATTTACTTAAACCTACAAAAATAATCATCAATAAAAAAACACTCCGAAAAAATCGTAATACACAATCACCACATACATCCAATCCTAACTTCATCAATCCATTTCTACGTCCAAGCTATCTAAACGAGGCACAGAGCAACTATGCGCCAGTAACAGCTACAATGAAGGATCACCGGAGTCACGTACGCAATCTTACTGAGATTGATGCGTCGTCTGCGTCGCGATTATGTCAGGAATGCCCTGCGATCTGTGTGTCCTTGCTAATGTGGATACGTGAGCGGGAATTTGGGGAATTGTCTCGGCATTGAAGTTGAAACTTCTAGAAAGGTCTAGGAAATTAAATGTACACTAAGTTTTGAATTCGTAATAGAGATAATAACATTTAATTTCACATTTTACCCAAAGCAAATTCCCAAATGTATAAAGAAAATTATATTTCTAAAATGTTATCACTAACTAGCTTTCCGCCAGCGACTTCGCCCGCGTGGGCTATACGAATTCAAACAGTGTTTTATACAAACTTTGCCCCCTTTTGCACCCACTTAGGGGTAGAATTTCGGAAAACCCTTATCGGATGCCTAATCATACAAAGAACACATCCTCCAAGTTTCAGGTCTCTACGATTACCGAATTAGGCTGTGCGTTGATACATGAGTCACTCATTCAGATAAAGCATTTTACATGTATAGATTTTACCAAAAGCAAATTGCCAAATGTACAAAGAAAATTATATTTCTTCAATTTTATCGCTTATGACAATCTAAAAGGATGGTCAGTGAAAATCAAATATTTAATTTTAGTATCTTTAGAAGTATTATTTATTATGTATTAAAAGGGCTATACATGTATTCTGTTACTTTAAAAAGGCTCTTTTTATTAAAAAAAACTTATCATCTACGTACCTTGACTCGCAGTTCACCGAAGCAAGAAAGGCCTAAAGAGTAGGGCATAAGCCTATCAATTAACAAAACGGACAGTCAAGGCAAATATGAAAATGTCATACATGCATGTACCTACCACACTTAAATACAAATGCATGAGATGCATAACCAACAGGCTGTCAGTCATTCGCAACTGAATGCTTGCAATGAACTTTCAATGCAACGGTAACATCGATAGACATGACAGATTTTATTGGTAAACACTTTTCGCAATTTAGAGAATATTTCCATAAAGCAAAGTTCTTCACCTCGTCCTTCTGTATGTCTGTCTGTTCGCGATTAAATCTAAAACTTCTTAACGGATTTTCATGCGGTTATCACCAATAGATAGACTGATAAATAAGGAAGGTTTAAGTATATAATTTGTCAAGGTTTTGTGTAAATTGGTTGAAATATAACGATAATTGTTGCAAGTGTCGGATAAAATCAAGCCGCCTGGGAGCTTTATCGCATTTAAAATGTGAGTTGATGCGACTCTTCGATAGACAAAGTATGTAGGGATAATAATGATGTTCTACTACCCGTGCGAAGCCGGGGCGGGCCGCTAGTGAAGAGCTTGATTCTTCAGAATAATATCAGTCAAGTCATGACAATAATGATCTTAATACCTAATTTTACAATCCGAAGGAAAATATCCATCTAAAGAGTAGGTATCATTGTGTCTGTGTCTAGGGAAATATTCAAGCGCAGTACCGACGGATTAACTTGCTTTTCAGCCGCGGTTTCTATATATTAAAAAAAGCGAACCTATCTATCGACTTACCTGCATCAAGTACAGCTTAAGCAAGTAAAAATATACCTTAGTAGCTACGTACCTAAGTTGTAACTTCACTATATCAAAGGCGGATTAGAATACAGGCAAATGAGAAATTTAAAGGGTAAAGAGATTGCGTGACGGGTCTTTATCACGCATTTTGTCAGTGAGATCTCATCTCACAAGTAAAAAAGTGATTCATGGAACGAATGCAAATTGGATTTACCGCTAATTAAAAACAACGCAACCTAGAGCGAGCCAAATAAAGCACATGAAACGTAAATCATCAACTACATTATCTCAATGAACAATTTCGATCTGAATTTCAACTTTACATCATCAAAAATTAACTGTTATAAAACATACGCCTTTCCATAATAATTATCGGCAACCCTTTTACTGAATATCTCTTTGTTCCATCACAAATTGAAGCCTGAATTAATTTAAAATATCACGAGCTTCCTGTCAAAGGCTTTCATTTATACAACAGTACATGCCCAGTTTAAAACCACGATCAATACTCCGCCCGCGGTTATTTTCACTACAACTAATATGAATATTAATCCCACGTTTTCAGCGAAAATTTTAATTTACATTTTCATGAAACCGTCACTGTGTGTAGTGTTTGTGTATGATATTTGCTAAAAGGCTTTATTGTACTCATTTCAGTCCGAATTACGCTTTTAATGTATGTTATGTTAGTGAAATTAATTCCTATAGAACGCGAAAATATGGTGCACCTACACAGCGGATTCATCTCCTATTACAATTCCAGCAATCAATTTTCAAACATATAGCCGTACAGTAAGGTATACTTTCCTTTGTTGTTGATTTCAATCTATGATTGCTCATACCTAACTGAACATTTCATAATGAAATTCTTTACATATTTGTGACTTTATTAAATTCTTTGAAGAGAAAAACAATTAGCTTAATTGTTACATAACTCATGTATGCTCGACAAAAACACTCGACATTTTCAAAGAAATGATATTCAAAGAAAATACAGGAGTGAGTTTTTTATTCTTTGCAATTTAATTAGCCGCCCACGTTTTTTTTATTTCTGTCCGACGGGTCTTAGCTGTTAGCGAGATAAAAGGGAAGCTTTGTTGGGTGGGCACAAAAACTGCTCTATTCATATTAGACTATTTCTGAGAAGAGACTTATTAGATCCTAGTATGAGCTTAGTGATAAAAAACAACTAAAAAGAAAATGCATTTGTTGTCACCTTTGGAAGTTTTTTCCATTATATCAATTAGCTCTCTAGAAATTAAGAACATATGACAAGAAAGGTTCTAAATATGAATGTAGACTGTAAGCTTTAGAATTTAGGATTAGACGAAGGCCCAAAAAACGCTGGATGGTATGTGTATAAGGCAACATGGATAGAAAAAGAGTGAATGTTGAGATGATTGCTAGAGATATTGTATGGGAGAAAAAGACATGTGCTGACCCCAAATAATTCGGGATAAATGCAAGAGGATTATATACTACTATTACAGCTTACCGCCCGCGGTCTCGCCCACGTGGACTTTTTTTTTATACCTTGGGTTACATTATTCACGTTTTAGTAGGAATCCCTAATTATTTCTGGAAATAAATATAGCCTATGTAAGACTTTTTAAAATCAGTCCAGTAGTTTTTGAGTTAAAACCCAACAAACAAATAAATCTTTCCTCTTTATAATATTAGTATACATTAGTCCGCTAAAACTAACAATGGCTATTACCTTCTACTCCATTCCATCTCCCTACTATTCTCTCTCTCTCTCTCTCTATGTCCTTATATATGCGGATAAATCACTGACACGTAGTCTTGCGTAGCGGCTACGACTGCGTAGTATATTGTGTTATCTGTTCTACGAATCTTCGTAGAGGAGTTAGAAAATCAGCGTCTATCAGTAGGATGTAATCTTATTATTGATCATGATTGTTATATAAATTTGACATAGATTAGAATGAAATTAAATTCTAGAAATACCAGTTTAATTTATCTGCCAGATTTTTTCAAACAAATTATGTTCCAATCGTGAATTTATGCTTCCTCTGTATGAGAAGAAGCATAAATTCATGATTGGAACTGCGCTTATGCCTAGCAGTTTTACGTAAGTACATTAAATAGATCAATGGGACAATTTAAAAGAAATAGAGTTTTTTGTTAATGAAAGTCAAAGGAAATTCACACATGAATAGGAATTATAGTAAATTCAATATATATATATGTACTATCTACAAATACTGCGTCTTGCAGTTTGCCGGTCCGCCTATTAAGGAAACGTCCATCAATGTATGGACACAGATTGCAGGAGACGTAAGCCTTGGCTTTGTTTAATCAAAGCTTAGAGAGGTATACATATATGTATGTGTAAGACAATATACACTGGCTTTCTTCGCCTGAGGTTTCGTTTACATATTTAGGGCAAACTTCTTGTGGGTAAGATTTTTTTTAACTTTATGACTAGTAAAAAACCGCGTCGTTTTCTTCTTCTTATATGCCAGGTTTCGAACCCGCACACTCGTAAACAAGCCGCAGATGCCTTAACCACTAACCCACCACGACTTACAATTTAGCATGAATGTAATAAGTAAAATTATGTAACTTCTTAATATTTAACTAACTTGTGATATGGGCGTAACATCCAGAATATGTAATCTAGCAGAATTATTCGTAATCAGATTATTTTCCTGTTTCCAAGTAAAAGTACTTAACACAATATCGCAATATATTATATATATAGTTACGGCTTTTCTTCTTATAACGACAGAATACTTTTAAACATATAGGAAGTATCTTTTACAACAGTGGTACTTTATGTCACATAATAAATACCTACTGTAGAGCCCTACCTTTGTTCGTTCCCACAACATATAGTAACTTGCCATGACGATACCACAGAATTGCGATTAATATTTAATTTATTTATCGATTAACAGAAAACAACAACTAACAGGCTCATATTTACGCCTTTTATTACTTGAAAAGTAAAGAAAAAGTATTTATGTAAATTCATTTCTTTAGCCTCACATTTACCAATATTTCGGCAGTCATGTTGAAATCCCACGTGATTCAAGTCCAGACTCAGTTTCTATTGAGTTGGAGGTAAAAAGTCTTCTAACTTTTACCCAACTCAACAATGGTCCCAGGTTCTTTATGCTTACCTGTGGCTTCTACTAGACAAAAAGGCAGGCAATTATATGGCTTTAGAAACATGAAGTAGGCAGTTGTTTTTTATCGTTTGACGTCAATCGTTTCTGACTACGTAACGCTTAATTTGAACAGAACTGTATCTACAAATAACTCGTATTTTCAGTAAGTCTTGCACAAACTCTGAAACCTTACTAATAAGAAATTTCTCGAAAACTCCGTCTACGCTATGAAAACGTGGCTCCATAAGAAATTTTCCGTTCAACTTTTAATAGGTATTTCCAGTGAAGGTAATTTGACGAGATTCTTAAGAGGATTGCCGTCAGTTATAAAAACGTTATTATTTGATAATAATTAGTTAGTAGCTTAGTGGGGAGATTTTTATTTAACATAATTAAAACATCGTGCGGCAGATAATTAATTAATTATTATGAACCTTTGACATTCTGCAGTCCTTTGAAATAGCTTTTTATTATAATAAACATTTTTGGTTCTTAAAAAAAATCCCTGTTAATTAGTTTTACTATAGAAAATCTATTTATATCTAAATGCCATCACGATGTATTTAGGTATGTGACTGATATTAATGTAATTTACACACAGATAATGTGTGATTACTGTATGAAAGAGCTTTCTTCTCTACCACAAACATCAAACCTTCGATCGCAAAGCCCAAAATTTCATATCACTACATCTAGGCACGATAAGTTATCTAGATACTGGGAGACAATTGCGCAATGACGTCTATAGATTGCCGGACATGATAGCTCATCCCATTGTCGTTACACAGACATCTATTCGACTGCATAACTATATATAAGGGACTGTATGTGTAGATCAGGGATGGTAAACCTTTGTGGGTAAACGCGCCATCATTTATAAGTTAAATAAAATTATGCCAAAACGTCAAGGAATTTTAACTTTCAGCCACCAGCAACAAAAACATGATGTAATAGATTCGTGTAAGTATAATTAAGTATTATCATCGGCGTATTTATTATCCCACTGTTGGGTAAATACCTCTTCTCATTCAGAAAAGCATGAGCATTGATTACCGCTCTTGCTTTCTTCACGATTCCGTTTCCTCACGATGTTTTCTCTCAGCGTTAGTCAGTGGTGTCTTATGCGTTACGTGAATTTTGATGCACCTAATAAGTTTGGTGGTTTAATCGATATTAAAGTTAGTGTAATATTAGCTGTTGCATAATCTATCCTTACTAATATTATAAATGCGAAAGTAACTCTGTCTGTCTGTTACGCTTACACGCCAAAACTACTGGACCGATATAAATGAAATTTGGTACAGAGATAGAATAGACCCTAAGGAACAACATAGGCTACTTTTTACCCGGGTGCGCTAAGTAGTTCCCTCGGGATGCGGGTGAAACCGCGGGAAACAGCTAGCCTTCTATATATATAAAAATTAATCCCTATTTCCCCTGGTCACGGTATCTCGCGTGAATTTGGTACGATACACGTGCGATTTGTATGAAATTTGGTATGTAGATAGAGGAGACCTTGGAGAAGGTTTAAGGCTTTTTATCCAGGTGCGTTAAGCAGTTCCCCTATGACGCGGGTGAAATCGCGGGCAACAACTAGTAGCTAAAAGCAAAGTGGTAATGATATTTATATCATTACCACTTTGCTTTTATTGACGTAGGTACCCAATTTTTTTTGCAGCCAGCAATAGCACGCACCAGTGGTTGGCCATCCCTGATGTAGATCATGGGATCTAAGATAAACAGATTGCTTGTGATTTACGACACCATATCATCATGCCTATTAAAAATAATAAGAGACTAGCTTTCCGCCAGCCGCTTCGCCCGCGTGGGCTAAACGAATTTAAATAAAAAAATGCAGTTTCATACAGACTTTGCCCCCCTTTTTCACCCACAAGATTAGAATTTCGGAAAATGCTTACGTCATTCGAGGTCATACAAAGAACACATCCTCCAATTTAGGGTTTTACGACCAGCGGTTTAGGCTGTGCGATGATCCGTCAGTTCTTCTATTCTATTCTATAGTTACTAAAAATACACAAAGCAACGGCTTATTATATTAAGCTTTTATTAAGATTTTGTAAAACTCGGATTTTGACAATGTTTTCACTAATAGAAAGCTACAGTATCTTTGAATGCTACTGGCTATATTCTGTATACAAGGCTATTTATCCCTCATTAAGAAATAAAATAAAGTTTCCAAACATAACTCTCCTTCTGTCGCAGTCAGGTAAAAACAGTACATACCTATATTGATAGTCTCTTACAAAATGCCAAAACCAATCACAGCGTCCTTTGGTTTACCATTACGATATGTCCCCATCGTTCATACCATCAGCCGTCACCATGCTAATCGATCCAATCAGTTCTCAGCAAGACTGATACCATTACCGTTCACGTAAGTTACCTACAGCAGGCCTCGGCTAGCACTTTGAGCCTAATCGGATGACGCGTTAGCACGAGCCCACCTACCTATGTGAGGCAAACACGTAAAGCTAGTAGCTAGCATAAGGCTTACTGTCTCAATTGGCAACTGGCATAGTGACTGCTATTCGAGTAGGTATGAACTACATAACGCCGGTTTCTGTGTGAATGTCGTGGTGACCTAGTAGTGTATGAGTGCTAATGTGACTCTTCGAAAGTCATTACATATCTTACTAGTTTTCCGCCGCGGCTTCGCCCGCGAGGTCTACGAATTCAAATTAAAAATGACAGAGTTTAATCCAAACTTTACTCCCCTTTTTCACCCTCCTAGGGGTAGAATTTCGGAAAATCCTTTCTTATCGGATGCCTATGTCATACAAAGAACACACCCTCCAAGTTTCAGGTGTCAACGATCAGTGGTTTAGGCTGTGCGTTGATCCATCAGTAATTAAGGATAAAGCATTTTATATGTATAGATACACCACTAACGGTGATAAAACATCGTGAGGAAACCTGGACTTAAAACTTAGATGATGACGATAATGAACCTATTAACGGGTAAGTAGAGATCTGCTTATAGTATTTTGACATTTATTTAACAATTTATGTACACACAGAAATACAAAATACAAATAGATTGAATATGAAAGTGAAGTACAAAGGCATTTAGTCAGGTTTATTGAAGTCTCACGTTATAACCGACATAGTTAACTAATTTTGTTAGTTTAACGTCCTATCAAAATATTGACAAAAACTGGACACAAATAGGGTCTCCGGCTGGTATTGAAATAACTAACCAGGGTATCAAACCCAGGATTAAAGCTTATTATTTCGTAAATGAAACTAAATGTGTGAAAATGAAAAAAAAAATGAAAAATGAAAGAAAATTGTCTTCACACACCAATTTTTTTTGAAATACCCATCCAACAATTAAATACATGATGGGGTGTACTAGAAAAAAAAAACCACTTTGTCGGCGTGTTTGCGCAAATTACACCTTTCTAATACTAAGAGCCTCTGAACTATTCCGCGGACAGACAGACAGAAAGACAAACGGACATGTTGAAAATTAGGGTTCTTTGATAACCTAAAAAGTCTAAAGTCCGCTTCTCACGTCCGCGATACCAACTTAAATAATGACAATTACTGAAGCTCCCGAGGTTTGAGTATCTTGATCAACCGCCCACGTTGGAAATAGGTATCGCTAGACGAAGCCAATGATGTACAGTGGCTTCTATGTGGTATAAAGCTTTAAAATATTGATGGTATTTCTTAGTTTTGAACATATTCATTGCTCTTAAAGCTAACTTCTTTAATTAAATAAATATGTATATTATGACTTTAGCAAAGTATTTTTATTAGTTTATTTTGATAGATATTATGTTCTATAGTCTTTTAAGTAAATTACCATCTGTATTCGTGATCGTATATCACAAGAAAATCGCAAAAAAAAAAAATTGTTCGGTCCGGGCCTCGAACCTACTACACTGTTTTGGTACTCGTGCATACCTATACCAAGGAGTTTTTCAC
Organism: Pyrrhia umbra; assembly: GCA_963891755.1. Taxonomy (NCBI): domain Eukaryota; kingdom Metazoa; phylum Arthropoda; class Insecta; order Lepidoptera; family Noctuidae; genus Pyrrhia; species Pyrrhia umbra. Next base: position 4,243,124 of record OY982934.1, on the reverse strand, counting down.
GAAATTTGTTGTAAATAAAAAAGATAGAATTCTTCATTAAACTTAGCACAAAGGTTTAATAAAGGTGGCAATGTGCCGTGTACTCGGCTCTCAAATAGTTAGCATAGTTTCGGAGGCGACACCCGGCCTACAAGCAAGCTATGAGCAAGTGCACACGCTTGGCATCCACTCAAGTTTCCATTGTGTAACCTGCCAGTGCATCTTGCAACTTGCATGCACACACAATGGAAACTCGCCTTTATTTTGAGACGACGGAGCCCGACTTTGAAGCGGATTATCGGAAATCTCATACACCACCACTAGCTAGGTACCTGCTATGTACACTGTACACAGCACATAGATAGCTGTACATCTGTTACTACCTGATACATACGAGCGTCGACAGCTCGTTTCCCGGTAGTACATAAACCTGAGTATTGATTTTTACATTTTACATAGATGCCTATGTATTAACATTCGAGCATGAACTGTCCGTAAAACGATGAGCCTCCGAAACTGTTTCATTTTTCAGTTGCGTAAATGGAACTGAAAAATGAAACAGTCCCTGTCTATATTTCAGTTTTTGTCCGCGTGAAACCTCTCCTATTACCTTTGTTGAAAGCTTTAAGCCGAGAATGTTCAGGAATTTGCTTTATTAAAACTATCATTGTACCTACATTTTACATTTTATCCAGTTGTTCACGATCTCTTTGTTCCGATCTCTTTGTTTTCCCAACCAATTCTATCGCATAATATATAGGTCATGTTAAGGTGTAATTACCGATTAGGAACTAAGATGTCTGCGCATCTATCTGTGTATTCAACATCATCCAAGAGACAATGGACTACAGGACATTGATTACGCACGTTAGACGTATCTATTGTTTTGTTTACATTCGAGCCGATCTGTAGCTTAATTACAAGACGTCGGCACCTTGAGACGAGGCATGTAGCCTCACCTGAGCGGCAGATGCGTCGCAGCTGCCGGCCGGGCTAGTCCTCTCGCCCCGCGCGCCCCGCGCCTCTCGCCGGTTCGCGCAATCGCGGCTAACAGTTTTATTTCCCCGAATAAACTTTATCAAACAAAGCGTGCGTACCCCGCGCCCTGCATCTGCTCGCCCAGCTGTTCCCGCTGCAGCTGACCTTGCCGTCTCGCTCTAACGTTGGCTACGCCCCGCCCCTAGACAGAGATAGCAAGTCTCGGTGTAATCGCGGGGCCCTTCAATTCCCAGTGCATAGCCCATTCGCAGTTTGTGTTTCGATGCCGTCGGGCAAACTGATCATGATGAACAAGCGTAAGCGGGACGATAACGTTGACCGCCGCGCTAAGCGTCAACGCATTCGCAAGCGTTCTCGCAGCGAGCCGCTGAGGAACGACTCCGTGACTGCTGAGAAGAGAGAAGCTTTGAAGCGTCTGTTCGGGAGAATCTGCTCCGTGGAGATGGATGATAATCAACGCGCTTCTGATGAGGAGGAGGAGTTGGCCTTCGATCTTCTGAGGGAGCAGAACGAGGACCCGCTGCTGGACTCTGTGCCGGTGGACATGGACCCGGAACAGCTCGGATTTCTGGTGTGTGCTCAGGAGACTCTTCGCTTCTTGCACGGGCGTGGCATCTCGTTCGAGCACCCGGTGTTTGCTCGCCTCCGCCTGCGCCTGCTGCAGGGGATCGGCGAGATTGGGGTTGCCTGAGTATTGCTGGGCCCTGAGCCCACCCGCATGTAAACCTCTCCGCAACTGATGTCTTCGTTTCGGACCACTTCGTTTCGGATCACTTCCCCGTGTGTTTCTTTAACCCTGTGACCCTCGTGACGTTTCATATTCGGAGTTGTTTCTATCTTCATATTCAGGATACGGCAAAAGCAAGTCAAAATAAAGACTCTATACACATTGTGGCGTTTAAAAGCAACAGGTGTCCCGCTTGGGAATTCTAGTCACTATCTAGTCAAATTTTACGTATTATATGTGTTAAGAAATTTTACTCTATTGATGTGTAACGATTGAAATAAATCGTCTCTATATAATTGGTGTTCAATTATTTCTCTCCCATTTATTTTTGTTTTGTGCCAGTGCGGTATGTGTTTATTTGTTTACAATATTATCAGAAATACTCTTATTTATACTATTGTATTATCAAATGGCTTACAAATAATATATTCAAGCCAGTGATAATTCCTAGTTCAATGAATCGTTTTGTTTTTCTTTGTTCGATATTCAAATGAGCGCTTTTTTTCCTTTCATAACATTCCTTTGTTTGAATACTAAAGCTAAAAATCTGACATCCCTTTGATTCTAGATTCTTGTTTTATGTAACACAGTCGTATAAAGCCAAGCATTCACTTAATGAATAGTAGCTGAGCAGCTGAGCGCGAAGCGAATGATATGAATGCTTCACATTTTATGAAATTCACCACCGTGAGTTACTAGTCGTATTAAAATTCTCTTTACTTTCTAATTAAAATAGTAAAATCATAATCCTTTTGAACAAGATAGCTAGTACATTTCAACTTTAATAAATCAAAAACTTACAAAAGCAAACAAAACAATTTCTAAGTAAGTATATCTAACGATTTAACTAGTAACAAAGGTGATGTTTATTGACCTTAAAATTATGTATTGGGGTGACCCAATATGAAAGGGGACCTGACACACTCATTCAAGATTTGAAAGGGGTGACGGGAGCACCTGCTTATCCCCTCAAAAGTTGAAAACATTTGTAACGCTTTGCGGTACGCTGATTTCATTCAAGAAGAAACTTTAAGAAAGTAAAAAGGGGTCATCGAATATATAACGTAAGTATATTATAAGTGAGTAAGTATATTTTTAGGTACAAACTATTCTCTTCCGACGTTTTTATTAAAACGAACTTTCGAACTAAAGTAGAATTTAAAATAAAGATAAAAAAATGTCTCATAATTAATATTGATGTTGATTACTAATTTTAATAAACCACTTGACTGCATTAAGAAACGAAACGAAACAAAGTGGAGTAAAGTAACCGGTTTTTAATAATTAATAGTACTTGAGTGAAAAGCAGTTACAGATATAAGAAGTCATAACACCATACATTGAAAATAAATTATATCCGAGCCACAATATAAATATAATTAAGTTTTTTATTGTATAAAAACAGAGGAAGACCCATGATTTAAGGAAGGTTGAAAATAGGGCAACTTAGGTACTTTAATTACAATAATTTAGTTTAGCTTGGATGCTGAAAGAAAACTTCTGGTATAAAAACAAATAACAAAGGCAGCAGGGCCTGAGCCTTCGTAAGTATAAGAAGATGCTTTCAATATTCAGATACAATATGGTATTTTAAAATTAAATATTACTCACTAATCCTAACCATAAATACGAAAATGAGTTTGTTTGTTACGATAAAACGGCTGTACCGATTTAAATGAAAGTTGGCACGGAGATAAAGGGGATCCTAAAGACGACTTTTTATCTGGACACGTTAAGTAGTTCCTTCGGTTGGAACCACGAAACAGCTAGTATAGTAACAAATAAGGAAATAACTACTGCAAACTAAATCCAAACAGATTTAAACCTGAAACTCAGCATATTTTAAACACATACAGCAGAAACCAGTAAGTCCATCAAATCTGACCGCGCATCCGAACCGTATTACTAAAATCCGAATATAGGTGCCCAAAATAATATTATTCTAACATTTAAAGCAAATAATCCTTAACGTTTCTGCCCAATTTCGAACAATAGATAGAGAAAATAACATTTACAGGAGCTGTAACTAAATCCAGACTCGGCCGGTGCCGGACCGTGTAAGCTCGAAATTAGTCTGAGTATTCAGCTAGACAACATTTGCAGGTGAATTTAATCTGCTTTATAGAAACAATAGAGGTAGGAAAGATTAATTATGTTAGATTGGTCAGTTAGGTACTTCTCGTTTATGATGGAGTAAAGGGAAAATTGACATTGAGTTTTGATGGATGCGTCGGTTTGATTGAATGACAACCAATGTTTAGATGATGGTTTAATTAACCAATTGCATACCTGGTAGATACATAATTAATGGTTTTTTTTCTACATGACCTCTTGCAAGTTGCTTTTAACAGCATTCGACCAGCTTAACCAGAAACTGTGGCGTGGTATTAATTAAATTAAGGCCTCCAGCCAAGATAATTATTGATAGAGTTAAATTCCTTTCATACTTAACAGGCGCCGCTAAGCATCGAGTTCGATCACCAAGTGACAAAGTGTTGCTCGCCCGGGGACTACTATACAAAATAATTAATAATTCAAAAGTAAAGTGAGGTAACTTCTAGCTAGCTGTTTGGAAAAACAAGTATGTTATTCACCAATGTTACTTTTTCAAATGTTTACCTTTTTCATGTACTTTCTAAATCTTGCTATGACATACCTAAATGGCCACTGTTATTTTTTTTACGTTTTTGGAATAATAATATGTTTATAAAGTCTATAGATACTTATTATCAATAAGCAATTATGTTAACAGATTCACAAAGTCTCTTTCCAGAAAATTTGTTCGCAATATAATAAATACCATTACTTATTAGCAGGATTTTTCCTCGATAGCCGGAGCAAAAAAACATGGCCGGTTACCTAGCAACTAGAAGATTAAGCTCAGAACTCCACGTAGAATATCGAACACAGTTTTTTGCGTCATTTCAAATGGGAAGTCGGATTTAATGACGATTATGCAGTACTATAGACGATGAAAAGGCAGATTAGTGTTTGCGATTTTTTGTTGTTCTCATTTTAGAGCTTCTGTCAACACTGGGTTTACTAAACTGTGTTTAGGCTTTTAGGAAGATTTCGTCGTAGTTTTGGCAATAAGTTGGTTTCTTTGAAAGGTATTGAACATTGTCACAATTTTTTTTTTTAAATGAGGCCTTATCATAGTTGCATTAGCTAGATAATAATAATAAACCTATAAGAATTTAATAATGATATTTATACCGTGCTCGTCTTACAACTATTGCTACATGTACAAATCATAGCCGAGGAATCTGGCGCCCTAAACACAACTTAAATCTTACATTGGGTGCCAGAGCTCATCGGAAACATTGTATTCCCTAGTTGTAGTTGTAACGCTGCTGTAGATAAGTGTTTCTTGTTCAATGGAAGACAATAAAAACTTTATTTTTTTGTAGAATATGTTTCTGTCATCATTCTCATTCATTGCTCATTTTCGACTGCCTTGTTGGTCTAGTAGTCGCCAATGCGACTGCTGTAAATGGGGTCTCGGGTTTGACTATCAGGTCGGGCTTAAATCGCTAGTGGTTTTTTTTTATCACAAAACAGCCCGGAGTTAGGAAGTTGGCGGTGTTACACCCCCGTGCCTGCGAAGGTAGGTTAAGCCGTCGTCCCCTGCTGCTACTTTGATAATTTTTATTAATATTGTTTATGTAGGGTAAGGTGGGGTAAGACTATCACCGGGGCAAGACAATCACTGCCTAATATCTCGATAAGTATAGCATATCTACAAAATTCTCTTAGTCTGTATTATAGTACTATCGTAAATATTCTCGGCTAAAACACAAAAGTTATACCTTCAAGTAAAAATGGCAAGAAAAAAACCTTTAAAAATTACGGTGGGGAAAGAAGAATTTCAAAGTTACCGGCTTAACGGAATTATTTTTTTGTGGTGAAAGTAGTGCAAAAAAACAAGCGTTCTTAACGTGAATAGAATCCTATGAATATTATCTTTTAGATTATTATTTCAATTTAACGTAAATCAAAGTATTTTCTAAAATATTTGAAGAAACAAAAACATGACTTCAAAATTGCAAGCTGGGGCAAGACTGTCAGTATGTCGGGAGCAAGACATATGTTAGTCTTGCCCCAAGTCAGAGGTAATCAACATTTTTTTTGGTGGATTTTCTTTCTTCATTATTATAATTATAATTTTGTATCAAAGCAAAACATATGAATGTTAGTAGTTACAATTACTACTGAACCTATTTACATTCAAATTTTGATGATAACCATATCGATCTTACTTCAAATTCGAGTGAGCCATTTTGAATCTATAAAAAGATCGCATTTTCGTAATCGGCACCCCTACAAACCTCACAATCGATACCCATATCGATTTTACTACAAATGTCATAAATAATAATAAAAATAAAAATTGTATATTTGCAATAATAATTAAACAATTTTTATTTTTATTATTATTTATTATTTCAGGTCAGCCATCTTGGATATGTAAAAAACCTTGAAAACGATACCCATATCGATTATACTAGAAAATCGAGTCCATTATATATTGGATCTGTTAAAAGTTCTAATATTCATAGTCTCCTTAAACTAATGTTGTTGTTTTAAACACTTATTTTAATTCTAGATATAACAAAAAGTTTCCTATCTAAGACTTTCACCAACGTTTGTTTGTCCTGACAATTCCTGAAAATTCATTACAAGATTCCTTATGTGACCTGTCACATAAGGGGTCATTGACCTGTAATGAACAAATACCTGAAGTTTGATACCCCTGATTTTGATAGTATGTTAGTCTTGCCCCGTATTTACATATTTACGAATTTCTCAAAAACTGAAGCTATTTAGTTAAACTTGAGATTAAACATAAAATGACTACTGTTAATATTATATTTTTTCTTGAGAAACAGCACTTGAGCACACGTATTAAACGAAAAAACATTACTGATAGTCTTGCCCCGTGGCTGGGGCAAGACTGACAGTTTTTCCAGTTTTACACTTCCCTCATTATTTCCGTTTTAAAGATATTTATACAAAAATGTTTATAATCGTATTAAAGTATATTTTATCATATATCACTATACTGATTACCTCAAAAATAGAGCAAACAAATTCTTCATAAAACCCATTTTTGTGTGACAGAAATAAAAGTATGTCTGTCTTACCCCACCTTACCTTATAGTATTTTTTATGATAGTTATTATATTGTATTATTATATCATATGGACCATGTTGCCTGATTTAAATTAATGAATAAAAAATAACAGTCGTTGGTACAATTCTATGTAAAGGCCGTCAGCTGGATTTGACACTAAATAAATAGACATCCCCACTCCAATGACGTATGCGAAAATGATTTTCCATGACAATAACAACCTAGAATCTCAAATAGACAATTTATTTTCTCCGCCTAGGAGATACCTAAATAAAACTTTACAATTTCAAAAGGAATATTGCGGAGGTAGAATATCACTGCCCACTCTGTTTTTGAAAGAAGATGGTAAGAAAATAAGGAATTGAACACACTTGCGTTTTATGACCATTATTTAATCTTTAACGTGTAACTCTTTTATAAATTCAATGAAAAAAGTTCTAAATTAAAAAAGTAGTGAAGTGCCAGCTACCCAAAACTACAAACATAAATGAAAGGTGGAGCTTACATTTAGTCCAAAATTCAACAAAATTAAAGGAGAAAACAAACCTTAATAAATATTGCAAACAAAATGGATCAGAGCAGATCTGTTGCGATCTTAAAAAATAACATATTACATGTGCCTGTGATGATAATATAGACAAACTTCTCTACTTGTTCTTATAAGTATAACAATATTGTGTGGCGACTGTAGTAGGCATGGATCTTGTATTTTCTAACTGAACTCCTTCACAAAGAGGCACAACTAAATGCCCAGTTGAATAAGGCCTATGATGTCTGATAACTCAATCTCTTGTTGATGTCTGATAAGTGTTGAGAAAATGGAATTCTTGTAAATTATTAATTATTGTGTTAGATAAGGCGGTATCTGGCAATCATTAGATGTGAAATTGTTAAAGCTATTGAATGGTATAAAAAAACTAAAAGGGCGTATCTCAAAGACAGCTCCTTTTGGCTTAGCGAGACAGTGTGTCCAATTGGTTAGAAAATAATGACATCTGCAATGACGCACGACTAAAAAATCGCAATTCTAACAGGAGCTTTAGACGTCTCTCAAATAAAAGGACGGATCCAATCGTAGGCAGCACTCGTAAGGCTTTTTCCGATACTTATCGGTTGCCTAACAACGCGCCTACGCCTGTATTCGTTTGAAACTTGGAAAATTTCTTACTTTAAGTTAATAAAGGAGACATTCTAGCAAAGAAATATCATTTCGTGTGTAGTCGAACAATAAAGTGCTTATTTTTTTCAAATAAAAGAAGCTCTTTTATTACGTTTGATGTTATATTATTGTGACTTTGAGAAATTCCGGATCAAATCCCTTACAATAGATACTTATTTTTCTTTCTTCAACAACATCTATTTTTGATATACCTTTTGTTCATGCTAGAAGTGTCATATATTACTAGATTTCCACTAGCTGCTTCGCCCGCGTGGTTTATACGAATTCAAATTAAAAATGACAGAGTTGCATACAAACTTTGCCCCCCTTTTTCGCCCCCTTAGGGGTAGAATTTCGGAAAATCCTTTCTGATCGGATGCCTATGTAATACATAGAACACACCCTCCAAGTTTCAGGTCTCTACGATCAGCGGTTTAGGCTGTGCGTTGATCCGTCAGTCATTCAGGACAAAGCAGTTTATATGTATAGACTAGCTGCATGTACTGGCCACATTTTTAGGACCCTTGCGGGAGTACACAGAAGAATCCACCATAGTTTCATAATCGGTTGAATGGTTTACCCATAGAAGACAAACATAAAAACATTAATTTTTATTTGTATAGATAACTTTATCTATGTCACTGGAGATAAAGCACATAAACTACTAATTGAAAACTGTCTGAAATATGCTAAGTTGTTCCTAATTTTATTATCAGTGTAAAATAATTTCTCGTCATACATTCCCAGCGACAAATCATCAAAGTACACTTTTTTCTCTAACATGATCAACAAGACAGTAACTAGTAAAACAATTAAATTGAACTACCATTACAATGAAAACAATACAATCATCAACACACATGAACGACCAACGGAATGGACAATTATAATGGACATGACAGGTACTCAATGGAGTCCCCAGTGCAAAACAAACCGGCGAGTGAAACTGAAGCGAACAGATTTCTGGGAAAGAATACAGTAAATGGGTTACCGAGGCGAACTTAATGGACAGTACATAAAGCTTTGGAAAAGATAGCCGTGTTTTGTTTATTTTTGTGCCAGTACATATTAAGTATTTTTGTTGAAAGAGTTGAGGATTTATTACCTATCAGAATTACCATTCTGCGAGTCTAGCACGTTACTTTAGTTCACAAGTTATTATGTGTTAGGGTATGGCCCCTAGTTTCGTCTATCAGTAAGTTTGTTTAAACCACAGATATTTCTCTAAATTGATGACGATGTACTATGTGCACCTATGCACTGCACTCATTTGTTACACTTTTATACCGTTTACCAAGTAGTTCGAGCCGTTTTAGCACCAGACGTGATTCGTAATCTAAAGAAATACGCAATTGTGCCGTATCGAGCTGCTGGGTACTAATTTTTTTTTCCGGGATAACGAAAATGATAGAAACGCTCTTGTGACGTCACAGAAAATAGTCAAGTGACACGCTTGTAATTTAAAAATGCCGGATTATCTGTTTAAATATAAAGTGTTGTCCTGGCTGTACTTTTGATCGATGAGACACAAGATACCCTTAGTAAAAACTATTTGCCTAGCCCTTGCTAACTATGTTCGATTCGGTTTCCAGTCTAACTATGTAGCTAGGAATACCAGTGTTTATAAAATACCCTTATTAGTATTTCTAAAAGGGTGAAGTTTATATATAATGGCTTACCTTTATGTAACTAGGTATTGGATTACTTCCACTATTTTTTCAATAATTGAAAGCTATATTATCTCTAAGCGATAAACACTTGTTTTTTATGCCTACAATACGGGTAACACCGTGGCCAGAAGATAGTCTAAAATTGAATACCTACATGTACTTCAAAAGGATTTATAACATACAATTTTAGGCAAAGGAATTTACATTCAAAAACATTTATTCGACAGGTAAATAAAGAGGAGTCGAGATAAAGCTCAGTTACAACTGGCAAAAGAGAATCGAAAAACATTCCACTGACCTTTTAAATTGATTCTGAATATAACTTAGCTTCGTACACGAGTATTTAGTGTAGACTCAGCCGTTTTCCAGAACTCCCAGGGGAATTTTCCAATAGCTGGCGGGAGCGGGTTTGTTGCCTAGCAACGAAAATTGAGCTTCCTATTCCCGCCAAATCGGGATAATTATATTTTTAGTTCTCCGTACCTGCTTGGAGCTGTGGAGTTTTGTTACGGGGAATTAGTTCAACAGGATTTGTTAGCGGGAATTTCGTTTATTGATAAAGGTTTTGATTCTGTGGAACTGTAATGAAACGCTCTTGTTGTTTTGTACATGGATACGAATTTATTTTTGCTTTTTTTAAATGTGTATTGTGAGTTGTACATAGGTATTTATAATTTACTAGCTATCCGCCAAAGGCTTCCCCGCGTGGTCTATACGAATTCAAATAAAAAATGACAAACTTTCATACATACTTTGCCTTCCTTTAAGGGATTGATCCTTGGGGGTAGAATTTCAGAAAATCCTTTTTATCAGATGCCTACGTCATACAAAGAATACACCCTCAGTCAAAAGTTTCAGGTCTCTATGATATCAGCGGTTTAGGCTGTGTATTGATCCGTCAGTCATTTAGGACAAAGCCAAACCCATTGTTTTATTATCTATAAGTAAAATTATAGATAATAAAACAATGGGTTTAAAATTAATTTCACTCTAAAATTTTTTTGTACTTTTTACTCTGCTTATTTTACATATTGTTAGCAACAGTATTAAAGTTCCAGTATTAAATTTTCAATCATTTTTCTACTGATGACATCAAAAGTAATTAATATTATTTGAACATACGTATTATGAACTGAAGTTGCTTTTATAATAAGAATGATGACAAAAACATTGCAGTTTTAAAACCATGTTACAAATCAAAATATCCTTCTCCACCAAAAACAGAATTACAACATAAAAGTTTTATGCAAAAATATTTTTCTACGGTATATTTTCTGATCTTAGATACCTATTTTCATCAACTTCCAATATTCTAATTACTGTTACCATATGACATAATATAGATACAAAGTTGTCAGTAGGCTTCATATAAATAAATAATTAATGTATTAAACTATATGTTTGTTAAAAAATAAAATGAGTATTAAATAACTTATTCCCATACATTTGGTATCGTTACAGATCTTAAAATTGCACTTACGAATATTGATTCATTTATGTACACAACAATAATATGTTGTAAATATTCTTATTCTATTCAAATCTACATATTTGAGCTTAACATATATTTTTGCTAATAAATAATACATTATTCTAGGTGTATATTTCAATTACTCAGCAGGACTTTTGTATCGTATATCACAACCTCTGTAAGCGAACTCTTGAAGCAACCTCTTGTATTCCTCTTCAGTGATAGTTTCGGGGAAACTTCCCTTCCGCACTAGAACGTTTTGTATAGCTTTGTGAAACTCGTGGGCAGCCATCTTGGTTGGTTTTGGCAGAACTTGGCCTTTGTGCACCACGCAGTCTGGCTCCGGGATCATTCTGTAATCAAAGAGACAGGCCATTCTGTAGTTGTCAACTCCTGAAGCTTCGAAATGTGGGTATAATTAGTCTTACAGTCGGTTGCACCAAATTTTTTAATGCTTTTACGAATATCACAGAATATGATATCAATACATAGATATAATAATTAAATCAACATAAATCATTAACATTTAGGTGAAAACTGTAAAATAATAAGAAAATTATGCAATTGTATCCTCTATTTTGCCAGATCTTGAATGAAAGTTCTTCCGTTTTTCACGTAAACGTAAACATACTTTTTTGGTACAACCAACTGTTAGTGTCTAAAGTAATGTACAAGAGAGCAGTATGATTGTGCCTACACCTGGTAATCTTTAATACTTTGTGAACAACTAGCTGATCCAACTAAAATTAAAATCTTAAGAAAGAGATCTGATAGTTTTTTTTTCTAAGTACGAGCAGTAGATTCCTCAGAATAAAAGTTAAACTATCGAATAGACTAGAGTCTTATTTACGTCACAAAGCCAGTCTTTAGTCGACGACGGTGTTAGTACATAACAGTGTGTAGAATATAGGTTAGTATATAGTTTTGTAAGCTCCTTTGTCGGACCTAAAGCTCTTGGGGGTTTGAGTGATTGAAGCGTCGTAATCCAAAGTCGTGGCACAACTATGTATTATTATATCTAACATAAATATGAACTAAAGTAAGTACCTACTATTTTATTTCATTATCATACTTGTAGTTGTATACACAGGCTTGAGTGCTGTAGCATTTGCGTAATTTTATTTGACAAAACAGTTAACGGCATAGACAAAAAATATAATTATATTCAGTGCTACATAACAAAGGTAGTATTATAGGTAAATGCGAAAGTGGGTTTGTTGATATGGATGAAATTTAGCACGGAGTTAGTTCGGACCCTGGAGGCGGATATAGGCTTCAATTTAGTTCCCTCGAGACGCAGGTGAAACCTCGGGAAACAGCTAGTATAATTTATATCTAAAACCTCTTTTAACAAAGTAAATATGACTGACTTGTAATATACTTATAGTGCTGACACACACTACTAGGTATACTTTAGAACAGTCGATAGTCGATAGAAAAGTTTTAGTTCGCGGCGGCTCTTAGTTAAATGCAATTACGGTTGAATCCACTCTCAGGCAGTCTAAGGAAATACTTAGTTACTGTTTAGTCGGGATTCTATACCATCAATACCATAGTTCAGTACCATCATAGGCTCTGTTTATCAAGGAAACTAGCACTAACTGCGACTTCATGCGGGTGTGTTGGTGTTTCCCATATAATATAGCGTGATCATTTATAGCCTAAAGCCTTGTCCGGTTTACAGTTTTTTTTATGATATGTCAAGGAAATACGAATTCAGGGAACGTACGAAGCGTTCTTGATTTATTTATTTAAAATTTAATATAAGCTCACTTAATGGCTTATGATCTTTTGTGATCATAGAGTCTTTGTTTGTGATATCTCACAGTAGCGTTTGTACTTATCACTTGTCTAAAATCATTATTTCCCAATTAAGTATTTCCTCGTTTAAATTTTCGTGAGTTTAACGTCAACAATTATTTATCAGAAACAAGAATATGCCGTCTTAGACATTGTCCTACAGAGTTATAATTCCAAACCTAATCACAAAAAAAACTGTTGCGTACATAAGGATCTAAAATCCTAATCTTCTAGAAAGACATCATTCTTTTGTTTTTCTATGTACTTATAGCCTTCATTTCTGTCTATAAATAGCGGTACTGTTTCAAAAGGGCGGTCAACATTTCACTTAGCATCAGAACTTAAATCTGCTTTAAAATCATGGTTGGTATCACATTATTTTCAGTCGCTAATTGAAGCAGCGTATATGTATACGAGCGTGCTCGGTGGTGCGCGTTTAAAATCTCATTTAATTAAGTTTAACAGCACAAAATCGAACACGCCGTTGATACTACCTACTGTTTTTTTTTTCTTTTATATTATTTTTTATATTACTTATCATTATGTAAAAGTATTTGTTTATTTGTGTTTATGTCCATCGTGGCTTGGGCGGTCGGTTCCGATAACAAACAATGACTAATCATCATCATCATCGTTGGCCTTATTAATATCGGCCACTGCTAGACAAAACCCTGTTTATGAAGAAGACATGAGCATTGATCACCACGCTTGCTCAAGCTGGTGATTTCAGACTTTTCCAGTCCAGGTTTCCTCACGATGTTTTCCTTAACTGTTAGTCAGTGTCCAAGATGCACTTAGAAAGTAACTTAATAACTTTAAAGAAGTGACATTGGTACTAGCCAGGATTTCAAGAAGCACATTCAAGCAAGCTTTTTGCACCACAGGCAAATACGGAAGTTTAGTTCAGTATTTAATAGGAAAACTCGTCTCCAAGGTACCAGGGACACATACCAGTATGTAGGTATTAACCGCCTGTCGCTTGCAGTGATGGCGACGTTCCACCGATCCTTTAGCTACGCGGTCCAGAGTTTGTCTACCTATTTAGTTATATTTGTTTATTTTTGTTTGCTATGCAATCTATGTGATTTTTTATATACATTTTAAAAAAGACTGATTTTAATATCTATGATTTTGGTAGTAAGTAACTTATTTTTTATTTTATAACTTATTGTATTATACACTATATCTACTACTATCTTTAGGGTAGCCTAATATTAGACCAAGTTTCAGACTTTTGTGCTACCTAGAAATCACTTGCAACGACAGCCATAGAATTAAGTATGACAATCAGACGAACGCAACGACAGTCCGTTCGGCGTTTAGACACAGAATACATAATAGTACAAGTACAGAAGACCCACTTTGAAAAGTCACCTAAAGAAATATAGACTTTAGCTACGATACGATTAAGTTCAATTCATATCGCGCAGCGCGTAATTACCTACGCTTATAGTTGCCTAGAAGTTGCGTCTCTTTCTAGCGCGTAACTCTTACCTTTTCTGACGAAAACAGGGTTGTCTCCTTTTAAAAAATAAATGAATCTAAATACTGAATTACCATTTTTGTAGTACTCTAGAGAACAAATGACTTTCAAAATAAAAACGTAAGGTAGGTGTTAACAGTACTTTCATTCTAATACATTTGTGCATACATACCTACTTACGTTTTCGATACATTCACGAAAAGAGACACAGGCCTTATATTACTCAAATAATGTTGAATTACGCCACCTTACTATTAATACCTTTGTCAACAAAAGACGTTTCAAATCGTATCACACGGTCACCGGAATGACTTACGATGCAAGCAGATTAGTCCGGGAACCCGTTCCTAAAAACTTACGAATAATTGAAACGAACAAATGAAGTAGATACGTATATAATCAAAGGAACAAATCTTGCGCTTACGTCACTCACGGCTCGCGCGTGAGTCCCCAGTGACTAGCCGTCTCGGATAGGCCGCTGTGCGTAGGTACATTTTTGATACCTACACGGGGTGTGGGACAGGCCTGGTTTAGATTAGTATCAACCAACTCTCCAAGACACAAAAGGGTATGTGGAAAGAAAACATTAAGTTACTTCCAACAAACTGTTGTCAACTATTAAAAGACTTATTATGAATAAAAAGTTACGCCAGCCGTTATAAGAACGGTGACATAATTACTGTCAATATTTAATGCTTTGAACAAAGGCTGCTTTCAGAAAAAACGCAATCGATTATGGGAATATCACCACTTTACTGCAGACCCTGTAATTTACATAGCATCGCAATAGTGGACAACGCAAACTGTTCGTTCACAAAGTAATTTATTAAAGTAAATGAGCAAAAATTCAATATACAAATCACCTTGAAATATAATGATTACACGCTATAGATACTATATCATCTGCCTAGCCTTTTCTCGACTATGTTGGTGTTGGTTTCAAATCTAACCGGTTGAAGCCGAGTAGGTACTATTGCCTATTTTACATGGAGCTACTGTCTATGATCATCTAGTTACCGACTCACTGTCATTTACAATAACTTATCTAGCTCTAGATTTGCTTACATTCACCGTTGACATTAGTTGTATGGATAATAGGTCTAAATTCCATATCTATTAAGATAATCTTCAAATAGATAAGTTATTAAAAATGGTTGTCAGACTTTCCAGCTTCTAGCTACGCGTAACGACTCTCAAAGATCTACAAATGACAGCTGGTACCAACGGCTCATCATGCTTTCGGAGGTACGGAGGATTCTCGGTATTTATTTACTTATTATCCATAAATAATTAAATACCTATCGAGACACTCTCGGAATATCCCTATCGGAACTATGGTATGACTAATATGGTTACCCATCCACGGACTGACCGAGGCAAGCGCAGCTGAACCCCTATCGATCCTCCCGTGCCGTCCCGTAATTAATTATGAACCCTTCCTCGTTATACTAGGTATCTATCAATTAACATTTTGGACAATTTAATCTCACTGTTATTCTGTAAGATTTATGAACATTGCTTCCTAATGTAGAATGTGTAAAGCCTTCAAGAGAATCTTAATATGCTTGTTAATATAGGCATCATCTGAGTACGCTCCACTCTAATCAGCTTGTGAATTTGATCCGATATCGATAAGTATGCGGGTATGTACAGCACAGTCGGCTTAAAGTGTCAATCTAGCTTAAGCATGTCAAGATTAAAAACTGTCACAACTCTAGACTCTAGTTGCATAAAAATAAAAACTAATATTTGCAACATAAAATTTTGTTCGTAGACCTTGCAAAAAAAGTATATCAAAGTAAATTAATGTTTACATTTGTATCGATATAGAATTGAGGCGCTCGTGACTAAGTAACAGCCGCACGGGTCGACCCCTGCGCTTGGCGCGGTCTGTCCGTGGATGGGTGATCATCTATGTCATAGCAAGACGCCTCCGTGCCTTGGAAAGCACGTTAGGCGGTTTGACCCGGTTATCATTTGTAGATCTTACACAATCGTTACGGTTAGTCAGAAGCTAAAAAGTCTGGTAACCAGTCTTACCAAGGGCTATCGTGTTAGCTAGTAACTGAATTGTGGAGGTCAGATAGGCAGTCGCTCCATGTAAAACACTGGTACTCAGCTACATCCGGTTTAGACTGGCAGCCGACCCCTACATAAATGGGAAAAGGCTAGGCAGATGATGGTGATGTGTATCGGTATAAAATTGAAATAGAGTGTTATTTATGTATGATAGCTATTCCACGAGATGAAGAAATAAGAAACCTTTTTCAAACCAATGTTGTTCAACGATTGTTCACTAGATGTTCTGTGTGAAAGAACAAGAAAGACTGATATTAATAATAACCTTTAAAATGTTATTCTCAATCTATTTCTATAATAAAATAATACATTCACTCAACTGATTAACGTATAGAATATTATGAGCGATCAAGTGTAAATACACCCCTGCAGTCATGTACTTTTGCATCAAAAGATAATTTTTCGCTCATGACTGAGCACATACTGCTGGCAACGTAGAAATGTTCAAATTTCATATTTGTACTTTCACAACAAACAAGTCAATTTCAAAGTTAAACTACAAATACTCTAGCATACAGTTGAATTTTGCACAACGATTAATTCCAGCGAAAATGAGCACTGAAAATGAGGATATGACATCGGTAATAAGCGCACTTGTAGTTGGAATTCCAGTAATTCACAAAGGGAGGCTACAAATGAAAAGTAGGTAGTTTATAAACAAAGCTTTTGAACTAGTGCAACAATTTAGCTGAACGTACTTATTACGTAGTCAAGGCAGGGAAACCTGTTAGCTCAAACATTTATGTTATTGAATGACTCACTTGTCGCTACAGCCGGGGGTTCCGAAGAAAAAACGCACCTTGCACCCGGCGCCCCTCGGCGATATCTTACGCAAACCTTACGATTACACCTTTAAAATTACAAGAAAAAACACACACACGCCACACGGAGCTTTCAATCGCACCCGAACTGTCGACAAAATGCCGGGGAAAGACCGTCAGAGTCATTCAAGACCACTTTTTTTTTTCAACAAGCCCGGGTGAACGTTGTCATTAGAATATCTACCTTAGTTGATGGCTTCAAGGTTTATTTTTCTGTGGCGATGTTTATTTAGGGGTGCATGTGGAAGCCGGCTGGCCCCATTTGTGTGATTTACCCCGACATGTGGCGAGCCCGACCGATCCGCTCGCAACGGGAATGAAGCATACTCGAGGTACAAAAATGAATGATATCGCAACCAATATCACAAGAGCGATTCGGATGTTTGTTTTTTTGACTTATCATGATTTCCTCTCTTTTATTCCATGAGAGTTTATCTAATGGTGCACTTGGGCATTGCTACGCAAGCAAAATTCATTGCTTTTATATAATTATTCGAGTTTCTGTACTTTATTATCACGCACTAACATTACTTATGTTAATTGACAATACAAAATGCCATGCTATTTTACAATACAAAAAAAACTTTGTATGTATAATAAAATAAAAATAACCAATCATTTATTTTAAGTTTGAAATAAAACATTCTAAAAATTATAACCCATTCGTCGCCCAGTCTGTTATTTCTCGTTCTAAAATAGAACACGTTTCAAAAAACATGCCGCTATAGCAAACCCCAATAGAAAAATTAATGAAACCCTCCAATGGTCACGAACGATGGATAAAAATATCAACAAGATCACGTGGCTGGAATACGCATGGAAGGATTCTGTCAATTGGTTTTACGTACAATTTACATAACAAGCCCATAGACCCATAGCCGATGCCGACTTCTATACCGACATAAATTCGGGTTTTTAAATAAAGAACAATTGAATTATTTAAAAAATGGATTTAATTGTGTAACTATTGAATTGTTAAAAACTAGATATTTTTAAAAATAATACTACATGGGGTCATTTTAAACCAGTTGGCACGTACCAAACGAATTTGTTGGGGGGTCTAAACATGCTGACCTCTAGATTTATCTAAATAATCATACAAATTATTCTAATGATCTGCACATAAATAATAACAAGCATTAATTTATACCTAATTTATTGTAATTAATTCAAAAATAAATCTTTTTATTAAATAAGTTTTTCTTTACAATAATAGAAACCACAAAACTGAGTGCACATGCAGACTGGACCGGATTATAGTTTTAAATTCTGGTTATTCTAATAAGATTTAAAGACTCTTTTTAAATTGTTGAAAAAAAATGTATTCTTTTTAAAATTCATGCATCAAATGGATTGCATAATCATTTCTTTGTTATTTTTTAGCAAATCATTTACTGTTCCTCTCTCTCGACATAAAACATTTTCTATCATTAATCTTTATTAGCAACACGACCGCAGCTCAATGAATGCAACCAGCTATGCGTGCACCAAGTACCTAAGTGGTCGCCCGCATCTTGATCACACCCACATCTTTGTATTTCGCTGCATGACTAGATGATTCCATTACCTAAAACTACACTTTTATTAGTCTCGTACTATCATTGTACTTTCAACTTGGATTATCGATGAAGGAAAATATCGTGAGGAAACCAGGAATTAAAAAGTCTGACGTCGCCAACCGCCGTGAGCAAACGTGGTGATCAACGCTCATACTTTTCTGTATGGAATAGTCCTGTGCCCAACAGTGGCCAATGATGGTGGAGCAATGATAATTGGTCTTGTTTAATTTACAGTAACCAGAAATTATTCGTTTTGTTGAAAAAATATTAATTCGGAAAATGGCTATTGAGTCTTGAGAGGAGCAATGCATCCTAATTTAAAAAATAAACATTTCCTGAAAAGCCGAGAAAGGCTTGATTCCTGAAAAACCTAATTCTCAAAACGGACTAATTCGTAAATGGCCAATTTGCGAAATGGCGAAACTGATTTATACACCCTCCCACGGCAATGAGACACGGAGGGAAAGTACTTTAGATAGCTACTGGCATTGATATAGTATAAAAATATATCAATAGCTACTGGAGATTATTTTTCGCTAGCGTCTACCCGCGACTTCATCTGCATAGGTTTCAGAATTGGGTCAAGTTACCGAGGAGATTCCGTGTGTTAATCTAAAATATGGCATATATGTGTGCCAAGTTTCACCTAAATCCGTTCAGTAGTTTTCAGTATCCATGAAAGTCCATCCAGCCATCCATACAAACTTTAAGAGTCAGTAAAATTAGTTAAAAATTTAATAGGCAACTCACCAAAGGAGTATCGAAATAACGCACAGTTAAATTAAGGATTAAATAAATACGTTTAAAATATTGAAACTTATTTTCCTATTCAATGCAAATTATGAGATGCGTTATTTTTTAATTAAGTAATATTTTACGTCAAATATTCAAAATATGAATATTCGAAATGCTATTCTTAGACAAAACTAGTTACGAGTGACCTCGCATATTCATGGACTAGACAATGTTCATCCATTGCCTAGATATGAGTTTCAAGTTATTACTAAATCCAAGTTTCATTATCTCTTCTTTATCACTTGAATATTTACTCGATACTTACTTAAAATAATCTAAATAGAAATACGAAAAGAAAAGAAACAAAGTTAACTAGAGTTTACCCAACAAGTCACTATCTGATTGAAAGAGTAAGGCTCAGTTTACACTACGACACCATACACCTTACTCTCAGTGTGTACAGCAAGTGTCAGACATTTATTGAGACACGAGAAGTGTCGCGACAGTGGCATTATAAAGAATAAACTGTTGAAATGTGAACAGAATAAAAAAATATTCTGACATTTATAAAAATAAATACAAAAAAAAACAATCGAATTGTGAACCTCCTCCCTTTTTGATAGTCTGTTGAAAAACATAAAATCGCGCTTGTTTCTGGAGAGTTAACTATATATTATGAAACGAGTATCAGATTCCACCATTTTTTTTCATTTTATGCCTTGTAACCTGTAACATACAGGTGTTTTTTTTTTTTGTATATTTCTGTATTTATTTATTAGGTTAGGAATGAATATGTTATGGTATTTATTTTGGTATGAGAAGTAGGTACCTACCTACCTAGCCATATTCGACATGATATTCCTTGCTGTACCTACCTTACCTAACATTTATAGAATTAAACAATAAAATTATATTGTAGTTAAACACTGTTTGACAAGCGAATCTAATCTCAGTGCAGCTGAGTTATTTAACACCGTAAAACAATAAAATACAATAAACTTCTTATCACCAACCGTAATAAATATTGACAATGGAGATTACGTATCACGCGATTATATACCCTAAACCATTGACGGACAAACTAAAATAGCTTGAGTTATATCTCAGGCTGATATTAAAACAACTGGTTTCCTAAAATAGTGTAGAAAATATACATAATAATGAGAAATTTATTTAAACCATTCAACGCGTTGCGGCCTTGGTTGAAAGACGATATTGGCATGAACTGTTTTGATAACGTGCGAACTTTAGTTGTGTACTGTTCATGACAATGGTCGCACGTAGTGTGAGGCATACGAATACATACTGAGACAAACGACAGTCGCGCACGCATCGCTCGACGAAGAAAACCCGTGACAAAAGTACAAAGTGAATATCGTGAGGAATCAATGGTGTGATAACATGAGAACTGATTTTAAAGGAAACTTATGCAGAGGAAATAAAATTGTGCTCGTTTTTTGGATAACGTGAAAGTAAGTTATTGTATTATGATTTTTTTTCTAGTAAATTGTCTGTGTATAGCTGATTTTTCCGTGTCATGTCATTTGTTATTGTAGCCTTTGCTATGAACGTGGCATGGCGGTAGGCTTCCATTCTTACTTAACACCCGCATCGGTACATTTACAATAATATTAGGAAGTAGGAAACTAAATATTAATTTAGTTTTTACAAAACTTTCTTCCAATATCCGATACTATTCATATTTTCTACCCTTAAAAAATAAATATGTTTCATACTTCATAATATCCATTAAACAGCTTAGTAGAATTTTGTTAAAAATTAGGATGTTTATATTTTGTGTTTACGCTTAGAATAACACTCTCAATTAGGTACACCAATATTTTATGTTACCATTGATAATTAAACTATTTGTAACTATTTATAGAAACCGGGCATTATCCCATTAACCATAACGTAATAATAATTAACAAATGTATACCTAAAACGTGGTAATAATATACATATAATCATAACATTAACGTAAGTAAATATTGAATAGCAAATACGACAACCTATCCTAAAACATCATCATCATCATCGTCAGCCTATCTGACACTAGTCCTAAAGCATGAAAATGGTGGGTAGGTGACACCATCAACTAACTTTTAATGCGCTATCAAAACGCATTTCTCCTATAGATTTTGTATGGCAGTAAGCAAACTATAAAGTATGATTTCAAAACCACTAAAAATCTAATTTTATAGTATGTTCAAAATATATCAAGTCAGTTTTCAGGAATAAAATCACGGACATTTTTAAGATAAATTGTGTCATTGAATTATTTATTATTGGTTTCATCTACCCAATTATACAAGAACATCTATAAATAAAATGCCGCATCTATAAATTCATACGTTTAAATAAATAAAATGTGTAAAAAGAATAAATAAGTATGTGACGAGTGTGTGATAGTACATAAATTCAATTTGAAAGTCACTCACGACAACGTTACGATTATATATTTGTACGTTCGGCCGCGTGCTACCGGCCGGTAACAATATAATATCTATGTATGTAGGCTAAAGAAATCAAAACAATATGATAACACGGGGAATATAGTTACGAATTGTAACCTAATACGAAATTAAAGATTCTCAATGGAATCCATACATCATGGTCATCAGCCTTTATATTGTTCCATTACTGGGCACTGGCCCCAGAGGAACTCGTGGCTAAGTAACAGCCACGCGGGTCGACCGATCAAAGGTTAAGCTGCGCTTAGCGCGGTCGGTCCGAGGATGGGTGACCATTTATGTCATAGCGAGACTCCTCCGTGCCTCGGAAAGCACGTAAAGCTGTTGGTCCCGGCTGTCATTTGTAGATCTTTGACAATCGTTACGGGTAGTCAGAAGCCAGAAAGTCTGACAACCAGTCTTACCAAGGGGTATCGTGTTACCCAGTAACTGGGTTGTGGGTGGAGGTCAGAGAAGCACTCGCTCCATGTAAAACACTGGTACCCAGCTGCATCCGGTTTAGACTGGAAGCCGACCCCAACATAGTTGGGAAAAGACTAGGCAGATGATGACTGGGCACTGGCCCTTTCTCATACAGAGCATTGATCATCACGCTTCCTCAAGGCGTATTGGCGATTTCAGACTTTTCAGTCTAGGTTTCCTCACGATGTTTTTCCTTCACCATTTGTCAGTGATGTGTAAGATATAGGTACTTAAACAGTACATACGACTTTAGAAAAGTCAGATTGGTACTTTGGTTTTGAATCCGCACACTCGTACACGAGATGTAGGCGCCATAACCACTAGGCCACCACTTACAATACTATTAATAATAAACTTAAAACGAAACGCTATCACGAGAAAGCGGATGGATCGACTTCGATGAAATTTGGTATGGAGAAAGATAGAAATCTCAGGTAAAGGCATGGATAGTTTTCATCCAGGTGCGTGAAGTAGTCCCCTCAGAACGCGAGTAAAACTACAGGTAACAACTAGTCAATGATTAGTAGTGGAAACTGATTGAGTTTCAAGCCACAGCTAGCTATTGGCTCATCCGTTATTATTCATCTCACGTTTGTAGATCGATACAGTGAAAAAGGTACTATAGTTCTAACTGTATATAATATAATGTCTATAATATAACTGTAAAAGTAATATAAAGAGTTTGAGCTGCGGTAAATCATAAAAAATACGAGTAAACATAAGATCTACCAACTCTTAATGGTAAAAGTCCAAATTGTTCTGTGATCATAGTTCATTCCAAATTTTTACCACAATCCTTGCTAAAACAGCTGAACCAATTAAGATTGGGTATGGAGATAGATTGAAACCTAGCGACTAGCACCACAGGAACATAGCACATCCTAGGACACAGGAAAGTTGATATTTAAAAAATTTACTAAGTCCTCGAAATATATTTCAGAACTTTATATATATGTATAAATGTTGTGATGGTTGGTAACATTATAAAATTAAAAGACTTTTTAGAAAATCAGAAGCCTGGTTTTTCATTAGGTTACCATAAAACATCTAGTCATACGAAATAGGTAGAAAATCTAAGCTGAGCGGACTGCCGTTACCATGGAAACATTAGTGGAGCGCACTCTCCAAGGATTATCCCTTTCCCCCTTTTCCTGGATTTTACGACGTTCACAGGATGTTGAGTAGAAACTCTTTGCTAATTAAAAAGTCGTTCGTGACAAAAACTGTGAAAGACCCGAGCGTCGCAAAAATAAAAAGTAAAAAATTAATTTAGCGCGAATGGTCGGCGATGTAAGTTTTTATTAAAGCACAAAGAACTTATGTAGTATTTTTGCAGATCTTTTTTATTAACGGAAGCATAATTAAACATGGAACAGGATTCGTATTGAAACTTATTCCTGGAATTATTGTTTTCTGTGCGTATTTTTAAATAAATTCTGCTTTTGCTTGCTTTCAATTACTTTTATCTGTACAAAGGTAATTTTCAATAGTATTTATGTATATCCCAATCAATATTTAGCCAACAATACGAATACCAATTAAAACTTGATTCAATTAGTGAAAGCATAAACGCGTATCAATTTTTAATTGGCATCGCATATAAGCCCTTTTAACACAATATGAACACAATTCGTTCACATTTCCAATAAACTCTTACATAATAAAACCGCCAATACATAACAATTCATATAATAACCGTTGTACATAATGTACTGTCGAACACAGACGTGAAAACTATGTCATCGTTCAAAATCAATAACCACCGCGCTTCATTAAAATATCATTTTATCGACGAAACCAAATTAATTGGTAAATTATTATTTTCAGGTGCTCGCGACTGTACCAATGTGGACTTATTCGAGTGTGGACATAGCTGGGACTCATATCAGTCGGACGGATCGGTTCAAGATCTATTTGTCGGAATGCGTGGTGTGTTTTTGTATAGTATTCTTTATCCTCTGTGTAGGATTACTTCTGTATCTATTCTTCCATTTGTACAGCACTGTGACTACAGCTGGAAAACTAGCGGGTACGCTGGCAGAGAGTTGAAAGCTTAGTATTATAATGAAGACTGAAAATCTAGTGCTTGTGAAGAAAATATATGTGATAACCTTAGTCTTTAAGTAATGAAGTTCGTAAAAGAACAGTTTCTGTGTAAAATATTATTAGAATTTTTTAAAGTCTTGCTTCCAGTATTTTGTAGGTCTGAGATGGGCCTACAACGTGTTGGAAGTTGAAAGTCTTTAAAAAGGATTCATTATACAAAAAGAGAATCATAAGGGGCTAGACTTGTAAACCGAACAATTGTTAGATAAAAATGTGAATTCGAAAAAGCATGAAGCGTCGATTACGGTGAAGGTAAAAGCTTCTTAATGCTGATTAACTGTCGTCTGCAGAAAGCCTATCTTCGCATTCAATGGTATCATGGCTCTTTACACAATGGCCCATAGTCGTCCAGCAGACTTAGGTATCAAAAGGTCCGGCTTTGACTGACAGACCGACCGACAATGCCTTTTGTATTCGTAAGATTTAAAACAGAATATTTCGCTATTTGTTTTAGATGAATGAAAAAGAAAACATAGCATTCCTTTGAGTGTGTATTTTCCAGAAAAAACCCTCTATAAAGTCCAATATCTTCAAAGACACTTATTTTAAAGTAGTTTTTTGTACTGAAATATCGGTATGGCGTATAAGACCTATTACAACTGGCATTCCGGCAGACATTTAACAAGCAAACTTACAGAGCGTAATCGCTACTTAAACGTGGAGTTTAAGACGACGACTACCGCCAATGACCTTGAGCAAATGGGCGGAGCTTGAGCTTCCCCCCCGCGACCCCGCAATGCACACCGCACGGTTGTCATTTTATATTTTGAAGAACTTTGACGGGTGACCATAATATTATGTAGAGATTCTAAGGACAGTCGCATATTGTATTTTGATATGCATGTCTAAGATACAAAAATAGAAATACAAATAACATCTGTCTGAGTAATACTTCGAAACACTAATTTTAAATTTCCAACCCCCACTGCATACTTCGTTTGCCAGAAAAGCAAAAATATTTTCAATTTCTTTAATCTGCAAAACATGCTTATCGATCTGAATTGTTTCAAGTTTCAAGAAAAAATTCTGACAACTAGCATTCTTGAATTAATCCGCTGTGAAAGATGGACAGACAGACAGACAAAATCGCACCATAGGAGTTAATTTTTAGGTCATATTGGTGTCCATTTTGAGCTCTTCTAACAGAAATGCACGCAAGTTTTTTTCATATTTGCATTTTACGACATCTGCTGCTTCTCAAATAACTTCAGCTCATCTTCACTTGTATAGGAAAATCATATTAGTTTTGTAAGGAGAGCCTGGAAGCCAGTTAATTAGTCCGACGTTTCTGATCCGATCCTGAAAGTGTCCGACCAAACCTTTGGCATCAGCTTTGGCCAAACCATTAGCTTAAAAATGGCCTAAGTTTTGACACCAACAGAACCGAAATTGAATAATCTATTACGTTCAAAGACCTAAAAGTGAGTGAGACTGTATTACAAATGATGTTAATATTTTAAATAAGCTGCAGGTAGTTTTATTTATATTATTAAGTTGATACACCGAACATATTAGTAAAAAGTCATTGTGGCTTCTTTGCTAAGGCACCTGCATCTCATTTATGAGTATGCAGATTCGAACTTAGAAACCTAGAAATTACGAATCTGACTATTCCAAAGTTTTACATGCACTTTTTTTAGTATAACTTAGACACTATTGACTAACGGTGAAGGAAAACATCGTGAGGAAACCTGGACTACACGGTCTGAAATCACCAATCCACCTTGAAAAACCGGCCAAGTGCGTGTCGGGCCACGCGCAGTAGGGTTCCGTAGTAGGAGTTAGTTAGTCGACTATAGCTCTGTAACCGGTTAAGCCTACTTAGCCGTGATAGTTTTCCTTGTAATTTCATTACATGTACTACGTCTGTGATTTTTTTCACATTTCTAGGTACAGCCATTCAAAAGTTAGAGGGGGGGGTAACTCGTATCGAACAAAAAATTTCACTTAAAATCTAGATATTTCGCAAATGGCTCGCTTAACTGAAAAATAGTCTTCACACACCCATAATATTTTTGAAAGACCTATCTAACGATACCCCACACGAAGGGGTACGCGAGAAAAAAAATATTCATCCTCATTTCACGTGTTCGGGAGCTCCACTAAATTATTTTATTTTTTTTATTCATTTTTACCACTTTTTCGGCGTGATCAATACACATATCTATACTAAATTTCAGCTTTCTAGTACCAAGAGCCTCTGAGCTATGCCGCGAACAGACAGACAGACGGACATTGCGAAACTATAAGGGTTCCTTGTCGGACTACGGAACCCTAAAAATAAAACTAATGTAACCAATCCAAAATAGGAAGATGGTCTAGCTAAAATAGTCAGACAATACAATACATTTTACAATTTTACATTTTACAATTTTCTCTTTTAATAGCGTAAGCTTATTTTTTTTATCATATTCTGCATTTTTTTTCAAATTCGTCTCGTAGCAAAGAAACTCGAACCCAAATTCAAGTGTTTAGAAAAATATTTTCATTGGTAATAATTTAGAATAGCGCCACCTTGTTACCCATGGATAAACCGTTTTATTTACAAACAATTAAGTTTTGTTCTAAGATATCATCCCATGCCCTGACTTATAGCTACTATTTCTATAAATTCCAAACTATTAGGAAATATTATAACATAACATGAAAGAATTTTAATTTTGACGATTATCTCCGACCTACATGTAAAATTTAAATGAGGTATGCAATATTCTCGTTTTGAATACGCAATGTATTAAAAGGAATACATATTTAAATCCTAAAGTACATTTAATTATTTAGTAAGTCAATAACAAAATATATTTGTCCTGCCAAATTTAGATACACACATTTTAGATTATGACAGATTATGGATGATTTGGTTTGAAAACACGTTATTCACATCAAAAAAATATTTTATCCGCATGTAGTGCCTTTTCAATGTAATAATTATAATTCACCAGTCATCTTATCACAAATATAATAATTTATTTACATCGTAATGTGCTCGCTCTGAGTGACAGCGTCTACCCGTGACAGTGGTCACAGACGTACTGCCCCCGTCGCCCGGTGGAGCCCCTCCGTAATTTCAACTCAACGTTTTGACAAAAGCACAAAAATTGACGTAAATGTACGATTAAAAAAAAATATACGTATACAAAAAGACAGATAATTAACTTTTCTATAAAATGGTACAGGTTTCATTAAAATCCGCTTGATAAATTCTATGTAAAACTCAGTTTTTCTTCTGCGTTAGACCTAACTTCATGATTTTTTTATACATTGTTATAAATACATAATTTTAAAAAACGTTATACAAAATTATCAAGCATATGCTCTAGTTTAGTATATATACTTTTCAAATCATGAAAGCAAGTCGTTAAAGCGTAATCATTAGCTTTAAAAGGGCCAAAGTCGTATATCGCCGCCTTAATAGAAAATGCTTTTACAGTTGGCTAATCGCAAAATTAACATGCTATTTTAGACTTTATCCCTACAAATTGAAGGTTTAAAATTGAACGGTTTAAAATTAAAAACTTACTTCTATCTGCCAAAAACATGACTAAATTACTACCCGCTAGATTAATAGGGTCCGTTTGTGGTCCCATCTCATTGGCAGACAGCTTTGTGGTCGAGTGTCAATAGTGGCACAGTATGAATGTCGCTGTCGGTCTGTTTTGCTATACCACAATTTTGTGGTCTGTTTTTCTGTTTATTTCGCATTTGTTGGTACTTATATTTTGTTTGTTGACTGCTATTCATACACATTTGTAGCTTACTCTTTTATTTGACTGAACATTGAAGGTAGCAAAAGAGATCCTAAATAGTAATAGATAGCTACTTATTAATTGATTAAAAAGAAAGTCGATAAATATTATATCTGGTAGTATCTGCTTCTATTTTGCTTGAAATGTTGTAAAACTGCCCATAGTTTCAGAAGCGTTTCTTCAAATTGTACTGAAAAATTTTGCATTCCTACATCAAAAAATATAAAAAAATAACCCGAGAAACGCCTGCCCTTTACTATAACCTTAAAAAAGACGAATTTAGTTGGCTTTAAAGATACGACTAAAGCTTACAGTCTCGAATGGTAAACTAGCAAGTGTTGTTAACCATTGGACACAGAAAACCATACAAACGTAATTCCAGGCCCCAGACATTGCTGGGGCTGCGGGATGTACGAAAGATTTACCGCGCCCCCGGAATACAAAGGGCTGAGGAAGGAACATGGATGAGTCTTAGTCAGTTGGAGTCTTACACTCCCTCCCACCCAACCCACGGTGGTATGAGTCATTTGATGATTTCCCATCCAAAATCTGGGGCTTCGAGATCTTAAACCATATTATTATGAGAAGTAGTTTTACGTAAGGTAGGTTTCTGGTTTTAAGTACCAGAAGATAGATAATGATAAGATTAAGTCTGAATCCTAAATTTGAAGCAACTTGATTGGTTGAATCTAATTTGAATTAAGCTTGACCCTTTTTAAGGCAGGGAAATCATCACATGAACCCCGTCGTGGGTGCAGCGAAAGGGAGTGACTAACGAAAGTCCATCCGTATTCCTTCAATTCCTTCAAATGCCTTTTGCGTTCTAAGGCTGAGGTAATTAAAAAATAATTCCACAGCCCTGGCAGTAAGCTTGAACCTTGAGTCAGCTTCTGTAATATATGTTTTTCTACATGATCTCTTGCAGGGTGCTTCTAACAGCAGTCGACCTGCTTAACCGGACAATTAACTTCGGTAATGCTGGCCATATTTTGTGATGAACCTTGTCGGTGTAAAATATGTCGAATACTCAAACGACACTTTTAATTAAGGTGCACTGAAGACTTTGTCTACATACCGTTTCTGATAATTAAGAATTCTGTTTTTTCGAAATAATCAAATGTTATTTCCCGATTTCGAGAACCATCTCAGAAGTGGTATAAATAAAATGAGATTTAATTGCCTCTTACAATTGAGTGACGTTTATTACCAGTTTCTGCAGGTTACTGACCACTCCACTTATCTTCCAGATAATTCCTGACGAATAATGTTCCAATTATGAATAAATCTGGTAGATTCTATCCAGATATCCCTTAATCTTTCTTTATTTATCTTACTTAAAAGTTAAACAATGTCTTAAAAACAATAACTTTATCATTTGAAATCGCTCCCCCATGTGCCCCCCGTGTTGGAACATTTCCTTATTCTTTTCTGACATCTCATGTGCTTAAATAATAACATTATTATTTCCAAGATTGTTAATGTTTCCAACATCACCCAAGAAAATATTCTAAGTACCAATAAAATTAAAAATGTAATTATTCTCTTGGGTACTGGTCGGTAACATTTATAATTTAAATATTTTTTATGAGATTAATCAAATTGAATAGTTTCTGGACGTATTCTGACCAGTGCCGGATTTATATTTTTTATGAGTGTAGGCCACTTTATTTCCGCCGCCCATGTACCTTCCTAAAATAATAACTTTACATTTGTAGTAAGGAAAACACTAAAGTTAAATAAAAAAACCGGCCAAGTGCGAGTCGCGATCTTGTTTTTTTTTCGACCGCATAATTAAGTTTGTTTACAATTACATATTTAGAAAGCATGTTAATTATAAAGAGCGAGCAGGATAGTAATATATATAGAGCGCGACCGAAGCGAGCGCGAACTTTTTGTAACATGATAATATTTTTCAATAAATAGTGACAAAAACAGAGTTTGAAGACAAATACCTGCGTAATCGGTAGCGCGAGCGAAGCGAGCGCGAATTCTTTTTAGCATGATATGGAACATGTTTCAATAAATTGTATCAAACAGAACAGAATTTGAAAATTAAAATAGGTAATATACGTAATAAGAAGCGCGGGCGCGAACTTTTTTTTAACATGATAATTATTTTTTTCAATAAATTGTAACGAAAACAGACTCTGAAAGGAAATAAGAATATATAATTGAAAACGCAAGCGAAGCGACAGCGAATTTTCTTTTTTAGAAAGATAACTAAGGAGAATAATATTTTTTTTGTGGGTTGCCATGATTATTGATGTTGCAACCTATTTTATTTAGTTAACGAAGATGGGAGAATTTTTCGCTAGTTCAATAAGGTTAAGTTCAGTAAGGTTGCTTAATCAGGTTTTGGGGGCCCTCCGCTCTCATCCAAAACTCACACAGTAATATAGATAAAATAGGTACAATAATATAATAGTAGGTACCTAAGATTAATAATTTTCGATAGAAATGAGTTTCTTTAGGGATTTAACGTATTAGCATAAAAAATATGAGAAAACCAGTGAACTTGTTTGACTTTTACCCTCTGAAATCGAGTGAGCGTCCTCTGAAATCTGCCGCCCCCTAGGACGCTGCCGCCCCTAGGCCGCGGCCTATACGGCCTATTGACAAATCCAGGACTGATTCTGACGCCATTAGGTACTCACAATTGTGTAAATATGATGATCTACGTTTAAATGTATATTCAAAGAAATATAGTCCTTATACGTAAGTAAATAGAAGCTATTCCTAAGTAACTTGGGCTGTTATGTTCGTTATGAATCTACATTATAAATAAAATATTGTTTTGTTATTTATTTATCGTAGTTTTTTTTATGTCAGACTTGAGTTTATTTCCGTATTTACTTTCTTAACCTAATTAACACGGTTATAATTCACAATTAAAGATATTTTAACCCTGAATTGGCGAGTTCGATAAGTCGTATACTCATCCTACACATATGTGTATCAGTTTGTTTATTGTGTATGCGCGAAAGTATCAAAATCGACTATATTATGATCTGTCACAGTGACACTATCAGCCGGTTGCAACAAAGTTTTTATCATTTATACTTTATATATTTACTAATATCACAAAACACGATATCAATAATTACCATACTTTTAATATTTTTTTATGATATCAATACATAGATATAATCTATACTAATATGATAAAGCTGAAGAGTTTGTTTGTTTGAACGCGCAAATCTCAGGAACCGCTGGTCCGATTTGAAAAATTCTTTCAGTGTTGGATAGTACATTTATCGAGAAAGGCTATAGGCTATATATCATCACGCTAAAATCTATAAGAGCGGAGCATCAATGAAGAATGTTTCAAAATCCGGAGTTAAAGTTAGCGATAACCCAAAGTTACTATTCATGCGGACGAAGTCGCGGGCAGAAGCTAGTAATTAATATATCTATACTAATATTATAAAGCTGAAGAGTTTGTTTGTTTGAACGCGCTAACCTCAGGAACCGCTGGTCCGATTTGAAAAAATCTTTCAGTGTTGAATAGCCCCTTTATCGAGGAAGGCTATAGGCTACATATCATCACGCTAAGACCAATAGGAGCGGAGCACCACTATTCCACGCGGACGAAGTCGCTGGCAGAGCTAGTCGTTCATATGTAGACGAAAACATAATAGCAAAAATATTTAATTTTATCCTCAATTTTGACAGATCTTGGATGACAGTTCTTCTGTTTCCTGTATCCGCATAATTTTTTGGTGCAATCGGCTGTCGAATCGAATCTAGCGAAAACTTTAGAATACAGCAAGTACGTAGGAGTGTGAAATTTGGCATAGTTTAAGTTTTTATGCAAAATCTACAAAGTGTCAAAGATCTACAAATAATGTAAAATATGTCAGCTAAATTGTAGGGGAAACCCAGGTCATTAGAAGACCTTGTAAATACCACAAACTAACATTTAAATATGAATGATTATCTCAAACGCTTTACGTCAGCTGCCATTTAAAATGAACGAATAGGCGTGTAACATGTACTCCGCGAAACGACATAATATAATTCTACTAACAGCTTCCCGCGGTTTCACCTAACCCCCGAGGGTACTATTTAACGCAATCGGATAAAAATTAGCTAGCGTTACCGTCTCCTGGGTCTCATCTATCTCCATACCAAATTTCATCCAAATCGGTTCGGTCGTTTTACCGTGAAAGCGTAACAAACAAACAAACTCATTTTCGCATTTCTTAATAAGGATTCAGCTAGTCTCACGGCCGTGCTATCGACACAGCATTGAAGATCAATGCCATTGACTTCTATGACATATTGCGTAAAAATACTCTAACGACATTAGACTAAGGGAAATATCCTCAAAAATACAAACGAAATAAGAATAGAAATTTTGGCATGACCTCTCGTGGCGTGGTGGCCTAACGCTAATAGCCGTGACTTGCGAGTCAATGGTTGGAGGTTCAAATCTAGGCACGTACATCGTACACACTTTACTTTGTGCCACTAATCACATTTCATTCATCTCCGCTTTGAAGACCTTGAAGAATTTGGCATAATAACTAGCATAATCTTAGAATCATAATTATAGTAAGAGTCTAACACGGACGAACGGGATGGGTCATTTTATGACATTCTACCCTTAAAAAAACGGCCTTTGAGTACCCATTAAGTTGTACAATGGAATGAGAAAAGCAATGGACTGATAGAAAACGTTTACACACATCGGATTGGTCATGTAACTTTATTTGCAAGTATCAAAATTTTCGGGCTGTAAACAGTTTCAAGTACCTAGATTCGTTGCTATTAGATGAAAGCAGCATTTTCTATACCAAACCCTTTGAGGAGAAAATCATAATTTTACTTACGTTGTTATCCAAAAGCCTTGATCGTATTTCATACGTACATAGTACTGAATAATAAATCAAAATCAAAAGCAAAAGCATCTAGCAAGGTTAGCGTTACTTTAGGCATTTGTTCAACTGTTTTTATTTATCTTAGATTTATTTCGTATGAATGAACATCTGATATGTAAAACAAAGTTAAGAATTAGGTAGATAAACATTTAAGTACACCAAATACTGCATTGTTTTGTTTTTTCATTCCAAGGTTAGCGAAGATTTTGAGCAAATAAAAATTACTCAGGAAAAATCTGCGCGATGATTTTCTTGACTGACACACTGCCAATTGACACCGACGTCACAGACTATTAGCGCGATGTAATAAAACAAACGGCACTCACAATATTGAATCATGTCTTAGTAATAAATTAAACAAGCCTTTTGTCTCTCGTTTGTGGCATATTTATTCTTCAAAGCAAGCTCATTTGATAATTTCTTTCAGTAACCATATCTTCGCTGATAATAACGTGTGCATAGAGAACAACAATGGTGAAGGTATTATTGTCTTACGTTTCCCTACCTACCTATCAAATGCATGTTATAACTTTTTCATAACTGAGTTTTCATTTGGGTTTCGCTGAAGATATAAATAAATAAAAATAATACGTTTTTTCCTTAACTAAAGTTTCACTATTGAAATTGTGGTCGAAATTACGGCTGTGTAATGTGACTTTTCTAAAGTCATAGTTGTAGTCGTAGAAATCTATACATATAAAATGCTTTGTCCTGAGTGACTGACGGATCAACGCACAGCCTAAACCGCTGATCGTAGTGACCTGAAACTTAGAGGGTGTGTTCTCTGTATGACGTATGTACATCCGATAAGAAAAGATTTCATTTGAAAAGTTTATATGAAACTCTGTCATTTTTTATTTGAATTCATATAGCCGAATGGCGAAGCCGCTGGCGGCTAGTATACTTATAAGACTTTAGAGAAACTCCTAGTGTGAATCCTGGTTTTCATAATTTTATGAACTCAAAATGCATCAAGGTTATTTTATAAACATGTAAGTCTTATTAGTTCTTAAATCATCAATGAAATATGTAAGTTGTACCGCTTACGGCGCTGCACGATTTCATGAATCCCTTATTTCATTTCAACCACAATTTCCGTGTGACATAAACATCGATCACGCCTTAGCGATTTCAAAATCATGCCTACGTCAGTTGTGACGTCATGAAACTTGTTTTATGAAACAGCGAACTATAAAAAAAATTAGTTCACTAAAGTAGAAATATCCAGGAGTTTGAGGATTCACGAAATCTTTTGACTGTATTCCAACTTTGGAGCATTGGAATAACTTTATAGGTACCATACCTAACTTGTGTATAAGCTTCTAAGATGTGAGGAATGATGCCTTGATTATTTAAATTATGAATAATATTTTTGTCGAACCACGGATTTTTTTCATAAAAAACAGCATCTTTTCGGATTTTTTAAAATATAAATTAAAAAAAAAACAGCACTTATAAATGACGCAAATCTTCAGTAGACAGACTTCCTTGTTTCACACAAAACAAATTAATACGAATTGTTTTTTCAAAAGTGATTATTCCTTCTCACGATATTTCTAGCTACATAATTATAGATAACTAGCTTCCCGCCAGCGCTTCGCCCGTGTGAGTTAAAAAATGACCGAGTTCCATACAAAATTTGCCCCCTTTTTCACCCCCTTGGGGGTAGAATTTATCAAAATCCTTTTTCAGCGGATGCCTACGTCATAACATCGACCTGCATGCCAAATTTCAGCCCGATCCCTCCAATGGTTTGGGCTGTGCGTTGATAGATCACTATGTCAGTCAGTCAGTCAGTCACCTTTGAGTTTTATATATATTTAGATTAGATGTCGTGACTATATAATTTACTTTAAAGATGTTTCAGCTTTATCTCTAGGAGCGCCACAGACAGATCCTAACTAATATTATTAATGCGAGTTTGTTTATTTGTTCGTTACGCTTTCACGGTAAAACGACTGAACGGATTTGGATAACATTAGCTGTCGAAGTAAAGGGAACCCTGGAGACGGTTAGAGGCTACTTTTTATCCAGGTGCGTTAAGTAGTTCTCTCAAAAGGCAGGAGAAACCGCGGGAAATAGCTAGTAAGTGCATAAAATATTTAAAAAAAAACATAATTTGCTTTGACGTTTAAAAACTTCATGCAAGTTTTTGATGATAAATAAAATTATTCTGTACTTAATTCTCTTTTATTATTGATTTTTACATACGAGTCAAAACTAAGCTGCGGTCTTGGCGCGGTCGGTCCGCGGATGGGCACCGTCTATGTCATAGCGAACTGTACCATGCCTCGGAAGCACGATATATCAGCCGTCGGTCCCGATTGTCATTTGTACATCTTTGACAGTCGTTACGGGTAGTCAGAAGCCAGAAAGTCTGATAGGAAGGTTGTGGAGATCAGATAGGCAGTCGCTCCATGTAAAATACTGGTACTCATCTGCATCCGGTTTAGAATATAAGCCGACCCTAACATAGTTGGGAAAAGGCTAAGCAGATGATGATACAAATCAAAACTCAGGTAACTTTAAAAAAATAAGAATGGAAACCGCCGTGGTCTAGTGGTTAAAGCACCTGCATTGTGCTGGTACACATGTGTGGGTTAGAAACCTAGCAAGTACCAATGTGTTTTTTTAAAAGTCATAATATGTATACCCCCAGACAAAGAAACTGCATCAAAGTTTTTGTTTAAAAAAAATTGAATGGCCCTTTCCAGTATACAAACATACACTTAGGGATAATGATACTACGCTGTTATGAAGTTAACAAACCAAACTATAGGTTTCAATTTAAATTCGTATAAAAAGTTAGAATACTTGGTTAAAATGTTTTTTTCAATGGTAGGTGCGTGTTGAACTTTGATGCAGTTTATTAGTCCGTCAATGTACTTTCTAAGTATATCTTAGACACTACTGACTAACGGTAAAGGAAAACATCGTGAGGAAACCTAGACTTGAAAAGTCTGTAATCGCCAATCTGCCTTGAGCAAGCGTGGTGATCAATGCTCATGCCTTCTCTGTATGAGAAGAGCCAATATATGGGCTGATGATGATGAACTATAAATAACAATACTGTTTACCTATCTTGTTGCTATCTTAACACTAGTATTATGTATCATCTCCACTTGCGGTTTGCGGTCCGCCACGGCAATTAACATTCTATTAATGACATAGTGACACCAATCAATAAGTGAGCCTGGCAATAGAACCTAGTTTAGTTTTGTTGCATGTGTGTTAATTACTACACACAATATAATAATCCTTACTACTAACTAATATTATAAATGAGAAAGTAAGTTTGTTTGTTTCGTTTTTACGCTAAAACGACAGAAGCGATTTGGGTGAAATTTGGTAGGTACAGAGATAGACGGTTATAGGCCTCGGATACGAGAGGCCTTAGCCACTAAGCCAGCGCGTCGGACCTATATTAAAAGTCGATGCAAATAACTCTTGTCACCGTAAATAAACAAGGGCCAAGTTCACCGATTGGTTGTTGGTTTCGTAATGGGTCCGTTAAACGAAATGGTTTAATAACCAGGAAGATGGAATTTTCATGTTACCCACTCCTAGTTCAAACCTGGTTTGGTAATAGTTCGCTTTGAAATAAAAATCTCAAATAAAACGTTACCCATCGAAAGTTAGAATGTATGGTAAACAGCTGTTTTAAGTTAATCGGACCGTTATCTTGCCGGTGAACTTGGGCCTAAGCCAGTCAGCGAGATAGCGAAGTAATCTGAACACGGTAAGCCAGACGTGCCGGTATCGTATCTCATGGAAACTTTTTGAATGCACTCTCTCCCGATACAAGATAATTACGACGTAGGTTTTCTAAAGATTGCTAATGGAGTTTGAAATGCTGATGAACTGCTTATGTTTATTAGCTAATGAGATTGATATACAGGAGGTAAGCAGCCGCTGTTTTGATGGAACCCTGAGGTTAAGCTGCCTTTACCGAGGTCAACTTGACGGCACGTCTTGGTGTATATGATTTTCCAGGTCTTGGTGTATATGCGCGTGAAAGTCTTAAAATAGACAAAAGTCTAAGAACTTCTCGTATCATTATAACCCAACAATGTAAAAAATAAATAGTCGAGTTAGACTTTAAGCTGGCCTCAAGAATTTTCCTATTATCACCATCGATTGAATCGAAGCTTTCGTCAAAGTAATTATTTGTTAAAATTATTTTCTCATGAAACGGAGATGGGCTAGCCTTATACACTAGACAGGTTCGCAATGAATCGGTGTAACTGGCAGGCTGAGACCTTAATTAAGCGCTGCAGACATCCGACAACAAGGATAGGTACTATGTGCCACAGTGTAACAAATAGTGGATGGAAAAGGTAAGTTGACCTGCATATACTTTAACTTTTTACTATTATAAATGCGAAAATGTGTCTGTCTATTATCTCTTCACGTTTAAACAGCTGAACCGATTTACAGGAAATTTGGACGCGGAAGAAAATGCAGGAAACAGCTAGTTTCCATATTTACGCTCTTGTTCTACGAGTTTGTAAAATCGTTTCGAAAAGTCGTCAGCTGATCGACCCATATGGGAAGTGTTTTTTTTTGCGAATTTTGTGCTAAGTCTAGTCTAGTCTAGTGCATATCCAAGAGCACGTCCCCCATCCCCTATCCATCCTTTTAGCCCGTACCTATAAGCAACAAAAAAGTTTGAACCATTTCTTCAAATTTGACAATTATTTGTCAGTTTCATATCCTCAAAAAGGTCTACTAACCTACTAACATTAACAGCAATTTAATCAGGAAGTACAATTAAAAGATTTATCAGTAGGTATTGTTTTATTTGAGTTTAAGAGTTATACAAATAAATGGATCGACGGGCGGTCAACGACTCGGCCTAGAGGAATTGATAAGGTCTTGTACTGTCGACAACATTGATAAATCAAGCAAGTTCAGTTTATTATCCGAACACCACAAAAGGAGGGTAATGTTTTTCGAGTGTATGTGTGTAAATATGTGTCACGCTACGTAGCCTAAATGGCTTGATGAATTAGGTACCTATACCTACCATAATGAGATGTTGAAAAATTCGCTCTGTTTTTGTGCGTCATTTTGTCATATTAAAATATTATATTTTTTAAATTTATATTTTATTTTTAAATAGTAAATTTAATAAAAATGTTTTACCCTGAAAATTATGCTACTGGCAGCATCAAATTTTATTAACTTTATACATATTTTTTGTTGTTTGTACATAAGAAACTGATAAACGGCACTGTGACGTAGCCGCCAAGATTGCTGGTTCATTTGCGTAAACACGGCGGAAGAATTAAACACACAAAGGCCAGCAAGGAAGATATATTTTACCTTTCACTTTATTATTACAAATGTATATTATGTTTCCTCGACTGTAGAGTAAGCCTCTTTTCTCATGCTTAGCTTTCCGCCAGCGGCTTCGGCCGCGTGGCTGTAGGAATTCAAAATAAAAATGACAGAGTTTCATACAAACTTTGCCCCCTTTTTCATCCCTTTAGGGGTAGAATTTCGGAAAAATCCTTCTTATCGGGTGACACCATACATGTTCCAAGTCTCTACGATCAGCGGTTTAGGCTGTGCGTTGATCTGTCGATCAGTCAGTCATTCAGGATAAAGTATTATAAATGTATAGATAAAGTAACTCTGTTTGCCTATCACGTTTTCATGTTACAACTACTGAACTGATTTAGATGAAATATTATAGAGAGGTTTAATTACCTACGCATGTATTATATTAATATACCTATCAATATATATATAAAAATCAATGCCACTTTTCGTTGTAATTTTATAACTCAAGAACGGGCTCACCTATCCAAACCAAGTGTTTAGGCTTTTTTCGGACTATTTAGTAGATGGTTTATGTGAAGTTTGCACAAAATCGATCGAGCGGTTCATCTTTAATTCGAATTCATATAGCCCACGCGGGCGAAGCCTCGTTGTTCTTATGGTCATGAAGTCTTGCGTTAAGTTTTAGGTTGGTATAAGTTATATCGGTGTTTCCATGTGATGTTTTTCACCACCTCTTTTATTTGATTTTTTCCACATTGATCTTGAACATAACTGACAAAATGTCCGTATCCTGTATCACCCTACGGTAAAAACCAACCTAATTTTGTATTATATAACATCAAAAATCAAAATTTCCTTTTATTTTTTTCTTAACCGTAAAAACTGTAACCGTAAAATCAATCTGTGATAAATACACAAACGTCAAAATAGTCAATGCCGCTATTTAGGAATGAATACACTCCTACAAATATTACAGACGACACGCTATTTGTAGGTCGGACGGTCGGCCACCGATTCTGTCCGCGAGTGTCTCCGAGCCCCATCCGACAGGCCGCCGGCAAACAAGGCAGATGTCGGAAATATCGCGCTTGTTTTAAATAGTTTTTGGTATTTTAATTGGAAACGTGTGTAACTTCAATTTTTTGGCTATATCAATAGCAGAATAGATAGTCTTTGTAAAGGAATTCCATCGATAGCCAGATTTTTTATTCGACGAAGTGTCCTAACGTTTGTGAGTAGTGTAATTAGAAATGTAGCTTTAATTCAAAAGCTATTTTTGCGTCATTTCAGCGATTTATCCATCGAGATACAGGATCAATAGAGATGCAATCCCGAACGTTACGCGGTAACAAAAACGTATATAACCATTTTTTTTAATTTAGAATGCAGACGTAGCTTTGAAACTAGTAATCATTTTGATGTAAAATTATATCTAACTCTCTCACACTAGCCGAAACATAATGTTCATGACATCTATATAATAAAGATGGCAGAAGAACTCCCAGGAAAAATACGGTGTGGCGTGGCGGTGGAATTATGTCCGTGGGCTCAACCTTTATGGCTCGCATGTGTTCGGTGATTGCAGATCTAGTTACTTTAGTAACATAATATATCTATGGATTTATCTATCAATTTACTTCTAGTTTCCAATCTTTATAAAAAACACAGATCTCTTGCATTACAGGACCTTTGAAAAACATTGAAAATGAACTCAAGCATAGCAAGAAAACATGCTAGATCTAGGAACAGTATCTTGACATTTTTGGCGACCCAAGCACGCGTTACCCCTACAGTGACGGTCCAAAAGTAAATGTCTAATTGACAAACCTCCAAAAAATAAACAATTTTTTTTTTTTTTGTTGATGACTTCCCCCCCCCCCCCCAATACTTGGCTGCGACCGCGCCTATACCCCTATAGTAACAACTACTGCCATTCTGCCAAGAGTACAATGACGAAGAAAACTTATAATATTTACAGTTACAGATAAAACGCAGTAGACTGTAACAGTCCAAGTTACACATAGCAGTAACATCGGCTAAACTCTGCAGGAGGCGGCAAGTTCCTGTGTAGAACTTTCTCTGCGTTTTAATTATTTTGCTTTGAGAGAGTTTAACACGGAATTTGCTTACTTATCCTTACATAATTAGTAGCTTCTATCTGTCTGTGCGTCTGTTTTTATAACTCTTAGAATATCTTATATATATGATTTCTGTTATTTTATATAAGTACCTATTATTTTGATTATTTTACATTAATGTTTATGTTTTGAATCACATCTAGACTCTTTAACATTAAAATGTTTTATTCACACATTCACATTCACATTTAAATGTGCGTGTTTATTTTTAAACGCTTATCTAATGTGTCAACTTACCTCTATACTAGGAGAGTTGAAACACACTGACTTTATTTAGTTTTTTTTAATAGTTGTTACTACTAATTACCACTTTAACTGAAATCAATTGTTAGAGTATTAAATTTGCTTTCTATCGATATGTATCTCATAGTTCTATAACGTATAGTGGGGGAGTTTTGACCTAAATTGTAAATTTTGTGTCAACCCGCCTAGGTCTCCCATATCCTAAAAACACGAACGAAACAACAACGAAAGTATATTCATTTCCCTAAAATAGTTTCACAAACTTGTTAACACAAAATTCAATATCGTATCGTACCCTTTAACTGCTCGCCTCCAATAACTGAAGCCTGTATTCAATCAATGTTATACGGACATAATAACTTGTTGAGATTATTTCGTATCGAGCGACGACTTTAGGTACCTACCTATCAATTTTAAAGCTTTTTTAGGAAGAAGTTTTAATCATCGTATCATATATGTCCCACAGCTGGGCAAGGATTTCTTCAAAAAGCTTCTTCATTGCGCTTGCTTACGGCTACCTGGGTGCGTACGTGCAAAACAAAACACGGTAGAATAGTCTTAAGGGGATACAAATAAAGAAACAAGCTGTGTAAATATGTAGGTAATTATTATTTAAACAGCATTTACATTATTGAAAAAATGTTTACTATATACCTGACCTTGTCAGCCTTTCAAATATTCGATGTTCTAGAAGTTTCCACAAGCACGGTTTGGAGCTCATAAATAGACTGAAGACTTAGCTAATTGAGTATTTAAATGAGACTATAGGCAACTGTCATTCGAGCGACACGATACTGGGGGGTTAGACAAGTGGCAAAACGCTAACGCTAACGCTATAGAATAGAAAACAAAATGTATGGGAATGACATTCGTTTACGACTAGCTATATGTCATTCCCATACATTTTGTTTTCTATTCTATAGCGTTAGCGTTAGCGTTTTGCCACTTGTCTAGCCCCCCTGAGAATCAATTGGATCGACTGTTATTGAAATACAATTCAAAATTTATATATAAATTTTCTATCATTTATATCTCAATTTTACAAATATGACAAAACACGATATCAATAATTAGCATAGGTACTTTTAATATTTTTTGCAACCGGCTGGAAATCTCAAAAAATCTGACACACTATCACAATAGCGAAGCAAATAAAAGCCTAGATAGGTTGTCCCACAATGCACAGATCTCCAAAATTTTCAGGAAATCCTAACAGCTTACGGCTAAAAGCGTGCAAACTCTAATATGGAAACTTTTAGACGATGTCAGAAACTGCAATAGCGTTGGAGGCAGTTATTTTAACCAGTTCCGAACTTTACCTGAATGTCATCGTGTTCTGGCGAAACTACCACACTGTTATGTGCAGGGAAATGGAAATACACTGGCAGTAACTTATGCGGGGTAACTATGTACGTGTACACTCGCTACCAATGAAACTGGGTGGGTAAAAAGTCTTAACAAGTTCCGAGCTATGAGTGCAAGGATGCAAAAAAAATCTCTTAATATTGACCTTGTATTGATTGTTTGTTGTAATTTAAATAGGTAGGTACATGGTTTATGTTATAAGGGTGCGTGCATATCTGCAATTTGTTTGGGCCCTGCTCATACCCTCAAGCGGGAGTGTCATCCGCAGGTCAAGGAATAACTCGTTTTAAATTTGCGAACTAAACAGCACAAATGCAATCTTCAAGCGTGCATGGGCTTTATGAACGTTCCCTACATTAAATTAAATAAAATCACACGCTGGAGGCCCCCAATGGTCAGTACTTCGATGCATTTTGTTTATTTTTTCTTTAACCTACATTTCTATAACTTTTCTAGACATTATAGAAATATATACTTCACCTCTTATTTATATAAACAAAATCAACGGTAAAAGATTACACAACATAGATATAAAATAACACGTACGTCCTGTCTATATGAGTATAAAAAGTAATAATCCAAACGTCATCGTGGAAATACCTTTCTGTCGAAACTGCAGCGTATATTTAATCAAAAGAAAAAAGGGAAAGCAAAGGAAATAAAGCTCCAGTCTCGTGATGTGAGGACAGAAAAAAGAAAAAGGAAAAATATATAAAGAGTACTGTTTGAAAGAAAAGCAATGTCCGACGGAGAGCTGGCAAACATGCCTTCGGAGTAAATTACAGGAATTCGTTATGTGGCTCTGATTATGTTGACTTGAAGTAAGATATTAAATAATGTTATCATTCTTCTTTAAACGGTCAGAGATATTTCATGTGGCTTGTTGCTTTTTTGTTTAAATGGGTGAGAATACAAGTAGGTGTATTTATATGGCAAATAGGTTACTTTTCTTTATAGTTTAATATTTTGAGCGATTATTATGGCAAATAATGGTGGTTTTAAAACATATTGTGATATTAAACGATTGTTATGGCACATAATGTTGATTTTAAACACATGGGCCTCTGTAATAATTACGTAAATGCAACTGAATACCGTATTTTATTGATTGCATACGTTTGACTATCGGAGCATAGCAAGAGAGAAAATTTGAGTAACATTTTATTCATAAAGATCTGAGAAAAAAAAGCTTAAAACCTTTTCTAGGGTCCACTCTACCTCCGTACCAAATTTCAGTCAAATTGATCCAGCCGTTCACGCGTGAATCGTGATGCGATGATTAGAGAGTTAGGGATGGGGAGTTATTTTTATATATAAATAGATATATAAGTAGAATTTATATAATTTTTAAATAGATTATTTTAGATCAAATTCACCGCATACATCCCACAAACCAAAACCGATAGAAATACTGAACGCCTTATTAAATATACTTCAATTTAACTGATCGTCAACTTGCTATTAAATTATATCAGGCGTTCGGATCTCTGCGGTCTCGTTCGACAATATTGATGGAGAAACTGTCTCGGTGAACTAAGTTAATTAATTACAAATTGATTATTAATTCATATTTATACCTATTCTGAAATCTGTTGAAATTCTATTTATTAATTAGTGGGTGCTTACCTACAGATCGTTCAATCTATCTTCTATCTATATCTATACTTATAATAAATCTGTAGAGAAGTCAATTCTGTACATGAAATATATTTCCAAAATAACTATCAGGGGGTGATTAGGGATCGATACTGATGCCAAAAATGCAATCAGTAAAATTTGTGTCTTTCTGTCTATCTGTCTGTCTGTATAAACTCTAAAGAAACAAAAACTACTCGACGGATATTAACGAAACTTGGTACAATTATTTGTCATACTCCTGAG
The DNA here is from genome assembly GCA_963891755.1 of Pyrrhia umbra. Lineage (NCBI taxonomy): Eukaryota > Metazoa > Arthropoda > Insecta > Lepidoptera > Noctuidae > Pyrrhia > Pyrrhia umbra. Next base: position 4,198,927 of record OY982934.1, on the reverse strand, counting down.
ATGGTTATAGTATACTTTTCATCACGCTACAATCAATAGGAGCAGAGCAGTGAAGGGAAATGTTGTCATTTTGTTTAAACGCGCTAATCTCAGGAACCGCTGGTCCGATTTAAATAATTCTTTCAGTGTTAGATAGTCCATTTATCGAGGAAGGTTATAGGCTATATATCATCACGCAAAGACCAATAGGAGCGGAGCACCACTATTCCACGCGGACGAAGTCGCTGGCAGAAGCTAGTAATCAATATTGTTTCGTATCAACACTATAATACACCAAGTAGGTAGCTCGTGTCTCTCATGATAAAAAAATGAAAGTTTCCGATGAATAGACAATTTCCTCCTTTTCAAAGTCGGTAAAAAGATTAAGCTTTATTAGCACTAACTAGCGGAAGTATGCCTGACTGGTCAGGATAATCTATATCTATCTATACTTATAATAAATCTGTAGAGAGGTCAATTCTGTACATGAAATATATTTCCAAAATAACTATCAGGGGGTGATAAGGGATCGATACTGATGCCAAAAATGCAATCAGTAAATTTTTTGTTTGTCTGTCTGTATAAACTCTATAGAAACAAAAACTACTCGACGGATTTTAACGAAACTTGGTACAATTATTTATCATACTCCTGAGCTGGTTATAGTATACTTTTCATCACGCTACAATCAATAGGAGCGGCGCAGTGAAGGGAAATGTTGTCATTTTGTTTAAACGCGCTAATCTCTGGAACCGCTGGTCCGATTTGAAAAATTCTTTCAGTGTTAGATAGTCCATTTATCGAGGAAGGCTATAGGCTATATATCATCACGTTAAGACCAATAGGAGCGTAGCACCACTATTCCACGCGGACGAAGTCGCCGGCAGAAGCTTGTAATAAATATATCTTTAGTAGCTCGCATATTTCATTTTTTTCGGATCGGAAATCATCAAATGACTCCTCCCGCGGGAAGAAATATCTAACTGACTAAAACCCATCCATGTTCCTTCCTTAGACCTTTGCGTTCCGGAGGCAGGGGAACTGATGTATACCTTTTTAGGGTTCCGTAGTCCGACAAGGAACCCTTATAGTTTCGCTCTGTCCGTCTGTCTGTCTGTCTGTCTGTCTGTCTGTCTGTCTGTCTGTCTGTCTGTCTGTCTGTCTGTCTGTCCGCGGCATAGCTCCGTGGTTTTTGTTATTAGAAAGCTGAAATTTGGTATGAATATGTATATTGATCACGCCGAGAAAGTGGTATAATAAAATTTTGAAAAATATTTTTTTTTAGGGTAGCTCCCAAATATGTAAAGTAGGGATGAATATTTTTTTCTCGCGTACCCCTTCGTGTGGGGTATCGTTAGATAGGTCTTTCAAAAATATTATGGGTGTGTGAAGACCATTTTCCAGTTAAGCGAGCCATTTGCGAAATATCTAGATTTTAAGTGAAATTTATTGTTCGATACGAGTTACCCCCCCCCTCTAACTTTTGAATGGCTGTACCTAGAAATGTGAAAAAAATCACAGACGTAGTACATGTAATGAAATTACAAGGAAAACTATCACGACTAAGTAGGCTTAACCGGTTACAGAGCTATAGTCGACTAACTAACTCCTACTACGGAACCCTACTGCGCGTGGCCCGACACGCACTTGGCCGGTTTTTTAATCGTTATTTTACTGTAAGCAATCAAATTGTAGTCTTTACTTTCTCACCGCATACTATACAAAAAATATAAATACCATAATATCTAAAATAACAAATATTCAATACAAATTTAAATTTCGTCCGCTCTGTGCAGTACCCCCATACCCAATAATATCTCGCTAAAGCTTTTTCAGAAGTATCATGTTCAACAATGAACAGCGAGATTAAAAGACTATCCCATTGTTCCGGGAAAAATATTTGCAACCTAACAACATAAAAGCACTAGCTACACATGACAGAGCCCTATATTCAAACAAAATTATTTGGCAACATTGAATACTAAAAAAAGCTTTAAAAAATAAGGTTTGTTAAACCCTGTTACGTGAAACGAAACGTCACGCGTCTCGACGGTTTTTTTTGCGATCTGCCCGATCATTCACCCTGGCACCGTGCAGATTGACAGGACAAAAATAGTTCCGCGTCCATTCACAGTCCGACTAAATTTTTAGACAGTGTAGTTATTACTCACTAGCTCTTTCCCGTGGTTTCACCTGCGTCCCGAGGCAACTACTTAATAGATCCGGATAAAAAGTAACCTATAACCGTCTCCAAGGTCTTATCTATCTTCGTACCAAATTTCATCTAAATCGGTTCAGCTGTTTTACCGTGAAAGTGTAACAAACAAACGCACTTTCGCATTCATAATATTAGTTACTAGCTTCTCGCCAGCGGCTTCGCTCGCGATATTTTAGCTAATGGATACAAAAACTTGTCAAATTATATACTAAAACCTTTCTCATTAATCACTCTATCTATTAAAAAAAACCGCATCAAAATCCGTTGCGTAGAATTAAAGATTTAAGCATACATATATAGGGACAGAGAAAGCGACTTTGTTTTATACTACTCGTATGTAGTGAAGATACAACAAAACATGGTTCATTTGGGAAGGTATTTTACTCCGTGACGGCCATGAATTATGTAACAATAAGGCTTGGCAAATTAATTTAATAGCGACTTCTTCTCTCGGCTTAAACAATGGTAATACAAAAATAATTTTAATACAAAAAAACAATTACTTATTTAAAAAATTAAACAGCTACAATACAGTCCGATCGCAAGGTTTTTGGAGTTGTTTACTATAAAATAATATATAATTGATTTTGCTACGTGTACCTACTGCGTGCTGCGGGATGTTCAAAAGAGTTATCGCGCCCCCGGAACATAAAGGGCCGAGGAAGGAACATGGATGGGTTTTAGTTAGTAAGAGTCTGACACTTCCTTTCGCCCCACCCATGGCGCATTTCACATCCGAAAAAAAAAGGAACCTGTGTCTACTCAAGGTTGTCTAATCCCGACAATGTTTTGGCCCACTTTCCCTAAAATATGAGAATAATATTATATTTAACTAAATTATTTGGCGTATTGACAATCTGATAAAATGACTAAGTACCTACCTACTACAAAACCGTGCTTTTGCCAAAAGGAAAATACAATAAAAACTAAAGCTTCATTATTTATGATAGAGTTGAAGATCCTGTCTGATAATACAAATGAGTCATAAAACTTCTATTTAAGTTTTTATACTTCAAAAACAATAAATAGGAATTACTTTAAACACTGGCCTTGTAGGTTTAAATTCAGAATTACCTAGCTATTATTGAAGTTTTTATATAGACTTGACCCAATTTTAACGGGAACTATCGCAGACTATCGCGAATGCGGTTCAGAAATTACTGAGATACTATTATCAGTGCAGTACATATTTGAAATCATGAAAAGATTCTGATTACGAATATGTATTCAACTCAATAATATCTTTCTATTCCGGGGGCGCGGTATTTCTTTCGAACGTCCTGCAGCCCTTCGAACGTCCCGCAGCCTAGTGGTTAAGGCACCTGCACCTCGTGTACGAGTGTGTGTGTTCGAAACCTGACAAAACGTTGAAAGCTTTATAACTTACACATTTCTAACTATCGGTGAAGGAAAAAATCGTGAGGAAACCTAAACTTAAAAGTCGGAAATCGCCAATCCGCCTTGAGCAAGCGTGGTGATCAATGCTCATGCCTTCTCTGTATAAGAAGAGGCCTGTGCCCAGCAGTGAGACAATCCTTACTAATATTATAAATGCGAAAGTAACTCTGTCTGTCTGTTACGCTTTCACGCCAAAACTACTGGACCGATATAAATGAAATTTGGTACAGAGATAGAATAGACCCTGAGGAACAACTTTTTAATACTTTTTACCCGGGTGCGCTAAGTAGTTCCCTCGGGATGCGGGTGAAACCGCGGGAAACAGCTAGTATATATATATATAGGCTGATGATGATAAATGCGAATTTCAGTTTATTTGCTTGTTACTTTTTCACGGTAAAACGGGTGTACCTATTCAGATGAAATTTAGTATGGAGCAAGATTGAAGCCTGGTGAAGAATATAGGATATATTTTTATCCGAATGCGTGAAGTAATTCCTTCAAGTTCACGGGAAACAGCTACTAACTAAATATTTATTTATTTTTTATTTTTATTTATTATTAAAGATACACACATACACATTTAATAGTTGATCAGGTAATTTGGCACAGTCAGTTCAGTTCTATACACCTCGTGAGACGGTGGGTTTAAGACGGGATGACCTTAACATTTTCTATTCTAATTGCGTACTGAGAGCTTGCGGCTAGGGCTGTCGAACGCACCAATCCTTTTTTAAATAAATATTTATTTAGCTACATTATTTTTTGTAATAAAACTGCACATTGTCTCATTCCATTGTGAAGTCGCCGGGACAGGGCCTGGTCTGGTCTGGCCAGGGATTGTCGCAGTGGGAGCGAGTATGCTCATGTATAGTAACGCAAGAAAAAAAATAACTTTCATTGCATTTCATTAAACTATGACTTTAGCTATAAAGTATTTTTATTTAGAGGAAGTAACGTGCCGGCTAAGTATCCTTACTAATATTAAAAACGCGAAAGTAACTCTGTCTATCTGTCTGTTACGTTTTCACTGTAAAATAGCTGGACTGCTTTATTAATTTGGTATTGACACAGATTGAAACCTACGATGTGCGAAGTATGTATATTATGTAGATATATTATACATATTTTATTTAAAATGGTTGACACCCGTAACGCCTCATAGGCACAGTTGAAAACCAAGGTCAGGCACTAGCTGTCTGGTACAACAAGCTTGTAGTTTTTTCTTGTTATCTTTTTAGTATTGATATCCACTGTGTTGTTGTGTTAATAAATATCTCTTTCTTTCAATTAGTTTTCTCAGAATTCGCGGGATACCTACAGCAAGTAATATTATAAACGTGAAAGTTAGTTTAGATGCTCGTCACTCTTAACATGAATACAGTATAGATTTGGATTAAACTTGCAACACAGATATACCATGTTCAGAATGACCACTTTCTTCCTTATTTTTGGCCCTAATTCTGAAGTTCACAAAAACAAAGTAGGGCTGAAACTTGTTTAAAATATGTTAGAGTGGTTCGTGAATACAATATAATCCTTCTTATATTATGAACGCGAAAGTTTGTAAGAATGTCTGGATGTGTAGATGTATGTATGTTTGTTACTTTTTCACGCAAAAACTACTGAACGGATTTGGATGAATTTAGGTACACACATTCTTTATATAGATATAGGATACTTTTTACCCGGGTGCAGGAAGTAGTTCCCTCGGAATGCGGGTGAAACCGCGGGAAACAGCTGGTATTTTATAATTAAGTTTTTTTATCACTACATAGTATAAAACAAAGTCGCTTTCTCTGTCCCTATATCCCTATGTATGCTTAAATCTTTAAAACTACGCAACGGATTTTGATGCGGTTTTTTTAATAGATAGAGTGATTAATGAGGAAGGTTTTAGTATATAATTTGTCAAGTTTTTGTATCCATTGGCTAAAATATCATATCATCAACCCTAGCGTAACTTTAGATTCATGGCAGCCGTCGAATGCGCGCGATCCCCTTCCTCTTAGCAGACAATGCAGCTTCATTTCTACAAACTGTTCGAAGCTCTTCAATAGTTCGATGACAGTGGTACAAGTATTTGAGGGTTCCAAACCAACCAATTTAGTTGTTGGGCGCAGAATTTCAACCAACTTTTGGAATGCAGTAGTGCCTCGGCTTTGATAAGCGTATATTTGGTCGCAATATTGTTGTCTTAAGATTGAATCTGATTTGATTAATACTGTTCTGCATATTCCGACTATATTTATTTAAAACTTACGCATTACGTACCTTCAAATTAACCGGCCTCTAAATCACTTTAGAAACATGTTTTATTCAACTTCATCTTCAATCTCTAGAAATTATTAGACTTAAATGAAATAAAATAATCCCACGCAAAGCTCAGGTATTCGTAATCTAAATTATTTACTTTGAGCAAAAAGATCTAATTCCTGCAATAAGGCGAAAAATTCATACCTAGTTACCAAGCGTATTTTTCTTTACAAATTGCTTCTATTATTAATTGTAAGAATTATTGTCATTATTGACTTAGTAAGTACCTGTCTGAATGTAGCCTTAGATATTTGACGATAATAAATAACACCTTTATGTTCCAAGATCATTAAAATAATCTTCTATTTTTTCAGTTATAACATTAACATCAACATCATATGCCCGAACATATTATCTCAGATGTTTATTGTTAATAAGTAACTACTGTTTTCTTGCCAACATGCGTTATTGCTAAAAAAACATAGATAGTAATAAAATGAAAGATACATGAAGTCTCCATGAATGATAGACATTTATTATTTGCAGTATCTTTTGAAATATAAACACTTCATTCAGATTGATTTATTGGGATAATTTCAAATTACCTCCACGAGGCAACGAAAGGGAGGAACGATCTAAGACACGATACTCAGGCATAGATCATGATTTATGCAAAGATGTGGAGCTATTGTATTTGTTCAATATTGCAAACTCAACATTCACTCACATGCCATTTGGGGTTGAAACATTAGGGCAATGTGGTCCAAGTGCCCGTCTTCTATTTCGCGAAATGGGTAAGCATTTAGTCGTCTCCACGCGTGATCAAAAGGCTGGCCTATAGCATTGCGATCCAACGTGGCAATGCAGCCAGTCTTTTGGGCACGATTCCCGTTTGACAGCAATGCGGATGAATATTTTGATGCTTAATTACTTTAGTAAGTATATTATTATTCTTATTTTTTATATTGTAAAATAAAATGTGAATAAACAGCGACTCGCTCCTGAGTTAGATTCTGATAAACAACATTAATTCATTTCGAAAATAGAATGCCTAATTATTTACTTAACAGAAGTTTTGTAAACACGTTAAGGGTTTCCAAATTGGGCAATTTCCCAAGAAACCCTTTAACTTGTTTACAGAAATTGTGTAGACAGAAAGACTTCGAATGTACAAGTTTCAAGAACGAATTAATGTTCATGGCCGAAAGTAAAAAAAATGTCCATGCTTTTACATAGGTATGTCACAAAACTTGATATCAATAATTATTTGCATATTTTTTTATAATTATTATCAAGACATACCTATAATATAGATAATAATAAATAGGTAAACATTCATGAATGTAACGGTAAGAAATATCAAAGACCAACTCTATACTTAAGATGAGATCTATGCTCCAGGAACGTTCTGCATTACGGACTCCTAAAGACTATTGTTTTTTTTTCGGAAGGGAAATAATCAAATGATTCCTACTGCCGTTTGTGGGTCGGGGGGGATTGTCAGACTCTTACCGACTAAAACCCATCCATGTTCCTTCTTTAGACATTGAGCTGTCAGTCACGCTACCTTGCCTGACTAATATTTTTCCACGCATGAGGCATTTAATTAACAAATTTTAACGTAGGTTAGAACGTGCCGATACGAAAGTAGTAATCGATTTATTTTCAGGATATAAGCCAATTAGCACAATTTACAGCACCTTAACATTTTGATCGTATGTATATCAACGTTATTTTCAATGGCCCAGCTATTTGCAAGCCGTGGAGACCTTGGCCCTAAAACAAAATGGGAAACTATATACTATATATATGGATCTTTGGTCTGAAATAAAGATATTATTATTATATTATTTTATATTATAGTGACAAATGAGCAACAATTTAAATTTCTCACTCGATAGTTTTGCTTTAGAAAATCTATCCTACATGGGTGTTTTCTTCAATTACATTGAAAAGGTCGAGTTTTTGATTCCCGGATCTGATTTTAGGATATCCATGTAGAAAATTGGAGTTTGGATTTCAGTTATTGGTAAGAAACAACTATAAAGAATAGGTGAAAAATAGAAAAAATATATGTATGATGACAAATCTATTACGCAAAAAAAACCGGCCAAGTGCGTGTCGGGCCACGCGCAGTAGGGTTCCGTAGTAGGTCTCAGTTAGTCGACTATAACTCTGTAACCAGTTAAGCCTACTTAGCCGTGATAGTTTTCCTTGTAAGTTCATTACATGTGCTACGTCTGTGATTTTTTTCGCATTTCTAGGTACAGCCATTCAAAAGTTAGAGGGGGGGGTAACTCGTATCGAACAAAAAATTTCACTTAAAATCTAGATATTTCGCAAATGACGCGCTTAACCGAAAAATTATCTTCACACACCCATAATATTTTTGAAAGACCTATCTAACGATACCCCACACGAAGGGGTAGGCGAGAAAAAAAATATTCATCCCTACTTTACATGTTTGGGAGCTACCCTAAAAAAAAATATTTTTCAAAATTTTATTTTACCACTTTCTCGGCGTGATCAATATACATATTCATACCAAATTTCAGTTTTCTAATAACAAAAACCACGGAGCTATGCCGCGGACAGACAGACAGACAGACAGACGGACAGAGCGAAACTATAAGGGTTCCTTGTCGGACTACGGAACCCTAAAAATATTGTTAGCATCACCGAGATGACCGGCAAATGTTAAACATTGATAAGAACACATAGCAGTCAAAATATTTAGCGCTGCATTAAACACTAGCTGTTCCCGTGGCTTCACCCGTGTACCGAAGAAAATTCTGAACGCGCCCGGATAAAAAGTAGCCTGTATCCGTCTCGGGGGTCCTATCTACCTCCATCCATCCATCCATCTACTAATATTTATCTGGTGATATTATAAACCAGCTGATTCGGCGGTTTCACCTACATTTCGAATGAATTACTTAATACACGTGTTAATCCAGCTTATGAACTATGTGTCTACCGAATTTCATCCAAATCCATCAAGCAATTTTTGCATGAAAGTATGACAAAAATACACACTTACATCCGCAGAAACTTTCGCATTAATAATATTGGTGTTTCTCGTAGCCGTATTAGATAAGAACTCAGACTTGAAATAGTTTTGATTTCGTTTGTTTTTTTATTTTTTTTCTTAACAGTTGGGTTTTTTTCATAAGTTTAGGTAATAATGTGTAAGTTTTTCTATAGGCCAAGAGGTCGCGACGCCTTGTTAAAGAATATGATGATAAAGCCCTTGAATATATTTCATCATAAAATTATAATAAAAAAGAGAGCCATTTCGCGAGATTTTTCTGATGCTTACACAGTTGGTACATAAACTGCAGCGTTGTACTGTCGATCTTATTCTACATTGTTCTAATGGAGTTATTTTTCCTTAAGGAATGTCTCCCACGTTTTCACCAATTTCTCCCACGTCCAACTCAACTACTAAATGCACTTGTATACGAAGTATAACCGCGTCCAGACTCTCCTTTATTACCGTACCAGATTTCAACGAAATCGGTAAAAACATTCTTAAGTTATTGCGGAACGAAGGAAAATAGGTTTCAATTTTATTTAGATAAATTGTATCATGAAATAAATTGATGGATTTGTTTCAATTAAAAGTTCCTGTCCTTATTTTTATAACATATCATGAAAAGCTTGATTTTTAGGTTTTTTTTTTATTTTTATTTTAGATTTTTTTTTGAGTCTGTTCTCTTCATTTAACGAGTGCACAATTCTAGTGAACAGCTATTTAGATTCCAGTTCTTCAATAAGCAGACATTCTAAATATTTGTCTCTACTAGCAAAGAGCTATGAGCTGACACTCTATGATCGACAGTACTAACCTGCTTTCATAGACAGTTCTAGATTATGATTTTGGAATTTTCCTTCTTCAAGAAAGATTGCAAACCAATTCTAATGACCCCCATCTCGCCAAATTACACAAGTCATGGCGTGACGCCAATTCGCATTATGGAAATCTAACAAACCCAAATACGGAGGGGGGGTTGATAACATGACTCTAGAGCCGAATCTCATGATGCCAAACACGGGAGGATTTCATTGACAGTTTCTGAGTCCTCATCAAGACGAATCATAGACGTACTAGGTCGCCAGCAAGACTATTTTCAGGACGATGCGTTAAATTATTTATTTCATGTGCTATTATTATTGCAGCTATTTTATGGGTTCCAAGACACGCTTCCATATAGCCAATTGTCTTTTTACAACAACCTAGTTGCTTATACTTAAGCATTTTTGGGGGTGTATTGCACCTCCTTGCATTAGTTCCCTGAGGGTGAGAGTAAAGATACGAGAAACTGGTAAGAATTCAATAAAGTGTTTAATTGTAATTTAGTGAAAGATCAATGGTGAATCTGGAAACCCCAGGGGTCCCAAATATCTAGTTGGCCGTGACAAGAAATGTCGATTCGTTGCTAAGTGAGCAACGTTGCCGAGTTCTATGCTCCCATCTTTTGCCGACTCGATTTATTGCTGTGGGACGCAGGTAGTTATTTGTATTGTCATAGATCCCTTCACAATTTCTTGCTTTAGTTTCATTTATTTATTCACAAAACATTTTATTTATTCTTAAAGGTGTATTTTAATGTGTCAATTTATATGCATAATGTTCCGTTGTACTCCTGCCTGCCTGTAAATATCTGTGATCGCCTTTCCGGAGAGCATATAAAACTTCCAGTCCTGAGCCTGATCTCTCCCTGGTTATATCAGATTGCCGCTTCATAGGATTTTGAGAGTGAGAGAAGAGAAAATGCATCGAAATTCGGTCTGGAGGATATAATATCCTCATAGTACCTGGGTACTTGAGTTAAGTACTTACCTACTTTAGCCGGCATTAGATCTAGTAGCGCCAATTAATACGTACAGCGTTATCACATCGTCATAATCATTACTATCAATGAAATTGCGCGGACGCATATATTTTGCTCGTGGAATGCACGTCTTCTTGTAGTCACGCTTTAGCCGTCGCGAGAGCCGCACGTCTTTCGCGCGCTCGCGTTTCTAAGAAAACGTGGTTCGAACGCGTGTTAACAATCATGGTGAGTGTTTTGTTCTAAATCACCTGAAATTCTCATTATGTGGTCGTGACTTATTAATTTTACAACCTTGATACAAATTTATTTTATCATTTATACTATCGTTGTACCACGTGTCGAATGGAAATATGCAAAAGTTACTAATCATGATAATTTTTCACGGTGATGTTTTTAAGAGTAGGTATTTCATAAAAACAAATAGGTCACGATTTTTAAACAACTAGAAATATACCTACTAACTTTGTAGTAATTATTGCGTGTGATCTCATACACGTGACTAAACTAAAAAAACAATAATTTCGCAAGTTTGTTTAAAAATAGGTACTATTTAATCAGCACAATTATGATAATGTTGTAAAATTTGTTGTTTGTACATCTTTACATATATCATTTACCTACATTATGCAATACCTACTATGTAAACAAGCGAATAAGCCGTTATGCAAGCAAACGCAGATATGTGCAAATGTATAATAAATTACTTTCGTGGAATTTGACTTACTTTAACCTGACTTTCGTTGAAAAAACAGGTTTATTGAAATAATTTATCGCGAAGTTCTATTAAGGAAAAAATAACGAACAAGGTACCTAATCAATTATGGATCATAAGGTCGAGATTCTGATTGAGACTTGTAATTTTAATTTGATTATTTTGCTTGATAACGATGCCATAGCCAGGATACAGGATTTAATTACAAAATCTAAAGTACCTATTCTAATCACAATTAAAGTGACAAACGAGCAGCTGCAAAACTTAATTAATAAAAAAAACCGGATTACCTATTTACTCACAAATCAGAATTTGACCTATTTGGATGACTGGGCAATTCTCGTAATTATCAAGAATGACAATATCAATCTCAGTTAACTAACAATATTTTTTTGTGATTTTTGGTCCTTTTTAAATTGAGGCTACATCGTAGCTGGCCTCTGAAAATTGACCTTTAGATGAAAATATTATCTCGTTAATTTTACATGCCTAATAATATCTACTATTGTATGAAAATCATCATCACCATTTTCCACTTTAAAGTGATTCATTACTCTGGGACAATTAAACCTGAAACTTTTTTTATCATGTTGGTACTATAGCATGAACAATTAATGTTAATTCCAATCATGTTTTGTGTTCGAAACTTATCAATTCATTCATTTTCTATTCAACCTTAACATTCTTTGCATACTTACTGTACAGTTTGTTTAGACAACAATTTGTCTAAGTAAACTACCAGTATCAACTACCTACTTTTACTGTAACAGTTATTAAGTATTAATAGTACATACAAACATACAAAAGACATTTTCTTCAAAGTAAACTTTAGTTCTAAAATTTTTTTCATCAAAGAATTCCTGAAACGTACGCTTTATTTTACATCATAGTACTGAGCTAACATAAAGATAACGTGAATTTATCATTTAATATCACAAACATCATAAATCTATAAAGATTATGAAAATGTACAATAAGATATTCGTGAATAATTGAAAAAAAAATACAATTCTTTTAGTCGTTGATATTATCAGTTTTCATGTCGAGACTCGGTCATTTAAAGATAAGTTTTATTTGTTTGAACACGTGCCATACAATATTACACAAAATAGGTACTTTTAATTTAACTTGCAAGCTAAATAACCCTCATACATTTTTTCCATTATCTAATTATCATAAATGGTGACGTGCGGTACGGTAACCCGTTTCCACGAAACTGGCCATTAGCCTCTGCCAACAAAAAAAACCGGCCAAGTGCGAGTCGGACTCGCGCACCGAGGGTTCCGTACAAACCTGCAAGGTTTACAAAGTTCGTTCATTACGACAATCGAGTCATTGTACTTTTGCGTTTTGCGTTTTTGCGTTGACTTAGAATTTTTTTTTTCACGGGTTAAATGCAATTAGATCTAAGTATTTGATATGAATTTCAACTTGATAGCTCTACGCGTTCATGAGGAAAAAAGTAATAAGTTTATATTTATTAAAAAATATATATTTTGTAATGTAACTAAAAATTTAAGGTTTTCGGAATTTTTCCTTTATGTGTGCTATAAAACGTTGCTTCATGCCAAATTTCAAGATTCTAGGTCGACTGGAAGTACCCTTTAGGTTTTGATTCCCTTGCGAGTACTTGCGAGTTTCAAAATATGCAGCTTAAATTGCTGTTTCTTTTGATTGCGTTGACATAGAAGTTTGATTTTGTTACAGCTTAAAGGTATTATAGACCTGAGTATTTGGTATGAATTTCAATTTAATACCTTTACGCGTTTATGAGGAAATGGGTAGTAAGGTTAAAATTATTAAAAAAAAATATATTATGTGATGTAACTAAAAATTTATGGTTTTCGTAATTTTTCCTTTATCTATGCTATAAGACGTTGCTTCGTACCAAATTTCAAGATTCTGAGTTCACGGGAAGCACCCTGTAGGTTTTGATTCCCTTGCAAGTGTCGAAAATTTGCGGCATAAACGGCTGTATCTTTTGATTGCGTTGGCTTAGAAGTTTGATTTTTTCACAGCTTCAAGGGACAGTAGACCTGAGTAATTGATATAAATTTCAGCTTCATACCTCCACGCGTTCCTGAGAAAAAGGGTCTTGACAGACGGACGGACGGACGGACAACAAAGTGATCCTATAAGGGTTCCGTTTTTTCCTTTTGAGGTACGGAACCCTAAAAAAACTATAAAAAAAGCTGTAATACGGACAAAAGATAATATTTACTTTCAATCAAAACACGTCAATAAATCGATTAATAATTTGCTAACGCAATTTTATTCGCGTCATGATTAATAAACATTTATAATAATATTCAGTAAAAAAAACACTTAGAAACATTGTACCTACTTCTAAGAAACATTTAAGTAGCAATACAATAATGATTAAAAAAATAAATACGATAAACATTAAATAATCTACCAATATCTCTATGTTAAAGATAATGAAAACATAAAAGATAAGAAAACGATAATTTAAATAGAGCAGCTTCGAACACTATGTAAATTTTTTAGCACTTTGCACCACTACTTACTAAATACAACTTTACAGAATTATTGTTATACTAGCTTTTGCCAGCGACTTCGTCCACGTGGAATAGTGGTGCTCTGCTCCTATTGGTCTTAGCGTGATGATATATAGCCTATAGCCTTCCTCGATAAATGGACTATCTAACACTGAAAGAATTTTTCGAATCAGACCGGAATCGGATCGGTTCCTGAGATTAGCGCGTTTAAACAAAATGACAACATTTCCCTTCACTGCTCTGCTCCTATTGATTATAGCGTGATAAAAAGTACACTATAACCAGCTCAGGAGTATGATAAATAATTGTACCAAGTTTCGTTAAAATCCGTCGAGTAGTTTTTGTTTCTATAGAGTTTATACAGACAGACAGACAGACAAAAATTTTACTGATTGCATTTTTGGCATCAGTATCGATCCCTAATCACCCCCTGATAGTTATTTTGGAAATCTATTTCATGTACAGAATTGACCTCTATACAGATTTATTATAAGTATAGAAGAAGAAGATAGATAAATAATAATGTTACGTTTTGCAATTAGAAATGCAAAGTTTCTATTAATTTGTATCATGAATAAAGACAATACAAGATGACAATGTTAGCTCCAGTTTTCACCACATTTATAGAATCTATTTTAGGTTAGGACCTTTATTTTTAGGAAAAACTTTGACATGTGACACACTTCAAACGTCGAATTACTTGGTCTGATTCTGGCGGCAACCTTATGCAAGGTGTTTATGCAGTTGGTAGCTATTTATTATCTAGAAATTAGCATTAACGATAGTTTTCCTTTCATTTTACCCACAAGGCAAATAAAATTATACTTTTCAATTATTCAAACAATCACCAATATTAGAGCTATCCGCAACAATAGATTCTTTACTACGTAGTTTATTTCAATGCGTTTAACTGTAAAAGAATACGACTTAATTACCTACCTGAACATATTAATAACTCTACGTAAATATATCTCAATACATCATACAATATATTACAGCAAATATATCAGTATTAATTCACATACATGATACAGTACGTATTGTACACCATTGTCATCATCAGTCATCATATATTGTCATTTAATACGACGCTGCAACCGACCCATACACGACACCTGAGCATCTCGGAACTTTATGAAATCGATTATGATTTTGTCCTTGAGTTGTTAAACAGATACTCGCATCAAATCGATTCGAAGTAATCGCGATGAAGACGTCAATCGATTCTTAATTGTTGTAGGATGTTTTAGATTCCATTTTGGTAACGCAGTGTGGTGCTGACACTTGCGTGGTTTAAACTTAGCCGGTGAAAACTAGGAGCCTTTTTTTATAGGCCTGGGTTTATATGGGAAAACGGGTTCATACGGTATACGTGCAGCTTGGTCTTTTTTCCATTTTGTAACATTTTTCGCACACCGGGATTTTTACTGCACCATTTTTGCGGTTAGTAATTTCCACGTACACAAACAAAAACAGGTAAAGAAACATTAAAGGCAATGTTTGTACCTGTATATTAGTTGAACAATTAGTTACTTAACTTCGTAATAAAAAAAGACATTCTGCATGAATTTTATTTATTAAAAATATACTTATTACAGTTGCATATGTATAATGTTAGGTAAGGTATTCATAACGCATAAAGAGTTCTTCTTATTCTCCTATATCAAATCCAAGCATGTTGTAAACATTGTTTTAACTAATATCTAAATTTATTCTACGTTTCTTCTTAACTCTGATTTGAATAATTTAGTAATATAAATTTTAATCCCTATATATTCCCCTACAAAAACACACGCACCCAATCATCACATTTTTTTTCTCATTCGCAAAAAAAAGTAATGATTTCAAAACCAGTTTTTAAAACCTCTCTTAGCTCTTAATGTTTCATGATCTTACAGTACCTAACTATTAATTACTACACTATTAATTGGTCTCAAAGCTATAATAAAAAGTACTCTTTATCATTGTCAATGAGATGCTTTACAAATCACGAGGAAAAGATAAAAACAACCAATATTGTTCTTCAAGGCGAATCAGTCATTTAAAATGTTAGCACGGTCAAATCACGCTGATAATACCACGCTACTATAAGCAGAACTCTGTATGAATGAAAGTTTTATGCAAAACAGAGTCTGATTATACTGGTATTCTCTCCACCAATGTACTATTGACCGTCAGTTTTGTTAGAGTTCGGTCAATTAGCGTAACAAATTGGAATTCGGGTAACAAAAAAAAATCTATCAACCATGTTCTATAGTATAGTGATGAATTATAAATTAATTTAAACAGAATATTTTATCATATACATATTTATGTGATTTAGAATATTTTGGGCCTTTCCGATAAGAACAACGAAAAGATTTACAAACTCGAAGCGAGATAAAACTATATTTTAATTGCCTATGCCTACTTAGTATTCGTTTCTGTGTGTTCATTCAAAACCAAAATACCACAATTTTTGGATTTCCAATGACAAAACTGTTAACAAAAATAAACCCAAAATAAAATATCTAATATTATTTTCAGGCTTAGTTTTTGTTGTTCTCTCGTTAAAAGGTTCAACAAGTTTACCTTCCTGGGAAACAATCAATAAGAAGTATACATTTTTAAGCACCCTTTTACGCAATCTACCGAGTTTCATTGCACGACATACTAACCTAACCCAATAAAATTTCCGTAAACCGTCACAGTAATTTTACTTTGATAATGAAACATTAATTAATTCCGTAAAGGTCTAGACCAAAAGGTCTGTGATTGGCTGACATGATTGATGGATGATTACGCTGTCTTGTTTGATTGACTTTGTTATTCTAATCTTGTAATAGATTATATTTATTACTGTGTATTTATAAGCATTGAACATAAAATATTGTTGTGAAATTAACATATTACCAACTAATATCTTCTATATCTATATTTACCTATGTATATAAAAATTAATCCCTATTTTCCTTTCTCATCACATCACGCGTGAACGGCTGAACCAATTTGGACCAATTTTAACGAAGAAAACCGGCCAAGTGCGTGCCGGGCCACGCGCAGTAGGGTTCCGTAGTAGGAGTTAGTTAGTCGACTATAACTCTGTAACCGGTTAAGCCTACTTAGCCATGATAGTTTTCCTTGTAAGTTCATTACATGTACTACGTCTGTGATTTTTTTCATATTTCTAGGTACAGCCATTCAAAAGTTAGAGGGGGGGGTAACTCGTATCGAAAAAAAATTTGCACTGAAAAGCTAGATATTTCGCAAATGGCTCGCTTAACCAAAAAATGGTCTTCACACACACATAATATTTTTGAAAGACCTATCTAACAATACCCCACACGGAGGGGTACGCGAGAAAAAAAAAATCATCCCCACTTTACGTGTTTGGGAGCTACCCTAAAAAAAAATTTTTTTCAACATTTTATTTTACCACTTTCTCGGCGTGATCAATATACATATCCATATCAAATTTTAGCTTTCTAGTATTAAGAACCTCGGAGCTATGCCGCGGACAGACAGACAGACAGACAGACGGACATAGCGAAACTATAAGGGTTCCTTGTCGGACTACGGAACCCTAAAAAGAGGATCCTGGAGAAGGTTTTGGGCTACTTTTTATCCGGGTTTGTGAAGCAGTTCCCTCGGGACGCGGGTGAAACCGCGGGAAACAGCTAGTATGTCTATAGTTATACACAAAACTGAAAAATCTATTTGCTTGTTTGAACGCGCTAATTTCTAGAAGTAGGTATCTTTTTGCATTTTATAATTGAGTAAGGCTATTAGACGGTTATAACTTCACGATAGACGCCATGCCCAAAAAAATGTACGAAGGGCCAGTTAACAATATAAAAAAACAGATTTATTTATTTTTTATTATAACCCTGTATCGTCCCACTGCAGGGCAAAAGCTTCATGCGAAAAAAGAAAAAGTTACCGCACCCCTGAAATAAAGGGCTGAGGAAGGAACTTGGATGGGTCAGTAAGGGTCTGACTTCGTCCGCCACGGGAGGAGTGATTTGATGATTTCCCATCCGAGAAAAAAAACTCTTTCCATCTCTCTCTATCTTAAACTGCTAAAGACTAGAACGAGACTATATGAAAAGATTCCAACTCATTCCGCCATCTCCGTCGTGATAACATAAAACAAAACATTTTACCAAGCAAACTGTATTCTACTAAAACCAATAATTTTAACATTGGTTCTCAAACTGAGATAAGACGCCATTATCTCCGAATTAACTAAGCGTAAGTTTCTAGAATTGCAGAAAAAAAACTCACGTGTTTTGTCAGTAACTAACTGTTTTTGTGATCACGTTTATAAGATAGAGGTCTATCTACATATTTTTTTAACCGTAGGTACATGTTTATAAATAAATTATATAAGTTTTATAATTCACTAGGACCGGACAGATATATTGGACTGTCCTAACTTAGGCGTTTTTTTTTTATAAAAATAAAATTATCTACCGGGTCCAATTGTATTTACGAACCGTCCCGGGACTCGCTCAAATATACACACAAAATTTCATCCGAATCGGTCAAGCCGTTTAGGAGGAAATATGTGACAAACATACGTACAAAATAATCTGATATATAAAGATATTCAAATGCAATAACTAAAATAATATTGATGCACAATCAATACATAGGTAACTAAGTATTCAAAAGATGTCCGTCACCATTTCACTGAGCGAGACTTCGACTTCAAAGATCGATACAAATAAACAGACGGACGGCGAGTTAAATTTAAAACAAAAGACGACATAGAAAAGGTATTCGTCGTCTGCTTACTGTCTGCATCTCGATTGGCCGACACAATACCGCCTTTCCTTATAGTTAAGAGGACTTTGATATACCTACATACACTATAATAAATATAATATTTATTGTTATAGCATATATGTTGTAGTAGTAGTTTTTAATCTTTAGCCTTAAGTAGTTTTAAATAGTTATTAAATAGAATGTAAATTATTTATGAATAAATATAGACTTAGAAATATACACGTAATAAATATAGGTACTAGTATGTACATATCTATACTTATATAATAAAGCTGAAGAGTTTGTTTGACCGCGCTAATCTCAGGAACTACTGGTACGATTTGACAAATTCGTTCAGTGTTAGATAGCCCATTTATTGAGGAAGGCTATAGGCTATATCATTACGCTAAAACCAATAGGAGCGAAGCACCACTATTCCACGCGGACGACGTCGCGGGCAGAAGCTAATAGTATAATAAAGGGATATTGCTAGGCATTAAGGGAATCAAATATATTTTTTTAATAATAGATAGCTGTTTCCTGCGGATTCACCCGCGTCTCGAAGGAACTACTTCATGCACCCGGATAAAAAATAGCCTATAACCTTTTCCAGGATCCCTCTATCTCCAAATGGTATCTACATCAGTTCAGTAGATCCTGAGATTACCCTCACAAGCTCACAAACTTTATCTCTTTATAATATTATAGCTGAAATAAATAATTAATTATTACTAGATTAGTCGCGTCCCGCGATTTTACTGAACTGCACCCGATTCCTTTCCCAGGTTTCAATCTATCCTCATACCAAATCTCACCGTTTCAGCAGTTTTACCCTGAAAGCGTGGCAGACAGACAGACATACTTTAGTAGTTACAATATTAGTGAGGATTTCATACTTCAGTAAACAGAACTTTCCCGTAAAAAAAAATATACAAAAATAAAAAACATTAAAATACGCATTAATAGCTTTTTTTTTAATCAGAATGTATGTAGAGTGAAAATTATCTAACAACATATCAATTTACTTTGGTCGTGCATCAATCTTGTAACAGCCATTCCTCTTAGACTGTGCTTTCCAATCTCGGGCATCGCATTTCTTAGCTCGGCCGTCCGTTAAGCCTGTCGATGCAATAATGCACATAAGGGTGGATACAGGGAGGAACCCCTTCTTCGACGTGACGTCATCTACCTATAGTTGCCTAGCAACAAGATGGGATGTCAAAGCCATTCCTTTGACGTACCTTTCAACTAT
Organism: Pyrrhia umbra; assembly: GCA_963891755.1. NCBI lineage: Eukaryota > Metazoa > Arthropoda > Insecta > Lepidoptera > Noctuidae > Pyrrhia > Pyrrhia umbra. Next base: position 4,179,009 of record OY982934.1, on the reverse strand, counting down.
GGAGGATGGTGCATAGTGGTAGACTGCGCTTCAAATTTGGTAGCCTGCTCATGATAAAGATTATGTATGGGAAATTTGCGTAATACCTTTGTTTAAAAATATAACAATTTCTTAATCTAGTACCAATGACATCATGCTCTAAATGATATTTTATCTAGATAGATTTTTTTACCAAAATGCAACTTAAATATTGATTTATAATATTTTCCCCAAAGCTACACATTAATAAAATCAGATTACATAGTTGTAGAAAAATAAAATACCTACAAACAATACTGTCAAAAAGTAGCTTATAACTAAAAAATTCAGAGATTATAAGTTCTTACCACAAAGTAACGCAAAAGCATGTCCATACAACAACATCGCCAAGAATATTGCGTTCCTTATTCGAATATAGCAAACATAAACCATAGATCAAATCCAAGATATTCCCCCCTTCAACACTCACACACGCACACGTAGGTCTCTATATATTTACACGCACACATATGCAGCTTCCTCCAATTACACAGTTCACTTTGTAACGTCTTCCGACATCATTACATAGGTAAATACATATGTGTCTGTCTGTTGCAATATCACGAGTCGCCTTGCAGAAACAGTAGACAATTATGGTGTAATAAGATCTTTACTTAGATTGGTGATAATAGATAGGAATAGAATATGTTGAGGAGCTCTCGTGGCTTAGTAACAGCCGCTCGAGTCGATCGCTCAAGGTTAAGTTGCGCTTGGCGCGGTGTGTCCGTGGATGGGTGACCATCTAAGTGTGTCACACTAAGACTCCTACGTGCCTAGGAAACCACGTTAAATGTCTGTCTCGGCTGTCATTTGTATATCAAGTCAGACAACCCGTCTGACTTTCTGTCTTCTAACTAATCGGCTGTCTTACACTGACTTAACGCAAAGTTTCCGAGGCAAGTTTCATGTGCATATAAAACAGACGAGGCCACGAGCTTTTAAATACAAAAACGTTCGAAATTATACAACTAATTAACATTCGAATAGTTAGACGCGCATAAACCGTACAATTTTTTAGTCTGTATCATTTCACAACTCGGTTTAAGAACCCTATGTACCCAAGATCGATGCATCTTACCTAGTCGTCGGCTGACCCAGTTAGTATACCGGCTACACTATACTTGTCACTTGACTTCCAACCGGTCGCCTAATGCCACTCCAAGTTGAAATCGATTTTAAATTGAAATCATGTACTCGGCTGAGGTTCAGTGTAATAACGGTGCAACATTTTCGATTTGTAAATGAGAGATGAATTTTCACGGTAATATTTTTGTAAAATAATTTATATTTGTAAATTATGTTTATATATTTACATTGTTATTGTTTAACAATTGTAAATAACTAAATGTAAATTATAAAAATATATAGTGTTGATGGAGAGAGAGGAGCACGTCTAAGAATAAATTAAACTTGTTGCTTATGTACCTTGTATGCTTTTTACCGAGCTTATGTAAGTTCGGTACATAACAATAAATCAATCTTAAGAATTTTAAATAATTATAATTTATATTGAGAAGTTTGTATTTCTTATAAAAATAAAATTTGCACTGACAGTTTTACTGATAAATATTTTATACGTGTGAATATTTCAAAAAGTATAAAAGCCCTATATGCATTTGACAAAGTTTCCTGATACCAATCTTAGGAACAATGTCAGGTTAATCACTGCAGTGTCATCGAGACCTCAATCAATCTCACTACATATCGACTTTCCGTAGAATTGAAAATCGTCGTCGAAGTAGAAAGACGGCATCAAGCTCTAGACCAATAAGACCACTGACACAGATTAATGAGGTCCTACTTCAATAGGTACTTTTTATAAAACTCCCACAGAAACTACAAAATATACTTATTGGTAATGAAGGATCTTGTCTTTGACAATCATTTCAACTCGATTCAACCTACTTACATTTATATTTACAACATTTTCCGCAAAGGCAGACGCCAATATATATTTATGTAATTACTTACAGTGTGTATATTTTATGATAGGTAACCATTAACTAAAAGGTTCATTGTTTATTCTAATTACTTACTAATTGACCAAATAATAATTACATTTAAGTTGCTGCTTTGGTTTGTGGAATTACTACATACGTGTATATGTATAGGTATACATACACAGACGCGGTCGCAGTCAAATATTTTGGGTCTTAACAACAAGAAAATAAGTTTAGCAAATGTAGTCGCCAAACAACAAGATCTACTCAAGAAACTACAGTTACAACAACAAAATCAATAACCAATTAATTCTTATAAACAAAATGTAATTAATTACAAAGGAAAATCGTGTTCACAACATTGAAAAATTCTGTTTCATATTAAAATATCCGCTGTAGTTACCTACAGCGCAGTGGATTTTATAATGAACTTAATACCGGATAATTGAACCGGACTTTAATTATAAAAATGGTGGTCCAGCTCCGTAGTTCTACGAGTGTATTCCGATATTCCCAACAACACTCGAAGCCTTTGGAAAATATGAAATTTACAAAAAAGAATACATCTGATATTACCAGCGTTGCTTTTAATGAAATGTTTTAATAAACAAAGCTTGATATCGACAGTTTTCGACGAATCATTCGGTTTACGCTGACCTGGTTCAAACAAAATATTGGAAATCAGTACTGGGCATAATCCGGCTTTTGTATTACAAATGGAAAATGAAATAAGCTTTAATGATGTACCTGGTAGCGGGCGTGCACAATGGTGTATAGTTTTTCATTTTCCGGAATGAAAATAAGGTAGTCTTTGTCCTCTTCTAGGTAATGGTACCGGGGAGCTTATGGTCTTGAAAGTTTCAAGCGGACATAATTTTATGTGAAGCTAACTTGGTATTTATTTCTGTTAGTAAGAAATTCTGTGTTGTAAAGAGATATAATCAATAATATACACTTTCGTAAAAAAAATGAGCTTGATGTAGAGTTACTTGCCTTGACAAAATCCTAACTAATATTATATGCCAAAGTGACTTTGTTTGTTTGTTACACTTTCACGGTGGGAAGACAGTCATAGACTACTTTTTATCTAGATACATTATATGAACTTCTCTCGGAACCCGGAAAATAGCTATTAGGTTCTATATGCGCAGCACCACTTCCATAGACTTACAAAAGAGGAAAAAATAAAGGAAAGGGAGTTCAAGGAGGATAGGAGGACGTGGTTTGGTGACGTACAGGACTTGATAGGCCTTAGCTACCACAAGCTCAAAGACACGCCGAGAGACCGTGAGACTTCATCAAATTACCGCCCAACTTCATTATAAGATGGCACCATTATGTTGCATGCGACGGACGATGCATGAAATCAATTTTTACCTGCAAATACATGTCGACATGCTGTATAAGCCAAATTTCAAATAAAACACAAAATGCTTAATTATATTAAAAAAAAATATGGTTGAAATTAGATTCCTCGGGATCGCGTTACAGTCACTAACGTCATATAAAATTCTCACTTATATAGCGTAAAACGGAATGCACAGGAAACAAATATTGGCATGTGTTAGATTAAATCACTACATTTCAGAATACAGAAGGTTTGTAACAGAAAGGAGCTATTTCACCAAACTATTATTTAATTTTAGTGTTTATGAAACTCCATGTCAGAGGCCGTCAGGCGGATTTGAGAAAAATCCGACACTAGGGCTTGTTAGGTTGGTAAAACGTGCAGGCTACATGATAAAAAAAGAAAAAGAAGTATTTATAAAGGTAATATGGTCTCTCAGCTTTATCATTCCCCATACATCAACTAGTATATACTCTTAATCCGAAGTGACAAAAATCTCTTAGCTGGGAACTACTTCGCACACACTGAGAAAAAGTGTTCTATATATTAATCCATGTTGTAAACTATATGTAAACCAAATTACATGCAAAATGATCCAGTAGTTTTTCCGTAAAAGAGTAACAAACATACACATCATTGACCGTTTTAGTAGAATTCATGAGATTAAGACTAGATTGTAACTTAACTACAATTTAATTTAAAAGAGTTAACCTTCTGATATTTATAGCTTTGCTACGCTGTCTTTGACTTGTATCATGTACGTATATATACATAACACACAGTACATAGCTGCTCCAGCTTAGTCAGGGCCGCCTTGAGTTTCGGAGATGATATTTCGCTCAATTTCGATTACCCGTTCAGTTAATGCCCGGTTGGGAAAAAGAAATAAGATGCCTCCGCTGCTTATTATAGCTATAAGTGGAGTTCATAAACCGAAGTAATGTGATAAGTGCCTATGTACTTATTTTGTAAATGCAATAAATTTAAGTGATTATATAGTAGAAGTGTGTTTTCATGTCATTTTGTTAATCTAAGTAGAGCTCTTTGTGGGCTGGAGTATTGGAACCCATCGTGCATGTATTATTTTACAGTAGTAAAATTAATTTATGTTTTAATTACTAGTTACTCGAGTAAAATGAAATCAACATTTCAAAATTATTCGATTTCAATAACACATTATTTTTATTAATTCATTGTCTAGATAATGAAAATATGAAACTAGATAAAATGAGCCAAGTATTTACAAATTCTATCACATAGCAAATCGATGACAAAATCTTTTAATATGACGTTTTTTATTAGTAGATTATAATTATTTAAAAGGCACTGCATAAATAACTATAACGATAATTAATTACCTAAAATGATTTATCCAGGTGTATCCATTTGTTACCTTCCACAAATATCGATAATATTTCCCCAGGCGGTCACGTCTCTAGTCGAAAGCATCGAGCTACGAAGCACCGTAACGACGTGGTCATATCGATTACTCAACAGCTACATAGCAGCCTTCATATTTCATCGAAATTGCATTGAGGATTTGCATAATCCATCATCACTCTAAAATTTTATATGAAAATTTAATTAAGACTATCTAGCCCTCTGCTAGGCAAAGACTTCAGAACGCACGAGCAATGATCAGCATGATTACCTACTCAAAGCGTTTTGGTGATTACTGTTTTTATGTGTTCTGATTCCTCCACGATCTGTTTTGTTAACCGGGAGTCAATGGGGATACCATACATACATACTTGAAAAGTACACAATGTGACTTTGAAAAAGATTCCAGGTTGCCAAGTTTCGAATCCTCTTACCAAACCACTTAACTGATTGGGATGAAATTTGAAATACACGTTAGACCAATTTCTAGATTAATTAAAACTTAATCCTGATTACTGTAGGTACCAACTTTCAAATGAGTACGGTTGTAGCCCAATGTACGCGTTAGAAAGCAAAGAGTGGGATGTTCGTTTTCAATCAACACTATTAGATAAATACATGGTTCTGGAAAAATATATATAATCGTATATAATAAAAAACATTTCATGCCCTGTTAGAGCATGTAATAGATAAAAATAACAATTCAGTTACATTGTTATGTAGCATAAAAAGGTGCACACTTAACGTAAATTGTATACAAAATATAATTCAATGTCGTTTTCACAGTAAATGTGTTTGACGTCACAACCCGTTCATAAAGATCGTGAAACAATAAAATTGCACCTTCACTTACTTCACTTTGTTATTGTATAAGCGGTACGTGTTTTTATGCTGAGCTAGCTGTTGCCCGCGGGTTCACCCGCGTTCCTAAGGAACTGCTTCACGCACCCGGATAAAGTGTAGCCTATAACCCTTTCCAGGGTATAGGGTCCTTCTATTACCGTACCAAATTTTATCCAAATCGGCTAAGTCGTTCTCAAGTTATGGCGTGACTAAGGGAAATAGAGATTCATCTATCTATACATATAAAATGCTTTGTCCTGAATCACTGACGGATCAACGCACAGCCTAAACCGCTGGTCGTAGAGACCTGAAACCTGAAGGGTGTGTTCTTTGTATGATGTAGGCATCCGGTAAGAAAGAATTTTCTGAAATTCGACCCCTAAAGGGGGAGAAAATTTGAATGCATATAACTGATATAACCCACGCGGGCGAAGCCACTGGCGGAGAGCTAGTTTTAATATATATTAATATTTTTTTCTTTTCGATTATAAAGTAGTTAACGATGTCGCATGTGTATGTTCTTAGCCGCTTCTAAAACTACCCTGACGACTCTGAGATTATTCTCACAATAAAAACTCTATCAAATAAAATATGAACAAAACTTTAGACATTGAGAAACTTGAATTCACAATCACTGACTCGATGACTGGGTACTAGCCTCGAAAAATGAATCGCCTATTATTCGTTGTAATTGGCCAATTAGGGGCGACTCGTCATCATTCATTTATACATGCCAATATTGGTAGAAGGTGATAATTTTGTAACTAAATTCAGACGGACAGACCAAAAACTAATGATGAAATAAGAAGGTTTTTCAGAACTATGACTTGCACTCAAGGACCATTTGAAATAATCCTTTAGTGGGCAATTTTAGTACAATCCATATTGATTCCTTTCCATTTAATGTTATTCTTTTCTGAACTTACTAATGTTTCTTTACTTTCGGACCATTCATATTTCCGAAAAAAATTACAGTGATTAGTAATCGAAAATATTGTTAATTTCGTACATGTTTTTAGAAACAAATTTTGTTTCATTTTGATGACTAAATCATCATGTTGAATTTTCTAATTAATTTAAAGCTTACCTACTTCATCATCGAATTCATCTCTAAAATTAAAAGGCAAAAATATTTTTTTTTCGTATATATATCCAATCCCATTTGCAATACATATGCTGGTATACGCGCAGAATAGAAAATGAGTCGATACAGTGTCCGGTAGCCATTAGCTGGCAATCTGTCAGTAATTAATTAGTGATATAATTAGTGGCAACTGTCGCTACAGGGATATGTACAACGGTATTCCACTCGTGTTGTTCCAAAAATATTCGTATTTCCGAGAAAATTATATTTGCATCCATATTTAGAGTTATTGAAATTTTAGTAATAATTGGGCAATCTAATTAAACACACGGTCGGCAATAGTAATAATTTTGGTAAGAGATTCTGGATAGTTTGAAGTACTTATTCATGAATCATCTAACCTAATCAGAATTTGTATGAAATTATCTTCTAGATAAAGCAATCGATTCTTGTCAGGAGGTGGTAAAACTGGCCATTAGTCTTTTAAACACAAGTTATTTTAAACATGAGTTACAATATAATTAGTTTTACTCTTCACTGCATATTATTTGTATATCGGGGAGAAAGAACGCCGTAACGAAAACTTATTCCAGGTATCAATCCTTGAATCAATGTGTCGTATCCGAAGTAACCGAGACTACGACGACAGTAGGTACATATTATGACAAGACCTACCCATAGTCGAAACTTTGTTTGTGTAGATATAAAATTGTGTAGAATACCAAATATGTCGTCCCTAACTTGTGTCCCTTTCCGTTCCATATGTATACTAAACATTTTCCCAATATCTATTAATTCCATCTCTGTCTGCCCCATTTAGGATTCTAGGGCTTAGTGTATGTCTACGTCACAGCTGTCAACTGTCCCTACTTCACTATGAGACCTACCGTTACCCAGTAAGGATATCGGAATGTTTATATCATCGCTCAAACGTCGGAAAGGGTCTGTTGAGCATATTTGGTCCTGTTTTAAGCTCTTAGTATTAATATCACGTATTGTGATGTATCTTTGATAGATATGTCATCGTTAATATGGTTCTGTAATTATATTTGTATCTACATAATTCAATTGTATTTTGTCGAGAGATTTCAAACCATTTGTAATTTTTTTTAGGTTAAAGACTGATTTATGTATTAAATCATACCCTAATTGGATCCTATTCAATTTTTTTAAATCCCGGAACCTTAATGTGAGTACACAGAAGCACCCACTAAAGTCATCACAGTCCAGTTGAATGGTTAAGGAATCCATAAAGAACCATCATACAAACATTTTTTTTACAAATTATGAACAATTCAAGGAGTCGAGTGATACCAAATATGAATATAAGTCAATATCGCCTTTAAAAAATTCAAGCCTTTTTATCTTTCACCCCTCAATACGAAGGTTTTGAGATCCGACTCTGCCTTTAAAATTGTCAGCATTAGAAATGACCTGCCGGGGCTGCGTGACGTTCGAAAGAGATACCGCGCCCCCGGAGTAGAAAGGGCTGAGGAAGGAACATGGATGGGTTTTAGTCAGTAGAGTCTGACACTAATGGCGTGAGGGATCATTTGATGATTTACTATACGAAAAAAAAGTATTAGAAATGAAATGCTGACTATTTCAAAGACACACGCGTATCTCAAAACCTTCAAAGTATCGAAATAACAATCTCCGATGTTATAACAGATGGTAAATATAGCACGTACAACAATAAGTTGAAATGAAAAGGAACAGTAACCTGCTTATCTTGCCGCGCCACAGACTAAGGAAATAGCTTCCACCAGTGTTCGTAAATAGGAAATGGACTGCAGACACACTTCCACAAATTGCATGTTGTTTGTATGCTGTGGTTGGAAGAAAAATAAACTACAAACACAGTTATAGCTGGTTGCATCGAAAATGATGTTGAGGTTTTGTCAAATACAATCGCTTGGCGTAAGAATTGATGAGAAGATTACTATATATTTTGTTTTGTCTTACTTCATTGGTGTAATTAATTCCAAATAGCGTAAAACGTATAGACATTATGCGAATCATAAAATTATATAAGTGTATCACACGTAATAAACGTAAGATATCAAAAGTTAGAACCGTGTTTAGTTAGTACTGTACGAAAAATGTAGTAAGGTATGTTGTTGACAGCAATTTAGAGTGTTGACTTCATAATATACTTCATATATTTCGTTTAAACAGGTTCACTTCCTTTAGAAAATTCTTTAATTAACTTAGAAGTCACCTCTATTTAGTACGTTATCAAGATGTAAATATTGAATAAACCTGATTGGTATATTAGCACAGACCGGAAACCTCTGAAATTCAGGCGTAGGTTATATCATACGTTTGCTAAGAGGACAATCGGCAACTAAATAACTTGGTATAAAATATAACACTAAGGTTCTGATGGATAACTAATTAATCTAAGTTAGCATATAAATAAAATGCTTTGTCCTGAATGACTCACGAATCCACGCACAGGCTAAACCGCTGATCATAGAGACCTGAATCTTGGAGGGTCTTTTATTTTTAAGTCGTAGGCATCCCATAACAAAGGTTTTTTTTTAATTCCACCCTTAAGGGGATGAAAAGGGGGAGCAAAAATTTTATGAAACTGTTTTTTTTTTTTTAAATTAGAATTCGTATAGCCACGCGTGCGAAGCTGCTTGCGGAAAACTAGTCTACGAAAAATCATCTTCACGCGAAAAATACGTCTACATTTATTTTAATTGATGGTATCTGCATCTATTAAAACAAGTGCGAAGCGACAGACAAACAATAATCTAAATAGAACTTTAAGTTAAGTGGAACAAAGTCGTTATTTGCATAATTGCTAAATTGTTTAAAATAGTTGTGTACATCGACTTACGTTGTTTGCAGCACATTCTCTCGTTATACCAATAAACATAATCTCCTTATCTTCTGATACCATCGCTGTTATCAACAAGGAGGCAAAGTGTCAACTACGTATAATTATGAAATTATAATACTTAGGTATTTTACTGTCGGAAATGAGTGCTTTATAAAACATACATTGGTTTTCAAACTGTGGGTTGACATTCTGCGGGTCATGGGGAAAAACACAATCATTTGTCCTTCCTACAACACAAAAACAAACTACAATTTCAGTGATAAGGCCGGGTGTCTGTTTATTTTTTAACTAGCTGTTTCCCGTGGTTTCACCCGCATCCTGAGTAAAAAGTATTCTACATATATGTTAATCCAGGTTATATAAACTATGTGTGTACCAAATTTCGTCCAAATCGGTTCAGTAGTTCTTGCGTGAAAGAATAACAAACATACATTTTTAACTTTCGCGTTTATATTATTAGTAGAATAATTTGTCGCGTTTAGGGGTCGCGACATTAACTTACGCCTATGATTTACAAAATATGTGTTTATTTACACGTTTGTATATTGTCATATAAAAATATGATGTTACGATTTTGAAAAAAAAATATTCATTCGTAAAACATAGTTTTGCTTTTTACGTTTCGATTTACGATCCTTTTTATTTTTATCAAGGTATGATAAAAATAATTTCCTCATAATAGTTCTGTGATATCTCCTTACGTTAAAATTATTATAGATTATGCGAATTATAATTATTATTATTTAGGAAGTAAGTAGGTAAACACAAAATTATCGTTAATTATTAAAAAAATGGTTGATTTTGTGCAATCATTTTTGTAAAGAATTTTCAAAGATTCTCATTTCAGCCGTAACACAGTATTGATGTGTTCCGATTTGAAGGATATGAGTGCTGATGTACATATTCACAGGCTTATGACGTCACTTTTGAACTTGCTTAAAGATTTTATCGGGGTATTTCTTAGCCCATAGGCTAGATACATGTCTGTGACTAAGACTGTTGACAGAAACTAAGTCCATCATCTGCCTAGCCTTTTCCCTATCTATTTTGGAGTTGATTTCCAGTAACCTCCTCAACCCAGTTACTGGGAAAGACCTTTTGGTAAGACACTCATCAGACTTTCTGGTGACTGTCAAAAATGTTAATAGCTTAATATACTTTTCGAGGCACGGAGGAATTTCTGTAAGACATAGACGGATACCCATCCGAGGAGCGACCGATGCAAGCAGCTTAACCTTGGTCGATGAGAGCGGCTGTTTACCGCCGTAAATACAGTATTATTAATCAGAGTTTTATTAAACGAACAACCGTAACTAGTGTACCAGTCCAACACATTATATCTTAATTATAAAACTTTGTTGAGCGGTTAAACAGTCGTTAACAAAGTTATTCCCTAACTTACTTGCTCGGTTTCCCGCTAGTTCTATAAAACAGTCTCTCGACTGTTATAATTGATTTTGACCAACCTTAAAGAGCAAAACTTCACGCCTGTTTATCTCGACGGTTTAGGCAGAACAGTATCTATAGTGCACCGTCATAATCACCAATGTCTATTGGCGAACTTATTGCCAATAACTGGAAAATTAAAGGTACTCCGGACTGATTCTGAGAAATTTCACATGAAAAATCTAAAGAGCACATGAAAAAGTTCGCTCTAGGAATTGAACCCAGGATCTTAGAAGCATTACACTACTGCTCGCCCGAGTTCGCAAGGGATTTTTTTCTATACTATACTATTTTTGAAATGTTTCTTTTATAATTAACTTAGTCCTGAGAATTACAAGCAGAACAAAAATGAAATTAACTAAATAGATGCAGCCGATTTTCAAATTTAAGGGCATTAAACTACATCTAAAATTTCTACTTATAATTTATTACGATGAAACTAATGATACCTAACCTAAAACAAGAATTTTCCGCCCGCATTTTCCTTATTTATCCTACAATTTTCCTGGGCAAGGAAAACTCGAGCATCACAATCTTATTCTACCTTAGTAGCTTAGGTTTACTAGATTAGTCTGTAGATTCAATTTTAATATAAACAGGCGGTGAGCTCTTCGGCGCGCTACTTCGTGCTTACAGCCAGTGGCATAAAAAAAACGTAAATCGTAAGCGCAAAAAGTAATCGCTTACCTTAAAAGTAGATGTAGGTTTTGTTTAGACATGAAATTTCTTTCCGCGGGAACACAAGCTTTCTATATTTAAGATTTAGTTATTACATGGAATATTAGTAATTGCTCGTTATTTTAATATTCATAATAATATTATGATTGCTGGGTTTAAAGCCCTCTGTTTGATTCCCGGACCGAGTGTTTTACGGAATTTTCCATGTATACGTAGAATGTCTCAGTCCGGTGTCTGGATTTGTACCCCGATGATGGTAAATGGAAAGATCTATTTTTCATACGCTTCGTGTTCATCAATTAACATAAGCATCGTCACTATACATAAACAGCAGCATAATCCAATAAGTGTTGAAAAAATATTTACGAAACATGACGAATATTTCCGCCATTATTTTCCTCATTAAAATACCACTGTTCATAGAAAATCCTTTAATCAATAAAGCAGTCTCCGTATCAAACACAGGATGTACTTAGTCTGCGTACCATCTCGCTCACATTCCACTAAGTAGGTTAAGAATTTAATTAATAGGCAACCACTGGAGCGCAGTGCTTGCATAGACAAGCTAGATGCTAGACCACAAAGTCTTGCAAACACCGCTTACTATATTACTAAAAACTATTGTAGAACCAAAGAATGTTAAACTCTTCCCCAATACGGTTAAGGTTGAAATTTCAAAAACAGCATATAAATCAAAGCCTTTAATTTGTAGTAAAGAACATTCTACATTTTCAGGGGAGGAAACAATTTTTCAGCTTCCAAGCGGTAACTCGCTATGCCCCTGAGATTCTTTCAACTTGATTGCACTTACGTTGCAAAGGTTTATTGCGACTGTGTAATGTGCTTATGTCGAGGGACTTTCTAGGGTATCCACTTTCAAATAGGAGGCATTTTATATTAAAACGTGACCACTTAAGGTAATGAGCGATATATTTAAAGAAAGCATAAGTGACAATTTCAGTTTTTTTTAAGTGAATTCAAAAAAACAGGAAGGTTCTCAATTCGACCGTGACTCATTTTTTTATGCTTTTTATAATAAATAGATTATTAAATTAGTCTATCAGTTAGCAGCTATTGTTTGCCTCTAGTTGTATACATTATTAGAGAATAAATTATAGTCTAATCTTTTGCAGTCAGGAAATCAATTCAATTTAAGGAATACAGATAGCAAACTATGGAACGTATTTTTTTTAACATTTTCCTAAATACAGACAATTATGAAATTAGGGGTATAACAATAAAAGCTGAATAAATCAGCCATTAACAATATTCACCACGTATGTACGTTATTCCTCCCTAAAAATACGTTTCTACGGATATTTCAGAACGTAATTTACAAGACAACATAGACCAATTATTACCTACCTCAAGGAAATAACACAAAATGTCACGCATGCCAACACTCGAAAATCTAATATTAGCAACACTGTTCTCTTCACGAAATAGCAACTGCATCGAAGTTTTCAAAATTGTTCCCTAAAATACTTGAATGACTAGCAATTATGGTACTAATTAACTTCGTAAACCCTGTAGCGAGTTTTAGTTCCCCTAAAACAATAGCCAAACGCTTATATCTAGTTACTAGCTGTAGGTTGCTAACTGTTTCCTGTGGTTTCACCTGCATTTTGAGGTAAACTACTTCACGCAACCGGCTAAAAGTATCCTATATGCCAATCCAGGTTATAAACTATATGTGTACTAAATTTCATCTGAATCCATTCAGTTGTTATTGCGTGAAAGGGTCTAAAACATACATATTATTAGGATCGGAATGCAAGGTCTTGGTGGAGCGTGGTTTTATAGTAGATTCTGCTGATGCTGGGCGTAGTAGTAGTAGTATTAAATAAGACACTGAGCGTCGATAGATGTCGTATATTAAAATTTTACAGCGGAATGGGGGGGAAAACAATTGATATAATAAATAATTATACTTTTTTTATAAGAGAAACGTCAATGCTGCCAACACGAAACTCCTTGTGAGCAACAAGGAATTTATGAAAGATATACAAACTATTTAATACTTATTTAGAATGAAGAACAATAAAATATAAGTTTTTTTTTATTAATAAGTTTATTGCAGTACTTGATAAATACATATTTTTGGAATTTACATTAGGGAAAATTAAAAAAGAAATTATTAGATAAGAATAAAATAATTATATGAGTGATGTCACTACTTTAGCTGATACACCTCCGGATTCGTTGTCCCTTTGATTGTAACAATACATCCTCATATTTTTTTGCATTTATATTATTAGTAGGATTTCGCTTATAACCTCAGTAAAAAGTATGAAATAGGTGCACTGCCATAATAATATAATGTAGAACGGAGTCTATTAAGTGCTCGGATATCGGCAGTAAGGTCGCTGTTACAATGCATTTCATGCGTTTGGTTTCCGCACGTAACAAACAAATTGTTCCGTTAGGGTTATTTTATTTGCTGCGGGACGTTCGAAAGAGATACCGCGCCCCCGGAATACAAAAGGCTGAGGAAGGAACATGGATGGGTTTTAGTCAGTAAGAGTCCGACACTAACGGCGGGAGGGGTCATTTGATGATTTACCATCCGAAAAAAAAAAAAAGGGTTATTTTATTTTATTTATTTGGGAAAGGTTCATATTATGTCAGAGGAGCTCGTAGCTAAGTCAATGCCCCACGGGTCGATCGATCAAAGGTTAAGCTAGGCTTAGCGCGGTCGGTTCGTGGATGGCTGACCATCTATGTCATACCGAGACTTCTCCGTGCCTCGGAAAGCACGTTAAGCTGTTAGTCCCGGTTGTCATTTGTGGATCTTTGACTGTCATTATGGGTAGTCAGAAGTAAGAAAGTCTGTCAACCAGTCTTACCAAGGGGTATCGTGTTACCCGGTAACTGGGATGTGGAGGTCAGATAGGTAGTCGCTCCATGTAAAACACTGGTTAGCCTGGAAGCCGATGACCCCACCATTGTTGGCAAAAGGCTAGGCAGATGAGGGTTAGTTTATGTGTAACATATGTTTTTCAAACGCAATGACGTTTAAGGGGAAATTCCTAGTGTGGAGCCATAGACTAATACATATAAGCACATGGAATATACGTTTCCTGATTATTAATTATTGCTTGGAAAATCACAGCACTACCATACATAATATAGATGTATATCTATGCAAAAACAATATTATTACAATATTCAAATAATGAACAGCCAAAATCTATCTATCTTAGGATCTATCCATTGATCGTTCCGAAGATATTAAAAATTCAGGAAGCGTCATCGGCAGGATATGTCGACGATAGGTTTATTTCAAGCTATTATATTACTGATCGGCACATTGATAAGACTGGCCATTAAACTGTTACTTAGGTACATCATGATGATGTCATTTGAGGATGAGGACTCGGAATAATACCAAGAAATACCTTTAAGGGTTTTAAATAAACTTCGTGAATACTCAGAGCCAAAAAACATGGTAAGAAGGTAAAAAAAATAAGACGAAAACCTTTTTGGCATTTTAGTAAAACAAAAAAAAACAAACATGTCATTGATTTTTGGTATCGAAAATCACGCCGTAATGTCTTTAAAAAAGATTAATTTTATGTAGCAGTTTAGGCTTGTCCTTTATCTTTGCAAAAAAAACAAATACTATTCAAACTTAGTATTCCGTGTGTTTTAATCATAAAACCACCATTGTTTTGAAATGTATTTCAACAACAAATTGTAATAGCAACATTAGAGGCCCATTTTCAAGAGCTTCTATTGGATCTTTGCCAGCTCATTAGTCATTTATTTACAAATATTTTGAGAGTAACAGGTAATTGCCCTATTGTTATATTACGGGTACATGTAATAGACAAGTCATTTACCCTAAGGTTGCGAAACACAGACGTCACTGAAAAAAACTGTTATACTTAGACTCATAGTTTTATTTTTCCTGTAATGTTTAGGTTAATGTCTATCAATTCAAATTATTTCAGATTTTTCCCTTCTCAAACTTCGGTGATGAGGGGGGAATGGTAATTTCATTATAATTCGAAAATGAAAAGACATATATGTACAAGAAAACAAAAAAAAATTACACAAAAAAATACTCTATAACTTTTTTCATTTGCAATACCTACGTATGAACAAAAGTTTTTGATAACTGTTCCAAATTTCAAGTCGATAGTATGAGTAGTTCCTGAAATAATCAGCTGTGACAGACAAACAGACAGACGAAATGAAACCATAATGGTTCCTTTTTACCATTTTTGGTACGAAACCCTAAAAATGGTCAGTGAAAACAGATTCTAAATAAAAATACATGGACTTGTTTGAGTCTCTCTCATAAAGCTTTTTCCTTCTTCGGCACGGGACCCACTCCCTGGATCCTTCAAACTATTATTAATTTGAACTTTCATAAGAGCCCTTGAAGGTGTTTGTAAGGGTAATCTCCGAAGTTACTAGACCCATATTGAAAATTCTTTCTTCTATAATAGGAAGTTACGTTATCTCCGAGTGGTATAGGCCATTTTTTTATGTTTGCAAAACATGGGCAATGCCGCGGATTGTAGCTAGATTGTAATAAAAAAAACTCACATTTGTTTTAAATTTTTGAATACAGTCTTGTCTGTACTAGGGTTAAAAGTTAATTCACATTAAAAATAAACAATGCCCCCTACAAAATGTGGACAATCTGAGTTTCACATTTATTTCGTGAACAATTAGACTAATTTTTGTTTAATCAACATTGCATTGTTATCAAGGATAGATTACAGCAACGGGTTTAATTACATATGCTGATTTTAGGTGTTGAATAGTGTGATTGCAGATATCAGCGTATAATTTTTGCGTGTGTTTAAATAAGATACCTATTGTGCGTTATTATCTACATATTACACAGCATTAATGTTCACACCTCCTTTTTGCCTTGTTATAATAATACAAACTTGTGTAACCCCGCGGTTTCGTCCACTTTGTGGATATTCTCGAGACAGAATGTATCTTATCTGTTTGTCCAGAAGATAATCTACCTGCGTGCAAGTTTTTAGATAAATTTTCACAAACTTTTGCGTAGCATATTTAAGATAGAAATAGGAAGATATGTAGGAAGGGTAGCAATTCTATATAACTACTTACAAATATCTAGACATACATTATTTCGCATATCTTTGAAAGGCTCTAACGATTTGGATGAAATTTTGTTTTGAGAGTGGGTGTTGGTGTATTTCCTGAAAAAAAAGTACAATAAAAAGCTTAAATCTTATCTCAGTCGCCTAGATATTTAAGAAACTAAATCCATACAGCTGTTTATGCGTGTTGTAATGTTATCTATCTACTTAAGGTACTACGATATGTCTATCAGTGTGATTTCACGCAATTCAGTGCGACTACCAACATATTCATCAAAAGATTTGTTTTATATTTCCGAGGAGATAAACGCATTAAAGTTTTTTTTTCATCAAGTCAAGACATGTCAATAACCCAAAAGCTAACCTGCCCATCTCTAATATTCACAACATAAAAGGCAAACCCTCATAAGTGAGTTAAATAAGTCTAAACTTATTTTAGTCCCTCGGGTCTTTAATCTACCTAACACTTCTAATATCATGCTAATGATAAATAATTTCATTTCCTGATCACAAGCAGATCATGCAACTAAAATGAAATTACATTCGGATAAGATATCAAAACTTTATCACGTAATTACTCAAACTAATCGATTATTTTAAAATGTCTTAATGGCCGACCTTCCGGGTGATACGAACGAGGCTTTGTGGTCATTGTATTCCTAATATTCTTTGTTATGTCGCTAAACAGGCCAATATAAACCCTATCTATCTTAGAATAAGGTTTGCCCGGAGCGTTGTTTGCTTTAGTTACAAACACCTGTTTAGACTTATTAGTCAGTCATCATGGCTCAAATAATTTTCCAATGAACAAACCTTTGCAGCGAGCATGGCTTTTATAGCCAAATGAAACAAACAAAATAATACTATAAATATTACAGATGAACGCGTTATTTTCAAATTGCTTAGTAGTTTGTCCCATATCTTCATCATCGGCCTTTTTACTATTGGGTAAAGGTCTCTTCTCATACAGAGAAGGCGTGAGCATTAATTACCACGCTAGCTCAAGGTGGATTGGTGATTTCAAACTTTTCAGTCTAGGTTTCCTCAATACGTTTCCATCACGGTCAGTAGGCGGAATCTAAGATATACTTAGAAATTACTTATGACCTTGGTACTAGCCAGGTTTCGAACCCGCACACTCGTACACTATACGCAGGTACCTTAACCACTAGACCACCATATATTGAGCTTCAATTGAGCTGATTATTGAACTTTTTTTTCTTGGCACCCGCTATCAGATATTTTAATTCGATATATTAATTACTTCGTAGCATAATTCATTACATAAGACGAGTTTTGTTATAGTTAGAGCCATTCATTTTTTTACAAATACAACATGATTTCCCAAAAACCACTCATTTCAATTATAATATTTACTGATGCTATCAGTATAACGCAAATATTAAAGAACAAGATGATATCGATATCATATCGATATAAATTGGCCGAATATTAGAATAAATCGGCCAATTTATGATAATTAATTAAATAGGTATATCGTTATCAGTAGGTACGATAACTACCGCCAACGATTTAAATGCATAAGCCTGTTCAATTTATAACTTACGCTCTAAGGTAACTCATGTAGGCATATTAGGATTATGTATCAAACTTTGTAATCTAAGATAATTACATTTTTTTCAACAGTCGTGACCGATGGAAATATTATATACAAAAAACACACCTACTCAATAATTAAATTTTATATTATATAACTATTTTTAAATAAAAAAATACGTTAGCAGACATAAAAATTAATTAAGGTTTAAATTAATTCAATAAGTTAGCATTTTTGGATGAATATTGTTCATCACCATTTATCTTGTATCATCACAAGTGCAATATACCAGCCTGCCGGGGCTGCGGGACGTTCGAAAGAAATACCGCGCCCCCGGAATACAAAGGGCTGAGGAAGGAACATGGATGGGTTTTAGTCAGTAAAAGTCTGACGTTCCCTTCCGCCCCACCCACGGCGGGAGGGGTCATTTGAAGATTTCCCATCCGAAAAAAATATGAAAAAAGTGCGATATACCAAACTCAACAAAGACAGTAAAATAATCACACACACACACACATTATTTATGCTCTATTCAGTCGTGCATACTGCTATATACTAATAACGGAGCTGTCACTCTACATCCGATTATTGATACTCAAAACACAGTAACCAAACATCATTCCTGTTCCCAAACGACGTTGGACCACGAGACATTGCACAAAAAAAGTCGGCTGCCGTTCATTGAACTGCAGAATATCGAAACTTTAGTTAATTGTAAAAGATTCCTTCACGCAGCTCCTACCTGAGTTTCTCAGAAACTTATTAACTACAGGGAGAGGTAAAAAATTGAACCACTTTGTAGAAACAGAAGGATCCTGTATAACAAGGCCTGTGTACACTGGCCGGGCAATAAAAAAGAACGTGCTTTAGAGAATGAGTTAGCTTTAGATGTTTTACTATGTTGTAGTATGAGATAATATGTGAATGCAGAATGCTCAATACAAAGTGACAAATATATCTTAATCTATAAAGCTGAAGATTTTATTTATTTCTGAACAATATTTTTTTAGTTTAATGATCCGAATCTCTGGAAATACTTGTTGATTTTGAAAAAGTATTTTCTACCAAGGAACATATTACATACGTATTACCAGAATTGTAATTATGCAAAAATCACGCGTAGGCGAACTAACGGTACACATATAGAAATGTGAAAATTCATTTTCAGTATACTGTATGGTAAAAAAAGGCTTTGTTACTGCGTCAGTATCTATTGAGCCTTGTTAGAGATTCCGCGAAATGAGCCTGAATCCTTTTGCGACTGTATTTTGTAACAGTCGTCGAATAAAATAGTACAATTTGAAGTGACTGTTCCCGGAATAATAAAAGTATACACGTCTGTTCTATTTTTGTTTCATCTCTTCTTTGCAGATTTGAAATACCGCCGCAAAAAATCAAGGCTCTTTGACACTACGACTATATTTTTAATGCAAGTATAATTATATTTAAGAGGAAGGAGAAATGTGTAGTTAAAAATAAATACAAGACTAGTAGGTACTTCACGTTAATAGAGCATTTTCGAGCGGTAGAAATTCTGTTGTTGATAGACAACACGTGGTAAGTGGCACGTGGACTAATTACATGTTTCGCGTTATAAATGCAAATCTGTCCATTATTATGAATGTCATTGCTAAAATAAATAATTTATAACATTATATTACCGTCACATGCTAGTTTATTCTTAAAACGTTATTTTAAATTCTAATCTATCTATACTTATAATAAATCTGTAGAGAGGTCAATTCTGTACATGAAATATATTTCCAAAATAACCATCAGGGGGTGATTAGGGATCGATACTGATGCCAAAAATGCAATCAGTAAAATTTTTGTCTGTCTGTCTGTCTGTCTGTCTGTATAAACTCTATAGAAACAAAAACTACTCGACGGATTGTAACGAAACTTGGTACAATTATTTGTCATACTCCTGAGATGGTTATAGTATACTTTTCATCACGCTACAACCAATAGGAGCAGAGCAGTGAAGGGAAATGTTGTCATTTTGTTTAAACGCGCTAATCTCAGGAACCGCTGGTCCGATTTGAAAAATTCTTTCAGTGTTAGATAGTCCATTTATCGAGGAAGGCTATAAGCTATATATCATCACGCTAAGACCAAAAGGAGCGGAGCACCACTATTCCACGCGGACGAAGTCGCTGGCAGAAGCTAGTTGATACATAAAATTCAATATACTTACATATATTATTGTGGATATCACTCAGAAGTATTCAAACGCATGACAATAATTCAACTGTATTTTAACTAAGTTCAAAATTAAATTTTCATTGAGGACTCTTCTTGTTGAGTTGGAACAATTTTTCGTTTATTTAGTCCAACACTGAATAATAAAATTGAATACAATGAGCGCTATTTGAACAATTTCCTTTGACTGCCTCTTAAAATAATAGAGAGTCGCCTGTGGGCTGATACACATCGAGGACGATTGCTTCAATTGCATAACAACAATGTAAGTAGATAAAACAGCGTAAAATTCTAAAGTAAATTTACAGTTACCGAAACAAAATTTATGAACAAGTTTTTTTTTTTAAAACAATTGAACAATAATACCTACTCATATTTATAGCACTGTCTTATAATTCTATACTAATTCCTAGTTTTGACCAATGTCTGAAGATGTTCTTGTCTATTTAAAAAAAAAAATCTTTTCTTTTCTTAAGGACACTATCAGCCGGTTGCATCAAAAAAATATACGGTTACTTATACGTGAAACGGAAGAACTGACATTCAAGATCTGTCAAAATGGAGGATAAAATTAAAAAATGAATTTTGATATTATTTCAAGTTTTTCGTCGAAATATTTATGATAAATGTTTACTTTATTATTATATCTAAATAGTGATAACATAAAAAATATTAAAAGTATGCTAATTATTGATATCGTATTTTGTGATATTATATATAAAGTATAAATGATATAAAGTTTGTTGTAACCGGCTGTATGTTTAGCAACAAAATTCTTGCTGCGATATTTACTCAAAACAAATATTAATTTTGGTACCATTATTGTTCCAAGTGGGAATGAAGAAACATTTCAAGTAATGTTGGCACAAGTGTTCTGGACAGCCAGTGAATAGTTCCAGGGTCTGTTTTAAACAACTAGCTGTCTCAAACATTAATTGAACTATCTTTATTTTGGAACTGTGAACAAACAATGTCTTATAGAATGAAAGATCATTCTGGTCAAATAGAAATGTACTCTCGAAACTACGAAATTTCAAAAAAATGGGAGTTGGTTGTGTCGTTACTTCTTCCCAGTAGAAACACATAGCAAACTGTGCAAACGAGCGTTGTTGTAGTGGTATTTTTCTGATTTAGACATTCGAAAACTGTTAATTGTCAGCATAATTTAAACAAATCAGTTTAGATTTTTTGTCTTGATAAAATTTTCCGTGTTTCCTATAAATAGTTTAACAGACTCAAGCTCGCTAAAAGGTCATTGTTATATTAACGCGTAGGATGTGCACAGAGGAGCTATAAGAAGTTGTTGCGTAGGTTGTCTACTGCAGCACATCCTGCAAGTCACTAACGAGGTAACGTTTGCGAAGCTCTGCGGTGTAGACAACACATCCTACGCAACTCACACGTGTCTTTATGACGTCACGAAACCGTACCTTGGTACATTAAATTATAAGTACTAAACTAACTGGTTTTAAGATGATTTGCCCCCCCTTTTTAACACATAGAAAGTGATGGTTACTTTTCAGCCTAATCTAAATAATAGAAATTTGAATAAAGGGTAATACCGCAAAGATGGCGGCGATTAATCTTCGAAAGAGTTACCGCGGCCCTGAAACGCAAAGAGCGAAGCAAGGAACATAGATGGGTTTTAGTCAGTAAGAGTCTGACATTACCTCTCGCTCCCCCACAGCGGGAGGAGTCATCTGATGATTTCCAATCCCTAAAAAGTTTATACTAAATAAAAAAGTATTTTTACAAAGCTCATGCGTTGTCTTCGTGCGCAAAAACGGGTCAGTGTCTTTATATACTGGATCGACTGTACCTACCTAATGTTGTAAGATAGCTCTCTCTATGCATCAGCGTCCTGTCCAAAGGCGGCATACGCCAGAACGGATATTGCTTATTATAGTGTATTTAGACGACAGAAATTGATGGAGGAATACCTATTGCTGTGCATTACTATCCCGTCGTACTGAGTGTTCGTAACTAGGCTTATACATATTTTAAACTATCGTTTTTAGGGTTCCGTATCTCAAAAGGTAAAAAAGGAACCCTTATTAGATCGCTCTCTTGTCCGTGTGTCACCACCAATTTTCTTAGGAAAGGGTTACCGTAGCAAGTAGAATTTATACCAGATACTGAGGTCTATAGACCCTATTAGGGGTATAAAAATCAAGGTCCTGAGTCGACATGATAGAAATATTTGTGCAAATTTAGATTTTTTTATGCTTACAGCGACAATTTCATACTTTTTAATAGGTCCATCTAATGTTGTTAGTAAGAATAATTAAAATTGAACTAATAGTTTGGTCCAACAATTTTTATATCTTCCTGATTCTGAACGGTTTTAAAGTTTCATACAAAACATTGTTTACCGTCAATTAAGATGTCAAAAATTATTTTTTTGAAGATTTAAATAAGATTACTTACACCTCGTCCCAAACAATAGACGATCGTCAAAGCAAGTCGCTATAAAACAGATAGATGTAGGGATAGAAACCTATGATCAAAACAACCTGATATTCAAACAAAACTAACATGAAACTCATTTCACAAACCCTTTGTTCTCCAATTTATTCTTCATTTTCCGTTATTTCGATGTTTTTCCATATTCGACCCAATAAAAAGCATTCCATTAAAAGAGGATTCCGGATCATATATATCGTACTCATATATATCGATACTTATTTATTTTTATTTCGAAAAAAGCCAAATGAGCCTTATTGAGCTCTGCTACCAATTTTAAATAAAATTAAATATACTTACATTATTTACGGTAGAAAGTGTTTATCAATAAATTGCTGAATGCATCCGATTTAAGAAATACATGCAAAACAAGGTCGCTTAAAAAAATTAAACCTTGATAGCGTCGCGAATTCGTAAATGGAATGATTTGAAATTGAAAATAGTTTTTTATGACGTATTTTATGGCTTCGCATGGGTTTGGCCGTGTATCTAGTTATAATTCTATGTAAAAAAAAATACTCAAAAGTAGGAATTCTCAAAGAAAAAATAAATACAATTTTGATTCTATTCTCACAGCAAAGCTATTTTCTACATGCCTTTAAACTAAACTATTTTGTCGTAGGTATATAATAAAGAAGCGCAGTCCTTTGAACAATTGGAGAGCATCGAGATAAACTGACCAATTACTTGATACAGCGGACTTTATGGTCTCTAGTCACGACAACTTGCCCTTTTACTTAAACGATTGTAATGCCAGTCGATGATTGAATGATCCAGCTGTGCTGATCTTGAAGGATAAATTCTAAAAACATCAACGAATAGTCACAACGTATTGCTACAAAGATAACGTTAGGCGCGCGGCCAAAATGGCCGACATATACAAAATTAATTATTTTCATTTAACTTTATAACATTATATGAGTTTCTTATACTGCCACTGTTGTGACGAACACATATACAAACCTATTTTCTGCTTGTTATATGTTCAAAACGAATTTTGTAACCATTTCCACCGTTACCAACTCAAAATAAAACCAGAATACAGGAATAATTAAATCATTCAGTCCGTCATTCACTCATTCATTTCGCTCACTCCAAGCGGGCTAATGCGCGCGAGGCTAACTAGCGGTATATAGGTACAATCACGGATATAATCCCTGAAGGGCTCAATTTCAATTAGAGTCGAACCACTCTATCCACTTTCCGCGTCAAAATGGCGCGGTAAAAGTAAAAATAATTGCAGTGTTCTCACACAGTATACATACCTGTACTAAGTACGTTGATATACAGAGGTTCCTTCATAGTATATGAACAGCAGGTATAGCAACTGTTTTTGTTTGAATAAAATTCAACCTATCATATTAGCAACTTCCAAACGGTTCTAACCCTACCTAAGCTTCGTTTAAGATATAATATGTCGTGCGCATGTGTTTTGAAATTTGCAAAACAGCGACTGAGATATTGCTGAGCTAAACGAATACGCAAACAATAGTCACCACTTATTTAGTTATACAATCCAGAAAACATAATTTCAAACCAATTACACAGATGACAAAAATTTTCAAGCACAGACGTCACGTTTAACTAGTCAATTTATAATGCAGAAAAAAGTAATTATCGCAACGATGCGGCCTCGCGAATCGGGAAGCGCGTATAGGTTTAGCAAAAAGGATTTTTCGCGGCATATCCATTGGCTGAATGGTCGGCCATTGCGTGGGTGCAATTTCCGCTCGTGAATGTTACAAAATACCCAACATTGAAGTGCATGTTTGCATTTCACATATTTTCTAGATCGGGATGATTTGATTAGTACCAACATAGACTGAAATCTCATCACTCCAGACTCAAGCACTTATTTAAATGAGATTTAACCAACGAATTGGCTCCAAATTTATGCTCAAGACGAAACATATAGTTCAGTATTGTTCTAAAAAAACGGGCTAAATGTGCATCATCATCTCATCAGCCAATTATTTTGAAACTGGTGGCCAAAGGCCTATTCTTATACTGAGAAAGCATGATCATTGATAACCACCCTTGCCCAACGGATTGGTAATATAAAATTAATATAATTTATGAAAGATACTTCTTTTTAACGAGATTTTGATAGACATTTGTATAATATTATATATAGTTAGTAATAGCGAAATAAGTGCTACTGCGAAAAATGGGGTGAGTGTAATGGGGTGAATGGGGAGGCGCTCTGGTTATCATTATTATCAGGCAAATAGTGGATATCTATATGACATAAATCTATCTGGCATACTGCCCATCCCTGAATCCATCCATATTGTCATGGTACAGAGCGAAAAACCCCTGAACAAAATAACAAACGCCAAAATGTATCGCCAAAGGCAAAACAAAAATGCAATTTCGGAAACATTTACGAAATTCGATTTTTGGACTTGGATTTTTAAAATCGACGACCCGAACGTGACCTTTTTTTAAAACACTTCATTTTTTTACATAGGCTTTCGTATAACATGGACAGATTTTTTTTAATTTTGAAAACCTACGTCATTTAGCTAAGTCACAGGCAGCAGATTAGCCGGCTAAGTAACAGCCGTATGGATCGTTTTATTGGCAAGGTTAAGCTGCACTAGCCACCGCCAGTCCATGGACGGGTGACCGTTTTCTTAACGAGACCCCTCCGTGCCTAGGACAACAAGTTATTGAACCTGCGCCTAATCTCTCCCCGGTCGTGTCAGATTATCGACCTATCACACTATGAAAGTGAAGGAATACAGAGTGCACCATTATAATAGAGAGTGCAGATGCTTACGTTTGAATCAGGTAGCATCTTATCTGAGGTTCGTGACTCAAGTTTCAATTCCTATACATTTATATTAATGTAACACCTTTGGTTAACAGTATACCTAGTCTCGATATCGTCTCGAGAAGATAACCTAACATCCTTGTATCTATACACTCACGGTGCTCCTCCACCTGAGTAGGAGGTGCGATGCTCCCCTAGGAGGTCTTCCCGTAAACCCCCGTCGACAAATTAACGTACCAGAGTTCACTTTTAAGTCATAAATTAAGTCAGTGCAGCTTGGCTTCTACAAAAAGAACCCCATCTCCTTTTGTCCTCACATCTCAATGGACCGATATGAAATAGTTACTCGGTCTTTCTTATTGAGTCATTCATTCATTCGTCTAAGAGAGCGTTATTAGATAATAGCAGTAGACTGGACTCGGATGTATCAATGGCTAAGTAATTGTCGTTTTTTTTAGTTCCGACGTCATTCAGTTCTTTATTGCTGTACTTGTACATTCTTTTGTTGTGTTCTAGGGTATTTTTAACGTAAAGGTAAAAATGTTTTGTGTCTTTTTTCATTAACTGGTATGTTCGATTTGTGTTTTATTAGATTGTTTTTGGCAGGCCGTTAGTAGTAAGTATAAAGGAGTAAGAGACGTAAAGGAGAGAGAAGAAAAATCGCCTTTTAGAATCAAAAGAATTAGTTTGTCTCATTTCCCTCTTACATGAATAAAAATGATTAATTTCCTCATTGCTGAAGCAGCTTAGTCTTCGAATTGGATAAAAAATCTATAAGTCACTCCAGGTTGTATACTATCTGTAAGCCAAGATCCAAAATCCAAATTCGTTCAGCCGTTTTTTGTGTGATTGAGTAAAAGAACATTCAAGCCTTATTAGGATTAACCAAATAAGGAAAAAAGTTATTTATTTATTTTTTCCTTTTTCCGCGTTAACTTCGTCAAGAATACAAAATCACAGCAAAACTTTGAAATGAAAAGTTATTTATGCCACGTAAATACATTTTACTGCAATAAATACACTTTTAAATACACATTTAGAAAAATCATTAGATGTACTATTTATGTTAATAACAAAACGATATTGTTTAAAATAATCCAACATAACCATATTATTAGTATACAATATAATTATGATTTATTACACATTTATATATATAATGATTAAAATATGGAAATTGCTTATTTTATTAGTAGGTACTATTTTTAAAACGATTTTATGAAGTAATATTATTATTATCTTTAATACAATCTGGTCGGGCTGTCATATTTAAATTTTTAATATTGATTATTTAATTTATCAAAAATCAGGTTTATTCACAATATCAGGCATGGCGGTATTTTGATTTCTTTGTTTCAATTTCAACCTACCATTTAATTTATTTACATAATATTCATGCCATAATTCTCTATTGCTCCTTACTAAAATCAAAAAGATGTCTAATGCTAGTGAACTCAAATAGAATAACAGTGTTCCTATCAATCTTGCCGTTCTTGGGTAAATAAACAGCCTTAGTATATAAGTGGACAGCATAAGAACGTCACTCAATATAAATATTAATGTGGCTATGTATAAGCGGCGCCAGTTGTCACATGCCTTATGAGCGCCAGAATTGAAACTACGACAAACTGAAAAAACAATGATAATATAAAGAAAACAATTTACAATAAGAGGTAAAATTATGCTTACCATAGGTAGTATTAGCATTACATTCATATCTTGTAAAACAACATTATAATATAGAAATGTAAACAATTGAGATGTGATTAGAGCCCCAAACCACGCAAAGAGGGTACTCTTTAAAAACCTCCTTCGTATATGTCCATTGAAAACTTTAACTATGTCCACGTAAAACATATGACATATCACCAGTAACCAGTGGTTCTTCACAGTATAAAAGTATATAAACAAATGAAAAACCATCTTTAAAAACCATCCACTTGCGAGTTTAAAACCACTATAATCATCATAAATGCTGATAGTCATTACTAAATAGAGTAATAAGTTCGACAGAATTGCGTTGAGATACACAAAGTTTGTTATATTACGAAATTTCTTTATGATGCACCATGACGTCACTCCTATTAATAACGTAGATAGCGTCAGCATAAAAATGAACCAATGAGTAATTAATTCATAAGTTAAAGAATTTGTCGAGTAAGTAACACTCCCCGAAGAGCTAATTGCACCGCTATCTTGACTGGTCATTGCTACCAGAAAGAATATCGCTTCCAACAGCAGTTTTAACCACAAATCTGGTTACACACAACACTTATTAAAAATAAACTTTTTAAATACACGATATACTAAACACGTGTGTTATACACGAAGCAGTCGATTGAATATTGGTCATAATAATATATATGAAATTAATGGATCACGTTTATCAATTACTTCTATTTTTTCCTCTTTGTAACTCATTAGGTAGGGTCTGAGCTCTGCTACTAAATCGCCTTGAAATAAATGTAAAAATAAACACTGGTGCTCAGCTGCATCCAGTTAGACTGAAAACCGACCTCAATATAGCTGGGAAAAGGCTAGGCAGATGAAACACAATTATAAATAGAAATGTATTGGAAAATT
This sequence comes from Pyrrhia umbra, assembly GCA_963891755.1. NCBI lineage: Eukaryota > Metazoa > Arthropoda > Insecta > Lepidoptera > Noctuidae > Pyrrhia > Pyrrhia umbra. The sequence goes on along the minus strand of OY982934.1, from coordinate 4,150,752 downwards.
ATATGTGAAACAAAGTCATGACGAACCTTGCATGACCATCTGCATACATTCATAGCGTTATCAGACCTCTTTCAAAGCTGAAGTTCGACGTCTACATCACATCGCAATTTGCACTTGCAGGTTGAATTTATACGAAGAATAATTGTTTTTTTCTGTGTTATATCAGACACAGAACACAAAGTCACTAGAAGGGCTTAGGGCGCTAGATCGAACTATTTTAGGGCACCAAAAAATGATCGGTGCGCCGGAATTACTAAACGCACCACATATCTATACCTACGCCCAGATGTGTAAGTACTACGTTTATAATCCTTTGTCATTTAACCTGTTTGTCAAAGCTTATCAGCTGTTTCTAAGAATTTGCGTTTTTACTTGTCAGCTAACCTTTAATTAAATAATATTTCAATTTTGGTATAAGTAATAATAATTTATTTGGCAATCGTTTCAGTTTATTAGGCGATATATCAGTTTTCATAATGTGACGTACAAAATAAACTATCCTTGCCGTTGAAATATCAACTTTTCAAATTCATCTGCAAAACGGAACGTTCTTTTTGAAAGCACGTCACCTGTCCGCGAGCCATGACACGTTATTATTTCATCGGTTGAGCAATGCGCAAAGGTCATATCCGCCGTAGCTATTGATTTTTCCACGATTGCCAATAAAACTATTCGTCGAATAGCAATAAACGTTGCCTTTTCAAAATATAATAAAATTAAAGGTAAATAAAACATGCGAACGGATATATGCGGAGTGGATTCATTGCCGGTCAGGTTAGGGTTTTTTTGTGTACGTGACTACGCAACCGGCAGTGTATGCTACATAACTATTATTGTATCACAACTCAGCTCTGTCATTAAAATGATTTAGGTATATTTAGCGAAACCAAAGCTGTGTTTGTAGAATTTTAGACTGATCAATAAATGAATTAAAAGTAATAGGTAGTTTATATTTTTATAAACAACGATGCGTACTAAAATAATGATTAATTAACAACTTATTTTATTATTAACGTTGCTTCCTACTGACTATGACTGACTGGCTATGTTGGTATGTTATGCTATGAAAATAATACCAATTCAATGATAATTTCTTTCAAGTATTCCTGTAAAAAATATAAATAATAAACTAACATTACATTGTAGAGTTTGTGTAATTTCACTATTGTTTCACAGTTTGTTAATTAAAAACATTCATTTAATGACTTATAATTCATTCCTAACATAAGTATTGTTCTAGAAACGTTTGAAAATATTGGAATAACTTTGATCAATTAACAAACCCTTTAATAAAATTCAACATTTTCATTTCACATAGGCCGCCAAATAAAGGGAAGGTCAAAACTTATGAAAGGTCAAATTAGTTGCACATCTCCAAGTAGTTGGTCCTATGGAGAAGAACTGGCAACAAGGCAAAGGCTTAGCTGAGTACATGATCCCTCCGGATGCGAGGGAAATCGCATGAAACAGCTAGGCTTTACGTATATAATTCTTCTCTACGTTTGTTTGTCACCTAACTCCTCCTGAACGGATTGACTGATTTTAATACAATTTTAGAAGGTCCCTGGACGGTTTGATTTTGATTATAATTGGACGCAGTAGATGTCGTCGTTTGCATAAAAACGCGTTAGGACAGTACAACGTCTGTCGAGTTCGCTAGTTTTATATAAATTGCTATCTTTCCCTAACTCACCAAATTAAAAAAAAAAATAACAGACTTTAAAAAGTATTAAAAAACAAGTGAATAATTGTGTCCTAATGCTAACAAATTCTACACAACAAACCAAGGAAGTTCATATTTAGTATTGCTGGGTTCCGTAGACAACCAAACACACGATGTTAATTGCAATACCATCTGGAGCCTGATTTCAGCTTCATTCCACTAAAAATTACCCTCATTACGGCTGCATTGCACCACATATGGCACCAGCAACATAGTTGGCAGTTGGCAGACCGATTTGGCTGCTGTCTGTGAGTTGCGGGTTCGATTGTTATAATCGTTCCGGGTACCTATTAAAGCTCTATATGGTTAAGCAGCTGATCCGGGAAAGTCTTTCCTACTTCTTATCCGGGTGCGTGAAGTCGTTCCCTCAGGGCATGGGTGAAACCGAAGTTAATGAAACAGTCTTTACAACTGCTATCAATATAGCAGCAAGCACGGGGGTATAATACCACCAACTTCCTGACCGCGGGCAGCTTTGTGGAAATTTTCTAAAAGCCAAAAAGCGATTTCGGCCCGACCTGGGAATCGAACACGAGGCCCCATTTACAGCAGTCCCGTTATGTGACCACTAGACCAACGAGTCAATCATAAAAAAAACTGTTGTGCCGTCATCATTATTGGATGATAAAACAAGCTCTATCCATGTGTATATAGAGATTATACATAACCATTCTAGGTACGTAGTTAGGTACGTCACGGTTGCGGTATTGTTCTGACAGAATAGTTCGCGCATGTCGATAAAACGCACACAAAATTTTATATCAAAACGTAAACTATCACGGACCGAAAACATACGGGGGTAAGCGTAAATAATGCTTCTCTTCTCACCAGTGGGCCTAGCGTGCATCACTTTCGAAAATATATTAGTACCGAAAGCGATTTTTGAATAAAATATACTCGTTTCTTACATACATTTTAAACATAAAATTTGCTTTAGTATGGTTGTATTTATGATTGTAAAATTGCGTACATTAACGTTACGATTAATGCGTTCTAGGCCCACAGATTGCGGGTTTGAATCCGGCCAAGTACCAATGTGACTTATTCAAAGTTGCATGTACTTTCTAAGTTTATCTAGGACACCACTGACTGGTTAGGGAAACCATCGTGACGACTTGTAAAAAAGTCTGTAATCGCCAATACGCCTTGAGCTGGAGTGGTGGTCAATGCTCATACCTTCTCTGTATGAGAAGATTTCTTTGAATAAGCTGTTCTTGATAGTTTAATAGTTTGCTCTACAACTATTATTTTCTATAAAACTACCCGTCACTCACTCACACAGCAACACCCACACCGTATAGTCGTAGATCGAGAGAACGTAGATACAATACATGTTCAATATATCAAATCTATACATATAAAATGCTTTGTCCTAAATGACTGACGGATCAACGCACAGCCTAAACCACTGATCGTAGAGACCTGAAACTTGGAGAGTGTGTTCTTTGTATGACGTAGGCATCTGATGAGAAAGGATTTTCCGAAATTCTACTCCTAAGGGGGTGAAAAAGGAGGGTAAAGTTTGTATGAAACTCTGTCATTTTTAGTTTGAATTTGCGGGCGAAGCCGCTGGCGGAAAGCTAGTCTACCATATACATTATCAGTATTATGTAGGTATATAACCATATCGTTTATAAATATAGGTAGCAGAACCACAAATTCGTACATGTATACACACAGTAGTAGGTAAGCTTCGCCATTAATTACGGAATGGCTTATATACAGAATTATACATAAGCTGGTCAGTAATTATCGGTTTACATAGCCGTTAATGGTAAGCTGTCAGTCATAGGTACCTACACATAACAAATAACGTGACTTAATAACTGATCGGGCTGTGATTGTGTAATTTTAGTACAAAGCTAAGTTTGCATACCTAAGTATTTTCATTCTAAACTAGCTGTTTTCCCTGATTTTACCTGCATCTGGTGGTAGCTACTTACGCACCTAAATAAACTTATATACTTCTGCTGTATACTTCTCCAGGTTTCAATCTGTTTCCTTAGCAAATTTTATTCAAATTGGTCCAGCCGTGAAAGCGTAACATGACAGAGTTTGTTTTTCATTTATGTTTTACCCGCATTCTGAAGGAACTTCTCAGCACACCTGGATAAAAAGTCCTGTGTTAATCCAAGTTATAAACGATGTGTGTACCAAATTTCATTTGAATCCATTTAGTAGTTTTTGCGTAAAAGAGTAACAAACATAATTATACAAGTACATTCTCATAAACTTTCGAATTTATAATAAAAGTAGGAGACAAGTATGAAGCAGTTGTTTTTTAACCGACTTCAAAAAAGGAGGAGGTTTTCCATAATACGATGTCGACTTTTTATCCGACTATATTAGAGAGGAAAGGGATACAGATATTAATGATTACCTATAACATTATGTATGTAGATAAGTTTGGCCCCTTGCACAGACTAAATAACTAAACTAATTTAACATCTTATTTATAATATAACTAGCTGATGCCCGCGGTTTCGCCCGCGTGGAATTATATACTAAAACCTTCCTCGAGAACCACTCTATCTATTGGTGAAAACAGTACGAAAATCGTTGCAGTAGGTTTTGTTTATCGCGAACAGACAGACAGTCAGACACGTCGGTGGACTTTGTTTTATAATATGTAGTGATACCCACAAAACTGTATTAGGAACTAAGAAAAACAATGAAGGGCTAATTAAAAAAACTTGTTTCAAGGCAAAGGACGCGCCGACAAAAAGACTAAAGAAGACTCGTTTTGTTACCTAATGATTGCAACCTTTTGTGCTTTGGCCCGTTTAGTTGCTCGCATGAAAACTACACAGACGGACAATGACTACGTTTATACGAATACCAAGAAATATATATAAATAATGATACCTTCATGATTCCCGTATTTTCGTAAGTCATAGCGAGTCTCCTCCGTGCCTTGGAAAGCACGTTAAGCTGTTGCTGCAGTCGTTACGGGTAGTCAGAAGCCTGAAAGTCCGTGTTACCGGGTAACTGGGTTGTAGAGGTCCGATAGGCAGTCGCTCCATGTAAAACACTGGTACTCAGCTGCTGGGGTCGGCTTCCAGTCTAAACCGAATGGTTTAGACTGGAAGCCGACCCCAACATAGTTGGGAAAAAGCTGGGCAGATTTTATAGAGAGCTAGTTTTTTTTTAAAAAAAGAGTAAAATAAGGTTTTTTTTATTATTATTCAGCATGAACATTTCAACGTACAAAAGGACGTATTTAGTTACGTTTAACGATTACACTATTATTAAACGTTAAGAGTAACAAACAAGTCATCGCCTACGTACTAATAAAGTTAATTAATAGATTGACATCGACATTGATTGCAATTTGTAACTATATGTCAATAGTATTTAATGCTTAGGAGTAAACATTTGAAATACGGAGAACCAACCATTAAATATTAACTAGCAGATGCAGACTGCCGGAGTCTGTATTTCCTGATAGCTATAACCTAGGGGTCTTCAAGTCAAGAGTGAATAGGTTACTTCTAGGTAAGCGTGCTTTATCGTCGACCACATCGTCGCTTACCATCAGGTGAGATAGTGGTCAAACGCGAACCTATCAATAATAAAAAAAAAAAAAAGATGTTCCGACGTAACGACAATAACTGGATACTAGTTTCAATAAAGGATAGGACTCCTATGTGTATCTTGAAGATATAGGAGCTCCCTAACATGTGGTTGAGCTACACGATGACTGATGCATGCGTGCCATCTGCAAGGACAGGTCAACTCAAACCTGCTGTGGATCTTTCTTCAAAAGGCCATTCCAGACATTGCCTACACGATTACACTCACATTGATATCAACTAATTATCAACTTTGTTTGGACTTGAAAAGAGACCACGACCCCTGAGTTTGTTTCGGCATTTCTTCTCAGAGGTAGTCAGCTAGGAAATGCCGGCGCCAGCGTTCTCATAGTAACAAATCTATTGACGTGTAAAAGTGATTTAAATATCCTAGTTACATTTCATTTCAATAAGCTGTACAGCAATTTTATTTTGTGAACTAAAATTCTAATTAATATTATATAGTATGTACCAATGAATTTTACGAAAAATGTAAACAAAGTCTTAACCTATTTTGTTCTAATTCTGCCACAGAAATTAACAAAATGGCGTAAGGATGGCCTTATGTCAATTTCATGCTCTAAACATCATCGTTCATCATTTAATGCCATTTTGTTTATCTGAGTGGGAAAATTAGGTCAAAATTAAGATTTTGTTAAAACATTTCATTAAATCAATTGGCACAGACAATTAAATATTTTTTTTGAAGTGTTTTTACTTGTAACGCTTTTACGGTAAAACGGCTGAACCGATTTAGATGAAATTTGGTAAGGAGATAGATAGGACCCTGGTGACGGTTATAGGCTAATTTTTCCGGATGCATTAAGTCGTTCCCTCGGGAAAACAGCTACCTAGTCAAAATACAAACCAGTCTAGTTATTATCCCTCTGGAGGTCAAATAAGTTCTTAAGCTTAAAAAAAAACTTAATTACGCTAAGAATAAGAACTTATAATAAAATAGTTCTTAATTGATTCCTCAGATACGTTCCAACAGTCAGGCAATATAATAGCGTATAAAATTGAAGTTAATTGCGGCCTTCAAATCTGTCTATAACAATCTTCTCAATGCGTATCACACAATAATTGATTTCAATGTTTGCATGCGTTATGGTATTATATATTCAGCCTTTACATTGTAATAATTACGATCTTCAAGGAAGAAAAAACATATTGACGACCTGAGTGGTCTAGTGGTCCCGGGTTCGATTCCCGGCCGGGCAGAAATTGAAATGATGAATTTTAGTTTCTGTAACGGGTCTGGGTGTTACTATGTATGTATTTATAAAAATATATAAGTAGTATATCCGTTAAGCTAGCACCCATAACACAAGCATGCTTGCTGGCATTGCTTACTTTGGGGCTAGATGGCGCTGTGTGAAATTGTCCAAAGATATTTATTTATTTATTATTAAATTTATTTATTTATTTAATTGAGACACAATCCGTCTTACCTATAAAGTCAGATTTTTTAATCTACTGCTTAGCAACGGAGCAAAAATCTCACTTATAAATGCTGTTTAGCGTTACTCCGAACTTAGTTATAGTAGTTTAATCCTGGATTAAGACTTTAAGTAAGGGTTATATGAGAAATGGTTAAACTTCAGATTACAGGTTTGTTATAAGTATAACCGGAATATGTCTTCAATACCTCGTTCCGTACCTCGTTCTAGACTACTAAGGGCCAAGCACAAACGCACTAATGTAATATTATCTAACGTTAAAGTGAACGATTTTAAAATCATAAAACAATTATCGTAAAGCTATACAGTTGTTCAAAATGTATTAAGAACAATTCGAAGTATCCAAAGAATTTAATAGTCTTTAATTTCAATATATCATAGCATGTGAAAAATTTTAATACTCCATTCAAAATCGTTATGTTTACTTTAGTTCGTAAACGTAACGTTACCATAAGCCAACATAAAAACCTTTAACATTAGACCTTGCATTAATATTTTTATCTTTTGATTTTCAGAAAATTCTAATAACAACATTGCTGGCTGTGGCGGCGTTGTCTTCGGGCAGCGTGGTGAAAGCGCCAGGAGACACCTTCGAACTCCTCATTCTCCACAACAATGATATGCACGCGAGGTTCGAGCAGACGTCGCAAAGGAGTGGAACCTGCACAGTTGCTGATCGCGAGGCTGGCAAATGCTACGGCGGTTTCCCCAGGGTTGCTCATGTGTAAGTATGGAGCTCGTAGCTAAGTAACAGCCGCATGGTTCGACCGATCAAAAGGTTAAGCTGCGCTTGGCGCGGTCGGTCCGTGGATGGGTGACCATCTTTGTCATAGCGAGACTCCTCCGTGCCTCGGAAAGCACGTTTTGGTCCCAGCTGTCATTTGTAGATCTTTGACAGTCGTTACGGGTAGTCAGAAGCCAGAAAGTCTGACAAACAGAGTTAGGAAAAGGCTAGGCAGATGATGCTCATGTGTAAGTATGGAGAAAGATGTCCAGTCAGTAACCTTAACCATGTCCTCTTTATTACTTCTCTACTTCTAGTCATTAGTGAGTTAGGTGTGTTTAATGTACCTATCATGATTAATTTTGTGATGCTTCATATTGTAGTTTCACCCACTCCCTGAGAGAACTACTTAGCGTACCCGGATAAAAAGCTCATAACAGTCTCCAGGGTTTCATCTATCACGGTACCAAATTTTATTCAAATCGGTTCTGCTGTATTACCGTGAAAGCCTAATAAACTCTCTTACGCATTCATAATATTGGTTAAGATTTTAGTAAACGAAATACAAATTAAAGGAATTTGCATTTTGTTTAATAAGCTTATTGAAACTATTAATCACGTTTTGCTCCAGTAATCTACGTCTAAACGTGTGCTTCGAACATTAAAAAAATATGAAATCTAAAATATTCTCATTTCAGTGTAAAGGAAGCACGCCAAGCTGCCCTTGATGGCCAGGGTCCACCAGTCCTGTACCTTAACGCCGGAGACACGTACACCGGCACAGCCTGGTTCACCATATACAAGTGGAAGATCGCTGCAGAATTCGTCAATGCTTTGCAGCCAGACGCCGTAGTGAGTACCAAAAAAGCGCTTAAAAAAACGTCTGTCTACTGTTTTATGTCGGCAATGTCATCAACGCGTTTTTTCATCCGTCAATTATTCGTGCTGTGAGCGTCCCGTGTCGACTTTATGGAACGTTGATTTCCATCAAAGTTTCGACACTCATTATTTTTATGGCTTCAATTGCTTGTGTTTTGTTTGACGTCAAATGAGGTCAAAGGTGCGTGGTTAGAACAAAGTTTTTTTATAAGCTATTTAGCTAGACATAAATCGGTATGGATACAATTAATTCGCAACGACGGTTTCGTAATAAACAAAAACAAATTCAACGCATAATTTTGATAATGACAAATTGAAAATATTTTTGACAAGTGATTAATTAAGTTCTTTTTGATTAAACCATCTGTGCCGTCAAGGTATATTGCTGACCCAGTATAAACTTTGAAGTGCATAATGATATTATAAATAAATTGATTTGTCTTAGGTATTTAAGTTTCAAAACTGCGAGATATTACATAAACGCAGAAATCGTCACTTGACACAGCCATATTCCGTCAATTCTGTACTTAATAGACATGGACATTGGTTTTCACGATATTCATGAATAAATATGGCAATAGGATAGTTCGTGGAAGTTTAATATGTACTAGATTACATAAAGTCGCGAGCTATGTAGGCCTAAATTCAGAATGCTGTCAGATGACAGTTCGACGCTGCCAATACTGAATTTGGAAACGGTTTTTAATTAAACTTGCATGGACTATCCCCACAACTTAAAATGCAAAACAAGTCACTCTTTGTGTCGCTTTACGTCAACCCTGTTAATGTTACGTCAGTATAACGTCGTATTAGTCTATACGTCCGTGGATGGTTGAATCAATGGTTCTACGCTGAGGTTAGGTACGCTGAATTTTGACCCCTCGCCTTAAAAGGAAAAAGTATAAATCTAGGTATTCATTATTTAAAAAGATAGGGTTTCATTCTTTGCCTTGATAAATTAAAGAAGGAAATATTGTGAGAACACAAATAATATTCAGCATACGACCAAAGAAGATAAAGAGTTGCTAAGCGCAAAAATATGATATTATAATAGAATTCAATCACGGATCATAATTAAATAGGTTATCTATAAATTAATATAAAAAGTCTGAAAGGCCCCACTAGAATAATATCGTGATGGGATTAATTTTAAATTCGAATTGTCAGAGCTCTGAAATCTGTGCCGAATACGGATATAAAACTTCAAGCTCTCAAAAAAAGAATCTCATTCTATGTGTGTCGTCATTCGTGTGCTCTCTGTTTTCTATATTACCATTGTATTCGTCGAGTTGTGTTGTGTACATCCGTCTTCATTCCGCCGTCATTTAATTTAGGAATAAATACATACACATACTATACAGAGATTACCTTTTTTGCCTGATAGCAAGCGCTAGGTAGACCTGAACATCTCCTGGGTTCGATTCCCAGGTCAAGCACATTGGTATTAAGTTTTACCGTGAGAAATATCTCAGTAGACTGTTATTTGATCTATGGTAGAACTCAGAGTCTGCATTTCAGTCCGGTTTTCGTTTTTCATAATTTTAATGTTCTCGAATTTGGTCCTAGCTTTAGGTGTATAATACGGATAATAAGTACTTAAGGAACTACTTTATGAAATATGATATGTATTTTATTAACTGGAAAATTGGCCTATAAACAAAGATTATAGGCCATGACCTGATTGGTCGAAAACTTGGACGTGGTAGCAGCATGAACCAATGTAGTAAGTATACTTTTTGATCAGAGACCAGTGACTAACTGAAAAACCAACAAATCCTACAAAAAAAAAATAGTCATAATACTTACTTTTACTAACTAAAACACTAATTTAAGGGATAATGTGTATTTCTATGGGTAATGTAGTCGGTCTATGGGTAACCCTTCGGTTAAAATAGGGGTGATTTTATGTTATTTTAATGTAGTAACGTTTCTTTTGTGTACCTAACGCATTCATAACACTGCTTTGGTAATGGTTATTTGGTGGTGGTTAATAAGGATTGTGTATCTAACACCTCTTCTATATTCCTCTCTGATTAGTTTAAATTTAATAAACTAATACTCTTACACCAATTAAAATAGTAATACTAACTCTGAACTAATATTTATTCGTAAATCAAAGAAGAAACTAATAACACTAACTCCAACGTGTATTTTATCCTTTCAGTCACTTGGCAACAACGAAGTCGAAAAGGAATCTTCGGAGATCTCACCATTCCTACAAAATTTAAAAACAAACATTCTAGCCAGCAATGTCATCATAAAATCTGCAGAAGGAAAAGCCAACATCGAAAAATCCGTCATATTCGATGTACAAGGAGTAAAAGTCGGAGTTGTGGGTTACTTGACACCCGAAAACACCATGTTGGATAGCATTGGCAACGTTGAATATATTGATGAAGTTTTAGCAGTTACAGAAGAAGTGCAAAGACTCCAAGCTTCAAACGTAAACATCATAATCGCTTTAGGTCATTCGACCCATGCTAAAGACTTGGAAATAGCGAAAGAAGTCGCGGGTATTGATATGGTTATCGCTGGTAATAAGAATACGTTTTATATGAATGGCGAGACAGTTACAGATGTGCATATACCTGTAGTTGTAACACAACAGACCGGAAAAGAAGTACCAATCATTCCTTCCACAACTTATAATAAATACCTTGGCAGCATTAAAGCCAAATTCGATAAAAATGGAGAAGTTTTGGAATACGATGCGGATCCTATTCTACTTGATACATCGATCCCTCAAGAACCAGCATCCCTGCAAATGGTAGAAAGTTATTCCTCTGCTGTTGCCTCTAGAAACACACAAATCATTGGAAAAACCTCGGTCGTCTTGGACGGTGAGTCTTGCTATAAAGAAGAATGCAATTTCGGAAACTTGATCGCTGATGCTGTTTCTTATTGTTATGCTACGAGGTATCAAGGAGACAGATGGACAGATGCCCCTATTACTATTATCCACAGTGGCGCCATCGCTAGCTCTATTGCACCATCCAACCGACCTGCTGACGTTACCAGGGGTGACTTACTTACTGCTTTGCCTCTAGAAAGTAATCTAGTGACCGTGAATATGACCGCAGCAGTCCTAAGACAAGTCCTGGAACAATCAGTTTTTGATTACACCGAAGAAAGTGCAAGAGGACAACTCCTGCAGTTTTCTGGAGTACGTGCAGTTTATGACATGGAACGAGAACCTGGATCAAGATTAGTACGCGCCGTCGTTCGCTGCTGGGAATGCTATGTTCCAGAGTATTATGAAATTGAGGACAGAAGATACTACAATGTTTTGATGCCTGTGGCTTTGGCCAACGGAGCATTTGGATACACTATGCTGAATGGGCTACAAAGAAATGAACTCACATATGATGAGGTGACTTGCACGGAGGAATTTATCAGATTGAGAAGTCCAGTATACCCAGAAGTGGCTGGGCGCGTAGATTTACAATTCGCCGAAGACAATTCTACTGACTCTGCAACTGCTCTCAGTTCTTCCCTTCTCTTGTTTGCTCTAACCTATCTATGCTTCGCTATAAACTACTAATCATTTTACAATACCATTTCTTATGTATTAAATATCGTTCATTATTAATTAACTCGCTGTATGTGTACATATGGACATAATTTTATTAATACTTTCAGACATTTATTTTTTCTGTGGTATTAAAATTACGTTTTGAAATTAAACCTGCGTTTTTATTTCACATCCTCTGAAGCATTCTAACAAAATATGGAATTATGAAGATATTGAGTGAAGACAAAGAAGAATCCTTTTTTTTCTAAATTAAATAGGCAAAATGTTTTTTGCCTAAAAGGAATTGTAAGTATTTTCAGAAGTATATAACTCTAAATTCGAGTTATAAAATTGATTTGCTTGTTTGGAATGAAATTGGCATGTTTTGCACTGGGTTTTTATACCTAACACAAATATATTCATAGTCAAAAAAAGTCCCATAGTAAACACAATAAGTACTCGACTTCAAATTAAAAAAACATACATAGTAGTATTCGTAGTCCGAATCCGAAAACTATAGAATCTTTCTACGCATATTTTATATTTTAGTTGTGAATATATCAGATATTTGTGAATGTTGTTGTTACTAATATTCACCACATTGTTACTTTAAGTATAACGCCATTCCCCATGAGGACGTTATGAGAAGGTTATACCAATCATGGAATAAGCTTATCATAACACTCAATCAGTCATATAACGTCAGTCATTCCTGCAATTAAACAGAAGATTTTATTGGCTTTTTGTTCTAACCATAGTTTATATAAGTGAACGTTTAATTTTTATATAATTTATACAGTTTATGCCGTCCTATTGTTTAATAAGAATGTCCCCACTCTGTCATTAACTTCATAATCATCGCCTTAGACAACATTCATAAAAGATAATCATATGCAATCTGTAACGCCTGTAAAAATGAAAGTTGTAGAAAATTAAAACAAAGGCGCGTGTAAAGTTATCCCTTTAGCATGTATCTACGAGATTTTTGCTCTGAGGCGATGTTTAAACTGTACGACTAAAATGGTTTACAATACGTGAATGTTGTTTGTTCATGAATGTATGCACGAATATACCTTCTCCACTATGAACTGCATTTATTCATTCTTTGTTTCAGTCCCTGGGGAACCACGATTTTGATAATGGCATAACTGGACTGATTCCGTTCATCCGAAACTTAACATGCCCAGTCCTAGCCGCCAATCTTATACTTACAAACGAACCAGAGCTACAAGCTGAAACTAATTTAATGGAGTCTATGATCTTAGAAATAGATGGCACAAAAATCGGTATCATAGGATATCTAACACCAGATACCAAGTTTCTAGCTAAAAGAAACTACGTCGATTACATAGATGAAATCACAGCAATACGAAAAGAGATAGCGATTCTAAAAAATAAAGGAGTGCAAATATTCATTGCTCTTGGTCACTCAGGTTTTATAAAGGATATAGAAATAGCTAAAGAAGTAGAAGATATAGACGTCGTTATAGGTGCTCATACTAACACGTTTCTGTGGAACGGCGACAAACCAGATGTGGAAGAATCGGAAGGGTTTTATCCCACTATGGTAAAACAAAATACTGGTAAATTAGTTCCTGTAGTGCAAGCCTATGCATACACAAAATATCTCGGAAAATTACATATCAGATTCAATTCTACAGGCGACATTGTCAGTTGTAATGGAAACCCCATACTTTTGGATAATTCTGTACCACAAGATCCAACAGTTTTAGAAATTGTAAATAACTATAGTAGAAATGTTCTCAAAGTTACTGAAGAGATTATTGGCAATACTTCGGTATTAGTGGATGGACATACATGTCGAGTGAGGGAATGCAATATGGGGAATTTCATAAGTGATGCTATGATATATAAGTATGCGTCTATCTACAAAGGACAAGGCTGGACAGATGCACCAATTGCTATTATTCATAGTGGTGGGATAAGATCGTCTTTTGATAAAGTAGAATTTCCAAGGAATATCACAAAAGGTGATCTTTTAAGAGTTATGCCTTTTGATAGTATTTTAGTTAAAGTAACAATAGACGGCTATTCTATACTGAAGATGTTAGAATATTCTGTCCAGAATTATAACCCGTTGGACCCTAAAGGGAGATTTTTGCAAATATCAGGAATGAGAGTTAAATTTGACTTAAGTAAACCACCTAACAAAAGGGTGAGGAAAGTTGTCGTCCGATGTGGCAAATGTTTGTATCCTGAATATTCCGCTCTAAACAGGACAGAAAAATACAACATACTGATCCCTGCATTTCTGGCAAATGGGGGTGACGGTTTTACGATATTCGATGACTTGCCTATCACTGATATTGGCATTGATGAAATTGAATCCACAGAAGCATATATAAGAAGTCATAGTCCTTTGTATCCTGCTGTAGAAGGACGTATCATAATACATAACATTGAGATGGCTGATACTTAGATTAAGACAACTGTTATGAAGAGTATTAAAGTAGAGGTTTTTTTTCAATCTTAAGTAAAGCTTGCCGGTATGGAATAAAAGACATGAGACATGACAATACAATTGCAGAAGATCAGGCTACATCATTTGACAAAGAAGATGTGTTAAACGAGTAATAAATACCATTACCATACACCAAGTTAGTAAGAAATGTTATATCAAAAGAGTTGGTCGTCGATAATACGTAACTACGATCACAATTAAGTAATGTAATTTTACAGAAACAAATATTTTTTTTTCAGCATGACACTATTTGGTTTATTTAAACCTACTTTCTAAATTGTAACTATGCGCACTTCTTATATAATATACAATTAACAAACACGCAATCTGTTTTCTCTTTAGAATGTTTATTAGCACTTATACCTATTCTACCTAGTATCATGACCTTATTATATGTATATTATATTTGGTTTAAAATATTGTAAAATGCTATACCATTTTCAATATATTTCGGGAACAAAAATTTTATAACTAAACTCTATTCAAATTTTGTAAGTTTCACCAATAGATCATAATTATTGATCTGAGCAAATCGTTTTGTAAGTATCTCTGTATTTTAGTAGGCATGGCATACTTTAACATAAAATGAATAAAACTGGAATAATATTTCTGCATGTTATTACAAATGTCTGTATTCTAATGGCTCTAACTTATTTTTAATTCCCAAGAGATTTATGTAGATGTTTCATTTTCATCTTGTTGTATTGCTTCAACAAAATACTAACTAGCATTTGTAATTTGCTGCACTAACTTTACCTACTATAAGTTCATCTTTGCACGTATGTATATATATTCTTTAACTATCCTAAGTATGACTTCGTAAATTGGGATGATTGCATGATCTCCTAATCTTTTTAACTGTTTGATATATGTATCTGTTCTTTGTTTCAGTCCCTGGGAAACCACGAATTTGATAATGGTATATCTGGACTCACACCGTTTATCGAGAACCTTACATGTCCAGTCCTTTGTGCCAATCTTATTCTTACTAAAGAACCAGAGTTGCAAGCTGAACGTAACTTGATGGATTCTGTTGTATTTGATATAAATGGCACTAAGATTGGTGTCATCGGTTACCTTACTCCCGACACTAAAGTTTTAGCAACCAGAAATGACGTAGAATATATCGAAGAAGTGACAGCAGTAAAAAAAGAAGCCACTAGACTAAAAAATATGGGAGTGAATATTCTTATTGCTCTTGGTCATTCTGGTTTTACCAAGGACTTAGAAATAGCCGAAAAAGTAGAAGATATCGATTTAGTCATAGGTGGACACACTAATACGTTTTTATGGAATGGTACCAGTCCTGATATTGAAAAACCTGAAGGCCCTTATCCGACCTTAGTAAAACAAAAGTCAGGTAGATTGGTACCCGCTGTACAGGCTTACGCATATACCAAGTATCTAGGTAAATTACACATCATATTTGATTCTAATGGTGAAATCATCAGCTCTGATGGAAATCCTATTCTTCTGGATAATTCAATACCGCAAGAACCTGGAGTACTAGCAATTGTCAACCGCTATCGTGAAAGCATGATGATAATAACGGAAGAAGTGGTTGGTCATACCTCAGTCATTTTAGATGGGCAATCATGTCGCTTGAGAGAATGCAACATGGGGAATCTGATAGCCGATGCTATGATTTATAAGTATGCTTCAGAATATAGAGGATATGGTTGGACTGATGCTCCCGTAGCAATTATTCAAGGTGGCGGGGTTAGAGCTTCGATTGCTCATATGGGTTCACCAGCAAACATAACAAAAGGAGATTTGTTAAGTGTGATGCCTTTTGATGGAAATGTAGTAAAAGTAACAATAAATGGAAGTGATATATGGAAAATGCTGGAACACTCAGTGTGGAGGTACAACACTTTACGTGCTCCGGGACAGTTTCTACAAATGTCTGGAATGATGGTGGAATACGATTTTCGTCGGCCTCCTGGGAAGAGAGTTACAAAAGTAAACATACGGTGTGGTGAATGCCTGAATCCTGAATATTCTGTTCTGAATAAGACAGGGAAGTATAAAATATTGATGCCAGCATTTTTGTCGATGGGAGGTGATGGTTTCTCAGTGTTCGATGGTCTGCCTTCAACACCTTTGAGTTACGATGAGTTAAATTGCACTATTAATTATATTGAGAATCACAGCCCTGTGTACCCCGCTGTTGAAGGTCGGATCATAATCAATAATCTAGAAAAATTAAAGAGTTCAGCGGCAAATTTGAATTTGTCTATAGCAGCAATAGTAATGCTTGTTTGTTCTTTATTACTGTAAAACACTTTTTATTACGTATTTGTACTTGAACAAAAACACCTACGTAGTTTACAATGTTCTAGAGTATTTTTTTAAAGGAAAACTTTTATCCAATGTGTTCATCGCATTTACTTAACAAAGAGTACAAAAAATATGCAGTGGGTAAGTAAAGTAATATAATACGTTAGATAGGTAATACTTTTATACAGAAACTTACACTAAAAGCCATTCCATGTTCAAGTTACACTTATTGCAGGGTTGCATTTACCAGATCAGTATTATATAGACATTCTTAATGTTAGTACTAAGAACGTAACCATTGAAAGCAGTGCAATATTAGTTGTTATTAATTATTATTTATATTGAATACCGTATTATTGATAGAGATGTTATTTTCTTTGTTTTTAAACAATATAAAAATCGTATGTATTGAGAAAGTATTTGTATTTATTTACAATCCGTACCCCTTAGTAGTCAACATATTTTTTGTCAAGCACAATGAATATATGAATATATCTTTAGGCCATACCCTGTAGTCTGTTAAAAACACAATATTTAAAAAAAATCGTTGAGTAAATATAGTCACTGTAGCAGAGGTGCGTCAAAAACTACGCAGAGCTAACAGAGAGCTATTTATAAATACGCCAGTCCCCGGACGCGTAACAAAAATCGTTAACAGACAGTACATAGCCTGTACATGCGTTCTATGTACTACATACATGGCCTACAGTAATACACCGCACCGACCAATCAATAAAACTGCAATTGAGCGCCGACACAAAATATGTCCGAACAAAGTAATCACGATGATTGAATGATATTGCACTACATACATACACAGTCCTGTATGATACATGCTAACCAACCCGTGTTTCAAACTTTCAATGGATTCACAAGCGGTGAATTTTCGCTTCGAACTTCGAATGTACTGTGTAGGTATATAGTCTACCTATCCCTATTGAATTCTGACGTTGGCATATTCAAACAAAGAGTGACCGGAAAAACTAGCATCAGTTTATTACGCAGGCGTAAACTGACCTATATAATAATAGACCTATTTATTTGGGTATCTTTAAAGTTTACTTTTAAATATTTTACTTTATTAATGTGTCAATCAAAAAAGATCGAATTCTTACTACATTACACGTTTTTTGTTTCAGTCTCTCGGGAATCACGAATTCGACAACGGCGTCAACGGGCTCACACCTTTCATAGAAAATTTGTCATGCCCAGTATTAGCTGCTAATCTTGTTCTGAATAAAGTGCCAGAACTTGCCAGAGAAAGAAACCTTAAAAAGTCTATTATACTTGATGTTGCTGGCCACAAAGTAGGTGTAGTTGGCTACCTAACTCCTGACACCAAAGTATTGGCTAAACCAAATGATGTTGAATACACCGATGAAATCGAAGCACTCAACAAAGAAGTAAAGAATCTTCAAGCCCAAGGAATTAAAATTATTATCACTGTTGGACATTCTGGATACACAAGAGATCTACAAATAGCTGAAGCTGTAGAAGGTATTGATTTAGTTATTGGCGGACACACAAATACGTTCCTCTGGAATGGAACAAGTCCAGATGCCGAAGAGTCTGCAGGTTCCTACCCTACTTACGTTAAACAAGCTTCTGGAAGAACCGTTTTAGTTGTACAGGCGTATGCTTATACAAAATACTTAGGTAAACTGCATTTAGTTTTCGATTCAAATGGTGAAATAATCAGCGCAGACGGATCTCCCGTACTTTTAGACCAGAAGATACCGCAAGACGAAGATGTCCTAAGAATCATAAACAAGTACCGTAATAGTATCCTTAATATAACAGAGAAAGTAGTTGGATATACAGCTGTAATTTTAGATAGCAGTAAATGCCAATTTGAAGAGTGCAACTTAGGTAATTTGATCGCTGATGCGATGGTCTATAAGTACGCATCAGAACATACTGGTGAACATTGGACTGATGCCCCAATCGCTATCATCGCGGGAGGTGGTATAAGAACATCGGTAGCGCATGCCCAAATGCCAATTAATATAACTAAAGGTGATTTACTAGAAGTAATGCCTTTTGAAGGCGAATTAGTAACGGTAACCCTCAACGGCAGCGTCCTTCTACAAGCCATTGAACACTCAGTAGCCAACACACATTTAGGACCCGGGGGATTTCTACAGTACTCTGGTATTAAAGTTACTTACGACTTAAAAAAACCACCAGGATCTAGAATTGTCAGTGCTGAAGCCAGATGTTGGGCTTGCGATATACCTAGATTTTCAAAAATAATAGATAAAGATATTTACAAAGTCTTGATGCCCGGATTCATGGCAAACGGCGGAGACGGATACTCGTTATTCCTTGGATTGCCAAAAGTTGTTTTAAATTACAATGAATTAATATGTACAGAATATTATATATCCCGTCATAGTCCAGTTTACCCTCAAATCGAAGGGCGGATTACTTTTTTGAATGAAAACGAAAATAGTTCGTCAACTATCTCTAAAGTGTCATTCTTATCAATTATAATTTCTTGTCTTACTTTATTTTTAGCTTAAGCTAATTCGTATTATTAGTACAAATTGAGTAGAAATTAATGTTAATCGTATTAATATCGACTGAAATGTTTTTTAATGTTGTTTTACTAGTTTAATACAGTGCTAAGAATTTACTAAATGACTGACTACAATGTGTCCTAAACTTGTTGCTTTTTTTTGTGAAATAAATTTTTTACATAATAATCAGGATTATTTTATTTTCCTCTCCGAGACCATTTAAAAATAAATAAACACAGATCGGCTTTGACGCGAAAACCTTATAATTTTTGTTTGTAGTTTTATAACATTCTACATGTGGCTCCACACTAATACTAACTTGACTTTTGTAGTAGTAGCACTGCTTTACATTGTTGTGATCTAACCTGATCTAACATTAAAAATAATAACATTATTTGCCTATTATGCCAATTCTAAATACCTATCTAAATGTGCTTATTAATTAATAGTACTAACACTAATATAACACTAACTCTTCCTTTCAGTCACTCGGCAACCACGAGTTCGACGACGGTGTGAATGGTTTAGTACCATTTATAAGAAACTTGACCGCGCCTGTTGTGGCAGCTAATCTCATCTTAGACAAAGTACCTGAACTGCAGAACGTAAAAAACATAAACAAATCAATTGTTATAGTAAAAAATAACGTTAAAATTGGCATCATCGGATATCTGACGCCAAAAACAAAAGAACTATCTCGTAGAAATAATGTTGAATATGAAGATGAGGTAACAGCAATTAGGCGAGAAGTAAAAAAACTAAAAGAACAAAATGTTAACATTTTGATCGCTTTAGGTCATTCCGGATATGGTAGGGAACAAGAAATTGCCAGAGACGTTGAAGGTTTAGATTTGGTAGTCGGAGGTCATTCTCATACTTTCTTATGGAACGCTAACACTACTTCGGAGTACCCTGAAGAACCTAAAGGACCGTACCCCACAGAAATAATACAAGCAGACGGTAGGATCGTGAGAGTAGTACAAGCTTATTGTAACACTAAATATTTGGGAAAGTTGCATTTAGTTTTCAACTCAGATGGCGAAATTATAAAAAGCAATGGTACTCCCATATTGTTGAATCAGCAGATGCCAAGAGATCCGGAACTTTTAAAAATAATCAATAAATATCGCAAAACTATTGATATCTTAAGAAACGAAGTGGTTGGCAATTCAACAGTTTACCTACAACAAAACGGATGTCGATTAAGGGAATGCAATTTAGGTGACGTAATCGCTGACGCCATGTTAAATTATACGAGGGAAGAACATCACGAAAAGTATCCTGATGTCAACATAGCAGTACTGCAAGGCGGAAACATGCGAACACCGATTTACCATGAAGGAGGCTTACCATTTAATTTAACTAAAGGGGAATGGATGGACGTACTACCATTTTCGGGCGTTTTAAATATACTCGCCATAAACGGAACATTGCTTAAACAGGCTTTAGAACATTCTGTGTCAAAATGGAGCACTACAGACAGTGCGGGACGATTCCTACAAGTTTCTGGAATAGAAGTCACCTACGATTTAGCAAGACCAGTGGGTTCGCGCGTTGTTAGAGCTAAAGCTGTATGTTCCAAGTGTGGATCATACGGATTGCAGGACATAAAAGATGACTATGAATACAAACTGATGATGCCCAATTTCATTGCAGACGGCGGAGATGGTTACAATCTGTTCGTAAATCTTCCCAAGACTGAACTTCCTTACAATGAATTACACTGTGCGTTGCATTATGTGAGGAAGTACAGCCCTATAGATAAGCAAATAGATGGCCGAATCATCGTACTTAATGAAGACAAAGTTTAGAATGATTAGAATTGTCGTCTTGTTGTTAAAAAAGAACCTCTAGGTTGTATTCGAGCGATAATGTAAAAGCTTAAAAGTAATAATTTTAAATACTCGATCAAATAGATATAAGATCAATATGAATATAATTCATTGCGCCTTTTTTTGTAGGATTTAATGAGTGGTATACTATTATTGATATTGCATGATAGTTTAATAGCACAGGGTTAATTATAGCGTAGCAAAGGGTTGCAATTAGCGGGTCGTACCTAATTAATAATCTGATTAGGCTCGGTCGAGTTTAGTTGGGGATAGAAAACTACATACGTCATCATTATTACGTGGTATCGGAGGAGGAAAGGTGAAGATCGAGCTCAATGCCGTGCCATGGGAGACGCCTATATCCAGCAGTGAAATGACACGGGCTGATGATGATGATAATGATGATGATGTCACAACCTATAAAAGTACGAGTACCCGTGTAGTACAGTGAGATTATGATAATAGTACCATTGAGATAAAAATATATTTTTTTGTTTTACATTACTTATATTAAATTGAATTATTTTCTTTAGTAGATATGATTATATTTTTAGTACTAAATAGATATGTAAGTAGGTAGACAAAAATATATCAAAGATGGGTTATTTTAGTTATAGGTTATTTTAGTACGTGTCAACGGGTTTTATTTTTTTATATAGTATAATATTCAATTTCTTATTTTAAATTAATTAATTGATTTGTTAAATTACGAGAGATAATTATGTTACTGTTTACAATTTGTTCCTTGTTTTATGAAAACGGCAATTACATAGGCTAGTCACCTTTTTAATTTTTATTTCCTACCAAAGATTATTGTGATTCTGAAAGTGTTACTTAGGTTTTGACATCGCTAATAATGACATCATTTAGGTATTAATTTCTATCAAAATATATTTATTAATGTTTAAATAACAGGGTATACTTACTATTCAGCTAAGCTTAGCCCTCAGGGTTAATACGGGTATTTGCTCCTAATAAATAACTAATAGATATATTTTTCGCTACGTAATTTTTAACATCTGCTTACTTACTAGCTATATTGTTTTCGTTTGAGCTTTGACTAATGACATGTCTCTACATAGCATAAAACAAAATCGCTTACCGCCGTCTGTTGGTACGCATACATCTTTTAAACTACGCAACGGATTTTAATACGGTTTTCATCAATATATAGATTGATTCAAGAGGAAGGTTTATATTATACCTATGTAGGTACCTGTGCCACATGTATATTATAGAAGAGAATCCTACATTGCACATAGCAATAAAAAATAAATTAAATAAAGATAAATATATAATTATGTCATTATAATTATCTACCACAGATACTACAGATAAATAGGTATTTAAGGTACTTAAAGCTTATCAAGCAATTCGCTCCTAGTCAAAGACTGTTGACCATCAATCACGAAATATTATGAATATGTGTTTTATTTTACTTGTATTATGCGCCTACCTCATTATCGCAAATAGAAAATGGTGTACGTTTAGTCGATCATGATATTCTTTTAATTATAATTCCGAATACTACCTATTTACTAAACAAGCTGCTACAGTTTCATGATAATAGAACAGAACCCAGCCAAGATGCGATAAATCAATACTTTTTACTTTCAGACAACTGTAAAAGTGCTGTTATATTTATAAGAATGCTTTTTGGGAAATAAATATATTTTTTAATGTTTATGTGTTATTTTATTTTATCATCCTAGTTAAGACCTGATAGAACTATGTATAGGTAGGTAGATATAGGTACACTTACACATGTAACACATTTTATGCTCAAATACACCCACCCTAACATGAACAGAAACGTGTAAAACTGTGAGAAATACAGAAAATCTATATTCTGAGCAAATCCGACTGTCTCAAGTAGAAGTGAACTATAAAATGATTCCAGAGCAAAGAATTACAACATTTCTGATTAACTCTAGTCTAAAACACTCCACCATAAGAGACAAGCAAATTATGAATTGTCCTGCTACCAAAAGTTACATAACGCCAAGTTTTCCTTTCAGTCACTCGGCAACCACGAGTTCGACGAGGCTGTGGATGGGGTAGTACCGTTTATTAGAAACTTGAGCGCGCCTGTTGTGGCAGCTAATCTCATCTTAGACAAAGTACCTGAACTAAAGAATGAAAAAAACTTATACAAATCAATTATAATAGTCAAAGATCACGTTCAAATTGGCATCATCGGATACCTCACGCCACAAACGAAAAATCTAGCACCCATAAATAACGTTGAATATGAAGATGAAGTTCCAGCTATAAGAAGAGAAGTAAAAAAACTAAAAGAACAAAATGTTAACATTCTAATAGCTTTAGGTCATTCCGGATTTGTGACAGACTTAGAAATTGCGAGAGAAGTCGAAGACATTGACTTAGTTATCGGAGGTCATTCGAATACATTCCTTTGGAACGCTGCTAGTACTTCGGAGACACCTGAAGTCCCTGAAGGGCCGTACCCTACAGAAGTAAAACAAGCAGACGGGAGAATTGTTAGAGTCGTACAAGCTTACGCTTACACTAAATATATGGGAAAGTTGAATTTACTTTTCGACTCAGCTGGCGAAATAATTAAATGCGAGGGCACTCCTCTATTGTTGGATCAGGAAGTACCAAGAGATCCAGACCTTTTGAAAACCGTTAATAAGTATCGTAAAGACATGGATCGCATTAACAATGAACCTGTTGGGAGTTCCTTAGTTTATCTAAACGAGACTGGCTGCCGATTAAGAGAATGCAACTTAGGTGACTTAATCGCCGATTCCATGTTGAATTATACTAGAGAAACATATCGCGATGAATATCCCGATGTTAATATAGCAATAGTGCAAGGAGGAAGGATACGAACATCAGTATTTCATGATGGAACACCCTTCACCGTTACTAGGGGCGACTGGATAAGCGTGCTACCATTTTCGGACACATTAGCAATAATTACAATGAACGGAACAACACTCAAACAGAGTCTAGAACATTCTGTGTCAACATGGCGGACTATAGACAGTACCGGACAATTCCAACAATTTTCTGGAATGGAAGTCATTTACGACTTAGCAAGACCAGTGGGCTCGCGTGTCGTTCAAGCTAAAGCAGTGTGTTCAAACTGTGGATTTTATAAATTGCAAGACATAAGAGATGATTATGAATACAAAATCATGATGCCTACTTTCCTTGCTGATGGTGGAGACGGATATAATATGTTCATAAATCTTCCTAGACAAAAACTTTCGTACAACGAATTGGACAGTATTCTACATTATTTAAGGAAGTACAGCCCCGTGGATACGCAAGTAGACGGTCGAATTAAAATACTCAATGAAGATAAAGTTAAGGTATTTGACGTCAAAAATGAAAGACGAATGATGCCTTCAACTGCAGTAGCAATTAAGTATAGTCTGAACTTGTATTATGTACTTACTATCATAAGTTTATGGAAATACTCACTAGGATCTATGTAAGTTAAATTTGAATATAATTCAATAATAGCAATGTAGTATTATAGGGGTGATAGACCAATAATAGTATTCCATAGTATAATTTTTATTGTATCCAGTGGTAATTTATCTGATCTTTCCAAAATATAAAGACGTAGTTATTGTAGTTTAAGCGAAATAGCAATTGAGTAGGACTAGTATAATAAATCTATGATTACTAGACATATTTATTGTAGAAACGGTGATAAACTTGTAGCTAGACTAAATACAGTTTGTGGTAGTAAGCTTAACATTAACACGTATTTCTGTTTTTTTGTTTTTATTACAAAAACATCAACAGCGCCACGGTTGGGGATTTAAAACTAATAACTTGGATACAATTTGTTGCAAACGGAAATAATTAAGTACAATTTAACACCAACTCGTGTAGACGCGTCAAACGAACTTTTAGTTAACTTTTGTAATATAGGATCATACCTTTTGGGTCCCTTACTATGAAACTTTGATGGGTAATCAATAATCATCAAATAGAAAAAAAATCGGTTTGTATTCAAAATATAAAAGTATTTAGTCTAGGGTTAATGGAATAAGGCCCAAGTTCACTGACGAGATAACGGTCCGATTACCTTAAAACAGCTGTTTACCATGAATTCAGACTTCCAACTTTCGATGGGTAACGTATTATTAGTTTTTTATTCCTGAAACAGTCGATTACCATACCAGGGTTGAACTAGAAGTGGGTACCACTAAAATTTCCGCTTCCTGGTTATAAAACGTTTTTGTTTAACGGGCCGATTAGGTAACCATTTGTCGGTGAATTTGGCCTTAAGTATTGTTAAAACACGTATCTAATATGAAGTTTGTGATAATTAGTTAGTATTAGTTGGGGGATTACAATTTTAATTTATTTATTATTTTCATGCATGACAATTTTACATTTATTTTACTACCTCTTAGAAGTACAAGCATATGGAATATGTTTAGATACATGTTGTTGTGTTATAATTATTTTATTTATTATTGTTTTAATATTTATACGCATTTCTCTTACGTAATCATAAGACGGCGGTTGGCAGTTTTAATACGTGTTGCGGGTTCGATTCCCACACGGAATAGATATTTGTTTAGTGATAATTACCTACTTCGGTTTTTAATATTTGTGCAAGTGAGCTGGATGTTATGGTTTTAAAAACATAAATGCATGATAAAAGTATAGTGTGGGCCAACGTGTTTCAGGAATATTAAACATTTCTTATTAAATCATCTTTTATTTATACACATACATTTTTTTTTATAAAACAGAAATCCTTCAAATTCCGTTAAAATCATCGTTTGGTAAAATTCAAAGAAATAAAAATAATTGTTATATTTTATACTTTATTCAGAAAAGTAGGATACATACAAAATAAAGGGGCTCCTTCCCAATAAACAGTAACTACACATATATACCAATATTATGATATAGAAAATCATCCGTATCCAAAGTTTGGATACCATAAAGGTACACCCACACTTAATTTATCGTATTAAATATAATTCCATTCTTACATACACGTCGTAGTGACAGAAAACTTGAGTCATTTTTTTTACAAAAATTATTCAATTTTAGGCAATAACATCTATTAGTTTTTGGCCTACAAAGGCAACTGCAAAATGTATTATTGGGAACTGATACCTTCATATCAAAATTAAAGCGAGTATGACATATAAAAAAAATAAAATATATTCAAAAATTTTATGTTGTTGTATTCTATATTATTATAACGATTACGTGGGAGAACCTTTATGAGAAATATTAGATATAGCAAAATATTTATAACTATATATAACTGTTTTGTGTAATACACTGACGCCCGCCCCTATTTAATATAATCAGCCAAGAATGCGGGCGCAAAATCTTCATAGACAAAGTCATAACACTAATTATTTTAAATGACATAATACAATTAGTAGGTACAAAATTACCGAGTACTTGACTGCTTCTCTTTATTTTATTCCCAATATGTAATAAAAAATCTACATGTATTTGCATAGGCATAACCTTTGTTGCTTTAGCATTATATTGTAGAAATGTAGAGTACTTTGAAGAAAAAAATTAAGTGTTACCTTTATTCTGCTTTCCTGTAAAAACTATTTTTGATCATTAAAAACTTTCACGTGTATAACTAATTTTATCATCAACATCCTAAAAAAATAAATTATTAAGAAGTAGTCAAATACCCGCATAATCATAGACAATAATATTCTATCGGAACAGCCAAAGTTAATATAATACGGCCGCCAAAAATATCCTTACAATCTAAATACAATAATGTCAAAAACTATAGACATACACACAGAGAGATTAGACCATGTATATCGTAGACACCAATAAAGTTCACATATTAATATGGTTAAACACATATTATTAATACTATCGAGTGTACTGTGTATTGATATTAAAAGCTTAAAATACTTTTTGTTCGATTTATTTAAATTCCTGAACCTCTAACAGAAAATAATACCAGTCTACGATCACAATGCTTCATTCATCAATTCCATCTTTTCTTCTATATCCACACTCATCATAAGACTATGATAAGTACGAATGTTTGCTCAGCAACGTTATACACATACACACTCCTTCTTCCATATGCAAACAGCACCAATATCCCAACATCTAAGACGTTACTTTTTTACAAAATTTAGGCACCATGCTCTAAGCTTTATTTTTGTCTAAATCTAAATAGACCAAGGTTGAAATTCAAAAATGTGTGATAAGGGCACAGTTTCTTTAGGAAGCCAATTGCTTTAAGCAGGCGAAATTAATATGGCACTTCTGTAATCATCATCAGCCTATATATTGTCCCACTGCTGGGCACAGGCCTCTTCTCATACAGAGAAGGCATGAGCATTGATCACCACGCTTGCTCAAGGCGGATTGGCTATTTCAGACTTTTTAGGTCCAGGTTTCCTCACGATGTTTTTCTTCACCGTTAGTCAGTGACGTCTAAGATATACTTAGAAAGTACATATGACTTTAGAAAAGTCACATTGGTACTTGCCAGGTTTCGAACCTGCACACTCGTACACGAGAGGCAGGTGCCTTAACCACTAGGCCACCACGTCTTGTCACTTCTGTAAATTTAGTTGGAACTTTGATGCAAATTTGACACTTTAGGATGAGTTTCCTCTCGTTGTCGAAAGAGACAAACAAGATAAGTAAACTGTACCCTCAGTTGGCCTCAAATCGAGGCAAAATCTACCCGAGAATGCTATGAATAGGCAATTACCCAAATCGCGTGGAAACGTCAAAATTCTGGTCTTAAAAATTTACCTATGCATCCCCCTAATTACTAAACACAAGGCCATAGCGTAATGTAAAAGTATTGATCTACATTACGTCAGTATAACTATTAATATAACAAATGTTTAATCATATGTAGCAATGTATATCAAACTTCTTTGGGAAGGTTATGTCACTTGAGTTGCATGTTACATAATTAGGATCGTCTTCATGCCAATTAGTACAACACGACCAGTATCTTACTGTCACAGCACACCATGAATCAAACGAAATCCCCTTTTAGAGTACCAATCATCCATTCCAAATATATTTAAATTTTCAACCCTGTTAGTATAATGGACACAAATAACACACACATACTAAGTAAATATTTACCTTATGCCTGAATACAGAAACTTTAATTTTAAATGGCACTAAGCACAATCTATAGATAGAAAGACTGTACCACTTAAAGTTAGTTGGATGTTCAGAATCCAGTCATTAAACTTACAAACTTAGTTAAATTCTATGCCACTAGAGATTAGGAAATTACCATTGTCACAAACTATTTTTTATGTCTTTATTGTGAAGCAAAACAAAAATAATTATAATTTCTCACAATCAAAATCATGAAGTTTTCATAAAACAAAATGAAATTGATTAGACAAGTAATCGAACCTTACCTTAGCAACAATTGTATAATTTCAATAATTTCGAGAAAACGCATCAAAGGTCTGCCTAAGGCAATCAATAGGTAATATCAAATATGCTCAAACACACACTTATCTTAACCTAAAACAGGCTACTACTTAGCACTGTGTATGTGAACACTTATTTTAATTAAATATATGCTTACTATCTACACGACGATAAACCTGGCTCAAATAATGTCTACTTCGACATCATTATAATTTTAAATAAAATTAAATCCAAAACATAAAAACAATAAAACTTCTAACAAAATTGGTGGACTGTACTCGCAATAAGATCCGATTTATTCGTCATCTCAACCGACAACAGATGGCGTTGTAACATCATTTTCCAAAAAGACTATCGTCAAATAAAAACCGTATACATTTTCTCCATTATTACAAAAACAGTATTTCTAATCCACAGTTGAAACAGGGACCCGGTTTTTTTATTTCTAACTTTTTGACAATTGCAATGTTTTTAATTCAATAAGAAATTTAAGTTTTTGTAAGTTTTATATTCAAAACTTTAATTAACGCCGATGAAAATAAAGTTCAGAATACAAAAAATTGCACACGGCTTTGACAGTGGATAAGATAAACTTCATTTTCGTAATACGGAGAAATGAATTTAACTTTCTGTGAAATATTTAATATTTCGTATAGTTCTAATAAATTGCAACATTAGCAGCAGCTTTGGCAGTTGAGATCGCGAAAGCAGTCAGGAAATAATTTTAGTTTTTGTGTGTAAATAATAGCTACATAACATTTAACGTATTAATAATAATATCCGACTCCAGACTCCAGAGTTATTTTCGCTCATAGTTAGATAAATTTTAAAAGTTCAAGAGTACGCAAAACTCTACAACCACATATAATTATCCCTGTTATGTCCCAAGTCTCATCAATTTCGTTTTTCAAATAAAAATACTCAAATTTTCTATGGTTAAACTTATTCTAAAAATACTATTTGTGGACTAGAAACATGTGTCAAAGTCAAATCTAAGGTTAATTAGTAGAATTCAAGAGAAATATATTTTTCACAAAAATCTAAATATATTTTAGTAAGACAGTTGTTTGTGCGAATCATAAACAAAACAAAATTGTACCTTATACATACTTTATAGCCTTTATGGCCAAAAACTTGCCTCAAAAAAACTTACTTCAAAAACTATGGTTTCATTACACAAAATGTAAACCAAAACAAATCAACAAATAAACTGTCAAAAACTATAAACCAATAGTAATATCGCATGGCGAACCTTAAAAAATACGCTAAGCGTTAGTAGTTGAGTAACCAAAATAATTGCCAACATTTTACAAAAAAAAATAATGAAGTAAAAATAAAAAAAATATTTAGGCAAGATACTTAGCCCCGTGTCCAGTATAGAATCGAGAGGAAACTGACGGAGATATTTTAGGACAGGGTAACTCCCAATGTACAAAATTGCTTAAGCCATGGGGGACAACACCTGATAGAATGGCTAGACACTGTTTCAGTGCCTCCTGGCATTCAGCTGCCTCTTTGCACGGAACATAAGGCTCTAGAGCTGTAGCTAACTCACATAGGGGCTTGAACAATTTCAGTGCTCGGTCCTTGTCGGCTTTCTGCAGAGCCTCAATCACATTTCCATTCAAAAACTCATCCCTCTTATTAATAATACAATCTGGTAGATTCCTAAGGACACCCAAGCCCTGGTACAATGGCCAGTTATCCGTGCAAGCTTCACAGATGCAGGTGAACTTGTACTGAGATTTGAGAATGGCTTGCCGTTCCTCCTTAGTGTGTACTGCATGATGCGCTCTGTAAAGTGATTTAAAAACAGTATTACAAATTTTGACATTTTAATAGTTGTTAGAGGCAATAAGTTATTATATAATATTCTGAGTTAAAACTTATATTGTCAATGTATTTGTAATTGATTGAAAACATTTTATATTTGCTTCAAGGTTTCTTGCTTGCTCCTAAGGTCCATGCAGACTATTGGACTGGCTGTTAAAACATTATTATAAACTAATCAAAGCTTGCTGCAATAGCGTTTTTTGAGAAAACATAATTCTAGACAGTTCTAGATGTTTCCAAAAATATGTCTACTTTATATTGGAGCGCCCGCATGCCGCCAGCGCGGCACGCACGCCTCCTTCGCTTGGCTTGCACGCGGCGATCACCTTCGACGCCATCTGCGCCTCATCGCGGAGCACCTCGAAGTACCTATTGTTAATTACACAAGTATGCAGTTAATAGGCATTGTCTTCATACTTTATATATAGATAAATAAATAGTATATAAGACATGCATTATGTTAGTAATGTGAGAACATGCAAGAACCAAAGGAGTCAAGAGCAATCCCATTAAAAAAACCTGGAATCCACCTAGTTCAATCAAAATAATATTTTATTTAGTTTATCTCAACCTTATGTTCCATATCAGAAAACTTGATTGAACTATGAGGCTGGAAAAGAAGCAATATGCTTACAAAATAGACAAAGTACTTTCTGAAAAACGCTGGCTAATTTACAGTGTAGGTATTTAATTAAATACTAACCCATAATTATCAAAGATTTGCATCCCTTTTGCTATAGGACGAATGGCAATTAAACTCGTTTGTGCAGTGCCTAGTCTGGTGTACCTCACCACATTTGGTGCACATGAATGATTGATCAAACTCAGGAATGCATATGCACCGCACCCTATATTATATTCTTCCACATAGTTGCCATCTTCATTCTCTACATTTGTTGTTATGCCATGCATGTTTGTTGGAGCTGTCATGAGGTGGCGCATCAAAGTATCAGCTGTAAAACTCTTAATTCTTTCTCTTAAAATAAGATCATCAGTTTTTACAAAATTAGCCACAGCTAAGTAGTGCATAAGTATGGCAGCACTGACAGCCTTCTGGAATATATCTGACACATCTCTTTTCTCAATATTTGTAGACAGTGTGTGAATTGATGGATAATATTTTGAGGAATAAAGCCAGTTCTCTCCCTCACGCTTACATCCCAACTGTTCAACATTAGTATTCGTTCCGGCAGCTGATATGGTGCTAAATACTTCGACCCAATTGTTATGTTCAGTTCTAGCCCTGATAGTGATTCTCAAAGCAAGCAATTCTAGTTTGGTGAAGTTTCCTTTGATCAGGCTCGCAATTAATGGACATTCAAAAGAATGATACTGTTCCCAAGCCTCTGACACACATGGTCTGCTGCAGTACATGGTGACACAACAATATGGACAAGGATATAGGTTAAATGTTCTGGACAAACAATGAGCACAACAGATAGTGCACTGTGACTTCAGCAATACCCTCACAAATGGATCCTCTTGAACAATCACTTCACCAACTTCTATATCCTTTGTTGCAACTACATGTCTGCCCATGTCTGCAGTATATACTACTGTCAGTTTAGAGCTTGCATCTAAATATTTTTTATTTTTATCCTCACCTTTTAATGTCAATACCTCATCCACAAGTGCATTTTCATTTTCTAAATCTGGATCTTTCTTTTCTTTTAAACCATCTTCACACTGTTTCTTTCGTTTCAATAGTTTATCCCTTATTGTAGCAGGGTATCTTAGAGTAAACACCATTTTAATATCTTCTAGGCATGCCTTATATTCTCTCATAGCAGCAAGTACTGCTGATCTGTTAGCAACAGCTAAGCTGTAAGTTGATGAAGTTAAAGGTGCATACATCAAAGCCAAGTTATAGTATTGCCATGCTGAGAACAGGTCTGCCCGTTGGTAGACTACGTTGCCAAGGTTACGGTAGTAATTAGACGAAAATTCACATTTGTCTTCTTTTAAAATAAGTGGTATGATCTTGTATCTCTTTAGGATATCATACACATAGAATACTCTTTGAACATTGTCAGTGAGAGATAAAAGATCGTTAGAAACATCTTTTATTCTTTGATCGGCTGTTAATTCCTGCAACACTTGTTTGTAAATACGATCAATAGTCAAGTTGAGGTTATCAAGTGGATACATTATTGATTATTTCAGTGTTCCAAGAAGCTTGGTGAAAGTAGTGCTGTTGCAATGTCACACTTCGCGACGCCCTTTATCGTTATTAATTTAGGATGTGAGATGGTCTTCGTCATTGAACAGAGGCTGAGCGCTCAGAATATTACACTGGACAAATCTGAAAGAGGTAAGTAACTTTCCAGTATAAGTAGATACATTTCAATAAAATTCAAAATAGGTATATTGTTTTATTTTCAATAAACAGATAGACTTGAATAAATTCTTGGTATTTATTGCAGTACTCACCGATGTAGCAACAGTGTTATTCCATCCTAAACTGCTAGACGAGTTATTTATACCGCAGCCGGTTGCCACTCACACACTTATAAAACAACTACTTCAAGACATATCCGCCACTTCAATTATGAAACTGGACGATTATTCCATGAGCAAATTGTGGGATCTTATGACAATGATCTTCAAATGGCAATTGTCTGTAGCGACGAACCAAAATATTTTCGACATCAGCCGCCGTCATTTGAGAAGTGTGGCCATGCTTATGCCACAATTTTACCCCAAATGTATTATTGAGCAAACCATGAGAAGATTCGAAACTTTATCTCAACAGTTTACTGATGATGATTATAAGTGTCTAAACAATACTCTTATCCTTTGGTTTTCAGAGTATCATGCTAAAATTTCTGTTCTTATAAGATTAGGATTGCAAAGAAAAGACGGTACTTTTAATTTGCCTTCCACAATTGGTACAAATATTTTGAATAACCTAGGAGAAAATATTTACAAGTATGACAATAAGAAAAATCCAATCGAAGAATTTGAAAGCCGATGTGCTGACGAAACAAACGAAATAAATTATATTTTAGCGTCAATAGAAAAAGTTCATTCCAAGAATAAAATAGAGTTACAGTTGCCTATTGAGTTTGGAGGAGCAAGTTCGAAAAGAAAAACTTTGGAAATAGCTAGAGATATGCAATTTGAAACTATAGATACCAATGTCAAAATAAAAAACACTGATCTTACTTTTATACCTGATATTCCTAAAACTCCACAGGAAGACTTATTAGAAATGTTAGGAACAGGCGGAGATTCAATGTAATCTTAGTAAGTTCATCTTCAATGAGTCACATAATTTGCTTCCGTTTAACTTTTTACACGTGTTGAACGAAATATTTTATACTAACACTAAATTATTCATAGTTTCCCTGTAAAATAGGACATGTAGAAGTAGATAACGCTGGCAACACTGATATATATCGATTCAAATTCAATTCATCTTCCATCTTTGCACGCAGCAGCTCATCCCTCCCTCCCCTTCCCCCTCGGTCGGTCTCGTGTCTCGCTCATGCACCTACGCTCAATCATCTCATGTCCCCGTCCGTCATCGGCGTCACCCACCCAGTACACCACGCGCGGCGCGTTCTACCCTCCTTTTGTAAAAACAGCGAGCCAAGTTCGGAAAACCGGTTTTAATATTTAAATATTAAGCTAAAAAAATGTTCTAGGATTTTTGTTGACTTAAAAATAATACAAAACCCACCTGCTTTAAAAATAACTTACTAGTCAAGCAGATACCTTTAGGTAAGTATTTAAGAATGATATTAATAAGTAACTATTGTTCAAAATAGGTTAACAAAAAAAGCTTTGAATTTTCGATAATGAAATTTTCACTAAGTAGTGAGAAGGTATTTTTACTTTGTAGCAAGACAAACTTTGATTATAATAATACAATCAAGCAGCTTCTTTACTGGACTTGGCCCATTTTTCACATTTATGTTATTGCTGGGATTTTAAATACCTAGGTACCCTGTTATAAACAACTGGTGGAGACTGTGGAGAGGATGGGCGGACGGCCCTACCTGGCGGGTATTTATTAAAATCCACTTTTATTAGAGTTTACGTAATTAAAACGGACGGGGCAGACTTGTCGGCTATCGATATAAGTAAATGTAAGCTTAATATGCACAATACAATGATATTAATACAGTTAAATAACTACAATGGATTGTCACTGTAGTGTAGTATCAAATATCGTGTCGCTTATCCGCCAGTACTTTATAGTTATACAAACGAATCACTGTCTAGCTATTTTAGTACATTGTTTGTGTTAATCTTTTGTTTCGCGGAATTAAGGAATGTGTCACATATAAGGTAACGTACAGTGAAAACAGACTAGAGCACTGTTCATACCTACCTACTCACTGTTTTGTGAGTTCTCGATAGGTTCCTTTCATGTCACTTTCAACTATAGTGTGTACCTTGACTTTTTAATTACGACTCGTAACCCATTTTGTTCTAATTCTGCCACAGAAATTAACAAAATCGCGTAAGGATGGCGTATTCATGCCAATTTTATGCTCTAAGTTTTAATAATAGGTACCTATTAGTTTACACCCATGTAATGCGAACACGAGAATTGTCCCGACATCGGCAACACGAAGGAAGTGTTGATGTGTTAACAGCATAGAAATTTCTCTCACATTTTGTCGCAATTTCTGTCGTAGTCTAAACTTATATTAACTGAAACTTGTACCTTGAAGCTATTAAGAGATTTTGGAGCTTTAGTTCATATTGCAAAAAAAGTATTAATCTGTATAATTTTTATAGTTTTAAATAAAAAATAATTTTTCATTTATAAAAATACTTTATTTCACACATCACAAGTTTCGAGACCCCATACCGAGTACAGGTTACAAACACATCTTTTTAATATATTTCTTTACACAAAAAATGACTTCAATAAAAAACATGACTTAGACTTTATCAATAAAATAAATAAAAAAATGTGTTTGTATTTACAATACGTCACAAAAAGTTAATTGCATTGAAATGCGAATACAATAATAGAAACCAACTAATTCTAGTTCTTTGAGATCTTATTTACAAATTGTATTTACATTTCTATTACACTTAATATTTAAGGCTAAAGTAAGCGGGACAAATGCAATCATCTAAGTTTCATCATTTCGACATTTTGATACCGAATTTCTGTCGTCATTGAAATGTTAAACTTATTTTGTAATGTAAATGATGCCGCGTCAAATATTATTTCAGTTGCCTAACTATTAACATAATGGATTAATTTTGCTAAAATCCTAAACAAAAGCAAAGCGAAACCCATTATACTATAACCAACGAACCACTTATGTCTACAACAATTTAAAAACCAATATCATCTTAAAACGAATCGTGATACTTTGGTATTTTTTTGAGAAAAACGATAACATTTTCATGAGTCAATAATTTTGAAAGATTGATGTATCATGTCACTTATAATATATTTAAGTCACGTTTCTGTCAACAACAACGACAACAATAAAAGCAAATGGAACTATATCTTTTTTTTATTTTATTCCCTAAAAATCCTGCTGTTTTAAATAATACTATTTCTGGAATTAGCTTGATTACTGCACACTTGTTATAAATACTGTTTTGGCTCTGCATTTGTGATATAAAACTGAAAGTTTGGCACAGATTGGAGGACACCTAGTGGAGTTGCGTTAAAAAGAAACGAAGAGCTATACAACACTCCCGATACTCTATGCTCAAGTATACTCGGTCACTATATCATCAAACCATCATAGATTTATTTAACAATAAGTTTGTTTCTCTTGATATTTTTTAACCTTTCCACTACTAATTTAAAAAAATGTTTAGTTGATATTTTAAGAAACCAATAAGTATATATATGTTATATTTATGTTCACTTTTTATCTCTTATCGCATGTAGCAGTTACTTTTTATTAGTAACTAGCTGTTTCCCGCGGTTTCACCCGCATCCCGAGGGAACTACTTAGCGCACCCGGGTAAAAAGTAGCCTATGTTGTTCCTCAGGGTCTATTCTATCTCTGTACCAAATTTCATTTATATCGGTCTAGTAGTTTTGGCGTGAAAGCGTAACAGACAGACAGACAGACAGACAGAGTTACTTTCACATTTATAATATTAGTATGGAAGTAAGGATAGGTGTATCACGATGTTGGTAGTGTAATAAGTACATTTTTCTGTATAAATAATTGTTAGTCATAAGATTATGCTACTGTTTGTAATCCCGAAATATAATAAAAAATAAAAAAACCAAATGTTGAATAGTCTGTACCATTAGACTTTAAGAAAAATGAAAACAAAATCATAACCTATTTTGTTCAAATTTTTCCACATAGATAAATAAAACGGCATTAAATGATGAATGGTGATGTTTAGAGTATGTAATTGACATAATTGC
Source organism: Pyrrhia umbra (assembly GCA_963891755.1). Taxonomy (NCBI): domain Eukaryota; kingdom Metazoa; phylum Arthropoda; class Insecta; order Lepidoptera; family Noctuidae; genus Pyrrhia; species Pyrrhia umbra. The sequence continues at coordinate 4,114,163 of OY982934.1, read as the reverse complement.
GCCATCCTTACGCTATTTTGTTAATTTCTGTGACAGAATTAGAACAAAATGCGTTACGACTTTTACATTTACATTTTTCTTAAAATCCATTGGTACTTATATACTAGTATAATACTTCAGGGTTTAGCGTTTGAGTACCAAACAAGAAAATAGTATAATTTTACTCAAATTTATCGCCCGTCGCTGATGTAAGTCTTTTTAATCGTGCAATATTATACACGCTAACTGGACCCTGGCTAGTTTGGGGATTACAAATTAAGGGGCGAGGGCTGATGACCCACCCTCAATAGGTTACAACATAATAGCTATATGTACCTATAGTTTGTTATATTTGTCTTGATATAATCCAAACACAGTTGATGATCATCAATGATGTCATCTTTTTTCGGAGCACCCTGGTCAGCCCTACCACCTTGCTGACTGGCTAATCTACCACGATATAAGCTATTTTTATTTATTTTTGGCTAATACGAAAAAACAAACTCTGTTCAATTTGTCTATGTTCTTGTGATACGTAAATACGTCCATATATATATATATATACTTTTTTACCTATTTCGCAATAAAATGGGTATATATCATACTGGAGTACAATAACAAGTTATTATATTAGGAGCCGTGTTATACAGCGCTGACAAACACATTTTGTTGTATTTCTTATGTCCAGTGTCAATAAATTATAAGTCTGAAGTTTGAGAAAAAAAATGGGAACTATAAAATGAAGGGTGGAAACAAAATGAACCTACCTAAATAGCCAACTAAAAAACTTTTGAAACTGCCGTCAATTGTCAGTTATACGTATTACTTTCGCATAAATAAAATATCCGAGTACTGTAAAAACTTGGCGTCAAAAATATAACTAAGATTTGTATTAATATTACCTAATTGAACCTCAATTTACAAATGATATTCTTAACTAAACTTAGAGCATTTATAGCCAAGATTTCTTCTAGACTAGCTTTCCGCCCGCGGATTCGCCCGCGTGGACAATTTTTTTTACACCTTGGGTTACATTATTCAAGTTTTAGTAGGGATCCCTAAATATTTCTGGAAATAAATATAGCCTATGACACTTCGTAAAGATGTAGCTTTCTAACGATGAAATATTTTTTTAAATCGGTCCAGTAGTTTTTGGGTTAAAACCCTACAAACAAACAAATCTTTCCTCTTTATAATATTAGTATAGAAAACCATACTCACCAAACGTTGACTGAAAGTAAGTATCGATTCACGAAAAGGGAACGCGAAAGCGAAAAAAAGCGACGCACACTCGCCAACGTATACGTACTCTCACAACCATCCTTTCGTCTCTCGTCAATTTATTAACTATTTAACGTTACAATACACCGATACGGCGAAACAATATCCTCGTTGAGTTACCAGGTCAAAGAAGTTTCGAGAACTTTGTTGTATTTGGTTGTTTTATTTAAATGTATCATTCCACATATTTTTCTCGACATATGCCATGTTGCCATAGTAAATTGAGTTCTGCAACATTTTGTCTGAATCATCATACGAAATAGCCTTTATATGAATAAAATATTTACCTAATCTGTGATATCACATGGAAAAACCGTCGCAAACATCGTGCGAGACCTCTTCGTATCCTGGCAACCTGTTCTCTTTCTAAATGCTATAGAAACATGGAGTTTCTCGTCGCGTTCGGGGAAAAGCTTTGTTCGGGCAACATGCTGGCGTCCCCGTACACGGGCGCGGTGGGCCCGCTCGACGCGAACGGGCTTCGGGACCAAGTTCGGGATCGACTCAGTCGGGGTGACGACTCCGGCGGTAGTACGGTCTCATTCGGGTCGGTCGGCATCCTGATTGGCGCTTTCCGCTGCATTCTTTGTTGTACTGCAACAGAGATCGTTTGGTTAACATTTTTTAGGGTTTCCTAGTCGACAAGGAACCCTTATAGTTTCGCCATGTCCGATTGTCTGTCTGGCCGCGCAAATTTTTGTTCGATACGAGCATCCCCTTAACTTTTGAATGGCTGTTCTTAGAAATGTGAAAAAAATCGCAGACAGCACATGTAATGAACTTACAAGGAAAACTATCACGGCTTAGTAGGCTTAACCGGTTTTTTTGACATATTCTTTATTATGGGTACACAGAAGCCAGAAGTTTTGATAACCAGTCTTACTAAGGAGTATCGTGTTACCCAGAAAATGGAATGTGAAGGTCAGATAGACAGTAGATCAATTTAAAACACTGGCACTCGGCCGCATCCTGTTAGACTGGAATCCGATCTGAACATAGTTGGCAAAGGCTCGACATATGATGAGCAAAAAAATCTTACTGTATAAATAGGCCACAAAGGCCGCGGCAACAGTGGCTAAGGTCGTCATGTACGGCTTGATGAGAGAGAAGAGAGCGCCCAGTAACGTCCCGCAGGCGACGTCGCACTCTCTCTGCACGTCCACGCGGAACTCTTGCGCAGTCAGCTTGGACCGCACGGTCACCCAGCCGTGACCGCAGGTGGACGCTTCGTTTGTCACTGTCACTATGATGTCACCTGTGATAATAAGGGAATAATGATAATAAGCAGTAAGAACTGAATGAATAACAAGTATTAAATCAAAAATTTAAAAAACCCCCTACGCAAAAATGCTTTCAATCATTTTGGATAAGTGCTGATACTCTTACACTGCTGGACCGATATTAACCAAACATAGCTAAGAACCACCGTAAGAAAACTGGTCAAGCTTTAGCCAACAGATCTAACTCCAAAAATGAGAAATTATTCAATGATGAAATTTTCTAGAAGCTCAACAGATACACTTTACATTTTACGTATTTGAAATTACAAATAACTGATTTCCAGAACAACTATCGATGCACTGTGCAAATGATTCTTAAGAAGAACATAAGCCAAATTTTCAGCCACTGAACGAGTAAACTACGTAGTTAACCATATATCACTTACCACTATCAACATTGGTGTCCAACTTCAGTCCCGGCGAGGGCGTCAACCTAACAAGCTTCAACGCTTGCGGATGTCCGGCCACAGTGAATGTAGCCGGGGGGCTCAGTAGCGACACCTTGTGCGTGGACAGGCGGATCTGAGGCAGCAGCAACACTTTGGTGCAAGCTCTGTATGCCCCCCACTCGGCACACAGTTCCACTTCTGAAGATTCCGTGATCGGGGTGGCTGGGATAATTTTGCAGCCCATTTGTCCTAAAAAATTTAAAGAAATACAAAACCTTATTATTGTAAGCTCATCCTAAAGTTGAAAAATCTAAACAATGTTTATGCAGAAAATAAATAAGTATTATATTTTTTTGCATTTTGACAGATTCATTCTTAAGGAAAATTTGTATACAAAAAAAAGGATGGGCGGGAGGTGTAACGCGGTAGGTCACAGGTTACGGGCGGGTGAAATTGCAAGACACGACTAGTCATTTTATATAAAAAGTCTCCCCAAATACTGCAAGACCCGGTACAAAACGGACTTTTAGAAGTCGATAATTCTGCGAATAATTTCAATAATATTTACAAGGTACAATTATAATTCAGCTGACTACGTTAGTAATGTACAATATTAAATCATTCCTTACCATTAATAACATCTAAAACAGGCACAGCGGTGTGTGGCGTTTTAGTCCTGCAACTGTAGGGCAGTTCGATGGTAGCGCCCTCGAGCGCGTACCGCTGTTCCTCAGTACAGAGCATAGGGCCCGATGTGAGGCCGGTCGCGGTAAACGACAGCGGCACTAGAGCTGATGGCCACTCGCCGGGGATAAACTCCATCTAGAAGGTGAAGATTATAATATTAAAATTAAAATGTTCAATGTTATTTGACACAGTCGGTGGCGAAAATGACTAATGAATTTAATAAATGTTTTGAAAAGATGAATTTAAAGGTTTTCGTTGGACATCTTAAAATAAAGCTCTAAGGCTAGAGTGAATATGGTTTATCTATTCATTAAAGTTAAATTCTTAATAACATTATCGCCTACCTACACAGAGCTAAACGCAAAGCTCCTAGCGGAAAAAGGACACAACCCTTTTATTAGCTGCGTACAGTTACATCGCTGTCGCTGTCAAGGATGCATCAATGTATAGCAGTGAAGACATACGCTTAACTTCAATAGAAAATATTTAGTCACTGAGTCAACCTCCTGTATCTTTCACCACCACTTTTATTTTGTTCTTTTATCACCACATTTCATATTACCTTGTCCAGTTGAACTTGGTGCAGCGTGTAGACGTTGTGTGGGCGGTCCAGTCGCAGCACGTGTGTCGCGGGGGTGTCTCGCGCGAGCAGGGCCAGCGTGACGTCACTGCCGGGCCACAGCGACACGCCGGCCGGGCCGCGCCACCCTACGCCTGGCAGGCACACTGCCCAGCCGCCCGCCACTAAACACGAACATTGATCGTATCTCTCCATCGAGCCCAAAGAGCAATCCTGAAGGTCGCTAGCTTTCGTCCATTCAGATTTCCCACCCACCAGCTTTACAGGGAATGCAAAGTGCTAACAGTACGCCAGTTATTTATTTTGAATATAGTACTACTCCAGCATGCTGAAATTGGTTTTAGCCCGGTACCTTCTGGCAAACGAAGAAAGGATTTAGTTTGCACTAACTCTCGGACGAAACATGCTTTTACTAACAGATTTTATTTATTTCTAGGACCTTATATATATAACAAATTTAACAAACTGCTCAAGATATACAGTGTTAGCTCAAATAAATGTAGTATAATGCTATATGAATACCTACAGACCCTCAACTACACAGATACGGAAAAAATCCTAGAAGTGTTAAAATAAAATAATTAACTTAGTAAGTTATATAATAAATAAGTAGTGGTAGTGTATAAATTTAAGAACTTAGGACAGCTTGTCCTTGCTTAGTCTTAAATAGTTATATAATATATGTTTATTATTGTAATATTATAGCCATCAAATATTCCTGTCAGTGATAGCCTGAAACACAGGTTTAATTAAACCTAGTTCGGGTGGTCCCAACATTAGATTTAAAATGTAATTTTCGCGGATTATATTATGTATTAGTCTAGATTAAGTTATTTTTTACGACTGTAATTATTAAGATTTTTATTACTATACATATATAATTGCTATACTATATATTTGTGATCTATGTTTTTAATAAACTTTTTTTTTTTTTTTTTTATTCCATTCATGTAAATTTTTCCGGGATGAAAAGCCATAAACTATTTACGCAATAAATCATGTTAATTCGTTGCAAAGTTGATGCGTGAAAGATGGATAAATCCAATAACTCATTTATAATATGAATATTGATGTAATCCTGGAGTAGGTAAAAGTTACAAGGATCATTACTATCGATATTTCTTTTTTACAATATTTTCACAACATTACTATAAATCCGAATACAACTGGAAATTAAATCTGGAATGTTCGATGACAAAAATAATTATTTACTCACCTACAACCCTGTCAGCTCGCAGGTCAGTCCCGGTGACCCACACTTCGTCCTTAACTGTGACGCCACTGACTGACCCTTGGAAGGTCATGAACGTGCCTGCTGTGTCCAGACTAGGTATCAACAACTCTGTTCCCAGGACACTGTGAAAAGAAAATGAGGGGTGGAGAATGGAAATATATTTTAAATTTTCAATGTTACTTCGAGTAGTTTTTGTCATCGCAATTAGTCTACTGCCAGTATAACATCCAGTAACATATCTTCTTTCTATGTTAATTTTTTTATGTACCACTTTGACAGATATGTGATATTCATTAAAAAAAGTACTTTTCTGCTGAAACGCTTGTGAACACACTCTTATTTTTTCTCTGTTCAGTGTTCGGGAAGTCGTTTGTTTTTACATTTGAAAAGTTTTTTTTCACGATTTTTAGGGGTGCCGATGATTCACCTCTTCCCGCTAAACCTTTGTAAGACTTTATTTGAAATCTTTTATCTACTATATACTTAATCTTAGAAAGTGGTAGGAAGAGGGGAGATCAACGCACCCCTCTCCCTCTTCCTTGTTAGGAGGCAGTCATCAACTACATGCATAAACAATGCAATATAACTTGTGACAACAGTTCTGCTATGATCCTATGAGGACTTCCGTTCCCGAAATTCATGATTAGATCATGACAAAAATTCTCTCCCCAAATTATTTTGCGTCATATCGTTATCGTTAAAAAAAACATTGCTCCACACTAGGAATTTCTCCTGTATCGTGGTTGCGTTTACTAACATTCATTACACATGCACAAACACCCAGATCCGGATCAAATTTAGTTGTCACACACAGGCTACTCCCAGTCACAATGTCAAAGACCATTTACTATATTTTTTGGAGGACACTTTTTATGGTACTTGTTTTGTTCGTGTGTTTACCTGTCTGTCAGCTGTGCAGGTCGCGAGTGCGCGGCCACCGGGCCCAGCACAGACACGTTAGCGTGCGGCGCCAGCAGGGCGCGACCCACGGAGTTCCGCATCACCAGGCGGACGCTGGTCTCGTGCGGCTCGCCCGACGGCTCGGCTGTGCAGTACGCCGGCACTGCCACCTCCACGTGGATAGCCTGGATGATATTACCGTTTAGATATTTTAGTTCCGAGTCTTCAAAGAAATAAAAAAGGTTTTTTTTTGTAAGGGGTGTCTTCTCCACTCTTAGGAGTTGATATCTAAAATCGATAATTATTTGTCAATATCGATTTGTGTGTTTTTATTATTCGGTATCATGGCTAATTTTTTTCAAAAATACTTCAAGTAAAGAATCAAACCACCAGTAATCCAAAACATTGAACAATTTTATTTATCAAAATAAAAAAAAAAGTCTTGAGCAATATTAAAGCAATACTTGTTTTTCGTAACTATCAGAAGTATAAAAGACCTTGTCCAACAGTGGGACAATAAGGGGTTCAGAATAGAAAAACTAAAGATCCTTTATAAAACATAAATCAACTCACCGTCTCTCTATAAATATTATTTCTATCATCTCTATGCTGTGCTAGGATCACTCCGTACCCTGGCTTAACAGCAGTCACCTCCCCAGCCTGGTTGACAGACAGTGCACCATCGCCATAAGCCTTCCAATTTCCTCTGGGTAAAGACTTGAGCTTGATAACGGAGCTCACGGCTAACGCAAGCCTGTCCCCGGAAGACAACTCCTTGGATAAACCTTCAACGGATGTCCGGATGTCAGATAATCCGAGAATCTCGATTGTACTATCCCAGGAACGAGTTTCAGCTGCCTGTATCAATTATAGAAAGAAGGTCAAGAATGGTTGGAGTCGCATTTTATGAATGAGGAACAACAATATAATCTAATCAATGTATCTGAATCCATTTAACATACTTATGCCCAGTTTTATGCAAGGGAGATTACTTGTCTTATTTTTATATTGAACTTGCTTTTTCTGTCTGTCTGTCTCAGGGTACTACTTAACACCCAGATAAAAAGCCTATAACTGTCTCCAGGGTCCCATCTATCTCCATACCAAATTCCATCTAAATTGTTTCAGCTATTTTACCGTGAAAGCGTAACAAACTCACTTTCACATTTGTAATAATATTTCGGAAGTTAGGATTATTCTAGTAACTTTAATATTGGCATAAACACTATCACTAAACATAGACTCATGGACTAAACTTATACTGGACGATCAATTCTCACCTGTCCCATATTCCGTACTCTGACATCGATAGTAATGACTCCTGGCTTCAGCGGCACTACTCGCACCGACAGACCTTCGGCAACCGATCTCTCAAGCATATCTGTAAGGAAATATTATTGTACTAACAGCCGGTTGAATAAAAAAAAAATGCGGTTACATAAACGTGAAACAGAAGAACTGTCATTCAACATCTGTCAAAATGGAGGATAAAATTGAATATTTATGATTAACGTTTACTTAATTATTACATCTATGTATTGATATCATAAAAAATATTAAAAGTAGGTATACTAATTATTGATATCATGTTTTGTGATATCTGTAAAAATACGAGTATAAATTACTAGCTTCTGCCCGCGACTTCGTCCGCGTGGAATAGTGGTGCTCCGCTCCTATTGGTTTTAGCGTGATGAAATAAAGCCTATAGCCAATAAATTCAATTCAATAAATGGGCTATCTAACACTGAAAGAATTTTCAAATCGGACCAGTAGTTCCTGAGATTAGTAGCGTACGCAAAAAAAGTAACTTTTCTGGTTGATTTATTACACCTTGTGTCCGAAAAACCCAAATATCTTATGGAACCCTATTTTTTTCCTAAATAAAATTTAGCCTATGTTACTCGTGGATATGTAGCTTTCGAATGGTGAAAGAATTTTTAAAATCGGTCCAGTAGTTTTTGAGCCTATTCATTACAAACAAACAAAGTTTTCCTCTTTATAATATTAGTGTAGATAAATGATAAAAGTTAAGTGTAACCGGCTGTAAGTGTTTCATCCGCTTCCATAACGATCTACCATACGTACCATCAGCGTGAGTGGTATAAAGACGAGCGGCGGCAGAGTCCCGCAGTGACCATGAGACTCTCGGCGTGGGCTGCAGCGCGGCCAGGGCCCCGGCGGTCAGGCCGCCCGCCTCCACCCACACGGGGCCCGGAGACCCCACTAGCAGACTCTGCGTCGCCGCCTTCACGCGCACGCCCGAAATCGGAATAACCTGCACACGTAGGAGAGGATACAAACAAGTTCTTACTAATAAATTGAAATGTTGTCGAGTTTTTCAAATCAGGTTATGCCGATTATATTGACCAATTTTATTGACGAATTAATGCGATATAAGATAAAGGGATAACATCAATTATTAAGTTTATTTTAAATATAATTATTAATTTGTTGGTATGGGCCATAGATACCTGAAATAATTTGTTTATTTATTACTTACTGACAATACTTATTTATATTTTAGACTTAACTCACCTGAACGGTTACTGGAATCATTGATCTAACAAAACATCATCTTTCGATAGTAGAAATGAACTAATGAATGTACGATGAATATGTTACCTCAACTTCACATTCCGCGCTCGCCATCTCAACATTGCTAATGTCGGTAGCCACGAGCTTGATCCGCGACGTTCCGATCGACAAACCATGTACAGAACCCGACGATGTCACCTGAGAAAATAGTTCCATTAACGATTTCAAAAAGGAATGAGATATTAAAAGGTGTACTAGGACAATTGCAAGTAAAAATAGATCCAGCTAAAGCTGAGTAATGGTAGTTTATATATTCACGGAATGGATAGAAAGATGCTTTTGAATTATTTTAATATTAACACAAGTGGTGATCAATGATCAAAGTTCTATTGATGAGGTAAAGTTATTGATTGTTTTAATATAAATGTACTCTCTATTATCACAAATCTTTGTTTTTTCTTTTAAATTAATTTCTTTTAATTTGTTTTTGATGTATCGACACATGTGACGTATATACGCACCTCGACGTGGCTGAGTCCGGTAAGGACGCGGTAGTGCAACGCGGCGAGGTGCGGCGGCGGGCCCCCCGCGTGCCGCAGCTGCAGCCGGGCCCCCGGCGGCACGCGGCCCACGCGCGGCAGCACCGACAGCGGCGGGAACACCAGCACCTGACAGTCGAAATGTTACTACTGAACTGCTAACTATAGTTAGTACTTTAGCCCTAATGGTACTTACAAGCCTACTGACTGACAGACGTATGACATCTGTACTAATCTGTAGGTAAATACGTCAACAGCATCTCTTCTTTGTGGGTTACCTTATAGACCGAAAGTTTGCATTGAAATACAAGTGGCGATATGTTAGTGTACTTTTGGCATATCCAGCACTAACTACCATCATTTTATATACTGATTAAAATAATAAAACTGGCTTCTCGTGATACAATATTAGGTTCTTCGGACCAATAATTGAACCTTTCCTTACCAAATGATATCACTAAAGGAGTCTGAAATAGAAGTTATTAGTAGAAAACCATTAGTGAAAAAAACGATCAATCAAAGGTTAAGCTGCGCTTGGCGCGGTCGGTCCGTGGATGGGTGACTATCTATGACATAACGAAACGGGTAGTCAGAAGCCAGAAAGTCTGACAACCAGTCTTACCAAGGGGTATCATGTTACCCGGCAAATAAAAAAAAATAAAACTGGGTTGTGGAGGTCAGATAGGCAGTCGCTCCATGTAAAACACTAATAGCCAGCTGCATCCGGTGTAGACTGGAAGCCGACCCCAACATAGTTGGGAAAATGCTAGGCAGGTGAGTAGAAAACCATTACAAAATCAGCCACTCACCTCAACCTCAGGACTCCAGACGCCTCCGAAGAGCGCCCGAACCTTCCCCGCGCCCTCCTGCAGGCCGCACAGCGCGCGGTCCCGCACGGCCACGTGTCCCGCGGCGCGCCACTCGGGCCGGCGCCCGGGCGCCAGCTGGCGGCGCGACACGCCCCGCACCAGCGCCGCCAGCGGCACGCACGCGCCCACGCCTACCGCGCGAGACGTCGACACCTCCACGCTGAGGACCTCCTCGATGTGCACCTGGTTGAGTTCACAGATAGATTTTTTATGGCTTTATACTAATAAGAAAAAAAAACTATTTCGTTAAAACTTAGGGGCTGTCCATTGTGACGTGAGGCTCGAAAGGGGAGGAGGAGTCCATAAAAATTCATGAAATATCACAAGGATATATTACTACACCCTCCTTGGGTGTAGTAATATATCATACCAATTAGATGATATTGCTTATATTAAATAAAAAAAAAACTTTGTAGGTTCTAAAAATACACACGATATCGAGGGGGGTAGTCTTAAACCTCACCATGTATCACTCACCAAGGAGGAGGGGTGGTTAAAAAATGCCAAATAAACATCACGTGGTTAATGGACGGCCCTTTACGAATCTAAATCAGATTTTTCCTCGACAGTGAAATTTATATTTTTTTTACTATAAATTGAGGTTGCTATAAATCTTTGGTTTGGAGGACAGTTTAATTTCAAATTTAAAAATAAATAATAAACAAGTTTTTTTAACTTGCGATCATCTTATCTACGACCTAGTAGAGTATATTTTTTGTACAAATTAAGCTATTTACTACTAAAATCTCCTATCTGTAGTTCAAACTCACCTCAATCATCTGTTTCTCTCCCTGAACACATAGATCAGTGACCACCAGATCGTAAGACCCTGGTCCAGGTACGGTAGCTGTGAGCACACCACCCTCCACCTCTGCCGACACCCCCTTGGGCGCTTCGACAGCGTAACGACCACTGCCGCCTGTGATGCTCGCTATGTTGCTCACTGTCTCGCTCTCCCAGGCTATGTTCACCTACAAAAGCAATATGAATTTCTATGATAAAACTTTTTTACACAATAAATATGAAAAAAAAATCTCCACAAAAAGAAAAAGCGACTTCATCAAATGCCCAGCTATGGGCGGAGCGAGAGGAAGTATCAGACTTAATGACTAAAACCCATTTGCGCTCCTTCAATTGACCTTTCCGTTTTTGTATAGCTTCATCTCTCTCTCTCTCTCTCTCTTCGCACTGCGACTCACTTAACGCATCATCATATGTATTTAACGTATCGACTGTTTTTTATTTTCTACGTCACTTCATCCGCTCCTACAACGCTGTGAAGTAGAGCAAATAAAATTCTAAAAAACGATAACTACTGGACGCACGATTGCTTTTTGCCCTTCACACATTTCGGCCCGTATTTACTTCACAGCTAGATGGGAACACTTACCCTTTCTCTAAACCTATAGTTATCACTAATTAAACAGAAACAAGCATTACAGCTCGGCTCCCAATAACATAAAGTATCACCACACTGTAAGGATCAGGGAGATATGCCACTTTAAATTATTTTATTACCTTGAGCGGATCGCATTTCAACGGAGCGACGACTCTCGCTTGAATAGAGGCTGTGGCATCAGGAATGCTTGCTTTTAATAAACCAGTCCATCCGATAGCTAGGTCGTCGGCTACTACAACCTATTAAAAAAACACAGGTATAAGAAACACTGGCAACACCGAACATTTTCGTGTGTGTTGGATTGATGCGCCATCTTTGAGCCAGCTTATCGATTTTACCAACAATCGACTAAGATTATTGACTTAAAGAGCCAACATTTGCTCCAATATTGGCCCTAACATTTGTCAATAAATTGTTCGCCAAGTTTAAACCTAGACTAAATCACTTGACGTTTGTTTTAGTTTTATTTTGCGTAGGTACTTTTTACGATTTGTCAGTAAAATTCGTTTGCGAAATAGGCTTTAACTATACATGAAATTTCACTTCATTCATAACAAACACCAAATACAAGCAGTACTTACTTGATAATACTTATAAGGAACAGGTACGGGAACATACTCCGGATGCGGTTCAACAAACAGTCTGCCTGTAGCCTTGTACTGTAAGCCGGGGTGATGGGGTTCAATCTCCCATGACATCTTGGGACCATTCTCGTCGAGAAGTTCACGTCCTATCGCGTCTAGGAGTGTCACTTTCACTGATAACTCTTGACCGGGACGTAGCCAGATTCTAGAGAGAATTAATTCTTTATTATTCTTAATTTAAATACTTTTTATTTAGTCTTTTTTTTTGTATGGCATCTCGCAGGTCAACCTAGAAGGTTGGGCTTGGACTAAACTTGGGCTTGAGTAAAGTATTTATGTGATTACTTTTTGTTAAATAATACCCAATAAATTAACTCAATTTATTAAATTAAAAATATAAAATAAACACATTTTAATGGGCCAGAGGTATAAGCTCGTAAGGCTGTCTCCCATAAAATATTTTACTCTTGCTAACATTATAAATTCGAAAGTAAGTGTATCTGTAAGTTTTCACGATTAAACCGCTTGAAATTTTGTATGGAAAAAGATTGAAATCTGAGGAAAAACATAGAATTATTACTCAGTTGTACATGGTAGTTTCAAATAATAGTAATCTATTTACATACTTGGGTGGGATAGAGCAGTTCCCGGGCGTGTCGGGCGGCTCGAGCCGCACGCGCGACACGTGCGGTGCGCACCGCGCGTCTAGCGTCACTGACTCGTGTTCTTCGTCCGTTTGCGATGTCAGGTCGATACGGGATTCTCCTTTCTGTTCAAAAGATTTTAGATGGAAAATTGATATTACTTCGGTATGAATGAACATAATTTCGTAAAAAAAAAATATTTTCATAAATCTTTGACTTTGTGCCATAGAACCAGCTCATGGCATACCTACATATTTTTATGTATGTATATTGTAAAACTTTTTATTTATTTTCCCCAACTATACACTGCTTGTTTTTTTCTTCATTGCATTATGGACACACTCATTCAGTTGATAATCTCTGTAAATATTAGTTCCTACTGTTTCGCAGCTACTGGTAAATATTGTAATATTTATAATGGTATTAAATATAAATCAACTACATACCCTACGGCATTTGAGGGTAAACAGTTGTACGTCAGGATAGCGGTGAGGCGGTGGACCATCGCGCGCGGTTATCTCGGCCACCCGAGTGTCGTGAGACTGCGGGATTAACGCTTCACCTTCAGCGAGAATCTGGAGAAAAAAGTTGGATTAGAATAGAATAGAATATTCTTTATTGCACACAAAATCATGGACAAAAATAAGTATCATACAGTAACAGTGTTACAATGGGCGGTCTTATCGCAATCAGCGATTTCTTCCAGACAACCTTTGGATGGACAGAAATTGTATGTACTGGGGAACGTGGCTAGTCTGCAGCAACTAATTCAATATTTTAAACATAACAATAAATAAATACACATACTTATTGAATATATATTATATATAAATAAATAATATATATATATATATAAAGTCGGTGTCAAAAAGAAAGTATATAATGACTGCTAAATTGACAAATAATGCTCCTTAACCATTTTTTTAAAAGTATTCAATGATTGGGCACGTCTGATCAGAACTGGTAATGCATTCCACAGGCGAGCAGCTTGAACAGATTAGTGTTGAAATGTATGAATGGCATATGATTAGTCTCCGCACTAGTGATGTTACCTATACGTCTCAAGGACGCACAGTCGAGAATTAAGTAATTGATACAAAATTATTAAATTGCAATTTTCATGTTAATTGACTTTTATAATTACTAATAGATTGCCGACAGGTAAGTTCCATGCAAAAGTCCGCTAGTGGTGTCGCCGACACGTCCGCGAGACAGCGCACTGTCGATACTCCGCGAGTACTTACCGGTAGTGTAGCGCCAGGCAATGCGGCAGCGTGAAGCGGCCACAGCAAGCTAGGGGCCGCGCGCACTGCCACGCGAGTGGTGTCGCCGACACGTCCGCGAGACAGCGCACTGTCGATACTCCGCGAGTACTTACCGGTAGTGTAGCGCCAGGCAATGCGGCAGCGTGAAGCGGCCACAGCAAGCTAGGGGCCGCGCGCACTGCCACGCGAGTGGTGTCGCCGACACGTCCGCGAGACACGCGTACTGTCGACACTCCGCGAGTACTCCACGCACATTCTAATACGCAGCATGCACCATCTGTCAAATCAAATATAGCGATATAAAAATAGTATCGATAGAATTAAAATATCGATAAAAACAGGCTCTATGAATGTTGTACTGGCCTATAGGCTGCATCCATTTTGCCACAGTGACATTTTGTGGCTCAGGACCCTCAAGCAGAGTGACAGCAAATGACCCACAGTTGCACCTGAAAATTAAAGTGAGAGTAAATTGGTGGATTTATAAAAACCTAACCATATTGAACGTTACTTTAAGCTACACTTAAAAAGATTTCCCAATTTTAAGCGGTTCTTAAACGGACATTTCAACAATTTTGAGATTTCAGTATTCGGCAATAGGACACTAATGTCTGAAGAGTCTAAATACAACACTCATAGTTTAGGTGGTCTACTTACGTATGGAAGTTAAATAGTTCGCCCGTTTCGGGGTTGGTCGCCGTGACGGCTATGTGCAGGTGATGCGGCTTGCCGACGCGAGCGTATCCTGAACTTGACACTTGTAGCATCTCGAACGGCGTTGACAACACTCTATAAACAATATTTGCATACTAATTTCTGCTTATATCTAAATAGATACGAATACGTCATGGATTTAATTTATTCAATTGCTCATAAATATTCATCAACTCGTCACCATCTTACCTTCCAATGGCTTTAACATGTGGATACTTCTTCAACTGCACTCGTACACCAACCTCGCCGATCCCCCGTATTTTCACCACGCCGTCGGGCGTTAGAGAGAGAGGACCAGGCCCTGTCTCACTCTCTATCTCCGACCACACGACCGGCTCATCACCACCTCCAACGTGTTTTAGAGTTATTTCTCTGAAAATTAAATATTCAAGTTAACTTTTGGAAACAATGGCATTAAATTAGTAGCTGCTAAATAATTACTTACTGCAAATTGTCTGTCCATGCCACGTAAAGATGTGGAGGTACCACTTCTAAAGGATCCACAGCGATAGCTGAGACTTGTCCTTCTACCTACAAATAATAATACATATTATTAATTGAATATCTAGTATATAATACTTGTACATAAAAATGAGAATTGTAATTTGACGAAACACAATTAAAATCGTAACAGTTTAACATTTTCTTCGATCACATTTTCTTTATTCATATATAAGCCTATCTAGCCCATATAGGCTTTCCCTATTAGAAAGAGAAGGACTGACCACAAGAGTGAGGCCAAAGTGCTCAAGGTGGCATCAGTCGTGTATACTAGATCACCTACACTTTTACTCTTACATACCATAAATGTATGGCAGTTATTCTAGAAACATAGAATGAGATAGAGAATACTTTAATAACATACCTTTCGGGACACACTCCTCCCAGCAATAGAATGCAACCTCGCAGTTATAGTCAAAGATCCCGCGTTCTGAGCAACCGCGTCAGTCAGCGTTCCATTTTCCGTAGACCGCAACAAGTCCACATTAGCTTCCCCTTCAACCGCAAGCCTTATCAAAATCTGGTCACCAGCAATCAGTGGGTGTCCTTTATCGTCTAACAGGACACAGTGTACCACAAACGGTTCACCCCTTATTAATAAGTTTGTGGGACGTAGTGTGACTCGTATGCTGTGAGCTTCTGCGACGGTTAATGTTCCCGTTGCTACCTCAGTGGCTCCGGACATGAGGTATACGTTCGTAGTGCCTATCTGTGCTCCTCTGACGAGGCTGATAGTGTCTTCTAGAGAAGCTATTTTGGTGTCCGGAACCTTCAAGAAGTACATTGTTTCTGCTATGTCTTGGACCGTAAGGCGGCCTGCCCGGGCTCGTACGACCCTAGAAAGTAAGTTTAATAATAAAATATAGTTTAACCTAAGTATGATGCATTTTTTATGACTGTAGCATAAACACCTCCTACTAACATTATGAATGGAATCAATTTTAAATACAGTGAACCATTTTTTATGAGACAATGACATAGATACTTTTAATCCTTGCAATATGCACGATAAAAAAATTGAGGAGCTCGTGGCTAAGTAACAGCCGCACGGTTCGACCGATCAAAGGTTAATCTGCGCTTGGCGCGGTCGGCCCGCGGATCTGGACTCCTCCGTACCTCGGAAAGCACGTTAAGCTGTTGGTCCTGGCTAACATTTGTAGATCTTTGACAGTTGTTACGGGTAGTCAGAAGCCAGAAAGTCTGACAACCAGTCTTACCAAGGGGTATCGTGTTACCCGGTAAACTGGGTTGTGGAGGTCAGATAGGCAGTTGCTCCATGTAAAACACTGGTACTCAGCTGCATCCGGTTAGACTGGAAGCCGACCCCAACATAGTTGAGCAAAGGCTAGGCAGATGATGAATATGCACGATAAAAAAACATGAATGATGCCATATGGGCCCGTGATTCAGTTAAAACAATACTTAATTTGACTTACTTATACCGCAGCGTATCGCCCGGCGCAATGCTAGCCACAGCGGGCATCAACACCACACTGGCTATGACGTGCAGGTTGAAATCCGTGCAGATGTTATCGAGGCACGCCGTGACCCGAGACTCGCCCATGGCCTGACCGTACAAGAGGACAGAGTGGGAGTGGAGACCCCTAGCCTCGAGCTCTGTAATTCCGCGAGGCGCTTCGTAGTCCGTGTCCCGCCATCTGACTAGACTGGAGAAAAAAAAAGTAATAACCTGATATTTATTTTTTTATTATCAAAGTAAACATTCCAATATATGTAAATTTTACCAGTTTGTAATAAAATCTTTTTTATTTGCCTGTATTTTACCTAAAATGTTTGAATAGCCACAATGAGCCAATTGCATGTTTGAAAACTAGTTTGTTTGCCAAAACTAGTGAAAAGAGTCAAGTAGTAGCCACGGTAAGTTTACTTACGTAACCAAAGGGTCTTCACCAACATTACTGCCAAGATTCTCTATGTTCCATGTGAAGCTTATTCCTTCAAGGGTTGAGAATTTGTTACCTAAAACAATAAGAATATGTTAGTTAGAAATAAAAGCAATAGATGTAAGGCAATGGCTTGGCCCAATCATTGTATTTTGGTCCTTAGTTTAGTAAATTTAAATGCAATTTTTGTATGTTTATTATTTTCGTTTTATACTACATTATTATGTAATGAATTTAAGAGTAACTTACAATGAACTCACTAAACACAATAATCTGGTGGACTTCAAAGACAAATTGTTATTATCAAAACCGGTTAAGCCTACTTAGCCGTGATAGTTTTCCTTGTAAGTTCATTACATGTGCTACGTCTGCGAATTTTTTCACATTTCTAGGTACAGCCATTCAAAAGTTAGAGGGGGGGGTAACTCGTATCGGACAAAAATTTTCACTTAAAAGCTAGATATTTCGCAAATGGCTCGCTTAACCGAAAAATGGTCTTCACACACCCATAATATTTTTGAAAGACCTATCTAACGATACCCCACACGAATGGGTACGCGAGAAAAAAAATATTCATCCCTACTTTACATGTTTGGGAGCTACCCTAAAAAAAAATATTTTTCAAAATTTTATTATACCACTTTCTCGGCGTGATCAATATACATATTCATACCAAATTTCAGCTTTCTAATAACAAGAACCACGGAGCTATGCCGCGGACAGACAGACAGACAGACAGACAGACGGACAGAGCGAAACTATAAGGGTTCCTTGTCGGACTACGGAACCCTAAAAAAAGTAGAGAGGAACCCTAAAAAAAGTAGAGAGTAAGCCTAATTCCATGCACAAAATGAATTTTAATGCTGTTTTCTTATTATCTTTGAAATCTGGTAACTGACACTATCTCTATTCTCTAATAGAGTGAGCAATTAAATATTAAAGATAGTAATTGTTTACACAATTAAAACCTACCTTGATCATCATAGGCAACAACTTCAAAAGCCTCCGGTGCTTCTTCCAGAAACAGGTTCCATGTTGTACTCATCACTTTAAGTGACTTTATTTTGTCTATGTCCACATCACCACGGAGAATCTAGATAAGCAGAGAATTAAAAACTCCGATATTGATAATCATAAATACTGTACCTGTATTAAATTGTATATCATCACTTAAGTTCTAACATCAAATACCTCATTTTTGATATTAGGTACTTGTAGGATTGGCAAATAGACACACAATAAATTAAATTAAAAAAAAAGGATAATAACATTGTTTTCTCCTACAAAAAAAGGATTTTATCACTGACAAAAATTCTTTCTTAGTTGTATAGGTAATAACAGCTGACAGTCTAAATTTCATTATTCAGGTCCAGCTGTTTTCGCTGTGTTGATGAGTCAGTAATCAGTCAATCACTATATGGGGTTCTTTACATAATATATACATTTTTATAATTCCAAGCACACAATTGTTAGGTATCTATGCAAACACATTACACAGTTTTTCTATAAAGTTGCGAATAATGGCTTATGTTGTGTTAAAACTTAAGTGAGAGTGAGGGACAATGATATTTAAATACACTGATAAGTGAAGACATTAAAACATAATTCAAGCTATATTTACACACAAATTAAAAAGGTGGTTTTAAGATTTCTGTTTTAGTGGTTAAACCATTCATGTTATGCAGTAGTAAAACTACTTTATAATGTATTTGTTCATAATAAAAATATTCTTTTATTTGTATCTTTCTTTTATACAAAATATTGTATGACAGAAACGCTACAACATTATTATCAGCTGTTTGTATTACATTATCATTCAAATCTTATCAGCAAACACATCAGATAAAGTGTTAATTCAATAACCTCAGTTGAACGAGATTACAATGGTTGTTGCTACTATATGAATGGGTTGTTGGTTATATTTCCCGCCTTTTCGTATAGTCGTAATTTACCTCGCCCGTGTTGACCTCCTCGGCGAGAATGATGACTGAGCCAGGTGGAACACATGACTTGGAGACGGAGACGCGTGCTGCTCGAGAACAGTGGCCTATAGCATCATCATACAGCGGCTCCAAATCTATGATGTCATCGCGAGACAAACTCCTACAAAAAAGCATTAATATGTCACACACTGGACATCAAACAAAATTAACTCAATCTAGATATGTTCTCCTCCAAGACTTACCATGTGTAACAGCCTCCTTCAATGATTTCAAAGGTAAAATTTATATACAAATCCTCGAACCAAGGTAACAACACCCTTGGAGTGTTTATTTTGGCTCCATCACATGAGCACCCAAGTAAACAGAGTAGTGATAAGAAAACAGCAGCCTTCTTAGTCTCCATGCTTGTATTGTATTAGATACATCAAAACAATCTAATCTTTAGCACTGTTTTGAAAATCTAACCTATAGATCGGCAAATCGCGCATTTCATTCAAACTTTTGACAGTTCTCTATGCTATGGTTATAGTTTTTAAAGAAGATATGTTTAGAGTGAAACTGAAAATAATCAACTATTGCATAAGTGCAGTTTTACGGTAAAGATAAGCTCATGAATAAAAATGGTTCTAAGCGTTAATATTTTACAAGATAAAGGATTAATTAAGTGGTATTTCTTTGCTTCTTTCCACAATAAAAGAAATCCATCCAGGCATTTTCATAATTTTTTCAAAATTTCAAAAACTCATTATATAATAATCGCCTAACGTAACACTTTTGTGCATTAAAAATATTACTATCGTTATAACTACTACTCCATTGAAAAAAAAAACACAAATAAATGTCAAAATGTTAAATATGGCTGCTGTGTATTCGTCATGTTTTGTGTCGTATTTTACATTAATTTTATAAATATATGGCAAAATGATAACGATTAATAATTAAAGTGAGACAATACTAACGCATCTGAACCCTAAAAAAATATTGGAATAGCGCTTAAGTGTCAGAAATCATCATGTCTTCAGACAAGGCTACTGAAATAAAAGGCAACGAGATCGATAAAATCAAACGTCGTCATAAAACTGACGACACTGTTATTGCGACAGCGGCAACAAACAGTGTTGAAGATACAATGCAATTTGCGAAGATGGAGTGCGCGGATGAAAGCGCGGGCAAGCCCACGGAGCTGTGTCTTCAAGGCAACACTCACTTGATTTCTAGCACAACGAGTAGTTTGGCCGATACGCCCGGTGATTCTGGTGTTTTGTGTTTAGATAGTGAGGCCTCGGAGGCCACCAGCCAAGCGCTCATGTCGCACAGTCTCATAGGGGCCGAGGAATTGGCGTGTGACAGTGTTTACGACGCACCACCTTCATGCTCTCAGGATATGATCAAGAGTACCACCAGTAGCATTATGACTCGCAGTGATATCGACAATCAAAACATTGGGGTGCCTGATGATATTGTGCCAGAATTGATAATAGAGACACACAAGAAACCAAACACTTATGAAAACTTGCCAGATTTAGTATTAAAAGCTTTAGAAAGTGAAAAAGGTACGGAAGAATCTCGAAAGCCTGCATTGAGGAGTGAACCCAAGAAATCTTTGTCTGAAGATATTGTGTACAGGAGAAGGTGTCGTAAGAAGTCACAGAGTGGGCCAAGTTCTCAGAAGAAAAGAGTGTCATTCCATGAAGATATATTGAACAATACAAAAACAGACAACATTCACATTGAAAGAGGTTTCATATCGTATGGGCCGGACAGTTCATATTGTGATCGGTTCAGACAAAAGAATAACATTGTTACTGACAGGTTTTCTTGGTGTGCATCAGGGGATAGGACTCCGAAGTATGCAGCTGATGTTGCTCAACAGACTATGTCAGATATCCTAACTTATGGTGATTCTAAAAATGACAGGAGTGGTATATTTGAATACTGTCAGAATTATGATAAAGAAAATCAGGACAATAATAATGACAAAGACAACAATAATGAGCCCAGGCCTACTGGGAAACTTTACGGATGTGACTCAAACAGCTCAGATTCTAATTTCAGCTGTGACTCTGAAACTTCTTCCAGTGATTCATCCTCATCACATTCTAATAAAACTGAAACTTCAATGTTGCACAGAAAATGTGACAAAGCACAGAAATCCTACTCCTGTGATGCATTTGAAAACAATGGCCATGTCGCATTTATGAGGAAAACATATTTCTCCGAAGCTGACATTGATAAGTCCACTGATAGAATGAAAATGCCCCTTGAAGTTTCACACAGTCCAAATACAGTGAAGTCTGTATTGAAGAAGAAACGCTACATTACTACTAGTATTGTGGAGGAAAGAAAGTCACATAACAAAGTACTAAATCTACTAGATGCTAACAACATCATAGATTCATTAAAGAATTTTTACAAAAACTTCAACTTCAATTTTGCTCCAGAAAAAGGCTTGCCTGAAAATAGTTTGGAATTGAACAATGTTGTTGAAGCTTTGCCATGTGATGTAAATCATAATAAAAATCTTTCTAAAAGCTTAGATTCAGGATTTCAGGCTGAAGATGAAGATGATTTTGTTGAAATCAACCTTAATGGTCAACCATTAGCAACAGAGAAACAGAAGGAGATAACTACACCATCCAAAACTACAGTAACTGGTGATAGAACTCCAAATGAAGGATCTCCAAGGCATAAACTCACACTCAACATGAAAGCACAACTTGATAAGAAACCTAACAAAGCTGATCTCCCACCGCTTAGCAAATATGTTGTGAACTGTGAAAGTACTGTCTATGAACACAAAGGAGTCTCCTACAGCTATGTCCATGATACATTCCAAACAGCTTTTGATGCACCCAAAGAGACTTTTGTCCCTATACCTGAGACAACACCAGTTAAAGAGCTAGTAACAAGCTCAAGTAAAGTTGACATCAATAAGTCCACAGATACTGACTCCTCAAGTAAGACATCAACACCCAAAAGACAATTCAACAAAAATATCCAAGATGAGACTGAGCAAAAGAATGGCATTTCTAAGCATTTGTCTTCCCCTAAGAAGCAGAATGTAAACAGATACAGTCGTAAATCGGCGTCAACAGTGCAGAAACTGAATGACGAACCGGCGCAAGTGAATAGCGACAACTGTTCAAACACCGACAACTCGACCTTGAAGGGGGCCGAAGACTTCAACGACGACTTTTTCGACAGTCCCGGCAACCAAAAGCTACAATCTAACAAGTCGGCGCTATTGAACCGATATCTGAAGAATGTGTGTCAAAGGAAAGACCTTGAACTCAAAATAAAGAACAATAAGTTCTTTCAATTTAAACTTCGAATGGAGAAACATTTTCCGAGCATAATACTTCCATTGAAAGAGGTGTCTGATACATTCCATGTGTCGGCTGATCGGATGTCGAGGCTCATAGACAAAGAGGTGATAGAGAACAAAAGGCTTTCTGTGAGGCTGTTGACGGCTGACGAGCCGTCCTACTTCGATAGTTTCGAAGATAACGTGGCCATTGAGTGCAATGAAAAGCTCCGACTACAAATATTCTCGTATCCTAACGAAACTTTAAATAGGGTAATTATGTTTGATTACTAAATCGCAAGGCAATTTCGTTCACCGTAATACGACCTTGATTACGCGATGTTTTGTACAAGGTACTAATTTAGCGAAAAAGTTTTGAAAACCTTTTTAATCCATTAATTTGATTGAAAGGTCAAAGGCTTGTGTTATAATTCAAATGTAGACTTTTTCTATCGACCTTCACTTAATCTTTTGATGTTCTTTCAGATGATGAAAGTTAAGTCGCCGTATAGCATGGATGATGGGTCTTGGACACCTCTGCTAGTCTTTATTACTGACTACGCTCTGTATGTAGCGAGCGTGAAGCCTGGGGGTACGGAGTATGAGATGCTGTGCCGGCTACCCCATAACGAATTAGATGCTATTGTGGTAAGTGTCATTTTTATAGAGAAGTTTCAAATATTTTTTTTTTATTTGTGTTTGTCTAGATCGAAATTTGGAATGGATTTTTTTTAACTAAATCACATTTTCGTCGTCTTTGCATTACGGAAATAGTAGGAAAGGTTTCAAAAATAAAACAAAACTAAATACATAATATTTTTAGTTTGTTTTTTTTATAGATAAAAAGTAAAGCAGGGTCAATAATATCTTAGTGAGCGTCATTATCTATTCATAACTCCAGACATGTTAGCTCATAGTTACAGTTGATCTTAATATCGACCTCTGATGCGACTTGTTTATGATATTCAAATCAATGCCCTTTATTATGCAGACCATTATGTACACGTTCATTTGTAAATCAATTGTCTTTTTATTGTTTTGTTTGTCTCACAACAATGTTGATTGTTGGGATGTTTGTGTTTGAGACTAAATAAACTACACAAGACCAAATATTTCGCGTGCCGCGGTGTATTCTTCGACCGCTGGCCATTTATGACTTCGAGGTGCCGATTGTCACCTCTATTTGAAAACGTCGGTCCGTTTAATACCAATATTAAATTTAGAAACCCTATAGAACTAGTAGGTACTAACTATACGATGGGCAGGACCTATGAGACCATAAAAGACCATAAGGGTTCCTTTTTAACCCCGAAGCAAAAAGAGGGGTGTTATAAGTTTGACGTCGATGTCTGTCTGTGGCATCGTAGCTCTCAAACGGATGTACCGTTTATTTTTTTCATTTGAAAGCCAATTTCTTAGGTTTGTTTTTCTTAGCCAGTTTCTTAGCTATGTTTGGTTAATATCGGTCCAGCAGTGTAAGAGTATCAGCTCTTTTCCGAAATGATATAAGGCATTTTTACGTAGGGGGTTTTTAAAAAAATATATCTTGTTACCATTTTGAATTATGGACAGGTTTATTTATCTACTAGCTTCCCGCCAGCGGCTTCGCCCGCGATATTTTAGCTAATGGAAGCAAAAACTTGACAAATTATATACTAAAACCTTCCTCATTAATCACTCTATATATTAAAAAAAAACCGCATCAAAATCCGTTGCGTAGTTTTAAAGATTAAAGCATACATAGGGATATAGGGACAGAGAAACCGACTTTGTTTTATACCATGTAGTGATTAGTAGCGGTTTCCCGCGGTTTCACTCTCGTATTGAAGGAACTACTTCACGCACCTGAATAAAAGAATAGCCTATAACCGTCTCCAGGGTTCCATCTATAATTTCATCAAAAGCGGTTCAATCGTTTTACCGTGACAGCGTAACAAACAAGTTAACAATCAATCTTACTTTCGCATTTTTTATATTAGTTAGGAATTTGCGGATATCAATTCATATAGCAAAATGTTAAGTGTAAATTGATGAGAAATCGCATCGTACAACTTCTTGGCTAGAGTTGTGGCGCAGTAAGCGTGGTACGTGACCCCCCATGTGTTAGACAAATGCATAATTATTATGAGTCACCTCACTTGGCGCCGCACGTTCCACTGTCCGTGTCGCCTGTGACGTCACAACGATTCCCTATAGCGTCTGTCGTCGCAGATTTAAAATTGTAGCCAGGATGTCGCGAAATACATCTATACTAATATAATAAAGCTGAAGAGTTTGTTTGTTTGTTTGAACGCGCTAATCTCAGGAACTACTGGTACGATTTGAAAAATTCTTTCAGTGTTAGATAGCTCATTTATTTAGGAAGCACCACTATTCCACGCCGACAAAGCTAGTGCTACTATAATTATGTATCATATTGTAAACATGAAAGTACGGATAAAAGGATGTTTGTTTGTCATTCACGCAAAAATATTCCTGGTGAACGAATTTGGATAAAAACTATCCGATATATTAGTCTGACATACCAAATTCCAACTCAATCGGTTCAGCCGTTTTCTCGTGAAAATAACAGACAGACAGAGTTATTTTCGGATTTGTAATATTACTCGCGAACCATCTTCGCACAGGTGCAACGCATCTATGAAAATTGTTATTATTCTTTGCGTAGCTTAAAAGATCTTAGTAGCGGGATGGGACTTTGTTGCATACTATTTAGAGATAGTAAGAATAATTTTCTGCCCACAGGTGGGCCCAGAAGCTCAATACATCCAAATTCTGGACATCGCCGGTAACATCGCCTGCTCCATCATCACTGGGGAAGCGACCTTAGGAGCTCGCTTCGCGTCCTCCCTCGAATGGAGTGCTCGGACGTCACCGCTGAGGATCCAGCGACCCCCAGCTATGATACCACTTGGGTGCCGGGAGTTAGCAGCCGCAGTGGCTAGGAAGAGGCATGAGAAACGGGTATGTGTGAAGAAAATAAGACTTGCTAGAGAAGTAGCAGTTTTTTAGTGCTTTTAGGTAAACAATAATTTTTATTCAGATTTACGTGTGCCAGCCATTTATTATATATGTAGATAAGCTATTTGGGGACTTTTTTTTTATTAAGTTTAATTCACAGTCTGAGGTAGTCGACCTAACAATCTTATTGCAAAGATAAACTTTTGTTTTGTCTGACCTTGTTAAAATGAAACAATAACAATATTGTGATAGAGACTGATATGTTCACATGTAAGCTATTTAATAATGTGTTGTCAATTGTGGATTATATCGGCTGATTTGGTTACATACTGTTTTCATGGTCATTATATGATAACAGATCTCATACATGCAATGAATATTTGGACTAAATATAAATTTTCAATTCTATCTCTTAGTTATAAGGTCCAAAATAATTATTTCTAGTTATGCATGTCAACGTTATTGTTACTATGGCGACTTAAACTCGATTTTTTAATCACTCGCGTCCCCATACTACTACCTATCCTATAAGAGTTTGAATAAGATTAGCACGCAGACAAGGATTTAGGTGCAACTTAGAACATTATTACTTGATGATTTATATGTATATTTCGGATGCTTATCCCAAAATGCTAAAACGAAGGAAATTATCACAACTTTACTGTTCCAGATACCACAGATATTATTCTACGGGCGAGTGTGCTCAGGCGATGCTGGCGACCGACTCATAGAGGCGCCCGGCGCCTTCGCCCCGCCGCTAGAGGGGTACCTCATGTGCAGGACCGATAGGAGCCGGCGGTTTGAGCCCTGTTACTTCTTGCTCAGGTAAACAAACCAACCAACCCTGATAACTATCAGACCTGCTAATTGAAGCTCAAACGCCTATAATATAGGCATGGAACTGTATTATGCAACCAAAACATACCTAATCGGTACCTTTCCCACTATTTAGGGTCAATATTTTTCTTTAAAGACCTCGAGGAGGAGCTCGTGGCTAAGTAACAGCCGCACGGTTCGACCGATCAAAGGTTAAGCTGCGCTTGGCGTGGTCGGTCCGTGGATGGGTGACCATCTTTGTCATAGCGAGACTCCTCCGTGCCTCGGAAAGCACGTTAAGCTGTTGGTCCCGGTTGTCATTTGTACATCTTTGACAGTTGTTACGGGTAGTCAGAAGCCAGAAAGTCTGACAACCAGTCTTACCAAGGGGTACCGTGTTACCTGGTACCTGGGTTGTGGAGGTCAGATAGGCAGTCGCTCCATGTAAAACACTAGTACTCAGCTGCATCCGGTTAAGACTGGAAGCCGACCCCAACATAGTTGGGAAAAGGCTAGGCAGATGAGATGATCATGATTTTTCTTTAAAGACCCACACCCCTTTTTGCCCGTAGTAGTGACATAGATGGCGTTACATAAGCCTATTCTGTCTGATTCTATATTTGAAGATTAGACGAAAAAAAATTTCATTTGAAATTGAAATAAAATGAACTACTTTAGCTTACTTTTTGTCCTAAATCCGTCAGTTTATTCCGTAGAATTCTATTAAAAAAAAACGTTTATTCCTCTCCAGGGCCGGAGTCCTGCACTGGGGCCCCCACTCCCCGGACGGCACGTCCCCGCTCCCGCACAACATAGCGCTCCGCTCCGTGCTGGGAGTGCGCAGGCACCTGGACACCTCGCGCCGGCCGCACTGCTTCGAGATCGCGCTGGCAGACAACAGCAGGCTGCTGCTGGCCGCCCCTGATGATGCTACCGCGTCTTCGTGGCTGCAGAGTCTGTTGTTGCATGCTGCTCAGGTGAGAATCTTGTTGTAGTAAATAGTTAAGGTTTTTAGAGGTTTGAGACTAAACAAATCAATCACGTAATGTAAGGTTTTACATTTGGAATTAAAGTTTTATCAAGATACTACATACATGTGTGTACATGTATGCAATGTGGGTTTTTTGGGCAGAAACCTTGGCAATAAGTAGAAAACCTTAACAATGTATTATCATAATCGAAAGAATGGTTTAGGAATTTTTTTTGGGATTGGAAATCATCAAATTTCTCCTCTCGCTGTCTGTCGGCGGAGCGGGAGAGTGCTCCCTCCTTCGCCTTTTGTGTTCCGGGACCGCAGTAACGTAGTTACGTTACGTGAACAGTTGTTCAGAATAATTCCACAGTCCCGGCAGGCACTGGTTTAAGAACGCTTTGACAAATGTTATATATAAAGATTAAAAAGTTCTTTTTTTGCATACTCTTTTCATGAAATATCTAAAATAACTTATTAAAATAAATCTCTACATTTACAATTTCATAAGAAAAAGGTAGCTAAACACATATTCAGGTACAGAACAGTTTTTCATTTTTCTTCCCATCCCTTGAATCTTGAAAAACTTATCCTGCAACTCTTCGGATAACCAACAACATTTCTTACTATCTCAAAGGCTCTCGAAGAAAAGGACGGTGCGAAGAAGTCCAGCGAGCGCGCCGGTCCGCCCCCCGCCTGCACGGTGCTGGTGACTCCGTACGAGGTCATCAGCGTGCGCGACTCGCTCGACCTCGCCTTCGTCACGGGAGCCGCCGCCTACCTGAAGGACAGGGGCTCTGATGCACTGCTCAAAGGTACGTTGAATGTGGGCTTTCGCTAAACAGTGTAAACTATCGAATCTTAGGTACTTAAAGTGGCTTGTAATTTTATACCATCGCAGTTACTTTTTAATTTCAATGATATCTTAAGGCATTCAGGCTTCGATCAGAATTAAATAAATTTCCGATCGGCGATTTTTTTTTACAAAAGCTTAAACGAGACCACAATGAAAACAAACTACAAATTAAACATAATAGTCACAGCTAATAAAAACTTTTAGAATAACCGTGTAATTTATCGACGTTTTGTATCCATTATTATACGTTTTACATACGTCATTTTTAACTCATTTCAGAGTACATAGAAGAGATGCGGACGGACATCGAAATCCTCGCTTGCGGTTCTATCAAGAACTTAACCGCTTTCAAAATACCTGATACTGATGAGAATTGGTGCTGCTTGGTAAGAAAAATCATTTAAAAAAAATACAAGATTGTCATTGCTAAAGGCTCAGCTGTCTTCAGTCACATCCACATCATGAATAGTCGATGTCGCTCAGGAATACTGTAGCTTTTTAATCACTAAGACAGATTTTACTTAGATATAAGTTGTTTTAAATACAAAGGCGAGACATATTCTTGTTGCCAAAAATAACAGTAGCCTCGGGCGCAGTTTATGGCCAATAATAATGTTTATTTATATGTTAAATTAAATGTTAATATGTATGTTATTGTCGTTCAGGAGTGGAGCGTGTGCGAAGCCCGCGAGCGCGGCGCTGGGCTGGCGCTGGTGCTGGCCAGCAGCGCTGAGCTGGAGAGGTTCATAGCCGCGGTAGAACAAGCCTTCTGCGCGCTCACTGTAAGTTACATAACAATGTTACCCCACTGTTACAAATATTCCAATTGATTGGTTGACATTTATGACTACTGATATTGTACGGCCTATAAAATTAAATTAAAGGCCATGTATTTCTTCTGAGATGATTATACATTTGAAAAATTCTGTCTCGAAACATTAGGAACAACAAAAATACTTCTTAAGTAAACTCAAGTAATATTTTTGTATAAACCAGCCACTGCGATTCGATAAATTAACAACTTCGATTAGACAAATTAACTACTTTGATTCGATAAATTAAATACATTCGAGTATTTTTTAATATTTTATAAAATACTTCTATATTGTTTTATAGTGTGAACCATTCCCGCTAAGCGTGGTCGAGGCCACGAAGTCCGCGTGCAGTTCAGCGCACACTAAATATGAGGCCGCCTGGTCGCACATGCTACCGCAACAGTAAGCGACCACACAGTGAAGCTACATCACTAGTGGTAACATTCTAGTACTAGAGACTACGCGGTACTAGGGATGTGCGATTGTTATCGATAAAAAATTATGTACTTGCAACGTGAATTGGGTAGGTGTTTGTACTTATATTGTATATGAATATACTGTTATAAAAATGAGGTAATGTTTGTGTAAATGACATATGATATGTATTACCGCAATGTAGTTCCTAGTAAACAGATATTACCACTAGAGTGTAGTTAGGACAGTTTTAGAATTAACAATAATAGGAAATGTGAATTTTGTTGTAATATATAATAAGCGCTTTTTCGTCACGTTCGTCTCAACATAGAGGACTTAGTGATCTTAGTATGGATATTATAAAAAAATAATTTTGCTTCTTGCTCTTAGCGACACCATATAGTTCTTTACGTCACAGGAAAATAAATTTCCCTTTGCTCTTTATATAAGGCTCCGTTTAAACATCAGGAATCGCTAAATATTATAGCTTGGGCTGGACGTAAATGTTCATATCGATTTACGGTAATTTTCAATAACTTATCTGAAATAAAATTAGATTTACTTACTAGAGATAGATTTTTGACGTTAGTTGTATGGACATTATGTAAAAATTCTATCTCTAGCAAGAAAATGTGCAGATAGATAGGTTCTTAAAACTGGCCGATAGTTGCTCATTTTTGTCCTTTTGTCAGAAAGGGACAATACAGTTCGATAGCTTAAAGAGGGTGTTACTGTTTACACAAGCTGACTGAAGACTTCACTACTTAAAATTAGATTCAACCAATCAAATGGATCTAAATCTATGCTCAAAACAATATCTATGCTTGAGCACCAGTCTGTCATACGGACCAGCTCGTTACGGTCTTTGATCGGCTATATGGTGTTGTTAAGATATCGATAGAAAAATCACAAATACTCAGTTTTATTACAATAACTTTCCTCGGTGAGACAGATAGAAAGGCGTGTTGCGAGCACAATTTAGTTAAACTGTATAATATAATTATGCTTCTTGGTTAAAAGTTTCGCTCGTGTTTAGCTAATTCCATTGATTTTTGAAGCAGACAACTATCGATAGTTTTCTTGAACAAAGGAAGTCATATTTCCTTAAAAAATTACATTCCAAATAGTGTTGCATCTTCGACTTACCAAAGACAATTTAAAAAAAAATATCATCGTCGTTTGCTTCAAAGCTCAATTACTAATAAGTATTATTTATCGTTATTGTTTAATCTATGTATTTTTATGGTAATATATTAATAATAAATATATCGATTCCAGTTTGTATACTGCTATAACGTAGTAACATGTTCTCACGTTTTATAGATATACGTCACAATACTCCACTGATATTAATGCCGGGTTTTTATTGATGCTATGAGAAAAGTTCCACCTTAAAAATATGCTAGTACAATCAAGAAAAAAATCATTGATAACTAAAGCTTTTTGTAATGACAATATAATACAAGGTGCAAGCAAGGTTAGTCCGTTTTGTAATATATCTACGTATCATAAAAAGATTTTTTTTTCTCTTGATTGTACGTACGCCAATTTTCTAGCACCAATAAGTACACGACAAAATAATTATATCAAATCGAATATTAATCATTAATAAATAAAATTATAATCATTATTATATCATTTAAAATTGGCCAGAGTTGATCGATTAAGCGCTGATACTTTGAAAATTGTATCAAATAATATTTATTAAAATTATATCTTTCAGTCTGGTCGTATTTCCTAAATTTATCTATTTTGTATATTGTATGTCTTGTAAAATTGTTTAAAAGAAGCATTAAAATGAAAAGTTTTAGTGTCTCCGAACAAAGTGCGCTCTTATAAGTATTATAAAGGGAACAGTGAATAGGGAAGAAAGCTTTGGCTAAGTGTACTGTGAAATCGCGCCATTCTGAAACTTGGTCTGCGAAAATATATCCTAATCGATGATCGACTCGATAATCGTTACAAAGGGATATCGATTTACAAGTTTACAGAATGAGTATGCTTCGTGTGTCGGCTTAGTAGATTTTGTATGTGGAAAAATAAAAGTTCTTTTTTCAACAAACCTTTTATGGCTTTATTTTTTTAAAGCTAATGTTAACGGTTTTGTTTAAAAAATTGTGTTGTTTGGTTTAAAAAAAGAATGTTCCCGGGGTAGAAGGGATGTGTTATAAGCTTTAATATTTCGTTGAATAAAAAAAGGTCTCAAAAGTTATTTATTAAATGCTATTAGAACAATTTCCTAACGGTTGTCCGCTCGTTACCAAATATATCAATCGTATATCATTTCGTATGTGTATTAGGCCGCTGTAAGGCCGTGTGATATTAATGTATATTTAGGGTAGGTATTAGCGCATCGTGAACTATGACGTCACTTGGTTTTATCTATATGACGCATTGTGCACTGTATTTCAGACTTTGTTTTGATAAAAATATATGAAATATTCCTGAAAATCGTAAAGCAATAAGAACAAGCAACCATTCCAATCACTAGATCACACAAAAGCGTCTTTATTTTTGTTACTTATTTTTTCAGTGTTACAATGTCGATGTAAATAAAACTATGTGACATTGGGAAACAATAAGGTATCTGCAAATTTAATGAATTTCATAATAATATACCTTAACATTATGTAGTTATCAGTCTGAATAATAAATAGCTATGAATAATTATAATACTCTTCGCACTTAATTTGTTTTGTAATAATTGTTTATATTTGTGTTCAATTAATATTTATTCCTTGTAACGCCTTACTCATTTTACTATGTTTATTTGTATCGATATATAAACTTTTTCCTATATATTTGTTGTGTATGTGATTGCGCTTATACTAAAGGCTATTTTTACTTGAAATTCGACTAATAATAATGACTAAGACACCGTACGCCGTTAATAACTAGTGTAGTATCAATAGTGATGAACCCAAAAATAAGTTTAAATTTGGAACTGTTTTTTTTTTCATTTAACAGCTTTTTTAAAAGTCGATCTATATGTATAAAACCTCCGTGATTATTATTCTTGTTTTTATGTAAATATAGCCTGCACTCTATTTGCTACGTAACTGTGATTTGTGTTGTTTACCATTAAGTTTGTTGTTTATGCATAATATTAGATCAATGTTTTTAGCTTTTAGTATTAGATAATTATTTCGATATTATTCATGAATTAATCAATAGAACTTATGCGAAGACTATCGTATACATAGGATTTATAACAAAAAATAAATACATTTATTACGATAATTTTGTGAAAATATTTTTTGCTGATTTTGGTAAAAAATATTTAACTTTTCAATCAATTGACTAATTTAGTTAACTAAATCTCATTTTTTTGTCAATTACAAAATTTACTTATTTGTACGAATTGGCTATGATTATAATTATTATTGGTTATTTATTTTGTAAAATTATTTTTTTATAATAAAATCACGACTGTATCTTCCGTTCTATTGTACAATGTCTCAATTTCTGTGCTATGGACGATATTATTTGCTTTTGGTGTACATATGTCTATAACATTTAAAACATACGGCCTTGACCTATCGTAAAAAATATTCTTAACACTTTTTATCGAAAATACAAGGAACTGTGAACTAAGTTCGAACGTACCAACGCAAATGCAACGTTATGTGAATAATATTTGAATTGAAATTACAAATAATTTAATGCCAATAATTTGTTTCAAATGCAACAAGCGCAATATGTATCATCCGCAGATATGAATAAGGTCTCATATTGAATAAAAAAATACATACCTGTGAGCGAAACTAATATTTTTAATTAAAAATTCATTCATATGATGTAGTCTTTTCGCAGGACCTTAGATGATTTTCAACTAGTTATTTAAATACCTGTATTTTCGAGAATTTAAGTGTTCATTGGAAAACAATCCAGAAATGAGAATTTAAAGCGTTCGGAAGCTGTTAAAGTAATACAGATTCCAGTGTGAAAAAGGGACGCTGCTATTCGCTTTGTAGCTTCATCTCTCTCTCTCTCTCTCGCAAAGGCAATTGTATCACTTTAATGTCTAGTAGATATGTGCACCGAGCAAATACTATCTCCAAGCCTTCCCGGTAGCTACATTAAGTATTATTAAGAACAATAATAATGTTAACGCTGTATAATGTAGAAGCTATTTAAACTATCGATTGTAAACGTAATTTGTTTCAATACCTTCCATTGTAATAGGCGAGTGTCTCTTCAAAGGAAAATTGTTTGCCGATCTTGCCAGAATAGTTTCCAAGTTCCTTTAGTTAAATAAATAAACATTATTGCTCTCTTTTTAGTATATCGCACGCTTAATGAAAATCACTTTTTGGGAATCGAATAAAATATAACAGTTTGGAGTGCTATCGTTGTCTGAACGTATGCAAGTGAAAGAGACGAATGTATCTGAAACTTGGTTTTATGGACTCATTTTGGGAATCAGTAGTTGGTTAGAAAAGTCTGTTATTAAGTGAGCGACATATTCTTTGTTGGTATACATTATTATCTTCACAAAAAAAAATCTGCTTATCGTTTGAAAACACATTATATCGCTGGCGATATATTAAAAAGTAAACGGTGGACTTCAGGATATTATGTAAGGGCAATTTATTCCAAAGAATTTCATATTTCTAGCATTCATTGAAGAGGCACATCGCGACATAACCATTGTAGTATAACAGCATTGTAATGTCCTAAACTCAGTAAAAATAGGCAATTCGAATTTAATATCGCTTGACATTATTGTTCATATAAACAATACTATAATAAATATTTGCGGAAGTAAGTTATCTTTTTATTTTTAGACCTGCGCTTGATTTGCATAAAGAACTGGAGGCCGAAAACGAAGATTCGATTGAAGTTTTCGTACGTTTCCTTATGGGTTTTAAGGCAGTCAGGTGAAAACAATTGTTATACATAGATATTATAAGTATATCCCTCTATGTGCGGAGTATCAGATCGCAACACAAAAAAGTTATTGTGTATCAGAGAATACTTATATCTTTATCTTTCCGAAGTTTCGTTTCGGTGAATTAGAGCACCCTAATATTGTTTCATATTGCACTGTCGGTGATCACAATAACAAGTTTTTCTAGCTTGGAGAACTGTGATATTTTGTAAATACTTTATATAAGTACCTAATCATTAAAAACATGAATGTTTAAGTAGGATCCATGTTCGATAGGAAGAATATAAGTGAATGGCTATTTAACCGACAAAATAATTAAGATCTAAATGGATGCCTAGTTCTGTAGATAAGCCTGAAAATATCCTTACTAATATTATAAATGCGAAAGTAACTCTGTCTGTCTGTCTGTCTGTTACGCTTTCACGCCAAAACTACTGGACCGATATAAATGAAATTTGGTACAGAGATAGAATAGACCCTGAGGAACAACATAGGCTACTTTTTACCCGGGTGCGCTAAGTAGTTCAAATTAATTAGAATTCAAATTAGTTAAAATTTAAACAGCTAGTAGCAAATAAACGTGCTATTTTTTGTCTTTTAATTCATTTATTACGCCACATTGAGCAATAAGATATTGCATAATACATATTTTATTTATGAAATGTTTTTCTTGGCTCTATAAAACGGGATTGACAAGCAGCTTTAAAGAGCGGAATGAAACCAGTTCCTAATTATCATACCGGTATACACACCTCCATAAGCTGGTATTAATATAGCACTCGTTAAGGCTAATATTGTGACGCGGATTTGTTTTTATTGAACTGCTCACTTAGGAAATATGCCATCTGCTCCATCGAAGGCTATCTGGGGGCCTAGGCCTACTCTATCGCATCGAAAATTCGATTGAAGTTTCGTACATTTCCTTAGGGCGGTAATGTGTAACAATTGTTATATTAATATATGGATAGTATAAGTATATCCTTCTATGTATAGAGTCTGATCGCACCTTACCCCACCCCACAATTTCTCACTCTTAATAACTCTTTATTTTCTTTAGCATATAACTCAGCTTGATTGAATGATGAAGATCGTCATCCTTACTAATTAAAAAAAACATGCAAAATTGGAATTTTTGTTTGTTACGCTTTCACCGTAAAATGGCTGAATCGATTTTGATGAAACTTCCCGTACCAATAAATAAGACCGTGGAGGCAGTTATAGGCTGCTTTTTATACGGGTCCGTTAAGTAGTTCCCTCAAAAAACGAAAGAAACCGCGGGAGACATCTAGTTAGCCAGCTCGCTGTCACCCGCTATCCACCAGTAATAGAAACAAGTATGAACGCGCCCTTATTCATCAGTAGATGTTTACGCTGTTGCAGTGGTTTGCTGCGCAATAGGCATCGCTATTTATCGATCATGCCAACAAAAGTGCAAAGAGAATACAATACTACGTAAGTACAAAAATGCGTCACTAACTCCGGCTGCCATACGCACTTGCAGTCATACCTGTTACTAAATTCAAATTGACTTTTCCTTAAATTGTTGCTGAAATCAAACGACGACCATTAAATATAGACGTAGGTAGGTATCTACTTGTATACACATATAAAACGTTAGTATTATTCTCGTGGTCGTCTAGCTAAGCTACGTAGTCTAGGCACGTCTAGGTATGAGGTATGATCTCATCCAAGTGAAATGAAAGATTAATGTAATTATGTAGGTACCCCTCAAGGCATAAACAACCTACTATCTCTAGCCTGCGGGATGGACTATCATGCAGCGTAGATGGAAAGCTGAGAAAGGGGAAAATGACAAATAAAATAAGCGTGTTTGTGCCCATCTGGGTATGCACTCACTATGCACTGCTCTAATAAATCGAAAAGAGCTAACTAATCGGAGTTAGTTTTGAAAAAATCGAAAAAGAAAAATGAAAATTAAAAACTTCTTATATGTTTTTTTATTTGGTGTACACCATTAGATGCAAAACTGTTAGGGCGTACCTATCCTATATCAAAGAAAGCCTTTCTTTCTTTCTTTCGTCTTAGTAGCTAGGGTAGTAGAGAAACGCACCTCTCCACTGTATCTAATTTGTATTGTAAGCAAAAGCTTTATCAAATAATTATTTTATCGTAGCAGGAATCTCTCTTATATCTTGTGTACATTTAGATAAATACATGCATGCAACATAGACACATCTAGATTATGTTTCACGCGAAAAAATACATTAAACCAGAACAACTGCTTTACAACTATAGATTCATAGTGTTAGGTACCTATCCGTGCGGAAATCGAACCTGCGATATGGCGCAAGCCGCCCGTACGGTATCCTATTATCTGTTAAATTGACAGATGATATACATTTAGCTGTTGTCCATCTGCCTAGCCTTTTCCAAACTTAGTTGGGGTCGGCTTCCAGTCTAAACCGGATGCAGCTGAGTACCAGTGTTTTACATGGAGCGAAGCCTATCTGACCTCCACCGGGTAACACGATACCCCATGGTAAGACTCGTTGTCAGACTTTCTAGCTTCTGACTACCCGTAACGACTGTCAAAGATCTACAAATGACAGCCGGGACCAACATTTTAACGTGCTTTCCGAGGCACGGAGGAGTTTCGCCATGACATAGATGGTCACCCACGGACCGACCGCGCCAAGCGTAGGTTAACCCTTGGTCGATCGACCCGCGATTTACGTTGTTGAACGCTCGTTACGATGTTTAGGGTGACCTATTTCAATGATGACAATAATGATCGCCGTTTTTTCCTTATTTCGAAAGCACGTAATTTATTTACGTTATGCTGGGATACGTAAATAAATTATTATGTCCGATTTGTGACGAGAATGGGTATTCCCTAAAAGAATATTACATAATCACCCCTGCATTCTGGAGATATTTCGAAAAACAATCGCACAAAGGTAAACCCAGATTACATATTATCACATTACTTACTTACTTAATAATATTTTCCAAGTTATCTGTAACTCAATATACATAAATACCAATCTTTATCATAAACAAACCGGCCACATTTGCATAGCAGTCTTGTAGTAAACAGCGAGACAAGTCATAGTGGTGTAGTCTGATCTCACAGTTGAAACTAATATCTCGTCTGTGGAAGATGGAAGAACTTAAGGTAAAATTTAAATTTTCATTTTATATTTTCCCTTACCTAGGGAAAGTCGAAATTGTTCACTCACTCACCTAAGTACTAACTTTACATTAAGAGAAAAGTTGTATGGAAACCAGTTCTTGTGAGAGCAGAGAGCAGAAGGATTTACTGGTTGCCGCTCGAGTAAAAATAGATTATTGTGGTAAATAATTATGAATGTAATCATTCATAAATTATAATGCTTCAAATATTATAAGTAAATAGAAAAAAAAACAATTAAATTAATTATTAAAAACTGTTAAAGTTTCCATATTCAGTTATTTTTAACAGATAATGACATCGACCTTAATTACTCTAACATTGGGTATTAAATGTAAACATCTTGAACAGTACCTCTCTGGGTTTGGGTCGGAGTTCTCGTCGGAGGATCCGCGCAAGCCTGGCGCCCTCCCCGAAGGTCAGAACAGTCCGCAGATATGTCCCTACGGATTGTACGCCGAACAACTCTCCGGGACTGCATTTACTGCGCCGAGACATGAAAACAAACGGTCTTGGTTATACAGGTAATATCTATACTGTATCTATCTTAAAGCATGAATATTTACTCACCTACATCAAGACGTCCTCTTCCCCTCTTAGCACTGCCATAATTCTGGGCCTGATTTCCGCGGCCCTACGGGGCCATAGCCTGGCTGCGGGATGCAAAGGGCTACAGAAGGAACATGGATGGGTTTTACCGTTTTATTCAGTAAGAGTCTGAAACTCCCGCGCCACTCACGGCGGGAGGAGTCATTTGATGATTTCTCATCCGAAATAAAGGGTTGTGGAAGTAGCGTCTAAAAAAAATTAACTTTCGACTTTGTAACGAATAATGTTACCTACTTATCAATACTTTCACAACGAGAATAAAATTGGTAAAATGTAGGTAAGATCATAAATCTTCGTTAAATCGGCAATACATTTTTCAGAATTCGTCCTTCAGTGATTCATAAGCCATTCCAAAAATTAGATGTCGCAAAACATCTTACCCACAACTGGAACGAACAGGAACCCGATCCTAACCAGGTAATGCAATCGATTTTTCTAGAATACCCTCAAGCTAATCAATAATATTTTTGTTCGGATTGGTTTTACTGACATCAATCTTTCCACATTTTCGGGCTGTTCAACTACTGCGAATTTTACTCTATTATTATTGAAAGTTTCTTTATTGTAGAATCTTATTTTATTGTAAACCCTCTAAATACTTATAAATTTTTTGCCCAGTCTCGTTGGCTCCCATTCGACATTCCGCCAGCAAGCAAATCCGTGGACTTCGTGGCCGGGCTTCATACGGTCTGCGGGGCCGGCGACCCTCGGTCCCGCAATGGACTCGCCATACACGTCTACTTGTGTAACACATCCATGAACAATAGCGCTTTCTACAGCAGCGATGGAGATATGCTTATTGGTAAGAGGCAACTTAGTTACCTTATCATGAATATAATAGAAAATCATTTATCAACTTTAGGAGAGCTACTCTGACTTCTATAGTATCCGCAACTCAGTGATGATTATGTGCATGTGTGATTTTGTCTGTGTAACTGAAGTTATTACCCGCAACTCAGAGATGATTTATGCATGTGATCTTGTCTGTGTAAGGCAACTTTTATACTTTACTTAAGACAAGGTTTATACTGAAGTTATTGTGGATAGTTCTGTGGGTGTCTATTAAAACGCACGTCAATTCTCGTGCTACTGAAGGTTCAGGGTGTTGGATAGGCAGGTATGGTTGTGTAAAGTTATTGTTTGTAAACTCCCTTTTGGAAACCGATTGGAAAATTCTATAATTTTTGAAGAGCTACTTACTGATTGAGATATATTATCATGATTTGTAATGTCAACATCATGTTTCAGTGCCCCAGCAAGGGACATTGAAGATCACGACGGAGTTTGGTCTCATGACAGTAGCACCCAACGAGATAGCCGTCATCCAGCTCGGCATGAGGTTCTCAGTGGCTGTTGATGGACCTACGCGGTAAATAAACGTCCTATTAATATATAAAAGTACCTATCTAATGGTGATAAATACGTTGAACACACACAGTAGGTTACCTAGGTCCTTATGGTGTTAAATACGCATAGCTACTTGGTTTGATCGGAAAAATGGGAAAGCCAGCTACAGTACAAGTACCTACCAATGTTTATTGCAGAGGATACATCCTTGAAGTGTTTGATGGACACTTTAAGCTGCCTGACCTTGGACCAATCGGAGCGAATGGGCTGGCTAATCCAAGGGATTTCCTCACACCCGTTGCTCGTTACTTCGACGAGGAAATACCTGGTAAGTACGCAAAATGCAATATGAAGGTACATCATGCTATTCGTTATTCCTCATCAAAGTCATACGATTATGAGCTATAAGTACATGCTATGTGATCATGGCGTATGCTCTTTCTACTAAGCCAAGCTGGTTTCTCGTACACAGAACAGACGAGCTATGATTACCGTAATCATAGCTAGATTACAGTAACCACGATTTTATATAACGAATTTAAAAAAAACACAGAAGTTCTTGTCTTCAAAACCGCTTCCTCGAGCATAAAAAACTAATGTTGATTTAGGAACCTCAAATTGGTATATCACCATCTACAGGATTCAAGATAGTGAACAAGTACCAAGGGTCCCTGTTCGTGGCTGAGCAGAACCACTCCCCGTTCGACGTGGTGGCTTGGCATGGGAACTACGTGCCTTACAAGTATGATTTGAGCAAGTTCATGGTGATCAATGCGGTACTTTACGACCATTGTGTAAGTGGACTTATTAAACATATATATGAATTAATTTCATTTTGATAGTTTTCACGATTTATTTGTAGGATAGATTCTATTTTGTTGTCATATTCGTCCTTGGAAAGACCAGCCGTCATCCTCAATCATCAGCAACCTAAGGAAACACTTCACGCACATGGATAATACCAATCCTATATCCCTCCGCCCCAGGGTTTAAGCTTGAAGTGCGTTTTACCGTGAAGGCGTTACAGATAGACAAAGTTACTTTCGGACTTTTAATATTTTAGAAAATCAAGTCTGGCATTTTTTTTGATGCGTAAACTAATAGTTCCTTGATTACAGGACCCATCAATATTCACAGTCCTAACTTGCCAGTCCACGAAGCCTGGCGTTGCTATCGCAGACTTCGTTATCTTCCCCCCGCGCTGGTCCGTCCAGGAGCATACATTTAGGCCACCTTATTACCACAGTAAGTATAAACAAATATACTCGTTGACTAGACGAAAGACTTACCGTAAAAAGTGAGATGAAAGTTTACCTAAGAAAGAAAGACTACTTTCTACGCGAAATCAATTTTGGAATCGAAATACAAGCCATCTAGAAATTTCTTAAATTATTTTTATTAAGTAGTTACTTACCTATATTTTTTTATAAAATAATTCAGTATTGTGTTACTTATTCATAAATATCGATATTCAAATAAATGAGAGCAGTCAGTAAGGATGCCATTAATTCCCGTGTTAAAAATAAACACTTAGCTGAGTAAAAAACATTATTCGCTGAGGACAGGATTCGAACCTGCGCGGGTATAACCCATTGGATTTCAAGTCCAACTCCTTAACCACTCGGACACCTCAGCTACAAGCACTTGTGTTCAATTTGTTAATTAATTTCGTGTAATTACATCATACGGTTTCATCAATTGGCAACATTTACACAGCTGTGTAAGCACTAGCAACTTAGCAAATATAGAAACAATAGACATGTGTGGAAGAACCTCACTACCTTGTTATTTTAAAGGCTCTCTAACTACCAAGTCTTGATCGGAGTACCCTAATCAAACTAAGTGCAGCAGTACTATTTAAGTCACATGTCTTGCCTTTCCGCCTCTAGTTTACCTGTAAAGATATTCATTTAGGGCAAGGTAACTATAATAGCCGTAAAATCTGAAAACATTTGATCACCTAATGAAATGAAACCTTGGTCAACGACCCACAGTAGGTACTTACCCACTTCTATAGGAATATTTTAGACTGAGTCAAACCTCATGAAGCTAAGTAAATAACTTAAATATTAATCTAACCTCCTCTAAACGCACTAGACGCGCTAAAAGACAATATTATATATATTAGTACTACAACAGTCCTAAAAACTAATAGTCGCCAAAAAAAAAACACGCTGAGGACAGGATTCGAACCTGTGCGGGTAGAACCCATTGGATTTCGAGTCCAACTCCTTAACCGCTCGGACACCTCAGCTGCTTATTGGAAAGCTCAACTAACGGTTGAAGTACACTTCCAAATGCTTTAAAACAAAGTTGTCTGCCTTCAGAATATTAGTAGCTGTAAATATCTGCTTCATAAAAGCCTGAGTGCCTACAAGGTTTTTTCCACATACTAAGAAAATTACGTCACACGCCAGGACAAAAACAGGACGTAGAATAATGTTTATCCCCAGTAGGCCTAGCACCGGGTGGACCAACACATTTTTTCCACATTCTCAATACGTACTCCATAGAGGGTGGTGAAAACGCGTTTACCCACTCCCCGTGCTATGCCTGCAGATTTCAATCTACCTCTACCCAGTATTACCTAAATCAGTTCAGCTGTTTAACCGTAACAGACAGACAGACAGAGATTTTATCCAGCTGTTCTTATAAGGTCTTTCTTAAACACGTGAAATAATAAAGAAAGTAACACCTGTTAATAAAGACTCATTGTTCTACAGCAGAAAAAACAATTTTAACAATTATTTAACAATCGTTAATTTCACAAATGTTCTTCGTAGCTGAGGTGTCCGAGTGGTTAAGGAGTTGGACTTGAAATCCAATGGGTTATACCCGCGCAGGTTCGAATCCTGTCCTCAGCGAACACTGTTTTTTTTTACCTTTATTGTATTTTATCTGGCTTGTGTTGACAAAGTTTAATAACGGTTAGATGACGATTATGACGACGTAACAGTTATTGTACATTATTCCGGTAAATATTATTTTTAACTTAAGTCGTCGTGGTGGCCTAGTGGTTAAGGCACCTGTCTCTCGTGTACGAGTGTGCAGGTTCGAAACCTGGCAAGTACCAATGTGACTTTTCTAAAGTGATATGTACTTTCTAAGTATATCTTAGACGTCACTGACTAACGGTGAAGGAAAACATCGTGAGGAAACCTGGACTTAAAAGTCTGAAATCGCCAATCCGCCTTGAGCAAGCGTGGTGATCAATGCTCATGCCTTCTCTGTATGAGAAGAGGCCTGTGCCCAGCAGTGGGACGATATATAGCCTGATAATGATTGAAAATGTATTTTTTTTGTAGATATTACAATTTAAGTAATTGCGACTTTGTCTGCGTAGACTAAGAACTGTGTTCAGATTCCTAGATAAAAAGTACCTATCCTATATGTAAATCCAGGTTTTAAACGATGTTAGTACCAAATGTCATCCAACTCCATTATTAGTATCCAATCATCAGATGCAGCTATGGGATTTAGTAATCTGTGCTTTGGGTTGGGTAGTCTATGCATAGGAGTCCGTGTATAACTCTTAAATTTCGAATTTTCTTTCAGGGAACTGCATGAGTGAATTCATGGGATTAATTCTGGGTGCGTATGAAGCGAAGGAAGGAGGATTCTTGCCTGGAGGAGCGTCTCTGCACTCAATGATGACCCCCCACGGACCTGACGATAAGTGCTTCAAAGGTGCTTCGTATGGAGAACTGGTGCCACAGAAGATTGCTGTTGATACTCAGGTAGCTACTAGTTTACATAGCATGCCATGGCTCATAAGCGGACCTGCTATTATTTCTTATTTTTGTACGTATTTCACAGTAAGTAGGTACCAATGTTACCATTTTAAGAAATGACAATCTTTCTCAACAATAAATCAATCGATTAAAAATAAATTAAGCTAAGTAGGTACCAGCGTCATTGACTCAATCAATGGCTAAAGTATAAATTTATGTTATTCGTTCACGCAAAAACTGCTGAACGGATGAGGGTGAAACTTGCGACTTTATAAGCTTGATTAGCACATACAACCTACATACCTGTTGTACTTACATATATTTTTTTGACCCAGAAATATTGACGGTTCCTACGGGATACGGGTAAAACCGTGAGAAGAAGTAGTCAACTAATATATATAAATAAAACTTACTTTATTTTGTTTCAGGCGTTTATGTTCGAATCTTCGCTAAGTTTGGCTATAACAAAGTGGGGCGCCGAGACTTGTCAAAAACTTGACGCGAAATACTACGAGTGTTGGCAAAACTTACCGAAGCTCTTCTCAGAAAATATCAACATTTAATATACATACATATTTAAATAAAATCATTTTATACGTCCGAAAGTACCTACAATATGTTTGTAATTTTTTTTCTATATTATTAATAAAAAAAATACCTGTGAATGTTTGTTACCTACTTTTTCACGGAAAAACTACTGAGCGGATTTGGATGAAAATTAGACAACATATTTTTTTCTCGTGGAGCAAACCTCATGAACTTCCTCCGCCCGGGGACGGCGGCGAGGTGTGCCGGACTCCTACCGGCTAAAATCTAGATAAACATAGGAGAGGGCACTTGGTATCCGTTCCTGATATCTAGACTCAATTCCCGCGTACCAAAGTCCGCGTGTCGTTTTGTGCGCAGACAAAGTCGCGGGCAGAAGCAAAGTAATAT
The DNA here is from genome assembly GCA_963891755.1 of Pyrrhia umbra. Classification (NCBI taxonomy): domain Eukaryota; kingdom Metazoa; phylum Arthropoda; class Insecta; order Lepidoptera; family Noctuidae; genus Pyrrhia; species Pyrrhia umbra. The sequence goes on along the minus strand of OY982934.1, from coordinate 4,070,135 downwards.
TAAAAATGTGAAAGTTGGTCAGTATGTGTGTATGTACGAGTATGTTTGTTTTGATGAATTTTTATTTCTATTCTTATATCCCGGTGCGGTGCGCCAAGAATAACTCTAGTATTAAATACGTATGCAATGCGCACACAATAATGTTTTTCAATATGTCATATTTAAGGAAATATAAATTGCAATAATTATCCTCGTAAGGGCAATAATGTAATGTGCGAAGTGCACATTACATTATAATATAAAATATTTCGATGATAATATAAAACTGGAATTTGTGGCATTTGACATTTGATTTGTGGTATTTATTACGAACCGTCACCTAACTCACCAATAAACATCAACGTTCACAGGATGTTAGAGGTTTAAGTTCACAATTTAAATGTACCCTTTGCCCGTGTTTATACCTAAGTAATTACTGTTTTAAAATTAGTATGATTGATGATAAATAAAACCACTATAATATAATTTTACATTAATTCATATTTTAATTTAATGCTTAGTACCTTAGTATAGGCACAGATCAATTAATACTACGTATAGGTAATCTTTTTGCAACAGCATAAGACAACCATTATTAATCTATATGTTAAGTAGGTACCTATTTAAGATCCAACTGTGATCAGCTGATTGCTTATGAACCTAAATCTACTATATACTTTGTGCGCGAATTGGTTTATTAAGCGCTTGCCAATAATATTTATATATAGCACCAGCATAAACAAATTAAAGCATACACATATGCTGAAAGTCGATTATTAAAAAGCTTATTTGAGTTACTTGCGTGGGTGAGGGCGCCGGCAACAGATACGTTAATCTTCCTGATAACTGAATCATCTTCTGTATACAATGTGGTACTATTCTGTTCACCAGGATCATCACTATCCAGCGCGTTGTCTATAGCTTCAGAGATTTTTTTTTTAATTTTCTTAACAATGCGTTTATATTTGCGCTTATTTTTGTGCCCACGTTTTTTATGTCGCCTAAACTTTATCACTGGTACGTCTCCATTTTCAGATTCAGGCTTATTCGTGGAGCCTTCCGTCTGGTCATCTTCATCGCTGTCACCATCAGATAATTCATCGACCACGTCGAGGACGTCTTCTGCTGCCTCAGCCAACGCGTCTTCGATATCTTCTGATTTCTCTTTATTTTTAGAGTCTTTTTGCTTCGGTTTAGAGTTGGGTGTTTCTTCATGTTTCGGTAAAGTTTGTTCGTTCTTCGATGATGGTAAACTCTTATGCTCCGGATTTAATGGCTCCTGCCTTTTAGGTACACTGTCAAGTATTTTTTGGAGATCATTCTGATGCCTCATAGTTTCCACTTGTCGTATAAAATCAAAATTCTCATTTTCAATTTTGGGGACATGTTCCGGATGCCAATTTGAAATCTCCGGTGAAAATTCTGACATTTTTGGAAAGTTGTATTCTGGCATTTTTGGAAAGTTGTATTCTGGCATTTTTGGAAAATTGTATTCTGGCATTTTTGGAAAATTGTATTCCATTTTTGGCAAACTGATTTCTGGCAAACTGAATTTAGGCATTCGCGGAGTGAATCTTGGCATAACAAATGAGAAGCCACATTGTGCTTGCTCTGGTACGACCACTATAGTTAAAACAAGGAAAAGGAAGAGAGCACCCATGTTTCTAGTTAGAGTGACTACACAGAACTGTCAGTTGGAGGTAATAAATCATATAAAATTTTCCTTAATGTTAGACAATTTGCTTCTCAGTAATAAACCTAGACGTAATAACTGATCACAGTTATTACGTCTAGGTTTATTACTGAGACGCAATTATTTAATTATTTATTTGTAATAAATAATTAGGTAACAATTAGTAATAGTCTCTTTTGTTCTGTGATCACAAAAGCTACTGCTGAGCATGAACTCCTGGGTTCGAGCCCTAAGTTCTTAGAGATTAATTTGTACCCGTGGTCTAGATTCGTGTTCCTGATTGATAGCTAGCATGAGGAAAGATGAATGCCGTGCCTTCTCTGTTTGCCCAGCAGTGAGATAGTAAACACGCCGATAAAGATAATGATGAGGGTGCAATGGTGGCCAGCAACTCAACTAAGTGCGCGTGTAATCATGCAAAAAAATTCAGCCTTTCTAAGGGCCAAGTTTACCGAGAGGTAGCCACGTAATCGGTCCATTAAACAAGAAGTGGGTATCACGAAAATTATCGCTTCGTAGTTTAAACTCGGGTTGGTAATCGACTGTTTTAGAAATAAAAAGCTCAAATTATAGTATTAGTCTTAGAACTTGGAAGTTTGAATTTACTTTAAACAACTGTTTTAGTTGATCGGATTGTTATCTTGTCGGTGAACTTGGGCCTTAGTCTTATAACCTACCATATACACATAGTATACCTAAAAATCATGAAACTATAAGAAAGTAGTTGTATAGAGTATACAAGCAGGCATTATTCTCTTGCTTAAAGAGGTTCTAGGTAGGTGGTGATTACTTAAATATCTTACTAGGGACCTACGTGTTTATAATGAAACTAAAACCTATTAATAATGTTTTATTTTTTTAAATTATTCCATTTTACTAGACATTGGAAAAATACGTTTGCCTTTGAAAAATGGTTAATTTACTGGTTGGTTGGTGGGTTTACTGGTGATATTTTCGTTTCCACTACCGATAAAACTTATCAAACAAATAATCGATCGCACTTTTAATTAATTAGCGCGTTTAATCAAACAAGCAAAACTTTATATAATTATGTAGAAATGTCGATGTCGGTTATGATTTTTGATTACCTATATACTATTCCACTTTGTCTCGCTAAAATAAATAGGTACCTACACCAACTTAACATTCTCTAGACATTTTGTGAACTCGACAGTTATATAATAGGAATAATAGGAAAAACTAGTACTACTAGGCATTAATTTACCTTTAATATATTAATCACTAAATTTATTAGGAAATATAATAATATTATCCTCTTTAGGGGCATATTACACTGACCACTATTACGATACAACGAACTTCGAGCGTACTCCTGCAACAGTCCACAATCCACAGGTTTCCGTAAAACAGTGGTGTCTCTAAAACTCCTGATCATATAACAAGTCATGCCGGGCGTCACCGCTATAGAGGGGCCCTTCACGTTTAGAGCGTCCACTACAGTTTCACTTTTAGTCACTGTTGTCACCGAAGAGCTGTTCCCCGTACCATTCACAGTCTGCGTCACTTTCACCTCGGTTGTGTTCTTAACAACACGTTGGTCGTTGCGTGTTGAGCTTGACGTATCCTCCCAGATAAAACTCGACATCAGATTGCAGTCAATGCGCGTTTCTTCGTACTCGCCTGTTCGTTTACTGATGCCCAGTCTGCACGTCTCACCCGGGCTGCCGCTGTACTGTCTATCGGAATAGTGGTTATGGTAATGACTATTACGGCCCAAATTGTACAGCGCTAGTCCAGTCAGCAAGGTATCGAATCTACTGCCAGAATCGCGGTACTCGTAAACGTAGACGGGAGGGTGTCCTTGATACACAGGATGGAACGTGGAACCGTAGCTGATCTGCTGCGGCGGGCTGTAGTGATAGTGGTGATGAACTTCTGTCTTCGGTCTGTAGCTATTTTGAACGGTGTTGTGCTGTTGATAGTATGTTTGTTGCACATTCCCACGGCTCGCGCTGCCGGACATCCCGGTCGAGTGCGGGTATGTATGTGACCCACCAGAACCATATCCCGAATACCCGGTAGAATGGGGATAGTGGTGCGAGGTTCCGTGGCTAGCACGGCCATAGCTGCGTCCTGTAGCCGCAGACGTTAACAATAGTAGTATTAAAATAAGTCTCATGTTGTCGATGCGACCGTAGGTTCTGGACTAAATAAGTGGCGGCTATGTGGTCCACTCCCAGTCACAAAACAATAGCATTAGTCATGACGCAGTGGGCGCGGTGTTTACACGGGCGACACGCAGGGGTCGCGACCCACCTAGATATCCAGACGACTCGCTATCGGCTCTCGTGACACCAACGCATTAAGTAATTAAATAGTGCACGTGCGGGACAATTTCTACGCAGACACTCCTAATGCCATTGAGCATATTTTGCAAGAATATTTAAACACTTGAAACGACAAGCATTAAGCATGTAATTTCATACACGACTGCCACGTCAAACGGAAAAAAGGTAATATAATTTTTGACGTCGCATTATCCTCTTTCATCAGTCCGGTAAAAAAAACAAAACAAAACATCGCTCTAAAAGTCGGTGTCTTGTAAGTTACTATTGTTAGTATTTCGCCACCGACTTCGAAAGCGATGTCGAATTATTTTTTACTTTTCAGTTTTTTTTTTGGAAGTCGGTTTTATTTTTTTGTAAAAAGTTTTTTTATTTTTTCGCTTTTCAGTGTCTCGGTCTTGCTATCTTAACAAAATAAACACACCACTTTTTTAGGTTGTAATAAGCGTAAATAACCAAATCTATTTGGCATATCAGCAAGTAGAGATAAATCGTTATTTTTGATATATTTATAAAACGGCTGAACCGGTAGTGATAAAATTTATATGGGACCACTCGGGAAGCACCAGCTTTTAAATAAAAAAAGAATCATGAAAATCGGTTGACCCAGTCGCAAGTTATGAGGTAACAAACATAAAAAAAAAATACAGTCGAATTGATAACCTCCTCCTTTTTTTTAAGTCGGTTAAAAACCAATACATATTTAGACCCAAATTCACCGATAGATGGACCTAATCGGCCCGTTTAATTTAAACGTTAACCACAATGCGGGAATTTTCACGTTATCCACTTCTCGGCCAACCCCGGATTGGTAATGGACCGTTTTAGAAATAAAAAACCCAAATGATAAGTTGTCTATCGTAAGAGAAGTTTGAACTTATAGTAAACAGCTGTTATCTTGTCTGTGAACATGGGGCTAAAGTCGTAACATATTCGTATCTAATATATCCCCGACTGCAATTTAAATATGTATTATAATAACATGTTTTTGTTCTCTTGACGTGGTAATTAAATAGAAGACGTATTTCATTTTCGTATTTTATACATTTCACGGATAGATGTTTTTTACTCGCATCAATGCGAGGGCTTTAACGATACATCATACATCTAAATCAGTTCAGGCATTCAAAACGAATGGTGGAATAAAGAAACCCACATACACAACACTTATTTTTATACGCAGTTCTGAAAAAATACTCAAACTTTTGTAGGTATAATAAAAAGAAAGATTATTACGATACTTTTAATCATAATAGGTAATTAGCAGAGCTTAAAATTATTCCATTACTGCATAACATTATAAAATACCGTCGGTCAGTCGCGTCACCAGGGAAAGGGCATCTTTCACTTTGTGCTATTACAGATATGATATACTAAACATTGAACATGCAAATTACATCGAGACACTACGGTTCGATAGCTCAGCGTGTCATTAATATCAAAGTGTTGAACTTTAAAGTTTACGTATTGCGTATATAAACGATGACAGCTAAGCTATCAAGTGCTACATACTACGCGTTTATTATTAACTGGAAATCTTGTATCGATTAAATCTAATTATATATTATATGTAATGTGGAATACTTATTTGGCCGTGAAAGAGGCCCTCGATATCGTATTAATGACAGTTACAACAGAAACACATCCTTGTGACTTATCGGATAAGAAACAATAAATTAAAATGGAATTAACTTGTCACGGCTAGCGAAGTGTCTCTACAGTGTGAGTAGTGTCGCACGGGGCGCTGGCGCCTGCGAGGCACCAGTTCAACGCACTCCAGTGGTCTGTACGCACATTTATTTTACAATAAAATAAATAAGAATATTACACAATATATAAAATATTTTCCAAAATTCATTAAACTGAAGCTGTTCGTGAGATTCTTGTGCTTACAGACCACTTGTATTGGACCCTTTCCATTTGGCCAGCCCAAAGGCAGAAACATTACATAAAACTAAATTTACAGCTTACTTAGCTTATAGGTTTTTATATTTAATTTGTTAACCCTCTAGCTTGTCTTTTGGCGATTAGAGCGAGATCAAAATGAGATCTCGTTTTGTTTTAGTAATAATGGTAGGGGAGCCCACGATGCTAAATGGGGATTTACTCGAGCGTCATAGAGACCTATTGGGATGCAAAGCTTAGATTATAAGAAGAAAAAAATGTTATATAATGTATCGTTTTCATCGGTGGGGGGAGCAGCTATAGATTTTCAAAAATGTAAAAAAAATCTGTTGCATGGACATAATCGAGCGCGTCAGATATTGATAGCATCAATGTCCTACGTATTTTTAAGAATGTATGTATGTTAATCTGATCGTTTGCATGATGGGGGTGGTCGTACGTAAGGGTTGAAAATGAAAAAAAAAAATAATTTAATCGAGCGCGTCAGATTTTCTAAGGGGGTGTTAAGTGAACCTAAAAAAACGCTCTCAATCAATAATCTGACGATTTCGATGTGACGCAAACTCGTGGCCATTATTATAATGTGCAAAAAAAAATCGCCATTTTGACATACTCGAGCGCGTCAGATTAAGATATATATGGTTCATCTTTATGTCCTAGACGTGCTGTCTCATAATCTGACGATTATCTAGAGGGATTCGCCTAATCTGACAAAAAAACATTTTTATTCAAACCATTGGACTTAATTAATTGAAAAGCTCAGGAAATAGCATGCAAATAAAAACGTGTACGTTTGTTAAGTAGAATACTACAAGTATTCTCGTATTTATAAGAAAATATTTTTTTTTAAATGCTCAAAAAAATATATTTTTTTATAATTAATTGATTAATTAATCATCATCTTCATCAGTAGAATCATCTTCATCGTTTTCGTGCTCGAACAAAAAAAAAACCTTAACGAAAAGCCAAAACGTTGGAAATACTGTTAATAATATTATGCCACGAACGAGTCTGTTCTGTGTCATCAGCTGTGAAGGCGTCATAGCAACCGAAACCAGAGTAGGGACGGAGTGAGATAGTAATAGATAGAGAAAGAGTGAGAGGGGAATAGAAACGCGGAGAGGATAATCATCATCACGCAGCTGCACGCATTAAACTTTATCGACGAATTTTTGTTACTTCGGCTTGTGGAAATGGTCAGATTATATATTTTTCGTTATCCTTGAATAATTTACTACAAAATAAAAAAAAATTCAGCCACGCTCGAGAATGTCGAGATGACGTTTTTTTTTTACAACTTTTCCGCCCTCCCCTTTCTTTGCGTCTCTCTCAAATTGTCAGATTAGTGGAATATACACTTTTTAGCATGTAATTAACTCACCCTACCTTAATCTGACGCGCTCGAGATTGTCTGATGATCGATTTTTTTTTACTAATCTGATCCTTTATCCTTGACGCGCGTCCTTATATATGAGGCTCATATTTGGTGGAGGTACTCAAACGGGTACAAGGTATCCCCCTGTATATTAATCTGCCGCGCTTTAGTAAATCCCGAAATCCCTTCTAGGGCTCCCCTACCATAATACGAAAAAGGCACAAGGTAGCTTAGCTACCCGCCTGTTGAATTAGTTAATTAATTTACAATAATCTTAATAAAAATCAAGTCCTCAGTCTATTGGAAATGTGACGATCCTTTAAGAAAAAGTAATATTTTTTCCATAGAATCAACATGATTAATAGTTATATTTTGTCACATACAGTCCGAAACGAGATCGATAATTTAATAACAAGACAAGAGGGGGTTAACAAACACGGAAATGACCTCACCTACTAGCAGTTCCCACCAATGGACTGATTCAAGCACATGAGCAACTAAACTGTATGTAAAGTACAAAATGTGGACTCAAAAATAAATTTCAGATTATGCAAAAATATTCAAATTTCTTTTCAATCAATAACAAAGTCACCGCAAATTATGATTGCAGCACTCTTTCATCTTAACGTCTAATATCGTACAATTTATGTACTTGTTGAACATACCAATATTCTTTTTTACATCTAAAAGACATAAGATTCAAATTGCAATGTATTTAGAGCTCTTTCATCTTTTCATTAATATTAAAAATGTAATACGAATAGGGCAACAAGTCTCCAATGAGTTATGCTTGCCAGTGTCACTTAAATACTCAATTTGCTTGACTCTATTTAATAATTATGTATTGCATGTTTTTATTGATGTAAGTAAGATCTTAGATGCTACACAACTAACTGAGAAACGACAATTATTTGAACAGAAAACGGTAAAATGGACGCTTAATTTAAAAAAGTCAATACATGATTAAATTACAAATTGAACTAGCCTCCCTTTATTATTTCAATGATAGAAATCACTAACTGTTCAACACAAATTAATATGAAAGAAAGAGCTCAGAATTAAAATGTCCGTCTTGTTAACCTGAAACTTGTAATGAGGCCCGTTGTGCCGTAGCACGGGTGTCACAGTTAGGTGCAGTGCACAGTAGAGAGGGGCGGGGGGGCGGGGGTAGGGGGAGGGGGGGGGCAGCTCGCTAGCCGTGGTTCACGTTCACGCCGGACTCCAGCTCGGACGCGGGCGTCTCCGGCTCCTCGTCGTTGTATATGTTCTCCGCCATTTGCCATACCTGCGTGATATACCGTTTGTATAGTAGTAACTCATCATTTTCAATATCAGAAAGATAAGTTTAGCCATATATATGGTAGTTGTCTAGTCAATAGTAGTAGAACTATTCATTCATACCGAAAAGCTAGACAAAGTAAACATTTTGATGTAATCGCCTTTTGAGACAGCTAAATCAAACCTTTATTTATTTTAATCAGGAACTTGGGAAACATAAAGATAAATTTAAAGTGTAGTGTTTTATCTTGATTATATCTGCAAAAATTCTAAACCTAATGCAGTGTAATAACCTATGTAATAATGCCTAGTCTCTAAGACAGTTCACACACTACCTCACGGAAGTAGCGCTATTTACAGTTACATGGTATTTGCACGGTTTCTATGTAGGTAATAACCTACGTCAATATGCAGTGATACCTTCGTGAATCTTTATATTAATAACAGGTCCATGATATTCATACCTGCATGATATTATCTTCTGACACGGAGCAGATGACCCAGGGTTCGTTGGGGTTCCATGAGAAGTCGGATATCTTGGCCGTGTGTCCGCCATGGATGAACAGTAGTTCTGGTGGACCATCCTCCGCATCTTCAGCCGTCTGCTCCTCGCCGATCTTGGACAGATCCCACACGTGAAGCCTGCAACAATATTCGTTACTTATCAAATTTCAGTTTGTGAGGTTTTTATATAGATATCTGAAGGTAATTGGTCAGTGTCAGAATAAGCTCTAAACAAAAGCATTAACACTGTGAGTTACTTTAGCAATAGTGTCAAATGACTTTAAATAGGTACATTTTATTTGCACTGGCCAGGGACATGGGTCGACTGTAAACTAGTTTCATTTAGTTCACCCCTAAACATAAGCGTTATACAATTCTAGGTGGTTATTAGTCTAGTATTTTTGAATTCACAAATTATATTTCGAATAGTTTTTAGCAGTGTACAGGACCACCTACTTCGAATATTGGTAACGCACTGGAACGCAAAATATGCGCTAAGTCGTGGAGTTCCGGAAATCAGCCCGCCTAAATCGAACCTAACCTACGTAGTGGCAGTCAGATACTCATACTTATTTTAATAAAATTTCATTAACAGCAGTACAGCCGTCATAAGAAGGCCGTAACAATTTCTTTTTATTTTCGATATTGAGTAAAATACAAATTCGAAATCTTTTCCCGATTCCAAATGTTACACATTATCGAAAAAATATTTCGCCATTTCTTCTTATGACGGCTGAGTAAATGTGACGAACCGCTGAACATTTCGCCAAATAGAAAAGTAAAAACATACAAGTTGTTATAATATACAAGTTGTTTTGTGTATTACCTCCTGTCGGTGCCGCTGCTGGCGAGGATGGTCTCGTTGTGCGGCGACCACTGCACCTGGAAGATCTCGTCCTTGTGCGACTCGAACGAGTGCAGCTTCAGCTTCAGGTTGCGCAGGTCCCATAGCGCCACCTATACACAGGGGCGTACTATTATCTATATGGCTATCTATTTAATTTACTAAGTAATGCTGATGGGTGGTAAAGCATAGTATTTCTTCAAGATTATTATTAGTTAACCTAGAATCACTGATTTCTAGAGCAATGTATTGGTAAAGAAAGGTAGGTAAGGATGAGGTAAAGAACAGTTTGGTTTTTAAATTATACTTTTATAGGAAAACAGCTGAACCAATTCACATAACATTTGGTATGGAGATAGCTGGAATCTTAGGGAAGGTTATAATTTTTCGGGTGTGTGGAACTCCCTTAGGACGCGGGTGAAACCGCGGGAAGCAGCTTGTAGTAAAATAAAACAGCGAATTACCGTTTTATCAGCACTGCCTGTGGCTAGTATGAACTCGGAGTAGGGATTAAAGCTGAGGCAGTTAACCTCGGCGGTGTGGGCGTCCACTGTGTGCGAGGGCTTCGAAGTGTTGTTACACCTATAATATAGACAAGTACTATCAATAAGTAGGTATTCAACAGAGAATAATAAACATAATAGTTTTTCGAGCTTTAAGTTCATTGTTACTGGTAAAAATCTTATTAAAAATATGTAACCTTATTATCACATCTTTCTTTCATAAAAAAAATATATAAACATTTTATTTCATTACCATATTTTTTTATGTTTAATTTTCTTACTTTTTAGTCACGTAAAACCACATGATACTATTGCATTTACAAAACATCGTTATACTACATGGAAACTTTGACATAATTATGTATTTTGCCAGCAACATACAAATAATTCCTCCAAGGACATTTTTACAACAGTTTGACAATAAGCAACAATCCTTACCTAGTGTCCCAGATCATGAGCTTCTGATCATCAGCGACTGAGCCGAAGAGTGACTCGTGCAGCAGATGCCAGGCGACGTCCTCGACCACCGCCGTGTGTCCCGTGAATACGGACTTGGCTTCAATGACGCGGCCTTCTTTCGGGGTCGCGTTTATATCCCACAGGCAGATTGTGTGGTCATCACTATGGATATATAGGATTAGATTTAATTTTTTTGTTGCTGTAGGTTATAGTGTAGTTATAACATAAAACTTGAAAACTTGGTTTCTTTACATTGCTCAACACCTTTTAAGGTTGTTGAAAGCTTACCAGTAAAAAAAATACTTAAGTAGTAAGTTACAACAGTCCTTTTGTACATGGATACTAGTGACACTAGATATGAATGTGTATGATAAACATACATGTATTGTGATTACACAATTTAAAAGGTCCAATGCTTTGAGGAAATCTATTAATATTAATATTATAGGACTAACCTTGCTGACAGTAAATAACCATTTAGGTTCGGGTTCCAGGATAAGCCATAGCCTTCTTTTTGATGACCACGTAACCTGAGAATAATAAATAGATGTCATATGTTTATCCAATAATAATACAAAGCTGAAATATTGAAAAAGTTATTCAATAAGGAGTATTTAAACATACCTAAGGTCAGGATGGCATTCGCCGGAAGGTTCAGGCTTTGATGGATGCTTAGTGTAGTCAAAGACCAGCACATCGGAGGAAGGTGTCTTTGTAGCAATGACACAAGGGTTCTGGGGCATGTAGCGAGCCCTGTTCACCTCACCTTCGTGGTTGATCTTTATTTCAATGTCAATTTTACCTGACACTGATCCAAAGCCACCAAATTCTGAAATGGCAATTATGTATCACTGAAAATTTCTCTAGACAAGAAATATTTTGACTTTGACTCGACCAACATCAGGATGTGATTTTTAATGATGGTAATCAAAAAAGTTTTTTTATGTTTGAATATTGTCTGTGGCAGAGAACATTTATTATATTAGTAGGACTAGCTATTTCCCACAGTTTCATGTGCATCCTGAGGTAACTTTGTGAAGATATCTCAGGATGCATACCTAGATAAAAAGTAGCCTTTAATTGCATCCAGGATCCAATTTATCTACATAAAAAAAATCATCTAAAATGGTTCAGCTGTTTTACTATGAAAGCCTATGAAACAAACTCTCATTTGCATTTATACATGGATAACAAGTAGAACCTTAAATATATTATAATAAATATCAACATTAGAAATAATCCTGTAGGTATTTAATATGGTTCATGATACACACCACCCTTATCATTGTCATAGTGGCTAGCGTCGAACTGTGCATCTTCATTTGGGAGCTGAACACTTGCAATCAGTAGATGGTTCTGCTCATCTGATGTATGAGTACCCAAGATCAACCTGCATAAACAAAAATAATCTTTTATACAAAGGTTAAACAACCTAACACATGTAATTTTTCTTAAAATAAAAAAACAAGATCCACAGCATTTGGTTTACAATCAACAAACTTAGTAATTGGTATAAAAAAGTCTGTGACATCTTTATCATCATTCATCATCATCATTTATTATTTTGAGACATTTATTACATTGATAACTTACTTACAATGAAGTTAGTCAAAAGTAACAGTTGAATATGTAGATGCTTACAAAGGATTTTTGACAATCAGTAATAAGCAATTTAAAACTTGATTTTTAACATTAATAATGGTAAAAGATTTTGTAGTTTTAGGTTGCAGATTTTAGGCAGGTGGAGCCATAATACAGAATTGGAGGGAGAACAATAGAAGTCATATTGGTTCTTTGGGAAACAAACAAACAAATGCTGCCGAAATTCAGAAGGATTGACGGAACGGTATAAACAAGAAGGGTAATACTTGAATGACTTTCCTCATGATGATGTGTCAAGGAGTATCATCACGAATTGACCTGGCATTGACTGATATTCGGAAAATACATAGTAGTTCAGTACCTATGAACAGAGTAGTCCTTTCCTTCAGGTCTGGTCACGTCTGGAAGCCACTGAGCTGTTAACGAGGGCCATTCCAGAGCGTGTGTCATCACCAAATCATACAAAAACGGAGTGTTCTTCTTCCATATTTTGTACTCCTCATTGATCACCCTCTCTTCAACGGCATCGTCAAAGGTTTCTGTAAACGGCACAAATTAGAGATACAAAGTCTTTTCTGATAACCAAAAAATCACTGCCTGTCAAGCGTCAGCTTAGATCAGCAACACCATGGATTACAACGTGGATTTTGAATAGAATTACCTCCGTCTCCTTTGTCCCCCATTATGTTTAGCAGAAATTTGTGTTTGTTTGATTTAAATTGACAAATTTATCAGTAAAAACCGACCGGCCCGTAAAGGCGCCAAACAAAAGTCCTTGGCGTTACTGGCAACAGACAACACACAAACTTCCGGTTGCCAATTATTTAGTGTTAGATTATGAAATGAAAAGTTTTAAATGGTATTATAGTTGTAAATGGATGATTCATTTTATTTGGAATTCTGATAGATTAAAACTATATTAGTCAAACATTACTCAAGTGCCTAAATAATATACTACAAAATTAACGGTTTGTGCCTCTATTGGAATGTCTATAAGACAAGTATTCTCTATTGGCTGACTAATCACAGAAATGAAATTATGAAAATGGCTTAAAATAAGCCATAAAAAGTTAATTTACTTCTTAATTTCTTGATAAACCTGAAACATTAGTTGAGTAAACAAATCTATTCAAGATTTTAGCATTTATTTATGAAGAATTCACACATCATTAAAATAAAATGTTTGTACTGGCAATAAAAAAATATATGTCATTTGATTAATGTCAACATGGCTGATGCTGCAGCAGCTCGTCGCGAAGCCCGGAGAAGAAGAATATTAGAAAACTCTCACAATAGACTTCAGCTTATATCTGGAAAATGTGGCGACGAGTGTTCCAGAGGTATGACATATAATTTTGTATTAATGAAATGTAGTATCTATGAGTGGAAACATAATAATTGAATTCAATTTTGCTTATCATTTTGTTTCTTTTCCAGAATCTCCGGTCAGAACTATAATTCCTGATCCAATACACGAGATTTCGCTTTCATCGGACAATAGCAGTAGCAAGACTTCGCTCAACAACGGTGTGATCATCTCCGAACCAGATTCATTTGAGTTGTTATCACTCAATCATGACATCGCGGCAGGCGATGGAGAGGTACCCAGTGATTTGGCACCTTTCGCATCACCGCCACCAGAGTCAGCGCCTACACCATCACCACCCCTCTGGGAGAAGCTCACCAATAACAAATACGACATAGTTTTGTTATCACTTCTAATTCAATTACTATACAGTTTGTCATTGGTCACATTTGATGACACGTACTTTTTCCTACCAATACTTATTTATGTTATAACAAAATTAATATGGTTTCCGTCACAAAGTAATTCTAAACTTGCCAATGCACTGCAACTCTTACATATTATGTCTTCTCATAGAGTGAAGAGAATTATTTATATGACACAGTGTATTGGTGTGATTTCATGCGACATTTGTATTTTTCTATTCACCACAATTTGCATACAATCACTACTGATAACCTTGAAGGATGGTTTAGTTACATAGTAATTACTTCATTTGCACCCAAGTTGAGGGCATTACATTGACTGAGCAGTATCTAACAATAGCTGGCTAGAATAGATTGGGGTAGTGTTCAAAATTCAACTCGAGTGTTGTTAATAGTGTCAATGTTTCATACTAACTCTTAAAGTTGAGTTTTGAAGGTGCTCCACAATGTTCCATAGTTTTGATTGCTTGTGCCTTTATACATAAGTGAGAAGATGTGACATGTGTGCGTTTTAGTCACATATTGCCATTTTTAGTTTTAAATTAGAATCAATTTTGTATATAGCAATGGTTACAAAACATTTTGTTTATTTCACTATATTTATTTTTGCTCAATGCACTTATTTATTGCATTTAAATTGTATTTATGTCAGTAACTCATGAGAGACCAACAAACAAAGCTTAATATGTATTTTCATAACAGTAATGCAAAGAATATTCAATAGTATGCCAAATTAGCGAACTATTTTCATGCTTTATAGGTAATGTTAATACATAATATGAAATATAGTATTTTGATAATATAGTCCTTGTGAAATATAATGGCCTGTATAACCAATTTCATGGCCTGGACTTGTGAGTATATTTTATAATCTTGAAATTTACTACCTATATCCAAAGTTGTTAATGAATTGTACTAACCATTTATGATAGTATGGCAGTCTGTGACATGTAGACCCTCTTTTTGTAGATATTTTCATTTTATTTAATAATTTTTAATTAATTGGTTTTGTGAGATACTTTTAAACTTTTCAATTCTAACACTGCCTTAATCTTTTTAGACTTATTAGTCATGTATCAATTTACTAACAAAATATGAAATGTAAGCAATATCAGGCTTACTCATATTGAAACACTGACATAATGAACCCCAAATTAATTAAAAGCAATACTAATAATTAGTTAATCTTAATTGTTATATCTTGAATGTCCCAAAAATGTTATATTACATACCCCAACCTAATAATTTAAAAAAATGTTATTTCTTTGGTAATGGAGTAGGTACTTTTTACTACAAATCGGAATTAAGCTGGTATTGTAATACCAAAGAATTCAAATTTTCTTTGTCTTGACAACTTTATCTATTGCTGTTTAATCACATCACGCTGTTAAAATATGCAATGCTGAATCGCCTTTAGACTAGCATGAAGAACTGCCTACTGAGCAATACCAGTCACCACTGTTACTAGACAAATTGTTAAAAATGTTTTTCTTCTATTTTTGTTACAATAACTTGTTCCATAAATTGAACCTGTTTTGTTTTTCATAAGTTTAATACCTACCATACTTGCATGCACATTATGTATGCATAGACAATTTCATATTATCTTATTGTTACTATATTATGATCAGTACCTTGAACTTTAGATACAGTAAAATTCTGCTTATGAAACATGTGAATAATTTAGAGTATCAGCTTAATTCATATTGTAAATAAATGTCAAACAACTATAAAATAAAATAATAAAATTTATTTTAATTATATTTTGTAACATCTTTGAAATAAAAAATGGTTATGTGAATGGTATTTTATTTTTATTGGTTCCTCAGGCTTCAATTATAGGCTGGAATAAAAAATAAACACAACCCAATTACTTTTTTCAGACTTGAGTTCCTGCTGATTACCGCTAGCTGATAATTCTAATTAAAGAATATATACATAATTAGTGCATAGCTAGGAAATTAATTGCTAATCAACATGGCATTAATCAAACTTTATACAGACAACTTAATAGTAAGCTAAGGGTGAAAATAAAAAACATAATTATATAGTCATAAACTGTATTCTAATATGTTATGAAACTAACACAGGTAAATAAGAAAAGAAAAATAACAAAAAAAAATGCATGAACTGTGATCAAGATCTACAAAACTAAAACTTAACGATTAAAAAAGTTTTTAATACTACTGAAGATATTCTTACTCTGTTTAGGTTGGTCACTTTGTACCGGCTCGTTAGTTGGAGCGTCTACATCACCCGTGCTCCGACGATCTGACTCTGAATTAACAGAAACACTTTGAGAAACTACACTCTCTTTAACAGTATTCAAGTTGCCTTGACTAGTGGAAGTATGCTTATCAATACTTTGTACAATAATATCCTTATCGCTATTTAGTGGGGAAGAGTCAGCTGGCACGTCAGAGCACCCGAGTTCCTATTGTGTTTTTGCTACGGTCTTCGGTTTTTTCTCTCGAATCGGTTTGCTGCGAACAAGATCTGTGCGTCCTATGGATATCATTTTTAATTCCCATGCTTCTATTTCTTTCCTGTGAGCAAAAAATATTATTTTATCCAACAGATCAGATAGACAGCAATTATTTTTGTTCCATCATTCAAAAAGGTATGATTTACACTCCTCATTTAAAACAGCAACATTTTCAACTCATTTCAAAGTTGTGAAGGTAATAAAATTTAGCTCTGGGTCCTAGATCCGAAAAAACTTGTCAATCTTTACCTGTCCAGACTCCAGAATAAAGCATTCTATATGCCTAGCTTTAAAACAAAGAGTATATTAATTAACTTACCTATACTTAGCCATAAGGTCTGAGGCTTGTTTTTCAAACTTAACTTTCTCATTCTCGGTCAATTTTACCCACTCTTGTTTCACTTGTTCTTGATATTTTTTAATGTCTTTGCCTTTGAAGCTTTCCTTTCTAGATTGAGCAAAAAGGAAATAGGAAGACATGGGCTTCTTTGGACGTCCTAGCTCTTTGTATTCCTAAAAAAAGTAGATTGAAATTAAAGAAGAGGTATCAGGAATTAGAATACCAGGTTTAGTAGATTAGCTATGGATATTGTAATAAAAAAAATTGCATTCCTTCACCAAAACTCCAAAATAAAATACTAATTAATTTAACAAACTGTCCCTTTTTCGTTCCAAGTAAATACTGTGCTATTACTTACAGCTCTAAGTTTTCTTTTTTCTTTAGCCACAGCCATTTCATCTTTTAGTCTTTTGATGTCTTCTTTCTGTTTATCTGTTAGAGAAGATTCATACATTGCCTTGATTTTCTTGTAGTCTTCTAAATCCTTTTCATATTCCTTTGCCATCTGAGTTTTAGTCTACAAAAAAGAAATATTTAATTATTTGTTTTGTTTTTTTTTAGTTATAGTTGTATGATAGGCCTTGATTTTAGATTTACCTCTAAATCCAACTGTTGCCAGTGTTTAGATGTCCAGGATATAGCTTCCTTAGAAGATATGCCAGGATTTTTTGCAAGGAGTGCAGGCCTCATCTGTGTCATAAACTTGAAGAATGGTGTTAGTGGCCGCTTTGGCTTTTCTAAGCCCAGCTTCTCTTCCGCAGATTTTCTCGTATAGTTGCATACTTGAACAGGGGTCAACCAACTAGTTCTGTAACGTAATAGATCAATAGTACTGAAATAAGTTTTTATTTTTAAAATGTTATGTTAGATTTCTAAAAGAAAAAATATTCTTTTTTTTTCTAATAAAAACAATAACCCTAGCGTCATAACCTCAATCTTACCTTCCATGTAGAACACTTTTATAACTTCCTAAGAAGTAATTACTCAATCGAGAAAGCTGACTAAACGAGGTCATTTTTAAAAAATATTGCTTATTTAATCAATTTATCATACGAATAATAATAAGACCTGTCTACAAAAATAAATCTGCAAATCCGGAGCTTGGTAACAATTATAACAAATGCATTGAAGTAAAGTTAATGTTTTTTAGCATTTCTGAATGAGACAGATGTATACCGTGAACGTTATCATCATGTGTAAAAGAGAGATGCAAAAATGCTAAATGTTGTACAGAAGTTTGAAGGCTGAAACGTTTTTCGTAATGTCAACACCAATGATACCAACTTTAAACGTTAACTACTAAAGTAGTAATCTAAATTCGTAAGTCCATCGAGATCAAGCGAAGAAAGTATTATTTTATTTATCGTCTGTCCATTTACAATCGAATCATTGTCATCACTTTCTGCTTTTAACATAAACTATTCACAACTTCAGGGGTCAGCCCAATATCTTTTACTGCAATGGATGGGTAATCATTAAACTAAATTGCCGCTGTGGGTACAGCGGGAGGAAGTGTCAGACTTTTACTGATTAAAGCCCATCTCATTTTCAGAGCCGCGGTACCTCTTTCGAATAATCCCGCAGCCCCAGTAGGCATTGGCCCTATGGGGCCCTCTTCAACTGTGCATGATAACATAATCCTTCAAGTCTGTTCTGAATCAGGATAGGTATTTTTAATTCTTTAAGATATAGGTGTTTGAATTTAGAAAACCACCTATCATTTCATAACTGTATAACTGAATATTTTTTGCTGATTCGATAATTACAAAATGGGGTTTTCGTAATAATATATAATTTTCAAAGTTAGTATACAATTCTACAGGGATTGGTTATAAGCCCTTTCTTGTGAATCTTCTATCTAGAAGGTAAAGATAAGAAGTTTATAGTCCTGTCAGCCACATTCATAATGTGTGTGACAGGTGAACTAACGCTATCCACCATCTTGAAATGTAATTTTTGGTGATACCGGCCTAAGTTTTTTTTTACCACAATATATAGCTGTATTCGATAATAGATAGATTTTGTCCTCGAACTAGTCAGGAAAGGACAATGATGATCTGCGATGCCTCTAGTGATGTAGGTATTCATCGGCCGAGGTGACTACTTAATAATCTGGTGGGTCTTGGCTTGCGAAGCCACTTACTAACCTCAAAATGAGTGTTAAATGTTTAAATATTACATTTTATTGTTTGCAATCTATACTTATAATAAATCTGTAGAGAGGTCAATTCTGTACATGAAATATATTTCCAAAATAACTATCAGGGGGTGATTAGGGATCGATACTGATGCCAAAAATGCAATCAGTAACATTTTTGTCTGTCTGTCTGTCTGTCTGTCTGTCTGTCTGTCTGTATAAACTCTATAGAAACAAAAACTACTCGACGGATTTTAACGAAACTTGGTACAATTATTTGTCATACTCCTGAGATGGTTATAGTATACTTTTCATCACGCTACAATCAATAGGAGCAGAGCAGTGAAGGGAAATGTTGCCATTTTGTTTAAACGCGCTAATCTCAGGAACCGCTGGTCCGATTTAAATAATTCTTTCAGTGTTAGATAGTCCATTTATCGAGGAAGGCTATAGGCTATATACCATCACGCTAAGATCAATAGGAGCGGAGCACCACTTTTCCACGCGGACGAAATCGCTGGCAGAAGCTAGTTTTAAATAATTTTGTAACGTTAATGATGAATTACTGAAACAATTGTAAATTTTCATTAATTGGTATCATTAACAGTGTCATTCCAAGATGAGAATGTTAGTTCCAGTTTTCACCACATTCATATAGATCCATGTCGGACTATCTAAGGCTCTTTCTGTCTAGGGATAGCTTAAATAATCAAAAGTATTTTCAAATAATATTTTATTGTAAATGTACTACTCATTAGCCACTATGTTCTATTATACTTACAATAACTTCTTACATAAATAAAACTTAATTATTATTCACAAACAAATATTTTCAGTCATTATTTACATTATATATTTATAAAATATTTTGGCAATAAGGAGGTGGGTTTACTCGCAGTAGAGGCCTAGATTTCTTGTTTTAGCATTTTTTAGCTAAGTAGCCGCAAAAATCCATCTACACTGCCAAGCTATTAAGGACTGTGGCTAACACGTGAACTTCCGCTAGCCTCCATCTTGAAATATCGTTTTGGTAATACCAGCCCATAGACGGTTTATACCCAACTTTACATTCGATCAGACTGAATTTTACTCCGAAAATAGTTAGGAAAGGGCAATCAATGGATGATCTGCGATGTATCTGGTATTGTAGATGTCTATTGGTCACGGTGACTAATTAATTATCTGGTGGGTCTTCGCTTGTTTGCCATTTACTAACATACCTTCCAGACTAAATAAGTATTAAATGTTTGAACGGCACGCGTGAATAACGTGTGCTATTCCAAAAAAATACTCCAAAACGTACATAACGTTAATGTAATCATTTATAAAAGCTTTGCTTAAAAAAAATTGAATCATCTATGAACTGGTAACCTAACCATACATATTCCACGATGCCAGCAGTCAAAATTCCACTTTTCGCCACACTAGGTATTGGACTATAAGTACCTACCGTAGTAGTAAAAAGTTCGCGGTATTTCGTGGCAGTAACAGCGAGACCAAGAATTGAATAAAAGAATACATTTAGGTACTTTAAGCAGCGTAGATAAATATAAACAAATTAAACATAATAAGTAGAAAAAGTATTTTCTGAAATATTCTACAAACTTGAAATCAAGAAAATAGCGCACAGCAGTTAGCTTTAAATAGCTATAACTAAGTTAAAAATAAAATGAGGACGTATATTATTAATAATACTTAATTAATTCGTAGTCTTTTCTATTTCTATTTACAATTTAGAGTATCTAAATACTCATTGAATTTATTTACATTCTGTAATTTAAGTATTTACAAACAAATGTTTAATTTCGATTTTTCGGGCAAATCTGAAATTCTTTATCAACATATTAGAAGTTTGAAAGGTTGATTTAACTCTCTTGATGATAGGTTATCTAAGTATATACAGAGGTACTGATTTTATAAATTACCTACAACAAATGCGAGGCTGGCCATTTCAATATTTAATTATTCGACACATCAAACGAATAAACATTTATTCTTCATTAGTTATTAAGCATCATTCATAAAAATAAAATCTATAAATTACAATTATTATAAATACTTAGATATTACGAGGCCCTTTCATTCTGACCTTAGCAATTAATTACAAATAACGAATGGCACTTTAATAATTCTTCTACACAAGTTACAAATTTTAAATGCATCAAAGGAGGTTCAGCTCCCTGACATTGTCTTCGAACTACGTATGTAAATACGTGTGAACATACAGAAATAAGTGGAAACAATATATATGCGACAATTATGCTCGTCAGAGAATAGTTTCCCCGGCTGAGTAATGGTAGTGCCTTGGCTTCCTGTACGAATGGGTTTGTGGAGGCCTGTACGTAGCATATTTGTGTGGATGTCTTGTCAGAGTGTGCGGGTGTGTCGCATAACAGTGCAGCGTCAGCGGAGTGGGCGGTGGACCCGGCGGACACTTTGCTAGCGGCGGTTTCCTCGGCCCAGCAATCCTCCTCCACAAAGTCTTTAGACTTGGCGTCGCGATCCACACCGCTACCATGACACCAAGGATCTGTGTCGCAAATATTCGAAACAGAAACACCCAGAATGCCGGTTTTGGGTGTGTTGAAGGTTCTAATGAAGGCACTGGAGCAGCGAGCCAATCGTCTCTCCAAGCGTATTCATATACCCACGTAGCAAGTATACACGCTGAAGGCACAGCGTACAGTGCCGCAAACGCTCCCAATCTCAACACACTTTGGTCCTGATGTGGTTGTGGTGGAGAGTTCAATAGCACCGCAGGAGCTGGTACGGGTGCTGGACGGCGGAGTACAGCGCGGAAACCCGATGACAGGAACACAGAGCCAAGCAGCAAGCATATTGCTTCGGGAATTATGACCAGTGCCAGTAAAGACTTACTAGACTGGTTACCCACGAAGCAAGTCCCTGTAATAAAAAGAAAACAAAAGTTTTAGTTGGTACGCGACATGAGTGGTTAGCGGATACCGAATTCTTTTTCACGAGTACTCTTTATTAGATGTGAATAACATTCCAATTTCCACTAAAGCTGCTCTCAAAGCGAACACCTACACAAACATACGGCGAGAAAAAAGGCTTGCATTAATAAGGCGGTTAAAAGGGCCGATTTAAAATTGAAATACGAGCGTGCGAGGAGGAAAGGTGTCGTATTTAACGGCTCGAATAATGGTCGAGCATTTCTTTCGGCCGCCATAATGGAAGTGGAATGGAAATAATAAAAATAAAAGCACAATACTCGTGGCATGATTGAAACTGCAATATGCCTGAGAATCGGGCCGCGTGGCACTTCGCTCGCACTTCGCATAATGGCGATAAAAATAAATGTAAGAGGATTTTAAAATATCTCTACAGGCCGAGATAAACAGATATCGGACTAACATAGGAAACCATACATTAGATAGGCACTCTTGCCGCTGCCGCTAAGTAGTGAGACACGAATTTATTTTTTTCACATCAGTGTAGCTATCGAAGCACAGCCTTTTATGTATGATGCTGCTAAATTGTACTATGTACTTTTTCAAAGTTGAAATAGTTAAAGGAGCAAAATATACGATACCAAATTCAAAAATAAAAATCCTATAAAAGTCGTCAGTTTATTTAATATATATTTGACTTGCTGGTTTCCATGTCGGGACCATAACGACACTGCCATTAGCATGATATAATAAACCTTCCAGTTTTTACTGATCTTGAATTTATTACAGCCGACAAGTCGGACGGGTCCAAGTGATTTATGTCCAAAAGTTTATTTATACAGGCGGTAAAATATTTTTAAGTATATGTCCCCATAATTCAGCTTGATAAGTGATGATTGGGTTATTGTTCCCTTATAATATCCATAAAACATTCCTTGGAATCCGTAGAGAAACAAAATTAACGAGAGAATTTAGATATAGAATTTAAAAGCGATGACGTTCTCGACTTACTTATAGAATTAAATAATTATCGGTTCACATATATCACTCTAGAAGTCGGTGGCAAAATACACACAACAGTAACTTAGGGACACGACCCTTAGAGCGATGTATTGGCCCATAACCGTTTTAGCATTTTTTTTCTTTGCTGGTCTTTGGAGGTGATTAATTTTTGAAAAACACTCAAATAAGGTTTTCTATTTGATTCACTTTAAAGACTAGCTTAATGATGAAAGTGTTTGAAGTTCTTGTTCTTGCTTTGGAAAGGAGGGTAGCGTTTACTTACAGACTGGCAGAAATCTTTATGTAAGTAGGTAATCTCGCGGCTTCTAAGGGACAGCCTTTGTCGGCCCGTATTTTTGTATCACGCTAAACCACAAAGGCCTCCGATCCAAGTAATAACATCCACCCGATTACGATAAGACGTTTTACAAATCGTTATCATTGCGCTGCGGTATTTTTGTATTGTTCTCTTGTCCGTTAAAATTAATCGTTCTTAGCTTAAAAGTATGATAAGAGGATTTTTTGATAACACTTCTTGTACGGCCGCCGAATTATTGTTTACAGAATTTAGTAATGCTACTGTTCCTTTATCTAGTTTTTCAGTCTTTTATGTTACCGCTGCGACCGTTGCGTTTATCTCTCATGTAGAGATGCTTCTAGCTATGATGGGGCCAGGAACACGTGTGCTTAGCTAAGTATTTCAACTCAGATACAAAATGCCGCCATGTACAGCGGCCTGTTTGTAGAACCCCAAACAGCGGCACATCGTATACGATTCGACGACAAATCTCAGGGATTTACTGATACCGATACTGTGTATCTTTCCAAATAACACCGACTCTAGGTCAGATAGGGCATGCCGCGGTTTCTTTTAAATAAAGTTTAAATTAATATTTACAATTTTCGTGATCGTTTCTTCTGCTATGTAAACTTTAGTTGTTGCACACAGAATACTCCTGCTTTTCTTACACAACGCGTTTCCTGTGCTTACCCTAATGCGGCTAGATTAGAACTGACAAAAAGTAGACGTCCCTTCATTATTTATTAACATACAGTAATCTCCACATATATCCTCTAATGGCACAAACCGAGTCAGAAGCTCGTTTAGCACACGAGGAACATTACAATAAGCCGGTACTTCCATACAAACCACTCAATACCATTACAGCATGAATACGTGCTCCCGCGCACTCGTACCAGATTTAATCGCTTTGAAAAATGCCGCCGATGAAACAAGAAAGGACTATTAAAACAGGAACGTTTCTTGCATTTGTGTTGTTTCGCTACGGACGTATATTAGGACTTATTGATTGATTCAGAAACGAACAATGGGCCCTGTTTTTTTTAGAAGAACATTGTGCGTTGTTCCCGGCTCGTTATGTTAGGATAGAATTATTTTTGAAATGGATTTCATAATTTAGTTCAATTTTAAATTACAAATGGTATAAAGGAGGAAGATACTATATAAAGTGCTTTCTAGCCTAGTTCAGTAAACCTTAGAAAATATGGACTTCAATAAATAACTTCCAATATGGTGCATCACTAATAGTGGAACTTCCTTTAGAGGCGTTGAAATTCTAACATGACCATTTAAAGATGTTCAATCAAAGAGAAAAACGACTTGTGATTGACCGCCTATCCGATATCGTCACGTAGTAATTCATACTAGATTTGATATAAGATTAGGTCAATCCAATGATCTTTGAACAAACTAAATTAATTCTGCTTAGTTATTTATCTTGACGAGTCAAAGAGATCAAAGTTCGGTGCTCTCGGAAAGCAAGCCGGTAGTTTAGGCTGTCATTTGTGGATTTTTGCTAACGTTACAGGTAATGAGAAACCAGAAAGGCTGACAACCAGTCTTACACAGTAAATTTAGATACTATATTGTGAAAGTCTGAAATTGCAGCAGGAAAAAAACATTCAGCTACTTTATTCTAGCTTCATTAGGTACAATACCAATGCAGCAGAAAAAATTCTAAGCAGATAAAAAAACTCGATAATACAAAAGTGGGCATCTTGGTGTTTGAGCGTCTTCAGCCCTCTGTCACGACAAACCTGCCTGATCTTTGGACGACTATCTACTCGCTAACTATCGAACCGGTCTGTAACTGCCGTACTTGGTAGACCCAGTTACTAAGAAACGATGTGTTATAAAAACATATGATGGACTGCACTGATGATGTGTAAAAGTCGCCTGTATATCGGAATAGTAAATCGTAAATTAAAATTCTATACCTCCATAATATTATGGACTTGGTCGTAATGACGTGTCAGTCGCCGGGAAAGATAAATGTCATCTTTTCAGAGACGTGATGACTAATTAATTTGGTATTAACAAACAGAAGTTATAACTACTTAGTACCTTGCGTTTGTAAGCCTAATTAATGAGCTTGCCAATTGTTATTATTTATTTTAGCGTAAGATGTTGTGACATCTAGAAGATACACAGAAAAAATATCCTTTTTATGGTCTGTAAATAAATTAGTGCAACTGGTGGAAATTCAGTTAGCAATTTGACATTTAAAAGATGTCAAAGGTGTAATAGGTACATGGTTCGATCAACAGCTCATTATTATGTGAGCATAAGCTTATCGAAAATATTCTGGTAGTTAGTGAGTGAGGCAAGAAATCTATCTATACCTATAAACCACAAGGTCTTCAAGTCAATTATGTTGGGTAAATCGGGGGAATCAATAAAATATAGTTTTTATTTTTTTTGTGACTCATCATTGTTCTCCAAATTTTGTCGGGTGAAGTTTTCCGTACTAATTAAATAACTTTCATTTGATGCACGTACAGGGAAATCGAAACAGATTTTGTGACAAGGCGCGTACATCAATACCATTCGGAAATATTCAGTGAAGAGGCCAGACTAATAGAGAAACAGGTCACTCCTGTTCCACTGACGCAACGATTGACGAGAATGTTTAAGGCGATCGATAAGTTGTATAGAAGAATCTTACCTGTAAGTTCATCAGCATCCACATCTCTAGTGACGAGTACGGCAGCCGCGAGCGCTGCTGGCACGCCCCACGCTGCTAGCTGCAGGAGCGAGGAGTGACGGTTGCTGCGAGCGCCCGCTGCCGGCGCAGGAGGACGCATCACGCTGGCTCGCCAGGCACCTGCCACCACCACCCACCTGCAAAGGAGAAAAAAATATAGGTGAATTAGGACTTTTTAAAATTATAAATGGATTCACTGTTGACCGCAATCTCAACTCAAGGGAAGTAAAGGATGAGGTCTACGGTGGAATGAGTGTACCCAGAAGATTTAAAAGCAGGGATCCTGGATCGATCCAGGATCGATGCTATTAAAAATAGTCTGTAAACTGGAATCGGTATAAATGACGTCGTAACAAAAATTGGCTCATTACTCGTTTACTCCGTTAGAATTAATTGCACTAGTCATAAAATCTTCCAATAACGTTCTCTCGATCATTTTAAGTAGGACAAATGTTATGTCTAGCTATAAATTAATGGTCATCGCTGTTGGCGCCAGCTCAGCATACTAGTTAACGCGAACGTGTTACACGCCATTACCGTTGATCTAGATCCTAGATCTTACGAGAATACGTGTGAATGCTACCGCTACTCACGCGCAGGCTTCCCTTGTCGTAACGCACATACATGTATGACATAAACATAGAGTACGAACGAAGACAGGCTCATAATAGTTTATAGGTATGTTCCATAAATTGGGGAAATACGTCATTGTTGTTTTTTTCTCTGTAAGACTTTTGGAAATCTTCTTATTTAAGGAGTCTTTGAAGAACTTATCCTCTGTCACAGAGACCTACGCCTTTCACTAAAAACAATAAATTATAGCTTCCATAAAACAGTGTGTAAAAAGTTCATGACCATGCAATAAGCAAGATCAATGATGGCTGACCAAGTAATTAAGATAATTAAACAGTCAATGGACAAGGTAAAGTAAACAGCTGTAGTGGGCAGGTGTCTTCCAATAAACGAACTACCTACTACGTAGGACTATGATAACACGAGAATTACTTATCAAGATTATATTTAGTTAGTACCAGTAGGTTAGGTGACAACAATTTGCTTGTAAAATATAGATCGTGTTAGATTACAGTTATCAATGAATTTCGCGATATCGAATATCTTTCTTTTCTATATTTGGATTTTATGATGTCAACAACTTTTAGCATGTGCTTGATCTAGACTGCACGTCTAGTAGGGTTAGAATATAATTATTTGTTCATATTGTAAACTTCCCTAGATAATTCGAAAATCCTTACTTCCTTACTTAATATTATAAATACGAAAGTAACTCTGTCTGTCTGTCTGTCTGTTACGCTTTCACGCCAAAACTACTGGACCGATATAAATGAAATTTGGTACAGAGATAGAATAGACCATGAGGAACAACATAGGCTACTTTTTACCCGGGTGCGCTAAGAAGTTCCCTCGGGATGCGGGTGAAACCGCGGGAAACAGCTAGTTGTAAATATTCTGTGAAATTTCACCAAAGTTTTGCACGTACAAGAAATGTATTTCTGTCATTATTTTGTACTGGAAAAATAGTTTGATGTTTTTTTAAGAAAAATATTTTAGCAGACAGGTTCTCCGTGCCGAACAATACATAGGTAAACCTGTTGGTTTTATATGCGTATCCAAATCGTAAATAACACCAATTATTCGCACAGAAAGGGTAATTAGAACCTGACATTAGTTTTGTGGATTTAGTTTTGCTTTGCACACTTTTTGCAAAGAATACTTATTTATCTTCTTGTTTTTTTTTTGTTTAAAAGTAATCTGATCTATTCTTTATGCAGCAAGGCAACAATGTAATTTTACACCAGACTTGTTAGGCCGCTGATGTAAACAAAAAAGTGGTTGTAATCAAGATGACAGTGTAATTCGATGCCGCTGAGAGCTGAGACTCGTTGTACCTACTATCATAAAAACTTTATTTTCATCTTTTTCTACTTATTATTAAAAACTTTACAATCTCGGCCAATGATCGATAAATCGTTATCCTTACCCTGGCTTTTCCGTTCGTTTTATTTTAGATCTGCTTCGACGGTCTGGAGCAACAAGTTCTCGGTGCCTCGTAAACTCTCTTGTTGAACTTCGCCACGAGTAAATTATAGCCTTTGTCAACCCTTACTTAACTCGTAAAACATCTGACAGGTAAATCCTTCCCACTACGGCCGAGAAAGGTGTCGCCTTGTTCTCAACCGCCACCACTGCAACTAGACCCGCTCCGTCCCTTGCTGCTCCGTACG
Organism: Pyrrhia umbra; assembly: GCA_963891755.1. Classification (NCBI taxonomy): domain Eukaryota; kingdom Metazoa; phylum Arthropoda; class Insecta; order Lepidoptera; family Noctuidae; genus Pyrrhia; species Pyrrhia umbra. The sequence continues at coordinate 4,041,832 of OY982934.1, read as the reverse complement.
AGATTACCCACGTTAAAGGGACTCAAAGGGTTCTCGAGGTTTACTTAAGGTGGACAAAGATCTCCGCAGTGGCGTGTCACTGGCACTTGAACAAACAACGGTCCCTATTTGTACAGCACCGAAAGTGGCGATAGTCCAAACACCGGTGTTTGTTCGCTTGCTCGTATGTTTGATCCGGCCTCCGCCGCCGGCACATGTTGGCTAACATTTTACTAATGTTTGTACGATTTGCATTGTGATAATTAGGCTCATTTCTTTCAAGAACTTGTGAACACACCACGCAACAGGTTTGAGAATTTGAATGCTTGTAAGAAAACATTTAAGATCATTAAATGTTTTCAAATTCCTAGCAGCACACTTACATTAAACTTTTGAAGTAATCGAATTTGTAAATGTTATGACACTCAATCAGTATCGCAATAAAACAAAAACCTTTTAGCATATTAGTACAAAGTACTTGGAGCGCGATTTATGACTCAATAAAGCATTGGGATCTATCGAGAGCTCGACGCGTCCGTCCGAGCGAGTCGTTTGTCTGCGGCGCAAGCGCAAGGAAATGCAAATGTTATTACATCGAGGCGCGAACGGACGGACGCTTTTAAGAACATTTTTTATTCCTTTTTGTGCTTATGTGGCGTCGTGTCGTGGCTCAAGTGGCCATTAAACGATAACGCTATCTCCACAACGATTGGTTTCACGCCGTAAAGAAATATATTTATTTGACAAGAGCGAGATGCGATGCAATATTTATAGTGTTATGATGTTCATGAATATGTATTGTGATGAGGTAATGAGGTGCGCAATGCTCCTATAGTCCGTAAGCTCCATACGTCAACATTATTAACACGATGTAACGGTACGCTAATGCGAGTAATTACATTTCGTAACTGACACTTCACATTTAATATGGATGACACGACGAGCATAAATTGTATTCAATGTGGTGTACCCACCTACTTTTAAATTGTTTTTTGTAGCATTTATAAAACAGATGGCTGTTAATGGTAAATAGAGATGTATTACAAATAAATTATATCTAGGTAAGCTTTAGTAGATTTTTGTACAGCCTGCATTTATGATCTGATCAGGTAGGAAATTCCTTGTTCGCACCTAACTTGGAATAGTGTACAGGTCTAGTGAAATACATCCTTCTCTACACCTCGCCACAGCCCTTATGTTTAAATAAAAGTCTTTGGAATTATTAATTTCTAAAACTGACTGATCGTTCTGAACTCATTTCTATACTCCGCCTTGCGGCACATTTGTGAATGTTACATGCTGTAGCATGCGGTCAGAGGCTGAGAAATTTAAGATAAAAATACGTTAAAAAAATCATTAATTTTAATACTTTCTTAACTTTCGAGGGGTCCACCGGCGTGTTTATGAGACCACACATGTGGCCATTACATTTGTATTCTTATTTCAAATGTCGGGTAGTCATAAATGTCGACATGACATATGTCGGTCTTGCTTGTCCCGGTGCGCTTGCGTCGAGACTCGAGACACCTCGCTTTTACAAGTACACCAACGTCAAACAATTTTAACATGATTGACGGACTATGTTTAACTTATGCTTCAAAAAACTATGACAGAGAGTTATATATAGCTATATTACAAAAAGGCTGAAGAATTTTAAGTTTTAAATAGAAGGATATTTTCAGGTATCCGTGAGACGGAGACTTCTAGACCTAGAGCTTTATTTTTAGAACGGCGAGTATATGTGCCTGCTATAAGCACTATTTAATTACTATATCTGTTATTGTCAATGCTTCAAAAGTAAATAGATCGCAACTGTGGAAACTATCTTAGTTGCCAACATTTCATATCATAAGCATCAGCTATCAAAACTCGATTTGTAATTACTCGTTTCCAAATAAACCATTATCGATGATTCGGAATAGACCCGTAAGTAATTCACGGGATCGTTTATATTTCAGCTAGAGACAGGAAGACGGGCTGACGAAGCTTTGGGCACGAACGCACGGCCCTGCTGGCGCTCGTTAACCCGCTCGTAACAATAAAACACAACACCCACAACACTATTTGGGTGAACGGACCCATTTATTTCCTTAGACGGGACGCTATTTTGCTACAATACCGTATTCCATGACTCTGATAGTACCTATTAAAATAGCGTTTCCCTATTTTAACTTTAAATTGCGTTCTGTAAATGGTCTCGCCCACGTTTTCGTTCAATACTTGTTTTTAGCTAGATTACTTAGTCATAAAAGGCGTTCGATATGTTGATCGCATTCCTTGATTAAATGAACTGGTTGAACAGTGATGTCATGTTAAATCTTTGAGCTAATGTTTATGATTTAGCACCGAAACAGACTACGTATTTAGAATCAGTGCGCTTGTTTCTTTAACAACATATGGACGACCAGTCATACATTTCCTCTTAGTATTAAAAGAACAACACAAGCTGGGTGCAGAATGTGACCGTGGATGATGCATGTTGTGCCGAAGGGACTCGGTTTATTTCGGGAGCTCGTAAAATCGATTATCCGTCCAATTCGAGAGCGCTCGGCTCGACACTCGGGCGCAACGCTCGTCGTCGGCGCGCGCGCACGAAACAGGATGCACTATTTCTGTTGCGCCTCTGACAGAGATATGTGTATGATATTAACGAGATTCAAATGTATTATGAGCCTATTTATAAGGATAAATATGGGCTGCTGAAATAAACATAGTCGGATTCCTGAAATTATGCAAGCACGCTCGGTTCTTACATGGAATGCTGTCTCTTAAACTGTGTATGCTACAATGCTTCAGTTCGGGTTAAAGCATGGTTATTCTAGAAGCCCGCTATAATGTTAGCCAAGTATAGAATATAATATCAAGTTCTTGAGGCCCTATATGCATATACCACGGTTCTAAGTTCCAAAACCTTTGAACTCCATACTTAACTGCCTAAAATGGCGAACAAGTTCACAGCAGGTGGCTAAATATGGCCGCGAGAGTTGAACGCACCACCGGCACCATCAGGCAAGTTTACTTGGACCTACCTCGGACGTATAACTGGGTGTCAGTGAAGGAGATTAATGACCTCCCAGAGGTCTAATTACACTGGTCATATTATGATATGGAATGGATATTCGATCAAGTGTTGAGATCGCATATGATTGATGCTTTTCGAAAGGAAAATAAATGATGGAACACTTTATACAACGTGCTGGGAATTCAAATAAGGATATATTGCTTGGATATTCATGTTACAGAAGTTTCAACTTTATTTTTCAGTGTTACAGGTTCGTTTTGCGTGTACGCAAGTAGGCTGGCGTGTAGTTAGCTGTTGCCAAATGGAATTATATATGAATTGATTCCCCTGTCAATTTGTGGCAAGGGTGTAAAGCGTGTTATTCTTGTTAATTATCAAGATTAATTAGTTTTAATTTGTCCCCCCAGTTAATATATTCAGTAGGTGCGCAATTATGAAGCAAACATATTTCATTTCAAAGGTCAAAAAGTAACTAAGTAGGTACATAAAGGGCGCTTTAGGCAGAGGGCATTAATGTTAGGACAGTAACGTAAAGATATTTTAAAAGCTTTTCACAATAGGAAGCTTAATCTGAGTAGTTTGCAATTCATAGTCGTTTATAATTGTATCATTCACTAGCTTTCTATCCGCGACTTCGTCTGCGTGGTCGCTGAAGGGTCCAGTAACTGGAATGAAAAAATAAAAAGTCTCCTATTGCTAATCTAGGTTATAATATCTAATAATATCAAAATCGGTTAAATCATTTTTGCATGATTGAGTATTTGTTTAGTAAGGATTTAGTAGGAATAGTACCTACATATGGGATTATTTTATCGAATTGCGTCTGAACCTAGTTAGAAATATCGGTAGTAACGTAACCATACCACATAATTGCAACAAATGCATAACGTTGTTCACAAGCTGTTATTACTTATTGCCTATTTCCTCCTGTACAGTTCATCTGATCTTATAAATATTGATTGATTGCTCGCAAAGCAACATGGCGTCGAACCAGTCGTATGTCTTGTTAGGTAACGACGACATGACATGTCTTTTATGGCTTGTGTCGGTTAATTAAGTTTGTTTTACGATGGCAAATTGCAAGCACGCCCCGCAACAGAACGGGGGCATAATTTCTCGTTAGCATAATGAGTGGTCTTGTTCTAGCAACTCGAAATTGCCTTTTTAACTAGGTGTAGCGGATGTTGTCTGATTCAGGCCGTTTTTAATTTAATTAGTTTAAAATACAATTTGAATTTTTGGCCACACAGGGGTGTATTTAAATAGTATATTTAATGAAGCAAACAGCAGGTACCTACGAGCAATATTAACGATTAAAAAAATTAAATTGGCGATAGTAACACTCCGAATAGAATAGCGCAGAAGAAGACCTACTCTGTATTATACAGAATACTGCTCAATGTTAGCCACAATTTCTATTGCAAGAAAGAAAACCCCCCATGTTCCTCTGGGGCAACAGCTCAAAATATAGCCCGGGAAAACTTCAGAAAAAACCGATCGTAAAAAAATAAAAGTCTACAAATCTTCACCCTGGACTGAACCGAGTTCAGCGGCAGTTGCAGTCACCAATCAAGATTTTATCCATCGTAACAAAAGCTGTCCACAACTCGTATGTTTCGTGTCTTCTCATGACAGCCCAATATTTACATAATGGGCACTGAGCACGGTTAACGAAACAGGCTCCTCGCATACAAAACACTTGTATTTACATTTTCTTTCTCTTCCCAAGTCGCGGTGATTGGCGACCACTCTATGGTTGGAATAGCAAGCAAGCTCGTTATACCGAACAATCTTTTGTTTGAGGGAAACTTTTTAGATTAATTTTGTATTACTTAGTAGTTGTTTTCCGCTTTCACCCGCATCCCGAGGAAACTTTTTGATAAACCTTCCCCAGGTTCAATTTATCTCCAAAACAAATTTCTTTAAAATCGATTCAGCTCTTTTATCGTGAAAGCATAACAACAAACAGACTTTCACATTATTACATTTAAACGATGTAAATATAGTTAGTTACTGAGATACACAATAGACAAATCTGAATAATTCTAAAGTCCTGTCAGTCAATGCGCAGGCAGAGACAAAGCTAGCTTCAGATCCATTACCAACATTAACTATTTTTCTATCAACTTAGATATTAATGGAAACATAAATGTTTACGATCTTGTATATCCAATCAGCAATTTTAATCAACAATTAGTATTTCAATCATATTTTACAACGAATAATTAATGTTTGCAGTCGTCAGAAATAGCGGTTCGAGCTGCACCATATTCGTAACAAGCCTTTCAGGTTATAATTACGTCGGAGATTGATAGTGCTGCTGTAATGAAGTAGGCATGTGACCCCGCTGGTAGATCTAACATGATGGATTAGATCCATCCTATCCATTATGGATATGTCGACAAATAATGAGATAAAGGCTGCAAGGAAAATTTCCATTCAATTAGATACTGTAAATCATATAACACTGGCTGATTCCTGCAGTTTCAAACTGTCTTGAGGGACATACTTCGCATATCTGGACAAAAACTATCCTAAGCCTCAGGGTTCAAACGGTTTTTTCCCACCAAATTTCATTCAAATTGATTTAGCCATTTTATCGTGAAAGTGTAATTAGTAAGGATATAATCCTTACTAATGTTATAATATTATACTTTCGTATTAAAAAGTAATTCTGTCTGTCTGTCGCGCTTTCACGCCAAAACTACTGACTGAACTGATTTAATTGAAATTTGGTAATCAGATAATCTAGAACCTGAGAAAGGACATAGGCTACTTTTTACCCGGGTGTGCGAAGTAGTTTCCTCGGAATGCGGGTGAAAACGCGGGAAATAGCTAGTATTCAAATAAAACTTCAAGCCGCTTCGCCATCATGAATTTTCGTAACGGATCGTTTGTTTCAAATAGACCGTTGCAATAAAATGATATCTAAATATAATTTTAAATCATTAGCGGCTAAACTTTCAAATGGCAATTCATTAAAAACTCAAGATTATTTTAATTTGACATTAATTATGGCCGACTTCAAACGAGTTGCTAAAATGTTGTCCTTAGAATAATAACGATGGTGTCCAATGAAGTCGTTGACAGCCGGATATCCGCTGTTAATCAACTATCAAGGAAAATATTATAATTGCCGAATAACTAAATTAGATAGAAACAACATATTTCATTATTGATTTGCCGAATTATGTAAATCACTTGATATTGCAACCCGAGACAAATTAGTCATTCACAATTAGTAAATGCGCCAATGGCCGTTTTCCATGTACAAAAATAGAAGCTGGTGCTTAAATTTTTGTATCACCATTTACTTATCGACATTTATTTAAAGAACACAATGCATTTAAATTAAGTTTATCAATAGTTGAATTGCTTAATTCTCTAAATAATGCTTAGAAAGCAATTTCAATACCAATTAAACATCATTTAACGAGGCCACTGTTAGGAGGCACTTCAGTTGCCTTCGTAAATTCATCTATAATAACAAGATTTAAGCTTTTAACGTCCCGAATTGAATGACAGACAATTCCTTCGGCCGGTGGATGACTGCGCTAGTTTTATTGTGGCGTGGACGGTGATTTCAAAGAGCTTTTTAATGCCCTACGCGTACGCATCTCGTTCGAAACTATTACGGCATACTAAAGCTGATTACACGTGGGCTGTTAGGAGTCTGCGCGTGCTGCTTTGATATAGGTGTTCAAATAGAACTTATGTTATCTTTATTTTCAATGCTTCGAGAACTTTCCAGAACGTTGTGTGACTTAACGAGGTTGGGAACATTTCTATACTGACTTATATTTATATCGAACCTATGTAGTGGCTAAAGCTATTACGTGTGTTAGTGCAAGATGCGAGTATTCGCACAGTAGAGCTCATTCATCACTGTACTCTAACATCATAAATAACATTGCCAAGCGACATTACATTGCGGACTATTTCAACATTTCAACAGATGCTCTTTACGCTCCATTTGTTAACGCTTGAAATAATTCTGATTCAACTATCATCTGTGACGATTGATTGCCGAAATTGTCTCACGTACATATAAAATAGGTTGGTAACAAACGCTTAGGTGTACAGTGAAGGTGTTGCGCCCACGCAGCTTTCCATACACCGGTCGTGTGCGCCCCGCTTAATTCCACCGAATAGTTTTTCGGCACGGTGATTAACTTTTTGACTGATCGATCCGTCGACACGATGTAATCTTCTAAATTGTTATAATGGCTTTGGTTGTTCGTCTAACTGGAATTGTCCATGGTTTGACCATAACAAACATGTACGTGTTATTTCCGACTGAACTGGGAATATTTTGCCGTGTGGGTGTGGTAGGTATGTTAAATCGTGTTACTTTATGCAGGCGTTGACTTAGCCGTTGAATATTAATTTCTTCGCAAGTAAATAGTGAATAACTATTTATAGACTCGGCTTTAGTTGAATTTGAGAAGAAACCTGAATGTGTGCTTGTGTAGACATAAAAAGAAAGCACAGCGTGAATATTTTGTCTGAAAAAATAATAACAAAACCCATTCGAAATAAAACTCGAAAATAAGCAGCTCTTTACAAAATTATTTTTATGTGTCAAGCGAATTATCGAAATAAGTGCGTGCGGTATAAAATCGGTTTTATACTTATAAGAATCGATACAAATACGAAGTCGTTCGAGGAGGTATCGATTGAAGCCTCAACGAGGCAATCGGTCGAGTCGTTTTCTACAGAAATGCCACTTTTTTTTCTCTTATTTCTGTCCGGAGCGGCCCAGGAGCGTTGCCTTAGCTATAATAAACAAGTACGTTGCTGTAGCCATAACTTTGAAGTGTTATTCAGGATATAATAATATTTTTTAAATTTCGAAACTGTCTGGATAATTAGATACTGTTGCTTATATAGCCGAAAAGACACATCTTTAAAAAGTGGCGCGACTTTATGCCAATCAATTTTTCAAGTGTGTTTCTTTATTATTATATGTTTACTTCAATAATCCGTATTGTTTTTTATACCCATCGTTATCCACATCCTTTATGTTAAATAATAAGTACACACAACAAATTACAATGATTATGCAATAGCTATAAAAAGCAATAACAAGCTACCAATTAAATCCTGACAAACTGGTACAGGAAACTCATTAAGGTTTCACAAAAAACACTAGTAGCTACAAAAACACTGACACTAAATTTAGCATATAAAAAAATGTAACTCAATATATTTATTCATACTATAAAATACATCAGCTGACCAACTCAAAACAAAGTTAAGAGACATTAAAATGTATAAAGAATTTAAATTGATTGCAACTCGGAACTTACTCGGAGATAAACGTAAGGTGTTTTCTTCAGGCGATTATCCTGAGTGGCGTGACGGGATGGTGTCAGTACACGAGCGAGATAGCGCCGCGGTCGAGAGGGATGGGTAGATGCGCACGATTCAGGTGTGAACGGGACACGCGCGGAACATACCTAGCGAGCCCCTGACTGTGATGGTCAAAGTTCAGTATTAAGTTGAATTTTTATTATTTGATATTTATTGAAAATTAAGTAAAGTTTTCGTCATATCGGGTACCTATATTGGAGTATAATATACTATAACTTCAACTTTCAACAGATTTCGAAATGATAAATAATAATGATAATATGGCATAATTCAACTACAATGGAAAAAACGAACATCATGAATATAAAGCAAACTCGTAACTGGTTGTTAAGATAAGATAATAATCAAACAACACAAGTCTCATAACAAAAAAAAAAAACTATAAACTTTGAGAATCTCAGCGAGGCTCGTGCTTTTCCTTCGCTTCTCGTTAAGAGCTTTTAACGAGCCGACCTTGCCGTAACAATTGGAAAGAGAGAGCTGCACCCACGCGCACCCAAACACGCGCGCTAGACAAGGACGGAAGTCCGCACCGGTAACAATAAGCTTACTAACAAGACGGACTCACTCACTGTAAAATGTCGTAACCACCATAATTACACATTGAATTATGCAACCTATTTTTATTTAGTTAAGGTGTGATTTTAAATAAACAAACATCATCACTTCTGAGACAAGTACCGCGGCAAGTCGTCTGACTAACGAGAATGACTCAGGCGCAAGTTTTTTGTCGTTTTTCCGATATAAACCTTTCAGTCAAACAGGAGGGTTTCAATTAGATTGGTGTGGAGCCTCGCTATGGGGTTTTCTCATAAATGCCTTTTTGAAATTTATTCAAATTGGTTTTTCGTTGCGCCGAGCTAATCGTAGCTATAAAGTATGTTACAAGCGCATTTTTATGAGATGCTATCGTTTCATAATTATTAGCTAGCCGTCTTCGCGGGACATGTTATTATAGGTATAACACTAATCATGTTTTTTAGTAGATACTTGTTAGATAAATAAGACTTAGGTAGGAATCCTCATTAGAATTTGGTCATTAAAATGTTTAAAATTATTAGAAACATGTTTTTAAATGTTGAAGTAGAAAAATAGTTAATTTCTTCGTGTATTTTTGAATCACGCGTGAGGTCTCCTACAAAAGACATCAACGCATTTAAATTGCGGAAATTCGATGAACCTCGCTTATCGTACTAATGTTATGTACCTATGTTCTTTATTTTCTTTATATTGTATTATATCGTTTCTTAGTTTTAACGTGTAATAATCGAAAATATCTCATGATGGGAAAATCTTTGTATGAAATATACAGGTATAGTTACAGACACTTTCTAGGTTTCTAACATTATAAAATACATTGAAAATAATCGTGGCTAACCCACGAATCAACCATTAAAAAAACAAATCCTCAGTTTGTTTTACAGCCGTTCTTATAAAATCTTTTTATCAGTCTATTTAGCAAAGTGATTAAAGTCGGGTCGGCCATCTTGGAAAAAACTCAGGCGCGCAGCAAGCCGTCTGTCAAAATTTGAAAAGCGAACATTAAAGTTTAACAACACTCGAAAGGGTAAAGGTGAGTAAAGGAAGGAATTTAAACACATCACTATGTTGAATCAGTTATTTTGAAATGTAGTGATGTGACAGGTTAGATAAAATAATAGAAAACCTTTTTATTAAACTTGTTCGTTCGTTTTTTTTTAAGTAAGTTTATGGGCCCGGGCATCATGTTTTTCATTTAGTATTTATAAAATAAGTCAGAAGGTTTACGAATTCGTAAACATAAGTAATTGACTACATCGTCGTTTAATTACCGCTAATAAAAACTGAAAAATTAAAAAGCTCTTTATATCATTATGCAGCACATATACATATAAAGAGCTTTTTAAGAAGTTTTTGGTGAATTTCATTGGCTAAACGAACTTAATGTTTAGGTGTTATTAATTTCATTTTCATCATCAATAAACAAGGTTTAATCAATCATTCTCATCATCTCAGTTCGCCAAACAAAAACCAAAATCTCACAACAACAATGTTTTTTTCACAAGAACAACAAAATTACACAAACTTTTTCTTCATACTGGTTTTCCGAACACCTCATTACGATCACTGTTTCCTTGCGACCAATTAGGTAGTTACCAAAAAAAACGTAGTCTATCGCTCGGCAAACATTGTTGGTGTTTGTGTCGGCGCTAACGCGGCAAGCCGTCGATCGTGTCCAAAGTTATTACAGCACGCCTCGTTGAGATACCACCGAATGTGGTACCGTAAAAAATGTACGGTCATATCGTTAATATGGCGCTCGGTAATTTGATTGGGCTTGTAAATTATATTTTTTCAGTATTTCGTACTTAATGTGACTTGTGCGAAAGAATTTTATACTTGGATGGCGGTAAAAATTGTCAGTTAACAAATTGAGAATAATTTTAAATTATAATCAGTTTTTCGTTTATAATAATCGAAAAAAAAAAACAACAAAAGGAAAGTGTTTATAGTGCATATAATCACTTTATACTACAAAACTAATATTTAAAAGCAAGCATTGAAGTTTGTTAGGTATATGTATACGTAACTACATATACAGAATGATAGTCAAAACTAGTATTTTCAACTTATATCTGGTTACTCTGTGACCCTGAATCGATTTTTAAGAAATCTTTGTCATCTGACAGCTATTGATTCGCAAATCACAATAAACTTTACGAACTTTTGATTTTCCGATGCTGTCACTCATTACACAACATCAAAGAAATCACACAACATTCGATGAGTTTGATCGAAATTTCGTATTTCGAAATCAAAGCTACTTAAAAACACTATCTAACTGATTGTACTACCAAATCAGTTGAGAGTCAACAAGCAACATTTTACCGCCCACGGGCGCAGGGGAGCGGTTACCTCCTCAGAGTATTGGACGGAGGGCATGATTACTCCTTTGACGTGCCGCCTCGGAGATGCAAAATAGAGTTCAAACTAGCCGCCTGCGATGATTGTTATCGTTGTATTTTATCACTTTCGAAGTACAACGAACTATTATAATAATTATTATCGAGTTTTTAGTAGGTGTGCTTTTTTAATGGCAGTGTTAAGTATGTGATAGTTATCAACAAAGAGTATGTGGGAATATTGCTTACTTGATTGTCAAAGCTGTAACTTCCTTATTAAAATAAATTCAATTCTAATTAAATGCAAACTTTAGTTTGTGAAATTTTTTAGCTAAATGTAGGCATCTACGAAATACGAAATTAAGAATTTTGTGCTCTTTCTTAAAAAAATATAGTTATCACATTTAATCGATCGAAAAGAACTTAAAATCTACAATTTAGGGTTCGTCCCAAAAATGGTAAAAAGCAACCTTTATGTTTTTCCCTTGTTGTTTTAAATTCAAACTTATAACGATGATTAATAAAAAAAAGTATAACCATTCTACGCAAACGATGAAAGCATGTATGTATAATAATTATACGGAAATAAAAAGCTCATAATTCTTTTTAATAGACTTTATATTATAAACTCTAACCAAAGAAGATACAAAATCTAGCACTTCTGAGTCGTAGTGGCTTCACGGAGGCATAGCAAACCGTTTAAAATTAATAAATTTGCCTCGTAAACCCTCCAACTCATATCACCATTCGTCATGGGCATCGCCTTTAACGCTCGCTACACACAAATTCAGTTTTACACTCCATTGTAACAGAACCACTCAGTAAGTGAATTACATTGTCTGCAGGCATTATACACCCTCGAGCTACTAATAACCAATAAGGCACGCTTTTCCTAGCAAGGAAGCCTACCAAATTATTTCCTCTATTTTTATTCGTAGCTCGTAGGGTTTTCCCATAATAGATTCAGTATGTATGAATCATTGCGTAATAAATTAAAGCCAATTTAATTGATCAGACGTGGTAGAATAGGTAATAAGATTTTGCATGCAACATGCTACCTATTCCATGCGAATATTGTTCATCTACCAAAGCAGAGTTGCCTACTGTTTTACGCACGAATATCAAATTAACGAGAAAACGGTATAACAATTTGTTACTCAAAATATTAAATGCCATAACCCCGAAATGCTAATCTTCTCGAATAAGTAAAACGTGTCGATATTTAAGTGTAAAATTAAGGATCGAGATAAAAATCATTCGATTTGGGCATCTGTATAAATCGGTATTCGGTGCGCGGCGCGGGGCATGCGGCCGGGCCTCGTTATAATAAAGTTTATGGCCCGTTTACTGCGCTTGTTTTACATACAATCGAACCTTTTCTTATACCTAGTTGCGATGATAATAAACTGGTTATCTTCTCCTTTGTTAGGAGATGCTGATGCTGCGTTGCTATCGAGGATGCCTGGATAACTACATGCTAATCAGATGACGAGATTTGAAATCCAAATCATTTTTGGATGTCTTGAATGTTTCCAGAAGTTTGTCAGATATATTGCAGAATAGTAACAATACATTTAGTTTTGCGTTTGATATTTATCTTTGTCAAATAGACAATTCTAAAAGGTAAAGTGCTGAAACTTGTAAAAGTGGAAACTATCATCTTTACAATGACCAGTTTAAACATTTTAACTCAAGAAAACAGTTCATACCTTCAAATATGTAAATCCCAATACTTACAGTAATAATGTAATTTGTAGAGCTTTTAGATATTTATATCTTTCTACCGTATCGGGCAGCTTTATTGTGTGAAACGAACGGCGATGGTAGTACAAGGATAGATAGTGTATGCAGGTACCTCTGAGATGTGCATCTGCTTAGCGGGGCCACTTGGAACAGAGTAGGGGTGGAGTGGACTAGCTTAGAGCCAAAATAATGGGGAAATATGGAATAGATCTGTCAAAAAATGGAGCTATAGCAAATTCTAACCAAGAAAAGTTTTTAAATTACTAACCTAATTTTTAATGTAAGATACCAATTCAAATCGTTGGTGGAATTTTCAAATTGTTCGTGTTGTCAATCTTTAAATCGTTTGTGGAATGGACATTACGTTTAATACTTTTTACGGCTGATTCATTGATTTATTTTTACCCCATTCCAGCTTAAACAACATTTCAACTATACAAATATTTCACACCATTCACTGATAGATCAAATCAAAATATCATATAAACATAGATATGGCACGCACGCGTAAATACAGCGGGTATTTTTATTTTATCATAAACATGTCCAAACATTGCCCTGTCCATCCTCAAAAACACGGCCGGCTTTTTGGATGCCCGTTTAAATTACGGCCGGCGGGATTTCTCCTTACGATCAATAAATCAATAAATATATACGGCTAAGCCTGTTCGTCTGGCCGACATTAATGGAAATCTGTGTTTGTTTAGGACGCGATCCTTGGCCGAGCCGTTTGTTATTAAACGGAAGCTATTCGTTCAACTTCCTGAAAGCTGCTTTGCTATTTTCGAAATTATGATTTACTTGTAACGACAATTTGTTTAATGGCTTCCTAGCTAGGTTGGGTGAACCGGAGTTTTCATAGGAACATTGGAATAACTCAGAAACTTGTTGCTCAGGCGGTTTTTGTCGTATAGTGCTTCTTATAATTTCAAATGATGTAAAGCTCTCAAGACTCAGGTCTAGGCGATACAAAACAATACGTTACATATGATATAAACTAATATTGTGGCATAAATATAACATTTCTGATGTATTTACAATTTGTGGTTTCTTCAAATGTCGATATTATTGATTAAATTTAAAGGACTGCAACCACCTGAACCTGTCGTACCAAATTGGCAAAGAAAGGATGTTTTCAGGCGACTTTTTACAATAACTGTCCACGGCATACACAACTACTGTTCAAAAACAGCCGGCACCAATAAATTACGCATTTTTTTCTCCGCTTGTACAGCCGAACGTTCGGCAAAAAAGTCTACCTGCTCTCCGAAACCCACACAATGGCTCCCTCGTCCGTTTATTTGGGCGAGCGTCGTAACATTTCACGTTTTCGTATTTGGATGAAAAAACGAACAAACTCGTACACAAAGAAATTTTAGCATTTTCTGAGAACAAACTTCACCTTGTAGTTTAGAAATATAAATCAGTTAACGAGACGTCGAAGGTAATAAAAATAAAAGGACACGTTTTGTTACTCTTTGTCTAATCGTTGAACCAATACAAAACTAGGAGTAACGGCATTCGTGATGATGTCGAAACGGAACGTATCTCAAGGTACTAATTAACAGCGCGGTGCTGTAATGTAAGTTTTGGTTGTATTCGTGGTGTCAAAATGAACCGTGAAAGCTTTTAAGATGTACACGAGGTACAAGACAACGCGGGCGCATGCTCGTTTAGAAGAGCAGGCGCTAATCGGCGCACACGCATCCGTTCAGGTGACCATGAAGTTTTAAAGTTTGGACAATAGTCGAAAATTAAATTCAACGATAATTCTAGAAGAACGTGTACCTATACTCTCAAATTGTAAATCTTAATCATAATGCCTTAATCGAAATGCATAACTTCTGTATAATGATATTATGATAAAAATGAGATGATGATACCTTAGTATCCATGTATTGAAATTGAACAAGTCCGATAACACTGTAACCCGAAGCGTGGTCACATTACACGGTCATCGGTTTCCGCTGACCGCGTATAATGCAGTTTTGTCTTGACGTTCGGAGATGTATGAGTCAGCGACCACCGGGGAACGTACCTGGAGCAGACACTGACGACCATACAACACATTTAAAATAGCAGAAGTAGGTAGACTCATACAAAAAAATACTGAAATAAGGCAGTTTTAGGTACGTATTCGAAAACTAAAGAAAAAAAATCATGTCTTGAGAAAAAAGCTAATTTATGAGTTGAGAACCATGTAGCATTACTTACTTACCTGTAATGGTATAGTTACGAATTCATACCATATAGCGTTATACATAAGGCTTGGCTTCGTGTGCAGTTGATAGAATTATTGGAATTTCTTGCTAGGAATGTCACTCGCAAAAGGGTTTTCCTTTAGATTAGGAGAAATGCTGATAAAACTATTTACACAAATTGGGCAAGAAGTTTGTTCCTGGCTATTTTCGTTTGCATTAATATTCAGAATAAACGTAAACGGAGAATTAACTTACGTTGGAAGGATTTAAAAATGCAAGAGTTTACTCCAGCAGAGCTTGATGCCTAAGCCTCTTTGAATTATTCAATATAATTCTATAAACTAGTACAGATACCGGCAGGACAGCTATCGATAATAAGCTTATTACCATAACCGACTATACGCATTAACAACAATTTAAAAATTCCACCAGGGTACCCAGTTTCCCCGAGGCGGACGGGTAGACAGATAATCGGCCTTAATTATACGGCTATCCATCATCGAAAACCAACAAACAAGGTGGTTTACAGAAATGATCGGCCACCCACTGCACTACTTGACCTTTGGGGTACAACCACCTCGAAATAGTTGTGAAAGTACCTTTGATCTGTAAAGTACACTACAGAAAATTCAACGCCAAAAAAGAACATTTCTGAGTCATGTAAGAAAAGCAATACGAGCGGAAAAATATATACATACACTTTTACAGCATTCTCTATGTATGATGCCAAAAATTGAATTGAAGATGATTTTGTTTAATGGATATCACACTTCTAAACTGTGCCAGATTGTCTAAAAGCACAACGTTTAATGCTTCAGCTGAAATAGCCGCTGTAAAAATACTTGCAGACACCCACAAAATCTGAAGTAAAAATAGAAAGTGACAGCCATTCATGATCGTAACGTAGTGACGGCGAACAATGGGCGGCGATATGATCGTGGCAGGCGGACTCGGGACCAGTTCTTGTATCTAAACCGTGAATCGCGGCTAACAAGCCCCGCTGGTGCACCAACCGAGATAACACAATGTTTCTTGTAAAATAACTTTGCTTTAGGAGACTCAAGCAGCATTTCTTATGACTTAACTTGGAGATAAAACATTTCTAGAATAATTTTCATAGTCAGAAGTTTTGCGAGATAAGCAGTAAATTATGTAGCTGAATTAGCGAGTTTATGGCTTTCGAGAAGCTTATCTTTAGAAAAAACTAGCTTGCAACTATGCGATGGTCTGCCGTGAGGAGGCAGCGACTCAACAATGTTTTAACCGTCACAGTAGTTTCTTAACGCTATCATCACCTCATACAATAAACATGAGATTATCGATGCATGAGGCAATAAACTTGATAATTGGCCTTACAGTCCTTACTCCGAGTCCACGTAACATTTTTTTGTTAGTTTTTTTTTTATGGCATAGTTCCTCTTACAAGTCTGTGTATACTATTTGTACCCAACAAAGCGTGTTCCAATAATGAGGATCGCTCGATACAATCTCGGCTGCGCTGCGCCCGCGCCGATCAGAGAACCAGATATGCAGAATCCTCGCTCCTCGGCTCCTTTGTAATCCGGCCAGGGTAAACACCGCAGTGTGGCTCCGAAGGCTCATCTCACCGCATTGTTTTTCTAGCTCAATATCAAAACACCAAAAAATAAAACGGATGTCTGACGTACCCCTACTCAACAAAATATTAAACGATTTTGCATCGGGACGATCAAAGAGCTCATAAATAGAATTTATAGCCCGCCTACAAAAAGACAAGTGACTTCTCAAAACTGAGTTTTTACAAGAGTGATCCTCGAAATGATTTTATTGCCTGCTATAAGCGGGTAGCTTATTAGCTCGTTACAATATTGCATATTAATTTTTTAACTACATTCAGAAAATTACTGCAAATTGTTACTTTAAAAACAAAAACAACTATCGAATCCATCTCGTCATTCCATAACGCGGTTCTGCCGGGTTGGTAGGTTGTTAAAAATGAAAATTATTCTGCCAGCGCAAACTACGGTGATTACATATCAGGCGGGCCGAAGCCCGAGGGAAGCGCGTCTCTCTCGCTTATTGCCAGATGATTGAAGACCCCGCCGCCTACGACGCACTCCTTTCTGGCATAAGAGCGAGACAACACCAACTGCTGCCGTCAGAGAAAACAGGATGGCGACAGCTCAGCATCTGATTAGCATCCCAATTACGGTGCGGGCGCGCAGTGGGATCGAATCTTCCTCTATAGTGTTGCACCACAACATTTTAAGCAGGAGTTTTTATCGATGATATAATGTTAGTTTAATAAATCTAACTAAAAATTGTTATGTTCCAAATACGATAGTACTTAACGGAAACTGTTTATATAATATATTGTTTTATGTACCAATGATAATACAAAAATATAGCACAGGCAATGTAATAATATTTACAATACATTGTAGCTTGCCGTGCTGTCGGTTGTCAATGTTATCTCTAACAACAATCACAGCTAGGTTATTGATCGATAATAAATGTATAACGAGTGGCAGCCCTATTAACGAGAATGGCGGCGCGAGGCGGGGCGCTCGTGTCGAGATTACATCGACAGACCACGGAAATTTTAAATAAACAAGGAATTATGAACCGACTCCAGATTATACACCTTCGTATTGACCGGAGTGCTGGGCGGTAACTAGAGGAAATTACCACACCAACAATTATTTGTAAGCATGTTTTCGAGTTTTAAGTTTTACGCTATAGCTACATTGCGGAAACACCACTACTTATTGGAAAATATGGTAGCTACAAGTTAATAACACATTGGTATCGATATCGAGACTTTCTATTCCGCAATAGACATTACTTATTATGGGATTGCAGTACATAATTAGAGATTGAAAATTACAATAACACAATGCTCCGAAACCGGCATCGCTGGAGAAACCCTAGTATCAAATCAGTTATGAAACAAACGACAACTACAACAAATTGAATTCATATTATGTTTATTACCGTTCCAAGATATTTCAAAATGAAAACGAAATAACTGTTATTTCATGCACAGAAAACCTGCAGTTTCATTCTTTACACAAAAGCTTTTATGTTTCAAGCATTTAAAACGAGCGCTTACATGAGGGTTTTCAAAGTTAATTTTAATTTACCTTTGTTTAATTAGTTTTTATTGTAAGTTATCTGTATGTCTGTCTTCAAAAAAAAGAACATAAGAAATTTGTATTTTAGAAAATTGTTTTTTCTAGAGAGCTGAGATTGGCACAAATGATTTCAGAAGTTTATAGGCAATAAAATATATTTCAGCTACCTGCAATGAGAAAACACGTGTGTACAGTAAGCGAGGAACAGACTCAAGACTCAAACATTGAGTGAACGTGAACAAATGATACCTGAGCGCGTCCGTAAGCTCACCGCGCTCAGCGCATGAATACAAAACCAATTTGACGTTTCTCATTACACAGCGACCACAATATGCGCCGGAGTCGCTCGACTAACTAGTTCCGCGCTGAGCGATCTGTTATTATGTTAATAGGGCTAGTTTAGAGGTTCAGAATCGAGCCTGCGCAGGCACGCTACAAACAATTAAACCGGCCTCTTTCATGTGTCAATAAAACGCGATAACTGCTTGTAATTGATGCTATAACTGGCACTGCGGCTGGTTACGCACATTGTTATTGAACGGTGAACTGCCATCGACTCGGTGCGATTGTTATTATCGCCCTAGGGCGCTTTGTGATACTAGGTCGTGTGGTGGCACACATGGTGTGGTTTTCATTTATAAATGACATCCCCACAAAATCGACCCTTCAGCATATTACTATAAATGCGAAAGTAACTTTGTCTGTCTGTTATGCTTTCACGGGAAAACGGCTGGACAGATTTTAATGAAATCAGGTATGGAGATAGCTTATTTTTATCCGGTAGTGCGAAGTACCTAGTTCCCCCAGAATGCGGGTGGAACCGCGGGAAACAGCTAGTCTTTATTAATAGGTCTTCAGATACAGTAGGTATCGACAACATTTATTTGATCCATCGAATCGTAATAAACTCTGTGCAGGCATTAAAAACTGCTGATTTTAAAACGGTTGTTACCTCGTCTTTCTTTTATCCGAGTTATTTATTGTGTTTAATTGCCAACACGCATCAATAATTCATGACTATAATAAAACTATGATAGCCACAATAATAACTCCGGTGTGAATTTATACGCGGATTATATTACCAAGTTGATTGATTACTTAAAATCGTTGATAATGAACAGCGGTATTTATAGCTTCTAATGTCTTCAGATCTTATCATGCGATACAGTAATCTTCGAATGGTAACAGTAGGCAAAAGTCATTCTATTATTATATATCAATATTTTCTCACTAAAAAGTTTCCAGGATTAACATTAAACACATTCAAAGAACACCGCCGTCTTATAAATCACGAGGAAATTATCATAACGAGTCAGTTCTGTAACGAAATTGTGGCTTTCTAAGAAATTAATAATGTCCGCTATAAAGTGTGATTTACAACTGTTATGGGTGTGTGTCCTCCTTATACCGCGTGTGGATGTGAGGTGTGACGTAATGGGAGTATCGGTGATACGCTAATGGCTTCAGATTTGGCGTAGGTGACGATTGGTAAACCTAATCCATGAAATGTTGATAGTAGGAGTCAAGCATTAAATTACCCAACTGTGTAGATCAAACAACTGAATTAGTAGTTGAAACGAAAACAGAATCGCTGCAAAGACGTAAAATAGAACCAATAAAATTTAAATATAGGTACATAATATTGAAAATTATTGGTTTTCGTTTGTTTAAAAAAAATGTCGCCCCACACTAGGAATTACTCCTGCATCGTGTGTGCGTTTACAAACATGCACAGACACCCAGACCCGGAACATTTTTTGTAGTCCGTGCGGGAATCGAACAAGCGACACGTAGCGCAGCAGCCAATTGCTCAGCCTCTACGCCAGACGTGCCGTCAAAGTATTGGGAACAAAGTTCAAAAGCACCTAACACAAAATGAAATAGGGCGTATTTTAAGCCGTAACTTTAAAGCCAATCTTTTCACTAAGCTAAACCTAACTACTTCCCTGCCTACATTTGTTTCGACTAAGTTGCGAAACGCAGACTTAATTGTACATTTTTAACTTCAAAACAGATTCTTCTTCACAAAATAACATGGCGTCAACCTCGACAGGACGTAAACATTCGCAAGGTGAGTAGTTATAGTTTAATAACCCTAAAGACGTCGCGAATTTGCACATTAAAGAGATAACCACTTTAAATTGTAGATTAATTGCCACTTCTCATTGTAGCGATGAATAGCATCTTTGCTACTTAATGCCTTTGATAACTGGTAACTGTATATGTACTTATTATAATAAAAATATATGTATACTACTACCTATAAGTTAGTAGAATGCATTAGAAACCTAATGTGTCAACGAACTATGAAAGGAACGCTTTCAAAAGCTAATGTGCCTCGGTAGAATTCAAAGAATTTATGTGCTTTAAGCACCATGCATCCTTTAACATATTCCATGCGACAAATCTATTTATCTTTACCATTGTTAAAATTAATGGCATATTAAAATGAAAAGCGTGTAGCCACACACATAATGCTAACTATAAATATTATTATCGTTCCCCACACTAAAAATTCAATTAAGTACTTAGGTTCTCTAGAGCCCTCTCTGGAATCAAAGTACACATGGCCAATGGCACTTGAATGTCAACTCTTCAAAATGTCAGGCTCACTTTAGTTAATTAATACTAAAACCGTTGGTAGCAAGTCGTATTAAACGTCCACAAATTCAAGCACGCACGTAATTGGTAAACACAACAAACTAGCTGTGTTTTAAACGATATCTATAATTCATTTTAATTTCACCATTTGTCTATAATGTGGGTAGATAGATGTGCCTCCACACACATGAAATTAATAAGGTCCGAAGTATAATCATTATTCGATATAAAACATTTTAATCGCAAATAATTGTAGCATAAATATCATTTTACAATGAAAAGGATAAGCTAGTGTTTATAATGCAATTAGTAAACTATTTAAAGAATCAGGTTTTGCTTTCTTAAACGTGTTATGATTTCGAAAAATGTCTTCATTAGCGCATTGGTTTCGCAAGCAAGAACAAAACGCATTTCTGGAATGACGCGAATATGTTTCTCGGCTGGCATTTCTTTTTAATTGGTAAATCAGAGCCAGGAGTGATTTTTTTTCTTTTAAAAATCCATCAGTTACTTGCAAAGTTTAGTTTGCTCGTTTTTGCAGTTCAAGCTGCCTGCTATCTAATATTTATCATTTTTTACAGTAACCGATACACATACCTCATGGTCTGTGGATGATAGCTTCTACAAAAAGCTAGCAGTACATTATGTTTAATGTCTGCCGCAAGAACTCCGATCGCCAATATTTCTCAGATACCAATCATTGGATCGCAACTGCTGTATGGGTAGTTAAACCAATATTTATGTAGAAATGCAAGACGGCGAGTTTTTACTGCACCACCATGTCGCTTCAGATTTACAAGCGTTTTACTGCCGCTATAATGTATCCTTGCTGTAACCAAATAAGATTGATTTTTGAAAATCAACAGAATGTTTGGTTTGCAGACAGTACAGGGCTAGTTTTTCTGTGTCCTCGTCAACAAAATGTATTTTGTTACAACCACGTGAAGTTTTACAGCTGCGTCTTGTTATTTTTTGTGGAAGACGACCATAACTCATTTCCTATGCAGTAAAAATGTCACTTTATACGACAGTATTAATGGGCACCATATTCTTAGAAATAATTGTCTCATTTAAGGTTGCAGCTTAAAGACTGGACCATCCTAATTTTAAATGGGATTAATTTAAGCTCAGGTAATGTTACATACAGCCTATACAAGTTTGATGGCTGTCCTTCTTTGAACTGTGTACTAACAAACGGTGCGTTAAACTTGTAGTTACAGCGCACGTTCACGACCCGTGTTTCGTTGCTCCGGCCGGCACCGTCTTCGCCTCCTCGTGATTTATTGGACCTCGTTTATTTTATTTCCCAATTCGTTTTAGTTTACAACCTCGATGTTCCCTTATCTCTCTCTAAGGAAATAGTCTTACGAAGAATTGTAGTGATTTATCTTTACTGTTTATGTGTAATAGAAAAATATATTCTTAGCGGGATCTAAACTTCTAATGTTGAATGTTTAAGAATGTTTGGAAATTTGGACTACTTGGTTCCGAGTCAACCCCAAGCTAATAAATTGGGATAGACAGGTAAGTGCTAGGGTGAAATTAAAAATTAAGATACCAGGCATCAATTGCATCATTATCTACGGATTTTAGAGGAATTGAAATCAGCTTTCAATCTCAACAGCAGGATGTCGATATACAAGTAATAAGAAGCTATCCAATTCGCATGACTAACGTAAGTACGGATATTTCTAAATCTGTATATCAAACATAACTATGAAGTATTTGTCTTGTCCATGATTTTAAAACGATTTCGTAACAGCAGCATCTCTTAACAAACTAGACAAAGAGCCAGTCCCATTTGTTTCTAACCGTTTCAAAGCATGACTTATTACTAAGAAAACAATAAGTTTTCCATCTAGTAAAGGAATATGAACTCTGTTAACACTATTCAAGTAAATAGCTTTGTATTAGCTTCCCGGCTCCGACTACAAACAATGACAATAATTTCTGATTTTGTATTACAAAGAGAGAACTGTGAAAGAGTGAGCTCGTTGCATTTTACACTGACAAAAGATGAAAGTCGATTTATGAGCATTTGTACCTGAAGAAACTTCGGAGCTGTATTCAGTTCTGTGTCAAAGCCCGAGGGCGACAGATTACAAGACATTATAACACGACAAGTGACAAAACATAATTGATTGTCGATAAAGTTAACGTTTGGGACCAGCCCAGCACAATAGGACAGGTACACAAATCGTAATAAAAGAAAACTATTGTCCATGTTGCTCGAAGGCGTCGATTGTTGCCATTTTTTTGGACTAGACGATTTGCTTGTTTGCTTTGCACAGGTACCATAAGGTAATGGTACAAACTTTGCAAAGTTTTTGCAAATATTATTATTATTAAAATATCAACCTAACTAGGTACGATACTGGAAGAACGGTGTTTCTAAACATTTACGGCATGGCGGAACTAGCGGCAAAAATACCACTCAGTGTCGTATATTTTTTATTTATTTATTTACTTCAGGCAACAATGGTCCATATTAAAAATAAAATAATACTATACAACAAATTATATAAACTATACATAAACAATTAAAATATTAAACCTAAAAACTAAAGTTATACACGATTATTATTTATTGTGCAGCGTCGGCGTCGTGTATTGCGCGTGTGATGCGTATAATATGCATTTTTAAAACAAACTTACCAAACTGATGCAGCGAGGCCGAAGTAATACAGAAGGAGGAAGACAACAGCACAATTAGGGTTCGCTAATCCGTCGTGTGCCAGCAGCATACGGGTCGGCGAGGTGGAGTCCTTCGCGCAGCCGGCAGCGGCCCGGCCGGCGGCGGCGCGCACGCCCCAGCCCGCGGCCGCAGCACAGCGGCACAGTGCCACCAGCACCAGCGCCCGCTCGCCAGCCCCGCCGCGATCTCCACAGGCCAGCTGAGCTCCCACAGCCGCCAGAGTACACGCAAAACTCAAAGCCGCCCATGTAGCTAGCCACACTTCTGCAGCTTTTCGCTCCCCGTTGTCCCAGAGCACTTCTGCATCACAAAACTGAGCGCAGCGTGCCGATCCTCTTACCCACACCCAATTATTAGGTGTGATAAGTCTTCGACAAGCTCCTCTGCCACCTGAATTGGCCATATCCAAAGGAACAGTGCCGACCGGCGGGGCTCGTTCTCCCGGGCCTTCCATGCACATATGTTCGTGGTTATTCTCAGCAGGGAATAATGAACAATCCAACTCTGGAGGCCATAGGAAACCGAAGCCGTGAAGCACAGGGTAGCATCTGGTGTACACGCTCTCGCATAGGCCTCTGCAGGGCCCGATAGGCAACGCTACCTTGTCGGTACACATCGGCACGTACACCGAGCAGAGGAACAGATGCAGTTGCGACGAGCAGCCGTACTGCACCAGCGGGCTGAACGTCTGCAGCGTCACGTCGGCGTCAGCCTGCAGGGTATGCCGCGCCAAGTTGGGCATTCCCGTCTGGTTGTATCCAATGTTCTTACACATCGCCACTTTTATAGGTTCACATGTCCGCACGGAGGCCTCGCCGGCGACTCCGGTCACTAGGGTCACGGTAAAAGCCACTATCACGATGCACTTCATGTTTGAAGAGGACGTATCGCGCGCGTTACATCAAAGATTTCATTGTAGTCGTGAATGTTTACGCGCGAGCGCCGCGAACGCGCGAAGTACGTGCGTGCGTCCCGAGTCGCGTCTCAAGACGGTTTATGTGAGGAGTGAAGACGGGCGTCGCGCCGCGAGCCGCGGGGGGACCACCATAACAAAAAAAGGTCCGCAGGTATGCGCTACACTGTAGCGGCGGGAAAGGGAGAGAAATGGGCTCGGAGACGCAGGTCGTCCGCGCGGCTGTCCGGCCCGCCGGTGTCCGGTGTCCGGCCGCGCGCGTGCAACTGTCCACGCCGCACTCGCCTTATCACCACCGCACCTTATCACTGAGGGTAGATTCCAGCTCGTGATGCGGTTTCATTTATCCAATATCGATTTTTCGATAACTACGATATCGCGCGGTTGATATGAAAACTGATTAAATTAGGTACTCAATTTGGATCTTCATTTAGAAACAAGTAAAGAAATTATTTATAACTGTTAAATGCTAAATGCATTAAATTATTTATTGTGGTATTACCTCACAAATCGTTGAACGCTAGATGTTTCTATTTAATTTTGGTCATGTTTTAGATTGGTAGTATAAGTCATATTATCTCATTGTTTAAATACAAATACTAATACAATTTTGAAATAAATTTATTGTACATAATTTACTACATTTTATTTATTTAAGCATTACTGTATAAATTTTTATGAAACATAAATAGGTAAATAGGTATAATGGTGAACATTATTAGTAGTACAAAAATTGGACCAAAATGTAGATCAGTGGGGTTATAAAGCATTCGACAGACGTTTCTCTGCGGAGAATCAAAATATTTACACTGCGATGAGAGGCTGCGATCTAACTGAGGACCATATACTTAAAGTTACGACTAAAATGAAAGATAAATACTTTTACAATAATCTTATTATAATACAAGTTTTATTTTAACACATATTCAGTTGCTAATATTGTAATCTGATAGTTTATAACATCTGCAGCGGGTCCGGCGCGACGGCGCGACGGCCCGCTCCGCGTCGATACTCGATACCTACTTACAAATAACAATCTTATGTACTCTTCATACTTCACAAGTCTTGTACATCGTCTTTCCCTTTAGCTCTTACATCTTGACATTTTTACATTCGCTAAGCTAATGTATAATACAACATTCACAAAATTTTAACAAATACACCCTCCGTCTGATGGAATTTTACACTTAAAACGATGACAAAGCAAATTATTATAAGGAATGCTAATCAAGCAACACTAGCGCCACCCTGCAGTAACATTTTGGAGTTACAACTAATTTCTAATATTGTACAAACATATACTATGAAATTATAAATGCCACGGTACGAATACAACGCATCAGACAATTTGGAAAACTACGAATCTTATAGATTCTCAAGTATTTGGCCTCTAATAACGAATTTTAGTTTTCTGTATTTTATAAATTACAAAAAATATCGTCAAAGGATACAAACGTTATTATTTAGTCTTATAATATTAGCCTTTAGCCGATTTAGATTTTTAGACAAAAAAATCTATTTTATAAACATTATCGTACAGGCTTATTTGTGGGAGTCACTATTTTTTTTTTAACCAAGTCCTATGTAGCAGACGATACGCTTCGATATAGTCTGTATTCAAATCTTAATAGAAATAATGACAAAACAAGTAAGCAACATCAAGCACAACCACGGAACAGTACAATGTCCTACTAATACTACACTAGCGACAATTTCAAATCAATTATTTTAATCTTCATATTTTTGGTACTCACAATTGATTTGAATATTGATGTAAAGTTTGCATTGATAAAACGAAAAATTCGTTATTGTTAATTCTATAATTTACCGAAGACGATTTCATCGTGGTTTGGCGGACATTTAATTATTTATAAATATATACTTAAAAATTTCATTGTTAGCTTTTAGCACAAAAATACTTGTCCTAACAATATGCCTTGCAGTGAGCGTTCACCACTGCTAACTCTGGAAATGTACTGGAGTGACGTCGTTCACAAATTTAATTATATGTAATACCATAAACTACATGCATACAAAATTATGTAATGTGACCAAATAATATTAAATGCTACTGAGACTAAGAAAGTTAGCATAAAGACGTTAAATACTGTGGCTCTATAGTAGTTATTTTGAAAATAGCCTCTAGAAATAAAATGTAAATGGACCCATGACGCTCAAAAATATAAAAAGGCACAAAAATTATCTGCGCAACGCTATAGTTATCTTCAAAAGTATATATGTTTTGTTTTAGACCATTGCACGCAAGTAGAAATAAATACAGAAGTATATAAAATTCTGAAAGCATGTCGAGGCCGAGCGGATTCGTGACATGTGGGTGATATCAACGAGGGTCGAATAAAAAATACATCGGCACATATAAATAATTAGTCTCACCGAATATACGATAACAATACTACATATTAAACGATTCACATTGCATGAGATTACATATTAACACAAACGACATTGGGGGTGGGGGGAGTACGTGCGTGCGTGCGTGCGTGCGTGCGTGCGTGCGACTAGAGCGGGTGCGCGGCGTGGTCGAGGCGCACCCGCAGCGCCTCGCGGTCGCGCGTGACGTCAGCCAGCTCGGCGCACAGCGCGCGGCACACGCGGTGCAGCACGGCGTTCTGCTCCTGCAGCGCGCGCACGTCGGGCTCGGGCGAGCCGGCCGAGCGCTCGCGCGGCTTGCGGTACACCTCGAAGGCGCCGTGCATCTTGGGCGCGTCCTCGCGCACGTAGCCGAAGCCCTCCGTGTCGTACTCGCGCGGCGCGAACGCGTCGGGCGGGAAGGCGGGCTCGCCCTCGCTGCGCTGGTTCACCAGGCGGCGCGGCGGCTCGGCGGCCGAGGGGGACGCGCGGGGCGGCGGCGCGGGCGGCGGCGCGGGCGCCGACTTGAGCCGGTTGAGGTCGAGCGAGCTGGAGCGCGCGTGGTTGCGCAGCGGCCGCGGCGGCGGCGGCGGCGGCGGCTCCTTCTTGGGCGCGTAGGGCGGCGCCTGCAGCGACTGCGGCCCGTCGTCGGCGTGCAGGGAGGCCTCGCGCGCGGGCGGCGGCGGCAGCACGCCGGCCGGCTTGACGGGCTTGCGCGGCTGCGGCCGCTGGATGGACTTGATCTCGGCGCCGTTGGGCGGCGGCTCGGCGGGCGGCTGCGAGTTGAGGCGCTTGGGGCTGGCGAGCTCGAAGGCGTGCGCGAACTCGTCGCGGCGCGGGGAGGTGCTGGAGCGGGTGTCGCCCTCGCCGTGCGCCGGCAGCGTGTTGTTGTCGGGCGTCACGCGGACGGCCACGGGGTGGAAGATCTTAGGGTCCCGCTCCACGGCCGACTTGTGGAAGTCGAAGTTGACGGGCTTGGGCCCGGGGCTGGACACGCTCGACGTGGGTGAGTCCACGAACTTGGTCCACTCCTTATTATTCACTTGCGCTTCGGTTTTCGGAGGGGTAAGCGAGGGTTGTCGTTCTTCAGGCTTTTTTATTACCTTAGTAGCATCGTAGGGGTCGTGCGTTTCGGGTTTGGGTGCGAAGTTGAAGTCTGCGGAGGTGCCGGAGCTGAACATGTCCGCGCCGAGGTCGACGAGGTCTGTGGTGATGGCCTGCTTGGAGTACCGCGAGTCCACCTTGGGCACGAGGCAGGCGGGCAGCACGTCGGGCACGGGGATGTTGTTCCGCCTCAACACTATGAGATGCATCGCTATGCTGAACTCCTCCAGTGTTAGCATGCCATCCTTGTTGATGTCCGATAACTGCCATATTTTCCGTAGGTCGGGTACAGGTAAATGAGATTTTTCGAAAAATAACCTGAAATAATTATCATTATATTATCATCATTTTCTCTCGCTTTCCAAATGATTCAGTGTACTATTCCACTCGTCAGCTGGTTACCTAGCAGTTTGTCCGGACAGCATGCCCCGCTCGGGCCGCAGCTGCGCGAACTGGCCGGCGTAGTGGCGCGCCTGCGCGTCGCTGATGGCCCAGATGTCGTCCACAGCGTCGCCTTCCTCCTCCGAGGAGTGCCGATCTGAAGACTCTTCTTCTGTCCCTGAACATAAGAATGAGAAACATTGTTCACTTTCTTGTTACAAGCATAATGACGTTTTTTTTTTCAGCTATAAAATAAACAGTTTTTAATGACGTTACCCTGGTGACCCTGGAGAAGGTTTAGGCTACTTTTTATCTGGGTGCGTGAATGAGTTCCCTAGCACGCGGGTGAACCCGTGGGAAATAGCTAGTACGCGATAAACATGGTCTAACGTAACTAACGCTAAAAAACAAATATACGTTAATTAGCGCCAATTCTCGCTAAAAATAGACAGGTACGCTATGTGTCTGTATCCTAACTAATATTAAAATTAGAAATGCAATTCTGTTTATTTGTAACGGCTGAACCGATTAAGATGATATTTGGAAGATCTCAGGGACGGTATCGGCTACTCTTTAACCGGGTGCGTCAAGTCGTTCTCTTGGGGTCCTGGTGTAAGCGCGGGAAAGTAAAGTAGTATATACTTATGAAATTATTTTACAATATTACATTTCACTTTTGAATTTTGTAGTATGACTAGCTTTCCGCCAGCGGCTTTTTCGTGGGCTATACGAATTCAAATCAGAGTTTTATATATTCTTCGCCCCCCTTTTTCACCTCCTAAGGGGTAGAGTTTCGGTAAATCCTTCCTGAAGTCGTGGTGGCCTCGTGGTTAAGGCACCTGCCTCTCGTGTACGAGTGTACGGGTTCGAAACCTGGCTAGTACCAATGTGACTTTTCTAAAGTCATATGTACTTTCTAAGTATATCTTAGACACCACTGACTAACGGAAACCTGGACTTAAGTCTGAAATCGCCAATCCGCCTTGAGCAAGCGTGGTGATTAATGCTCATGCCTTCTCTATATGAGAAGAGGCCTGTGCCCAACAGTGGGACAATATATAAGCTGATGATGATGATGAAATCCTTCCTCCTTCTTATCGGATGCCTACGTCATACAAAGAACACACCCACCAAGTTTCAGGTCTCTACGATCAGCAGTTTAGGCTGTGCGTTGATCCGTCAGTCATTCAGGACAAAGCATTTTATATGTATACCTAGCTATTGCTGTATTAGTATGCTATATTGCGGTTAGAGATTCAATCGAGTATATTTTATAGGCAATAGGTAAAAAAAATAACAATGAGCCCTAATAGAACAATAACACTATGAAGTTTCTTTTATTGAGAAACACCTACCTAAAATGACTAAACATTATAAATGCGAAAGTAATTCGTGTCTGTCGGTTTGTTTCTCTGGTAGATACGCTTTCACAGCTAAACCGCAAAACGTACGTACCAACATACAATCTGGTATGTACGCTTGGAGATCGCTGATAGCTAAGAGCGTCAATTGTGTCACCTGCCTCAATTTTAAGTAGTGAAGGTACATAATAAAAAGTATTAGACTATTCTATGTATTGTCATAAATGAAGCTATGTTAGTATGTATTAGTTCGTATAGGTAACCATGAAATGATTCTTGCCGCTGTGGGTGGGGCGGGAGGGAGTGTCAAACTTCCACAGCTGGTTGGCTGTAAGAGTTTGCATCAAACTTATTATCATTTATACTTTTACGAATATCACAAAACATGATCTCAATAATTAGAATATTTTTTAATATTTTTAATATTTTTTTTTCTGAACTTTTAATATTTTTTATGATATCAGTACATAGATATAACAATTATTAAACATATATCATAAATATTTGGACGAAAAACATAAAATAATAGTTAAATTATTCAATTATATCATCCATTTTGACAGATCTTCGATGACAGTTCTTCCGTTTCACGTATAAAGTAATCACTTATTTTTTTTTGATGCAACCGGCTTTTACTGTCTAAAACCCATCCATCGAACATCCTGATACTGGTATTATTATTAGACTGGCGACTTCTCTTGCGTCCACTGACCTATCTCAAAGTTCAACTATGGAAAACCACTGCTAAACGTGAGCTGGTTAATTATAAATTAATTAAATATGGGTATTTGAGCAAATACCAAAGTTAAATAAAGCAAAGTGGTTACCCGAGAATTCATTGAGGGTACAACATGAGTTTGGCTGTTATGTTATGATCCATATCCATAATTATGATTCGGGTGTGATGCCCATATTCTGTCAAACCTCTGATTAACTTAAATTAATGGTGTCTCATTTAATGGAGCATCGCGGTAAGCATCAATCTGCATTTTGCAGAAAGATCTATCCACGCGACTATTTTAGTAGCCAGCCCTTAAATGTAGTAGTACAGTACATAATGCTGAACTGGACCTATTTGGCACAACATTCTTTTATTTTGTATATTTTTTTTTTATTCCCTATGTCTTATGTTGTGTCAATAAATGTTTTTTCTTTCTTTCTTTTTTTCTAGTAACTTGGTGGTGAATGGGAAGGAGGTACTTTGTGGTGAATAGCAAGGATATCTCACCCAGTAGTCGTGTGTGTTCCTCCCCCGTGTTAGCGGGCCACACTCCTCGGCCGGTGGCACTATGCTCCCACACGGGATGCACCCGCTCCGCCACGCTATTGGTCGGCGTCGGACTTTCGCTAGCTGTACTCCACGGCGAGCCAGTCTTGCCTACTCTCCTCTGTAAAAAACAAAACAATTTATTTATCAAATTCTGTACTAAAATAAACATCAACGACCGCTTTAATTATAGGTAAATGAGGAAGTAGTAATAACAACGAAAATTTACAATAGAACGGAAAACCCTATTTACTTTTCATATTTTCCCTAAAAATCGGTGTAGATACTCAAACATTTTTTATATTCAATGAGTATTTATTCTAAAGGTTATTAAACAAAAATATTTTGCAAAATAAAACTAGCGTCGCGAACACAGATAGGCACATGTAGTTATGAATATATAATGTATTAGTAAATTAGCAGCACACCTGCAAGGTCAAGTGCTCACTAAAACTGTAACGATGACAAGTATGGCTCAGTCATACGCCATCTTGTGACAGACAGCCTTGTTCATTCAACAGTTTATTTATTATTAATACAGTACCTACCTAGAAGTAGGTCCCTACATATATCAAAAATGGGATGAATTAGCTCTGTTCATGAAGTTCTTTCTGTTGTCTGAACAAATTATCGACATAGTACTAATGAGCTCGCGAGAGAATAAAATGAAATAAATTTTGACAACAAAATTAAATAAAAGTAAGAAAATCAAGTTTTGATAACAAAATAAAATAATGAGGAAATCTCCATTATTTATAGTGGGAGGGTAGTTTTGGCAGAAGAAATATATTAAAAAAGACTATTTATCCCAAGGATCAAAAGTTTTGCAGGAATATATTGAAGTTATTCAATATCCAGGATTCTATTATCCAAGTATGGGAAAAACTTGTATATCTATGAATAACAGATGCATATCACTTAATACTGACTCAATTAAGAATTATAATAGCATTAAATGATGATGTGTGAATTAATCTCATATTTTTATTATTTCATCAAATATCACTGTCTAAGATTTATCAAAGCAAGCCTAAAAAAGTTCAAATATTCCATAATCAAAAGCATTTATAATTATGTATTTAATAAAATGACAGAGCAAGAAGTAAGGATCAAAGATAGGCATTGTTTAATATTGTTTGTGGCTTACTGATTACAGTCATTAAATATAATCTTTTTGGGTCAAACTTCATGAAAACACTAGCACTGACAAAGTGTAATAATGCTTTCACAGTAACACAACTCAAGGGATCTTGATAAAATTTGGCGTGGAGATAGATTAAAGCTTGGGGACGACATAGCGATATTTTTAGCAGGCAGCGTGAAGTGGTTGTGGATGTTGATGTGAGGTGGAAGACCCTTTTGAATATGGATGAAATAACTAATCATTAATAAATAATTAGTTTATTAGATTCCTGAGCTAAAGAGGTATATGTAAGTATAACTTTCTTGACTGTGTACAAAACAAATGTATTTTGTTATCATCCTGAGTACTTTGCTATTAGCTGGTTATTAACCTAACTGATAAAAATGTCACTCTACAAAAATACTGAAACCTGTTATCTTGTTGTGAAGTCTTTATAATATCAATCAAATACTTTTTACAGTACTTACTAGAAATATTTTCATACATGACTAATTTTTCATAGATAGTGAAATTGAAATTTATTTAGTGCAATATTTTTCATAAAAATAAATGATAAATAATACCTCTGGTTAAAAAAAATAACTCAACATAAAAATAAATTTAATTATTTTAATAACTGTATGAACTACAATTAATCATCCTTTAAGGATAGGTAGAAAGAAATATCTTTTTAGGTATGAGAACTCAACAAATGACTCCTCCCACTGTGGGCAGAGAGGGTGGAAGTGTCAGATTCTTACTGACTTAAACTTATCCATTTTCCTTCCTTTGCCCTTTGCATTGCTGAGCACCGGTAAGTCTTTTAAACAATCCCACAGCACAAATAAACACCTTTACTTGTAAACTAGCAAGCACATTACCCAGATAAAGTAATACTTAGAGACCTATTTAAAACAACATTGCTAGACAATATAACTTTATTTTTGAAGATAGTAATATTACACACAATAATCAATCTATCTATAAATATTGGGCACACAAAATATTTTGAATTTTGGCAAAATTAAAGTTTATATGGAGAGGAAGTTTAGAAAGCTAACTTTTTAACAAAAATAGGTTGAATTTCTACTAGTGGTCAATAAATACAATAACAAAGAAAACCTATGAAATATTATGCTACAATCATACACCATAGAAGATATATTGAATTAGTAGGTAGTTATGTGTAACATGAATGAGGAAATAGAAGCTTGGATAGTAAAAAATAATCTTGTTTCTGTGAATATCAGGCATATTTAACTGATTGAGATGATATTGATATGAGTTGTACTCTTATTGCAATCTCATTGACTTTCCTCAGTATCAAGGGTACTTTTATCATAGGAATAGTTCAAACTATTTTGGTAATATCAGATAGAGCATTGCTCTACTTCAAAAACTAGGTCATCCTAAACTAACATATCTGAACAAATTAGTACTTGCTATTTTCAGGAGAGAAAAAAATTATGCAATTACATACTCTAACTAATTTGAAATAAGGTCTAAGATTTAAAAACATGACTAAGTTTTCGTAATAGTCCACAGCCTAAGAAAATACTTAGGTACTATAGAAGTCAACAATATTATAAAGAAAAGAAACTAGCTGTTGCCCGCGGTTTCATCCGCATCCTGGGGGAACTACTTAACACACTTGGATAGCTTATAACCTTCTCGAGGGTCCCCTCTATCTCCATACCAAATGTCATACAAATCGGTTCAGCTGCTCTCGAGATTTGGGCTTAGAGACTCATTCAGTGATTATTTTTTATAGTTTAGATTTTAAATGATTTGATTTCAATAATAGACAAAGGTTCACCAAAAACTTACCCCACGGGATCCAGAACGCTGGGACAATGTTTCGGATTCAATTTCAGAATCTGTACTTAATCCTTCAGTTGTGTCGTGAGACAATGCCTGCGGGACATCACTGTCCGACAGGTTGGATGACAGTCTTATAGGCTCATATGCACCAAGAGTTCCTCCAAAATTTCTTTCTCTTTTACTCAAATGGTGTTGGTGTTCTTGCGGGGAATTGGATAACTGTATCAAGTCAGCATTCGCTTCAGAATTGAGGGCCCACGTAAACCTCGGCAGAGGCAAGTCCACAGGAGTGGACAAAAGCTCCGGCTTCAAAGTCATGTTTGTTTGATGGGCTGCTATTAGTTTCAGTGCTGAATAAAATTGTTTTCTGTTCATATGACTCAGTGACGCACAGTTATTAGGAGCAACGCTTATATCCATGATCTGTAACATATAATTAGTGCTCATAATCACTCATTCACCAAATGTGTTATCTTTCGCCTAACCTATACCACTAATTACCTGTTTTAGGACATCGTTGTGTACATTTGATGATCGAAATAATTCTGTTGCTTTTAAAATCGGTATTTTCCCATTGGATTCCTCGTCACAACATAAAAACAAATCACCGAAATATCTCATTTCGGTTTCTGTCAAATTGAGATCCTCCATTATAGTAATAAAATAACAATATTATGGACTTCTACACAGTGTCTTTAGTTTATTATTAAATAGGCAACATAAACAACCATTATCTATTAATGTACACCATATTCATTGATAAATAGACGGATTCGAAACTTGTACATCACAAAATTTACACGAAGCAAAACCAAACGTCACTGACAGACAGCTGCCTGATGCGGCCATTAAGATATTAGAGCTCTATATAACGTTCAGAAACCGAAACCGATGTTAGAGTAGTCTTTTAATCTAAAATAGTAATTATTACATCTTTTTACAGTAATAATAAAAAAGTAACGCGAAAAAAAAATCCTCGTATACGACTATTATGTTTTTTTGGCATTATTTGCATTTTTTTATTGCACTTTAGTTTTGATTTTTTCTTGTTTTAAATACAATACCCAAGAACTACGTCTTTATAAATTATTAATTTATAATCCTAAGAGAAAAAATATTATCAGGTTTCGGTTTTCATTATTTATTTATATTAAACGTAATCTATAACATAGAAAATGCTTAGATAGCAAAGTAAGAAAAAGCATTTAGGTTGTATAGAAGTTTAAAACAAGAAAAGTTTAACATGTTTTATTATCAAAACATTAACACTGGAGTGGTCAAACCTTCCCTCAAGTTTTGCACAAATTATAGTTACCTAATCATTGATAAAAACGAAG
The DNA here is from genome assembly GCA_963891755.1 of Pyrrhia umbra. Taxonomy (NCBI): domain Eukaryota; kingdom Metazoa; phylum Arthropoda; class Insecta; order Lepidoptera; family Noctuidae; genus Pyrrhia; species Pyrrhia umbra. Next base: position 4,006,546 of record OY982934.1, on the reverse strand, counting down.
GCTTATTTGGTGGAATGAAATCCTAAATACTACTGAGTTTTCTTCCTGCCCCGGGGCCGTACCACCACTTGTTATTGCAATCACTATTTAGGTGTGAGAGTGAGACACAGTCTCTTATTCACAACGAAAATATTTCTGCTTTGGCATGTATTGTAAAGCCCCTATTCCCAATCTAGTCGGGGTCGGCGTAATGTTCTTTCATTTCCATTCTTCTGTTAGCAGCCATGTAGCTATCATTCACTGAATCGTCATTAATGTCTTTCACACAATCCACACATCTTTTCTTTGGTCTACCTCTCCCTCCCCGTCCACATTCAAACTTAACTCTTTATCGCATGTGTTCCCTCCCTCCTCATTACATGCCTTTATACAAAGCTAAATGGAATCATAAATGCTATATTGCTAAATTGTTATTTAACAATGACCACAAAATGAAACAAGTTAATGAACAGAGTGAATGACTAAGGAACTACACAGAAACAAAAGAACATCGGAAAACATAGCAGAGTAGAGGAAAAATACAAACGTGTTTAGATTTATTTTTATTGTGTTCCAATTTTATTTGCGATATATAAATGTGATAATTTATACATGTATCATACCACTATCAAAGTAGTTAAATAATAATTTAGATTTTGAACGCTATAATTAAACTTAAAATATAAATGTCGATAATTGTCGACGAAATCATATTCTTAAACATTCATAACAACATTTATCTCAACACAGCAATCTAACATTTAATCCTTGGTCTGGATGTACTTGATGAGATCGATAACACGGTTGGAGTAGCCAAACTCGTTGTCGTACCAGCTGATAAGCTTGACAAAGTTGTCATTGAGAGAAATACCGGCAGCGGCATCGAAGATGGACGAGTGGGAGTCACCAATGAAGTCGGATGACACAACCTGCTCCTCGGTGTAGTCGAGGATACCCTTCAGAGGACCCTGAGCTGCCTCCTTGACCTTCTGTTTGATAGCATCGTAGCTGGCGGGCTTGCCAAGGCGAACGGTCAAGTCAACAACAGACACGTTCGGAACAGGGACACGGAAAGCCATACCGGTCAGCTTTCCGTTAAGAGCGGGAATGACCTTGCCGACGGCCTTGGCAGCGCCGGTGGAGGCGGGAATGATATTCTGCTGGGCACCACGGCCATCACGCCACAGTTTTCCGGAGGGTCCATCCACAGTCTTTTGGGTGGCGGTAGTGGCGTGCACCGTGGTCATCAGACCTTCAATAATCTCGAAGTTATCATGGATGACCTTAGCGAGAGGAGCGAGGCAGTTGGTTGTGCAGGAAGCATTGGAGATGACCTTGTAAGAGGGGTCATATGCTTCAAGGTTGACGCCAACGACAAACATGGGTGCGTCAGCGCTGGGAGCGGAGATGATGACTTTCTTAGCTCCACCCTCTAAATGAGCAGAGGCCTTTTCTGTGGTTGTGAAAACACCAGTGGATTCAACAACGTATTCAGCACCAGCCTTGCCCCATGGGATAGCCTTAGGGTCCCTCTCGGAGAAGACAGCGATTTTGTTTCCATTGACGACGAGGTGGCCATCTTGGATGTCTACGGTGCCCTTGAAGCGACCGTGGGTGGAGTCGTACTTGAAGAGGTAGACCATGTAGTCAAGGCCAATGAAGGGGTCGTTGATGGCAACGACCTGAGCGCCCTTCTCGACGGCAGCACGGAGGACCAGACGGCCAATGCGGCCGAAACCGTTGATACCGATTTTGGACATGTCTGTAATAGAAGAAAATAAAGAACATTAACTTCACGTCATAAATATAAATATAGAATGGCGTACCTATACTAAAAAAGACACGATAATTATATCTGTCTGTTACTATAGTCATAAATTGATAAACGTATATATAAGGATTTCATCATAGCCGATAACATCAGAAATTCTATTAAACACTGCAGATATAACGCTTCAACATTATTACTATCAACCGGTGTAACTTCTATCAAACTACAACATTAATATGATGTGTTGGTGAGCTATCTGTGTATAATAGACACACCATGTACACAAATTCTGACATTTAATAATTCGGAAACAGGTTAAGAGAAGAAGCCGTGTTTGTAGATTTGTACCAACTTGTTAAGTAAATACCTAATAAAATTTGCAAGTGAAATATAAAATAAAGTAGACAGGCCACTTTACAAGGAAATTTACGACTGTTGTTTGGGCGTTGAGACTAACCAAAAAATACTGAAGAATAATGTAAATCAATGCTTTATAATTATAATTTTCTTTAATTAAATTGTATTTAGCTGTAATATTATATTTCTATTGGCAAAAACAATGTTTTTTTTTATAAATATTGCTAGTATGCCAAATCCTTGGCCAAAACTATAACAAGCTAAGGTAGTAGAAAAATGAAACAAACATTACGTGACAACTACCATGAGCTCTATGATGATGAATCATGTAACGTTATTTCCTCCAAGTAAAAGAGAAAACTACTGGAATTCATGATGCAATGCATCGTAACAAGTTTTCAATGCACAATTAGTTTGTTTCCTGTCAGCAGTTAAGTTTTTTTGACAAAAACAAGACTGGCTTACTGGCGTCTACAACCCGCAGTACATTTCAAGGTCAGAGAAGACTAACTTGTTAATAAACGGCGAATAATATGTTTTTTTTAGTAACATAATCATTTAATTTATTTAAAAACAGTACGTAATATTTTGTTCGAAAATGTCAACATCAAAATACCTAGTTAATAAAAAAAAACGAAAAAAAAAAACAACAGGAAAATATTTACGAAAATTAAAAAAAGAATAGTTTTCAGTAGAACAAATAAAATGTAAGCATTTAATGGAGGTAATAATGCAATTCATTTACTAGATAAACTTATAATGAATGAGGTTCTAATAAGACGTTCACTGGTACCTACTGGTAGGTATAGCTGGTTGCTCGCACGTAGGTCAGTTACCGACATATAAATAGCAAATTCCGCAAGCCGATGATATAATCGTGCCGGCTTTGATTATGGTGCACAAATAATTGCATTGTTGGTGCAAACTTGAGATCACATTGTAATAATTATTAGCGTAGGACGATTGAACACCGGCCGGTAATGGAGGTCATGTAGAGGTCACTCATAAAAGCGGCATAAAATATGACAAATAAATACTTAAAAAATACATCCCTACGATTTAGAGCATTTAAGTCTGACATAAGTATTTGACAAAATAATTAACTGAAACAAAAAATAACAAGTAGCATATAAAGTCGGCACATTCACGTACCTATCGCTACGTGGTAGTAAAGAAATAAACGCAGTAAATTATGCAATAAGTCTCTAATTAATGAACTAAGAATGAAAGATAATAAAATTTGAATAAAATTAACATGCAATTGTTGTTAACACTTACCGGAATTAATTTATGTAGAAACAAGTAAATATGTAACTCCACGTATGCTCTCCACGAGATGGAGTTTTAAAATGTCAGCTGAAGGACAAGGCAAAGCAGGACGGGCGTTGTAATAATAGACAACTTCCAGAAGATCAATGAAACATAGAGCAAAGAAGTTTAGTTAGACACGATAAGCCAACACTACATTATGACGCTTTTTTACCTTATAAAGTACCTACTCTAAGTGGAAATAGGTTTATTTATTAACTTATTATTGTAATATATTGGGTTATTATAGAACACGTGTTCATTCTATAATCCATAAATGTTGTTATTTACTGATAAAGAAAATTAAATTGTGTTATTCGATTATTATTTTCGTGTACCTACTTGCTATGGAAAAATATTTGAACGATTTTCATTACCCTGGTCTAATTATATTTATATTAATCTGTTATTAAATAAATGCAAGAAAATATGAAAATACATAATGTTATACAGTTTGAGTCAAGAATCGTCTAAATAGAGGATTTATCATTAAAATGCCAAATTATAATTATAGTCTTCAATTCTTATTTTTTACCTAATTGATCGTCTAGTTACACATTTAATCCGCAATCATACTTCTATAACGTCCCATGATAGTCTATGATCTCTAGTGATTTCATCCTGTTTTACCGGTAACGGAAATAAAAAATACCGGTTTTTTTTTTCATTTCACTTTGTATTTACTGTCTAATATTTTAAATATAAAAATACTATGAATTATTCCAAAAATAACTTAAAATTTATTGGATTACAGCATTGTAAAAAAATAAATTACATGATTTTGATTATTGCATGATTACATCTTATTGACGCGCGTAATTCAAAATGTCAATTCGTATCGACAAATAAATATTTAAAATATATTCAAAATCTATTAAATGATTCAGTCCAAGCACTTCGGGAATGGTTATAAAGGTGGGAATAAATGGTTTCGGCCGAATTGGCAGAGTAATATTCAGAACGTGTCTTCAGAATCCCGATATCGAGGTAACATTTTCAGACCTAAGAACATGATCTAGGAATAAATTATTCTGGTATTTTATTCGAAGCCTTCTAGTAGAGAGGCAGTCTGTTAGGCCGTATTCTGAAAAAAATATCGATCGTTATTTGATACCTACATGTTTATGTCTAGCCTAGCCTATGTCAGTCACAGCTGTGGACTGCATAGCTATTTATGTTTTGTTTGCTGACCAACATGACGAATACTGACCAGTGGCCTTACCATGACGTGCCAAAACAAGATTATTTTCGTTATGAAAAAGAGACGGAGCTATATGACGTTAGTAGCTGTGTCACGCTCTCAAACTTGAATAGTGATTGCAAAAACACGTGGTGGTGCAGCCCCAGGTTTTTAGTCCCGGCCGTCGAAAGGAGTAGATTAGATTTTATGATTTTCTAGAAATTAATGTTACCGGCGTAAATTATTAATTGGATCTCAAAGAATGCGTCTTTCACAGTCTGGCAGTGACCCCCAAACGACATTAACTGCTGTACCTACATAGGTAATGCATTTCCGTGTTGATTGCCACAGTTATCTGCGATTAACGACCCGGCGATCGACATCGAGTATATCTGCTATTTAATTAAGTTCGACTCTACTCATGGCAAATTCAAAGGAAACGTCTCGCACACAGAGAATGAAATTAATATCGATGGTAATTTATTTAGTCTTATTACATCTAACTCATCATCATCTGCCTAGCCTTTTTCCCAACTATGTTGGGGTCGGCTTCCATTCTAAACCGGATGCAGCTGAGTACCAGGTGTTTTACATGGAGCGACTGCCTATCTGACCTCCACAACCCAGATACCGGGTAACACGGTACCCCTTGGTAAGACTGGTTGTCTTATTACATCTAACTAATATTATAAAATCGAAAGTGAGTTGGTTTGTTTGTTACACCGATTTAGATGAAATTTTGAAAGTTTCCCAAAACGCCTGAGAAGGAGTAAACAGTACGTAAGTAGTCTTAGACACGGCAAAGTCTAGGGTTAGTGCTTAAAAAAATGTATCATAGTACCTACCTATGCACAGATTGCACTTTGATCCTAATTAGCTTGCTAATGAACTAATAAACCAGTCCATCATCCATCACTCATCGTGGTTATTATAGCATTATGTATGCTAATGCGAGATTCATTACTCCAAGGCCTGCTTATGTCAATTGATTTATATAAGCACCTTATAGGTACTTTCTATCTTTTAGCCTCGGGTCTGTTCGGTAACTTTAGTTATAGATACCTATACCTACACACCTTAGTTTAATTTTCATCATCAATATTATCATTACCTACCTTCTATTCTTTATAAAGGTTCCGAGATACTTTTTCTTGTTCTAATCGTGTGGGCTTCAGTTTTACCAACCTAACAAGCCCTAGTTTCAGAGTTTTTCTTAAATCCGCCTGACGGCTTCTGACATGGAATTGTAGCAACTGCCAACTATCAACGACGTGCTCTCCCAGGCACGGGAGTATAACACCACCAATTTCCTGACCCCGGGCTGCTTTGTGATATTTTCCAAAATCCACAAAGCGATTTCGGCCTGACCCAGGAGTCGAACCTGAGTCCCCGGATACGGCAGTCCGAGATAGATAGAGATCCTTCTATTAGCTATAGGTACCTACCTATCCACCCACCCGAACCACATTTCGCCATCTTTAAGTCCTGTGTCGGTCGCGCTTCGGACACATCCAGACTCCAAATCATCTTCATCGGAATTTATTGACCCACTGTGAGGCAAAGGTTTCTTCTTATACAGAGAAGGTTCGAAAGACGCTAGTGAAAACTAGACTCAGGCAGGTATATTTAAAAATCACCAAAGCAAAGAGTTCTTTCACAACATTTATTTTCATAAACATGAACGTCGGGCTCGACCGACCATAGACCAACCACACAATCATGTATCGTACAATCTGTATCGAAATACGAGGCTTTTTGGCGGCCGTGGCGCCACTGTCAACCATTGGCATCAATCATCGATAATTTTTACAGGTATTTAAATCTACTAATAAAAGTAATAATAATTAAACAACAAATGTCTCTTAATTTAAAGATATGTTTTAAGTAGTAATCTCCATAATTATCATTAGTTTACAATCGGCCATTCTGACCCAGCACGCGTCCCCGCGTGTAGTGGCAACAGTTACCACACAAACAACAAAAAATAAACTGAAAGTTAATTCACAATAAACTTTTCCATATTATCATAGCATAAAAAAAAAACAAATCTCGTACATTAATCACAACGTATTCTTTAAATATAACATCAACTGATTCAAGCATAGCTTTTGAGTAACAACTGTAAGACGAAAATTTATAACCTTTAGAGAACTAATAACTTCACTCAAGGACAGCATCACCACATGGAATTGGTCTCGCCACAAGGGGCTGGCATCGCCACAAGAGGCTGGTATCGCCACAAGGGGCAAGCATCGTCACAAGGGGCAAGCATCGCCACAAGGGGCAAGCATCGCCACAATGGGCAAGCATCGCCACAAGGGGCAAGCATCGCCACAAGGGGCAAGCATCGCCACAAGGGGCAAGCATCGCCACAAGGGGCAAGCATCGCCACAAGGGGCTGGTATCGCCACACGTGGCTGGTATCGCCACAAGGGGCTAGCATCGCCACTAGGGGCTGGTTTCGCCACAAAGGGCTGGTTTCGCCACAAGGGGCTGGTTTCGCCACAAGGGGCTGGTACCTTTTATATCTATTTACTTATTATAAACTTATCTACCACATACATCCTTTAGTATTTCTTTACATAATAATAATAAACGATAAATTATAAATAGACAAATAAATTTGTAAATACATGACAAACATTTTATTCATCGTTGGTGCTACTATTATTATCGGAATCACTATTTATCGGATCGTTGGAAAAACTAACCATGGGTGTATCTTATCGACCGCAAAAACTGCTTTATATACCGGTTTACCGCTTTTCTTAGTGATCGGAGTATCTTCAATTTCGTATCTGTCATTTTCAAGAACCTTAATCACCCTATATGGACCACTACATTTCGGAAGTAATTTCTTCGATTGTCCCGGAAGAACGTTACTTAGTTCCCTTTCTACGCGTACGAGATCCCCAATTTTATACTTATGTGCTAATTTACGTTTCTTATCAAATGTTTCTTTTTGTTTTCTTTGTTCTTCGATCATACGTTCACTAACATTCAATCTTAAATCTTCGCGATCTTCGCATTCATGAATTTCTGCCACTACCGAATTCATAGCGCCGTCTGAGGCACCTGTTGGGGCTATACCGAATAACACTTCAGCGGGCATTTTACCTGTAGCTTTGTTCAAAGTATTATTCAGGCCCCATTGAACTTTTGGAATCATTATGTCCCACTCGTTATCGGGCCGATCATTATTCATTGCAGTAAGAGAATCTACAATAGAACGGTTGTAGCGCTCAATTTGCCCATTGGCGCGAGGGGTTGCAACAGCGTTAAGCGTGTGGTGAATTCCTTTCTCCATAACAAAGTTGGAAAATTCCCGACTAGTAAAACTAGTCCCTCTGTCTGTGATTAGTTGCCGCGGTACCCCAAAGAGAGAGAAATATTCCTCGAATATATTTATAGTGGTTTTGCTTTTACAGTTTTTTACCGGTTTTATGTAAATGAACTTTGTAAACGAGTCTATAATCGCTAGAATATAATTATTGCCCTTTTTACTTTGTGGAAATGGCCCGCAGTGATCAGCATGCAATACATCGAAAGGTTTATTTGGTTTTGGTATGGGATGCAGCATACCTTCTTTACGACCACCCGGTACCTTGTTGTGGGCACAATGTAGGCATGACATACAGTACTTTTTAATAAAACGACGCATGTTTTTAAACCAATAAACCTTTCGCACCCTATCATACGTCTTATCGAAACCGAAATGTCCGACGTCATCATGATTGCCTTTCACAATTTGCCATCTCACGCATTTCGGAACGACCCACAGCAGACGGACACTGTCTTCTTTTTTAACTACTCGGTATAATCTTTCATTTTTGATGGTAAAGTTAGTTTTTACTTCTACTATGTTATTACTCTTTGGATCCTTCAAGATTTCAACAATTCTTTGCAATTCAGTGTCTGCCTGTTGTACCGTCTGAAGCCACCTTTCGTCATCAACGTTAATATTGCCAACATCAACCTTAATATGGAAGACGTGATTATCGTCGTCCCGAGATGGTGGGTCTTTATTGCCTACTGGATGTCTGCTAAGGGCATCTACGTGTGCCATTTTCAGACCCTTTCGATACTCAATAGTGAAGTCGAACTCCTGCATAGCGATCCACCATCTCGCGACACGGGGTATCAAGTCCTTTTTAGTCATTGTACTCTTAACTGCATTGCAATCAGTTACGACTTTAAATTCAGCGCCTAGCAAATACACGCGAAATCTGTTCAAAGCCGTAACCACGGCGAGAGTCTCCAGCTCGTATGAGTGGAATTTTTGCTCTTCTGGCGAAGTTTGCCTACTGAAGTACGATATTGGCTGGAGACCCTTGCCGCTATCTTGAAGAAGAATTGCGCCTATCCCTAATTTACTTGCATCTGTATGAACCTCTAGATTGGCATGAGGATCATACAGAGCAAGAACAGGCCGACTCACTAGTTTTTCTTTAAGAGTGTTATACGCCGCCATTTGTTCAGGTCCAAATTTCCACAGCTCATTCTTTTTAGTCAACTGTGTCAGAGGTCTGGCTATGATCGAGAAATCTCTGACAAACTTACGAAAATAACTCGCCAGTCCGACGAACTGGCGAACTTCATGGACATTTTTGGGTACTGGGAAGAGTTTCACTGCATCTGTTTTGTATCTACCGGGTCTAATACCTTCACCACTAATTTCATAGCCCAGATAATCAATTTTCTCTTGAAAAAAAACACATTTTTTTGGGTTAAGCGTCAATTTAGAATTCCTTAACAGAATGAATACTCTTTCCAGTTTGTCAAGGCCCTCTGTGACTGTTTTAGAAGGGACCAGCAAATCATCCATGTAGGCTAACACTAAATTTTGACCCACTCCATGCAACATGGAATTAATGGCTCTTTGAAATACACTCGGAGCGTTTGCCAATCCAAACGGCATGCGATTATATTCATACAAACCGTCGGGGGTGACAAACGCCGTGAGGTGTTTGCTCTCTTCTGCTACCGGAACTTGATAATAGCCCGACGCAAGGTCGAGACTTGAAAATAAGCTATTTCCGCCTAAGCAATCCAATTTGTCCTCTATGCGAGGTAAGGGATATTTATCCTTTAAAGTCTTTCTATTAAGAGCCCGGTAATCTATACATAAGCGTTTCTGCCCATTTTTTTTATTAACTAGTAAGACGGGACTTGCATATGACGATGAACTTTCCCGAATAATACCATTCCTAAGAAGATCCTCTATAATTTCTGAAAGCTGTTCTTTCTCTTTTAGCGACATACGGTACGGGTTATATACTACTGGTATATCATCTTTTAACTTTATAACCATTTCGGTCAAGTTAGTCCTACCAAGTTCAGTTAAGTTCACTGCAAAGCAGTCTCTATACTTATTAAGAAGCTGTACTAGGCTTTTCATTTCCGGTTCCGATAATTGCGTACCTACATTTACATCATCTAAAGTCTCAGAACTTTGAGTAGTCATCGCAGTGTATCCAATATAAGGCTCATCCATTTCATCATATTTCAACCCTCTGGCCATAGTCTGACCCTTTTCGACGAAAAGTTTGGTGTTTCCTAGATTTGTGATCATTATATATCCGGAACAGTTTTGAAAGCTATATAGTCCAGGTAACACCAAAAACTTTTTATCACCACAGTCGCGAAAACCTGATGGAACATATAGGGACCCAGAAAAATCTGTGAAGGTAACTATTTCTACTGGTGAAGTAGTATTAGGCTCAACAACGGTATTTAAACTTGCGTTAAGTTTGATTTTAGAGCTGTAATTATCAGAACCGTTCAGATTAGGTGCTTCGTAAAACTTTAAATCATTTGAGGTCTTATACATAACTATGTTAGGTAGTTCGGTAAATGTCTGACCAATAATCACGTCATAGGGCATGTAATAATCAGAAACCACAACAAACTCAACTTGAGCAGAAACATCGTCAACAGTTATTAAACCTTTAACTGTCCCCAACGGCTTCACACTTGAATTACCAAACCCTCGAAGATTAGGAATATTTTCATCCTTGTAATAATTAACAAATATTTCCTTTGCAACACTTTCTTTCAATAGAGTACAGTTACTGCCCAAATCAATAAATGCCCGTTTTACCGATCCATCAATATTGACTTCTTTGTAAAATTTGTCACTATCTTTCTCAGTTGATTGGATGTGCATAACGTTTTTATCAGTAGGAGGGGCCGTTATTTGTGCAAGACCGGTGTCTCCTACGTAATCTGTCACATTTGTTTTGGTACGACAGTCTTTAGCTAAATGACCTACCCTACGACAGGTCTGGCATCGCTTCATAGGTTTAGTACATTTTGTCCTTATATGGCCTGCCTCGCCACAATTAAAGCAAATAATGCTTGGTTTCGAGGAATCCGTGCTGCTGTTTGGTGGTTCTTGTTGAGATCCTAAATCTTTATTATTGATTTTACGCCTATTTGACACATAATTATCGCTCTGAGCCAAAGTTTTTAAATATGAAAACAGCTGCTCGGGTTCCTTAAAACGGCATGCATTTGCACTCATCCTAACAAACTTATCATCAATACCATGCACTAAACATCCTACGGCCTTCTGTCCTGATATCTCGCACCTATTGATTAATATCATTTTTTCGTAATAGTAAACATCTAATGGCTGACCTAGTCTACAACGATACTGCAACATTTTTTGTAGCATATCGCCATAATTTTCCGTTGATGGAAAAGCCGTTTTCAATTTTTCAGTCCACTGGCTCCACGTATACAACAATGAGGGTAAACCCTGATACCACCGTTTGGCCAGACCCGAGAGTTTAGCCAAAGCATAATGGCGTACTTGCGTATCGTTCCATGAATATATTTGTGCACATTCATTTACCTTATGTATCCATGATTCAATATTTTGGGACCCGTCACTGGGATCAAATTCCGGTATCACGTTAATGTGGGTTGAAAACGCATTGTATGTTGGAACTTGTAACGTATTGCTAGCGACTACCAAGGGATCGGGCCCCACTTTATTATTACTTGCGCTTATCGTGAGTTGAGATTGCTCGGGCAATGGAGGAGTTCGCGTCACGGTTCTGTCCGTACTTCTTATTCGTGACGAATCTATTTTACTTCTACTTTTAGAATGATGAAGGCGTTTTTTACCTTTCCTAGATCGCAATTTGGAAGATTTATGACGTTTGTGAGATCTTTCGTCGCTGGACGTCAAGGAAGAAGACCGAGTGACACTACTCGAATGTCGGCGACGATGACGATGTTTAGATACATGCCTTTTACGAGACCTACTTCGTCTGTTGGACCCCATGGCTAGCAAGTTCGAGCGATTCAAAAATTAACAGTTAAAGTATCTAAATTGAAACTTTTCTGAAATATAAGTATTTATCTGGTATTTTAAAACAGGTAAATCACACAACTAACGGCTTAAGTTTTGTATAAAATTACACAAAAAAATAACGCAAAATTACGCAAATGAAAAAAAAACACAAGAAATAATTATTTGGACAAAATAAATAAATAAAAAGAACTAATAAAACTATAAAGCAACTCAACACAAATAAGAGGAGATTGTATGTAACAAGTGTTCCTATTTTATTACACAAAATTATTCATCAAAACTAAAATCTAAATTCTTACGAAAGATCAACGAACTATCGACTGTAGGTAAACAAATAAAGTTCCACACGCACGAACAGAATAACTCTTGAAGTAGGTAGATATTAATTGCAACTTAATGAAAACTATAACCAATAGTATTCATAACCGAATAGTATTTTTATGATATGTAATCAAATAATATTTTACTTTATGACATTAAATAATTCTTCCGAACAAAGTTCGAAACGAACAACAAAAGGTAGGTATAACATCACGAGAACGCGATTATTTTGAACAAAATTATTCATACACTTTGACGAGAGTTTGATCTCCGTCCGACTATCTTCTGGTCTTTTATGTAACTAGATATCACGCACAATTAATACGGTGCACATTAGGTAAATACGTACTGACACACGCGTCTCTAAAACTTTACAACAATGGTGGTAACAATGTCTCAATACACTCACAGTTTTGGAGCGAGTCCAGCACATGGATTAATCCCTCACTTCTGATTGAAAACTAGACTCAGGCAGGTATATTTAAAAATCACCAAAGCAAAGAGTTCTTTCACAACATTTATTTTCATAAACATGAACGTCGGGCTCGACCGACCATAGACCAACCACACAATCATGTATCGTACAATCTGTATCGAAATACGAGGCTTTTTGGCGGCCGTGGCGCCACTGTCAACCATTGGCATCAATCATCGATAATTTTTACAGGTATTTAAATCTACTAATAAAAGTAATAATAATTAAACAACAAATGTCTCTTAATTTAAAGATATGTTTTAAGTAGTAATCTCCATAATTATCATTAGTTTACACTAGGATACGACTGAGACTAGGAAGACAGAAAATTCACCTAATTCTCAGACTCGAAAGATTCCGTGGTAGTGATTAAGATTAGATATTCTGTAGAATGGAAATTAGTTATTAGTATCGGTCTTGTATCTACGTTAGCCTATTTGAAAATTATATCGTCACTAGCTGTTTCCCGCGGTTTCACCCGCATCCCGAGGGAACTACTTAGCGCACCCGGGTAAAAAGTAGCCTATGTTGTTCCTCAGGGTCTATTCTATCTCTGTACCAAATTTCATTTATATCGGTCCAGTAGTTTTGGCGTGAAAGCGTAACAGACAGACAGACAGAGTTACTTTCGCATTTATAATATTAGTAAGTTTATAATATTAGTAAGGATGTCTGTGTTGTGCTCTTTCTCCCCTCAAACTTTGATCATGTTCAAGATATTGCGTAGGTACCTACATTATGTTGTTTTTATGTTCATATCACAGATGTTTTTATTTAACAAGAAAACGCCTACTTTTTTAACCTATGAATGACATCTCACACTGATTAAATGTAAAGGGGGTAAGGTAAGATCGTAGGGGCGCGGTACGTTATCACGTTACCACTTGACTGATAACATGCTTAATATGACCTCAAACATTTTATTGCGTTAACAGTCTTGTATACAGATGTACCTAACTACTAAATGAGACTTTTTATAAAATACTAGATGTTTTCCGCAGTTTAACCCGCGTTCGTATTCGTAGGGTTCCTACTTTAATCGCTAGGATAAAATAGCATATAACCTTCTCCCGGGTCTATCTATCTAGATGCACCTGCAGTTATACCGCGAAGCGTATCTAACAAACGAACTCAGCAACCCGAGCAGCTGCCCGAACCCCTGAGAATCAAGTACTGGTCTTTTCAGTCGCATACTTAACTAAACCCAGTCAATCAAGGAGCAACTCATTCTTTTGGCAATACTTTTACCAACTGATGAATTGCAGGAAAAGCGTTCTTTCAACATTACTTTTTTTATTCCATAAAAGTACTCAGACACTATGTGCACGTTTCTAGTAGTCATCGTAAGACGAAAATGTGGTATTTTTTTTTTTATTTTTTTTTTTTCTTCTTAGAAAAACGTTGCCCCACACTAGGAATTACTCCTGTGTCGTGGGTGCGTTTATAAACATACATTACACATGCACAAACACCCAGACCCGGAACAATTTTAGTTGTCCCGTGCGGGAATCGAACCCGCGACACGCAGCGCAGCAGCCAATTGCTCAACCACTACGCCACGGCATGTTTGGCGGTGGTCATTGCCGGTATTGACTTCGAGCTTCACATATTTCTGTGAACGGTTTACCTGTACAACCACAAGTCGTGTATCGTGTGGTGTTAGGCCTTTGGAACACGCACTAAGGCTCACGTTTATTCCATACAGATCAGCTAGTCAAAGTATTTCGCGAGAAACTGCCACACAGCGTGCCGTGGCAGGCGGCCGGGGTGCAGTACGTCATCGAAGCCTCTGGCATGTTCACCTGTCTCGATAAAGCATCGGTAAGTTACTGTTCCTACAATTCCAAACTTAGTAGCAGCACCTTAGCACCTCCTTGTGATATAAGCCACTTTAACTGATTTGTCATAGGTAAGCATTAAGAATATTTACCTTCCTACCTTTATTTACCTTCGCAGCATAAATGCAAGTTTGTGAAGAAGTGAAGAACTGAAACCGATTAAATCAGGTTTCCGATTTCACTGGCCTATCTTATTAGCATTATCTGTAATTTTCGACCAGTTTTTCAGCACACCAATATGGTAACTGAATTCTACCAAAGGTCAAGTATCATACACTTTAAAAAGACTTGTTCACACCAAAAACCAGAAGACAAGACAAAAGGATTCTGACGATAGTCCGTTCATTAGGATCTTGTACCGTAGGACCAACAGGACCAATTTTAATTTTTATCTCCTAATCTGGCAGTCAATAAAGTCTTTATACCAGGGTCATCTGGCAAGCGACGGAGTGAAACGCGTGATAGTGACTGCCCCAAGCGTCGACGTGCCCATGATCATCCTGGGCGTGAATGACAACAAACTGAGCGCAGGTAATCATTAGTCACTTCATTACTTATACCGGCGGACGAATCAATGAATGCGTTTGCAAACAATTCAATGGGTCAAGTGTTCTAATTAAACTGTTGGAAATTATGCTGCATAGATTATATTCTTACCTACTTAGTTTTTGTAATGAGAGTTTTAGTTTTTTAGTATCTTTAGGTTTAATAGGACTTTAGTATTTGATTTCTTCATACGATACTATCGCCATTGTGTTAAGATTCCGATGATCGAATAAACATAGTAATTGGTCACTATACTTTTATTTATGTCAAACAAATATCGTAGCGGTATCAACAAAAATGCAAGCACGCGGCTCAATGACAATAGTTCAATTACCGCACCGGGCCAAATTTATTGACCTACAGATATAGGAGGCGCCGCTATCGTTCGCTCCCAGTACGCGTGCCGTAGCGAGGTTATTACAGCGATTGTGATACCACATTTTTATTAAAACATTAAGATGCTAGTATTGCTAGTAGACCATTAGAAATATCTGTACTAGATGACCCTAAGCCAGCGTCTATATGATGACGCCTGATGTGTATAATAAATACCGTCTTGTCAAGACGAGAAAATCTGCAACTTCTTCTTCTTTCTTCTTCAATCTGTAAGCTTAAGCTCAATTCAAGAGCTTACTAAAAGGCCCTTTAAATTTTTGGAGAAATAAACAATATTTTTTGCAGAGCAAAAGGTCTTATCATGCGCGTCGAGTACGCTGTACTGCCTGGCGCCAATCGTGAAGGTCTTGGAGGAGACCTTTGGCGTGAGCGAGGGGTTCATAACAAGCATACATGCGATGACGCCTTCGCTCAAGCCTTTGGATGGGCTCTGCTTGAGGGGAAAGGTAAACATTTTTTTAAAGGAAGACTTGTAATTTTACATAGGTCCAATATAGGAGTTTTAATTTTTTTTCCCATTAGTTAAGGTTTCAACTTCTTCTATAGGCAAAGTGCTAGGCCTGCAGAGGAGTAGATGCATTTTAACTGATGGATGATAACTTTCCATCCTACTCCAGTTTGAAATGGTAAGGAAGAGTTCGACTTGCTGTCTGGAAAAACTTGAATCAGCGAAAAAGCGAAAAAAATATGGCAATATGTTGTCGGAAGTATTACGATGGTCATGGTAATATGACAATATATAAAAGAGTGTAATTTCCGTATTTAATTATACATTATTTCAAGACAGGCAGTAACAAAACCTCTTCATATTAAGAAAATGTAGGTACACCTTTTCGTATAAACATGCAAGAAGACACTTTCTATCACGATTTGATACCATATTACTATTACATATTCGTGGGGTGTTGCTTCGTACTTCTTTACATGCGCATCGTCTACTGTTGCACCCGAGGTACGTTACGTGTTCAAATTATTTAATACGGACATAAAGAATCATGTGTAACCTAGAGTTTTAATTAAAAAGTCGTATGGTGAATACCTACACAATAATATCTACAAATCATGAAATAGAAAATTGTATTCACATTAAAAAATCCGAGAACATACGAAAGATCCTTACTAATATTATGAATGTAAAAGTAACTGTTTGTTCTGCTTTCGCGGTAAAACTGCAGCTTTGATTCAGATGAAATTAGGTTTGGAAATAAATGAAAACCTGGCGAAGGACATATAAAAGATAATTTTTATCCGGGTACCTGAAGAAGTTCCTTCGAGATGCGAGTGAAACCACGGGAAAGAGCTATTATGTCCTTAAAGTTTACAAGACCAGTCCAGTGACCATAAGAGAACGCTCACTACTTACTAGTTGCACGGTTTAAACTGGTGGGTCCTATGTAGACAATCCGGCAAAAACCTACATGAACAGAAACTCTTTTCTTTAGTGTTTGATCTAGTGCAATTTTTATACCGCAGGATTAAGCAACACTGAACTTTATACCATGATTTTTATATTCACCAGCATTGGCGCGATCACAGGAGTATCCATCAGAATATAATTCCGGCGAGTACTGGGGCTTGTAAGGCCTTAGCCAAGATCATTCCGCAAGTGAAGGACAAGATGTCCGGATTGGCGTTCAGAGTACCCATTGTTAATGTCTCCGTGCTCGACTTGACTGTAAGGTACGATATTACTCGTTTCATAATATTTGCCTGAATAGTTTTGGAATGAAAAATTCTGAAGGTAGACTTGGATAGAATATTTCGGCGAACATACATAAATTTCAGAATGCCTTCTGCTACAATCGTTTCAAACTTTGTTCCTCATTAGTATTAACAGCAAGATCATTGACTGAGTTGGTTAGAGTTAACAAAGATAATAATGGATCACAACAAAATTCATTTAGAATTTGTACTATCGATAAATTTTGATATTTATGTTTTTATTCTCCACACAGACTTAATACAAATACGAATATACAAGACATTATCAAATCAGTCGACAAAGCAAGCAAATCATTTCTCCAAAATATTATAAAAATATCCAACGATGAAGCGGTGTCGTCAGACTTTAGCGGAGATAGTCACTCGTGCATCCTAGACGCGGACTCCAGTTTGCAGTTAAAACCCAACTTTTTCAAAATCATATGTTGGTACGAAAATGAGTTTTCATACGCCTGCAGAGTCTTGGACTCCATATTTTTTTCAGAAAAACAATTTAATAAACCAATCAGACTTCTTCCTTGTAAAATGACGTATGTCCGAGCTAAACTTACTAAAAAGCAAGACGAGGTACAACAAACGGATCGTAATATTAAAGAGATGTCGATAGAATGCAACTATAACACCGAAATTCCTAAGATATTGTGTAGCACATCTCAAGAGACCGCGTTTAAACGCAAGCCGCTCACCCGGCCACTTATATTAAGGAAGCCACTGTCTTCACACAGCTCTGGGCCCACTACAACACCAGCAATTAATCGCGATACTAAAAAGAGAAACGAGCTATTCAAAATATGGAATGACAATAACGATGCACAAAAAAACGCTGCAAGGCAGAATAGAAGCTCGTTTTTTCACAGTTGCATTGCATTTGGACCCAAAAAAACTGAGAAAACCGATTGCATGAAAGCTCAAGAACGTTTAGAAAATGTCAAGAGGGAATTTTCGAAGATGGTGAACATAACTGAAGATTTACTTAAGAAGTCCTATAGTAACAAATTGCAACTTGAGACTTCGGAAAAAAACTCTTTAGAAGGAGTCAAATTGGGTGCTAATGGAGGATTGAAAGAGGGTACGTTTGAAGAGTCCAAAACTGTGATAAACGGTAAATTTAATAATCCACCACCAAGTAATCCAATTTTCAACGTTTGTGGTGATTTCAAGGAAAGAGTAGTTGTCAGTCCCGCCAATGACTGCAGCAAAGAAGAAGTCAGGGGTTGCAGCTCTAGTGAACGTAACGAAAACAATTCAGATTATAATATAACAGGCGAAGTAAAAAGAAATCTTGGTGCTAAGAAAATGAGCTTAGCTCCTTCCCAAGGAGAAATAGGTCTTATTAATCAGAAACCTACTTTAAGTTCTGCTCAATATATCATAACTCCAAATATCGAAACTACAGCTAAAGGAAATGAATCGTCAAACAACAAAAGTTTTAAATCTATAAATGCGTGCACCAATTTTCAGAAGAAAATGGCTGAAACTGTGAACAACTTCATGGAAGGCTTAGCTAATAAATCACAAGTTAAAACTGTTTTGAATGAAACCAAACAGATTATTACAAAAGTTTCTGATGATTTAAATACAGCGATAGATTCCGTGGAGGATAAAGAAATAGAAGTTAATGTCATTGAAGGTAGTTTAGAGCCAGATGCTCCTTGCGAGAAAGTACCATGTGATACTCAAACATCCACACACAAAATCAAAGAGCCAGACCCGCCTGAAAAAATTAACTACAGGGAATTTAATAAATATTTACACAACAAGGATTATAATATGCATGTAATTGACGAAGAACTAAAAAAACGTAACATCGTACTAGTAAATAATCAAAAAGATGCAAATTCTGAAGTGAACTTTAAAACATGTAGCATCAACAGCGAGCAGATGATCGTGGAAACTGATGAACGTCGGAGAAATTTGAATTTGAATAAACAGATTTTGGAGAGCTTGAACAGAATGGCTCCAGAGCCAACAGCGATTGCACAGGATCACAACTCGGGATCTTGTAGTCCCGGCGACACTGTGACCACTATAAGCAATGGAGACGGCAAAAGAACGAAACCTGACCTATACGACAAGCTGGACAGTGCCAGCGCCACAGACTCGAACAATTCATTCGAAATCAACGAGAGAAAGTCTCAAGTAATCCACATCACAGATTTGACTAATTCTTTAGAGGATCTGGCACGTTTGGACAAGATTTGTAGAATCATCGAGATCTCCGATGAACTATCGGACAAATTATTCTCAACTTTAGACCAGGCAGAACTCACGGGAGTGCAACAGAAAAAATGGTCGTTCAGAGACTTGTGTGAAAGGATACAGTTAGACGATTTCTGTAACAAAGTGTTCGGTAAAACTAGTGGTTAACTCGTAAAATTTGTGATTCGTGAAAATTTAAACAAAGTACGTTTTATTTGAAATACATCTACCTTTATTTGAGGCACTTGTACAATATGTTTTATTCATAATGGCATACAACAGATCATGATAAAATATACTAATGGCAATAACGTATACGATAATTATATGAATTACTGAAAGTATAAAAATATGATTTAATTATCACAGAAAAATCTTGTTTTTAAAACAGGTAAAAAAGCTTCAGGTACATTTGTAAATAAAATGACACATTCGCCTCTAAGGGCGAATGAAAATGAATCCTAATCCAATAACGAGACGCACCTTACCCGTAATTGTGGTGAACAATTTCTGTATGTCGCAACAGCTTCATGTTAAGATCTATAATGGTTCGAGGGAATATGGCGTTGTCCATGTCAACAAAGTCCGCGATGACGACATTGACGGGTGCGCGTGCGCCGGCCTTGTGCGCCGGCGCGGGCGGGCCCGGGGTGAACTGAGCCAGTTTGGGCAACACCTCTTTTATGACTGGCACTGCACATTTTTCACGTAAGCTTGATATCCACCTGGAAAATATAATCACACTTATATACATACATATACAAGATGGAAACATTCAAGAGAACAGAGAGAAAGAACTGTCTAAGATTGTACCTACACCTGGTGTCCCCGAAGGGGTTAGGTAACATACTTTTCAAACAGCAGTCGCACATTTTCACACTATACGACCACTAGGCCAATGAGGTCGTCAACATTTTATTAAAAAATAGGAAATAATATAAAAGTAGAAAATGATTGACTGACTGATTGATCGATCAATGCACAGCTAAAACCGCAGGTTCTAGAAAAAATAAATTTTGCACAAATGTTCTTTAAATGAAGTGTGCGCTAGGAAAGTATATTGCTAACTTCATCCCCTAAAGTTGTGAAATAGGGGATGAATGTTTGTATAAAAATCTGTCATTTTTTTAATTTGAATTCGTGTAGTTCACGCGGGAGAAGCCGCTGGCGGACAGCTAGAATGAAATAAAAACTTGATTTGACTGAACGTAACTTCAGCAATACTTATAGAGTAAGTATATCATCATCGACCTATTTATTGTCCCACTGCTGCTCAAAGGCAACTTCTAATACGAAGAAGAGATGGGAGGGAGATAGGTAGATACATGGGGACATCTACACCGTAACCTGCTTTCATGTGCAAATAATTCTCACCGGAGCACAATAAAGGTGGGTGTAGGGGTGAGCACGGCTTGATGCACAAACCCCGTGCTGGGGTGTCTCCGAATGTTCTCCAGGAAGGACACCAGCCCTGTGATGGTGTCCTGCTGAGGCCACGGCGACGGCATCATCTGCGGCTGCCAGAACTCGCCCGTCGTGTTCACTGTCTCGTTGCGGTAAACTATTATCACCTGGAAAATATTTTATCTTCGAAAGTTGTTGTCTGTCAATGAATCTATTAATGTGTAAGCTGTAGCTTAGATCTATAAATGTGTAAGGGTATCGCTTTTGGTTCACTTAAACCCCCCATTAAAGGTAGACCTTAAATGGGGGGTTTAAGGGAACCAAAAGGGATACCCGTCTTTGCTAAGGCGTTGAAGATTTACAGGAAAACCAATGTAACGATTAACGATTCTCTCAAAAACTACTAATCCGATTTGAAAAAAAATCGCATGCCTATGTATTGTTTTCACCATTCCATAACATAACATCATACCTCTAAGCTCTAAAGGAGACAGCAAAGTTACAGAGCACACCCTTATTAAAGGTGATGAGCACTAGACATTAGGATAGTGTAATTTAGATAAATTACAAAATGACGCACGCATGAGAAAGAAAAAAGTTCTAGAAGTCGGTGGCGAAAAAAGACAAATGTTAGGGGAGGCTTACTTCCAACAGAAGACCAATATTAAAAGGCCGACGACGCTAATGGACCCCGATAACAAACATACCTGCATTTTAAGTCTATTGAGCGAGTTGAGCGTGATAGCATGCAGGTCTATCTGGCGCGGCACTAGTCGTGGTCCGTACAGGTCCAGGAGGTACCGCCTCAGTCTCAGGTGGTCATCACGGGTGAACCTGTAGAAATGCTGGCAATCCAGTATTACCACCTGGAACAATAAAAAAGCATTTTAAGGAGTTTTAATTAATTTATAGGCTGCAGAACATGACCTTATCAGTTTTGCATTTACATAGATTTCTTCTTGAGTTTCAGTAGAAGTTAGGATAGCTTTTGGCAATACGATAAAACACATAACAAGGCAGCAATACGCTTTTAAAAGAGACAAAATTTTGCCTTTTCTTTGTTAATGTGGAATATTTTGAAGAGCTTGTGGCTAAGTAACAACCGCACGGGTCGATCGATCATCAAAGGTCGGTCCGTGGATGGGTGACCACTTTTCTATGGGTATCGTGTTACCCAATAACTGGATTGTTGAGGTCAGATAAGCTGGCTCCATGTTAAAAACTGGTACTCAGCTGCATCTGGTTAGACTGGAAGTCAACCCCAACATTATTGCAAAACGGCAGATGATAGAGCATCAATATTTTACCTCTCCAGGATGCGTATCAACAAACTCCTTGACTTGGCCCAAAGCCGTAGATATCTCATCACCATACAACCCATGCGTGAAATAGAACTTGTCGTCACCAGCCTTAGTAGCCAGCCTCAAGTCAAAGTATCTGCAAAGTAAGAAGTTTTTATTAAAAGTATATATTTTTATAAAGGAGAGCCCACACCGCAGATGTTCTCATTACATATTTGTGAAAATTTTATAGCAAGTGGGCTTGTAAACTTTCAAGTTAGCAGTTTAAAAATGCAAGCATTAAGCTTTTCTACAGTTCATTCAACAGAAAATTGAAGTCCTTGTGATGTGGAAGCACTTTTTAGACAATGAATTTTAGTTTAAAGACTTATGTTTATTTAAAATTAGATTGTATTCTGTGAGCATTTATTAATGTGCTGAATTACTAGTACATTACGAAGCATTTTTCTCGTGTTAAATGTGAAAAATAAACAAGTTAGTAGAAGTGCAAAATGTGCTAATTGTTACTTCAAAGATACCTAATGCCAATGAGAAGTTGGTGCCAAGTGTCACTGGCCTGCGTTATGGTCCATCGTAAAATCGTACCTCGGAATATCGGGTACAGTCGGTTGAGTATTGGTTCAGCGTCTGGAGCTACGGTACTAGACCTGGTTATGCCATATGTCATGGAGTCATGGCTTCCTGCAATATCATCATTAAACTGTGATAATATTTAACAAATTTTAAGTTTTTTTTCTTTTTTGATATTTGAATAAAAATTTTGATTTGAATAAAACCCACACAGATAAACTTATAAATGAACCTCAATGGCATTTATCATAGATACTAATTACTACTAATTTCTAGCTGACTAGCTGTTTTAGTACTTAAACATTGTGCTGTGTTGTTTATAAATTTGCTATGGGTGTTGTCCATGAATGAAAAAGTTGCTAAAATTGCTGCTGGCAAATCAAAGTTTTCAAATGATGAACAAAGGCACAAAAGATTTAAGAACATTTTTTTTAATGCATTTGATACAGAGTTATTAGCTAAATAATCATTCCAAATTCATAATTAATATACAGATTTATTCTTTTCATATAAAATTTTATTTCTGACCTTTGACCAGGCCTAACCACCCAATTTTTATAGTCATAGTAGCAAATAGCTACCTATCTAGGTCAAGGTGTAAATTGAAATGAGAAGAATAAATTTGAATTATGTAGGTACCTACTTATAAGTTGAAAGTTTATTACCTGGTATAGCAAGAAATATCAGAGGTAATTCTTTTAATGGAGAGGGCAGGTCACTCATCCAGTTCTCTAAACGAAGCTTCTGTGCTGAAGTATCTTCACCCATTATTGCAGCTGGAAACCACAAAAAAGATAAACTTTATCAAAGTTCAGTTATAGGCATATAACTTCATATTAATAAAAATATTTAACTGATTCAATGAAGTAATGACTAGTCAAAAAACTTGCAAAGAACAAAAGATTACCCACCCGCCTTGAACAGAATTTACATTCGCGATTGATTATAATTACAAAAGAATCACGTCATTCTTACAAAGTAAACGTTAACTATGCTTGCGGTTAATGTAGGCCCTCCGATACTATTAATTTAATTTTAAACATTATCTATTTTTAGACATTTTCAGTCATGAAATTGTGAAACAATGTTTTAGTGTTACGGATGCATTTTTGATAATGATTATAAGACGTTGCATTTTTAATGATGATAAGGGGAAAAGGATAAAAGGTGTCATCCTTGCATTTTAATTTAGTAGCTTAATATGTCAAAATCAATTGACATTTAGTGGAATGACAAACAACAGTGACAGTTATTGCGTTTTGTTATTTTACAGTCAGTAATTACACGTTTTGTTTATTATAGATTTACTACATCATTTGGACTACAACATTGCTTTAATTCACGCAAGCAAAGCACGTAAGTTAATGCTTTAGCAACAGAAACATAACACCCTTATTTTTGAAAATGCCTAACAAGGGAAATGTCCCCATTAATTCCAAATTTGCAAAAAAAATACGATTTAATCCGAAAGAGAGAACTTAATGATTTTTCATTCCGCCTCCACCGGGAAAATATTGATCATTAGGAGCTAGCGCTTCTTGAAACAACTTTTTGAATCAAAAAGGTTGTAGAAAAAACTAAATTTTAAATACGTGGTATCAAAACTACTAAGAACCATCTTTGCAGTTCGTTGTCACACTCCTTACCTAGATACAAACGCGTTATTATTCAAAGATACAAACCTAACTTTGAGCCACTTAATTATGGGTTAGGAATTTACAGGTTTTTATTCTGTTTAAAAAAATTGAGTCTACATTTTTTATTATAACATTGCCTAATACATAGTATCATCCTCAGTCCTCAGTCATCGCCACAAGTGAATAATTTTAATTAAGGATATTTTATTCGTCAATAATCTACCCACCATGTAAGTTTACTAGTTAGAATCTTCCCTCATACTTTATTGGAACAAGAATTACATAATATTATGTTTAATTAGACCTCCTGCGTCTAGCCAGTAACCAGTAATAAGATGTTATGGTACCGCTTAAGATTTTTTATTACAGAGGTCAAACATTCAATAGATTTAAATTGTTTGCTAAGTGCTAACACAAGACCGGTATAAAAAAAATATGCACATAGGCTAGGCACTTATTGAGTTGTCCAAGTTGAACATTACTGTAATTAGAATTACCTAACCATACCTGTAATTCAACAATTGTTTACGTACCTAATAACAACACGTTAAATGCAAACTTCATGTTTCACCTAGGAGTTTATCGCACGTGTAAGCAACCGGGAAAATCGCCGGTCTTCTTAAAAATATGAACAAAAACAGCACTAAACCGAACAACCGTTATAACATCCACAATGTTTAGAACGTGTGTTTCACTTCGCACATGTAAATGTACTCTGCTCCGAGATTAAACTAAAATGAACTTATCATGCACTTCAATAAGACTACAGATGTTAATAAATGCAAAAAGTAGGGTTACCTACTGTTGGTATTAAACCGGTGCGCAGATTGCTTTGTCCCTCTGAGCCAGATGTCAACTACTTTGATTAGGTGAAAGGAGTCATTTTTTTACATTTGGTGCTCCAAGATTAGCTTTGACCTTGATTACTGGGTTTACCATAGACTGGCCAGTTGTAGGAAAAGAGGCACCCGGAAAATTAAGCACTCATTTTTATAAACAAGTTAGAAAACTTTTTTGGCAAGATAACATTATTTTTCTGACGCTGTTTAAAAGCTAGTAATAGGAAACTTGAAGGAACGGAGGAACCTCACGACATATAAGAAGGAAAAACTAAATAAAAAAACTAGTTCTGCAGTCGATTGTCGTAGGTACCCATACGGAATAATAACAAAATCTGTAGACAATTATTTTTGTTTAAGCTTGTAGCAGCAAGTTGAAACGTTCTATATATCTTATGAATAAATGACATCATAGGAAAATGTTACAGGTATTTAGAACGATCTTCAAGGGTCCTTCAGACCTGTTATGTAAAAGCGACCTCTTATTAATCCGATAATTGGGCCAATGGAATAGAAAATATATCTAGAGAACACTGATTCTAATGCGCACGATACATGTTGCCTAGGTGAATAACGTTTGGGGTCACTTGTAACGAAGCACGCAGATGATAAATTACTGATACATACTGCACAAGGTTGAAACTGATATGTTAGCTGCAAATTAATGATATACGGATAAGTTTTTAAAGAACTTTAAAAGGTTTGAAAAATCAAAAGACATGGGCAGTGAAGATGGTGCGGTAATTTAAAGACCCTATTGGCTCTGAATGTCTATGATGGAGCTGTAGCTGGTTGTAGCTGATTGCAGTTCGGATAGTTGAAATTACCTAGGTATATATTTAGAACTTACCAAAAGCTTCAAGATCTACAATAGGTACCTACTTACACCATAACAATAGTGCGTGTCAAATGAAGTAGCAATAAAAATCCATACCAGATTACTTGTTTGGCACTTTCGGTCAGTTATTAAAACTTAAAAGGGGGAAGCATTAATTTCAGCCAAAGAATGTCATCAGCAAAAACAACTGAAGTAGAACATAATATAATTTTATTTTTTACCTACCTTTCTAAAATACACTCATTGCCTACTAGCCTAATTTCATTTTTTTAATGGTCAACTGACTGTTTTTTTGTTTCAATTATTTTTCGACGGGTATGAGATTTCACCTGACTATGGAGAACTGGTCCGTTTGCATTCATGTACCTAGGTAATTTTACTGAAGTGAAGCGATTTCTTCTCAGATAGTTAGGTATACAATAAATATCAAAGTAAAGAAAATCTTACCTTTTATAGTGATAGAATATACGTACCTACTTAACTTTATTACTCCGGTATGGTAACTACATCTAGAGCTTAGGTTTTAGTCGGTAAGAGTCTGATACTCCCGCCTGCTCCGCAAACAGCGGGAGAAGTCATTTGATGATTTCCGATCCCTACAAAAACAACTGACTTTACTTCAAAGACTCCTATTAGCTTTTCTTACCTCTGCAGGTTTTTCGTAACTTCGTAAATACTCTATACCGTTCGCTAGTTAGCTGATAAGCTGGTTGAAGTACAATGCAGCTCTGCATTGATCGCTTTCGTGTTAAGGTCACTGCGAAATGCAATCGGCAAATGCAAGGACATACCTAATGATTACGTGGATGATGTATTGCATTATTTATTGTTTGTTGCGTCCATTAACACCGAATAATCCATCAAATATTATTTAGGTACGTTAATTAAATCGATTGATGAATAGATAGGTACTGCATGTATGCTTTATTTTCCTTTTTTGTCGTCATTTATGTTTGTTGTTTAACTATCTAACTGTGGCCACATTTTTAATTTCAAGTATTGGAAAGAAGTACACAAAGTTCCTTTCGACACCTTTTTTGTGTATTGTTATGTATTTTAATAGTAGAATAATGCACCTAGGTACTACATGTTAAGAATATTTCTCGTTAAATACAAATAATTTTATATATTTATTTTTTTACCATAGGGTTATCCATTTAGAAGATTTTTCTGTACTGTTACTTTACATTACATTAGTAAATAAACACTTAATTAATTATTTATATGTAGGTACTTTTTCTTTTGTATCTCTTTGTCCTTTCTATTGCTTTACACTGGCTTACAAGTGACTTACTATTGCTATATACCCAGTGCCGGATTTATATTTTTTATGAGTATAGGCCACTTTATTTCCGCCGCCCATGTACCTTCCTAAAATAATAATTTTACATTTGTGTCCGACCATTGGAAAGAAAAAATACGCAATAAAGTCGCAATTATCTTGTTTTTTCCGACCGCATAATTAAGTTTGTTTGTAGAGGAAAATTGCTGATTACTTAAAAACTACCTGCTAGATCTCGTTCAAACCAATTTTTAATGGAAGTTTGCATGGTAATCTACATCATATATTTTTTTTAGTTTTGTCATTCTCTTATTTTAGAAGTTACAGGGGGGGGGACACACATTTTACCACTTTGGAAGTGCCTCTCGCGCAAACTATTCAGTTTAGAAAAAAATGATATTAGAAACCTCAATATCATTTTTGAAGACCTATCCATAGATACCTCACACGTATGAGTTTGATGAAAAATCATTTTTTGAGTTTCAGTTCTAAGTATGGGGACCCCCAAAATTTATTGCTTTTTTTCTATTTTTGTGTCAAAATCTTAAAGCGGTTCACAGAATACATCTACTTACCAAATTTCAACAGTATACTTCTTATAGTTTCTGAAAAAAATGGCTGTGACAAACGGACGGACAGACAGACAGACATGACGAATCTATAAGGGTTCCGTTTTTGCCATTTGGCTACGGAACCCTAAAAATAGTAACAAAAACAGAGCTTGAAAAGTAATTTACACGTAATCGACAGTGCGAGCGAAAATTTTTTTGTACCTTGTTAATTATAGGGAATAATATTTTTAAATAAATGGTAACAAAAACAGAGCTTGTAAAGAAATACAAATAGCCATATAATCGATAGCGCGAGCGAAGCGAGCGCGAATTTTTTCAGCATGATATTTATAGGGAATATTTTTTTTAATAAATTGTTTCAAAAACAGAATCTGGAAATAAATAATATACGTAATCAGAACCGCGAGCGCTAACTTTTTTTTTAAACAGAATTATTATATTTTTCCATAAATTGTAACGAAAACAGAATCTGAAAAGAAATAAGAATATGTAATTGAAAACGCGAGCGAAGCGAGCGCGAATTTCTTTTTTAGCGAGTTTAAATTAGGGGAATAATATTTTTTTAATGGGTTGCAATGATTGTTGATGTTGCGACCCATTTTATTTAGTTTCCGAAGATGGGAGAATTTTTCGCTAGTTCTATAAGGTAAAGTTCAGTAAGGTTGGCTAATCAGGTTTTGGGAGCCCCGGGGCACTGCCCCGCCTAGCCCCTGGGTAGCTAAGCCTCTGCTCACGCTTTTATGTAAGTGATAACTGTAACAAATTAAAGCGTATGTTGCTTTTCCACGAAAACAATGAAAAATGCTACTGCCACCCGCCCTCCGCTCTCATCCAACACTCACGCAGTAATTTAGATAAAATAGGTACAATAACATAACAGTAGGTACCTAGGATTGACAATTTTCGATAGGAATGAGTTTCTATAGGGATTAAACGTATTAGTATAAAAAACCATGAGAAAACCAGTGAGCGTCCTGAAATCTGAATCTGAATTCTGCCGCCCCTAGGACGCTGCCGCCCCTAGGCCGCGGCCTATACGGCCTATTGACAAATCCAGGGCTGTATATACCTTTGTATCACATTGTGACATAATGACAACAATCGCCGATGACTAAACATTAGGAATGGTATCTTTGATTGACCTTTATCTCGATTACGTCTGTGCAGATTATTATGAATTCATTGACATTTCTTACGTTACCAAGGTGATATTGCTAGCATCCTTAGTTACGTCAGTCTAAACTAATCTTCAAGCTGACTAGATGTTCCCGCGTTTTCATCGGCGTTCCGGGGAAATTATTTCACGAACCCTGATAAAAGTATACTACGACTTCTTGCAGGTTTAAAGTTTACTCCATACTAAATATTTTGTCTAAATCGACTCAGCCTTTTTACCATAAAAGCGTTACAGATTGACAGAGTTACATTTGCATATAAATGTTGGCAGGGATAAATAGGGATTTAACATGAAGTGTTAAAGCAGGAATTTATTCCATTTCGAAAATGGGAATTACCATAGTACCTACCTGTGTCATTTATCTATAGTTCTTTTTTCGCAAACCCAAGGTATTAATACATCAAGGAAATATGGTTGACTTTCCCAAATAACTTAACCGGGATACTCTGCAGTTAAAATATTGTTACGAGGAAGATGCTAAATCTTTCCTAACTACCTATCATAATAATAAAGTTTGTTTGTTTGTTACGCTTTCACTTTAAAACAAAACAGCTGAACAGATTTGTATGTTTGGTATGAAGATAGATGGGACTCAGGAGAAGGTGCATGCTACTTTTTATCCGGGTGCAATAAGGATTTTCCTCGGGTTGCGGGCGAGGTCTTTGACCTACCTATTTGCTACCAAAACATCAATGACATTAAAATAATCAACCTTTTTTGTCTACACAGTATATTTTTTGTGTAAATAAAATTGATAGAAGAAAAGCGACTCATTATTGTTACCCACAAAAAAGTATGTCCAAATGATGATTACATTTGATTACAGATACAACGGACAACCATTGTTTCCAGACGAAAATAGTCTCATCTTTATTGTTTGATTGACCTATGTCATATTGCCAACATCCCTACTTATATTATAAGCGCAAAAGTAGGTCTGTCTGTCTATCTGTCTGTTTGCTGTTGATCCTAGGGAAAGGACATGGAAGATGCTTTTCACTCGAAACTACAGGAATCAGCTAGTCCGTACCATTTTTTCTGGAATCTCCTTAACGCTTACGTTACGCTTTTGTTTTACATTAAAATCGGGATGAAATTTGGTATAGAGATAGATGAGACCCTGGACGCTTAATAGGCTACTTTTTATCCTTAATAGGCTACGGGTGAAACAGCTAGCTAGTATTTATTATAAATGCGAAAGTCTGTCTGTCTGTATATCTGTCTGTCTGACTATATCACAATTAGACAACTGAACCGATTTAGACGTTTGGTGGACATAGCTTGAACCCTAAGGAAGGATATACATAGGATACATTTAATTTGGGTGCATGCATGAAGAAATTCTCGGGGGGTGCGAGTGAATCTACGGTAATCAGCAAGATATATGTATATTATAAAGGCGAGAGGAACTTAGTCTGTCTGTCTGTGCGAGTGAAGCCTTGGGAAAAGCTAGCAATAAACTAAATGAAAATGCAACTGCAAATCGCGTTTTGATATACACCTAATTTAATTTTAATTTTTAAATAATGTTCAATATTACTTACAGAACGATACAGTAGGTAAACACGGTTGCTGCAGCCGCTGCTGTATCTATTTCTAATTAATTATTATGCTATCTTTGTTGATTAATTTCATTTTATTATTTACTTTTCTCGTCTTCATATTTTATCTTAAACACTGATATTATGATTGTAGTACATAAAGGCGATAACGTGTGATGTCATTAAAATAATTTTCATTTGGTTTTCTATAAATACGAGTAACAAAGGATAGACTGTCTTTTGTTCTATTTTACAAGCATAATATTATTGCCATCAAAACTTTCTCATTCTACACATTGGTTAACTTTACTCGTGTAGGTTTCTAGTTGTTTCTGCTTTGTTGTATTCTAAAGAATTTCCATAGTCTTAATGGTAGGTGAATCATAATATACTCTTTCAGTGTTAGA
This sequence comes from Pyrrhia umbra, assembly GCA_963891755.1. Lineage (NCBI taxonomy): Eukaryota > Metazoa > Arthropoda > Insecta > Lepidoptera > Noctuidae > Pyrrhia > Pyrrhia umbra. Next base: position 3,975,565 of record OY982934.1, on the reverse strand, counting down.
TAGCCCATTGATCGAGGAAGGCTATAGGCTATATATCAGCACGCTAAGACCAATAGGAGCGGAGCATCACTATTCCACGCGGACGAAGTCGCGGGCAGAAGCTAGTAATATTATAATTATGCGAATATGAGCTTGTTTGTTATGCTTTCATGGTAAACAGCTGAACCCATTTGTATATTTAGTACCTATGGAGATATATTGAAATCCGGGAAAGGTCATAGAATAGTTTTTATCCCGGTGCACGCAGTAATTCTCTGGGGACGCGAGTACAACCCCGGCAGACAGCTAATGTTAAATATTTGTAAGTATGATATGTCTTTATGGCACTTCTGACCTGGATACTAAAGGGACCGCTTCCTAAGCACGAGTGTGCGGTTTCCAAACCTGGTGAATACCTACCTACAACTGTGAGTTTTCCAAAGCCATATGTCATTGCTTAGATTATCGTGGATACAATCTGCAAGCAAGGCCTTGACCAAGCTTGTGACTTCTGTGAGAAGAGGCCTAATAAATAGGCCAATGATGATAATTGGTTACATAAGTAGGTAGGTCCTAGTACAGAACCTTGCGGAACTCCTGCAGTAGAAACACACCTTAGAGATTTCTCGTTTTTCCATTGTTGTTACTTAATGAGGTGATGATGTTCAGGATATTTAATGTTCAATTAGTAGAATTGAATGTTATGACTTCAGTGTATCACCTTAAAACCATTATTAATGAGTGTCATTAGCTTTTGTCCTTTACTATTTTTTTCCTTTGGCACAGTGACGTATTCTATTTGTTCTCTAGGATTACTGATTTCAGAAAAGCTGATATCATGTAATCAGTAATTAGTATAATTTAACCTTCACATGAACATAAAATTAAAAAAAAATCAAATAAACTTTATAGTAATAATAAATAGTTTAGGGCTGATATCCATATCAGAGGGGTGTGGTAATTCTATAAAAGTAAGTACAAGTTCGTAGAAGAATTAAGAAAAACTTAGCGATAAACGAAGCGATTGTTGCACTTTTGGTGACTCCATTATTATTGCAAATTGGTTTACCTATTTAAAATGAGGAATGTTATGTTTCATGATCAATGTCATGTTTCCGTAAATATTTATTTATTAACGAGGAAAACCTAACAATATGCATAATATTTCCAGCACTTTAGTTAGTGTAATACATATTTAATTGGTTGTACAGTGTGGAAAATATAGTGACTTGTCCAGTAATTTGGTTTACTTCCAGATAACTTTGCTGATAATAAATTGAAACGTTCGCCGGTGGCGTGATGGATTAAAAAGTCCAATGGCTCTGGTGATAAAACTATCTTTGCTTATGCTGTCTTGTGTTACACCGGTTCTAGAAAGGTCAATAGGCTAGACTTGTAGAAGCAAATGTGTGTCGTGATTCTTGGAAATGTGCGTATAATAGGATAATATTATTTTTATTCGGTAATTGTTTTGACTTCTAATTTAGAACGGATATGAACAGTCTAATAATCTTAATTATTGTCTTCATAAGTTTAGTCATTTATATTGTACAATTCAAATACTTAATGTATTAATATAGTAATTATGATTTAGCGATAAGTATTATTTAAATTTGTAAATGATTAATAGTTGTTGTATTGATCTGTATTTACTTGTTGCACACCTTGCAATGGTAGTTGTCTTTGCCATTGGAGAGGTGTCAGTTAGTCAGTTGTTGAGCGACGGTGAGACTGAACAGTACTGTAAAGACAGAGTGTAATTTAAATTAAAGAAGTAATATCTGGCTGAAGTTATAGTGGTTTTATTTTAGTTCAGAAGTGGGATAACCTGCGAGCTATGTCTGACATTAATGGTAAGTAATTTTACGAATTTATATTTCGTTTAAAATTAAAAAAATAAAATTATCAAGTACCTACACTACTCTTTGTCCCGGATAAATTCAGTGAGCGATAATCGTGTAGAAATAAGTCTCTTGGAGAATTTCTTATAAAGCAATCATGTGGCGTGATTGTAGATGGAAGCATACATAATATATTCATTCATATTATAGTAGGTAATAGTTGGACCGGTGCACGTGGTACCCTTGGTCGAGGCGACTCCTCGATAGGGTTACCGTTGTATTGGATCAAATGTTACTGTAAATTTAAGCCGGTGCACGTAATACTCTTGGTCGAGGCCACTCCTCGATAGGGTAATGTGTGCATTGAGCTAATTTTAATTACGAGTATGTAAATATTGGGCCGATACATATGATACTCTTGGTCGAGGCGACTCCTCGATAGGGTTATCGTTGTATTGGACCAATTGTGACTGAATTTGAGCCGGTGCACGTAAAACTCTTGGTCGAGGCAACTCCTCGATAGGGTGATGGGTGCATTGGACTAAAATTGCTTGAATTAATATTTGAGTTTACGCTACAAGGCTTTGTTTAAAATAATTCTAATAGTATTTGTTAATACACTTCCCGCTCACTGTATTTTCCGTATAGCCTATGGGTGAGTGTAGGTTATGAATTGATATTGATACAGCCATGTAGGTGAGCTGTAATTTGAGTTTTACATAGTTTGAAACAGCCACGTATGTGAGATGTTGTTTAAGTTTACACAGCCATGTAGGTGAGCTGTAATTTGAGTTTTTAAATAGTTTGAAACAGCCACGTATGTGAGCTATTGTTTAAGTTTACACAGCCATGTATGTGTGCTGTTATTTGAGTTGTACATATATGAATTCACACAGCCATGTATGTGAGCTGTTGTTTGAGTTATACATACATGAATTCACACAGCCATGTATGTGAGCTGTTGTGGGAGTTGTACATGTATTGATACAGCCATGTAGGTGTGCTGTTGTATGGGTTGAAATCAGCCATGTAGGTGAGCTGTAGGTGGAGTTGTACATAATTTGCTATCTGTAGTGATCTGTAGTTTAGAAGCATACGCGCGTAGTTTATGCTGCCGTGTTGTACCTAAGAGTTTTATCGTTACAAAATACTATCGTATTTTGGATTCACATATACATATTATATTTTCTTACAAACCATGTAAGTGAGCTGTAGATTAGATTAATGTGAATAGCATGATGGGTAATGCATCTAGGTAAGAGAACTAGTATATGCTTATATACTGCTTGCTGTATAGTTTAGTTAAATGCCTAGTAGCCATGTAGGCAATCTTTGGTGCTAATATGAATATGCATTGTGGCCATGTTGTTAAAGAGAATGCAAGCTACACTCCAAAGCGGTGTCGGCGAAGAAGAGAACGGTCTACTTCCAGCGAATCCGACGAGCCTACAATGCCTAGAAAGAAATCGAGGTCAATAGAAAAATTGACAGCAGAGGACCTCTTGAAGATATTATCTTCACTGCCAAACAATTCAAGTAAGAATAATCACACTACTAATGTCGTACCTGAATTTGATCCTAACAATAAATCCCAGGATGTCGAGCGGTGGTTAAGAAAAGTTAATGAGTGTTCTGTTATCTATGGTTGGGATGGTAAGCAAACCATCCACTACGCTCTTCAAAAACTAGGTGGTCTAGCAAAACGCTGGTATGAGTCTCTTCCATCGCTCGATTTTACATGGGATGAGTGGCAAATTAAGTTTAGAAAAGCGTTTCCGAATGATGTAAATTTTGGTAAATTACTAGAAGAAATGCTACACCGAAAATCTCGCACAGATGAAACCCTCCGAGATTATTTCTATGATAAATTGTCACTACTAAGTAGGTGCGAGATTGTCGGTCGTAAAGCCGTTGATTGTATCATATATGGAATTACCGATAATTCAATTAGAAATGGGGCTCAAGCTCTTAAGTGTGAGGAACCTGAGGATCTACTAAATTATCTCGCGTCGCAGCAGCAAACTCAATTGAAAGAACCTGTGCGAGGGCCTTTCATATCTAGCTCTAGAAAACGAGATTTTCGCTTTAATAATCACGGTCAGAATAGGGCTTCGACATCAAATAGGCAAAATGAACTTGTGTGTTTTAATTGTAATGAACGCGGACATGGTTACACTACTTGTAACAAACCATTGATAAGATGTGCCAAATGTGGCAGAGTAGGTCATAATTCAGACAGTTGCGTTAAAAAGCCGTTACAATCGCATGAAGTCAATGCTCAAACTACCCAACAAGCTGAAAAAAAGGTATTTAAAGTAATTTCTAAAAGTCGTCAATACTCCGAAATAAATCCCAAAGTTGGGATGCAATCAGAGTTTAACAATCCATTGAACATTGTCCTTAAAAATATACCAACAAACAATAACAAATTCAATAAAATTATTAGTGTTAATGGTACTATGCTAAATGCTTATATTGACTTTGGGAGCGAATGTAGCATGATTCGAAATTCCAATGCTAAAAGTCTTGGTCTCTCTGAACGGTATGAATCACTACCAACTATAAAAGGTTTCGGCAATTCTAATGTAAAACCAAATTTTCAGTCCGTGGTCTATATTAGAATAGATGAAGTCGAAACTGAGCTAAGTGTCTTCGCTGTTGATGATGAGTTACTAGATACTCCGATGCTTATAGGGCAGAACTTTACCGAACTTGCGTCTGTAATGGTGATGAAAGATAATGAGAGGCTAAATTTTTATCATGTACCTTATGGTGTCTCTAGTGAAAGGAGTATCATACTAGATCTCTATGTTGCTAAAGAAGTAATCATATCAAAGGGAGGGCTTGTAGAAGTATATACGCATGAATCATTTACGGGTGATATTTATTCAGACGGGTGCGCCAGGTTGAGTCCAAATCAAGAGTACTATCTGCATCAAGGTTGTTATAGGTTGAAGGGTAGCAAAGGAATAATATTTGTTACTGCCTTAACGAATACTCCCATCACCTTTAAGGCAGATAAATTAATAGCTAGAGTTAATCCCATTACAGAGACTAAAGCTTTGATCGTGCAATCTAATAAAACTCTGAGTAAATTTCAGCCTTTGGACAAATCTGATATTAAAATTGGACATAAGTTAGACCAAAACAGTCTTGATAAATTATACGAACTCTTGCAAAGATATAGAAACTGTTTCGCAAATAATCTTAGTGAGCTAGGCTGTGCAAAAGGCACTGTTATGGATATAGACTTGGAAGATAAAACCCCAGTTGTCTATAGGCCCTATCGTCTGTCACACTTTGAACGTCAAAAGGTTAGAGATATAGTTGAGGATTTACTTCAGAACGATATTGTGCAAGAGTCAAACTCGAATTATGCCAGTCCAATATTACTCGTTAAAAAAAAGAACGGGGAATCTCGACTTTGCGTAGATTATCGAGCCCTTAATAATAAAACTTTAAAAGACAAATACCCATTACCGTTAATTGACGACCAACTTTCAAATCTAAGTGGCAACAAGTTTTTTATTACTCTAGATTTAGCCTCAGGCTATTACCAAATACCGATGGGTGAACAGAGCCGCCATCTGACTGCGTTTGTCACCCCGGACGGACATTATGAATTTAAACGTATGCCGTTCGGGTTGGCAAATGCACCCTCAGTGTTTCAGAAAATGATGAACCGTCTATTAGGGTCACGAAGATTTGGGTCCGCTTTAGCGTACATGGATGATCTTCTCATCCCTTCTGCCTCGATAAGTGAGGGTTTTGAGAGACTCGAAGACGTACTTAATGTAATTCAGGAGGCTGGTCTCACATTAAAGCTTTCAAAGTGCTCCTTTTTCAACACTGAAATTGAATATTTAGGTTACCAAATCTCTTCGGAAGGTATAAAGCCTAGTGAAAGAAAAATTTTGGCTGTGCGAGATTTTCCAATACCACGTAATATACATGAAGTAAGACAGTTCCTCGGTCTAGCAAGCTATTTTCGTAGGTTTGTTAAAGGATTTGGGGAAATTGCTAGACCATTGACTATGCTTCTCAAAAAGGAAGTACAATGGCGATGGGATAGCGAAGAGTTGAAATCCTTCACTACTTTGAAAGACCGCTTAATTGAACGTCCTTTGTTAGCCTTATATAACCCAGAGTTAGAGACAGAGGTACATACAGATGCTAGTGCTCTCGGTTTGGGTGGTATTCTGATGCAGTGGCAGCCCTGCCCTAGGATGTTAAAACCCATTGCATATTTTAGTAGGCAAACCACACCAGAAGAACGACATTTTCACTCTTACGAGTTGGAGACATTGGCTGTGGTTTGCTCATTAAAGAAATTTCGCCCTTATCTTTTAGGACTCAACTTCTGTGTTTATACGGATTGCAATGCTTTGCGAACCACCTTGACTAAACGCGATCTGATTCCTCGAATAGCGCGTTGGTGGTTGCAAATTAGCGAGTACAATTTTACTATTGAGTATCGCCCGGGTAGTCGAATGAGCCATGTTGATGCTCTGAGTCGCAATCCTCCGACCGGAAATAATCCAACTCAGGTCTTAAATACTTTGAATATAAGTACAGACAATTGGATACTTACGCTGCAGATGGCAGATCCCAAACTTAGGCGCATTTTTAATATTCTGAAACCAGATGTCACTGAAGAAGTTGTAGAGATAAAGAAAAACTACGCTGTTAGGAACCAATCGCTACAGAGGAAGGTTGGGGAGGAATTTCGTTTAGTCATTCCAAAGGATGCTAGGTGGCAAGTTTGCAAAGCCAACCATGACGACGTAGGTCACTTTGGGCTTGCTAAAACGTTAGATAGAATTCAGACCCGGTATTGGTTCCCTAAACTAAGGCGGTTTGTCAAGAAATATGTTGCAGCTTGTATAGACTGCGCATATAATAAAGACAACGCGGCTCGGGTTCGCACTGGTCTTCTGCATCCCATACGTAAAGTAGAAAAGCCCTTTCACACCCTTCATTTGGATCACTTGGGACCATTCGTTCGGAGTAAATCTCGTAACAGCTACATTTTGACTATAGTGGACGGTTTTACGAAGTACCTTTTTGCCAGGCCAGTCAGAGATACTAAAACAAAAAGTGTTGTTAAAGTATTGAATAATTTATTTTCTGATTTCGGCGTACCTTACAGAATAATTTCTGATCGTGGAACTGCTTTTACCTCTGCTCAATTTAAGAACTTTTGTATTGGTAAAGGTATTAAACACGTACTCAACGCAGTTGCTTGTCCCCGGGCAAATGGACAAGCGGAAAGGTTCAACCAAACTATCCTTGCAGCTTTGTCTACACAAAATTTTAACAACGACGAACGTATTTGGGACGAGCAGCTGGGTAAAGTACAATGGGGTATAAATAATACTATTAACGCTACTACTAAGAAAAGCGCGTCAGAATTGTTATTCGGAATAAAACTAAGTGGTCCTATTGATAATATGTTAATAATCGAGAATAATGAATTAAGTGATGAATCTGCTTGTCCCACATCTCCAGTCCCCACTGAAGTCTGTAACGATATTATTTCCATTAACGAAAGTAACAAACATTCTTCCGATGTCACAGGTGACAGCAATAATGTCAACCAATCCTCTTCAAACTTTGCTAATTCGTCCATAATTAATACCCCAAATAATGAGATACTTGGCTCATGTTCTTCAATCTTACCAAATGTTTCAGTTGAAAATGATCGATCTGGGCATAACTCTGAAATCGATAAAATTAGGCAGGAAGCATCAGTAAACATTTCAAATAGCCAGAATCGTCAAAAGAAAGCTTATGATAACCATAGGTCTCCAGCACGTTTATATTCCTTAGGAGACTTAGTAAAGATAACGAAGACTAGTTTTAAGAATGATGGTAAAAGCAAAAAGCTTTTACCAAAATTCATAGGTCCTTATAAGATTACGAAATGCTTAGGCAATGACCGTTATGAAATCGCAAATGTTCCAGGGTTTAACGAAAAAAAATACGAAACTGTTGTAGCTGCAGATAGGATGCGACCTTGGATAAATATCCAAGCGCTCGAAATTAATGGATCCTCTAGGTCTTCTGATAGTACATCAGACTCTAACATTAGTTCTGATACAGACTAATGGGATGATTACCGAGAATATGATTTAATGTACTGTATATTATGGTGTCTGTTATTGTGTGCTTAAATAAGTCTAATGTTTGGATATTATACCGAAAGTAATTAAGGTAAACTTGTAGGTAGTTGTAGAGTAGTTGTAAAAAAAATGTAGATATAAATCAATTGAAATATTTTTAATTACCTAAGTCTCTCGAGTCAGATTTTATAAGATTTGTATTTGTGAATTAATATATTGTTTATGAGGCATTTTATTATTATTATATATATTTTTGTTTGAGTTAAGTCTGTTTGAATCGGATGGAACTGTAATTATAATCTTGTGATTTCTAAAAAGTAAATGCACTTTTACAACATTTTTACAAAAACATAATTAATTATTTAGATTGAAATAGACTTCATTCTTGTTGCGTATAATATTGTGAACAAAATATGTACTCTGCTTTATGTTGACCCGTTACTCAAATTATTACGAATGTCGTGATTTTGCGTGCATCAGAGCTTTGCACGCAGTCGGACGGCCGAATGTCGTGATTCTTGGAAATGTGCGTATAATAGGATAATATTATTTTTATTCGGTAATTGTTTTGACTTCTAATTTAGAACGGATATGAACAGTCTAATAATCTTAATTATTGTCTTCATAAGTTTAGTCATTTATATTGTACAATTCAAATACTTAATGTATTAATATAGTAATTATGATTTAGCGATAAGTATTATTTAAATTTGTAAATGATTAATAGTTGTTGTATTGATCTGTATTTACTTGTTGCACACCTTGCAATGGTAGTTGTCTTTGCCATTGGAGAGGTGTCAGTTAGTCAGTTGTTGAGCGACGGTGAGACTGAACAGTACTGTAAAGACAGAGTGTAATTTAAATTAAAGAAGTAATATCTGGCTGAAGTTATAGTGGTTTTATTTTATGTGATTGGAGGTTTCACATGATTCATGACGAATGGATAATTGAACTACATTATGCTATGTTTGCATAATCATTGCCCACTCCTATAACTGTTTGATTTTAAGTCTTTCCTGTAGACAGTGCTTGTATACTGCATTAGTATTTTATCGGTGCATACCCAACTACTCATGAATAAAATGTGCCCAGTGTATAACCAGAAAAGTACAGCATACCAAAACACCCCCACCACCCGGCGCACGGCGGCCGAACGTGGCCGAACAAGAATCGATGTCACCCGAAGCCAGTTCGCTTGCAGTCCCGCTGACGGCTCCCTTCCATACAATCTTGGCTCGCTTTCGCCACGCTGCGGCCTAACGCCAGTCAACAGTCCACGTTATCAGAGTCCGGCTACGTAAACATTACTTTTGTGCATCAATTATTGAGAAAACCAACAATATTTACCTGCTCGGAAACGATTTAGACGAGTTACAATGAGCAAATTAAGATCCGGCGTGAAATAGAGACCGGCCGAGGCAGCGCTATTGACGTTTTATTTTGGAACGCTGGACTAAAGATACGAAACTGTATAATTACTGTGTTACGTTTCCTGTGCGATGTTGGGGAAGAGTTTTGGTTAAAAACTTGACATTAGACGTTTTCTGGGACTTATTGCGAATGTGTATTGAAACGTTCATCGCTATTCACGGGCGCACTGCTATGCGCCACGATTTGGTTCATTTTATAAGACACACATCTTCCGATCACTACTGCGAAGGAAGAATTTAGTCAACGAAGCAGGTAAGAACAAAACATTGTTTTATGTAATACTGTATGCTAATTAGAGAGCTGTGCTCATTCTAGAACTGGTCGAAGTATGTGATGTTGTTAGATGACCATAACGCATTGGTAAACATGTGGATGTCGTGTTACATCGTTTCCTCCTAAAATCTGTCGCAGGTAGCGATGGTAATTCTCATAAAAAACCCACTTGTGTTATAAACGTGCAATGTGCATACCCAAAAGTAAAGCTATTTTTAGAAAACTGCATTTATGTTCAGAAAACTTTTCCATTGAAGTGCAATAATGATCATTATCATAATTGATTTGCAATTGCAATGAATTATATTATAATTAAGGACAATGGCTGTTAAATGAGGCTGATCGGACAACGTTAGACTATCTAACTAACTACAGATTATGATGATATAAACAAACAAACAGTGGTTATGATGTTAGCTACAAACAAAGGCGTACATATTCTCAACTCGTCAACCTTGTAATTTCATGCTCTGTTTCACCCCTGAAGGAGTACATACACGGTAATGCAAGAAATGTGTTAAAAATAAAGGACGACTGCGGAATAAATAAACAACAGGTACGAGGAAAGTATACAGACAGACGCTACTACGTACTTATAGTACGCAACAGACGTAACAGGAGATCTGTAGGATACCATCGTAGTTGTTGTAATACAAAGCCAGCTCAGCGAACAGCTGATGTTAATTTCCCATTTATTGTTCTATTGATTGATATTGTTTCGTAGATACTCGTATTATGTAGAATTGATAATATTTCCAGCCATCCTATTTATTTGTTAAATATTCGGATGATCGTTGAGAACACCGGTTTAAATTATTCAAGGTTCATAAAAAAAATTGGGCAATTTGGCTGTTGTTCCTGGAACCTCTTTGGTCTTAAAACGGATTATCTATTACCAAATGCAAAGTCTCCCCAAATTCTTTCTTTCAACTCGGTCATAGAAAAATAAGGAAGGAAGTTTTTTAGAAATAATTAGTATGACCTGAATTTTCACCTGAACTACCTACATAACCACGCGTATTACAGTAGTAAGCACGGGTTAAACCAGTGCTATTATTAAAGCTATAAATGTAGGTGCTTCAACATATTTCTATGAAAATTACAACCTAAGATAAAGTTTAGAGGTGTGATGTTATGTTATAGAATAGGTAGTGAAAACAAACACAAGCATACGATCGCAGCAATCGCGGTTCCTTTGCTGAAGAGCTTCGGAGCCTAAGAACTGCAACAGCAGATCCCAATATACTATATCTATTATACTAAAACCTTTCTTGAAAACTATGCATTTGAAGAACGAAAACCCCCTTCTAATTCCGATCAGTAGTTTTTGTAAAAATCGCGGACATACAAACACAAACACATACATACGGGTCAAATACAGAACCACTTTTTTGAAGTCTGTTAAAAAAAGAAAGACTACTTACTAACAGTTGAAGCTACACTTCCTGGATAATTCGAAGCTTTGCCATAATATACCAGATACTGCATTCCTCACATCATCCTGTCAGATGGAGCATAGAAACCTTTTTAGGGTTCCGTAGTCCGACAAGGAACCCTTATAGTTTCGCCATGTCCGTCTGTCTGTCTGTCTGTCTGTCCGCGGCATAGCTCCGAGATTCTTGATACTAGAAAGTTGAGATTTGATATGGATATGTATATTGATCACGCCGAGAAAGTGGTAAAATAAAATTTTGAAAAATATATTTTTTTAGGGTAGCTCCCAAACACGTAAAGTGGGATTTTTTTCTCGCGTACCCCTCCGTGTGGGGTATCGTTAGATAGGTCTTTCAAAAATATTATGGGTGTGTAAAGACCATTTTTTGGTTAAGCGAGCCATTTGCGAAATATCTAGCTTTTCAGTGCAAGTTTGTGTTCGATACGAGTTACCCCCCCTTTAACTTTTGAATGGCTGTACCTAGAAATGTGAAAAAAATCACAGACGTAGTACATATAATGAACTTACAAGGAAAACTATCACGGCTAAGTAGGCTTAACCGGTTACAGAGTTTTAGTCGACTAACTAACTCCTACTACGGAACCCTACTGCGCGTGGCCCGACACACACTTGGCCGGTTTTTTTTAATGAAGGGCTCACAATACAAACATACAGTTTCTAAATGTTGAATGAAAATGGATGTCTCGTAAGAAGGACAGATAAGCTAAAATGTTTTTATCTTTAAACAAAAAAAGAGGTCAACATGGACCGGCCCAGTTATGAAACTGAGCAGCGGGCGAGAAATAGTTTTAGAGCTTTGGCATATTTTGTTATTGAGAGATTTGCTACGAATATTACGCACGATATCCCCTACAGACGACCTAGACAGTTTAGAAGTCATTTTAAATCTAAACAAATCCGGTGAAATGTATAATTTGCCACACCGAAACATTGTAAACATCACACTTCAGCTCAGACACACCCACAATGAGAGGGCTAATTTATCGAAATCTAAAACTTGAAAGAAATCTAGTTGAACTCCAACCTAGGGGTTAGACAAGTGGCAAAAACGCTAGTAGAATAGAAAACAAAATGTATGGGAATGACATTCGCTTACGACTAGTTATCTGCCATTCCCATACATTTGTTTTATGTTCTACTAGCGTTTTCGCCACTTGTCTACCCCCCCCCCCTTGTTAGCTTAGGAAAACAATATTGGGATCTATCAGAGGCCTAACTTTAAGTATTTAAAATTAAAAGAATTGGCCTTCTGAGCTTAACAAATCAGCCTATCGCAGTACATTGCAGGACGTTAGGCCTCTTTTAAGTTGGGCTACAACACCTGGTTCTCCCCATTCTTCATTCAGTCAACCATCTTCTAAGCCTACCAATCAAATCGAATTAATTAAAATTTTAAAAGCCATTTATTCAAACTAGGCTGAAAATCGGCTCTTTTTAACGTCAAATTTACAGCCCCCAAATGCGCGCCCTTCACCACTTCCTATGTGTTTTTGCTGGGAAAAAGAAGTGACGTAACAAACTCCCTAGCAATACATGTATTGCTGTACAGTCTGTGCGAGAGAACCTTCGTTTTGTATAGGTACAATATTAATAAAAAAATATGGTAAGGATTAAAGTATTGACAAAAAATATAATGAATAAATAATTTAGTCTCCTAATAATATATGTACGTATATCGACTAATACACAAATAGGAAAATGTGATTGATTGCATTTGGGTTTTTGGAACCATGAGCCTTGAATCATTTCATAAATGACTAGTTGACAACCAGGAAAATAATTTATTCAGCTGTTTTAGGTTACCTAGTATCTTAACGTGTACGTGACATTTTCATTTAAAAGGTAAATTAAAATGTCAATTTCATTGATCGAAACTAACCACAAACCACAAAGATGTAGGTAGTATCCATTTTTTGCGTAAAATTGCCGTTCCGAACAGATCATCTAATGACTAGTAATGACGTGTGAACCAATCAAATACATGGTTTACCTGTATCAGTGCCTACTTAATTATGTCTATGTATATAATATGCAGATAATTATACGTCATTGCTGTTATTTAATGGCTCGTGTGGCAGTATTATATTTCACAAGAACTGCAATGTAACAACATCCTGCTAATATCTACAAATAATCCAGAATACTCCAAGAGTAATAAAAATAAATTGATGATAAATTTAATAAAACAAGTAAAATTTACTAATGATGTTTCCTATAATTTAATGCTGTTTCCTGCAGTGAAACTAATTCATGATTCACCCGGATAAAAAAACATATAAGCGTCTCCAGGATCCCATCTCCTATCAAACATCTAAACTTTTTGTTGTTGGATTTCTGACACAATACCGCGAAGTAAAGATAGATTATATTAATTTATTTTGGAGAATTCTAGCGTTAACTTTACAAAAAATAATTACGTTGAAATCTAGGCCACTCTCTTCACCTTAACCCAGATGAAGAAAAAGAATAATAGACAACAGAACTTAAAATATTTAGATAAAGATACACCGACATGCTAAAGTTTATATTTAAACATTCTTGTTTGGTGTTAAAAATTCAACATCTACATCAATTGACGTAAGCAGTGAAACGAGTTGACTCGATCGATGGTGGGACATACATAATGGATCGAGCCGAGTATTGACAAATAATGCATACATTGTAGATTATGTAGACTTTTAATATGGTGATTTGGAATCTTTTTCTTTTTTGCTCAAAGGCCTTGCTACTGAATAAAAAAAATAACTATGTGTAATTAACAAAAAAGCTTCTTCAAATATTATATCGAGAAAAAAAAATATAAATTAACTAGCAACAAAGTTAGATACATTTAGAAAAGGAATCTTTTAGACAATATAATATTTAATTGATAATTAAAATGAGATAGCAAGGAACAAAATATAAGGCGGATATAGTAAAGGAACTTGTTATTGATAGAGAAAGTTCTGTATAAACAACACATAAAATTGTAGATAACGATATTATAAATAGCGGAAATTTTACTCGTGTTAATGAAAAGGGTTCTAAAATTACATCATCGCTTATTTCTTATCGCGCTTCTATTCCAGCTTTGTTCGTAGACTAAGCAGTTGTAAGATAAAATAAAACAACCTTAGCACGCTGAAAAAAACCATCGTGATCATCATATTTATTTAAAACATGTAACGCTAACGAAACGTTAAAAACTTACTCAGCAGGCGTTGCTCAGACTATCTATCAATCTCTGTACCAGCTTTAACGTCTAATGATTACATAATATTATATTTTTCTTTTATGTGTATAACATATATTTTGTTAAATTAGGTTTCTTCTCTTTCAGCTCTATCTAGCCACAGCTTCTGTAAATATAAACTTATATATTTTGATAAGTTTCATCAATTCGTCAATAAGAAGCAATTCTACCAATTATTAATTTAATTTTTGCCCTTTTGCCCATTGTAGAGCAAAGGCTTCCCATCCCTACTTCCTCCTGTTCCGATCTAGTGCAGTCTGGGAGTGAGGGATTCCTAAAGGTAGGAGTGCAGTTCAGCCCATCATCAACAACATATTAAAAACTGTACCCCCCAAAATAGGTTCTATGTTCAATACACTTGACGAAAAAGTAAAAAAAAAACCTTTAAATATATTCCCTCAAGAACACACTTTCTTTTGTTCCAGATCGCTATTGATGGCGTTACTCAGCATCCAGGGCGATTGGTATTTATATTTTTGGTTAATATACTGTAAAATCTATTCAGCCATTATATGGTTGTTCAGCAATCACTGCCGCGGCACTGATAAGGTTCGCTCAGTGATAACGAGTGGAGTTAGCGGACAGTCGCCTGGAGGCCTTCATAGAGTGCGCACGCGTCGTCGAAGAGCGCCACAGCAGCACCGCGTCAAACACATCGTTGCTTTAGCAAGAAGACCGTCTCTCAGAAGAATCGTAATGGCACCAGGAGCTAGCACCGCCCACACCATGATGGAGGACAAAGAGAAAGTACTCCATGGAGCCTTGGCAACTGGTGAGTTCATTGTTTTCAATCTTAACAATTTTGGATACGTGTTCAACCGCTTTGTATAAAGGACTCTTTTGTTTTGCACTCACGATTATTCTGCCGCATTCGTGTGACAAGGTGGTCGGACAACTTTAAGATATTGTTCTGTTTAAGTGTTTGTTTTCTTTACCAACGGACACACCTCCGTCCTTCGAGCGAGCGAGCTTTCGAACAGGTGTACTGTTATCGACATATATTTGGATAACACTCTTATTGTTGCCGACATTATACTATGTTTTGCTAAATACAATAAATATTATGGAAAATAATAGTGCAGATTGTTTCAGTTCATTCATACATATTTATTGATGTCACTTTCAATAATGCATGCAAATACATCGAGCAGAAATAAACTTATCAAATCATGAATGTATAAAAATAGAAGTTTTATAGCATTGTGCAGTGAGAATGAATTGAACAGTCTTGTCGGTAAACGTTCTCTAAGATTGCTTCCTACTTAATTCTTGTCATCGGAAAGGTCAATATCAAGAATAAAATCAATATCAAAAAATCTATTGTTGTTAGTTATAGTTGTAGCTATAGCTATATAAATACATTAGGTCCTTGAATACGTTGCCTTCTGGTGAAAAAAGTGTATACTTCCGCCTGCAATAAAAAAGCTTTGTATGGATTTTTCACGAATTCTTAAAGGAACTAATTAATAAAATGCGTGAAGTGATTCTTTATTTTGGTTTTGTTATTATCTATAAATCAGAATAATTTCATTAAGAATTCAATTTTGCGGTTTAAAAAAACAATGTTTTGTCATTCGCGCCAATAATAGCTAAAATCCACGTAATTCAAACGTTTTAAATAACGCATTGTTTTTGAATTTGGTACTCATATCAAATTCTGTAAAAAGCAGCATTACCTGTCAGTACCGACTGTCTTTATTCGAACCATTCTTTGTGTATAGGTATGTTGGCATGAAGTCTAAGGCTACCTCGCTGATATTTCTGAGTGTCTCTTGGTGACTTCATGGCAATTGCGCGAAGAACTGTTGCAGATTTCGATGGCAAAGCGCCAGTAACATACGGTTTGGTCTGACAAAATTTTCGCAGAAATCATTGAATGGCTATATTTATCTTTTCCACGTTTAGCCTACGTGATATCGCTAAGTTACATATTAGATTTTTGCCATAAACCCTATCTGTTTGATATGTGTAGTGGATATAAGCAATCAATACTTGCATTAGGCAATTAGCGATGACGAACCTAAACTACAGGTTTTATTTATCTTTTTTATCAGGTAGATAAATGATAGGGTACATAAGAGAACATCGGGATATGTTTAATGAAAATGGAAATAGATACATTATTTACCAATTTAAGCGGATTGGAGATCTTAAACATATCCCAAAAATGTTTAAGATTTCGTTTCACAATAAGCTGCAAATCATTCAAATAGATATAATGGCACCACGACCTACATCATTCATTCGTGAATCGTGATCTTTGATTTTCTCATTGTGTTGAGAAGCCCATTGTTGACGGTTCTATGATTCATTCGTTTAAGAGTGGTACCTATAGGAGGTAAACTTAATCTAGATAGTGTAAGAATGATGTCAGTCAAAAAACATGACCTCCTTGGCGCTAAAACACAAATCTCTCAGCCAAATGTCTAAATACTGTTCTGAAAACTCATAAGTTTTTCTCAGCTTCAATTATTTTTTCTCATACAGCTTCTAAGAAACGTCTCGAATGTATGTCGGTTATAAAAAGTCAATGAAATGTTAAACACGTTGTGTTGTGTAGTGCAATGGCCAATTGCCTCCGGCCGTCGCTTCGTTGCCACTTGCCAGATGCAAGAAAGAAACGAATTGCACTTTGCACTTTACTAAAAATAACTTTCAGACAGTTAGATGGAATATCAAAAGCATTGTGGATTATCCTTTTTGGTTTTAAATCTGTTGGGTGATAGTGATGTAACGAATTTTGGACTTTTTTTGCCGAAATGCACGGTCACATGTCTAAAAGATATTGTGGTCGCAAAAGTTTATACATGTAATACAATTGTTCCAAGATCTTAATTAAAAGTATGATATATGTTCTTATAAATTAAGAGTTCAAAGTTTTCTTACTAATTTGAGATCATAACTGTAACGATCGTATCATAACACGTGTAGGTAATATGATGGCTGTAACTTCAGAATCAATATTCTTCATAATGATCATACCGACAGAGAATGATGATAAAATAAAACAATATTACATATTGCTGTGGGTCTCCGACCTTTGAAAGATGGCCTTAAAGTATCCGGTCATACTATCAAATAATATTATGAAAGATAAAAAAAAAACTTTAAGACATCGGCATCGTTATTACATTTTTTTTCTCTAAACCTTTGTATGGATAGGTACCGGAATTTATTTATAAAACATTTTTCTTCATTGACTCTTGACATGTGTGTTAAAAAATAAAATAAAAACATCATGGTCGAATTGACGCGTCAATTAAAAAAAAACTGCTAATCGCGCGATGTGTGACGTTAGCGCCACGCCTCCGATTAGGACCGCTACGCTGCGTTGGTTGAAACAGTAAATGTAGCCGATATGTTCAATTTTAAATAACAATAAGTAGGTAGGTACTGTATTTTTATATCATGATTTATGATGTAAGTAAAAATTGCGTCCACAATCTTATCATCATCGTTAGTTATGGTAAAAATTGCACGGCGATTTTCTTTGTTTTTTGCACACTTGGGTGTACGTCAATGTAACAATAAGCAAAAAATAAATTGGTAAATAATTAGCTTAGTATAATCACAGGAGATGCTCAAAAAATTACATAGCAGATTTTAGAAGGCGATAAACATTGTTTTTTCTACCTTGTATTTATCAATATCTATTACAAAATTAACTTCATCAACAACTTTGATAAGAAGTAATATTAGATGTAAGAGATTGCGCGAGTGTTTTTCATCGTTATCTGCCCCCTGCAAATTTATCAGTGGGTGTGTTGCTATGTTCACTATCGAACTGGCTCCACTACAAATGTTTACAAACCTCAGTACAAAGACTTAACGAAATTATTATGAATAAGTATAACTTTACAAAGATAAAGTTGTTTTTCATTCCAACACTTTATCACCTACATATGGTAAGACAAGGTGCCGCATAAATTAAATATGCTATTTAATTATGTAGCGGTATAAATAGATAATGCCTCACAAGAATAATTTAATAAATACTGCAACAAATGCTTCCTACCAGTTTTTGCCTTTGTTATAAAACAATTTAAAATAATTTTCATGCTTGTTAGCAATTTTGGTGAAGTCATCAATTTGGAAACAACATAATCAATTAATATTTTTTTAATCTCAACATTGAGCAATCGTTAGTCAAGATACACGATGTTTTGAGGGCATATTGATTATTAAAGCATACCTATTATTACGACAGAGATACACTGAATGGTGGGCGTAGGCCAGGCATTGGATAGCAACACAGTCTATACACAATACTCAGCTGACGACAAACGTTATAGTAACAAGATGGAAGGAACGAAGGCCCACAATTTTTGCTTCAGGTTTTACTTTCGTACAGAAGGACCATTTTTTATTTTAACACCTGTTATTTTACATTCATTCCAATTGAACATATAAGCACGGTAATATAAGTGACAAAAATAAATAACAAGTGAATAGTATAATTGTCTAGACTAGAGTACTTACCTTGCCATATTTTTCAATACATTGTAATTTTTATTTTCAAAATGGTCATAAGCATGTGAATAATATTGTCTGTAAAACTGTCAACAGCTGGTATAATATTTTTGTTTTGATAAGTATATTTCAATTTATAGAAGAGTTATGTACTATGTGCTTCAGGGCCTTGTTTTGTTGGGTGTTAGTGAGAAATCTAATAGCTATGTAAGTTGTTATTTTCAATCTAATCTGACTGTATGAGCAAGAGGGGTCAGTTCTAAGAAGAAACGTCACTTGACCTGATGACTGCAAATCAATAAATATTTTATAGCTTCACGCATGTTATGCATGTGATGCACGTCATTCATTCAACGTGGTGCATCATGACAACTATATATTGCGTACCATATACATATTTATGACTATAACCACAATAATCTTACAAAAATACTAGATTCTGCCCGCGACTTCGTCCGCGTGGAGTTCGAATTGAGCCAATTAGGTACTGTGATAAAAGTATCCTATTATGTAAATCCAGATTTTATACTAGGTCGTTTTATACTTGTGCGCCGCGTTGTGTTATAATTTTGTCCAAATCCATTCTGTAGGATTTGCTTTAAAAAATCGGTAACAAACATTGATCTATGCACCTATTCATTCAATTACAATTATCTGTAATTAGTAATTACCTATTCTATTTTATAGTAGCTCCTACAAATTATAAAACTTACTAATTATAAAAAAGCGTAGAACAACGTTTGAAATAAACCGTTTCGCCATCGGAATGTAAAAGATATTTTCTCATGGACATCTAATGATTTAACTAGGGAAGCCTAACGTTTGTTGGAAAGAAGCCATTATAATTTTCAATGACAATTATTGTCTGTCAGCTGCGTGTTTATATATTGAAACATTACTACAACGGCACAAATCAAATCGCTGTTAATTTGGTAATTGACAAGTAGATAATAGGTACTATTTTAGTATCCTGAAACAGGTTTTTTTGCTACCAAAAAAATATCGAAGGTTAGTAGCGAAGAATAGCGCTAACTTTGGTACCAAAATTAAGCATTATAAAGATTTTTTTACGACTTATTTGAATGTAACCACTTCATGACTATGATATTTCTATGGGCCACTGACGTAAGAATTGATCCCACAATGTGTATTTATTTTACCTTTCAATCGAACAAATAACGGTTTCAAATTAGCTTAAAAATCTTTGTTTATTCTACTATAGAATATGTTTTTATCTAGTGCCAAAAGAACAACTTCATCTCTTCCAAAGATAGATCATACAATATAAATGTTCCACAAATTTCGTAGATGTTCTGGAATAATTTTATATGTGGTGGACAAACAGAAATACATAGACACAACTGTAATATGTATGTATCTACTATCTGTCGTACGTAATTTATCTTTGGAGTACTCGTTCCCGTTTTATAACTTGCATGCGATGGGCAACGTGACTTGTATCATAGCTAGGAAAACTACTCTCAATAAACGTGCTACCTGATAAGGTACATGATTCCTTTTTTTATGTCCTATTAAGTGCTATGCAGTCTATATATTTTTTTAAGGATTTAGTTGTAAAATAAAATGAGTAGATATCTCATCAGCTGCAGTAACCCGAAAGCCAGAGTGTAATGTGTTTTCAAAAAGTTATTATACTTATACTACATACTATACTTACAATAAATACTTTCTTCTGCTGTTTGTTTCCAAATGATTTTTATATGAAATGTGGAACATAATATTTAAAGAATTTTTTATTGTTTTGTTATCATTTCTGGCTTGATGAGCTTTGAGAACATTCTAACCATGCGTTTTAATCAAGTAATTGACTTATGTCAACTGTGCTGATGAGGTCAAACCATTCTTTTTTCCGACATAAATGAAACAATTCACACGCTGCGTCATTTTCACTTTGTAAATACCAATAAACACACAATGTAGTAAAGAAACCGCAATTTCAACCATTTATGGCCATATTACATCAATTTCATGCACAGCTTTATTCATCATAAAAGCTCATAAGATGCTACATACCTACAATTTACCTATTCATTGTATTGTGTAGCGTTGAAAACAATAGGTAACAAAGAAAAACATATTACCAACTCTGATTTTTTCATTCATTTGAAAATCTAAATGGAAAATTATTAAAAGTAAACCTAGACTGAGCATTATTTACCGAGAATTACATCAACACAAGACTAGTTTGAGCTAGTTTCTAGACAAAACAAATAAGTTAAGTTTTAGTTATATAAATTATCTTTAGAGCACTAAACTCGCGCAGGGCAATTAACTTGTATTACCAGTATATGGTGGTTGCAGACATTCCTTTTTGGCTTAACAAACAACATAAACATTAAATTAAACATCTCGAATGTGAGCCAAATTAAGCTCGCAAGGATCATTTGGTCTTAAGAGTCAAAGACCTTTGGTATGCAGTTCAAGCAATGGAGCGAACAAAGATTTCAAAACGGCTCTTGAATATAATTATGTATATGGAGGAACATAAACATATTACGTCAATCCCCGAAGGCTGGGGAAAGGAGTATTTCCTGTTTCTTCGATATAGTCTTGATGATAGTCAATTTAAATGTCAAGTAAAACGATGATTTTTTGCCGCTCTCTCTGTACAACGTTCCTAGAGTTTTTGTTGCTGAACCAAAAAAAATAACATGACAAGTGGTTACAGTTTTAATTAATTAAAACGTACATTGACTTGGCTACATGGGAGTGTCCCTGGTGGGTATTTAAGAAGTAATAGATATGAGACACACCTCCATCGTTAATCTAAATATATCGTCGCTACGCGTTAGTAGATCGCTTCCTTGGCGTTACAAAGTCCATGCTCTCTGGCAGAGAGCTGCGCGGGCGCGCCCCAGTACCGCATATCGCGCAAACACATGGGGCCTTGGTGGCGGTTGTGAAACGAAAGTTTCTGTTATACTTATGACACTATTTAAATCTAAACTCGCGTCGCAATATAAATAAAATACAGTTTAAAACTGATATCAGACATGAATTCAATTTAAAAAAACCGGGACACATTAATTAGTTTTACAATTGCAAATGTTACACGCATTCCTGTTGCAGTTGAAATTGTGGAACAAATAGGAAACACAATTTGACTTCATAATGTGTGGAAAATCGATTGCTTATCTGTCAATCATGCTTGTACTTACAGCGATAAGACTGGTTACAGAAACGAAAAAACAATTTTATCCTTATTTCAAGCTGAAACTGATGATTTACTAGAGTTTTGTAGAGAATATGAAATAAGTGTAGTAATCAAATAATTGTTTATTTATAGTGAAACTAAAATGATAGCAGAAAATAAACGCTTGTCATTGCCATTGATATAGGTTAACCTTTATATGGCATTCATAACATTACATCACACTTTAGGTTCAGCTAAAGAAGCAAATAATGACAAAAAAATGACTATATCGGAATGATGTCATTGTTGGTTAGAGGCAAAGGCAAGGTTGGGAGGCGTGTACGCCAAGCTGCAATTTTATTGGTCGCTTTGCTCCATATCAACAACCGCCATAAAATGCCACTTGTACAAACCGCTTGTATTTAAACATATCATGCGGCTCAAATTGTCGATATTCTGTCGTAATCTCACATTATCTTTTTAGGAAGATTCTCGGTATCTCTGCCTGGCTTACTAAATATTGTAGTCCAATCTTGAGCCCTTGATCTATTTAGCGTCTGATCAATCTTCTGTAAGTTTTATAAATTTGTGTGAACGACTCACGATGAGGCTGAGGAAATTTGTTCAAATATTTGCCGTTTGAATAATTTCTATTGTCAAGAAAAAAATCTTTTTGGCGCACTTTCCTATGATTACATTTCTGGAAAAGTTTGTATTTCTGAATCAATGAAAATGTTTTCCCCCCTATCGCGACTGATGATAAACCCATGTTCCCATACTTGTTTACTGAAAACAAGCATTGCATGAGCAAACTATTATCAAGGTTCTGACCCGGACTCGCAGCTAAGGTTAATGTTACCAATTAATATTTTGCTGATGAACGCCTGTGGCATCTAATCAATATTCTAGACAAGTGTAACTTTAGAATCTATTATTGGAAATTGGGACGGACTCAGAATTTAATTGGACACACCCACCATAATGACTGCAATTTTATTCGATAATATTTCAATAAAATCACCAAAAATAACAATATAATTTTATAATATACATATAGGTATAATTAATAATTATTTATATAATTTTAAATTATTATTTAAGGATTTATAGCTTTTAGCCAATTTATGAATTCTTCACCAATGTTGGTCCTTTGGACCGCATGACTGCAAAAGGACCAAATATTATTGGTTCCCATTAATTTACTAAAAAAATGTTGTTAATAGCTGTACTTAAGAGATTAATTTCTTTGTTTTAGCATCAATGCGCTCTCGCCGCATTAGCCAGTTTGCGCCACTGCTCATCGCGCTGGTGGGCCTTCCAGCGCGTGGCAAGAGTCAGCTCGCGCATAGACTAGCCAGGCATCTCAACTGGAATGGAGAGAGCACTAAAGGTAATTAGCATACAGAAAAGTCACCAGCAATCAATTATTACAATATGGAAACAGAGCTATTCACCCAACCGCGAAGGGTGGTTTTGGTTATGTAACGATATCGACAGGTTATACATATATAAAAGCAGTTTATGCTTATCTATACATATAAAAATACTCCGATAATACATGTGAATATGATGTTGTTTAAGAATATCTATGGCATCCGTTTCATTAACGATAGCTGGAAAGCCTAGTCATAATTACAGACTGAGCAGAGAATAAGTATAGTTTTTATTATGATTGATGACTGCGATTCATTAAAGAAGCTCTATTGTTGTAGTTCTTGACGTCATTTCAATTAACTGATTTAATATTTTTATTATTGGATCACCAGATTATGACCCAGATGGACTTAAAATTTCAGCTCTAAATGACTTACATTGAGGCTGTCTAAAACAATCTTGGGATGACTTACCTTTTCTCTTAAATTATGACACTTTGATTGAAATTGTTGATATTATTCACAGGGGATAAGGCAGATCTTATCTTGATGTAGGTACACTCGTATGACACTGTAAATGATTGATGCATATTAAGCTTTCCCCGAATTTTTAATCAAGCAATGTTAGCGATTAGTCACTTATATTATACTGATGATGAAATCACACGATGACTTACAAATAAAATATTGTCGAACGAAGGTAATAAATTAAGATTAGATATACAAAGTTATAATGTACCTACCTACCAACATTAAATTGAACCTTTAAGAGAAATTGATTCTAACGATATTTTTAATTCATTCAATTAAATTTTCTGACAAAACATACATTGATTGATAGGTTTTTAATTGAATGTGTATGCATATCCTATCCAGTACAATTCCAAGCATACCAGACTATTTATAACCCCGATGTCAGGTCGGATTACAGAGTCGTGTTATTTACAAAGTAGTATCTACAAAATGATATTTACACAACGGTTAGGTGTACAATAAATCACATAAGTGTAGACTGTGCCTTATACACAATATGGCAGCCCTGACCTAGATGAGAACGATGGTCTCGTCTTTAATACAACACTCACGACCTAGCAAGAGTATCTTCTACTGATTAGATATTATGCCGGCTTCATCTTGATAAAAAGTGACCTAATTGAGGAATATGACAATACCAATCAGGGAATGACACGACATTTGTTTGTTCTAGATTGTACTTAATTAATAAATTTAGAAACGTTGTTTAAAGGTTGCGGCAATAAATAAAATAATATTATGCAATACTCTTGCAGTCATAATAATAAAATTAAGACATCGTTTAAATATAAATATTCACATCTTGTTTTCAAAATTAGCCTGAACCATAAAAAGTTGTGACACAAAAGATACTTATAAAATAAGATACCTAGGCCTAGTGACAGCATCATTATTTGGAATAAAATGTATTCCATTTTAGAGAAAAACTAGAAAGGAAAATATTTACTTTAGACTAGACTTAGCTAAGAAAATATGTTGTGCAAGCGTTACATAATCCAAGCCTCAACTGGTAAGTTTCCTTGGTTTGTCAAACAAAGGAGTGAAGGCAAAGTGTAAATAAGATGTGTGCTGTTGTGGTAACTGGCAATAAACATTGGAGAAACTCGCACAAACATAGATGTTATATGTGACTGTTTTCAGACAGAATATTGAGAGTAAGGACCAATGTAAATATTTTGGTCCTTTAAGCCGCACTCTTTGGTCCTTCTATACTTTAAAGAACATTTGATCAGTCCTATCTTAATTTTTTACAGTTTTATAAGGATATTTTTATCTACAGTGTTCGACTGTAGCGAGTACCGTCGCCGGCACATGGCGTTGTATGGCAGCCATGACATTTTCCGCGCAGACAACGCACAGGGCTCCGCGATCCGTCACCAGAGCGCCCGCGAGGCTGTGCAGGATGCTGTACTGTGGCTGAAGGATGGAAACAGTGTCGCGGTAAGTTTAACTTCTACAATTCTTTATTTGTTTAAAATTTCAAAAAGTTACAACCAAATTTCCTCTAAGCCCAAGATAACGGGTATATTGCATGCGTACATATGTAGGTAACGAAAATTTGCCATAAATTAATTTCTCAAGTCAAACACGGAACGATAAACAATTACCTAATCCGCAATTGAACCAGGAACCCTACTAACTGCCACTAGGAAGGACAAATGTCTTGATAACCAAATGTACGGAAACGTGACGCCTCTAACTAACTGGTTTAGTAAACTAGCTTGTTTTGATTGATTGGTCGATTGATCATGTTCCAAGCGTAATTGTCTATGAAAGTGCACGGCACGTGCCACGTGTTTGCGTATTATTGAACATTATAAAACAGTCTTTGCAATAATAATTAGTTGTTGCGATTATTGCTGAGAATAAAATGTGAATTACACTGCGTTTGAAATTGCGACACAAATTTCAGAATAAATGTTTACACTTTGACAATTTCTTTGTGTCACATTAAATGTCCTACACACTACACACCTTCGATCAATAGATTGATCGAAGTCACACACAGACACTGTATACACTAAGTGTACGGTGTATTGTGTCGTAATGTAAACTTAGCTTTACAGTTGTGCTTTCCTCTACCCGACTTGAAATTCATGATTTCAATTAATGAGGTTGATTCATGATCTTAATCCAAAAATTGGCTTTTAATACATTATGCGGATTAAAGCCATTAGTTTATTCATAGTATGTTCGGTATTCGGGTAATATGAAATTCTGATAAATATTGATTTCTGCAGATTTATTTGATGAATCATCCCATTTAGCTGGGTAAATGATCTTTCTCAGAAAACATTACACGTGTAAAGTAGTAGACATATTTTAATCTCTGTCTACACGTAATTGGTTTTATGTTTCAGTCATAAACCATATCTTAACAAGATACTGATTAAATACTGTCATATATAATTATTGTGTAATAACTGAAGACAATATAAGATAAATCATGAACCATTTTTTATAAGAAATCCACATTTTCCTGATCTTTTTGCAAACAATTTTAATAAGGTATCTATTAATTATTATATTGACCCTCTTTTATTCCGATATACACTGTATACCATACAAACAAATAGACCATTGTTGCTGGGGAGTTTGTTGCGCCACTTCTTCTTCCCAGCAATAACACATAGGAAGTGGTGAAGGGCGGGCGTTTTGGGGGCTGTCTTTTGTAAATTTGACGCTCAAAAAGTGATTGCTGATTTTCAGCCTAATTTGAATAAATGACTTTTGAATTTTGAATGTTTTTTTTGCATACAGAACATAAAACTATCAACAACGTATTGAAGAGTATTTTTTTATCTTACGGATTAAAATGATGATTCACTAAGTAGGATTACCATAGTCAGTATTTTTTTCAGGAAATATATAAGTAACTAATTTTATCGTTTTAATTAAAAAGATAAGATGCAGTTAATCACTGTTATTATAATCAACTCTGAATTTACAAGATGACGTAAATCACGTCACTGAACGACAGATAAAGTGCCTCGGATTTTCCTGTTCTTTGTTTGCAAACAATGTAAATTAGATATTAATTATGTATTGAACTTTAATTATTCCATAATTACATTGCCAACCTCGGCTTGGATAAGACAAGTACTTGATTGATTTCCTAACACCTGATTAACTTGTTTCTCATACATCCCCATCGGTAACAATACAATTTCAGACGACTTTTCTGGGAAATAATTAAAACTTCCTTTGATCCGTATTTGCTTTTTTTTTTAATTTTAGCATTTCCTTCCAGATATTTGACGGCACTAACATCACGAGAGAGCAACGCCGCGAATTGAGCGAGTACTGCCTCTCTGATATGGGCTTCAGGATTCTCTTCATAGAGTGCGTCTGCGAGGACCAGGAACTGCTCGAAAGGAACATCATCGAAATCCTTCATTACTCCGCGGACTACAAGTCCATGAGCGAGGTGGAGGCTGTCGATGACCTGAGGAAGAAATTGGAGCATTACATGAGGCAGTATGAGCCTATTGATGCGGAACTGGAAACGATCAGCTTCGTCCGCATTGAGAATGTAGGGGAGACAGTGACTGCGCACAGAGTTGCTGGTCAGAAGGAGTCTGGAATTCTGGGATACTTGTCTGGAATGAGGGGTCTTCCTCAGACCTTGTATTTCACTAGGGTGAGTGTGTTTATGAAACTTTTTCCATGCAGTAAACTGCTGTCATATGCTAGTCGTCAATGTAGGAAAATTTATAGATATCTTGTTGTATGAATATGATATCTTCAGGCAACCTGCAAGTCTAATAACGAGCCTGCAAATATCACTAGGCCATTATGGAAAATTGTTGTTTATTTCGTGCGTGTAAATAAGTAGCAAATCACGACTATTTTAATTAGTCTTCCGCTTTAGACAAACATGTTTTCCTAAGTCTAGGTTTCTATGTTTAGTTTGAGCTGGGTGATGGCGCGAAATAGCCACGTGGCGTCGATCAATAACAACTTTGTGATTCGAAGTTCTGTTTAAAATAAACATAGCGATAGCGGATGCATATGTTGTGTAAATATCGTAAAGATTTCATGTTTTACGAGGAAAATGTACTTTCGACGACGGAATTAGATTTTGCAGGATTTTTAGGTCGTGATCATACGTGGTTATTTGAGTACATACGAGTATTTTAAACAAGTGGTCAATTCAAAGCTGCTCGTTACCCATCATAACAAATTATGGACAGAATTTATCCGACTTTTAATTAGACAAAATGCTATGTCATTTTCTGATCATCATCAATCAACTCCTGACTCAATCAAATTACTGTCATCTTTCTTTGTAAAACAAACTTTTCATAATGTAACAAATTAAGTGTCAATAAATTAACAAGCGGAGACACTACTGTCGTGTTTCTGGATAATTGTCAAGGTATTATAATGCCATAGTCGAACGTCACAGAGCACAAGTCCAGCCATTTGCAATCATGTGTATGTACTTAAGTGTGTCGCCACAAATCCCCAATGTTTGCCAACTACGTCAAATCCACGTTCATTCCTTTTAATTTAATTAATACAAGTAAAACCATAATAAATTTTAAGACGTTACAACATTCGGGTGTAAGGTAGTGCATAGCCAAGTCTGCTTAAAAAAACTGGCTAGTAAATTTTTAAAGCGAGGACTTCCAAGCTCGCTCAATTCAACATAAATCATCACTATCATCATCTTCGGCCTATATATTATATTGTCCCACTGCTGGACACAGGCCTCTTCTCACACAGAGAAGGTATGAGCATTGATCACCACGCTTTCTCAAGGCGGATTGGCGATTTCAGACTTTTTAAGTCCAGGTTTCCTCACGATGTTTTCCTTCACCGTTAGTCAGTGACGTCTAAGATATACTTAGAAAGTACATATGACTTTAGAAAAGTCACAGTGGTAGGTACTTGCCAGGTTTCGAACCCGCACACACGTACACGAGAGGCAGGTGCCTTAACTACTAGGCCACCATGACTAAATATTTTTCAACATAAATATTTTTTGCTTATAGTGTTTATATTTGTCTCAACAGCACGGTGAAAGCGAGTACAACGTACTGGGCCGTATCGGTGGAGATGCGTCTCTGTCCCCTCGTGGTCTACTGTACGCCAGCGCCCTGGCTGATTACATGAATTCCCTGGGCTGCCGCGATCACATGACTGTCTGGACCTCCGAGAGATGGCGCACTAAGCAGACTGCCGCTGACATTAGGGCGCCCAAGAGGGTCGTCAGGGCGTTGAACGAGTTAGATGCTGTAAGTAGCCGGTGCTCTGCCTAAGTTTCAAGGACTGTTCATAGTCAATATAAAGCTTGGTGATGTCTATGTGGTGCGGAGGGCTAAGGAGGAGCTGGAGAGGGCTTTTAATTACAAACATCTAATGCAACGCAGTGACAACGCGTCGAACTGCGTGGTTATAGATGCTTCGCTCCGCGCACTTTAGTACTTTCTGTCCGATGTTTGTGCCTAAATTAAAACAACAGATAATGTTATATTATCATCATCAACGGAATTAAATTACGTGTGCTGCGTAATAATCATTATCTGACCCCAAGCAATTTATGCTGATAGAGCAAAAAAAAATATAATTATACTAA
The DNA here is from genome assembly GCA_963891755.1 of Pyrrhia umbra. Taxonomy (NCBI): domain Eukaryota; kingdom Metazoa; phylum Arthropoda; class Insecta; order Lepidoptera; family Noctuidae; genus Pyrrhia; species Pyrrhia umbra. The sequence goes on along the minus strand of OY982934.1, from coordinate 3,946,119 downwards.
AATAGCTTAGCAACTTAGGAACGGATAAACGAATAATAAGCTAATTGTTTTTAAGTTTATCAGCTTTGGGAATCAATAATTAGTTCGAAACTCAATTAAAGATAATTTAGAAAATCAATACCTAGTTATTACTACTTATAAGTCGATTAGGGGGGTTAGACAAGTGGCAAAACGCTAACGCTAACGCTCAATGTATGGGAATGACATTCGTTTACGACTAGCTATATGTCATTCCCATACATTGAGCGTTAGCGTTAGCATTAGCGTTTTGCCACTTGTCTAACCCCCTAGATCACTATCTAGAAATTGTGTCCAAAAGCTTTCGAATTTACACGTCACGGTGAATTTATAGATAGAGGCTAGAAAACAATGTGTCTGGGAAATAAAGATGTTTTTCAGTAATATTCAAATACTAATACCCGAAATGATTAGGATTGAAACGCGCAATAAATACACCGAGTAGTCTAAGCCATAAATTACCTAATTGATTGAGGCTAGCTTTTTTTTTGTGTATGGCATCTCGCAGGTCAACCTAGAAGGTTGTCGACTGCTTAACCGGGCTCGCACTTGAGGCTAGCTTACTTTTTCAATCAATAACGATGTTCGATAATGAGAATTTTCGGTTTCAAATTTTCTGTTAGCTTCATATTCATCGGTTTGCGTAAAAACGCCAGAATTTTCCACTCAAATTACTTTTCGCCCTTTAATATTGTACGCTTATCGTTCGATTTTTGACATCACCTTGTTATCTATTAATTCATCACGTATCATTGTTATCATATATGTATTGATTGGCTTTTACCGATGGCGCGATCGCTGTATTTAAATTATGTTTATTATAAAATCATTCTGTTTATCGTCTAATGTTTATATAGGTACTTTTGAGTACTTTCAAGATGAACTTGGAGATAAAACTTCATAGCTACTGGCGACTTCCGTGATTGCGCAATTATTGGGATGAAGAATAAAAAAATTAAAAGGCTTGAATATCATAATAAGGAAACTTCTTGAATAAAAGCTTAGACTGACATAAAAGTCAAGGCTTCATACATTGATCCTCAGCCAAAACGATAAAATAATATACCTCATTAAATATGATTGTACAGGTAATAAATTATAATTTGAAACAGAATTTTGAATTAGCAAGGTAACGTGACTTTGTTTACGAAAATACAGGGAAAATTTCAGATAGTCATCTTATATATAACCTTGTAACTTGGATGTCGGCAGCAATTTAGATCCATATCGAATTGAATTCAATTCTGTTTCAAGCGTGATTTTGATGTTTATTACTATCGCAAAGTAGAATAAAAATGTGACTTCATAGTGGTAAAGTTTTGTAATACTTATATTTAAACAGTTGACAACACATAAATTGTGACCAATCATTGAATCCATAAAACGGATGATTGACGCCACAGACTTGGTTGCAGCTGTTCCCTTTGATTTACGACGCAATCGACCTACATCAAATGACGTCACCATAAGATAGTCGTTATTATCATTGGAAAAGTACTATCGTTCTCTATCTATATTCTGAATCTGCAAACTATTTTTACTGTTTCGAATATTAGTCACACGAAATAGAATAGCAACTTGACATTGAACTGGTTATAAATAGACTTGAAAGTATTGTTCATTCAGTTTGGATGCAATGTCTAAATTATTCGTAATAAGATGTAATAGTTTGAAGAACTCTCCTGTAAGAAGACGATTCTATTTTTAAATTACAAATGGTTGGAGGTCAAATATCATCGGAGATACAGAATATACTAGGCTCCATAAAATTCAATATGTGTTTATTAAACAAATCAGATTCAAAAATACATATGTGCAGATCTAAAAAGGTCGCACCTCTTGCCAAATATTAGTCGCATTGATTAATTACACGTATCATTCACGTGTAAATAAACGAGGCGATTAATTAAACCTAAACCTAAACATAATACGCGTTGACATTTGAAATGAAGCACGTTTTGTGGATGACGTCAATGTTAATCCAAGTTTACGCAATTAAACTGACTTACTAGATCTATACAGAACTTTCTAGTTTTATTAACCGTCGTTTTTTATTTGTTTCCAGGGCATCTGCGAGGGTCTGACATATGAGGAGATGCAGGAACGTTTTCCTCAAGAGTTCGCATGGCGCGACCAGGACAAGCTTCGCTACCGCTACCCGTGGGGCGAGTCCTACATTGACATTATGACGCGCCTGCGACCAGCCCTGTCGGCGCTGGAGGATGAGCACAATGTTGTGGTGGTCGGCCATCAAGCTGTGCTGAGATGCATGCTCGGATACTTCCTTGATGCTAAGCTTGGTAAGCATTATTAATACGACTTATCTTAGTATCTCGCATCTGAATTGTCCAAATACTCCACTTATAAGTCTTGCTTCCTTCATGGTCTTTCAGTTTCAACAATAAGCGTAAGCACTCCCCGAAGTGAACTTGTGTATCTATATCCATTATGTCTTGGAAACATTTTAGTATTTCTATTATTTTAAGGCATAATTCTTCTTACAGCAGTATTTTTAAGATTTCGATGTATTTATGGGTTATTGAACTTAAATATTTGACCAACACAGTCATGTATACATGACAAAGCGAAATGAATCCAGCACTCCACGGTTACGACTACCTACTTATATGTATCTCAGAATTAAAGGATGAAGTTGTAGCTTGGCGTCGAGAGGATGCCTTTGCCCACTCATAGTGTTCTAATCAGTCACCTGTCTACTTCCAGATGAGCTGCCGTACATGAATGTCCCCCTCCACACGATCGTGAAGCTGACGTCATACGGCTACAAATACAAGGTGGAGATGATCAAGCTGCCTGTCGAATGCGTTGATACACACCGCCAGCAGCCCAAGGTAAGCACGAACAAAATGTGTCATTGCACCAATTACCACCGAACTAAGCAGGTAGGTACTAGTGTAAATAAGTGGAAATGTATTGTGATATTTCTGGTCAAACAAGAAAAAATAAACATAGCATATCACATCTAATAAATTATTAACTAATTAATTTGTGAGTCACCATAAAATAGGAACTTGGCTCATCTTTTTGAACTCGTATTTCTGGAGACGTATATTTTATCAAAACGTTAACAGCCTATAATTCTTGAACACCTAGGAATTCTGGCTTTTGGCCTAGGCCAACGTCCAGGAAATACCCGGGAATCGACGTCTGTAGTATTTTGACGTCATTCTAGTGTCTGAATATGATTTGGTTCGACACTGACAGATATTTAAGTAGCTTTGCCAAAAACTGAACCACGTTAAACACCTCAAAAACATATAACCTAAGTATAGGTCATCTATGACGAAAATAACATTACATAATGGGGTGATTGGTGTTAAAATATAGATAGGGATGTAAAATTATATTATATCACAATAGTCATGAAGAACTAAAATGCTTACGTACCTTTTTTTTCGGATGGGAAATCATCAAATTATACCCCTCCCGCTCGTTAGTGCCAGACACTTACTGACTAAAACCCATCCATGTTCCGGGCGCCGCGCAATAACTCTTTCGAACATCATGCAGTTAGCAATATGTGACCTCGAGATTATAATCGATTATGTTATTATTGTTGTAACGAAAACCAATTTTTCATAATTTATTATTCATGTTATGTGGAGTGTTAATGATTCAGGAAACACCTATGTAACAGCTGGTTATTTACTACAATTATTATGTCTAAGGAATTTAAATTATCAATAGTTAAAGTTTATTTTAATTTCTACCAGGTAATATCGAAAACCTGAAATAATCCTTTTTTGTTTACACCTGTGTGGTACAAAAGATAGACAAGACATTATTATAGCTCCTAGACTCATGAAAATAATGATAGTTACTTTTAAGTTCTCTCTCTTAGACTTATAAGAACTAGGAATATTCCTTAACAAAAGAAATATAGGTAGTGTTAATGTTTCGTAAGTGTTTGCTTGCTACTCTGTAATATACCAGCACGTTTTAGATTGTATCGAACGTAAAAAAGATACGATAATACTTGCTGGCAAGCTTCGAGATCACGTTTGTACATATTCGTGACTTCTTTGTATGTAATTTAGACAATTTCACTACATACCTATGCAATTAGTATTAAAAAAATAAACATTGAACTGTAGACATTACCCAACGTATCACACCTTCAACGAATGATTGTCATGATAGGGCAAAATATGTTCTTGAACTTCGATCAAAGTTATCATTTTGATATCGTTTTGTGAATACTTTTTTTTCATAATCCATCTATAGGTCGTCCTAAGACGATGTAGACGATGAATATCTAATATCATGCCAAAAGGTGATTATTATTATTAAAGAGTTTAAGTTCTCTCGAAATAAATAAGGTTGAATGAATATTTGAGGTTGTTGATATTATTCTTATCGACGATTTTCTCAGAAAAGTTTTATCAATTTACAATGTTTAAATATTAAGTAACCCTGTTATCGTTTGTTTACCTACATTGTACATTATTATGATATTATTTCATTGACGTCCTCTTTGTTATTGTTACAGAACTGCTCAATAAACCGAACGTCTGCGGACGCGCTGGTCACCGTGCCGTCTCACTACGACACGCTGCCGTCGAACCTTTGGCATAGCCCTACCGAGGCGCAGCTTTAGGCGCCGCGGCCGGGCTAGCGAGTCCCGCCGCCCACCATACCGTAGCAGCATTACCTGGGCAAACAGCCCCCGGACCCAAGGTCTACAGTCCACGGACTTGAAAAACCATGGACTAGGAGAGCACGCCACGCCAAGATGTTTCGGGAGTCATCTAGCGATCTCTATAAAGAAAGACTGGTGTGAGTGACCCTTCACCGATGTTTGAATTTTGAATGTATGCACGCCGTACAATAGCCAATTTTATTTTTAAGCATAGATTAATTTAGTCTTATTGTTTTTTTTAAGCCAGTGTTGCCGGACACATTTATCGATCTGTTAAGCTCAATTGAATTCGTACAAAATAAATTATAATTGAAAACTGATGAAGCACGCTTTGTGAATCTTCCAACATTTTACTAATAAGACTGAACGTGTGGAATTCTTCGAAATCAATTTCATCTTTACGTACATATATAGGTAATATTGTGTTCTTGTTTAAAAGTAGGTATGGAATAGCTCCCTATTATTTTTAATGTTTCTCCTTTACTCATAAACACTTAACGCTCATAATTGCTTGATACGTATTATCTAGCCTTTTTAGTAATTTCTATAGAGGACATTAGATAGAGCGTTAAGTCATAGTACCTTGTTGTTTATGAATAAAGGACCTAATGTAAGTGGCACATAAAATATCCAAGATATGTATTTTAAATTCTATTTAGAAGAATAGTTTCATTATACAGACATTCAGTTAAATCTATATTCCTTATTCTAGCTCTAATTACGATTAAGCATTACTTATAAATGGAATCACGTCTACATAATTTAGTTGTTTATTGTAATATCACTTAACATTGTGTGAATTTCACTTTAGCTACTGGTAAGCCGGGATTTATTTCGCAATCTTACGTTTTATGGAGGTTTTGTGCTATCTTGCTTACTTAAGTTCTAATTTAACGGTGAAAGTAATTAGTACCTACTTTTAGTTTAATCTTTAGACTCGAAAGTACTTAGAGGAATAGATTTGTTGTAGTAACTTGTAATGGTACCGTATTCTTAGAATAATTTTAGCGCTAGCGTGAGTCAATTAGGCTGGACTAACCCAGTTTGAATTGTAAGTTTCTTAGTGAAAATTATGACACGGGATATATAGGGAATTCAATTGTCTTTGCATGTATTTTTTATAAAATAAATATTATAATGATAATTAAAGTTTGTTTTATTAACTTAACATAGAAAAAGAAGCTATGTATACCCCACAAAGTGGCCAATTAGTTAACGACCTACATCCAGGGGCCTTACCATGACGTGCCAAAGGAATAGTTTTATTGTGAAAAAGAGACGGTGCTTCACGGCGTAAGTAGCTGTGTCTCGCTCTCACACCTGAATAGTGATTGCTTGACACGTTGTGGTACGGCCTCAGGTCGCAAGAATTCGCTGAATGCGGACAGCGTTGGACTCACAGGTTGGATCTGTGATTTGTGGTCTGTTCTGTGCTATGCTTGGAGGATCCTACGTCTAACAGTGGATACTCTTCGTCCTTCAGATTGTCTCTGTTTACGAAAACTGAGGACAACTCTAAAATAATTGAATTGCACTCCTACCCAGATGCTTTCTATCTTCTATATTTCTTCATGCTGATGTTTTAATTAATATCTTATTGAATGATTATGTTTCACTAATTAAATCAACATGTGCAATTTGGACTCAGCAAAGCCAACCGTCGAGCGTCACTCAACACGTAGAGGTTGTCGTTAGCACGATATAGAAAATCCAAATGTAATAAATAATGCATGTAAATATTATTAGGAGTTGGTCTATTCAGTCCAGACAAACAGCTCCAGAGCCATGATTGTTTTTAACTGTGATTCAGCCGTTATCCGAAATCTGATCGGAGGACCACTATTTTTATCTTTTGAGTGACTACTGTACAGAGGAATCTCACTGGATACGTTTTTATGTCAGAAAGATTTATAAGTTGATCTCTTGCACTGCCCGAACTACTGAATCGATTTCAACAGTAGGTAGTATTGATCCAGATAATGTCCTAGAGTATCGGAGGTTACTGGAAAACCATTAGCATAGGTTTCAAATGTTAAGCTCTTGTTTATTTTAAAATGAGTATTATTTTAAAAGCAGAACTATCACCATAAATTAATCATTTTTTAAACTTAATAAAGAACAGCCAAAAAAAAAAAGTCTAACACTACACTATTTATTAAGAACATTTTAATTTACAAAAGTCCCATTCGAAAGTGTCGTGATGAAATGCGAACCAGTCTGAGCCAGGTCATTACTGCTGGTGGCTTGAAGGTTGACGTCGTGTATGTAGATCAATATCTATTGTGCAATCTAAAACTACAATTACTGCTTAGCCCGTGTGTGTTAGACGCTGTTTTAGATGGATTAGTATTATTATGTCTGCCGTCAGCCAAGCACTGTTGATGGGTAATTACAGGCACAATACGGATTTCGATTTCTTGTTAGGTTAGCAACACATTGGGTATAGGTTCGAACCCTTTGCTATTGGATTTTTTATAGCCAGTGGCGAAGACTTGTCGGGATGTGTTCTAGCCAACTAAGGACCTTAAAAAATTAATAAGTTGTGTATATTGCCAGAAGATGATCCGAAACCCTAGTATCGTGCGGATCTTCAGGATTTAGATCCAGGCAGCGTAAAGGGTACCTGTAGTGATGTTTGAAGGTGTGTGCCACCAATACACGTCTTTCATCTGGTATCGTCTACAGTAGTGTCGCATAATATCAGCGTAGAGAAAACATCCTAACGAATTATTATAAATGCGAAAGTGAGTTTGTTTGTTACGCTTTCACTGTAAAACAGCTTAACCGATTTGGATAGTATTGAGATGAAAGGAATCCTGGAGACGCTTAAAGGCTACATTTTATCCGGGTGAATTAAGAAGGTCCTTCGGGACGCAGGTGAAACTATGTGGAAACGGCCGCGTGAAACATCGTGATATTTTTTTCGAATCGAAGTAAAAATCGTCGGTAAAATTAATTTTCTGTGCCACGTGTTTAACCATATAGTAATTTTACAGTAGATTTGTAACTAATTAGGTAAGCTGTGTGATTTTCTCGAATCAAGAAAAGTGCACCAAAAACAATTGATAAATTATTAAACAACACCACAAGATCCCATAACCATGCAAAAATTCAATCAAACAAAATATAACGTTCCAGTTTTAAAATGAAGGGCATGTTTCACCAGTTCTAGATAGGAAGTCATAACCAGATAAATTCCTAACGGACCGCATTAGTTATTTCTAGATTTATATATATAGAAGATGATAATGAAACCTATTGTCACGAAATTACAGGCATCAGGGGCCTTGTCCACCATAGAGACAAATTTAAAAGATCTATTGAACACAGTTAACTATCAAGTCAAACCGAAACAAATGAAAGCTGCAAAAGTAAGATTAAGCCAGTATAAACGAATAATAAGAAATCAAGACGACTGTACAAGTCAGAAAATCGAAGAAGAAAACTGATCTGACACAGATTTTGACCCCCAAATTTGTTTAATTAACATCATTAAGAAGGTTTTTAGGGTTCCGAAGTCCGACAAGGAACCCTTATAGTTTCACTCTGTCCGTCTGTCTGTCTGTCTGTCTGTCTGTCTGTCTGTCCGCGGCATAGCTCCGAGGTTCTTGATACTAGAAGGCTGAAATTTGGTATGGATATGTATATTGATCACGCCGAGAAAGTGGTAAAATAAAATTTTGAAAAATATTTTTTTTTAGGGTAGCTCCCAAACACGTAAAGTGGGGATGAATATTTTTTTTCTCGCGTACCCCTCCGTGTGGGGTATCGTTAGATAGGTCTTTCAAAAATATTATGGGTGTGTGAAGACCATTTTTTGGTTAAGCGAGCCATTTGCGAAATATCTAGCTTTTCAGTGCAAATTTTTGTTCGATACGAGTTACCCCCCCCTCTAACTTTTGAATGGCTGTACCTAGAAATGTGAAAAAAATCACAGACGTAGTACATGTAATGAAATTACAAGGAAAACTATCACGGCTAAGTAGGCTTAACCGGTTACAGAGTTATAGTCGACTAACTAACTCCTACTACGGAACCCTACTGCGCGTGGCCCGACACGCACTTGGCCGGTTTTTTTAACATTAATCTACTTCAAAACCGAGTGCACTACATCATTAAAACCTGCAATAAACATGATAAATGATAGCCCGATAGCCGGTATCGAGTTTGATTGATAGATTTCCACGGCCCATTCATCGTTCAATTTAATAATGCATATCGCTCCCATTGATCGTTGCTCTCGGAAACAAGTGAGAGGCTTTACAATACGACCGTGGCTTACTTCATTGACAGATGGTGTTCACCGATCGCAGCCTACGACACGACGACCCCACAGCGAAAATTTACGCGGCGCATTGTCATACAAATGTTTTGAACGCGCACACGCACGCGAAACTGTGCGCTGTGTTTCATTTTTCAAACGTTTTATTTTCGTGTGGAGAATTTTGACTAGTGTTGGATATGTGAACTCTTTGAGTGTTTTATAATTCATAGAAAATAATTTAAAATAAGAGTGTGTACCTAGTCGTTTACTAAAATTGTTGGTGCAAGTCAATCCTGTATTTAAAGGTAGGCATTATTGATTTCCTATAGATTGTGAGTGATAAGACTGGTGTGTTATGAAAGTCGTGATAATACACTGAGAAATTAACTGGCGTTATATCAAAATAAGATTTTTATTTTTATTTATGTTTATTAGTTTTCGTTGTGCATGTGATTATGAGTGCTTAACCTTTAGTGCATAAGATAGATAAATTAAACATAATGGGCCATTATTTACCGTACACAGTGTGGAGCTATTATTCTATGTAGGTTACCTAATTATAACTAACTCTATTAAATTCAAAGGTAAGTGTGTAGACTCAACGCTAAGCGCCCACACAGCAAGACATAACTCCATAAAACATAGTCTTCTAGGTCTTACTCATTGAAAGTCTATTTTATGAGATAGGGAACAGCACCACCTTTTGCGATACCAATAACATTGAGTTTGAGATCAGCTTAATATTTTTCGGAATTTTCAAAAACATTTCTAAGAGCACAACTCTTAGAAATGTTAAAATTTTATTCCATGACTAATAATACTTAGGTAGGTACCTACGTTCGTTCCAGCCTGGACCGTCAGCTCCGCTACTACCTAGGTGACTTAGAGATTATTAGAAGAGGCATCATCATTCATATCCCTCCTTCATCATTATATCATCATTTATGTCTTTTCAATGGGCCTTCTCCTAAAAGGTAGTTGACGTCAATAACCATATTTATGAAGCTAATCTCCCATCTCCTTACAAGACCAGTTTCCTTGGTTTCATAACTAGTGATATTATGTATTAAACTTGTACATAATAAACGTCTACATATTAGTCGTACACAAGCGTTGATTCATTAACTTTGTAATTATTACATACCTTTTCCTTTGTTGTTTGCTATGTTTGTGACTCATTCAATCAATGATAATTTCCTTCCTAGTTCTAATTTAGCTTTCCGCCAGCGGCTGCGACCGCGTGGGCTAAGCGAATTCAAGTTAAAAAAAAGTACCGAGTTTTATACAAACTTTGCCACTGTCCGGTCAAACAGAAGCACCCTTCAAGAGGTCATGTAGAAAAAAAAACTTTGCTCCATTTTTTCACCCTCGAGGGGTAGAATTTCGGAAAATCCTTTCTTATCGGATGCCTACCTCATACAAAGAACACACCCTCCAAGTTTCAGGTATCTACGATCAGCGGTTTAGGCTGTGCGTTGATCCGTCAGTCATTCAGGACAGAGCATTATATGTATTAGATGTTCTTTCATCAGTGTTGTGATTTTTATATGAAATCCTACTTGATACTTACTCTTGTTTTAGCGTTTTTACCTGTCCTTGTTATGTTTACAATGCCATTAGTATAAAGATCGAAATGTTTTGCACCATGTACAACATGTTAAAAGAGATGTAAACATTAAATCTACCCACATGCCCAAATAATTTCTTAGTGACATGTCAAAAACACGATTTCTTGTTAAAATATATTACCCTTCTTGGTAATTTATTTTGTTTACGTCCCATTTTTTTTAGGGATGGGAAATCATTAATGATTCCTCCCGCTTTAGGCAGAGCGGGAGGGAGTGTCAGCCTCTTACTATCTAAAATCCATCCATGTTCGTCCCTCAGCCATTTGTATATTGTGGGGGCGCGGTATCTCTTTCGAACGTCCTGCAGAAATTCTGTAGGGATGTTTGTTATAGACGATATAATTTGCTCCTAACACACAGAAAGACGAAGGAATAATTCTTATGTGGCAGGTAATTAAAAATAATTAAGTTCCTACATTACCATTAGAACGTATTTTAAAATCAAGGTTAAAGAGATCAAACATAATAGCTTCCACATCGTCTCTTTATTACAATTTACTATTGATTCACACGATAGTGTCGTGAACGTATCGATAACTGATTATCGATAAAGTGCTAATCGTTGGTATTATTAGTTTTCATCATGCCACTGAGGCTTAATGTATCTTTAATGATGATGAATTCGGAGTTCAATATTGCCCCGAAACATTAAACTCCCACCTGCTTACATATTAATTAAATAGCGTTGTAATTACGTGCATTAACCTATTAATCTATATCTTTTGCTTTAATACTAATGACACGAATCGATACCTACCTACTTAAAGTTTTGGAGGTACCCTCGATATTCGATATTCAAAGAAGGTAGGTGCTCTTAACCACAGAAATAAGACTTGGTGGTCTTTATAAATGGCATCTGCGCAGGTTACGTGGTCGTCTTTATGACAAACATTTCATTTAAATAATTTAGCACTGAAAATGTGCTATTATAATACGGCGATATAATATTATGGCACTCTGCATCCTCCCACGAAAATTTCCCACGCAACGTGTTTTTTTGTAAAAAAAAAAACAAAAAAAATACACATTAACTTGACGCAAGAGAAGTCGGTTAAAAAACAACAAATATAACGAAGAAAATTAAACTATTAGGTACAGGTACATAATGGGCACATCACATATCATAATGACGACTTATTACATCAAAATTTAAAAAGTCTAATGTAATAAAAAGTACCTAGTTGCTATTAATCGGGCAGAAATCCAAGCTCCGTGAGCATCGCATATCGTAACACTTTGTAAGAAACCGATCTGGGAGTCGAGCCTAGGACCGCATGCTCAGCAATCCCGCGACCACTAGTCCTGCGAAATAGTATATAAAATGTTATAGTATCCAAATACCTAAATATTAACTGCCTTATCTTGGTTGATCGATTGATATACGTCAAGACCACGTCGACCCACACAATCGTTCAAAATCATTATAATGTAGGACCAATATAACTGGTTTCAGGTAACGACAATATTTTATGAGATTTGTAACTTTGTATGACTAATACGAGCACGTGTTGGTGACATTGGCGATCATTTGTTCAACAAAACAGTCGTAAATGGATGAAATATGTTATTTTTTTACAATAAGAACGTCGAATGTACAGATAGACCCTCACTATTTCTCCCTTACAATCCACCCCGGATGATGTCGCTCATATTTGAAGATTTGATCAAAGCTTTATCGTAATTCCTTTGGGAAGCATTAATTGTTCTTCGTCATCTCTATTGGCAGCATTATAGACTCCTTTTCTAGAGTTATCTTCTTTCATTCTATACATCCATCGCTTCTTTAGGGTTTCCTCTAATCTTTCATATCGATCATCCACATTTATACTCCATCGTACGAGTGCAATAAAATATAAAATCTTACAATTATTATCACAAACGATTCGACTTCCACTTAGTGAGGTTCCTTTGTCCTTACGGTATTAGAAAATATTTAACATGATTATTTTAAAACTTGAAGCATCCAAAATTGAACAGAAATAAATAATGTTTCGCAATTCAAAATTTTGAAACGTCTAAATTATTTTTTTGCAACATCGCAGACGCATATTAAAACTAATCGCTCCTAATCGTTACGACCGAAACGATTATCGATTACGGACACGTATTCGATAATTTATTACAAGAGCAGCTATGATATGGCCAGCTCACACGATCACAAGCTCGTAATTCGTTATTACAATGACACCAGCACGACACGTTCGCCTTGGCCAAAGAACAGGATCCCACTATATTCGATAGCTAGTTTTCATTCGCGACTTCGCCTTCGCGATTTGGCTGATAAGCGTACCCTGGCATTGAAGGTAATTTTTCTTGTTTACGAGTACTGGAAATGGGAGCATTAATTTTCAAGGTAACAAGCGAGTAAATAATTGAGATGTCCCAAAATGCCGGGCGCTCAGAAATCAGCTTACTGGGTCGAATTTTAATTTTTCATGATAACTGTATTTATTTTTAATGAACATTCGCCTGCGTTCGCTCACTCTTAGGCAAAGTAAATTCCTTCCACAAGACCAGACATATGACTTGCTAGGACCACCTAGAGCTACGGTAGGCCGAGGAATATGGCGCAGAATGGTGTCGCTGTATTGGTACTGATATTTTTGAGTGCGACTTTAATTTAATCTTTCTGTAATAAACCAACTCTCATATAATCCGGATTTTGCTTGTATGTAAACGAAAATACTCATGAAATAATCTTTCAAAGTCTCGACTTATTTCCAGACAGATATCACTATTTTTGCCTTATTCAGAATAAAGTTGCTTGTTTCCAAACATACTAAAATTTATCTACAATTTATATGGTCAGGGCGATTCCTCGCCGAATAAAATGAATATCTAATAAAGCTAGCATAATATGAACTGTATTTATTATAATCCTATCCCAACTAAATAAATCTGCGTAACTATGTATGCATCTATCTTTACGAGTGTATTCAATGGCATTGTTAAAGAGAATGACATAGATCCAAACAGAGAAAACTGACGTCATAGATAAGATACAGGAAATCAGTACCAGCGTCTACGAGCCCAACAAAAGGCCGGTCCGGAGATGCGCGATCGAAATTCGGGTTGATAATTTTACTGGCATATCAAACTTTCGTGAAAGTGCGGTAATTCACTACTTACATTTATTGTGTAGAACATATTCATATCGCTGGCCCCGGGCAATATAGCGGTAAACACCGGTTACGCCCTTTTTAATGTTATTTGATTTTTAGCTTCCCTGAGTATCAATCTATCACTCTAATTTTTTTCAGATTTTTAAAATAATATTTCTCTAGAGTAAATTACAATAACAGCTTTATTGCATGGAAAATTCTCTTACGACTAAGTTATGTATTATTGCGTTACTCTAAGAAACATTACACAAAAAACCGGTGAACATCTTTACACTTAATTTCTAAACAAAGAATAACAGTAATAAATTTAAACGTGTTTTTTGGAAATAAACGTATTAAAATAAAATAGCGATAGTGGATGATACAGCTAAGATTTGGCTACAAAATTTCCGTGAAGAAGGTGGTAATCGGCTGATACGCTCGAGATCTAAAGTGGAAATTACGTCGTATTATTTTCTTACATTCTTGAATATCAGTGGTCGGTGTGTTTATAAAGTCATTAATGATGTTGCAATTGAAACAGTATCGTCTATAATTTGTATTATAATTTTTTTCAGTTATTTCATTAAATATTTATACCATAACAATTATTTTTAAAAGGTTATATTGGTAAAAAAATTAGCTTTCATTTGACATTTTGAACGCCTGTGTTGGATCACTGTACGCTGCACTATAAACAAATTTGCTTCTTTTATTTTTCCTGTAAAATTCGATTTTGTATATTACCGCTTTATTGCCCGGGGCCAGCGATATATTAATCTTCTTGAAAAGGGGTTTATAAGTTCAGTTCAGTACCTAATCCTTTCTTCATCAATGTTTGGTAAATCTAACACTGCTAAAGTTAGGCTTATCTTTCGGATGGACTAGTAAGTTTAATATTTCGTAAAGTGGTAGATATTGTGTTTTATTGGTGTTTACTGGGGCCTTACCATGACGTGCCAAAACAAAATTATTTTCGTTATGAAATAGAGACGGAGATATACGACTTTAGTAGCTGTGTCACGCTCGCAAACTTGAATAGTGATTTCAAAAACACGTGGTGGTACAGCCCCTGATCCCGCCCATAAGCTGTTTCGCACTCAAGGAGAGTCGTCCTGGGGGTGATTTCACTTGGGTCATTAGATTTACTGAATACCGATTATTTTGCATGGGGCGCCGTTGGGGTAGCTTCTAAAGGCAGTTGGAAACCATTCATCAATTCCCAACCATCATCAAGATGTCTCATAGTAATGGTTTAGATAAAAGTAGTTCAATTGGTAGTACAGTCTTTTTTACCCGTAAACCTACTTAGCAGTATTCATCATAATCGTCATCGATTTATTCCTGGGAACATATTTTAACGGAATGATGTATCCCATGAGAAGAAGCTGGGTTGCATTATTGAATTAGGAATATCCACCTAAATGTCTTGTCTCTCAAAAATCGTGATAGTGAAGTAGTTTTAAAGTGTCTAAAAGGGTAGAATTAATAGTAATCTAATTAGATACAGGTATTTAAATAAAACACGTGCGAGTCAAATTGAGAATTTACGACTTGATAATTATGTATGTTTTAAACTTAAACAGAACTAGAATCTTCTTAAGTAGGTAGGTACTTAAGTATTTGTTTAAGATAAACATTGACGTCAATTGATCAAATAGTATGTAAAGTGGTTTTGCTTCCGCGTCCTAGCTGGTGTGTAGTAGGTAGCTGGTCTCATTATGAGGATTCCATATAAATTGAACACCCAAAAAGACTCAGAAGTAATGAAGGAATTAGGTATCAAAAAACAATCATCTAGATTGTTATAATCACGTGTAATTCTAGATAGGTACTATTTGTTTTACCTATTTGAGACAGTGTCAGCGACCATTAGATATAAGTTGTAGAATAAACTCGGTAACACTTGAACTAATCAACAAAATTTCTGTTTCCAGAATGAACGAGCAAGATTTAATGGTGGCTCGCGCATTAGCGGCTGAGTCCAAGGAGAATTCGCCGGGCGGATCCCCTGGGCCTCTCCGGAAAACTATACTCACCAACCTAGCAGACAGACTTAATACATTTAGGTATGGTATTATGAATGTTTGTCTATAATTTCATGCAAGTAAAAGGTTCACCTGATGTTATAGTAAGTGATCACCGTGAACTTTGAACTCTCAAGGATGATTTGCAAAGAGGCCTTGCTCCTAGGAGTGGTTTTACCACTAATTATAGAATTAAATTTAATATTACATATTATGTGCTCGTTAACCTACGACATACTAGATTATAACATAGAATTCCTTTTTTCATGCCGGTAAAGCTAAGTTTTCTTTACCTCCGGTATTAGTTCGTACATGTGTGCCTAGGTGGCGCTACATGTACTTTTAGGGAAAAAACTGAAAGAAAGAGAAAAGTAAACTTTAATACTATATGACATCAAATTTATTAAAGTAATAAATTATTAATAAGATTTTATAATATATAACTATACACAGAAAAGTTCGGCACACGCAAAAAGACTCGTGCTTAAGACAGTGATGTTTTTAATTTCTATGACGGACTAAAATAATTGTCAGCTGTCAGTCACTGTCAATGTCAAATCAAGTCCGACAAACGTCAATGTATATAATTTTTACGGGCGTTTATAACCTAAAATGAAATTTTAATTTAACACGAATACGTAGTTAAAATGTTATTCTTATAAAATAATGAATTATTTTAAACATTATGGTGGCAATACTATCGAATGTGACTTTAAGAAATGAATAATATTATGACACTATTGTGGAGAAAACTGCAAACAGTGTGTTTTGAAGATGGATAGTAAATCAAAGAGTCTCTTGCCTAAATCAAAGAGTCGTCCAACTACCAGCGTAGAAGCCGCTGAAGAAGAAGACAGGTGTGTACTTTCGTACGTAAGATTCTTTTTGTTACTAAATTTCATGTAAATAAACTCACCTAACATTCTATTCGTAGTTATGTACGTTGGTAGCTACTGCTCTCTAATTCATGAGTTATGATCATTAAACTACAATTATTATGACATATAATTTCCATTCCTTTATATTTAAAATACATTTCGATCATAAATAAGTCTTCAACGACAGCAACGTGAGACGCGAACTCCGAGAAACAAACATTACTGACACGCGACAAATATAATAATGCAATTTAATTTAAATTCAATAACAAACAATATAATTTAAATGTGGCTTACTTAATTTTCTTATTTCAATTTAAAAATATATAGACATAAATTACAGGAAACAGCAGGAACCTTTCCACTTAAGACTATGTCTTACCAACAACTTAAATTTAACTTCTTTATTAAAAAAACCGTTAATCTTTATTTCGCGTAATCATTATCAAGAAAAACTACCGAAAATTGATCGGGATTCGTGCTTGTACCTCTCTAAACGCACGGGAAACCACACCGCTATTCTACGTGTTGTATATTGTTTTCGTAGCGTATTCCTTACGACGCGACGAGCCAGCGAGTTGGATTTACGTTTGTGGATTTTACCTCAAAGTTAAACCATTCTGGAAACCCCGAACCTGACTTCTTGCTAACGGGAAGAAGTATTATTGTTATCTTATTATTTGCAGCCTCATTAATTCCACACGCTGTGTTTTACGTCCATATAAACATACTGCGGTATGTCATATGTAAATATCAATAACATGGCCAAATTAACGTGTAGTGTGCGTGTCTCGCCGAAAAGAATGCAAAGCTGGGGCGTATTTGACACGTTGATCCAGATTTGAGCTCAAAAGGGACGGTGCGGTTGGCCTTATATAGCTCCATCTCTCTCACTCACAGGAACCTGGATAGTCATTACGTATTATAAAGCTGGGAAACAGGTGGCCGAAATCGCAGATTAGATAACCTTCAAGCGGCCTTATATAGCTCCATCTCTCTCACTCACAGGAACCTGGATAGTTATAACGTATTATAAAGCTCCTAGTTAGCAGGTGGTCAAAATCATAGAATTGACTACCGTCAAGTCAGCCTCCCTTTCCTTACATTAGCTCTCCCGCGGTTTTACCCGCATCCGGAGAAAAGGACTTCGTGCACCGTGTTAAAACCCATCCTATCTCCTTACCTAGTTTTTAATCTATCTCCATACCAAATTTCGTCAGTTGTTTTAGCGTAAACGCGTAATAGACAGACGGAGGTACTTTCGCATTTATAATTAAGCTTTTTACGAATTCAAAAGCGACATGCCGAAAACGAACAGTTGGGGCAGAAACGACAACATAATGACACTGCAGTGGTCTCTGCGAATTGTCGAAAAAAAATCGGATAGTTTCAATTTAGTTCGGTTCTTTGCGACATAATATCAAAATTTACTGAGCGAAATTCCCTTTCCGTTTGGAACTATATTATTATGTTCATTTGGGGGAAGCGTCGTTTATTCTCACAACATG
This sequence comes from Pyrrhia umbra, assembly GCA_963891755.1. Classification (NCBI taxonomy): domain Eukaryota; kingdom Metazoa; phylum Arthropoda; class Insecta; order Lepidoptera; family Noctuidae; genus Pyrrhia; species Pyrrhia umbra. The sequence continues at coordinate 3,928,035 of OY982934.1, read as the reverse complement.
TGTCTTTTCATATACTCTTACGTGCTTCGTTGGCTATCTATGGCAGTCGGAAGTCAAAATTCTGAATCTTCACTTCCGATAGGTCACTTTATGAAGTCCCCGGTAAGGAGCCAATATGTTATGGCTGCTAGCATTAACATATTAGATTTTACATCGAGAAAGCAATCAAGTCAAATGTTTGAGTCCCAAAGTTCCCAAAATAATGTTATAACGTTACCTATTGCTTTTTTCTCCATATATCTATATTATCATATATTCTTCATCATCATGAAGCCATGCTAAAGAAACAGTAAAGGACGGAAAATTGTGATAGGCCAATCGGCCTGTGAGTCACCGCAAACTGCACTGCAACTTCTCCGAATCCTCGTAATATAAGCACAATTTAAAGTGCTCTCGTGCTTAGATCGCAGACTTGATGTCTTAAATAAAAACACAGATTCGTATCACCGCGGAGTCGAATGTCCAACGTTAAACCCACGCGAGTCCTATGACACAGTTTCGGGCGAATCGACTACTAGTGTTTCAACTTTTGAAGGCCTGACGGCGACTCACGCCTGACGGTTGACCCGCCAGGAATGTACCACTTTTAGGACAATGACTCTTGACCTACACTCGAATTAGTCTCGTACGGTGAACGGCAGGAATATGTGGATTTATGGTGTTAATACTCCTACTACTATGTTAATGACTTTTACGAGAATTTCGTAGTTGTTGGCTTAACGTGGTTCAGGTCAGTGCGCATTGTATTTGAAACTTCACGCCCATATTGTTCTTGTTCCGAGAAAATGATCGTTTGCAAATTCTGGTGAAGTATTTTCTTTTCTCTTTCAGAACATGAATTTGAATTTCTATTTGATCTTAATTCGAAACGGGATTAGGGATATCTAGCATAATGTAGATTTTAGACGAATGTAATTTTGTAAGCTTAAATAATTTTCCTTCACTTCGCAGAATAAAGAAACGCAACATAAAGTAATGTTCTTTATCGTCGTCAACTGACAGGCTTGCATTTCTAACAAGTATTCTTATTGACAATTGCTACTCTCGTTATCGTCGTCAACTGATTTGCATTTCTAACGAGTATTTTATTTAACAATGCATTACTCATCAAGATTATTACTATTTCTGTTAGAAAATATATTTTACAGTAATCCCAGCCTATCTATCCTGAACAGATCATCCCTCATCCCATCGATCGACGATGAATTCTTTTTGTGTAGTCAGTTTTAACAATGTGTCTGTAATTATCCACTCAATAGTTTAGACCATTTATATATATATATAGATGTTAAATATTAATTTCAAAGTCCATAGTCTACGTTTGCATTATCACGTGAATTTATTGTATAATCCACTAATTAATAGCTTTCATGTCCACATTACTCTAGTCTATCTCATAGCAAACACAAGATAACGACAACTAAATAAACAGATATAGAGATTTGTAGTCATGGCGGAATTTACAAGATTGGTCTTTGGATAGGGACAGGTTATTACATAGCTGTCATCTGATGCAGCCATTTGGGTTAATATTGAATAAGAATGAGGGAAAACACAGGCTGTTGGCTTAGTACCAATTGGATCTACCCGCATCAGTCATGAGGGCAACTAAGGAAGAATCTGCGTTTCTGATTGCTTTTTATTAGTGGTTCCTATCACAAAAATGGTAAATTTCACTAAGATTTTTCATTCTATGCAATTGTCATCCAAGTTTAGAACACTGTTAGGTGTATGATTCTTATAAAATGTGATTCTCACTCAGTCTGAAATGTTATTAATTACGTCAATCGAGCATCCCAAGAACATTCAAGTGACCTTTCTTCAAATGCTTCCTCTTCATAAGTATCTACAAAAATTAAACAGAGGACACATCTTCGTATACATAAGTATTACAAATTACAAAGATAGGAATATTTTTGTTACTTCCACATTCATTATTTGCTTACCTGTCTATCACGAGTGCTCGAGTTGTAGTTGATACTGTCTCACTCGTCAAATTTATAGCCTAACTGTGCTAACATTTACTAGTAAAACATTGAACGGTTGCTAAAAAAGTTCCGACTTTTCCTCTTGGACAACAATGATCTGTATAATTTATCATTCCGCTCCTGCGTGCGTAGCAACTGTTAATAAACAAACACTTTCATTATTTAGCGGATGGCTAGAAACGGACCATAATCTTGCTTTATTGCAGAATATTTTCTAACAAAATGATGATTGTACACGAACTTCTAATTAATTAATACAAAGAAGCAGACTTCACTCGGAATAATTAGCCATATTTTGTGGAATCAACAGCGTATTACAAGAAAAATGTGACAAAGAAATATTTTGCATAATGCTTCGCAATCGAATGTTAAATAAGGTGCCGATCGGGTTATCGAGTGGCAATAAAAACATGTTTGGGTAATAAACGATCGAGTGCAAGGAACGTGAACAGAAGACATACTTGTAAACAGGCACAAGGAGTACTATCACTATATCACTTAATAAACAGAAGTAGTCTTTGCTGTCACCAAAAACTAACATTATGGAGCAGACAATAAAAGCTTTTTGCTAATTAAATAGGGGCAATAATATTGTAAGGCAAGGCTTAGTATATTTGTTAAAAGTATTAATGTTCAAACAGAGGCAATGCTGGTCAAATCAAGAAAGAAAATAAACACCATATATTTTCGATATTTTCAAGAGGATATGGAAGGAATTGAACCACTTCTGCGATTTCAATCTTGTACCATCAAGTTGTAGCCATGTAGTTGGAGATCTTAGATAACCGTGCTTCATCCTTGCCTCACTTGGCATGATATCGCTCAGTGGCCCTTCTATAGCTATCCATAATGCGATCAAAAGTACTCAATGCGCGCGCCATAGACCCGGCCACTGTGACGGACAAATGGACGACATTTCCGCAGTTCAACAAGGACTTGTACTTTAATCAACCATAAAACTGTCCTTCGTGTGCAGTTTCCTTCACACATATACGTACTAGCAATTTATGAAAATAAGCTCGGCATCTCTTGAAATTCTGGACAGCTAGAAACTTCAACGTACCTCTAGTATTTTCGTCGAATGGAAAAGCCATCACATCATTTCTGTTCAGGGACTCTTAAAGCCTTGTTTTGAAATTTGAGTGCTCCTGCATTAACAAGTAGTGTGTGCCCATGTAAAATGTCTTACTTAGGTCGCCACAAAATCGGCGTGATCAAGCATGATACCCTTCTTGTGGCCGCCACAATCTTAGCGATAACGTCCAGACACCTTTTGTTTGCAATTTTTGAGCATTCGGCGGCATCGTGGTCGTGGCGGGAGGGTTCGCCGCTCGCGGCACTCGCGCTCTCAGTCGGCCGCACCACGCCGCCACGGCTCCCGCGCTCTCACGTACTCGGTCGCGGCTCACGGACCTGTGATCCACTTTGCGCGATACTGTCCGCGAACCATTTCCGTACATACTTACTTCAATAATTCATAATTAACGAGTCTTAGATAGCATCGTAATACTACGCCATCAAATTTAACCAGCTTCACGTGTACGAATTTTGCAACGCGAATTCGCGCGTCGATTCTGAAGAAGGTTGCCGCACCAAAACATCGTCGGTTGCAACATTTTACACAACTTTTTGGATATAATCTACTAAATATATCAAGAACTTGAAAGGCTCCAGTAACTTATAGTCTGTCGGATTAATCGTCTTGAATTACTGTTGCAACAGAGCGGAGTACAAGGCTGCTCGTGAGAAAACTTTTGAACAATATTTGATGTTTAGTGATGTGTTAAAACTAGCGTGAAACAATGTTGTCGATGGACTCTTTGTGGTGTGGCTCGGAGAGTGAGTTGTCAACGTTGAGACTGTGCAAAAGTACGGCCGACAGACCGGAGTACCGGCTAACGAGGCGAAAGCCGTCCAAAAGTCTGATCCCGCAAGCCTTGCTGCACGCCCCGGAGCCGCAGCCCCGGACACACCGGCGACGAAGGTCTGGTACTTGGCCGTAAGTGTATACCAAACGTTGGCATACCCACGTGCTGTTTCTTATATGATTATTTCGGCCAACTTCCCTTATCAACTCTCCTAAAACACAATTATCAATATTTTTGATAATAATGTAGGAAGGTAACGTACGTGTCGATAACCAAAATAAACAATTAGCTTAATAAAATTTTTATCATTCTCAGCGAGAATCAGTATGACTGCAGAAGCATGTAGCAAGTAAATGACCCAATTAGCTCAGGTGTCGTGTCCGACGTATTAGACTGTGATTGAAATTGCAATGCCACACAATTATATGCCTCAACATATCGTGTACACGATTGTTTTAATGTTTTCATATTTTATTGCCAGTTGCAACGTTGACTAAAATTCAGTCGCTGATAATGTTAAAAAAGGTCGTTTCTCTTCTGCATTAGTTTCTTTTTTCACAATTTCTCTTACAGGATTAATATACATTGTTCGTTACATAAATATGGAGACAGGACTGTTAGAATAGCGTCCAAACATCGTTTGTGCTACTATCGTTCTCATATTTTCTAGGCAATTATAATAGTCCATATCGAATGCCGTTACATTCTAGACTCTGGGCCAACACGATTGGAGCAACGTTCCAGAAATAGCTGTTAAACATGTCTTTCAATGCAGCATGTGCAAGTATATGTCACACAAACTAATATTACACTCATATTGACCAATATTTGCGGTGATTTAAAGACCTTTCTCTTTTACGAAAAACAATATCAAGTAAATGCAGTTTCCGCAGACTAACCGCCGTCTCTGTAGGTAGATGTTCTATGGTTTCACTTGGTACCTTATGTCTTTACATCCGTTCCGACCCAGATAGCAGTTGATGCGTTGCGGCTTCAACCTTCGGTAACTTGGTCATTCCGAGTACTATTTCAAATTATTATTTGCAATGTTATGGTAAATAGAAGCGAGCATTATTAAAATTGTTGGGATGATTTAAAGCTCTTTGTATGCACTGCGACCTAGTTTTCCTTATTTTAAATATTGAGGATAACACTAAACTTGATTTTAATTAGCCTGAAAACATAAATATTAAACTACAACCTATTCAACAAGCTTCCATATTCACCACTCGAACAGTAAAAGGGGTAGAAACAATGGTCATGAGTAATCGCAGAGCAAAAAAAGGCCACACATTTACATACCCAATGCAAATCTTCAGTTTTGGACTGCATTTTTGCTACCTGACGTCATAATGCACCAAGAAGGCTACGCATAAATGCTAATTATAGGCAGCAGAACCATTAAGTTAGCACCGGCCGAGGTCATCACTTGTAGAAAGTCGATCCTGTTTCAAACAGGCTTTCCCGGTCAGATATGTACAGGGAAATACAACTTCATTAAGAAGAACGTTAACGACCATCAATGCGTTTTCGATAATAATATTTAAAACTGTTATGTCATTAACCAGTCGAAGAATGTTAATGATTTTTTTGCAAATTGTGTTGGTGGACTCGGCTTGTTGAACCAAGTGTTCATTTACATAATTAAGATATACTGTTCGCTTCACTGCTTCTGTGTTTTCTTTGAATCCAATTGCTATTAGCACTTTCGCTGCATGTTTTAGTGAAAACAGGCAACCGTAATCAATTGAATTTCAATATGCTTCATTTTGTTTTCTATTAAGTATTTCTTCATTCTGTAGATTAAATTATGAATGGAAGTATAATATAAGTAGGGAAATCCTACATGCGCTCACATATCAGTTTAGCGTCCGTTAGTTGAGCAATGTTTGCTTTCCTGTAGTAAGCAAAGTTTCATATCCGTGGCTGTAGCCAACTCGGGGTGTAGGGCTGCGATTTTTGAGGAAAAAAAGGAGAAGGCACGATCCGAAAACCAAATTTTATTTAATCCGTCAAAAACGTCAAAAAAAAACAATATTTTCTTCTTTTACAAAAACTATTCTAAAATTAAACTGCTGTTCTGTCGCCTACACTCTCCACCCTAGTGCTGCCCTGGCAGCACTCATCCTCATTGGGAATCCTGGCGACACGAGCTACAGATCTTCTCAGGGTGCCAGTGGCTGTCCGTACACTTACTACACGTACTTGTCCATCCCTGCCTGGGAACACGTCTTGAACGATGCCTTTCGGCCATACTCCCCTGGGGGCGTCAGGATCAATAATAAAAACTAAATCACCCTTACCTAGAGGCCGTTGCTGCTCGACGTTCCATTTTTTGCGTGGAATCATTTCAGGCAATACCTCACGCAGCCACCGCTTCCAAAACATGTCAGCTAGAGCCTGTGACATGCGCCACTGCTTCCTGAGGTATAAATCAGAGTCGTCGAATATGCCAAGTATAGGTAAGTTGGAAGATGTCCCAATAAGAAAATGATTTGGAGTTAACGACTCTTGGCTTCCGACCTCAACTGACACATGACTCAAAGGCCTACCATTTACAATACTTTCGACCTCTGCTAAGAGTGTATTAAGGACCTCATCTCTGGGCGCGCGTTCCTTAAGAATAACACCTAAAGTAGTCTTAACGCTTCTTATCAAACGTTCCCACGCTCCACCCCAATGAGGGCTCGCGGGAGGTATGAAGGTCCATTGGGTTCCGTAGTTACTGGCGGTACCTATGAGAGTATCCTGGTCTAGATCGCAAATCGACTTGCGAATCTCCGCGTCGGCTCCACGCAAATTCGTACCATTATCAGAGTACAAGAATCCAGGCCAGCCTCGCCTGGACGCCATACGTCTCAGAGCCATCAATAAGGAATCTGTCGTCAGAGATTGTACTACCTCAATATGGATTGCTCTCACTGTCAAACACGTGAAAAGAACACCGTATCTTTTTTCGCGGCGCCTACACACGGAAACCTCCATTGGTCCAAAACGGTCTACACCACAGTGTGTGAAGGGCCTTAAATGATGTGCCATGCGTCCACTAGGTAAGTTTCCCATTTTAGGAATCTCTGGCTTCGATTTTCTTATTTTACAAAACATACATTTTAAAGCTACATATTTTACAGTAGATCTTAATTTTAAAATCCAAAACTTTTGTTTTATTTCATTGACCACCATTTCTTGACTACCATGGCACGCCTTAACGTGGTGATGCCTAACTATCAACTGCGCAATTTTATTTTTACCATCTAGTATTGCGGGATGCTTCGCATCAAAAGAGACATCGGCGACGACCTGAATACGTCCCTGTACACGAAGAATACCGTGTTCATCAAGAAACGGCGACAACGTAAGTAACCTACTAGTTTTCTTTACACTACAATTGTTTTTAATTTCAGTCAAGTCTTCAGCAAAAGACTGAGCTTGTGAATACTTTATTAACAAATTTTCAGCGCGGGCCATCATCTCACAATCACTGGTAAGTACCCTACGCCTACATTTATCTATAAACTTCAACATGGAAACAGTACTTCTAACTAAACGTAACCACGAAGAAAATCTACCTGGATCCGGTAAAGGTAAAGTATTTTCCACTATTTGTAAAATATATACACATTCTGCATCATAACACTCTTTTCCAGAATTGTTGGTCAACGCTATATCAGCTGGCCACAACGCTTCATCACAGTACAAAAATTGCGGGCCAGTAAACCATTCCTTTTGGAACACTGACGCGTCGTACGACTCCCTAGTGGCTATGTCTGCTACGTTCAATGACGTAGGTATGTACCGCCATTCGTGGACACTCGACAACTCGTCAATTTCGCCTAAGCGATGAGCAACAAACACTTTATAATCGCGCTTATTATTTCGTATCCACTGCAGTACTGTGGTGGAATCGCACCAAAACCTGCGACGAGCTATCTTAATTCTATGTTCTTTCTGAATGGAATCTGCTAACCTAGCTGCCATCAAAGCTGCCTGCAATTCAAGTCTAGGCACGGTCACGGCCTTCACAGGTGCTACACGACACTTACTCGACACGAACGCAATTCTAACCTCACCATTTACCAACCAACGCCAATAAGCAACGCAACACATAGCTTGTTTAGACGCGTCACTAAACAGGTGCAACTCTAAGTTGTAATAGCTATCGCTATCCGCGCCTATCGCCCGGGAGTCAGCAGCGGTCGCGGTGTCGCGAGTCACGGTCGCGCTCGCAACATCACTGTGTACCGGCGCATTTTGGTAACATCTAGGTATGCGAATATTAGCTATTGACTTTAAAACTCTTAACCAATTTAACCACTTAACATAAATCTCATCTGTGACTTTATCGTCCCACCTAATATTAGACTTCCACGTTTCCTGAAGTAATATCTTACCATTAATAGTAAATGGTGAAAGAAACCCATATACATCGAACAGTGACATTATAACCTGTAGTAGCTCACGTTTTGTGGGGCATTTAGTACCGTTTATGATATCAGTTGGAATACGTTTAAATGACGTAGCAAACCCTAGCATGTCACTGTCTGGATACCAGATGAGTCCGAGGGCGCGCTCACCCTCATGGCGCGCTGCTAGCTGCACGGCAGCGGCTGAGGAAGCTAGCAACTCCTGGGGCAGGCTATCTAACACGGTCGCACTATTACTGAGCCAGTTACGTATCATTAACCCCCCTTGGTTATGAATGTGTATAATATCGCGAGCTAACTCAACACAAACTTGTACGCTGGGCTGACTATCGATATAGTCGTCCATATAATGTTGACTGCAAATAGCTCGAACAGCTTCGGGCTTAGAAGACTCAAAACGTTCAGCATTTATATTTTTAACAAACTGAGCTATAAAAGGCGAACAATTTGCTCCAAAAATTAATGAAGTCATTTTATAAACTTTAATAGAAGAATTTAATTCATCGCGCCATAAAAATCGCAATGAATCTTGGTCCTCTGGTAGGATCTTTACTCTTAAAAACATATCCTTAATGTCACCGATTACCGCGATTTTATGTTCACGAAACCTATACATAATACCCAACAAAGACATAAGTAGGTCTGGACCTTTTAACAAATAATCATTTAGTGATAAACCTTTTGTTTTAGCGGCAGCGTCAAATACCAAACGTAAGTTCTTTTTGTTCGGGTTATCGACCCCAAAATGAGGTAAGTACCAAAGTTTTGTATTATCGCAACTTTCAGAAGTCTCTTCCGCGAAATCGTTTTCAAACAAATGTTTTATGCGATCTCGATACCTCTGTGCATACTCCGCATTCATACTCATCCTTCGTTCGACACCTTTCAGTCTCACCAAAGCATTAGGCCTAGAATCAGGTAATTTGCAGTTAAGGTCGCGCCAAGGAAGCCCAACATGCCATCTGTCGTTAATTAAAACGGCTGTTCGTTTCAGATGCTCCAGTGCCTGAAGATCATCGGCATTCTGACGTGGCTTACCTAGTATACCCAACGACTCGATGGTAAAAGATTTACGTACCTCTTCTTCCAGCTGTTGCAGCGATAGTTCATCGACCTCAGGAGTCGGCCGGTCATCGTCCTGGACCAGGAGTGAGCAGTGGTGCAGCGATGACGTCACAGGCACCCTACCGTGGATGCACCATCCCAAAGGGGTGAGTGTTGCACAGGGTTCATTGACCTTCCCTACTCTGGTTTCCAATGATAACAATAAATGACAATTATCTTGCCCTAGAAGGATTTCAGGTTTCACATTTTCATAACGCTGGGCAAAATCTAAATTACATAAATGATTATAGTTACTACAGTTGACATAAGGTTGTTTAGGTAAGTTAAGCTCGTTGATACTACGCGCAACTAACGAGTATTTTTTATTATTGTAGGTTGACATATCGAGATGTACTAATTCAGTATGACACTCGAGTTTGGTGTCCCACGCACCGTTTACGGTTAACGTTTGCCTACGACCGCGCAATCCTAATCGTGACGTTAATTCCGCACTGATAAGACTGACTGTGGACCCGTCGTCCAACAACGCATATGTACTGATAACACCGCTTGGTCCATGCAGATTTACGCGTACGACTTTCAGCATCGCCTTGCAGTCGGACTTCACGTAGTTGACGCTCTCAGCTGCTTGCGGGTGGGACGCGGGCGCCGGCTGATCTTGACCCTGTGTGACCGTACGCTCGATGGAGTTGCGCGTGTCGCTGTTATCTCGTTCTCGCGTACTGTTGTCAGTTGCTAATTTCTTCTTGTAGTGCAGTAAGCGATGGTGTGGTAGCCCACACTTATCAACGTCGCAGGCTGCGGCCGGACAAGTGTTACGGTCGTGTTTCACTATAAGACACTTATAACATAATCTGTATTGTTTTACATACCGCCAACGATCTTTGCATAATGCTTTCGCAAACTTCTTACAATCTGTTATCTTATGGTTTGTTGTGCGGCAGTAGCGACATTTATCACTCTCGTCGTTATTCAATAAAAGTGAGTGCTCGGAAAGCCTTTTGTGTTTGCTATTATCAAACTTGTGTGTCAACAACGCTAGTGAGTTTGCTTTTAGAGCTTCGTCATGCAAGAAATCAGACAATGTGTGCAAATTAGGACGCTTACCTTTCAGTGTCAGCTGGTTACTGTAATCGGCCCATTTGGATAGTAAAATAGTAGGAAGTTTAGCCAGCACACATGTAATCACATCAGCCGCTAACAAATACTCCTCACGACCGATAACACTGACTGCTGTCACATAGTTTTGCACTCTCACTGAGAAACTCACGATTTCTTTAAAATACTCATGTGACACTGGTGGAAGTTTCTTGATGTCCGTCATTATTCTTGCCAGAATAACGTCGGGATTGCCGAACTGCAGCTCTAGTGTAGAAATTACCATCTCGGGCGACGTTGCACCGATGAGCAGGGCTGCGACGGCTTCACGAGCGGGACCTTGCAGGCATTTTCGCAAGCGCCATAAGTTCTCCTTCGGAGAGAAGTTACACACATGTGTAGACTCGCTATATGCCTGTTTGAACTGCAACCATTCCATGGGGTCCCCGGCGAACTTAGGTAAGTCACGCGGAGTGCAGAGGCGGCTCAACAAATGCTCGTTACATGTTAGTCCGGTCTTGTTGGCTGTCAAGTTTTGCAGAGCGGCAGCTAATAGTTGAACCGTCCCGTTGGTGCCGGCGATATTCGTCGGCGGACACGGCTCGCCCGTGATCTGACCATAATTGTGGGCGGGCTGTGTTTCCGGCTCAATGTGTCTGTTGTGCTCCAACCAATTATTTACTTGACTGTTGGTGTTTTCAGATCGCACGCTACCTTCACGTTCATCATCGATCTCGGCGAGTTGCAATGCACGCTTTTTGTCTATAAGCTCCAACTGTATCCGGGCTTTCGCCTCGGCTGCTTCTAGCTCCACCTTTGCTCTGCGTGCTGAAGACGATGACATAGATCGCCGAGATTGTGATCGCGATACGGATGGGGCGGCGGGGGCGGCGCCACCAATTGCGGCCGCTGTGACCGCCGCGGCGGCCTCCGTGACCACTACATCGCCTCCTTCTGTTTCCATTTTATCAGCCATGTCGCGTTGCCTTCGGGCTACACTCCGAGTTTTCACACCGGGAGGCGTGTGGAACATTTGGATCTTGGTTCTTGACGATCCGGCTCGAGTGGACCAGCTTTGTAGCCAACTCGGGGTGTAGGGCTGCGATTTTTGAGGAAAAAAAGGAGAAGGCACGATCCGAAAACCAAATTTTATTTAATCCGTCAAAAACGTCAAAAAAAAACAATATTTTCTTCTTTTACAAAAACTATTCTAAAATTAAACTGCTGTTCTGTCGCCTACAGTGGCTATGCAACGATCGCGTAATCGCACTAAATCCACTCTGCTACGCCATTGTTACTTTACGTAAGTTGATGTTTGTTTATTTTATAGTAATTTTATTGTGTATGTCATCAATGAATTGATTAGGTCATGGAGGAAGAATTAGTATACAAAGATTATTATTGAATAGGCTGCTACGAAGGATGAAACTTACTTTGCCTATTAATACTACCCTAGCTAGCTCATTATTACCACTAACTGAATTCCCATCAACTTCCTGTAGGACATAATAAAAATTACAGATAGTTTTAAAATTTTATCATCACGGTTCTTTAACATACTTTAAATTGGTTTCTCACGCAGCAATTGTCAATCAGCTATCATCGTATAATTCGTATATCAGTTGCAAGTACATACTTCTACATGAATCTAATCATTTACATTAACTGTTATGTCATGATGTGTCTTATCTCAGTCTGCTTCTTTATTTATCTTACTTAGACTCAGGTATAATTTCAAACACGGATCTAATATTCACGCACAAGAAATCGCAGCTCTCCTTGAATAACATACCCAAGGTAGATGAGCAAAAGAAAGTCAGAGAAACATTTTAAATGTGACAGGAGGTGGTGCAGATGAAGTTATGTTTTATTAAAAATCTTTACAGTGACCGAATTGTTGCGTCATATTCAGATCAAGCAATGAGCGGTATCGTAGGGCCCATCTCTATGATCTAATACTTGCAAATCATTACGACGTACGTGTTACTCTTAGATATTTAAATATAGACAAAACACGATCAGTGTCATACTTTATACATGCAAGCTTACGTGTGTCCATCATGAGTAAACTAACACGATTCAAATTCAATTCTTACGAAACCCTTAGTACAAATATTAAAACAAAAAGTATAATTTTCACTGGTCCTCGATACATATTAATAATTTATGGAGAGATGATGAAAATGCGTGAATGCAAATAATATACGCAAGATAGATATTGCCCATTTATCATTGAAAATCTAAACTGGCGTATAATTTATTCTATGTTAGTGTAACCGCAATTGCTTCCATAAAATTAAAATGAGTGTTATATGAGTGCGTTGCTATATATCTTTCGTACTTAATACCTTGTATGCAGAGTATATAACTATTTCGTAACGTACCTATTTGTTACGTAACCTTACGGCTTAGGCACCATCAGGGTGCGTTGAATGATAAACAGGCGTGTCAATATGGCTACCGTTCGCGTTGGACGCATAAGTGTTAGGCTAAGCAGGTCTAGTAACCTGTGTATACGAGTATATTGCTTAAATATCCTTCTCAGAGGTAAATTATGCCTATGGCCTGTGACAATCGAGGCAGTTGCCCAGTTACTTTCCTTCTGTTCCTTCCGTTGGTCCTTAAATCTTACTGCACATAGGCCATTGTGATACGATACGACAAAAAGAGCTACCAATAATAACCTGCTCAATGACTTCGAAGACCAAATTTTTTAACTTGATGCTAGACCTAAGTAATACTTATCCAAAGACGTAACAGCAACAAATCTTAATAGAGAAGTAAATAATGACATATAAATGACACAATAAGTGTTAGAACAAGCGTATTTGCATCTCCTAACGTATATGCGTGGGCGATAAGGATGTGATTCACTGTTACCTTTAATTACACCTCACCACAGGTCATATTATAAATCGTACAATTAGTTGGATAATTTCCGGCCTTTTATAGATTTGAACCAAGTATTATTTTCAATAATATTATCCTTAACGTACCTAATTATATATTTTTCATTATAGTGTAGTATCTTCGATTCTTGATACACTTCTGCCTATGCCAGCTGCGTGCTTTTGTTTTAACTAGGCTGTACCCTATTCAGGTTCTACCTCTTCAATTGAAGTTTCCAGCTTCTGAAATTTTAATTCCAGTAGTAGCTTGAGAATCGGGGAACGCTTTGTCAGCAGAGCGTCGTGTTTCGCTTTGGAAAAAAATCTCGATGTATTGCTTATTTTATGTCTTTGACTAAAACAGTATTATGTAATATTATTCTATGAAGTCGTTTTTATACGACAGATAACATGAAATAATCATCTATCTGATCTCTTCTGACACCAATTAAGTGTTCACTTTTATAAAACTAAAGGACATCCATTATAATGAAGGAGTGCCTCAAGGCATTATGCTTGGTCCATCATGATATTTATACCTAAAGCATTAATATACTATATAATTGCGGATTAACCTACACTTTGCAATAATATTAGTACCTATCAATACCCGATATGATCAAATTAGAATTGAAGATTTCCTATAGACTTTGAGTGGCTTATGTGGTGAGTGTTGAATTTCTCATTTTAATTCAATTATGAGTGATTACTGATACCACGCGACTATACCCGTTAAGCCACCAATATTATTGTTGAAACTCGTCTAGCACCTAATCGATGCACTTAAGGCCATATGGAATCGATATCGATTATTCAATTTTCTTGTCGTACTCCTCCAATTTCGATACTGATGATAGGTAATCTGATTGCCTGACCTTAATTTCCTTGCTAGAAGTTTCCACAGCACATATCGAGTTTTACAATCGATAATAGCCGTGCAATTTTTATGTTGAATACAATTAGTTGTATATTACCAATTATTTGAATGATTATTCAACAGATTACAAAGTTCTGTAGAGGGGGAACTTAATTAAATATGTTTGTTCCTCTCTGAAAAATATTCGGAAGTCGAAAAAAGAAACTATTATTCGATTAGAATTAATCATAAAGTTCCAAATGTTGAAACTGTCTCTTTATTTTTTTAAGCAATTAAGATGGAAAATATGTTAAGCCAGTTGTTTTAGGATAAATTGGTTTTAGTCAATTGCTATTCTACGTTATTTTAATCCAGTCCATGCTCCACAGACCGTGACCACCTGAACAGGTATTTGTGTATATTAGCAAACTCTTTGTTTCAGTCTACAAGTTTTACTTTCACAAGAAATACAATTAACTTGCATATTTTTTCCAAGTCTAGCCTTTCTCATCCATTCACTTGCATTGTTATCATGGTAATTACTGCTAAATATCCTCCTTTCAAACGCTTTGGTTCATAAAAATTGCAATTATTTTCTTTTACCTTGTTATTCATCTTCATTAAATTATTATTTGATAGGAGGTTGAAGTTGCGGATAATGAGACCTAACAAGATGAATATTTGGTTACTCTCCAAAAGTATTTTTGTGGTTTTGGTCGTCCATACCTATCTTAACACTTCTAAAAGGACCAATGATGACACCGTAGAAATATAAAATCTGATTCTCTGATCATTTTTTAACATGGAAACCATTCAGCAATGTAGGTTGGTCTTCATATTTCCATGCTCATAGGTAGTACAGCAATTTCCTGATGTACAGAAGGTATTGTAGTCAGCAATTTATTCACGTCCGTTACATTTATGGTAGGTATCAATTTACTGTCATGTTCAGACTCAAGTAGATCATTTTATTGTTGTCTCAAAAGGACACCTGTCACACTCGTGGCTTGAATGCTTCAAGCAAATAATATGGTTTTTCCATGATGCAACATGAGGTAGGTAGGTATCAGTTATTGACATGGTACTATGAATTTTCATTAAATAAGTGTATATGGATTGGTAAGTTTGTTGGTAGATAGGTAGGTAGATATTATACAAATGACATCGCATAAAACCTGTTCTGAGTAAAACTGTTGAAGGATAGCTGCAATTAATTCTATAACATGACAAAAACTTTTTGCTATCTATAATATTAGAATAAAAAAATAACAAACCGTAGTGTGAACTGATTAAACTAAATTAAAATAATCACAAGATTGGACTCTATTCAGCCATGAATAACAAAAGTACGTTGGTAAAGCTAATGTGTTTATTGCTTTCGTCCACTACGGTCATGTTTACGTGGCGGTTGCCATAGCAAAACAACAGAATACCTATAACCTTTAGCTTTTTTTGTTTTATTCTGGTATGCTTTTCGATTGCCTTTTTACATCAGAACTTTTTTATTTAAGTTATACTCAGCAGTAAGCTTAAGCTAAAACACATGACACAAACTGTTGTATTGAGTACTAGCTTTCCGCCCGCGGCTTCGCCCACGTGGTATTTTTTTTACACCTTGGGTAACATTATTCAAGTTTTAGTAGGGATCCCTAATTATTTCTGGAAATAATAATAGCCAATGACACTTCGTAAAGATGTATCTTTCTAACGGTGAAAGAACTTTTCTGGTTGATTTTTTACACCTTGTATCCGAAAAACCCAAATATCTTACGGAACCCTATTTTTTTCCAAAATAAAATTTTGCCTATGTTACTCGTAGATAATGTAGCTTTCGAATGGTGAAAGAATTTTTAAAATCGGTCCAGTAGTTTTTGAGCCTATTCATTACAAACAAATAAAGTTTTCCTCTTTATAATATTAGTATAGATGAATGTGGATGGACGGAGGGTGAGGGGTAGACTAAAGAAGAGATGGATGGATTACATGAAGGATGATATAAATGAGAAGGGTATGTATGATAGTATGAGGGCTAACGAGAGAAAAATGGAAGTGTAATTTAGTGCCGAACCTAAATAGAACAGGGTAGGAAGAAGTTATTGAACCCCTACCTACCTGTTTGACTAATATTTCTACCACGTCGTGTCTTGGGCTGTTTAGTTCATAACACTAGCTTGATAAACAGCATCTATGGTCTGTATTACAGGACCTGACATAAAACTTATTACAGCACTACTGAAAATTAGAGTCATCCAATGAAAATGCTCTAATCTATGCTCAAAAGGCGGTGTCAATTGAGTTTCTTTGTAAAATACGGACCTAATTACAATGTAATAAGGACCTAAGATCGAAACTCAAAAATCTAAACTTCATGTCCATTCTCAGACTTCTCTGGGGTTTTTAAATAATTGTCATTCGGTTTTTCCCAATCTGATACCTAGGTGTTGATTTTTATTGAATTGGTCATTATATCTGAGTGTTTATTTTTAATTGGATTAGTTGGTTTTGCTTAAGTAATTAATTTTTGTGTTTCCCTTGCGATGTTTGTTGCGACAGCTTCTGCGATTTGATACATAGGCTGATACCTAGGTGTTACCATCTAACAATAAGGAGTCTAGAGCTTATATTAGCACCTCTGCTATAATGATGTCTACTCGTTATAAAATCTCGCAGGATAAAGTAAATTCTAATCAATGTTAAAACAAAAGTTGCAAGTTGTTGTTGAAAAACCACAATAAAGGTGATACTGTTTTTTAAGACTTCATCCTTTGTTACATATTGATAAAGAATTGTTTAATAAACAAAATGATAACACATCGTAAAAGTGTCATAGTTTATGAGTAAGGATCTTTAAAAAAAACATTGATAATGTGGGCATATACCATTATGTTATTATACCCTTGTGTTTTGTTTCTGTTTTGTTAACCCACTTCAAAAAGGAGGAGGTTCTCAATTCGATTGGTAAATATATTTTTTTATGTATGTACAACGATTACGCTTAGATTTATGATTTACGTGATTCTTCCTTAGTTTGACGCAGAATAGTTGCCATTTGGTCCCATAAAAAATTAACATAGTTTAGATTTTATTTGGATAGTTACATTTTTGTTTACGTGGACGATGTAATTTTAGTTTGTGTACGGCTTTTGTTAAGAGTTTTTTGTTGTAATGATTTTTATTGTTTATAGTTCTTAGGGATGTAGATTTAATAGTGTAAAGAGTTAGCCGTTAATCGTAATCAGCTCAACCCACAAGGGAAACTGGCACTCTAGTCGTTAAATATAATTCCTCATATTAATTACTTCCTTCTGATTCGATCATTTTTTTATAAGACGTGCTGATGCGATGACGCTGTCATGTCACCGCAAGTGGAAAGTGAAAGTCAGTATTCCGCCCAGTAACGTATCATAGGACTGAATGCCGGTCTTTTTACGCTAATATATGAACAATTTATTTGCAAAATAGATAATGATGATTAAATTTCGATAGATTCTTGTTAATTCATGCCTTGTGTTAGGCGCCAGATCGAAATGTAATCTTTGAAATATTATGTTTGAATATCACATAGATATCTCCTACGTAGGCTTGTGTTTTATTTTGTTTAAAAAGCCTATATCATTATTTCTGAATCTCATTACTAAGTATTATTTTTATCAGCAGGAAATTTGTTCTCGAAATTCTTGTTTTAGCAAACGAATCACGGTAATGAGAATTAAACCTTATCGTGCTTATTATTACTACTGTTGATTGCGTTACTACAAGTTTGCTTACAAAGGATAATTAATGATAGGATAGTTCATATAAATAGGTACTTACTTTGATGTGATTAGTGATATTTCGAACTTTATAGTCATGCAGATACATCAATGTAATCTGTCTTTATATCTAGCCCAACATTTGTTAATAGAACAATGTTTGTAGCACGGACCACTGTAAATCTAAACAAAGAATAAAGATTGGAGCTGGCGCCGTTATCTTTCATAGGAGCCATATGATGACCTCATGTTCTTGATACCACGTCATTGGAGCAGGAGATAACGGCACGTGGGTCGCACACCACGACCTCATCTAGACTGATGTGAACTAGACTCGTTTTGTCAATAAACGTATAAAGATACACACACAGTCATGCTGTGATTTATTTTATATGTAGAACACACTAATGTAGTACTGAGTTTAGATTTACTCATAAATACATATTTTCTTAAAGATCCTGTAGCTACAAAACAATATTTTTTATATCCATCTGTTTCGATCAAGCTATCTGAATCTGTTAATATAGTCCATCAAGAAGCACCAGTTCCTGATTACTGCGTGATTTTACTGGATTGAAATATTCACGATTTATAGATTAATTCACAGCATAACGATGGTCATAAAACTATAACGCAACATAGTAGTCCAAATCTTTCCGATTGGTCTTGCTTAGGTCCTTCATACGTTAAACAGATGTCATTAAGACCAGAATCAGGGGGCATCGCCTCAAACATGGATTCCAGTCATTGTCACTTAATCAGAGTATCTCCACAAGACATAGGTCTGTGCAACGACAACTGCGCTTCCAAGCTTCGAATTGGAATTCGTTCTGACACAAGGGTTTCCCCGTATCAGTAATTGTAATTAATCCTTTTGGCATAACAAGAAATATCCCTAGGTACGGCTACCAATTACTTCTTAACATCTTTGTACGTTTGTAGTAGCGTTATTCGTTATTCAATTGTTTAAGTTTAAGAAAGTTGAAGTCCATGTACTAAATCCTAATGTTTAAAGCATTCTGGTCAAGGATTTTACAATTGCAGTTGTGTTTGGATGCACGCTTATCAGCTCATTAATTTCCCTCAGCCACGCTTGGAGAATTCTTCGCATTCTTTTCTTAATTGTGTTGGTTTTTTGGTTTGCTACATGATCTAACTGATTTGGAGGAATTTTGGATTCTTTAGATCTTGTTTGTACTGTATAATTTAGTTTGTTATATCTGTTTCAAATATTTTTATCATTTTTCATTCTCTGTACGAATATGATTCCAATTACCTACTTCAAAAAGCTTTTAATGGTCTGTAATTTGCAAAACTTGATATGAGTGCCACCTGTCCTATGTTTTCTCTTATGACGTAACTTTAGGCACCCCTCTCACACCACGCCACTATAATCATTAAGGTGAGGTATTTCGATGATGAAACTAGTCGTAACGTCGCGCGATGTTCTATGTCGGTCAATGTTGCCATGTTGACACCTAACACGAGTGTACCGGCTCATAACAGCCTTGGCCGTAGTGCTATTGGCCAGGAAAATTATTTCCATAACCCACATACATGCCTTCGTGTTTACTGAAGATGAAGGACCGGTGTGACGTAATTTTTCTGTATTCTTCCGTTTTGATGTTTTATGATTTAGTTTTGAAAAGGAAAATTATCGTTATTGACGTCAATGCTGCCTTGCATAGATTGCAGGTATACGTTTGAATAGACAATCATCTACAATAGTAGCGTAAGTATTAAATGAAACTACAGTTTATTTTACGGTACGAATTACCACTGCATAATATATATACTTATAATATGTAGTACTTTTAGTAGTTTTACAACCGGTTGCATCAAAAAAATATGCGGTTACTTATACGTGAAATCGAAGAACTGTCTAATCTGTCAAAATGGAGGATAAAATTGAATAATTTTTGCTATTATTTTATGTTTTTGTCTAAATAAATATTTATGATATACTAGCTTCTGCCAGCGACTTCGTCCGCGTGGAATAGTGGTGCTCCGCTCCTATTGGTCTTAGCGTGATGATATATAGCTTATAGCCTTCCTCGATAAATGGACTATCTAACACTGAAATAATTATTTGAATCGAACCAGCGGTTCCTGAGATTAGCGCGTTTAAACAAATTGACAACATTTCCCTTCACTGCTCTGCTCCTATTGATTGTAGCGTGATGAAAAGTATACTATAACCATCTCAGGAGTATGAAAAATAATTGTACCAAGTTTCGTTAAAATCCGTCGAGTAGTTTTGGTTTCTATAGAGTTTATACAGACAGACAGTCAGACAGACAAAAATTTTACTGATTGCATTTTTGGCATCAGTATCGATCCCTAATCACCCCCTGATAGTTATTTTGGAAATATATTTCATGTACAGAATTGACCTCTCTACAGATTTATTATAAGTATAGAAGATGTGTGTTTACTTAATTATTAATAATATAAAAGTGTACACATTTGTATTGTAAATTCGGTGTATTATAATTTATATTGTAAAACAAATATGACAAATATATAAAGTTAAACTGTAATAGACAGGTGTATTGCTGGGAAGTTGTTCATCACTGCTTCTTCTTTCCAGCCATAACACTAGGAAGCAGTGAAGGGTGGGCATTTTGGGGTGCTGTCATAATGTATTTTGACTTGAAAAAGTGCTAATTGAATTAGCCTAATTTCAATAAACGTTTTTGTTTTTTTTTTAATTTTGAATTTTATATCTGTCTATTGATAACATAAAAAATATTTAAAGTATACTAATTATTGAGATCATGTTTTGTTATATCTGTAAAAGTATACTTAAATGATAAAAAGTTTGGTGCAACGGGCTGTAAGGGAGATATCGTAGTCTTGTATTGTATCAGATTTTAAAGTTTTAATTATTTTTTTTTGGACCACTCGGTATGTTTTTCGATAAGGCAGATTAGGTGCTGAATTGTAAAAGAGGTTGTCATACCTATTGTAAATAGGTGTGTGTTTAAAAAAAATTAAAAGAGATGCGTGTGTGATAAAGACCCCCTATAAATCACAAAACTATTTTTGAAGTTACTTGTATTGTTTGTTAAATAATAAGATTTTAGCTGCAGTGCGGGTCAATTTACGAAGTCGGTCACGGGTCAGCTCAATGGTCAGCTGTGCTAGAATATCGGTCAATGTCGACCCGACACAGTTGCTGATTCATGCAGATCTCCATCGAATAATATGCTAAATAGCAATTTATATAAAATACTAGCTATTTCCCACGGTTTCGCCCGCTTCCCGACTGAACTACTTCATGCACCTGGATAAAAAGTGCGATAAGACTCTCGGTTCAGCATTAACCCGTGAAAAAGGTACAAACTCACTTTAGGGAGTTGGTAAAAATGCCACAAATCGCATTAAAAAATAATAATTATAAAGTGAAAAAAAAAAAGAAAAAAACTAATTTAAAATATTTATACTGTCTTGCTTTCCCTTACAAGCAAGACAGTATAAGCTTCTTGCATATCTATTATAAAATTGAGAGCAAGAACTTCATTCTTTTAAAAGTTTCTAGTACACTATGTTTCTTCAACCCGTTCATTTGTTTGTTTTGGGCAAACTAACTATTTGCATGGTCACATGTGCGATAGGAAATTACAATAAAATGGGGTTTTATATTTCTTATCGCGCCCTGATAGATCGAATAGATATCTGGATCAGTGGCTATCAGCATTAGTAAGCAATAAGATTGTTTAAAGTTTGCAACGCGAATGAACTCGAGACAGACGGTCGCTTCCGAGTGATAAGATCAGGTTTATGAGAACGGTTCGTGAACCGACGTTCACGATAATCGCGCGAACACGCCAAGGTCAGAACTGTCACTTGGGACGAGCAGAGCCTGCGCGTGGACTCCTGCGCAGCGCCAGTCGCCATCCGCGCACGCGCCTCTTCGCGCCCCACCACCGCGCGAATCGGCATCGTTCCACCGCGAACCATCAGAATTTAACATTCCAATGCCTCCATCCAGTAGAATTTTATAATTAACACTCAAATCATCCGGTATGAATGTGTTACTTCAGGTTTACAATAATGAACAGTTGACAATGTAAATAAATTGTTTGATAGTGAAGTGTTTTGTGTTAAAAATGTTGCGTCGCCAGTTCTCACACGAATCTGGTAAAACTGAACTTGTTAGGGCACGAGAGGAATATTTCGATCGCAGGTTTGTTTTAAATTAACAATGCAATTCATATCATTGATAAATAACCTGAAATTCTCAATTCTGGCAAAGGAACCGCTGATTTTTTATTTGTAGGATTCAACATAATCTGATAGCGATTTGTAATTAATTGGGAATTGGATATTATATTTGTTTAATTTAAGTATAAATTATAACATAATATCATTGAAAAGCAACATTCTTTATCGGATGCGGAAAATACACAAACAAAAATATAACATCTGTTAGCTGTCAGTGTGACAGTTTGTTATCAACCACTACCCACTTGTCTGTGATAGATCTTGATTATAATTCTATATCTTATTATTGATAATGTTATCAAGTGCCTATTTTTGAAACCAGTTTCAGTATGTTATTATAATATATATAGGTTACGCTCGTTTTTTACATGCGACTTTTTGTTGTAATATTTTTTGGTTATTTTATATTTATTAACTAATAATTTTAATTCAAAAATAACTTCTGTCTGTCTGTAATGTTGTTACGTTTCCACAGTTAATCCGATTTAGATGATGTTTTTTGCGGAGGTAGATGGAAACTAATTTTTATCCGACTGCCAGATGTTGTTTCTTAAGAATACGAGTAAAACTGCAGGAAACACCTAGTAATATTAAATACGCAATACTCAGTATGTAGTTTTTATCACTTTACAATTTAAATTGTCTATTCAACACTCGTGTCTAAAATTAAAACTTATCGACCTTTGAGCAGTAATTTTGCTTTAATTAAAAAAAAACATACTACGGGTTAAAGTTTATACTACAAGGAAATAGCATACTATAAAACAGTTGTTTATTTTAATAACAGTACTTCCATCCTGTTTTAAAAAAGGCCCTAGTTAACCGACAAGATAACGGTCCGATTAACTTAAAACAGCTGTTTACCATAAATTCAAACTTTTGATGGGCTACGACAACGAAACGTATTATTTGAATTTTTTTTTCCTGAAACGGTCGATTACCAAACCAAGGTTGAACTAGAAGTGGGTAACACGAAATTTCCAGCTTTTTGGTTAAAAAACCTTTTCGGTTAACGGACCGATTACGAAACCAACAGTTGGTAAACTCCTTAGCGTGTGCGCTGCAGGTTGTACCAACATAACAAACCCTAGTGCCTGAGACTTTTCTCAATTCCACCTTACGGCCTTTGACATGGAATTGTAACAGCGACTGCTATCAAGATAGCAGCCGGGGACGACGGCTTATCGTGCCCTCCCAGGCACGGTATAATACCTAGCTCGACGAGCCAGCCCGCGAGCTGAGCTTTAAAGTTCCCGATTATAATAATCATATATACTTATTCTGATCCAGCGTCCTAAGCCCCTTGCCGTCCTCCCCCAGCGACGCCCTAAGCCGAGGCCCGTACCCTACTAGAGGGTGCCCTTAGCGTGTAGTCGCTTAGTTTTGTAAGTTAAGCCCTGGCTGGAGGCCCTAAATTCATTTAAGGCACTTCACAGGCAAATCCGGTTAAGCAGTCGACAACCTTCTAGGTTGACCTGCGAGATGCCATACAAAAAAAAAGCACAGTATAATACCACTAACTTCCTGACTCCGGGCTGCTTTAAGACATACTCCAAAATCCACAAACCCGAGACACCGTTACAGCAGTCGCGTTATGGGATCACTAGACTGTTATACTGATCGATATTGCTATTGAGCTCGAAACAGTTTTGGTCATTGGTCACCTGATGGACTGGTTTTCCCCTAAACAAGGAAGAAAGAACAAAATCAATAACATGCTAAAATTTTGTAGTTAGATGTTAACTAAACTAAACACGCAAGTGAGTTTATTTGTTAAGCTTCCACGGCTGAAACTATGTAGATAAAATTCGGCATGGGAATAGCTCGAAGGAAGGTTGGGGAAGTTTATAGGATTTCTGTTTGGGAACGTCAAATTGGTTTCCTCAGAGCGCGGGGAAAACCGCGGGAAATCCAGTCGGCGTAATTACACAATAAAATTATGTCATTAGTGTATTTTCGTATAAAATATCCTATTGTATTTAGGGACAAAAATTACAGAATAGAATTACCACTTTTAAATTTAGAAACTGTAACTAACTAAACTAACTAACTGTAACTAACTGTAACTAACTAACTAAAAATACTACATTTAATTAAGGTAGATGACACAATGAGCGGTCTGAATTTTACCTCTTAATAATAGTTATAGTATAGATATATACTCTTCTACTCTTTAGATTG
This sequence comes from Pyrrhia umbra, assembly GCA_963891755.1. Classification (NCBI taxonomy): domain Eukaryota; kingdom Metazoa; phylum Arthropoda; class Insecta; order Lepidoptera; family Noctuidae; genus Pyrrhia; species Pyrrhia umbra. The sequence continues at coordinate 3,903,688 of OY982934.1, read as the reverse complement.
CTACAATTGAAGGTAAACAGGTACGCAAACAAATATTTCGTGTTACTTTTAGTGTTTTTAACACGCTTTTATTAGCTCGGGTTGTATGTATGTATGTATGTAACGGAATCTTTGAACCTAATTTTCACTGGTTTCTAGACGTCTGATCAACTTGGAACTTTGCACACGTGTTAAGGGCCGATGACAATAAAATAATCCGATAAAAAAAAACTAAAAAAACACGCCTTTATTGCTGACCGAACTAAAAAATGGAAAATAAATAATAGTTTAAAAAAACTAAAAAAACACGCTTTTACACCGAACTAAAAAGTAGAAAATATTTTTTAAATAATTCAATTCAGAGTAAAAAGCGTGGGGTGCTTGATATTTTAATTATTACACCTATTCTATTGGCAACCATTTATGAGAGGAGACTCATGAAAATATAGGAAAATGCACACCACGCTTTTTACTCTGAATTGAATTATTTAAAAATTATTTTCTACTTTTTAGTTCGGTGTAAAAGCGTGTTTTTTTAGTTTTTTTTAACTATTATTTATTTTCCATTTTTGTACATAAGGACCAATTTTGGTTAGCCGTGTCCTTCTATACTTATGTATTAATGTGTTAAAACAACGTACCTACAGCGTTTAACAACACGTCACTATTAACCAAAGTATTATGGAATTGGATATTAATGACATCCCTAACAATTAGATTTAATTAATGACGGTAATTCAATCGTGAATGATAGAAACACGTGTTTGTGTTGAGTTATATGATTTTATTATGGTCGTAAATAAATGTGGTGTTGTGTGTCAATCTGAACAGATCGTACTCGAAAGATCATAAAATTCGTAAGCTCTAAGTGCAGTACTCACAAGGTTGATGAGTCAATTTTTTTACCATCACAGATTCTGGCACCGCATCAGTAGTTTAAATTGTTAAATGCAAATACCGAAAAAAAATATGTTATCTTAGAAAATATTAACAAATAACACGTTATAGTAATTAATAGAACAATAACTTTTTCAATACATCCTTAAAAATAATTGTGATCACTAATAATTTTGTATTGCAATTTTTGTAACATAGTAATACTCTGACTATTCTGTTCTTGCATTATTCTTAGTACGGTCGTTTGAGTACTATTGTCCAATTATCACAGGTTTTTTATACTCATTATGTCAATTGCTGTGTAGATGCTATAAATGAGAACCGTGTACATGAATTACAATTTTTGCGTAATTTTTTATACAAACATGTTTTCCGAAGATATTTTCGTGCTGACTGTCATGTTTTTCTCATTAACAAACGTCATAAGGTTAATACTTAAGTTCTTATGCATAATGTTTTGTATTCATATAGTAATTTAAATTAAGTAGATACAGCGTGTTGTAAAAAAAACAACAATTTTCATTCAAGGTAAAACATACAAGTTTTTTGTTTTTTATTATTTTTATTATTGAATAACTATAGCATTCATTGCATCCTCAGAATGTTTACTAGGTAGATAGATACGATAACAAACTTTAAGGAAATTCCAATTATAACTGAATTAGCAAAAAAATATATAAAACATTGAACATTTTTAACACGTACTCAAACGGAAATAATATTCATACTTGTTAATTAATACTCAAAGTTAGATACGTTTGAGTGTCTTGAGATATTATTAGAATACAAGTGTTTACGTATTCGAGGGCTGTTGCATGCTTGATATCCATCAGGACCCAGGGCAAACCGATAGATGTCTGTTCAGACGTGAACCTACATTGTTCTCGTAAATGTATTAGGCACAAAATACCAACGCCAACTGCAGACAGATTAAATAATTAGTTACATTATTTTGTAATGTAGCATTTAATAATATTGTGTAATATGAATGAAAACTGTTACTTGCTTTGTTTATAGAGTTACGCTAATCATACCTCATTGCCAAATCGTTATCCTTAAGGTTACAATTTATACTATCAGTGATCTAGATGATATTTCAAAACAACGCAATCTAACAAATTATGACTTTCAATTTATTTAACTATCACTAAATATATTTTATATTTACATTCCTACTTGTTAAAAATACCTGGCTAAAATACAGAGCATTTAATAAAATAAAATTTAACGTTAAAAATTACCTTCTTTTTTATTCATTTCTTAAATAGACTACGTTGTTTTTAAAGTAGGTTTAAAAGAAAAAAACAGAAAAAAAAATAAACAGGTTTAAATAAAACATTTGAGCATAACAAACGAGAGCTACCTGTATGTGAATAAAAAGAATTAACATATTGTAGCATTACCACGCTTTGGGTTTGTGTACCTATATTTAGTTCGTTATTTCGACTCTGTGGTGACAAACGTTCTACTCATCAATGGAAACCTTATAGTACATACGTTCAGGTATTATTTCAGATGTAATTTTTTTTATTTACTTATTCACGTTAAACGTTTTGACTTACAGCAATGTGTGAACGATTTTTTTGGTGTTGTTGTTTTATTAATAACTATGTTTGAATATTTCCTGTTTACTAAATTTAATGTACTTTTTTGTGAACAACGTTATTCAATAATCATAAAAAAAACATAAATAAGTATTATATGAATAATTTTAAATTCATATTTTTTGTTTATTATATATTCTTTAAACCGATGACTACAAAAATACATATAACCGGTCGCATTCCTTTGCAAAAACCTACTGTGAGCTACATTAAGGTCGCACTGTTATTTCATTTTGTGTATCAAAAGACCATTGTTTATTTAAATAGTATGCAGTTGTATTTTATCATATAGGTAAATTCGTAATAATTTCAACTTATATCCTGTACTCCGAATTGTTATAAAATGTGTCATATTTTTTATATTCACTATTTATGTACCTACTTAATATCCCCTCTATCAGTCAAATAAGAAAGAAATATAAATAACTAGCGTTATCCCGAGGTTTCACTCTTGTCCTGAAGGAACTACTTTATATACCCAGATAATAAGTAGACCTATAACAGACAAACTCACTTTTGTATTTACAATATTAGTTAGGATTTCAATCAATCTACTATATTTTGTGTTATTATACTTTTCTGCATACTAAACCATTTCAGATTTAAAAAATATTTTTAATTGCCGCAAGATTTAAAAAGCATATTAAGCCATTAACTGCTCCAAATAAAGTTCAAGCCCTTCGTCGTAGATCGTCGCCTTTGAATGATGGATGTAATTAATAAATCATTGTGATATAATATTATAGATAAATACATACAAAACCTACAACCCTAAAAATATATAACGTTGATTATTTAAACATTTTCATATTGTTAACTTGACACTGGAGTTCGAATTTTCTAGATATATGTTTAGTTCCAATAATTTTGTCACGTTTATTCCATGTGTTACTTCAACGCACGTAACAAAAGCTTAAAGTCAAATACTACTTGCATAATGAATGATACTTAAAAATTGTAATTGTTTTACATGACGTTTGTTATTAGAATAAAGTAAGAACAGTTGAGAATACGTATAATAATATTATACACAGCACCTCCACAGTAACTAAATAAACACCGTGTCGCATAATACCCGCAAAAACCAAAATTTTGAAAATACTGGTTTATAACACAGCCAAATGCAAAATAGTCCTTATTTTATGGTCAGTAAGACTCACATTTTTGCGCGTCACTACGCCGGTTTTACCGTTATGAAAAGCAGCGATATCCCAAAGCTATTGTTGCAGTTCTGGGATATAACACGGTGTCTATAAAAAGACGATTTTTTATATCTAATACAAATAAAGTTACATTAAAAAAAACTTATTAAATCCAAAATCTAATAATATATTAATCAATAATTTTATTCATCATTTATATTGATCAACTTGTACTGCATATAAGACCAAAGAAGAAATCGCGTAAAATTCATTCTCTATTAAAATGGAGAATTTGAAAATAGTAAAATGAAACATCGTAATAAAACTACATTATCAATTAATCGATCAATTTAATGAGAACTTTCTAGAGCTGTAAATAAAGTAATAACAAAATGTTGGCGAGAAAACAATTCAGTTAAATTTCCCACGTCATCAGTGATACCCTGTTAACAATTCCAGATTATTCCAACTTATAATGTATACATATTATATGTAAAGTAGATTATATATTAAATTATCATACATGTATATTCACGGAGGAGCTCGTGGCCAAGTAACAGCCGCACGGTTCAACCGATCACAGGTTAAGCTGCGCTTGGCGCGGTCGGTCCGTGGATGGGTGACCATCTATGTCATATCGAGACTCCTCCGTGCCTCGGAAAGCACGTTAAGCTGTCGGTCCCGGTTGTCATTTGTAGATCTTTGACAGTCGTTACGGGTAGCCAGAAAGTCTGACAACAAGTCTTACCATGTGGTACCGTGTTACCCAGTACTGGGTTGTTGTTGTTGTTGAGGTCAGATAGGCAGTCGCTCCATGTAATACACTGGTACTCAGCTGCACCCGGTTTAGACTGGAATCCGACCCCAACATAGATGGGAAAAGGCTAGGCAGTTGATGATACATGTATATTCACGGCCTGCTTGTTACTTTACAGAAGGACGAGGTCCCTGAACGCACCGTCACCGATCCAGCAGTTTGGACCATGCGGAAGGATAATGAAAAACTCGGCCATGGTTATGTAAGTAATATAATACCTATATACTTATACACAACTATAACTTGATAAATTGATAATCGATCGCTAAATAATAATAAATTGATAAATAATCGATAAAATGATCGCTAATTGAGGAGCTCGATCGATCAAGCTTAAACTGCGTTCGCTCGGTCGGCCTGTGGATGGGAGACCATCTATATTATACCGAGACTCCCTGCCTTGGAAAGCACGCTAAGCCGTTCCTCTCGGCTGTCAATTGTGGAGACAGTCGTTACGGATAGTCAGATACCAGAAAGTCTGGCAACCAGTCTAGCTAAACAGTATCGTGATACCCAGTAACTGGGTAATAGAGCTATAGATAAGCAGTCGCTCCATGTAAAAGAGACTCTCAGCTGCATCCGATCAGACAGGAAGCCGATCCCAACTAAGTTAAAAAAAAAGTTTTTTTGCAAAAATAGAACACACTTCAAAAACACTTCAAAATAAAATAACTAAAACATCATTCTAGAAGTCGGTGGCGAAAATACACAAATAATACCTAATTAGAGACATCGATTTCTCACACACTCAAATTATGTTGACTGTTCTAGTTTAGGTTTTAAGCTCTAGAATTAAGTTTTTGTGAATGGATCGCAGAGCCTAGGTCCTACAACACAGGGAATCCTAGTGTAGGATCTAGGGCATAACCAATAATCTAAAATACTTTCTAGCAATAAACAAACAATTTCTACAACGATGTGTTTGTTACTTTTCATTTTGTAGTGTTTTTTTAAGAAAATATCCACGTTAAATACGGTAATCGTGTGGAGGACATACAAGTATTCGTAAACATCTTAAGGTTATTTTTGCAATTCTAATGCCTTTTTGTCCAGAATTTAAATTTTCATTATGAAAAAAGGCACTGCATTGGGCGCTCAGTGACGTGGATTTCTTACAATCAATATAGTTTATCAGTACAATGTTACTTATTGTATTTTACTTTACCTTCACAACAAATTACTTGATTATTTATTACTTCATTCACTACGGTTACACTTGATCCGTCAAGCAAGGCTGTTGATTTGGTTTATTTATTGTAAATAAAAGACGTAACTGAATCGCACATCAAAACACAATGTAAATTTTATCGTGTTTTGCAAAGGTATTCAAATTATGCCACGCGAAATATTTATACGACCTCATTAGTGTACGAATTAAAATAAAAATAGAGCGGAGGGTGGGAAGGGGGGACAGTGTGAAGGCTAACAGGGAGAAATAATAGAAAAACATACATACGCTTGACAAACATCACCCTCATTTGGCAGTCGGGTAGAAAAAAAAACATTACGCCTTCATCAAATTATATGAGACCACAGCAGAAAGCGGATCAAGAAATAATAATCACTTTAATCTTTTTGGGTAGAAAATTGAAATGAAGTAAAAAGTGGTCCTTTATGCTGAAATGTCAGCAAAAATCTGTACTTAAGGCGGCGATATACGACTTTGGCCCTTTTAAAGCTAATGAATACGCTTTAACGACTTGCTTTCATGATTTGAAAAGTATATATACTAAACTAGAGCATATGCTTGATAATTTTGTATAACGTTTTTTTTAATTATGTATTTATAACATTGTATAAAAAAATCATGAAGTCAGGTCTAACGCAGAAGAAAAACTGAGTTTTACATAGAATTTATCAAGCGGATTTTATTGAAACCTGTACCATTTTATAGAAAAGTTAATTATCTGTCTTTTTGTATACGTATATTTTTTTTAAATCGTACATTTACGTCAATTTTTGTGCTTTTGTCAAAACGTTGAGTTGAAATTACGGAGGGGCTCCACCGGGCGACGGGGGCAGTACGTCTGTGACCACTGTCACGGGTAGACGCTGTCACTCAGAGCGAGCACATTACGATGTAAATAAATTATTATATTTGTGATAAGATGACTGGTGAATTATAATTATTACATTGAAAAGGCACTACATGCGGATAAAATATTTTTTTGATGTGAATAACGTGTTTTCAAACCAAATCATCCATAATCTGTCATAATCTAAAATGTGTGTATCTAAATTTGGCAGGACAAATATATTTTGTTATTGACTTACTAAATAATTAAATGTACTTTAGGATTTAAATATGTATTTCTTTTAATACATTGCGTATTCAAAACGAGAATATTGCATACCTCATTTAAATTTTACATGTAGGTCGGAGATAATCGTCAAAATTAAAATTCTTTCATGTTATGTTACAATATTTCCTAATAGTTTGGAATTTATAGAAATAGTAGCTATAAGTCAGGGCATGGGATGATATCTTAGAACAAAACTTAATGGTTTGTAAATAAAACGGTTTATCCATGGGTAACAAGATGGCGCTATTCTAAATTATTACCAATGAAAATATTTTTCTAAACACGTGAATTTGGGTTCGAGTTTCTTTGCTACGAGACGAATTTGAAAAAAAATGCAGAATAAGATAAAAAAATAAGCTTACGCTATTAAAAGAGTATTGTAAAATGTATTGTATTGTCTGACTATTTTAGCTAGACCATTTTCCTATTTTGGATTGGTTACATTAGTTTTATTTTTAGGGTTCCGTAGTCCGACAAGGAACCCTTATAGTTTCGCAATGTCCGTCTGTCTGTCTGTTCGCGGCATAGCTCAGAGGCTCTTGGTACTAGAAAGCTGAAATTTAGTATAGATATGTGTATTGATCACGCCGAAAAAGTGGTAAAAATGAATAAAAAAAAAAAAATAGTGGAGCTCCCGAATACGTGAAATGAGGATGAATATTTTTTTTGTTGCGTAACCCTTCATGTAGGGTATCGTTAGATAGGTCTTTCAAAAATAAAAAAAACTAACTTTTGAAAACTATCACGGCTAAGTAGGCTTCACCGGTTACAGAGTTATAGTTGACTAACTAAGACCTACTACGGAACCCTACTGCGCGTGGCCCGACACGAACTTGGCCGGTTTTTTACTGGTAACATTGGGTAGTGATGCTTTACATAGCAACCATTTTCGAAGTTTAGTAAAAACGCCAAGTAACCAGTCACATATGATATACATATTAATCTATTAGTCAAGGTATCTAATGTGGGATAATATTATATACACACAATCTAAAAGATAAGACGAAGCATAGTGTTTTAGAAATGAAGGTCCTACTTCACTATGCCACTCTTATGTTTTATTTTCAACACCAAATAGTATCCGACAGAACGTCGATTTTTGGCTAGGCCTAAGCCGATTAATAGGCAATCGCTCAATTCTTTGGCTAAAGCCCTGATAAATAAAAAGGACTTGATCTTCTTTCATTTTTGGTCCAGAAGTCAAAGACAGAAGAACTGAAAATGAAAAAAGAAGATATATTTAAATAGTATATTTAAGGTTCCGAACCAAAATAGTAAAAAGTAACCCTTATAGGATGCGATTTTCTCTGTCTGTCGACAGACAGAATTATTCCTGAAGTTATTCCTGAAGTAATTATCAGCTATTCTAGAATAACTAACCTTATCGATTTGGATTAATTGTTGAAATATATCGCAAATGGATAAAGTAGAAAAATACTACCTATTACTTTCGAGGAAAAATGGGAATTAAAATTACAAAGTGTAGTTTCTACGTCATCATAATTATGAAAGGGCTTGATATAAACATCTTTTGGTATACGAATTAAATTTAAAAAAAACTCTCCGTAGTTTGTAAAACAAACATTCTGAAATAATGCTTTTCTTAATATGGTATTTCGACCATTTTCCAATTCCAAGGTTATGTTTGAATTCCGATGAATTGTAATAACAAAACTAAATAAAAATTGAGCTACTGCATGTCAATTTAATAATCTTTTTATAAAAAAATCTGTCAATTTTTGCGGTGAGTTTTTCTGATAAAATATATTATAAAAACCTTATATTAGTAATATAAGGTAAAAAGATAAAGATCAAAAATATTTAAATCGGTAATTCAAGATTTCACAGTCAAAAATCGATATTGCATTTTTCTAAAAGATTATCGAAATGCCATACAATGGTAGGATTTTTTTCCATTACTTTATTTCTTCAAAAATGCATGAAACCGTGGAAAAGGGTCGTACAAATTTGGTGCTTGAAAATGTAACAGCTAATTCTCATTCAGACAAAGTCTATATCCGAATTTAGCACATTTATTTTTGCATTGATTTTTTGCTTTACGGCACTTTCATAATTGGGCCCAAAACGGGTGATATTCCATTGTTCATGATAGGTAAATATTTAAAAAATCCTGATCATAATCGGAATCTTTACTATCCCACTTTTGGGTATGACATAGACATGCATTAGCATTAATTACCACGCTTTTTCAAGGTGGATTGGTGATTTCAGACCGTGTAGTCCAGGTTTCCTCACGATGTTTTCCTTCACCGTTAATCAATGGTGTCTAAGTTACACTAAAAGAAGTGCATGTAAAACTTTGGAATAGTCAGATTCGTAATTTCTAGGTTTCGAAGTTCGAATCTGCATACTCATAAATGAGATGCAGGTGCCTTAGCAAAGAAGCCACAATGACTTTTTACTGATATGTTCGGTGTATCAACTTAATAATATGAATAAAACTACCTGCAGCTTATTTAAAATATTAACATCATTTGTAATACAGTCTCACTCACTTTTAGGTCTTTAAACGTAATAGATTATTCAATTTCGGTTCTGTTGGTGTCAAAACTTAGGCCAATTTTAAGCTAATGGTTTGGCCAAAGCTGATGCCAAAGGTTTGGTCGGACACTTTACAGATGGATCAGAAACATCGGACTTATTCACTGGCTTCCAGGCTCTCCTTACAAAACTAATATGATTTTCCTATACAAGTGAAGATGAGCTGAAGTTATTTGAGAAGCAGCAGATGTCGTAAAATGCAAATATGAAAAAAACTTGCGTGCATTTCTGTTAGAAGAGCTCAAAGTGGACACCAATATGGCCTAAAAATTAACTCCTATGGTGCGATTTTGTCTGTCTGTCTGTCCATCTTTCACAGCGGATTAATTCAAGAAGGCTAGTTGTCAGATTTTTTTCTTGAAACTTGTAACAATTCAGATCGATAAACATGTTTTGCAGATTAAAGAAATTGAAAATATTTTTGCTTTTCTGGCAAACGAAGTATGCAGTGGGGGTTGGAAATTTAAAATTAGTGTTTCGAAGTATTACTCAGACAGATGTTATTTGTATTTCTATTTTTATATCTTAGACATGCATATCAAAATACAATATGTGACTGTCCTTAGAATCTCTACATAATATTATGGTCACCCGTCAAAGTTCTTCAAAATATAAAATGACAACCGTGCGGTGTGCATTGCGGGGTCGCGGGGGGGAAGCTCAAGCTCCGCCCATTTGCTCAAGGTCATTGGCGGTAGTCGTCGTCTTAAAGCAAGTAAAACAGTGTCTTTTAAAACTTCAAAACAGTCCATGATCACATCACAATAATAATAATCATCATCCTGTCTCGGTTCCTATATAAATACCTTGTATCAACAAGTGAGATCACAATCCTCATAGGTTTCATATCACAATTACAGGCAGATCCAGGACCCGGCGTCGCAGCGGTTGACGTGGTACAAGCCGCCGCTGACGGTGCTGGTCATCAAGAAAGTGCACGACGCCACCATCCTGGCGCCTTTTGTGCAGCTTGTACACTGGCTGGTTCATGTAAGTCTGCCATACCTATTATAGGAAGAGATTCGATCGTGGAGAACCTACGGGGCGTGCATTTACTATCTGTATTCTGTGGTTGAAATCTGGAGTTCAGGAGGCAGTTAATTAAAGCTTCAAGAATTGAGTTTTTTCGTCAAGTTTAGTTGCTATTTTATAATAACCATACCGCAAAAACAAGTAGAAATGCTATGGAAAATTTGTTCGAAACCAATTGCCGACAGTCGCTTGGCCAGTTATAGTTAAGTAAAAAAAGACGTTACGTGTTAACTGGCCGAAGGACCAGAATTCGTACCGAAGGGTATGAGTCACATTTATTTCTAAAAGGTCCTTAAAAATATGTAGGTTCATGTAATTCTCGTATCATGGATAAACATTTATCCACATGAAAATAAAGAGGAGAAAAGCAGGGTTCTCCAAAAAGGAAGTTCAAAAGCACACATATCACATAAAGACATCGTAGCCAATAGTTAAACATTTCATTCATTATAACCATAATGGTTATCGTCATGACTTATCATTAATCTCAAGAACTCCGCATGAATCTGGCGTGATGTTGCAATTATTATGTTATTACTAACGCATAATATAACATTAGAATTGTAATTAAACTCGACTCGTCAACAGATCTGCGAGTTTAGCGACAGTATTGGTTCATTGATAATTTCATATCATGTGAATATTTCACGCTTTTCGTAAAATATATCTGATGCAGATCAATAATTGAACTCCTGGGGCCTTACCACGACGTGCCAAAACAAGATTATTTTCGTTATGAAAAAGAGACGGAGCTATACGACGTTAGCTGTGTCACGCTCTCAAACTTGAATAGTGATTGCAAAAACACGTGGTGGTACAGCCCCTGAACAGTAAAATAAGCGTTCCTTTACCTTTATACACAAATGGTTCATATTATATTAAAAAAACTCTCAAATTAAAGGTGATTAAACTCCGCCCTAATTATAGTTTATACGCGCCAAAAGTCGTTCGCGGTATGTTGATTCAGATTGGCAATGCGCAAGCGCACATCGATCCAACTGATTACTGATACTCATTTATTCTGTTTATGCTATACGAACTCATTATACCACAAATTTGTTCATTCAATTAATGTCCTCGGGATAGGAATTCAATTCTGCTTTGCAAATCCTTTTACAGTTTTCCTAGGCATGTGCCTTAAAAGGTGTAGCTCTGCCACAGAATAATAGATCTGCATGAAAACTGGAGCTTTCTTCTTAAGACTTAAGGAGACCTACAACTTCTTGTATGTCCTAATTGGGCCTAGGGTTGTCTTAATTAAATATATAACACCCACGCCACTCGAACTTATCTCTAAAGGGTAAACGCAAAATAAAAACAAAAATAAATAGCTTTTAATCGTGCGTAAAATGGAAACATTATCATGAGCATTCCTTTGCACATACTTCTTTTTTCCTTTGGGAAAGAAATTCTTAAATCAAACGAACTTTTTTCTGTAATATTAGTAGCTCGGTATGTGTCCCGTCACGCCATTTTCCGCAACGCAAAGAGCGGAACTGCAAGCATCAACAACACGACAATGACATTGTAGATTAGAAAAAAAAACACTTACCTAGCGATTCTTTACAAAATGTTGCTCAATATTTCTTTGAGAATTCGGAGGTATCGGTTTTATTGATTAATATGAACTTGAACTGCGTCAAATCAAATATTAAAGTGACGTTAATGACCAATGGACATAATAGTTCAAATTGAATCATATGCGACGTACCGCGCCGTGTGTCATATTGATCGTATCGAGCCTCATACAATGTTAATGAGAGCCGGCCATTGTTGTCACGCTAGGGGGGCGACGTTTCGTAGCAAGAAATTTCTACTTTGAATGTCACATGTGAAAAATAACTTAAAAGTACCTATATAGTTTTTGGTGAACTCAGAAATTGTAATAAAATTATCTGTGTGAGGGTATTTTGTCCCCAAAAATATTAATTTATTGATTTAAATAGGAAACCGAACTATACAGATACAGTAATATTGTTCTCAGAGAACGAGAACAATATTACTGTATCTGTTCTCTTTCATTATTCATGATTCCTTATGTTGATGATGAGGTAATTATTAAATAGCATGAGGTAATCTTATTCAATACTAGCATCTGCCAGCGATTTCGTCCGCGTGGAATAGTGGTGCTCCGCTCCTATTGGTCTTAGCGTGATGATATATAGCCTATAGCCTTCCTCGATAAATGGACTATCTAACACTGAAAGATTTTTTCAAATCGTACCAGTAGTTCCTGAGATTAGCGCGTTCAAACAAACACAAACTCTTCAACTTTATTATATTAGTATAGATTCTAACTTTCATTGGACAAGTGATAAGTAAAATAAATCTATTTTAAGACGCGTTATTTTCATCTTAATCGATTCAGCCGTTACTAGTAGTAGTTACTTTTGCTTTTATAGTATTTGTAGGGATAAGCCATCTCTGTATGAGAAGAGGTCTTTGTCCAACAGTGGGATAGTAAATTGCCTGATTATGAAATATATCCCAATGTTAAAATCTTACTAAAATTATAAATGCGATAATTTGTGAGAATGGATGTATGAATGTTTGTTACTCTTTCACGCAAAAACTACTCAACGGAATTGGATCAAATTTGGTACACACATATGGCCATTTTCAATATCCTATCTATCCGAAGATTTCCTTACTAGAGATAGAATTTTGACATAAAGTCCATACAACTAATGTCAAAAATCTATCTCTAGTAATCAAATCTATGGATAGATAGGATATTGAAAATGGCCGATAGCTTACAACATGAATTAACACATAGGATGACTTTTTATTCGGGTTCGTGCAGTAGTTTCCTGACGACGCGGGTGAAACCACGGGAAACAGCTAGTACTACTAGTACTATAATAAAATACAGTAGGTTTATACACACTTACCTGCTATAATGTTAAATGAATAAACATGTCTTATAATAAAAACGTTTACCTTTTTATTATAGACACGTGCGATACACGACACATTCATGTGACCGAATGAATTATGCATCTAATGGATTCAGTGGAATTTGGTTGTTCGCCAACATTTATTAGTAAGACACATACGTACAGCATTTTCCATTCATGTATTATATGTATATGAAAAATGGATATTTATGAGGCGAATTAATTAAGTCAAATGAAGGAGATTCAAGAAATTTCTATTTTTATAATTTTGTATATTTTGTATAGTTGCATTTTTATAAGTTGCAATCCAATTTATACATTTTTTTATTTAGGTATCTCGATTTTTATTATATTAGCCGTCATTCATAGATTAAACGAAGATATATTAACTAAATCTAGGTGTGAAAACCGTATGAAAATCCGTTCAGTAGTTTCCGAGATTAACGTGAAGAGACAAAGAGTAGGTAAACAGCTGAACTGCTTTGATGACATTTGAAAAATATCCAGAAAACTCTTCGGACGTCTATAGAACAACTTACCAGAGTTTTATCACCATCTAATATACGGTTTAGGAGCACACAGAAAACACACGTATAAACATTCAGCTTTAATTAGATATAAGATTAATAAAGAAGATAACATAATTACAGGACAAAAGCATGGTGGTGTTTGTGGAAGCCGCGGTGCTGGATGACCGGCTGCTCGCCGAATACGGAGACTTCTCGTCAGTCAAAGAGCGCCTGATGACCTTCAGAGCCGGAACTGATGACCTGACGGATAAAATTGACTTCATCATCTGTTTGGGCGGTGATGGCACCCTGTTGCATGCCAGCTCGCTGTTCCAGGTAAGATTAATAAGTTAGACTTTAATAAAAAGATAGACCAGATTATAGAGCTATTTATCCAATAGAACTGGCGCATCCTACGCAGTTGTGGTGACCAAGTGGTTAAGGTACCTGCCTCTCGTGTACGAGTGAGCTGGTACGAAACCTGGAAAGTACCAATGTGAATTTTCTGAAGTCATATGTCTATCGAAGTATATCTTAGACGTCACTGACTAACGGTGAAGGAAAACATCGTGAGGAAACCAGGACTTATAAAGTCTGAAATCAGCAATCCGCCTTGAGCAAGCGTGGTGATCAATGCTCATGCCTTCTCTGTATGAGAAGAGGCATGTGTCCAGCAGAGGGACAATATAAAGGCTGATGATGATGATGATCCTACGCAGTGAAGTCAACTTTAATGAATATCCTACCTTTTTTATTTGGAATTTATTTATTTCCGTTGCCCTACACTCGGAATTTCTCTTGGATCGTGGGTGCATACAATTCACATGCACTGATACCCAGACCCCAAACAAAAAAACTGCAACAACTCAAGGCTGTTTTTTACTTTTTTCCAGCAATCAGTACCTCCTGTGATGGCATTCCACTTAGGCTCGCTGGGGTTCCTAACACCTTTCGAGTTCAATAACTTCCAGGATCAAGTCATGAACGTCCTAGAAGGTATGTTTGTAACTTACCCAATAATAACTATGCTTTACAGTCTAGTTAGTGTCGTAATTAATCTATTTATTGGAACTTGAAACTATTTCTTTTGTTTTTTTATAAAAACGCATACATACAAGGCCCGAAATATCCAAGAAATATCAAACTTTTTTATTTCGCCTCTCCATCAGACATACCGCTCATCAATTAATCACAAATCCTATCGATAGATATCTATTTATCAATTTTGGGCGTTAGACGTTGGCTCTTTCAACATCATCAACAATTACCCAATAACCTTTTAAAACGTAATTTCCAGGGCACGCAGCATTAACGCTGCGGTCGCGTCTCCAGTGCGTGGTGCTGCGCAAGAGTCGCGACGACAAAGACGGCAAGGAGAAAAAGAAGCCCACCACGATACTGGTGCTCAACGAAGTGGTGGTGGACCGGGGACCCTCGCCGTACCTGTCCAACATCGACCTGTTCCTCGATGGGAAGCATATCACCTCCGTGCAAGGAGATGGTGAGTGGTGATTATATATAGTCAGATGTGTGTAACACTGGTTTACTTGATTTGGTCTTTCATAGTCTATTTAGGTCAGTTTAGTCCTTATACTGGGTTAGGTAAGAGTTACGATTTACGATACCTTACGAGTTACGATTTTACAGATATTTAATTAGAATTTCGGTGTGACTGTTTAACGTGTTTTTGTTTTTAGCCATAAGCCAAAGATACGTTTTAGGCGCCTTTACTTTAGGCTTAGACAAAACGTTTTTCATGCACCAAAATTAGAATAGAATAGAAAATTACTTGCTTTTTCGTGCAATTCTATGAAATCTCCAATGCTAGTTGATAAACCTGATGGATATCAATCAAAAGATCTTGGGTGCCGCTGCCAGGTTTTTTTTTTACTGTTTGAAAAAAAACCATAGGCCTAGGTTGTTTTCAAAAGGAAAATCGGCTAAAATATTGAAACTGGTTTAGAAATCCAACCAAACCCCTACACAACTGCCTTCACACGCTAAATAAATAATTTAATACACCGCCCATGAAAAGATCTGACTATAGTAATCTTTATGAAAAGAAAAATCTGTATCTCACTTTCATATATAATAACTTTCAGGCCTAATAGTATCAACCCCGACGGGCAGTACCGCGTACGCAGTGGCCGCGGGCGCGAGCATGATCCACCCGTCAGTGCCGGCCATCATGGTCACCCCCATCTGCCCCCACTCGCTGTCCTTCAGGCCTATCGTCGTACCCGCTGGGGTGGAGCTCAAGGTAACTACCCAAAAAACCAAACTATATTTTTTATTTCAAATAGGCCTCCGTCCACTGTCTGACAATTTGAATCATACCAGTTTTGGGGGGAAATCCCTCCAAATTTGAGGGTATTTTGTGCTGAAGGATGTAATTGGGGGGACAATATTTTTGAAGCTATATTTGGAGGGGAAAACTGGTTTTGGAGTCAATTTATTGCAGTCCATTTATACTTGAGTTTGTAAGACTTATTATTTTCTATACTTCTATAAGTTCGATGATGCCTGAATAATTTCGTTCGACCTAACAGCGTATAAAAAACATCTCATACATCAAGTCTAGAGCTCATTTGGATTCTGAAGCTAGCAACCTTCAAGCAAGCAGATAAGCAGAACCACAGTACAAATATTTAATACTGATACAATTAGTACTGATACTACGTACTAACGTTCGTTAATATACACTCACATACACTCACACATCATCAAGACCCCTTAGTGGACCTCGATGAGATGTTTTCGTAGCGCCATTATCAGGTCGAAAGTCGAATGAAATAATTCAGGCAACCATGAAATATAACAAAGAATAAATTGAGGAGAAATAGTTAAAAGGCACACAATTATTACAGTTAGAAGTAATCTTTTTAAAATAATGTGTACCATTTAATTTTAAAACTAATAATTTCTACAGCATATTTATTTTTGTTCTCTCCACAGGTTAGTAGGTTAATATTTTTATATTTGATATTTTGAAAGTTTTAATTTAAATTTAATTTCCACCACAGTCAGTGTGTACCCACAGTTAACCTCAGGCTATATTCTAGATCGCACTGTCTCCGGAAGCGCGAAACGCGATGTGGGTTTCATTCGACGGACGCAACCGACAAGCGTTGCAGCACGGAGATAGGTACAGCGGGCTCTCTGCCTACCCCCGTACGCTATGCACGCCGCTATACGCTTACATACCCGCATGCTGATGTACTTTCTGTTGTATATTGTACTGTCGTATTAGTTCTGCGAGTATTTTGTTGATGTTGGTAGGTTTGTTACGAAATAGTTTGAGATGTACGGTGTTACGTTGATATGATAGTTGATATTTCATAGTATAGTATGTATTGACCAGACTACAATAGAAAATAAATTTCCCTTCACTGTATACAAACATTGGGGGCGTGGGAGTTATAGACAAACCTATTTGTCGTTTGTTTACTTAGAAATATGTGTAGGTATAATCCAGTTTTTTTATAAATCTAAGAAATATATTTTAACCCCTCCAAAACATTTCGAAAATCCGACATATCCTGATCGGACAATAGGTATAATAGCATTGTTAGTAGCATTCAGCTGAGGTGTCCGGGCTTGTTTCAGATAATGCCCACGCTAGAGGCGCGTTGTGCCGCCAGTGTGTCGTTCGACGGGCGCTCGCAGGTCACGCTCAGGCCGGGCGATAGGTAATCCTATACAACATCACGTTACACGGAGACGGCATCATGTTTAGAAACACAGATTAGATACTCAATGGAGGGCTCAATTCGGAATTGTCAATATAAATGTATGAAGAAAATCTTAGTTTATAGCGCAGTTAAAATATTTGTGCAGACTAAGGTAAATGTTACACGTGGAACAATGCCGTCTCCTTTCAATGTCTAAGAATTGAGTGAGAGGTGTAGTAGTCATACGATTCTTCTTATCATGTACATCGTTTTTGTTTGAAGCTGGAATACTTTTTAGAATTTCATGTGCTTTTTATCTGGTGAAGGGCTTATAACATTTAGTTTTTTTAATAGATAAGAGAAAGTTAGGTTTTTAAGTATGTATTGTAGGTTGATATGCTTAACGCTTCTGCTTTGCATGTGTTGTAACAACTATTATCTAACCTTTTTATTAGTTTCTAATACATATCCATCGTGCATGCCAACTTTTATACTATTTGCACTGTAGCATGGTGCGGGTGACAGATTCTGTAACGTTTCGTTTCACTCTTAAAGTTGCCATGATTTACAAATTATGACTTAGTTTTTCAGTTGTACCACATTCGTAATATATTAAATCATTAAATAACTGTAGTAAATTAAATTAAACTTAACCAGAATGTTCTAATCTACAAATAAAATGTAATGGAAAGAAAAAATAAACAAAGTGTTTTGCGTATAACGTAACGCCATACATGTATTTAGTGATGGGATGCAGTGCTACGATCGATAGTCGATGTTTTTATAATAAAAATCGTATATTGTGCGTAATTATATTTTTATAGTTTTACGGCTCTGGCTGCTATGACCTTTGAGCCGGTCGTTGAAAAGTACAAAATTCTGTCACTTTTTATCGTTCACTCAACACTTGTCCACATCAAAAATCACAAATGGAGGTCAATGTCAAAAATATAGAAGATTATAGAACAAAAATATTGTCAGGAAAAAATAACCAAAAACCCGATTTTAATTATTTTATCGAAAAAAAATTATTTATGATGCACAACGTGAATCCCTAGTCATGTGGTACTGACAGATGTCAACGTCATACAGGCAACTGTCACCCGCACCATGCTACAGCGCAAATATTATAATGTGTGTAAATAATTTTATCATCTACTTTTTATATGTAAAATAGCTGATAATAGAAATAATATATTTCTATATTCTCGAATAACCATTTTGATGATCGTAAACTTGCTGCCCGTGCATTCGCATTCCATTTGTTGACTACTCCATGGAAATAACTTTTGACAAAAGGAAATATTATCATCGGCTATTTTATATAAGAAAGGCCTATGCATTGCCCCATTTAAATACATATATCATACCCCCGACTCTTTGAACTACACCACTATCTGTCATCAGATAAATATGGGCAGTACCTTGCGGCGTGTTCTAATGGATTATAAACCACCTTAATTAGACTTGAGCAAATATATATTCAACTTCACATAGTACTGGAATATTCTTTTAACTTCAAAAAACATACTGAAATCACGATTATTTTCTTGCAAAAACATTTCATTCGAAAAAAATATTCATCTCCAATTACCATTAATTAAAACATAGATTCTCATCAACAGCCTCTACGTGACGACATCGGTATACCCTGTCCCATCGATATGCGCGCAGGATCAAATCTCCGACTGGTTCGACTCCCTAGCCGAGTGCCTGCACTGGAACGTGAGGAAAAAACAAAAACAGATCGATGAACTCAGCGACATGACGCACTCATCCAGTGATAACCTGGAAGAACTCGACCATAACCATCACGATGAGAGACCGGCTGACACATGACAAGTGTCACTTCTGTGACCACTTTGTGGACAAAACGTGATAAGGACTTTTTAATTTCTTTGTCTGTAAGCGAAACGCCAATGTTTGTTGTATTTCCATGTGTGAAAATGACGTTTTTGAATGGAAATATTTCTTTAATTCTTGTTGGTGTCGACACCACCTGTCTCTACTAATATCGATAAATTTGAAATTAGTGTGTTCTGAATTTGTAAAATGTAATTAAAATATATAGTGAAGTTTATTGATTGACTTCACTTGTACCAGAACTGTGTTCTCAAAGTTAAAACCTAAAGTTAACTAAAGTGAACAACGAAAAATTATGTGAGAAGAAAGCTCGGTAAATGCGTGCGGAACAAGTTTTCGATGTGGTTGAGATGATTATTACGTTTCGGTTAATAATGTGATACTGATTTCTATAATCTTGTTTTTGACATTCCCTTGGACAATAAAAAGCAACATGTTATGTCTTTCTCGGGTATGTTTGGTTTCTCTATGTTTTCGTTTCCAATATTATCAAATGTATTTGTTTCGTTCCAATTTATGAATGAACTGCTCAATAAACAATAGACAATCATTCAGTTAAATCGATGTTTTACCAGGGGCAGGGTTGGCTCTGCATTTTTACAACAATACATAACGAGCGTTATGTGAAAGACCTCGAGGTGCTAACTAAAATAAAACAGTGCCAATGTAAAATATAGGTGAATTGAAGCAGCTACTTTTAGAGATAAAACAGTTTTAAAATCATCCTTTTAGTTTGATATATACTTATAGCTAAAAGTGCTAATTTCACCCTTGAATAGCTGTAATCAACCTTTTACTTAAAATTATGCATCAAAACTTAATCAATTCACTTTATCAAGTAAAAATGTTAATTTAAAAGCTTTGTATATGTGAAGAGTTATATAAGTGCCAGAACAATAAGTTTCTATGTGATTTTACTTAAGAAAAGGGTTGAGTATCTCTGTTTATAGATATATCGCTAGTATTAAATAGCGAGCACAAAATAGTTGTTAGTTATTTTTATTACTTTCAGCTGTTTCTTAACGTTTAGGTTTTGAAAAGTAATTTGTAGGTACAAAGAAATCGCGATATTATTTTTATTTAATGTGACATCACAGTAATGAAGTTCCTTGGCTGTTTGTAATGTAAATATTGCCTGCCTCTTTAAAAAATATTTTCATTATTATCAGTAATAACAATCTTTATCGATTTTCTGATGTGGGTATCGACATCGATGAATAATAACTCTGCCAATCAGAGCCTAAAGTGCAATTTAAACTTTGATGTTCATAATTAATTTAATTAATTAATTTTAGCAATGAACATCAACAAATGATTTTGAATGATGTCTTTGTGAATCTCCATATTCTTTTGAATGAGAGAACTATTTGGTCAGTGATGCAATATTTATAATACAAACATTATTACCTTTTTTGTTTCCTGGATGTATGTAGGTACTAGTAATGGTGTTCCATGAGTATAATAGAAGTAAATTATGTATATAGTTTTACAATAAATTATATGAATGCGAATTTGTGTTTTGTATTAATCACACATTCAAGGCACTGTCGAAAATGCGCAAAAGTCCAAACGCTCTATTTGTGGACTTCAGCTATTGGCTTCTCCTTCTTATCCTTCCGCACTAACGGACCTATACATTCTTCAGTTAGATTCGTCTCCCTGACTATCTACTGAGCGCTGATTAGTTTTGGTTTAAAATACTGACTGTATCTGATGTTGAATATCCGTACCTGTGATCCCTACTTATTCAAGCATATGAAAATATACACCTGTACACCAAAAAAAGTGATGTCCACAATATCAATACCAGAAATAAACACAAACTTTGTGTACCTATTCACAGGCTTCACAAGGTTCATGGGTCATTTGTGGGGCTAGGTATCCGCTTTTACAATAAACTTCCAATATCTTTATTAGAATTGCCGTTTAATGCATTTAAATTAAAAGTTAAATCTGTCCTTTCACAGAAGGCATATTATAGCATTAACGATTATTTGAATGATAAGAGTAGTTGGTCGCTATGTTAAACGCAAGACAACTTCAGGTTATCATTAGCTTTATATTGATTGACATTATCTTTTTTTTAATTTTAAATTCATTGTTGTTGATGGTATTGACATAGTACACTCATTATTTGTTAAATAATGATTTGTATTGCAGTATGCTATATGGATTACTAGTGACTTCAACACTCATTAGTTATTATTTTGTTTAAATTGCAGCAAGCACGTCATGCTCCCTTAGACGGCATGGCTAGCGGTAGCGTCGGGGGTCGGGTCGCCACCTTCCCTCAAAGATGGCGAGGGAGGCGATGGCTGATCCTTGCGTTATACTCGTGAACGGGTGCTGCTAGCGGTGCCTGGTCGTCTTGCTGACAACGTTTATTTCATTAAGTTCTAGATAAAAATGGTGTGGTCCTAGTTTACCATGGTCATGTTGTACAAACACGATTACAACCAAACCTTACACATGTAGGTGAGCACGCCCTTTATTTCCTATTTTTCACTTAATGGAGGCTTTAGTTATATTTTTAAACAAGAGTAAATATTTAAGTAATTCATTGCTTGAGTTCTTGGATATAGGTACTACTAATGGAGTGTGCTAGTCAACATGTGTAAAAATGTTACCTAATTAAATGTATTTTTTTTTACAATTATTTAATGTTGTATAAAGATGGTTCTTCAAACCTTACAGACAGACATGTGTTGCTGGGGAGTTTGTTGCGCCACTTCTTCTTCCCAGCTAAAACACATAGGAAGTGGTGAAGGGCGGGCATTTTGGGGGCTGTCTTTTGTAAATTTGACGTTCAAAAAGTGCTGATTTTCAGCCTAATTTGAATAAACGATTTTTGAATTTTGAATTTGAATTTGAATTTATGACAGCCAGTGGCAGATCCAGGGGGGGGCTAAGGGGCTCAAGCCTCCCCCCAAAAGCTAAGCAAGGAGACTTATTATGAGTTAAGCAAAATAAAATGTTCTGTGCTTTTTTAGTGTTTCGCTTGATAAAACCTACCCTCACCAGAATCAAGCCCCCCCCCCCTCCCCCAACCAAAATCCTGGATCCGCCACTGCAGCCAAATGGTATCAGATATATTTTTGACGCAAGCCAGATTATGAAGTCTTATTTTATATTACTACGAATCATCATCATTTTACATTGGTCCACTGTTGGACATCATAGGCCTCCCTTAACGTCTGCCATATCGCCTGGTCCTTAGCTAGACGCATACAAATTCTGCTTGCAACCTTTTCCAGACTACCGGTTTTCCGTCCAACACTACGGACTCAAAAGGCTATGTTTCATGCAATAATTTTCAATTGTCCCAATGACATTAGCATAACCTCTAAATCCGTTGAAAAAGTAATATTTACTTACAGAAAATGTCTAAAATAACAAATTTAATCAATTTTATATCAAAAAGGAGTATTTCCTTATCAGCTCCGAGGGAAGGTAAAAGAAATTTCAGAAAGTTCGTGATCGCAAACAAGAGAGGTTCGCGTATCCATCGTAAACAGCAGATGGGTGAAAACAAAGTACTAGAGGTTGATAATCGAGGAGTTCGTGATGTAGGATACTACATGAACGGCCGCTTCGTAACTGTACCTGAAATGATACCAGAGATAATCGTTCCTGATTTAAAAGACTTCGAATTGAAGCCTTACGTGTCGTACAAGGCTGCCGATGTTATTCAGAGTGAATTCACGCCTCAGCAACTGTTCGACGCTGTTTACAGCAAAAAGATCGTCACTGACTATAAGGCGGGCAAGTTAGATGAGGACGGATTCCCTACTGAGCCTTCAGAGGAAGAAAAGTTACAGCCTGACGAAGCAGTCCGGAGGGCTAAGAGTACTGGCTCAGATATATTTTGATATGTGTTGGGACTTGTGTAGTGTAGCTTTATTAGAGATAAGATTATTGAATAAATAAATACTATTAATTTGTTGTGAAATGGTTTTCTTGCATTGTTTCTAGGTAATGTTTATATCGACTACCTACATATTCTATGCAAGTCTTATCTTACTTAATACCTTAAAACCTATTGGTTTTTATGTAGATTTGTTGATCACTTCACTTCACTACCTTTTGTATGCCACTGGTTTTATTTTTCTTATACCTACCAAATCTAATCAGATAATCTAATACAGTCAAATAGGCAGTTTTAATGTAAAACACTGGTACTCACACACTCACTCTAAATAGACTGGAAGCTGACCCTAATATAGTTTTGAAAAAACTAGGTGGACGATGATACCCATTGAAGAATTAATGCACAGTATATTTATGTTTTAAACCTCATTACATTATAACATAATCATACTTGTATCATACATGTTTAACTTTAAATTAAAAAAAGTTTTCAGTACAGGTAGGAATGCTGTCCAAACACAAAGCATAATATAAAAACCGGCCAAGTGCGTGTCGGGCCACGCGCAATAGGGTTCCGTAGTAGGTCTCAGTTAGTCGACTATAACTCTGTAACCGGTTAAGCCTACTTAGCCGTGATAGTTTTCCTTGTAAGTTCATTACATGTACTACGTCTGTGATTTTTTTCACATTTCTAGGTACAGCCATTCAAAAGTTAGAGGGGGGGGGTAACTCGTATCGAACAAAAAAAATCACTTAAAATCTAGATATTTCGCAAATGGCTCGCTTAACCGAAAAATGATCTTCACACACCCATAATATTTTTGAAAGACCTATCTAACGATACCCCACACGAAGGGGTACGCGAGAAAAAAAATATTCATCCCTACTTTACATCTTTGGGAGCTACCCTAAAAAAAAATATTTTTCAAAATTTTATTTTACCACTTTCTCGGCGTGATCAATATACATATTCATACCAAATTTCAGCTTTCTAATAACAAAAACCACGGAGCTATGCCGCGGACAGACAGACAGACAGACAGACAGACAGACAGACAGACAGACAGACAGACAGACAGACAGACGGACAGAGCGAAACTATAAGGGTTCCTTGTCGGACTACGGAACCCTAAAAAACTGAAACAACAATTCTGTAGTTCTGATCGCCAAAAAGCAAGTTGCATCTTTATTTGGCTCTAGTAAGGTTACTCCGGGTTTATATTGGACGGCAGTCGAATCTAAACATCACGCCTGTTTTCCAGAAAGGGTGTATCCACAGTATACCCACACTCCACCAGTATACGGTAAAAATTATGACATTTGAATGTATCCTTACGGGAATCACAAGCCAGAAAATCTGACCACCAGTCTTACCAAAGGTGTTACTTAGTATCTGAGTTGCGAAGGTCAGTTTGGCAATCGCTTCACGTAAAACAACTCAACTGCATCCAGTTAGACAGGGGCCTTTTTTGGAGGGGGTCATTTTATGATTTTTCGTCCGAAAAAAAACTCCCTGGGTGGGGGAGTGTCAGACTTACTGACTAAAAACCCATCCATGTTCCTTCCTTGCTCTTTGTATTCCGGGGGCACGGTTACTCTTACGAACATCCCGCAGTCTCGGCAGGCTATGGCCCTGGGGGAGGATCCCGTCATCTCTGAGGCACGCCTGGAACACGAACGCACTGTCGACACGGGCCTGATCCTTGCCGGACGGCTTGCCACCCATAGCTCACCGTGTGCAGGCCCATGCCTACGGTGGCCGGGAGCCGTCGCGCGGCTCCCGACGCCCGTGGCGTCTCCAGCGGAGTGTCGTGAACACCTACGACCAAATAGTCAATAGTTCATCAGAAGCCGTATTATTGCGAGGTGTTCAAGTGAAACAGATCATAATGTTAATTGGGACAGTACTTGGTTCGTATGATCATGACTTTATCTCTCTCTCTCTCTGTCTTATACTTAAATCAGGATTCCTTTATATGATATTGTAATACAGCCATTTTTAATATCATTTTTTAAATATATTATATTTATGTATACATATTTCCAGACACATCACAGCAACCTTCTAACTTTATTTGGATTTTTGTATATTTCTTTATGCCATCATGGTACTGCCTTTACCGTGGTACTGTTGTACATGTTGTCATGGTACGGCTGTAACACACCTTTAAACAATTTCCTATCGTTTATTGTTCCTCTGCATTTTAATTAACTAATCCTAGGTATTTTTAGACGAGAATTTATTTGCACTCTGCTGATGCCGAAGTAAAAATTCGAATGTTATAAAGGAAGACAAAATGATTGAATAAGTGCACAATATTAAGGTGAATAGAGAACAACAATATTATTTTAAGAGAGGATACCCCAAGGTTGCGTCTTTGGACCTTACTAATCGGTTGGTGATAGACGCGCCTTATAAGCTCATGGCTAGTTATTGGTACATGATATATTATTCATATATGATGTTCTTGAAGATTATAATAATCTTAGCAAATAATAAACATAAAATATTCTGAATACTATTCTTAGCTAGCGATAGCCTACTATCGCAAAATCTACACGCACTGCTAACAAAGTGGCGATAACATTCTGCAATAAAACAACATAAAATAGATACGAGTATCACTGCTTATCCCATTTCATAATAAAATATAGATAATCGCGAAGATGTTAGACATTTACACATAAATCTATTTGTAGGTAGGTAGACTATTAATGCGATAGTGTAGTGTTTAGGTACCTATGCTAATTTTACGTCAGTCTAGAAAATTTTCCATGAGCACTAGGTAGTTTTTATACAATGTGCATTCAGTGATCGCTTTAAATAAATATTAGGTAGGTAGATCTATTTACATACGATGGGTACATACCTACTTGAAGAATATTCAGTTAATCATAATCTCATAGGTATCTACATAAAATTTACTGCGACTTAAAAATGTTTTTTTATTAAATAATGTTACCTTGATAACAATCACGAGTGGAAAGAATGTGTCCAATGGAGTTTTACATAATGTATTTTTATAATCAAATGACTAGTCCGTGGACATTTAAAATTAAATAATAAGTGAAACATAGTCTGTCGTGGCACGTTTGACCCGCACATTATCTAAATTGTACCCGTCTATAGTTCATAAATAATGTCGAACTGAGTTTTATCATTTAAACTAGAGATATCATTTCGCGCGGTTGTGAAGCGCCTGCGCAGTTCGTACCGGTTTGACAAATAGAAGCTATATAAACATAATGGGTGGTAACTATTCAGCTATGGACCCGATGGAAGTCCCTGTGCCCGACATAACGAATTTATTCGAACGCGATGGTTATTTGAAGCCATATGAACGGGAAATTAGACGCAGGTAAGCCTCTAGTGTTCCTTATACAGTTTAAAATACAATTTGAGTGAGTTTCTCTACTAAAACAGCGTTATTAAGCAATATTTTGCTTCAATTTAAGGTTAACCCACCGTGTTTACGATTTTCTGTCAATAAAGCATGTAGCGCTTTTTATTTTTAGCCGATCAGTGGTACGTAAATTTTATTTTATATAACTGCAGAAAATTATCTGCAAAGAAACGTGTAGTTCATTACAGCGTAGCTATTTTCCGCCTTTGTATTGCACGTTTATGTCAATATCGACATTTAATTACAAAGACAATGTCGCCTGTGTTTGTTCAGCGCTGCAAGCGCTTTATGTGCCTTGTAACGTTCCCAATGTCAAACGGAAGGTCAATTGATATTAAAAATGCAGACAGAACTTAAGACACACTTTGGTTCTTCGATATGCATTAATTAAAGCTTATTTTCTGTACATTACAGTATTATAAACTTTAGATACTGTTTACCGGCTAAGCATGGTTAATTAAATAATATTTATCTAAGTACTGGTAAGTACCTAATAGATATGTAGATTTTTATAGGTACCTACTTACTTGTAATATCTACCTACCTACATGACCACTCGTAGCAAAACAAACTTAATTAAGATGCTAATAAATAGCGCTTCAGTAATTGAGTAGGTACCTACATATCTAAGTAGGTATAACTAACTTATAATAACTATTTATACGCACACACCAGAGATTTAAAATTTATGAACCTACCTAGGTTAAAGCGCCTCGCTTTTGAATGTTTTTTTTTAAAATTGTGGGTATCCTTTTTTTACTGCCAAGCAGCCTTAATAAAAAAAATTAAACCACGTCTATAAAAGGCAATAGGTATATTTATCGAAAACAAATTTTGGACACTGCTTGCAAAAAATGGGGAAAAACAAAGAGAACACATGAGACCCCAGACTAGAGTAGAATACAGCAAGTTCCTAAAGAAATATTAATTCATTAGATATCACTAACGACGCTCTTATTAATTTTATGGTGAATACACTTTGTATGTATTCCTAAATCGAATCGAGTGAAACATCTAATGCGCTATCATAATTTTACAGATATGGCTGCTACAGAGATCTCTGGGACCGCATCGAGTCGTGGGATGGTGGTTTCGACGGGTTCACAAAGGGGTACAAATACTTTGGGCCACATTACAACTCCAATGGGTCCGTGACTTGGCGAGAATGGGCCCCAGGAGCACACAGCTTACATTTGCAAGGAGAATTCAGTACGTAATTTTTGGTAGAAGGCTTTTGGAGTGATGGATCTAGCTTTAGGACTTGCTCTGTACCTATCTGAAAAATTTAAGAGTGCTATTTTTCCCTTTTTGTTGATAAATATAATAATACCAATCATAATCATAAGCGCTGGAAGAATAAGTGCTTTACAAAACTTTGGGCCTAAAGCTATTGAATATTATTTGTTTCGCAATTTAAATAAAACAGCCTGTTTTGCTATGATTTCAATTGGCAGACGGTTGACGATCCGTTGAGGTAGGTATTCAAAAAAGATTAATATCAGCGCAGTCAAGTCGCTCAGAATAGACGCAGGGCATTACTCTCTCTCCGAATCTTAAAGTATCATTCTAGTCTGGAAGCAATTTTGTTCAATTACATGATTGCCAGCTCAATTTATACTCTGAATCAGTCTAAATAGAGTTGAAAATTCTCAATTACCTTCCTTTAATTATCTTAAATAGATGCCAATACAAGTGCGCCAGATTAGACGCAATGCGAGTGCATCACCGATATTGATGAAGTATGAATTATTGATTGCATGTATTATTTGGTATTTCAGATGGCTGGAACTCAAAGAGTCATCCATTCAAAAAACTTGAATTCGGTAAATGGGAGCTTACGATACCAGCCAACCCTGACGGGTCCTGTCCACTTAAACACGACAGTCGCGTGCAGCTTATAGTGAACGAGAACTTGTACAGGCTGTCTCCTTGGGCAGATTACGTCAAACCCTTTGAAGGTTTCACATACCAACAGTTTATATACAGACCGAATAACGTAAGTGCCCTTTTTCTATCATCCTTCTTCTTCTATAGCGTATAGATTAGATAAACGAAAAGTTCTTGGCTGTAGATTGGTTTTGGGGCTGACTGCCCGGCCAACGTTCAAAAGCATAAGCTTTAAGTAAATAAAGCAAAACCTTCGAAAACCTGTGACTTCCATTAACCCGCAATGATTTCTCTATCTCACGGAAACGAGGCCTTACCTATTCAGATTTCCGAGCCTAGTAGTGAGAACAAACAGGCTTCCTTAAGTTTTAAAAATAAAAATAATATTTAAATAAAGTTGAAAATCAGCACGTTAAATTGCAAAAGGCAAACTATACATACCCCAATCGCACTATAAAATGCTCAAAGGCAACCAAAAACAATCGCTCTTCTTTCTTTCTTTTCAGCCTTATCAATTTAAGCACCCGAAAGTAGCGAAACCTAAATCTCCTCGTATATACGAATGTCACGTCGGCATCGCCACAGCGGAGGGCAAAGTCGGCACATACAATGAATTTAGAGATAATGTACTGCCTAGGATTAAAAATCAAGGTAAGCCCCATTTACATTTACTTGCGTAGACACTATCGGAGTCTAGGTTAGTTCGAGATGGATGCTTTATTTCTAGGTAGGTGGTAGATTATGCTAAATGGCCAAACATCAATAAGAAAAATAAGATAATCAAAGAAACTAACACGAATATATCGTCCTAAGTTACTGTTCTGCTTACCTCACCAGAATTTTTGACAAGACTTAAAGCATAAGATCGAATTATAGACTGAAAAGAATTTCTTCGTGTTACGAGCTAACGCGGTGGTTCTTTCCAGAACCATTTTATTCGAATCCATCAACCTAATAAGATGGTTTATATGGGTGGATTATAGGATGGTGATGATGGTTGGTAATAAAAACTGTATTTCAGGTTACAATTGTATTCAACTGATGGCCATAATGGAGCACGCATATTACGCCTCCTTCGGATACCAAGTCACAAGTTTCTATGCAGCAAGCAGGTTGGTGTTTCATATCCTTCAGCTTTTTAGATTGGCCCGATATACTTACAATATACATCGGAGGATTTATTAAGTAGGATAATTTTATAAAAATGTCGGTGCGAAAAAAATACAGTAATACATGTCTGTATTAAAGACAGGCTGGTACAAAAATAGGTACTTCAAGAAACAACTATCATGATTCCCGACCTGTGTATTATAAAGACTAGGTAAAAAACTAGACTTTTCCCGCGGTTTCATCCACATCCTAAGGCAACTTCTTCACGCAACCAGATAAAAACCATCCTATGTTCTTTACCACCTAAATTCTATCCAATCCATTGATATCTGTTAAGACAGACAGACAGACGAAAGTTACGAATAATATTGAGTACGGATCACATCAAAACTATACCTCTTTTCAGTCGTTACGGTACCCCGTGCGAGCTCAAACAGCTGATCGACAGAGCCCACGAGCTGGGACTGTACGTACTCCTCGACGTGGTCCACTCCCACGCCTCCAAGAACACCCTGGACGGGCTCAACGAGTTCGACGGTACCAACTCCTGTTACTTCCACGATGGAGTGAGGGGAACTCATCAGCTGTGGGACAGTAGGCTGTTCAACTATTCTGAGTAAGTGGTGGTTGACTGGCAGTACTATGTTTATGAAGCTCGCCATTAATGAGGTCTAGAAGGGTAGCTAACATTAGATACATTTCATCGTTTGTGCTTTCAGAACAGAAGTGCTAAGGTTCCTGCTATCAAACCTGAGGTGGTACCAAGAGGAATACCAGTTTGATGGATTCAGGTAAGAACTGAAACAAAAAGACTGTAATTAATTATTTTCCTTGAAGTCTATTAAATTTAGCGTGCATCTTACTAAAAGATTCATCCTGATCAATCCCTCCTCATGTTTCAACCATACCTTATAACAACTGACCCTAGATCTCACTAAAATCCTCCACCTTCAGATTTGACGGTGTGACATCAATGCTGTACCACTCCCGTGGCATCGGCGAGGGTTTCTCCGGCCACTACGACGAGTACTACGGTCTTAACGTGGACACTGAAGCGCTGGTCTACCTCATGTTGGCGAACGAGATGATTCACAAGATCGATAGCAGGGCTATTACTATTGCTGAGGTGAGGATGGATATTATATCTCTGATGGAAATTGTTTCGTTGAAGTAACTTAGTGTATTTGTTCACTTTGGATTCCAAACCTGACACAGTCTTCTTTTTTCGTATTGACAATTTTGCTTCCACCAAACAACGGTATAAGTAGGTACCTATGTAAGACATGTATGTAGTACGGATAGTACCTAATATACCTACTAGCAGCATTGAATGACTAACTAGACACCCGCCTTCTAACTAGACAACTTTCAGATATGTATTTAAGACAACTTGAAGGACCCCAATTTAAGAACTGCATGTGCTTTTATCGTTGGTTGGTCCATTTCCCAAATCTTTATACTGATCTGAGAAATCTGAAGAAACTGTTCCTTATATTTCTAGGACGTATCAGGGATGCCAGCGTCCTGCCGACCAGTGAAGGAGGGTGGCACCGGCTTCGACTATAGGTTAGGTATGGCCATCCCCGACATGTGGATCAAGCTGCTCAAGGAGGAGAAAGACGAAGACTGGAAGATGGGTCACATCGTGCATACTCTCACTAATAGACGGTGGTTGGAAGGCACTGTGGCGTACGCTGAAAGTCATGACCAGGTATGTAGGATTTGATATGCAGTATTTTCAGGCTAAAAATTGTTAGTCAAAGTTTTTCTTAAGTAGTACATTTTTCTACGTGCCGAACACTACAAATGACAGTATAAACAGCCGGGAAGGGGCTATGCCCTTAAGCTAATCTAGAAAATAATTACATACAAATTATTTTCTGTAGTTCTGGCAAGTATTTCTTATCCAGAAGTTGGAAAACCAGCCCTCAGTAGGATCTCAGATCTGACTTCTTATGTGATTGACTCTTGACCAATTTTAACCGTAATCCTTACAACATTTTTTCTATCCTTCCCAGGCTCTAGTAGGAGACAAAACGATAGCGTTCTGGCTGATGGACGCGGCGATGTACACGCACATGTCGACGCTGAGCGAGCCCAGCGCCGTGGTCGAGCGAGGCATGGCGCTGCACTGCATGATCCGGCTCATCACGCACGCGCTCGCCGGAGAGGCCTACCTTAACTTCATAGGTATGTTTTAAGGAGGAGGGGATAGAGAGAGGTCTTTTAAGAGCCCATCGATGGACATTCAGAATACTATTTCTAGCCCTTCATGATTGTTTCACAAATATCCTGTAATGCCAAAAATCGCTGATGTGTTGTCGTACGTTTATCACGAGACGGGCTAGGTAGACGAAACTGACTTTACCCATATGGTCCACGAATTAGGAAATTCAAAGACAGAGATCCCTCTCTTAAAACTAGCCTTTGAATAACCAGACGCGGCTTTGCAGGGCAGCTTTTTGTGGCACTCCATCTTCCCACCAAAAACATAGGAAGCAGTGTAGGTTGGGTATTTTGGGGAAACCTTTGGGTTTAAAAGACCAATTTGAGTCCAAAGCAGTTTTGTTTATTTTTATATTTTTAAAAATTCCTCCAAGGTAACGAGTTCGGTCACCCCGAGTGGCTGGACTTCCCGCGCGCCGGCAACAACTCGTCGTACCACTACGCGCGCCGCCAGTGGCACCTGGTGGACGACTCCCTGCTCAAGTACAAGTTCCTAAACCAGTTCGACAAGGACATGAACGAGCTGGAGGACAAGTACGGGTGGCTGAGTTCCGCGCCGGTCAGTATGAGAAGGTTTTATCTACTTGTAGTTAGGACGGAGTGTAAAAAAAACAATGATTTTGACCACTTCTTTAAGATCGGTTTAGGCGGTTTTGTCACCACTAGACAATCACTACGATATTGCTTTCGGTATAGATGATAATTCTATTATTAAGATAAGATACGTAGCCTGTTTTTCGAGTATAGGATACTGTTCTTGAGTTTTCATTGGACCCGTTTAAACCTGACTGACGCGATCTGTAAGATGAAGCTCCAAAAAAAGCCGACCATCCAAACATACGAAATGCTGGAAGGTTCTAAAGTCTAATCCAATCGTGGAGAACTTTAATTTCACCGTAATTTAACCCTTAGTAAAGTAGGTACCTACTTACTGTACTTGATAGTGGTGATTTTCTGTCAGTATGAAATGTATGGGTGTCCAGGCTTACGTGTCGTGTAAGCACGAGGGCGACAAGGTGGTGGCGTTTGAACGCGCGGGACTGCTGTTCGTGTTCAACTTCCACCCCTACCAGAGCTTCACCGACTACAGGGTGGGCGTCGACGTGCCTGGCAACTATAAGGTAAAAAAATATAAATATTTAATAGACTATGCTGCAAAACTTCGAGCACTTAGACCTTCATCCTTCCTTCATGATTTTTTGACTCATCTGATCAATATATTATCCTTACTAATATTACAAATGCTAAAGTAACTCTGTCTGTCTGTCTGTTACGCTTTCACGCCAAAACTACTGGACCGATATAAATGAAATTTGGTACAGAGATAGAATAGACCCTGAGGAACAACATAGGCTTTTTACCCGGGTGCGCGAAGTAGTACCCTTGGGATGCGAGTGAAACCGCGGGAAACAGCTAGTTATCAATAAAACAGATGAAATAACTTAGTCTACCCATAATGTACCATAGCTGTGTCGACAGCCTATGTGCGTGCAATAATACCAGCAGTAGGCAGTAGGTACCCTGATTAAAAAAACATTACCCCGCACTAGGAATTTCTCCTGTTTCGTGCACAAACACCCAGACCCGCGATACGCAGCGCAGCAGCCAACTGCTCAGCTACTACGCTAAACGTGCCGACGTCTTCCGTACTTTTAATGGAGAACAGAAAATTTACTATAATAATCATATAAATTCTGATCCAGCCTATCCCTCGCTGTCCTCCCCCAGCGACGCCCTAAGCCGAGGCTCGTACCCCACTAGGGGGTGCCCTTAGCGTGTAGACAACCTTCTAGGTTGACCTGCGGGATGCCATACAAAAAAAAATATCTCAAAGTTCATTTGTATCGTAGCTGTGAACTGTGTCAAAATTCTAGGAGGAGATTGACGCTCTCATGCAAATTCATATTTTTTCGGGGCTCACATTTGTGATTGGCATTTTTCAGGCGGTCCTGTGTTCTGATAGCAAGAAATACGGCGGCTTCGGTCGCGTAGAACCAGACGGTGAATTCCATAGCACACAGGGCCAACCATGGGGCAACAGAAGTGATTCCGTGCAGGTAATATTGATAAAATGATATAATTTAATTTTCATTTCAAAATTTATTTCATGACACATCCATATTTTTTAAATTCGTATACATTATTTTCATGAAATCACCTGTTATAAGTTCTTGTTGTAATATGTTGTACAAATATTGATACATCTGTATATTTTCTGCAATAGACACTGACTAGATATTGTATAACTTAATAAATAACTACATAATGTAATAATTTGTTAACGAACAACAACAATCTAATACATATACTCGTATAACCAAAACAGTTAATATAAGTAGGTACGTATTTGTCCTTCGAGGTTCATTTAAATTGGATATTCATAATATTATTATGAAATGATCTATTTATTCATTTAACAATTAAATAGACACAAAACGAACAAACAACAACATCCAAGTTTTTTTTTTCACATAAACAGTAATTTCACTAATTGAAATTATTGGCACATCCAGTTTTATATAAATTTGATAATTATTATACTTAAAGAAACATTCATTTTTTTTATTAAATAGACACGTAAAACACCTATACAACAAACAGTTTAATCTAAGAAACATTTATTTTTCTTCATATCATTTTTTTTTTTTCTAGTTTCTTAAACATTGGGTAATGATAACATCAATAACTGTATTATGCAATAGACATTGATATGACTCATAATTGACGGGCCACTTAGCAACTTGTAAACTAAGTAAAACTTTAATAGTTACGTACTTAAAGTTATAAAAGATTTAACATCCAAAGCAACACAATAATTTACTAAATACATCTTTTATTAAATCATTTATCATCGAAAAAAATAGTGCAGACAAACAATATCAGTTTTAACTAAAGTTGACATAAATAAATAAATATGTGACTAAAGTGGAGACTTTTTAAAAACATGTTCTATTATTTCAGATATACATCCCATGCCGCACAGCCATTGTCTATGCAAGAGTGAATTAAATATAAACAATTAAGTGGAAAATTTTATACTTTTACTGCTACAATACTTGTAGATAAAAGTATTAAATTTTGATACCAACCGTGATGCTTTAAAATCAGTTGAACATTGTTTGACGAGTAAGAACATGTGTGTTATTGAGATGCTTATTTTTGGAAGTTCAGTTTTTGGGAAAGTTTATAATAAGCTATTGTTAAAAATAGGTACAAATTCTACATTTTTAAAAATCTGTTACATCAATAAAATGATCTGTTAAAATATTTGTTTATTTATGAAGGTTCTACAGGTACTCCTATTAGTAAATTATTCTTAGGTGTGCAAGTAAGAGGCTTCAGTTTCATAAGTGTGACTTTGTACCCTAACTCTTCAGCCAAGCGACCCCTGTCCGAATCAATGATTGACATGCATCTTGCACCTCTAACAGCTAGAGGGTGCTCCTTGTGTGTTTGATCTGCAGTATGTCCAATACATATGTACTGGTCGATTGGTACACTGGAAAACTTCTTGCTTCTTGGATAGACCATTCTGTCAGTAGCATGTAGTGACCCATAGCAGCATGGACTCACTACAAATTTAGCATTTACTTTTAAGCATTTGTCCAAGATCAAATCTGTAGCTATCCCACAGGCATGTAATCCTGTTCCTATGTCAAATTCACCAACGAAAAAGTCAACATTGCACTGGAAGAAAAATACATTGTTCATCCTCATCTTTTGAACCCTATCTCTGGCTCTATACAGAGACTGCACTTTGTTATCCAGCAATATTACAGTGCATCTTGGCAGAAGATGTGCAATGAGGATCCCCAAATGCCCACTTCCACAACAAAAGTCTACAATCACATCTCCATCTGTAGCTATACTTAGCACAGCCAGTGCTAAATTTTCCAATTGCTGTGATTTTCTCTGGACTCTTGCGTCAGGAAGATGGCCAGCATAAGGGTTGGCACCTTCAGGGATCTCATTCCATTTGAAAGAGGGTTTCAAGTCATTACTAGACACTGTCAGTTCCATTCCTTCTGTAATGGAACTTAGAGCCTTTTCAATGTCATCTTCTTTTGTAAACATCCTCTTTTTAGGATTATGCCTCTTTGGGTCACACTTATACAGGCTTACATCGTCAGTTGTTGGCATTGTGATATTATCAAATGATAATGGTTTCAGATTAAATTTATCCATATAAGTCAAATAACATTCTTGAATTTTAGGCAGGGCAGCAAGATTTTTGTACCATTTGTATGTAAATGGCAACAGAGATTCAAACATTGACTCCCCAATAGATTGGATTATAATGTGATATGATGGAAACAGTACTAGGTCTGCTAGTGTAAGGAAGGGGCCCTCAGCATATTCATGGTGTACATTCAAGTCTTCAATTTTAGTAGAACTGTCTATTACTTGCTCTTTCTTTTTGTTTGATTTCCATTTCCTTGATTTTGAAGCCCTTGCTGTGTCTGATGATGATGAACCTTCTCCACTTTCTATTGAATCCTGTTTATGAGTGCTTGCTAGTTGCATGGAACTAGCCTGTGCAACACTACCACTTGCTTGTTGTTCACAACTTGTTTGTTGCTCAGAACTTATTTGTTGCACAGCTGTTACTTTTTCATCAGAACTTGTTTGTGGCACAGCTGTTACTTGTTGCTCAGAACTTGCTTGTTGCACAGCTGTTACTTGTTGCTGAGAACTTGAGTGTGGCTCATTACTTACTTGTTGCTGAGTATTTGCTTGTGGTTCAGAATTTGTTAGTTGGGTAACACTAACTTGTTGATCAGAGCTTGACTGCTGCCCAGCACTTTCATTTTCTTTAGCTATATTTCGAGCAATTTTGTATACATTATGAACTCTAACAGGCTTCTTCAAGTGATCTTCAAATCTTACCAAATTTTTTGGTACTTCTTTAATGTTGACAGCTGTCAATAATGCCTGGACTGTTTTTATAATATCCACTTCACAGAATTTTGTCCAAATTGAAACCTCATTTGGTGCTTGCAGACAACTTTGACGAAAGCCAAGTAATCCATCGGCGTGCTCTTGTGGAATTGGCCGGCAAGTTTTAAATAAACAAATGTGCCTGGTCACTGCAGAAAGGCCGGTTACTATGATATCTTCACACATTATCACTGGGTAAACACAAAGGGCCACCGGCCACGGAATTTCGTACTCATTTAAAAGGAAGATTAGGTCCTTCTCAACTAACGTTACGGCTGATAATACTTGCTCTGGAGTTGCCTTAACTGGAATAAACCTTACAGTAACAAATTGGGAGGTACAATACTTGTAAATGCAGTAAGTAATGAATGAATCCAGCGGCACTTTCAATTGATGTGTTTCCTGGTATTCCTTGTGGCTTGTGTATGACTCTAAGTGTACAACGTTGAGTAATTTCTTCTTGAAACTTATTCCAACCATGATTGTTTATAAGTTTAATTCAAATATTCGCTGGATAAAATCTAAGTTTTAGGTTATTTATTTTTTAGTTGCCACGGGCATTCGAGGAATTTAATCAATAAACTGCGTTCCGTTCTTGACTTTGACAGTCACGCCTGTCTGATGGAATGGAATGGAATCAATTGTGTCAATGTGAATTGTCAAAATTGTGTTGCCAATGCTTACTTTAACAAATTGCACAAAACATAAAAGTGCAGCAAACAATAATTAATGTCATTATATTATTTTTAGTATAATTTTTTTTATGAAATTCTCACATAAATCTTCCTGTCTCCAATATTAATTTCCCTCCCGTTACAAATTATCTGACATCTGAACTCTTGTCAATTTTGACACAATCAGCTTTTGACATAATCAGCTGTTGCGCTTGTCCCTTGTCATGTTGATTATATTTTTGTATTGAATTTAATTATTTTTTCTGTTACTCGTAATAAACGTTGTTACACATTGTTTAACGTTATTTAGTAAGTCTGTATCTGTGAGCGTTACGCCAGTAACTCTGCAATTCAATTCATTTGTCGTAATACAGTGAAAAAATGTTGGAGGTTATAAATGGATTTCTTTTGGTCTATTTCGTGATTTTATGTACACTCAGTGTTTTGGTTCCTCAGTTAGTGAAACCGGTAAGTAACAAACATCTGCTCATTTGTTACTTTATTTATCAGTAATAGATCCATTCAATAAATATTGTAATTCGTTCGTAGATAGCTGCATGTTTCGCAAGACCATCCAACGAAGAAAGGACGGTATGGTCACAAATCTTGAAACTCAAATCAGAACAAAAGAGTATTTCTATGAAAGACGAGTTCGCGGCGTATTCTAAGATACAGCGGAAAATAAACAAACTTGAAAGTCAGTTGAAGGATGATTCACAAACTCGTGTTGGCAAGAATATAGCAGTGAAGAGTACTATACAGGTAGTGCTCCAAGTAGCCGTGGGTGTCACAACCTTACTGTCAGTAATCTGGTTCAGGCGGGAACCTATTGTTGCTCTAAAGGGTGATTTGTTCCCTCTGAGTA
Organism: Pyrrhia umbra; assembly: GCA_963891755.1. Lineage (NCBI taxonomy): Eukaryota > Metazoa > Arthropoda > Insecta > Lepidoptera > Noctuidae > Pyrrhia > Pyrrhia umbra. The sequence goes on along the minus strand of OY982934.1, from coordinate 3,865,441 downwards.
CAATGTTGAGGTACCCGAGTGACATGCCAAATGCTATTTCCACACATGTGTGGGTGCTGATATCTAATGTATCTATCAGAACTCTTTTGAAACCCATAATCTCATAATTTTCCATTTATTATTTGTATTTAAATTTATTTGCTTTGATGTTGGAATGGAGTATTTGAAATAAAGTGTTTGTAAATTTGGAATGCCTTTGTTTTTTGGCTATGCAGATAATTATTATAGTGTTTTTGTATAAGCTGAAAAGGCTGAATTCAAGTAAACAATTTTATATATTTTTATTTAAATATTTTATTAATTAAACAAATAATAGTACTTTATACTCAGTCCGACAAATGTCCAAATGTGTCCTCTAAATTAACATAACCATCAAAGATCTACCTGCCTATGTCTGGAAACCTTATTATGCTTAACTTATAAATCTTTCTTAACTTCAATATAATTAGAATATTCAACAAACTTTATATCAATCATAACAAATATGACTGACATCATCCCACACAATTAGTGTTCCCAGACGGGATAAAATCTATATAAAAATTAACACAATTCTCATATAATGGTCCATTCACACTTGTTTATTATGTCTGTTGCCATATTATAAAAAAAGAAGTTGGAAGTCTGTGAATAAAAGATGTTACATTTGAAAATTTCAAAAACAGAATTAAATACAAACAGTTGACATTCACCTTGAGGTCAATGAGCGCGGTTAGCATAGAGGCGCGGCGTATATTATGTCCAGGATAATAACAAGTATAAACAGACCACTATGTACACATTTCAATAGTATGCAAGATGGTTCTTTGTGCGACAGTAATATTTTTTTCACAACTAATATTTACAAGCTCTGTATCACAGCTTACGTTTAACTATTTGAGTGCTGAGACTGGAATATAAAGATTTATGAATAAAAATATACTTTTGTGCAAATTTACTTCGTTTTAGATTCAATTTTTAATTCAACATTATAATGGACGAAGTCTTTTCAAAATCTAATATTGGACAATAAATGACTAGTCCATTTTAAAAATAACAGTGGGATCTTTAAAAACTACATTCCTATTGCAATAAAAAGCCTGTTTCAACACAGTAATGACTTACACAGATACAACATAAAAACACTGATAAAGCAATAATTCTAACCAGAGTTCCCAAAACAATATTCTCCATATATTGGCACAAATTGCTTCACTTAATGTGCATATCAATCAGCAAAACTTATCATACTACTAATGTATCATCTGATGACTGATCCTAATGAAATGATTAAGGCATTTACATGGTTCAAGCACTTAATGAGACTAGAAACTAATGACTAAATTCATTCAGATTGCTGGTAGGCGAATTATCATCAATCAACTGAATTTTGAATTCAAAACATTTTCATGTAAATGTTAATTTTGTTCGTTATTATATTTTAGAGTGCATTTGCTTTTATAAAGTGTATTGGCAAAATAACTTTTAATTTTATATAATAGTTCAACAATGAATTTTTTTCAGTCATACCAACACTAAAATACTAAATAATATTTAAAATGGCAAAACAGGAAAATCGCACCAATTACTAACTTTGATAGTATGATAGCTTGTTGACACGCACTTTGCAAATAAGATTCATCGCAATATAAAAGTTAATATTGTATATTAAAAATATTACTTATTTAAATTCAATATTTGTTTCCAATAGGTAATTTTTAGATTCGAAGATGCAAAAGCGGAAGAATTTATATTCTTATCAGCAAAAATAGTAAGTACTTATCAACTTAGATATCAAATCCTTTTAGAACATTATATATTTTATACATATAAAACTGACCAGTCGATGGTTAAATAGGTAGGTCAATTTAAAAATATCGGCTCATTAAGAGATATTACTTTTATAAGCGACTTTTAAAAATATCAATTTAAATTTTTCCATTCAGCTTAATCACCCCCTGCCAAGTATTGCTGACGTAGAAATTCTTATCATTTTTGAGAACATGGCGTTACGCTTATTCCCGGCCCTATATAGACTGGTGGGAACATGTTTCGTAATTTCTCAGCCACAACCATGCACAATGTCTCTCTACGTGGACATTCGAGAACGTTGTCATCTAAATTTTGGCCTACGAAACTACTGTTTTGGCGCTCAACGCGGCTCGGACACGACTAACGACTCCTTATTAGTTTGCTAGGTGTTCTCATAAAAGGAACTATTAAAATGTGTAGTCAGTAGATACACGACCGCTTCGTAGGTTGACATCATGATTGCCGTGTTTGGTATCTGACGTACTAGTTGTGTGCCTAGGCCCCTGAAACGACAAAGAAGTTATAAATAAAAGTTGGCACAGTTACCGAATATGTTGACTCTTGATAAGAATGCTGCAGTGCTTACCTATACACTCCTCGGTAGCCCTCCTCCTTCAGCACGGTGTGCAGGGTTTGCCAGAACTTGCGGTATTTGTCACCCTCCTCTCTGAGCCGTGTTCTTGCTACCTCTGAAAATTCAATACGATTTCAATTATCCCTAAAATAACAATATAATGCGATTAGTCTAAACTCTAAAGTATTAAATGTCATGTCTGATAATAACATTTTATTTGCTTCTTATACTTAATTGCCGGAAAATCACTGACGTTAAGTGGTCTAGACAACATTTGTCACTACATAACAACAGCGAGTCACATTTCAAAAATCTACAAAGTAACACGGGTCTGTAAAGATGCCATTACCTCCATTATCAGGCAGCCGGAAAAAATCCTAGATAAGGTGGCACACATTTAGCTTACGCATGTATGTTATTGACCTCCTGCTGATAATCACTCACTAATCTCTTTCACCCATGGCAGACTGTGTAAGATCCTTGAAGAGTAACACCCAGACTTTATAGCGTTAATAACTGCTGATAATAAAATCAAATGCATTTCGTATTTGATTACCATATCATGTTTGCTGTGGATCAACTTGGCAAGCTTATATTTCATATTGTGCATTTCACTTTGTACGTGTTATGCAAGATTACATAATATATCCTCACCATGTGGATAAGCAATGCAAGAAGCGACAGTCTTGGAAAAGGCTCCGGCTCCCATGAACTCGAGGAAGTCTCGTGGAGAGCGGTGATCGCTGGGCACACCGTCTACGCTCCTAGCTGCCATCAGTCTCGCCTTCACACCCTCGTACAGTACGAAGTGGACTACAGTCTCACTGATGCCCATGTACGAAGCTGTTATGCCTTTGTAGAAACCTTTAATACCCTGAAATAATTCACCCTCAATGAGTTTGTAAAATATGTTTCAGAACAAGGGCAGCTATTTGTTTATAAGCCAGTCGACAGACGTGTATTAATCTCGTGATTCGGGTACCGTTTTCGCATATATCCTCTTTATACACTGCAGTGCTGTCACGTTCTGTCCGTCCAACTGCAACCGCGTCTTAACAAACCAAATCGGATTGGTCATTGTGCAAGACACAAAACCTGAAACAGATCGTTCTTGAAACTAGTGCGTGATAAACAGCGCGTTTACTATAACAAGTGAGAATAAATTAGCAGGGTACGAGAGAAAGACAATGCGGTAACATAATGTTTATTGTATTCTGGATTTCCATATCTCATGATAGGAATAAATGAGCAAAGTTGGAATACATAGAAACTTAGAAATAATATAAATATTTTACGAACAGCTTAAAACGTGGTTTACCTGCAGCACTTGCTGCGGATAGGTGCACGATCGGAGTATCCGGTGATATGTTTTGATTCAATATCGCCTTCGCTTGAGAATATGTGCAGAAGTATATAGCCCTAGACGGGGCTACCCCCACTATGTTTGGTCCTAGACCTTTGAACAATGCTCTAGGGCCCTCAGTCTGTACAATATGTCTGGAAAAAATAAGTTCTTGTCAGTAAATCACCTTTGCACCTACTGCGGCGATAATTATTGAGTTAGTTCATGACGTAAATGGATATCTCGTCCATTGAGATAAAATTGTAATGTCAACATACAAGCTATAAATACTGAGTTCGGTTGAGGTCGAATCATAACCTCGAGGAAGATTAAGTTTAAATCAGTGTGCATTTTCTGCGAAACCGTTACTTGCTCCTTCATCCGAGATAATGGTCTAATAAAAAATGAAAACTGATAAGCGATCAGCCGGTATTGGCAGCTGACGGCTAATCTGCAAACACTGCGCGCACCAATGGGGTCGCGATCGCGAATCCGGCCCACGTTCAGCTCTCGTGACACTTGGGCATCACTGTTGTTATCTATTAACATACACTTGATAACCACGCTAGTTGGAAGCGGTTTGAACTTCTTCTGTTTGCCGGTGCTTAATTATTTAAATACACAGCAATTGAATTGTTATATTATCTCCATTTCTTTGAGTGTAATTGTGATTTTCCACTTAGACTGGAGATGTATTGGAGTAACCTCAGCTCGAGTACATAAACAGCTAAAGAAAAGGTCAACAAGACACTCAAGTCTGGCGTACACACAACGCAGCGTAGAAGCCCCAATCACAGTCACTGAGTGGCTGCAAGCCAAAACGAACGTCCACACAAAACATACAGGAGCAAACACTCAACACAACTATGTATAACGAACTTGTGTAGGAAATAAAACTTATAAGTCCCAAGAATAGCATGGCGAGCTCATGCAATATGTGGGAAGAAAATTACGTTGCGTTTGATGAACAAATGATAATAAATCCCGATGATAAAGCACATAATTATGTCATTGATAAATGCGACAAACAGTAGATAACAGCGATGTCTTACCTGATGCACTGTATAAGGCTCATCCTGGACGGCGTCCTGGCGTGGCCCGCCCTCGCGCACTGCTGAACCTGACAATTGTACGACATCAGCATACGATCTGCTTGCTTGCTGTATGCGAACATCGCGCCCATCGTACGTCTGTAGCCCCATTTGGCCTCCTGCATTATATGGCCAATTTTATTATAACCATCGCTTGTGTCGAGCACTCATGCGGTCAGGGATAACTAGGTTTTGTTATTAAACAGTCTCAGTGGTAAAGCAAATGGATAATGAACAATTCAGTTAAACACATTGAATTACACACGTAGGTTCCAATCGTATGGGACTAGTATTTCAACTAAAAGCTGACATTGAATGTGTATGACCTTCGATTAGCGCAAATATTTTCGTTTTGATTAAATAAAAACACAAAATGTTGTGGTAACACTGTTCTCTATTCTATAAACATAAAGTAAGAAGCAAATAACTAGGTGCGCTTTACACAAGTGATGGAAACAATGGGACCTACGCCAATGTTAGGGCCAAATGTTTCCATACTGCCAGCTACAGAGTTAAAATATTTATATTTCATATTGTCTTAAATATATTAAAAGGTTTAACATTTTATACGCGTATCACGAACGAAAATAAATCAACTCTCATTAATATAAACCTACACTATCAGCAACCTTTCAATACTTTTTCCTAACAATACATAGGTACACATCCTGGTAATATTATACACTTCTCATCAAAAAAATCGAAACACTTTCGTTTTTATTGTTTTTGTCCTAATTTTTTACAAAAGAGAATTAATTCCATGAAAAAAAAAACATTATTGTGTAGCTGGCAGTTTGGTCATTACAGTAAGAAGAAAAAAATCAAAATTCGAAATTAGAATTTCATTTGTTTATCCTATAAATGAAATTAATCACTGTTTTGAGACAAATGTGTATTTAGGGTTGGAGTACGTTTCTCGTTTAAAAACTAAAAATTAGCGCTTGTCTTTAAACTTTTTGTTTCTTATTTCATTTACTGTGACTTTGGGACGTCTGAAAAAACTTTTTTTTCTAAAACATATGGATACTTCGCCCGCAGAAGCCGCCCAAGTGGTGGCATTGCTGGATTCTGGACTTAGTCAGCGTGTTGTGGCTGCAAGATTGCATCTAAGCTTATCATCTGTTCATAGAGTCTACAAACGCTATCGGGAGACTGGTTCGTTCACGCGCCGTTCAGGATCTGGCAGGAATCGGGTCACTTCTGAGCGAGATGATCGATTTATTGTAACAACTTCTTTACGAAATCGACGCCTTAACGCTTTTCAACTGCAGCAGCAGCTTCGCGTTGTACGAAGAGTAGCTGTAAGTGACTCTACAATAAGAAGAAGGTTGAAGGAACGCGGATTGGCACCGCATAAGCCAGCGAATGGGCCGAAATTAACTGCAGACCATCGAAGAGCGCGCCTTAACTTTGCACGCGAGCACCTAACTTGGTCATACCTTCAGTGGAGCAAAGTACTGTTTTCTGATGAGTGTAAAATTATGCTGTATGGTAACGACGGAAGGAACAAGGTCTACAGAAGAGATGGAGAACGCTTTGCACAATGCTGCATTGAAGAAAAGGTCAGCTATGGTGGCGGTTCGTGGACGGTTTGGGGAGGAATCAGCGCCGACGGTAAGACAGAACTTGCCTTTGTGTCTGGGCCACGGCTGCCTGCACTAAACTCTCATCGGTACATCGAACAGTGTCTTGAACCTCATGTGATGCCCTATGCACATTTTATTGGCAACGACTTCATATTCATGCACGACAATGCTAGAGCTCACACCGCGGGCGTCGTACGAGATTATCTTACCGAAGTCGGTATCTCCATTATGGTATGGCCAGCAAGAAGCCCGGACATGAATCCCATTGAACATCTATGGGATGAATTAAAGAGACGAATTCGAGCAAGAGATCCAGCCCCAGAAACACTTAGCCAGCTGCAAAATGCAATCCAAGAGGAATGGGATAATATACCACAACATGTGATCGTGACTCTCATCCGATCGATGAAGAACCGTATGGAAGCAGTAATAAGAGCTCGCGGAGGGAATACAAGTTATTAAATAAACGTTTCTTAATTTTTTTTTCATTTACGCGTGTTGTTTTACCCATTTCCTTCATATTCCATACAGGGTAAAAATTACTCATTATACAAAATACGAAATCTATGAAGACTTAATTTGAATTTAGAACAATAACATTAGGATTTAAAAACCTCATACTACTCACTATTAAATGACATTTTACATTTATTCCTAAATATACACATTTTTCTAATAATCCTTATCAAATCATAAACTGCGAGGTGTTTCGATTTTTTTGATGAGAAGTGTATTTATTTATTTACACCAAACTGCTAATAACTCTTTCACGAACAAAATAATGAATGGATTTGGATAGATTTGGTACGCTTATACTTTTCGCGAAGTAGTTCTATCAGGATACGGGTAAAACCGCAGGAAACAGCTAGTACAAAATATAACAAAACTACGCAAAATCTATAAACACAGGAAACTTCCTTTATTAAATTTAAATCATCCCTAGGTGTTTGTGCAATCATTTAGCATAGACCGACGAAGCCATAATTTTTAGAATAAACATTTGAGAAGAAGCAGAAACTAATAGATATATCAGGGACAAAATCATATCTGCAGAAGTAAGATTTTGGTACATGATTGTTGAAAAAATCCGTTAGGTGTTAAATTCTGCTTAGACAAAGTCAAACTACGTAGGTACTACGATAAATGATTAAAGTAAGTGCTAAAAATATCCCAGTGCAAAAATTTGCCTAACTAGTATCAATCAAACTATGGAAAATAACAGAGTAATCATGTCCGAAGCCTTGGAAGTTGATTCGATCCGGGCCAACATAGATGATGCTATCGTGAATTTATCATGATGTTATTCCGGTGCATGTCCCTCTCTGACATTGTTTTTCTTGATTTATATCGTTCATGTCTTATTGTCAGATAAGCAAGGAAATCTAGAAAGCCATTCGGAAATATGCCATTGTGGTAATTAATTTTAAAGTAATATGTCTGCCATTGTTAGCGAAAGTGCATCGGCAAGTATGCACGGCGAAGCCAATGAATGTTTATTGCAATTCCAACTTGCTATGCATAATTCTACTTTTAGAACAGCCTTGAGTGCCGTTAGCTTTAGTATGTATGATGACATTGTACAAGGTCATTATTAATCTTATATTGAACTACTCCGTAAAACGCGAACACATCAATATCACGCAAAATTAATCTTGCTTTGTTAACTGAAGTTAAATTTGAGCACTGCATTCAATTAAAAACGATTAAAACACACTCCTATCTTATTGTTTAGTTAGAGCAATAAAGAACGAAAAACAAACTACACTCAGAAAATGGATGACCTAGTTAACGGTAGTTATTTTAGAATACTTCAAGAATCTGAGAAGCTATTGGAAACGAGAGAAACAATTTTTACGACTTTGGCGTTCTAACATAGGTATTGTTTTTAGCCATCTATCATCAGAACACGAACACAAATACCAGTCACTGCACTTGGACATATATTTATAAACATCCTTGGTATATTTTGCGTAAATAAATCGATCTGGCGTAGCGTGGCAAGCTGATTTAAACATTTGTGAAGGCGTGCTATCTGAATCCGCACCGACGCAGAACGAAATCGAACTGCGTAGGACCGTTCATGTTTCAATATAAGAGATTAATGGTTTCAGAGACCTATGAAAGGCACGGAAGATTGGGTGAGTCCTGCTAAAGAACAATGCTTACCTAACTCTAATTCTGGCATAATACCGGAGGACTATCCATGTAGGTACTGTTAGTTGGACCTATGCCAATGCCAGGTCACTAGCTCAATAATTTCTCTTTGACTTGTCCACGGATATTAATAATGCTAGTGTTGTTACCTTAGGTATTACATATTTGATGCGAGATCACGTTTTGATTTTGATGTTTGTGCATCCATTCACTTCGTGATAAATCTTGACCTGTTTGTGCGTCAAACCACCGAAATCTCTATACGGATTTAGGTGGATGTTTGCTTCGCAGATAAAAAACATGTCCAATATTAACACAGGATTCCTCTAGTAATATAATATAGAATGCCAATGAAAACTTTGTCTACTCGTTCTTAATATTTGTCCAGATAAATCCAAAAAATAATTAGTGCAAACAAGATAGCAACATTGCAATCGGAACCCATACTTGTTATATCCAAGTTGTTTAGTCTACACAGCGTGCCAAAGAAATAGACATTCATTCATACAACTCAACCCCTTTCTGGATCAGTCGGGTAAAAAGCAGGTTTATGCTTAATTTCATCAGTTTTTGTACACGGGTCAATGAAATACTCGTATAATCGTAAGTTATTTTTCTTAAACGTTATCTCTCGTCAGCTGTAGTGATGCCAATATCAAAACCGATTAAATAACATGAATAGGTAGCGTGAACCGGTTTATAAAATAGTAATACGTGCAAAAAATTCGACATACTGATAGCAAATTGCGCAGTTTGTGTACATTAGCAACACAACATGCTATACATACTTTGTTTAGCGCATAAAATTATTTGAATTCTTTGAGTAAGCAACTAAGCAAAGTGATGCGTCATCCAGGAACATAAATTAAGAATGGTAAACATTTTCACTAACAATACGGTATTTAATTATGAATTAAGTGTATAAATTTTATGTTCTGCAGTTTACTAATTTTGGACTTCGTTTGTTTTTGTATTGTTCAATAATATTCATGGCTTCTAGCTATTAGGAATAAGATAGCGATATTTTTTCAGAGAATTGCTAACCGTTACAGCACATGTCTTTATGAAAGCGTAAGTAATCAAATACAATGTGTAACAATGGGTGGCTCAGTATGTATTTAATTAATTTGGTTTGTTTAGAAATTGCTTGTGTTGTGTTTATGTTAGTTAGCAGAAGTTAGCGTGTTTGCATCGTAGTTTCCTGCAATTACAGTCAGATAGCACATTATCTTACCCGTCGCAATGATTATAACACTGCGTGCAACTATATTTTCTTCTGATTAAATTCTATATTTAGAAAATAATACTACATAGTTAAACATTTCATCGTGCATAATCAATGATGTAAGTGAAAGAAATATATGCGCAGTATTTTCTTTTTATGATCGTATTATCGTTTGAAAGTGATTAATACTGATAATTATCTAAATTCTTATTATTGATTATTAAATTAATATATTACTGATAGGTATTACCCTCATTTTAATAATATTTTTTGTTAGTATTGACAAAAAGATACATTAAAATTAGAGATCGTTGTAAAACACTACAAATGCAATTTTTGTTTGGTTTCGGCTTCTCACAAAAACAGTCGTAGAACCAGTCACATGTCGATGTAAATCAGACTAAATATGCACGACGTACGCGTGTTATATTACTGAAAACACTTTTAATTTTCAACGTCCAATGAATTTAAATACGTACGTCCATTCATGTTATTGTAATAACAACGAAGAAATTTTAAGAAAAATAAAACATAATAATGTTTTTTTTTTCTTTTTTATTAAGTGCAATTCTAGTAACTATAGTAACATATGTTTCACATCTTATTATTTGGGAGTTCCATTTTTTATTTATCTTGAAGATCTATCGAAGGCGATAGGGGGCGGTTAGCTTGATAAGGTGCAGATTAAATATGTAGGGGCATTGTTCGGGGACGTTCAGCAATCCGTGACTGACTGGCCCGAATACGAGGCCCAATTTTAAATGAGGATGCGAGGGAAAGAAGGGGAATACTAAGAGAAAGAATTTCAGATATATAAAAGTGGATGATAAAGTTACTTTCGGTGACTGTAGGAATAGAGGAAGATTAACGAAGTGAAGGGCAAAACTTCCATGAGAATAACCCTACGTAGTGGCTGATAGAAATGTATGGTAGTAAAAGATACATATGCTACATAGATACCTAACGATATGTGATAAGGGCAGGTAGAACCACACGACTGCAGGAAATTAGTGATATTAAAAAACTTTTTGATGTAGTATCATTCTGTTAGACTCTATGTTCTTACATACATCCATCAGGAAATCCTTACTGGCATTGTTTCGTGTTGTACCTTTCATGTGCTTTCAAGTTATACGACTGTTATTGATATTTTTATTACATAATATCTTGTCGATAGCTGTGCTGATAAGGCTAATATAGTATTGATAAGCTAAAACAATATCCGAGAAACGTGTACTTGAAATGATTTAATTTGCGAACTTTGGGGGGTAAGAAAAATAGGTATTATAACTATATAAGTCTTAATTTATTATACTTAATACCTACATTCTCCTTTGATATATTATAAATGCGAATGTGAGTTTGTTTATTTCGCTTTCACGATTTTATGGACCCTTGAAGACTTTTATTTTACATGCATCGTTTATAATTATGTTACTTTTATCCGTGTGCGTGAAATACCCAACTCTCACAATGGGAAACAGCATTCGTTTTTTAATAAATCAAGAATATGACATTCAAGATTAATTTTCAAACTCGTTTACTGGGACTTTGGCCTATATGAAGATAAAGCTAGACCAGAGTGCAAACATTGATCAGATCTTATCTTTTATACTTGCAGACTACAATAGAAATGATCAATCTTTTTTAATTTCCTTCAAAGTTTAATTACCTATGTCATGTTACATTGCTGTATAAATTATAAGGTGTAAGTACAAAAAAATATAATATTCCTTGCATCAGAATCAGATAAAGTAAAATTCGTTCATTCATTTGAGAATCTGGGAAGGAAACCGTGAGAATCTGGCAATAAGATTATAATATCTTGTCAATTGAAAGTTGGACCACAAAAGGGATGAATGAAAAGCAATCGCACGCTGCTGATATGAGAATGAGGGATGTGCGATGTTACGCGCAAGGATAAAAATAGAAATGTGTATGTAAGACGAAGGCCAAAAGTGGCGCCAGTTACGAAGAAGCTGTGTAGATAGGAAATCGTTTGTCATGGCCACGAGAAAGGTACTGAGTATGAATGTGAAAAGCTCTGACTAAAGTTGGAATACGGTAAATAGATTTTGTAGATAATATGGCTGAAAAGGGGTTGAATTCGGCTGATAGAAGTAGAGAAAAACCGTAAGGATGTGAATATAATGAATATGATACAAAGCAGGGGTGACAAATCGGTCAATCGTGACTCTTGGTCCAGTCCAGGGATCGTGGCAAGCCAAAAAATAAGTAGGATATACATATAATAAATATTAGATCTTTGGTCTATTCAAGTTGGCCACCCCTGGATTATAAAGAATGCGTGGAGTTAAATAAATTCAGGCATCAGGAGCAGTGTCATATAGGTAATCCGGAATTGCGTATGATGCCATTAGAAGGAATGATTTATATGTATCGAATTTGCAATAAAACTAGGTACCTATAAAATATAAATAAGGAAAAAAACCACATCGCAGGACGAGGAAAACTGCCGCGATGATACAGTATCGATTATAATTTAGCTTTGAAGAAATGAAACTGACTATATTGGCTATAAACATTCGTTGTTCGTTGGTAACCTATGTTTGATCGAAGTTACGTTGGGCACCATTGTCGTAAACGTGCAATAAACAAACAGTTTATCTTATATCGATCGAAGTGCAGTTGAGTTGAATTTGATAAACATGAATAACGCATTGGGTCATCGATCGATCGACATCATAGTTGCTATTTTTGTGTACACGGCAACTGTTTATAGGCGATTAAAGAACCGGTGAGACATTTGAACCACGCGTCTGCAAAAGATCGCAGTTCTTTTTTTTGTGAACTGGCAACATTCTGACTGCCTTTTTGGTTTTAAAGTGCGCTAACGTGGGTGTTCAGGCGATACAGGAACCGGTTGTTAAAGTAACATCCTTACAATGGTGATAGAATAGCTTCTTCATAAGAAAGCAAGCTATGCTCAGTTGTGTAAAATAAGAATAAAGAGTAAAATATACAGTCAAATACAGCCACATCTCTGCACAGTTTAATAAAGCACTTGAGTTATGAATAGCAAAAGTCACAAGGCGCAAATATGGATGGGCAGCATCCGAAATATATTCTCAGTGTATCATAATCATTTTCAAATAAATACTTAGGTCTCAGTAGTTAATATATTTATCTCTAACTTACTGAGTTCTGATAAAACAGAAAATATCAAGAAGATTACCATAATGATTTGGTCAAAATATATTTTTTTAATTAGTTTATTTTGACAAAACTATGCACAGTTCGAAATATATTCAGCCTACAATACCTCATATTTAAAGCCTAAAGGATAGAACATACAGATCACTGTATGTTCTATCCATTTGCATAAAAAAAATAGGGTCTAATAAAATCAATTTACAAAATAAGTAGATATAAAATATTTGTCTTTGATTAATTTAAGGGTCTGAAATAAGCTTACTGCATACCTGATGCTTTGGGATCTTGGAGCAGATTTTTCTAGCAGTGTTAGCGCTATCTGATGGTGGAGGTGGAGAGGGTGGGGACACTCCAACTCCCTTTGAAGACTGGAGACGTGTCTTAACTACTTCTAAAGGACATGTCACTACAGCTCCGGCTGTGCCTGCCACTCTGTGAAAAAAAAAAGATTTTTTAAAATAAGCTGTGGAAAAATTTATAAAATTCGTTTTAATTTAGTTACCATGTAAACATAACTCTATAATGCATATTATGTAATACTTAAATTAAATTGGTAATTGTTTTTTCATATGATTTTGTTGATTTCCTTTATAGGAGTTTATTTCTACAATAAATTCTTTTTGGTGTAAATTTTGGGAAGTAAAATAAAACAAAAACTTGTAGCTAGCAATCAAAAAGAAATACTGTAACATTTTTGTGATTGGGATAGAACTTGGGAGTGTTATAGACTACTGGGTAACATTAATAACATTTAATAGCCATAGAACCTACAGTCTGTGGTAACTAAACAAGGTGTTCTATCTATTCCATTCTATCTATTCTCTATTATATTTGATTTGGATTTTTATTGTTTTGAGAAAGGCTAACAAGTTTAAATTATTGTATGCCAATCATACAATGATAATCATATAAATGACTTGCTTTTCCTAACATAATACCAATAAATAATTAAACAATAGGTAACTGTGATGAAAGATTGTGCAAAGTTATTTAATGGTTAATGTAACATGTAATAACCATTATGAAATACATTCCAGATTCAAAATTTGAATGTTTTCTTTTTCTATATTTTTAAGTGAAGTTTTTTAAGAACTTTGTTGCATGCTTGCACATTGCTTGTGAATGATTTTTTTTCATTATTCAAAATGACAGTAAAAATTAACAATTATTACAAACTTTGACATTTACAACTTATTTAGTAAGTGTATCTTTATAAGTGTATAATTTAGTTGCCATCAGCTATTTTACTAAATTAATTAATATTTATTCTTTTAACTTATGCATTCCAAATGTGTTATTAGATATTCAACATATTTTGCAGATAACAACAAAGTGGTTAACTATGTTCAAGGGTCTAATGATAGCATTTATGCTTATGTTACAAATAGGAGATTGGAGCACTGAAGACTGTTCACAAATGTGTGTAGTGATAGTTCTAAATACAAACTGAACTTGGCTTGCATATTCATGGCATGAATAGTATGATCAAAAATTTTATAATGTAAAGATGTTTATGTAGTTTGTAGATGTATGCCACGCGTAGGCACAGTGAAAACGCTGGCGTAAACAACGTCTCGCCACATGTGCCAATACCGAGTTCTGTAGCCATCGAGATTATGATAAAGATTTGATGTCATGATAACGCATAAAATAGTATTCACAATATCACGGACCTCCCGCGGTCCAAAACTTACCCTCCAGCTAACAAATGTATCGCAGTATCCTTCTGAGACATTTTAGCGCCACAGGAATAATTACATGACGGCAAATTGCGACTGTCTATAAATAAACAAATGCACCGCTTATTATAGCAATGTCCACACTATACTGGAAACACTTAGATTACGTCTAATTATTTAACTGTACACTTAATTATGTAAGATAAGTTTTAATGTCGATGGAATATATACTAGCAATTCATGTGATCACAATAAATCGGCGAAAACTTCACAGATTCACAGCACAGCACACAGCACCGTCGTACGTTCGTCGGTTCGTCTCGTAACAATATGCACACATGGACAAGGTTGGCCACAACACCACACGGACGCGGCTCACGTGTGCACACAGCTCAACTACGCACACTAATGAAATGCCGATGAGTCTACGTGACGTCTCGTCTGTCGGCATCAAAGAATATTTACAGATGTAGATAATCTGTGATACTAAATAATACAAATGAAAATAAAGTTGTTTGTTTGTCAGCGTTAGCATCTTGAGGCTTGTGAACTTTTGATGCTATTCGGACCTTGGAGTTTCTAGCTGGCTTTTGTTGTGAAATTATTTCACAACTTTCATTAATAGAGGTAAATCTAGCCAAAGCTCAATGCCAGTCATTTATCGTGATGTCTCATTGATTTAAAGGTGTAGGTTCTGTTGAAGTTGATACCTATCAATAATTTCAAACTGATTTTATTAATATCCAGCATAATTTTGTAGTCTGGGCCT
Organism: Pyrrhia umbra; assembly: GCA_963891755.1. Classification (NCBI taxonomy): domain Eukaryota; kingdom Metazoa; phylum Arthropoda; class Insecta; order Lepidoptera; family Noctuidae; genus Pyrrhia; species Pyrrhia umbra. The sequence goes on along the minus strand of OY982934.1, from coordinate 3,850,056 downwards.
GATTTTTAGTTTTAATAAAAATCTAGTTAGTCTATTATTAGGTATTTTGTTGACACTTGACAGATAAGATTTGACTTTGATCGATTTCCAACCAGTGTTGGACACAGTTTAGTTTGATTGATGATTGATTTGATCGGTTTGATATACAGTCACGCATTCTGCATGACCTGGAGTTGCTCAGTTCAACTGTGGCATTGTGATGGCTTACTCATTCTAATTATTATCACAAGTAACCTTGTCCTTATGTAGTTCCAGTTGAAGACAGTGCTTCTGAAAATATATTTATTATAAATACTTAATAAATATCATTGTTAGAAATGGAAATAAATACAAATTAGAAGTACTGCAGCATCATTATGCAATAAAATTTACTGGTTAGTCACAAATCAGTATTACTGATTGAATTGCCAATAGCTTGGCTAATTTTGAATAATATTCAAAATTGAGAATTGCCATAAAGGTTACTTTACCACATTTTTTCATTAATCACCATTTTATCTGACGATTTACGTCGCGTTATTGGGAATCAAGTTTATTTTTAATAATATTGTATTTTCGAATCAATCAATTTAGTAAAAATAATCAATTGATAGAAAAAAAAATTGTTCGGCCAACTCTACCAGTAACTACATTGTCACTTGTCAGTGTCACTGTCACAGCACGCATTTTGACATTGACACTTGACAGAAATATTGCATTGCATAGGAATTCGCATCGCAATTCGGCGTTGCATAATTTCTGCTTTTTGATACTTACGTATCGGCTAATAGTTTACCGGTGCTTTTATTTAAAGTAACTTTGCATTTGTTTATAACTGCCTTTAAACATGTTCGCACAACGCCGGTTAATGCTGTAAGTATAGTAATCAAAATTACAAAAAATCGATGATTTCACGTGATTGAAATTATGATGCTAATTGCTAGTTTTTTTCAATAGCTACATAAGTATTTTCTCCCTATGGGTTCCTCTGACCTGTTTTAGCTTAAATATTCGTAAAAACCGGTACAAGAATGCCAAACAAATGACCTAAATATGTAAGACGGACATTGATCCTTATTTGCTGCAGTCGTCACTGCGTATTATTGATTTGACCTATTGGATGATCCGCAGCTGGTCTGTGAACGCAGCTCGCCAGAAGCACACCCTCCCGGAGCTGCCGTATGAGTACAGTGCCCTGGAACCTGTCATCAGCAGGGAGATCATGAGCCTGCACCACAGCAAGCATCATGCCACATACATAAACAATCTCAATGCAGCTGAAGAAAAGCTGGCGCAGGCACAAGCTAAAGGTATTGTTAACAGCAACAATCTAGAGATTATCTACATACATATAGATACATATTTAAAGAGGATTTTTAATGCCAAAATAATATTTCCTGTTGAAAACAAAATACTATACATATTTATATTGTAGCTCAATTATAAATGAATAATTTCTTATTATGATTGGCAGCAGCAGACACGAATATTATACTAGGGCTTCTCAGTGTAATCAAATTTAATGGAGGAGGTCATGTGAACCATTCCATTCTATGGTTGAACCTGACTCCATGCCAAACACCAGTTTCCGCTTGTTTAAAGGAGGCTGTTAACAAGTAACAAGACTCTTTTTATTTTGTATTGTTATTGATCTTTTTTGAGTTAGCCAGAATGTAATTAGAGGTATGTTATCTATGGTTAGATATTTAATTTGGTGTTGTTACTTGATACTTAGACCACTACTTATCCAATTACTCACATATTTTTCAAAGGGCTATTTTAGCTTAGTTTTGAGTTATAATTAATTAAATAATAAAATATTACTTTAATTTTATATTCAGTTGAATTAAAAATACTATTGTAATCTTGTACCAATGTATTTACAACAATAACAATTGCATAAATATTTAGGTATTTTAACTGTGCTCAGAGAGTCAGACAAAGACAAAAAATAATTGTTTTTGTGTTTAAATTCAAAAATTTTATGATTATCTTCAGGTGACATCAACACAATCATCAGTCTAGCTCCCGGGCTCAAATTCAATGGTGGTGGTCACATCAACCACACCATATTCTGGCAGAACCTCTCCCCCAATGGTGGGAAACCATCCGGGTCACTCACCCAGGCTATTGAGAAGTAATTGAAACTATACCTATTTGCATGTGTCCATTGTGTCTGGCTGGTTTTTGGCAATAGAATTCAAATTTATTATGAAGCCTTATTTTTAAATATTTTGTTCCGTTTCACCTGTTAAATTATCTTTAATAACTGCTCCTTGATTATGTAAGCCAATAACTTTCAATTTCAATTGCAATACCTTTCAATATAACAATTTAATGATATGCTATGCTAAGCTGAAAGTATCAATTATATTAACATCCAAAAGTATGCAGCAATGTATAATGTTTTGCTTTTGATGTGTATATATGTATATATATTTAATTAGACTCCCCTGGTGTCAGGTAGCTTGTCTCAAGCCAAATATGCACTCTGTTGTGGAGTTTCAGAAACTAGCCCACCTAAACATGACCTAAATCTAGGTTTCTTATCAGTTGGTCAAAAGCTTAATTGACAAATTAATAATCTTAATCTTTTCTGAACTGATACCAACTGTTATAGTAATGCCCAAAGCTTTAATTATGTTTGAAAACATAATTAATACTATCTCTCATTCTCATTACTATAAATATGTTTATCAGTTTGTTTATAATTATTATGCATTGTTATACTTTTGAATTGTGGAAATTACCGCTTTTACGTCAATGGCTGTGATAACCTGTAAAGTAGTTTGGCAAGTTAACCTATTGTACAGATATATTCGGGAGGTGATAAGTAATCAATATTAGTTAAGATAATGTACTTATTTCAAACCTTTTTTTTTTCGAAAGTATTTATATTGCATTTTTTCTTGAGGAGCTTGTAGCCAAGTGACAGCCGCACGGGTCGACCGATCGTAGGGGTAGATGGGTGACCATCTATGTCATAGTGAGACTCCTCCGTGCCTTGGAAAGCATGTTAAGACAATCATTCTTACCAAGGGGTATTGTGTTACCTGGTAGCTGGGTTGTGGAGGTCAGATAGGCAGTTGTTTCATGTAAAACACTGGTACTCGGCTGCATCTGGTTTTGACTGGAAGTCCACCCCAATATAGTTGGGAAAAGGCTAGACAGATTGCGTTTTTTTTTTTTTTTTTTGCATTAACATTTCTTTTGTGGTTTTTATTTATGTGTAAACTCCTGGATAAAGCTACCAACCATATAATATAAACAAAACAAGAATATATTTGAAATGCTGTCATTACTTTTTTAGGGACTTTGGGTCATGGGATAACATGAAGAACCAGCTTGCGGCGGCATCTGTGGGTGTGCAAGGCTCCGGCTGGGGCTGGCTGGGATACAATAAACAAATGAAGAAGCTACAAATTGCCACCTGCCAGAACCAGGATCCTCTTCAAGCAACTACTGGTAAACATATGTTTGTTAATGAGTAAATTTGAAATGCAGTGATGAGACTAATATACCTGAAGACCTACTGTTAGCATATAATACAATTTTGTTTACTTACTGACCCAAAATATTTGTACATAATCGTCTTCACAAGGTTGGTTTAATTTAGAAAATACAAAAATTTTTTGAAAAGCTAAAGAAATCGTGAATGCAAGGGCTATAAGACATTGTGTTTTTTGGTTAGATAGAATTCCATAAGGACTTTGCACGACCTATGTTCTAATAAGGGCAGTGCCGGACTTTACGAACGAAAACCACTACGTGTTCCTCCTATTGCCACAACCGGGGCCGCGAGAGTAGCTTACGTTGTCCTAGTCTAACTCCAAGCTATTTTTAATAACTTTTTTTTGTTACAGGTCTCGTTCCCCTATTCGGTATTGATGTCTGGGAACATGCATACTACCTACAATACAAAAACGTGAGGGCTGACTACGTAAAGGCAATATTTGACGTTGCAAACTGGGGCGACGTCTCCAAGAGATACGAGGCTGCACTGAACTAAATTGGAAACCACTTGAACATCTCCATTTTATTTTATTAAGGCCATCTAGATGTAAAAGCTTTATATTACGTTACTCACATGGCAAAGCCCTGAATTAGATTCATGTGATACAGAATAAGTTTTAGAATCTTTTTTTCTTACTATTGTGTTTTATTTTTATATCTCTAGTTAACCTTACCTACCTGTTAGTGTGCCAAGAACGAAACTCGTAAATACATAATTATAATCCTAAACCCATTATGATTTTACAAGTATTATAAATTCGAAAGTAACTCTACACTTTTAGGGGAAACTGCTGAACCGATTAAGATGAAATTTCGTATATACATAGACTGAAGCCTGCGGAAGGAGATTGACTACTTTTTATCCGCGTGCTTGAAGTAGTTCCTTAACGACGCGGATGAAACGGTGAAAAACTAGCTGTACCTAGTATAATATAAATCAACCTGCTGCCGTACTAGTAAATACTAAGTAGGTTGGAATAAAAAATGGTAAAAAAAGGAAACGTTGGAATGGGAGGTTCCTCTGGCCAGGCGAGTGATATTGTCTAGTGGGCCGCTGCCCTACGGTTGATGTCGTATGGATCATAACTATATAGTATGGATTGTGTGGAACAGATGTGACTCAACTGAAGCTCGGGGACTGTACCTATAGTTCTGAAATACTTTCATAGTTTCATCTTTCATTCTTTTTCAACGGAGGTCATTAATATTTTGTATCGTATTTTTGAAGGATTAAACGGTAGTGAAATACTAAATCTATAGAAGGATTATGCTTTCTTTTTTGTCTTGAAACGGATCGTGACGAAGCAACTGTACTTTCGTGTAACGGATCGCACTCATAAACGTCAAAACATCTGTCAAATCAGATGATTGTCACTGCGCTTTGTTGTAACTTGTGGTGTAAAATAAATAAATAAAAATAGTATTCTGAATCATTAAGAGCCATTAACTTCCACTTCGGGTTCCAGAAGATCTTCTCTTCAAACCTGTGGAGAGGTAAGTTATTGAAATTACTATATTAGCTATGATTTTCATGAAAAGAAAGAGGCTTGTAAGCTCGAGCAGTGTTATTGATTTTTCAGGCTGTAGACGTTGCCTACTTAGATCGTGTCTTGAACTTGTGTCGGGATTGAGAAAGCTATTTATTATATCGTTCATCTGTGCGTACATCCTATAGCCAAGGGAAAGGTACGTGTTCAGTTGATAATAAGTTATTATTGCGAAAAGTATCTTGAAGGTCGACATTTCAGTGTTTTGAAATCGACCAGCAGTTATGCTCAATGCATATCTAGGTTTTACATTTATTTGCAGCATCTAACGTGACATTAACTTAGTACCGTTAAGTTTCTTCCATAAATATATTTATTGCACAAATTAATTGACATTATAAAATATTACTAAGTGCACAAAGAAGATAATTAAGCTATTTTATCTTTATGTGTCTATTATTAATTGTGTATAAATATTTTAAGTAAGTTCACATACTCAAGGATAATATTATTTTTGTAAATGTAAGAAATTCATTAATACTTTCACTGAGATTGAGTGTGATTTGAAATTAAAAAAAAAACATCTTTTATTGTATTAAGTTGATAAGACAGCTGTTCAATATTTTACAAATCCAATTGATTTTTTATCTTATTTTAATTGGCAAATTCTTCTAAATCAAAATTGGTTAGTTGGCTTAGTGTTTGGGCCCTTAGATGACCCACCGACCGGGACCGGCACCCAGGTTTCAAGTTTGGTGTAATATATTTGATTATAAAATAAATATTAAACCTGTAACATAAAATATAATTTTGTGGTGGTATTCTTTTGTGGTGCTTTTAGGGATACCTATATCGAACAGTGGACTAGTATAAAATATTATTATTTTATGGAAAACGATATAAACTCTTCTAAATAATTTTCAAATATATACAACAAGTACTAAACTAACATAGAATGCTTTAAAATTGTTAAATAATGTAACCCTCTTTCACATTTAGGAAATTTAAGTATTAATTATTAATCAATTATTTTCTAATTATGAATAAATTCCAATAAATTATTTTATTATTGCATGACACTTAAATTATATATTTATTAATAGATTGTTTTTCCTGTCTGTGTTTTATTTAAATCATTCAAGTGTTATTCCTGGGCGGTTACAATGTCGGTGACTCATCTAGTACTAAGAGCGGGTTTCCTTTCCCATGATGCGTTCTTAGCATGTGGTACAATATGATTCATGATAATTGACTACGGAAATATGTATTAAGCTTATGTAACAGTATGATTTAATAATACTAGCTTGTATTGAAGTATTGATATGCAGATATAAATATAGACAATTTCTTTAAAGATAATACAGAATAAGACTCACAGCCAGTTGCACAGTACTTTATATCATTTATACTTTTACAATTATCACAAAACATAACATCAATAATTAGCATATTTTTTATATGTTTTATGATATCAATACATAGATATAACAATTAAGTAAACATATATCATAAATATTAAGTCGAAAAACATAAAATAATAGTCAAATAATTCAATTTGTGTGAGTCAAAAAATAAATAAAAAACAATTTTATCTTTCATTTTAACAGATCTTGAATGACAGTTCTTCTGTTTCATGTAAAAGTAACCACTTATTTTTTACGATGTATTTGGTTATTAGACCTATTTTATCTGTCAAACTGTTTTGTCCTTATCTGTTAAGTTAAAATTAAAAAGACTAAAGTAAAATCAAAACCAATGGACCAATTTGTAAAATTCTTTCACATGTATATGTTATCCCAGAGTCGTATTTTTGTTATTTCATGTGCCCATATCACAGGTCCTATCTCGGGCAAACACAAGTATTTTTTTTTGTAAAAAAGCCACATATAACGAACAACTCTTAAACCAACTATGATATTGGCAAACGCTACAATCACTCACATTGATTATACACACTGACAGCCATATATTTAATTGGAATCAAATTACCATACCATTACCACATTGCTGTTATGTGTAATACTAAAAGACCGTTAATATACTTGTACCTACCTAAATACCGAACTGGGACCTACCTCAATATGGAAGAAATTATACAATGCATGAATGTAATTACGTGACTGTAGGGAGAGGGCAGGTATTGCAAGAAATATGCCACGTAGAGATAGGTCCTGCATTAGAATAGGGTGACCATCATTTTGTATGCAATAGGAGTCAATTGCAGAACTGTGGATTTTTTTGTTCTAGGTAAAACCGTCAGCTTAAACTTTATTATTACCTATTGTTACAATTAATATTTGGCCCTAAACGCAAATTAATATTTGGTAGTAAAGTTTCACAAGGTAAACCTTACTTAATATTATTATGGCGAAAGCAACTGTTTGTCTGTTAGTTAGGCTTTCATATAAAAATGGCTGAATAGATTTGGATGTAATTTGGAATAGAGATAGCTTGAGCCCTGGGGAAAGACAATTGACAGTTTTTATCTGAGTATGAAGTAGTTTCCTTGGGATACAGGTTTTTTAAAAAGGTTTTTTATTTTATTTTATAAAATAGGTCTTTTGTTTTTCATACTACACAATGCTGTTTTGTAATTTTTCGCAAAATTTGGTGGGAATGTATCCATTTAGTTTCAATTAAAACACCATTAATTAATAACGAATGTAATTAAAATTTAGCATCACGTAATTCAACAATTTATAAGGCAATCATATTTTTTGCATCATACTGCACTGTCTTTAAAACTTATGGAAGGTTTATGGGGCGCCTACCGCGGCGATGGTTTATCGGGATCGGCGCCGCACGCGATCCCACCGACGGTGAATGCACTCCAATGTGACGTAGTGGGGGGGGGGGTATTCATAATTGAGCCCCAAGGCTTTTGTCTTTTGTACTTTGAATTTGTAGTCCTTAGAACAGGAATAGATTTGTTTAAGTTTAATAATTTCTCTACTAGCTTCTAGTAAACCACGTCACGAAGCCTGATATAAACCGCTCCATGTTTTTTCCCCAGGTATCAACCTATCTCAATACAAAATTTTATAAAAATTAGTTCAGAGGAGTTTACCCTGAAACACATATAGAGTTTCTTTCGTATTAATAATTTTCGGAGACTGACAAAAAGAAAAAGCATAATTTAGGATATGCTCAACATGGCCAGGAATGACCGCAAGTGTTCCAAATGAATTTAAAAAAAACCAATTAGAATAGAATAGTTTATTTTTTATCACTTGATTTTACAATTAAACTATTTACGCTCTCATTCTATGCATGTATGTATGAATATATGAGCTTCTGACCGTGATTTCGCCTGCATGGAATTCGATCCAGATACCTGGGTAAAAATAATCCAGGTTTTGGACTATGTGTATAATAAAAACATCCAAATGTATTCAGTAGTTTTTGCGTGAAAGAGTAACAAACATACATTACGTACATTTCATTGCTCATTTGCAAATCGCATATTTAATATTAGTAGGATATAATTTTATTTGTATTTAGTCGTCATAATTTGGGTTACCATATTTTACTTTTATTTACATGGAATTAAATCGCTAGCCATTAATTAATTATTCAATTAGAGAAATATTGTTTTCCTTCCTACCGTAGATATTAAAGTTTACCATTACCATTATAATATCCTTCCTTTTAAAATTACCCTTTTATTACCCCACTTCAAAAAAGGAGGAGGTTCTCAATTCGACGGTATGTTTTTTTTTTGTATATTTGTTACGCGATTACTCCGCCAATTGTGGACCGATTTTGAAAATTCTTGTTTTTGTTCGAAAGGAGATACTTCCGAAGTGGTCCCATATAAATCTTATCACTACCGGTTCAGCCGTTTTATAAATATATAAAAAATAACGATTTATCTCTACTTGCTGATATGCCAAATACTAGATGATTTGGTTATTTACGCTTATTACAACCTAAAAAAGTGGTGTGTTTATTTTGTTAAGAAAGCAAGACCGCGACACTGAAAAGCGAAAAAATAAAAAAAACTAGAGCGATGTTTTGGTCGTAGAGCGTTTAAATAAAAAATATTTTTTACTTTTCAGTTTTTTTTTGGAAGTCGGGTTTTATTTTATTGTAAAAAGTTTTTTTTAAATAATCGTTTTGATTGCTCGATTATAGCATGGGTCTAATTTTTATTTTGTAATCTAAATGGTCCTTTGGGAATTACTTTTATACGTATACTGAATGAGCTTTGATGAAGCTCGATATTGCTAGCTTATATCCAAAAATCTTATCGATAAGTCATTTTGAACTCGTTTAGCCACGAAACGAGTAAAGAATGTGGGTATAGAGAGATTGCAGAAGCAGTCCTTGTTGTGTTTGTACGCAGTATGCAATTCAAATTCTTTTTCCAGAATTAAACTAACATGGTATCCTAATAAAATACTTTCGCGTTCATATTATAATCGTAAGTCTAGTTGACTGCAGGTGTTAGTGGTTATTATATTGATGGTACGGAACGGAACTCTAACTCGGCAATGTCTTTGTCTTGCCAGCACCGTAGACAGTTTCGTGGGAAATGCAAAATATGTTCTGTTGTTGTCTATGTGCTGTAGCGAGTCTAGTGGCTATCGTAAATAACAGTCATACTAACTAATTATGCGAATGATGTAGCTGCAATGGTCAGTTTAACATTTGGGCTAGACAGACACAAATTCAAAAGCCATTTATTCAAATTAGGCTAAAAATTTGCATTTCGAACGTCAGAATTACAAAAAGATAGCCCAAAACGCCCACCCTGAATTACTTCGTGGGTTTTTTTGCTGTAAAAAAGTGACGCAACCAAATTCATAATGGTATAATAGATTTGTTCTAATAATTTGATGATTTAAGTACCTATAACTACAACAATTCTACAATACGTGCAATAATCCGGGCTTTCAGCCATCTGAAGAGTAATCTAATATGAAATGGAATAAATATATTTCTCATCCATCGTATGTCATTGAATTATTGATCCTAATAGTCTGGTCTTATTTTCTGAAGGGTTAAGAGGCAGGCCCGCCGGTGAATGAACTTCGGAAATTATTTATGTATCCACCTCCTGGAGAGATTGACACTTTAATCATTGAAGCTTCCTTTATACAGAGTTTGTTTTTGTATGAGACTAGTCTAGACTGTATGCAATATGTCGATTAATAACATAGCTGTTTTAAGTATCCTATTCTAATTAATATTATAAGTAAATGCGAAAGTTTGTTTGTTTGAGATGCTTTTGCGGTAAAACGACTGAACGCATTTTAATCAAATCTGGTACTGACATAGATAGGACTTTGGTGACGGTTATTTATTTATTTTTAACCAAGTGCGTTGAGTTTCCTGGGGACGCGGGCGAGACCGCGCGAAACAGTTGGTATTACATATTGTGAGTCTACCATTATGCTAGAAAATACTATTTTCTACAGTTAGGTTTCTCATAGGTTTAGTCTCGAGTATTCAACTTATCCATCAAGGTTTAAATCCCTAGAATTGTTTTTGTGTGTTAAAAGATAAAGGTTCTTTTCGCAAGAAGTTTCACAAAATTTTCGTAAAATGTTTCACAGGTTCTCACGTCATAAGTACCTATTCCTTCATAATGTCAATACTTTGATAATGTCTAGGTAATATTGGGTACACAAATGTCTAAAGTTTGTACATTAGAGAGCCTGATAATAACTTCTCAGCCGATAAAGCGGGCTTTTAACAATTTGGACGGTTTATGCGTGGTTTATGCCAATCAAAACTTTGTCTTTAACAAATTAATTTATCTATGTCTTACGCAGATGGTTAAATAAAATTATTATCAAGACGTAAAACGTTTCTTTATAATGATTATGAGGACCGTCAGTTTTCTCTAAGGTAAAAGGAATGCCTTGCTATACCTTTGGGACGAAGCTATTTCTGTGCCTATCCTGATATTATGACAGTAAATTTTAATCTGATGCTGTGAAGTCTATTTCAACTTTTCAAACCACTGTCCACTTAATCTAAATTAAATACTGACAAATATTCCCAACGGTTCCAAAACTTATTTTAATGAACCTAACTAAACTAGGTATAATAAAAATAAACGTAAAATATGTTCGTAATTAAGTGTACAAGTTAATTAAAATAAGTTAGCAATGTTAGTTAAACTTTGCCTTGATGAGTTTTGGTGGTCCTGGGGAAAATTTTGAAGTAAAAAAATATATGGATCGAGATTCTAAATGAATATGCTATGATGACATCAATAGGCTTAGGTCTATAGCATGGGAGTCATAATCAGCCTATTTAGTTTTGACTTATCGTTGGACAAAGGCCTCCACTAAGCTGTGAGCCATACTGTCGTAAGAAAATTCGTAATCAGAATATTTTTCTGATTCCAAATATGTACTTAAGGTGGATGCTCCAGGGTAGCCCGCGAAATTTAAATTTTCGTAAGTGTTTTACCAGCTCGATATTAGATACCGTGATGATAAAATATATATTCGCGGTAGTGAAATGTATGTGCTTACACAACAATACTTGTTAAAACCATCCACATAGCTCCGCAATTTAGTGAAGATCTACAATGTATCATTTTAGTAAAATCTTGACGTTGTAGAACTTCTCTAAGTTACAGAGTTATGTTGATGGTTTTAACAAGTATAACTGTGTAAACACATACATTTAATTACCGCGAATATATATTGTATCATCATACAATCCGATATCGAGCTGTAAATCGCAAAAAACTTACGAACATTTAAATTTCGCGGGCTACCCTGGAGCATCCACCTTAACTCAATATCGAAAAAAAGGTAGTTACGGCCTTTCTCATAGTGAGTACACCTACCTTACCCCTCTGTGAAAAGAGTCCTGATGATATTTGCTGAAATAGCTAAATTTTGAAAATGTTTTTAATGAAGACTCAAATTTATCAGTAACTAGCTGTTACTTCTGCTTCACACAGGCGGATACACCGCCCATATCGTCTCCAAGGTACTATCTGTCTTTGCACCTCATCTAAACCGGTTCAGCCGTTTTACCGTGAAAGCGTAATTAGCAAACTCGCATTCGTATTATTATATTAAAGTTAGGATTATATTCCTTCATTCATACATGCGCGTAAACTTTGTTCTCTTGATTAGATGATTTAAAATTTAGGTAGGTACTTAGTTGTCGTGTATAACAGCTTATAATTGCCCTACATGGACCGTTGCCATAAAATGTTTTGCCAGTGCTATATTTTCGCTACAAATATAAGGCATAGTCATAATAACACTATTGTAAACTAGGATGCTTTGTCGCGGGTCTTCAGTGGAAAATAAATGAGTTTTCTCCCATATTCCATTATGTAGGTATGTCGACGTCATATCGCGTGACAATGCACAGCGAGCGGGAGGAATATTTTACGGCGTATATCATAAAGTAGATAGGCAGAGAAGGTCCGATCTAAATAAAGCGAAGCTCGCCAAACTACATGGCGGTGACATACTATGCTGGTTTGATTTAGCTATACATATAAAATGCACATCCTAAACCGCTGATCGTAGAGACCTGAAACTTGAAGGGTGTGTTCTTTGTATGACGTAGGCATAAGAAACGATTTTCCGAAATTCTACTCCTAAGGGAGTGAAAAGGGGGGTGAAAAGGGGGAAAATGTTTGTATGAAACTCTGACATTTTAAATTTGAATTCGTATAGCACACGCGGGCGAAGCCGCTGGCGAAAAGCTAGTTCTGAAAATAGCTGTTGCCCGTGGTTTCACCCGCTTTCTGGCAGAGGTACTGAACCCAGATAAGAACTATCCCAAGTCCCTTCCCCAATCATTTCAATCTATCTTCATACCTGGTTTCAATCGGCTCAGCTGTATCCGTGAACCGCTTAACAACCAGGTAGACCTGGCTAAGATTACAAATCTTTGCATAAGTAGTTAGTATAGTAAGAACTGATGATCGAGGTCACTAATGTGCCAAGAGGCCGATGTTCAGCAGTGTATTCAGATGGGCTGATGATGATGATAATGATAGTCCGATTCAAACACCATCTAACTGCTACAAAAAAGCTTCATTAGGGTCGGCTTCAACTGACTGCCAGTTGAATAATACTACCACTCATTTATTCCTGGTATTCTAAGGACTAGATGAGTGGATTGGAAGAATAGATGGATGCACCATTTGTTGAAGGTGTCTCACGCACAAGAGAGAGAAGGTGTGTACGCAGTTTAACTGTTTTGTACAAAGATCATTAATAAAGAGCTGATAGGTACAGAATATTAAAAACAGCACCTCAATTACATTTATAAATCTATCTAATTTTAAGGAATAATTTAGTTCTTCTGCGTTTCTTGCGTGGTGTTGCCAACGGTATTAATATATTTTTCCAACGAGTGCAGTAATGTCTGTAAATACCTCCAGTGAGTTATGACACCCGTTTTTACGTGATTATCTTTTCCGTGTGTCTGGGATTCATTTTTACCTGCCGTACAGGATTGTGGATACATTTGATTATAAAAAATATGTTAAAATGGCGTTGCTTTTCAAAAATAGTATTCCTGTAGGCGTAGCGTAGGGGGTGGACAAACGCGTTATCTCCACCGTTTTGTCCCCTTGTTAAATACAAAATCCATAGACAAAGGGTTGAGAAAACGGGTTTTACCACCACCGTGTTAGGCTTGCAGACCGGTACTTAAGCACAGATCTTGTCTTGTTTTGGAGCAATTAGATTTAATAAATCTAATTAAAAGCAGTTAGGTTCTGAAAGATGAAAAAGTTCAAAGTTCAAACTTATACGATTTTTTAAGAACGTAAAATATCGGTAAAGCGATAAAATATAAAGCGTTGGGGTCAGAAGAGGTGATCCTACAACTAAAGCTAGCAAAGAGAGCCAAGATTAATTTACAGCATCTCAATACTCGTCTCTAGTCCTAGTATGAATGGTTTCTGAAAACGTATACCGCTTTATGACAGTATTTCGTGCAACCTCCATTGTTCCCGAATGGAATAGGCTTTCCTCGAGCTTTGGTCTTTGTGTCTGACAACTGCTGTAGCGACAAAATATCTCTCATTGAAGTATATTGAATAGTTTACTTGGGTTATTAAAGTTTTCATGGCTTTAGCGTCAAGTTTGCAAAGAATTTGATTATTTATTAAGTGACTGATGAATATTTTTTTTACTTGTAATTTGTTGGTGCAATTTTCACTGTCTGTTTTCGGTTAATTGATATCACATAAACACCTTTTTTATCAAGTTGGTTAATAAATGATGATTCATTTTTGAAATATCGACACTCGAATGAGATTGTTGATTTTGATTTTTAAACACGTGTAACTCTCATATAATAAAAATATAAGAGAATAAAGAACAAAGAAGTCGTTTAATTAACATTTTTATTCAAACGGAAATCCATTTCCTTTCGCCAGTGATGCTCACTGAGAAAATATTAATTGAATCCCGTTAAGCGGGTTGCAATAAAACATAACATAGGTACGTGTGCCGTCGGCGGGAGCACCTTGTGGGGTGGTGCAACTCGTAAAACGGGTTTAAAAGAGTGCACCCGGTGTTTAAACGAGCCTCCCGTCTGCTCCTCCATTCTGCTTGAATTATTTCTTCTACACGACTGATGTACGAACTACGAACTGAAATATTTCAAACTATTTGTTACGGAAAAACAAATAGGTGAATTTTTTAAAGCGTTTTCATTTTCAACGGATTTCTTTGTGTGAAATAGGACGTGCATTTCGTTTCGATAAAATCATTTTCCGTGAAACTCGATGCGCCCCGGGCATCAAGTTTCGTTCGTTCGTTCATTCGTTCAAAAGCCTGCTGCTGGATGATAGGTTTTCACTGGAATATCGTTCATTCATGAATTTCAGCACGACTAAGCAGTAAATTGTTTCTCACAGGAAAGTCAGTAAACCGTGCCCGTAAATCTTTAGCTCGTTATGAGTTTTATGGTGTTTTTAACTTTCCACACCTTATACTTAGATCAAACCAAAGGCTATCGCACCATGAAATTCACTATAGTTTACCTTTTCTTATAAAATGCAAACACTAGTCAGCCAAATAAAGCAAGCAACTTCGTTTGGGAAAACTTTTCACCTTAACACGTTTTATCTTTTAATATTCCAGAGTGTTAAAAGGAATTAATTAGCGGACTTCAAAAGTAATCCATAATATTTGGTATTGTTTTTAAAGGATTACTTACTGAATATTATATAATCGTAAGTAATCCGATGGCAGACATCTTTGTTTCTCATCAAAATCCTCTTGTTTCGCTTCGTGGTTCCGAATTTAACAGAACAATATCATAATCTTCTTCAAAGAGTAGAAATGGATTTTATTCGAGCTTTATTTAGTATCTCGCTTCGAGAGGTTGTATTTTGTATAGTTCGTTTATTTAAAACATTAGAAGTACGCCGGAGGGTTTTATACCTACCGAAAATACAGAAAACCTTTCTCAAAATGGTATCTAACAGTTATATCCAGACAATGGTTATCGACGTAAACGTTTAGGTTACGTTGAAAAGCAACGATGAAAGGTATTACTACGGTTGGGTTAGGCAAGGTATAGGTTATTTTAGTACTCCCACCAGTTGAGACAATAGTAGAAATTGAGCATTGAGCAGAACATATATAGCATGTATAGCATATTGTATGTCACAAACATTAACTAGGTCACTCGCTGTATAGTTTAGGGTTCTCTAGTCCGATATAGTGCATCTGAATAGTCAATGAGATTGTTTTAGATGCATCTATTTAAAGTTGTCATACAATTTCGCAAAGAAGGAAAGATACCTACTTGTATGTTAGAATTAGATGGCTTTTTTATTTATTAGTGCGTATTGAAAGAGTTTGAGGAGCTCGTGGCTAAGTAACAGCCGCACGGTTCGACCGATCAAAGGTTAAGCTGCGCTTGGCGCGGTCGGTCCGTGGATGGGTGACCATCTTTGTCATAGCGAGACTCCTCCGTGCCTCGGAAAGCACGTTAAGCTGTTGGTCCCGGTTGTCATTTGTACATCTTTGACAGTCGTTACGGGTAGTCAGAGGCCAGAAAGTCTGACAACCAGTCTTACCAAGGGGTACCGTGTTACCCGGTAACTGGGTTGTGGAGGTCAGATAGGCAGTCGCTCCATGTAAAACACTGGTTCTCAGCTGCATCCGGTTAAGACTGGAAGCCGACCCCAACATAGTTGGGAAAAGGCTAGGCAGATGAGTGCGTATTGAAAGAGTCATTCAAGTTGAGGTTAGCGTCATGTCATTAATATATGTATTTGTTTTCTAAATGATCTAAGTCCGAGTGTTGTATTATAAGACGTTATATGCCCGGTTTCTATTATTTTTTCGGTAGTTTATCTATTCATTATTGCCGAAAAATTTATAGATACCGCCGTTATTAAATAGATAAACCATCTACAAAATTACTTCAGCAACCGGGCATTAGTGATTCAAATTCCAGTGTGAAAAAGGGATGATGCTATTCGTATAGCTCCATCTCTCTTTTGGTCCAGTGCAAAATTTATCAGCGGTCGCAGTGTCTATATGGTGGCATCCGTTTTTTTCTATCATCTTAATTAAAAATGTAGTACGCAGCCACTAAACGAGCACAATTCATTATCTTTAGCCATTAGACACTTGTGACAAGTACGCGGCGAGGGCCGTCGGTGGCGACTGGCGACACTTGATGCAAATTTAACTACCCGACCGACGTTAGGACTTAATTGAACAAGCAAGTTCGTGTATACAGACATGATACCGGCTTAATATTGTGATGTTACAAGCAAAATTGTTTTAAGGCTACTTCATCTCTTGCCTGTAATTTACAGCTTCTACGTAATGTGCTGTTGAATATTGTACATAGGTAGCGCCATTAGCATGTTTGTTTAAGCGACAATTTGCTCATTCTACCTTGCAGACTTAATAAAAGGCTCCATTAAAAATCGAGGTTACCCGTAAGGTTCCATCAAACAAAGTTTTTTTGCTTTAACTAGGCTTAAACCCTCAATATTATTTTAGGAGGAAAAAATCTCGGCGGAAAGGCGATTCAAAAATATTAAGTCTTGGTTAAACATCGTTTGTATAAAATATTGCAGTTGTAAGTGTAATATTAAAGTTAAGCGGATTGTTGAGAGATTATGAGATTATTTAATTAATTAGTTCCCGGTCTTTATAAGTCAAGGTCTTCTGTTGGGCGCCATATTGTTTTAGGTGAGAAGTAGGTCATTCTTTAATGATGTTGAAAATTTTCATCGGACTTGTAATATTTTGGTTTTAATCAGTTGCATTATATTACGGTTACCTCTGTCATAGTCAGATATGACCTTTATTAGTTAAAGGAAAGGTTATCACGACAGCTTTAATACTTAGGTAATAATTTATTTTAGATGACATAAAGCAATTAGATATTTGTATTTGTTATAATATTAGACACAAGTATGTTCTTTTTCGAATCTGATTTCCATTTCATCTTGACAACATAACTGTGCTTCGTTTACGATTTAAAAGCTTCTGTATTTCTAATATATAAAATCGATACGGTATGTGATGTACGTTCGTTTTTTTTTCTTTATTTGATTTGCCAGACGCGTTACGAAGTAAGGCGCTTGCCGGTTGGGTAGTAAATACAAAACATTTTGCTAAAATTGCCGTTGATGGAGCTTAGTAATAATCAAATTATTTATATTCACGACGCATTTACTCTCGGCGCCTGGTAAGCGTGTAATTCTTCTCGACACGCGTTATCAAATTTCCATTACTTGTACCTCACCTAATATTCCACCTACGTCGTCTTCTCTTAAAAACTTTACCGGACGTGCGGTTCTGTTTTCGTATTTATTACTGAGTGGGATACAGTTCGATGTAATTTCGACTTTATATTCTGTTAGATAAGGCTGCTTTTAACTGGTGAGTATGTTTGAAAGTCTGAGGTGTCGTTTTGGGAGCTTACTGGGGTCGCGTTATTAGAGTCTTGTCCTTCTTTATTGGAATATACGAGGGGCTCGATGCCTCCCCCGCGCGTCTCCCCTGTCATTGAGGAGCCGTGGTCTGGTACGGCCGGTGTCTGACTGCCAGCACAAGGGACACGTTCTCCTCCTAGATCCCTCGATTAAGTAATTGCTTCATATTGTATAACCTTCATTATAAACGTCGGGATGATACGGGATTGCCGGCGCCATTATTATAATTAGAGATAAATTCGGCTTTCTGCACGTCAGAGTTTATTTGGTTTACAAATTCGATTTGATTATGTTGATTTCGTGATTAAAATAGTTTTATCCAGAGGCGCTAATATATTCAGTATTTAGTATGTATTGATGTGTCACTAGCACAATATAATTTTGATCAAATATGTATTGTTTTTGCTCTAAAAATAGATATTCTGTATTCGATAGATACTTAGTCATATTTTATGGAATTTTTTTACTAGACACATTTTCTCCGAAGATGGCATAAAGTTTAATGTCTTTGTGTGGTGTAAATAAAATTCAGATACAGTAAATTGTTATTGATATAATTTCTAATGTCTTTATGGCATAAAATACAATAAACTGTTATCGATATTAATTCTCTGTTGTAGTATCATCATCATCATCACCCCCCCTGCCCTTAACCCAAACTATCTGGGGTCAGCACAGCATCGCATACATCTCTATCAGCAATCATTTATCATATACTAGTTGTTTCCCGCGGTTTCACCCGCATCCCGAGGGAACTTCTTAGCGCACCCGGGCTAGCCTATGTTGTTCCTCAGGGTCTATTCTATCTCTGTACCAAATTTCATTTATATCGGTCCAGTAGTTTTGGCGTGAAAGCGTAACAGACAGACAGACAGACAGAGTTACTTTCGCATTTATAACATTAGTAAGGACAGTAGCGGCGTTAGGGTAGGGCGAGGTGGGGCGACCGCCCAGGGCGCCGGATCTGAAGGGGCGCCGCAGGCGCCCTTTTTATATCCTCTCACTGTTTGAGGCCTACTTACCCTCATACATATAGTTTGCTTAGCAAAAGTTTTCTTGAATTTGTCATCAAATGTCTATCAATTTCGGGTTTTTCTGCGTTATTGACATTAGAATGCAAAAGTTGACAAGAAAAAAGCTGTCGTCAATTTTCCGGCAAATGAGAATGGGCGTGTTGGTGCTCCTCCAGTATCGTCTTTACCATAAGGGTACTCGGGGCGCCATTGTCACGGGGCCCCCCAAAAACGAAGCATTCAATTATTATAATATTGTTACTAGCTGTTTTATCCACATCCCGAGTGAACTCCTTCGCGCACCCGGGTAAAAAGTAGCCTATGTCCTTTCTCAGGCTCTAGACTATCTGTGTACCAAAATTTCATTTAAACCGGTTCAGTAGTTTTGGCGTGAAAACGCGACAAACAGGCAGACATAGTTACTTTCGCATTTATAATATTAGTAAGGATTATTATGTAGCTCATACCTATTACTTAAAAAATTTCGCGCTCGCTTCGCTCGCGCTCTAACTCTTATTCCTCTGATTTTTTCTCACCTTATTATTTATAGTTTTTAGGGTTCAGTAAGCGACTAGAAAAACTTTTAAAAATCGGGGTGTCCACTATTTGGAAAATCAGGGAAGCAATAGGTGGTCACGGATTTTCAGGGAAATGTGAGAGTCATGAAATACAAATATGATTCCTAAGAATATTGATGCTCATATTCCTAAAAAAAAATTCGCGCTCGCTTCGCTCGCGTTCTTACTCATATTGCTCTGATAATATATCTTTTCCTACCTATGCATGGTCTAAATTTTTAACATAAATAGTCCAAAGTATACACTCTGGTTAAAAACAAAATAATATAATATTTTCCATAAGACGACAATATTGGATCAGGGAAATGTGGTAGAATGGTCAGGGAACTATTTTTGGTATTTATAATGGACACCCCGCTTATAGTTTCGCCATGACCTTCTGTCTGTCTGTCTGTCCACGTTATAGCTAAGCGTTTTAGTTAGTACAAGAAAGCTGAAATTTGGTATGGATATGTATACAAGATTTTTTTAACCAGTGCGCAAATTTTGTCTAAATAAACTTCAACACTTTTTAACAAACACGTATGTTTCAGTTTATTAGGTCTTAGTACTTAAAAAAAGTTATCGTTTGCGCAAAATATTCATTTAAGAACTTAATTTGTTTAAAACTCGCCGGTCGGCTTGTGTGTAGATATCAGCTGAGTCGTATTGTACTTGTGAGCTCGCTCTTGCATGCTTAGGCAGTGTAGTGCTATTACGAAAAGATTATGCCCATGTTTTACTTACTTACTTACTAAACATAGAAATGTGTTCAATTACTGATACCGAACCACCAAAAAAAATGTGCACTGGTTAAAAACTTTTCCAGTATTGATCACGCCGACGCCGATTCTTTCCAAATGTTGGAACCCTCGGTGCGCTAGTCTGACTCGCACTTGGCCAGTTTTTTTCCGTATGGGTTTAAATTGCGGGTTAGGGGGCGCCGGCAAAAATCTCGCCCAGGGCGCTGATGGGGGTAAAACCGGCACTGAGTAAGGATCTTCATTTATGACAGAACCTTTCTTGACAAAATTATGTTCTTCAGTTCTTCGCATCACGTCACATGACCGTACCACATGTATGGAAGCTATATGAAATAAAACAAGGTAATCATTTATGCCGAAGTGATATTTTAAAAATAGCAATCTGAAACGTATAATATTCGTTTCACGTAGCAGCTTACGTGAAAAGCGGTCGTAGCGGCTACGTAGTCTATTCGTAGCGGTGCTACGAAGTTGCTACGCCCGCGGCACACTGCTTTGTTTCACACGATGTTAAATACGTCATGAGTTAGAATTATTTTCTGACTCTGAGTGAAAAGTCGGAAGGGAGAATTCATATTTAGAATTAGATGTATAAATAAAGCTATAACTAATGACAAAAATGCTGTGGTTGTAAAGTTGGTTTAATAGGTAGTAAATGCTTCATATACCGCCTATGTCATCAGATATAGATTATACACACTTAATACATAATCATCTACATTTGACACATGTGTTAATCGGGTTGTTACTAAATAATTGCACGAGAGAGACGTGCTTATCTAAATTAAATTACGGCCACATTTATAACAAGAAGTAACCATTATTTCTTCTTTCTTCCTTCCTTAACTCTTCAAGGCGCTAACATTCCCACCGCATTATATAGTCAAACACCCCTTACCTCCCTCATATATTTTATTTACCCTTAATCCGGGTCACGTACGCAGCATGTTGCAGCAACGTGCCGCTAACTGCAGCTTCACAGCGCTCGCTAACAGCTGTAAACAGTTGCAGCTACACTGTTGCACTTTATGTAATAGGATCTCGATTTGCTCATTACATTTTATGGAATTTTCTTTGCCGCGTGGTTACTTACTAGTCGGTTGCTCGAACGGCTTAGTATTAAACGTTATAGCGGTGGGCTTAAAAAGTGGTAGGGTGTTTATAAGGTTTAGCACGAGTGTTTTGCTAAAAAACTTTTCGCTCTCGCCTTGTTAGCTCACCTCTTTTCGTATGACTCTCTCTATGTGAGCATTTTTTTTTCTGTGAGATAACAATGGCCAGTAATAATGTGTGCAAAGGCCAACTTGAAGCTGTTGTATGTGTATGTGTGTGTGTGTGCCTTGTAAGTCTGTAAAATCATATTCTTAAAGCTATTGATTCTAATATTCTTATTTCTATAACATAGCATTTCTCCTTATATTTGGGCTTGTTGGATGTGCTTCGACAAGAAAATGTTTTCTTTTCGATTATAATATATTAAAAATAAAAGGGGCATTTCAAAACGTTGATACTTTTATTTCGGTAACGTGAGTTCTACTATTAATAAAAATGTTAATCTTGTTCCAGATGACACCAGCTTTTTAAGGCGGGTTCTACACTAAGGTAAGTTTAATCAGTATAAGTTGATTAGATAACTAAAAATAGGTTCTAATCTAACCATGACGTGAGGGGTCTTGTTTCAAAAGAGCTCTAAATCCTCTTAGGATATAATTGCGTGCTATTATACCTTGTAGGTCTATTAACTTGATTAATGTTTCATTATTTTGAGTGAAGCCTGAGCTTATATGGTAATTTTTATGGACATTTTTATTAGCTCTTCTGTGGTTTGATGGGTACTTCCTAAGAGATATCGTTTTCCTGGTAGTATTTGAGCTTCTAAATCTAGGTGGCAGTATTTTACATTCCAACTAATATTTTAAATGTGAAAGAGAGTTTCTTTGCTACGCTATTACGGTAATATTGCTGAACCGATTAAAATGAAATTATGGAGATAGCGAGATATAGGACTTTTAATGCGGTTGCGTCAAGCAGTTCTTTCGGGACGCGTGTCTGGATGGATCATCACATCATACACAGTCGTAATCTAGTAGGTATCTAAAATATACCTTTCAGTTTCATTTCAGTATAAATTATGATTTATTATATTACTTTTTGTTTCCTCTATACCAATGTGATTGAACGATTGTCAATATCGAAACCAATTTTGAAATCTAAGTCGTTTTTATCTTCAAATCTCTAAACTGATTTTGATGAAATTTGACTGAGAACTTCTTCTCTGGCGAAAAATAGGTTGGAAATTTATACAGTGAGATGTATTTGAACACGTGCCTCCTGTACTGAAAATTGAAATACCTAATTAAATTGCTTATAAATGATTACAAGAGACAAACCCATATTTAGTACACAACTCCATTCTCCGCCAGTGACAGCTGTGTTCTAATTGTCACTGTAGTAAGCTAATTAATGCATTCCACACAATTCACGTGTCAGTCCTAGTTTCAAGCACAGATTATGTTAACGCAACCTAATGAATTAGTTTATATGGTTGTCATGTGACGTCAGAGCCATAATTATTATTGTTTCTATATGATGACTTGAGTATTGATCGCCAAACTGGCGGCAACTAAAGCCGTTTAACGTCTTTTCGATGTTTGAAAAATAACAGCATCTACATAATTATAATCCTTTGTCCTGAATGACTGACGGATCAATGCACAGCCAAAACCGCTGATCGTAGAGACCTGAAACTTGGAGAGTGTGTTCCTTGTATGACGTAGGTATCCGGTAAGAAAGGATATTATTCCGAAATTCTATCCCTAAGGAGGTGAAAAAGGGGGCAAAGTTTGTATTAAAAATCTGTCATTTTTGACTATAATTCGTATAGCAGTTCCAAAGATTACTTCGTACATACAAACCTTCACTAACATCTTTTTAAAGCTATCGGCTGTTGTTTTAGTCTCCGTTCATTATTTAAAAATCTGAAGCGTTAACGTTTCTCACTGGCTGTACTTAAAGCTGTGTACTTAGGAGTATATTAAGTACTTAAGTAACAACTTAATCAAATCCAGACGCCGCAAGGGGTGTCATTGTTCAACACAACCGCCATTGTATGAGTACCTCGTTACGCTGATTACTGAGCCATTATTTGATTACTACGATTGTCTCAATCACAATGAGAGACAACTCTGTTACGTTTGCATGTGTGTGTGTAGACGGAGTTTTGTCTAGCTATTAGGTATACACGGTTAATTTGTGTGTGTAAGTGGGAGAGAGTTATTGATATTAAAATTTCGTACTGAAAATAAATTTGTATTTAGTATGCTTCTATAATTTTAAGATTTATCTTGTTACACAGAGCTTGGAACTCGAATATTTTAATTTTACCATCCCACAGGTGAAAAGAAAAAATCTACTTCTTAAAACTTCATTTGAATAAGAATTCCAGAAAAATATAATTTAAGCCTTTAAAAGCTTATCCTCTGTATAAGAAGTTTGTATCGGCTTATTCATCTAGATAAATTCGATCAAGATTAGAGTTTTTTTTTTAAACTTCTGTCGCAACCTTCCATTTGTCCTGTATTTGAGCAAAAATCGGAACTTATGTTAAATTTTTCATAGTTTGGTTAAAAAATGTGCCAGTAGCATCTATAATGCCAGTTTTATATGCGGAAATGTGTTCCTATAGTCCTATTGGTCCTCTATAATCGAGCGTCTCCGAGGGACCTCGTTCCTGCAACTGGGTCAAGGAATTCCTGATATCCGATGTAGTCCTGCGGTTTTGTGCTCATGTAAGCTATGAAGCTGTAATATGCACGTGTGTGTTTGTATGATAGGATAAATAATGTATGTGTGGAAGATGAACTTTGAGAACTTTGTAAGAAATATTAAATGACAGGCTTGATCAGAATGATAATAATCGTATCTCAAAGGGGTTTAGATAGTGTAGCTGTATTAAATATACGTGCATTTGGGTCTTAAATATTTTTTTTTCGGAAAATTATCCGTAGTCTATTCAAATATGTGTTGTGTTCCTAAAAAGCTTAGTTGTAAATATCGTTGTAGAATCGCATGTATGTCTCACAATAATCACAATTTATGTAGTTACGTAGTCAGTTTGCTGTAATCTGTTCGGTTTCTAATCTGCTAAGAATCTATTCTAGCTGTGGATAAGTATTCAAAAATATCATCCACCTTCTGAGGGAAAAATGTTTAAAGACATAACCTGGATCAATAACGTTTGACAGGAAATAAATTTGTTATTCTAAACATAAACTGAAGCCATCCGAAGGCTGACTTGACCCTAATCCTCCTGAAATCCTGGAAAGATAAATTAATGGTGTGACATATTAATTAGCGTTTGCGGAGAGCCTATCTGTCGGAACTAATTGGGTTCGCATTACGCTGTAAGATGGCGCTTGCACACCTGCGACCTGCGTTCTTGAAATACGTCTTTGCCCTTAATTAGGCAGGAACAGGGTCCGTCTGAGGCAAGTTAAACAAATGTACTCGCTCCTTTGAGGAGTACTGGATGGATCTCTCGTTGTTAGTCAATGCAGTATATTAACTTTTTGTTTGTCGATGACATTCAAAATGGTGCGTTGAGTTTATCGTAAAGCCTTGATTGTTAATTTCAAAATTACAAGTATGGCCAGTTACACCAGTTCGTATTCCACGCGCGCCTCAAAGTGTTGTCAGCATCAGTGACGGGGCCCTCCCCCAGGGCCATAGCTTGCCGGGGCTGCGGGATATTCGAAAGAGTTACCGCGCCCCCGGAATAAAAAGGGCTGAGGAAGGAAACCGAACATTGATGGGTTTCAGTCAGTAAGAGCCTGACACTAAAGTTCATAACAGGATTAGTTTGCTAAAATGTTGGCTATAATCTCCTCTAACTTCCCGCGCTAATAATAAAAATATCGAGATCTACACCAATTGAGTTCCGCCTTATTAATTGTATTTACCGCTGGCGTACGGGCCGTACGGCTGGTTTACGACCGGATCGGCAGCGTCTGGGGATGTAACTTACCGTACCGGTACTTCACTGGTTGAGTTACAGCGCGCCTTTCCGAATGTTTTCTATATAACAATCGATGCTTGACGATTGCTTGTGAATATAGAAGGAGTTTTTAGCTGACTTTGTTTATCATTGTAATTTCGTTATTTGCGAGAATGTAAAAAAACAGCTAATAATGACAACCTCTACTTCGGATAAGTACCGATTTAACCTATGCCAAGTTATGGCAGATGATTCAAAATTATGAATTAATGTGGAAAGTAATTTACAACAACAAGAAGTTCTATGTAAAAGTATATATCTTCTAGATAGCAACCAAATTCGGAAACGACGTAAGTACCAATAGGTAGGATAATGACGTTTATGATGATGATTTTACCCATCCCGGGGAATATGAATTGACCAGACAATATGTAATAGCTCTGGTTCTCCATTAAATGATCCGGGAGCGTACAATTTGTATTGACCTGTTCGTAACTAGGTGACCCGACTAAAGCCCAACGAGCGGCGTCCCCTATCTTATGTTATAAAGTTTTGTTTAATGTTAAAAGTTTTTTGTACAAAATACATTTCTGATGGATATAAAACCGGTGTTTAGGTGGTCCAAAATGTGGAAGTAATCGATAGAAAAATTATCATGTTAAATCCTTATCAAATTATATTAATTATAACTGGTTTATATGTTTTTTTTTGTAAATCGATAAAATTGATAAGAAAATAAAAAAAAATGGACATATTAATATGCATTTTTGACATGACCTCTGAAGGCGTTAAATTTACGATAATAACCTGCATGTGCACAAATTTAACGACACTATACAGAACTCCCCTGACCTTTCCTATTTTTTTCTTTTGATAGAAGAAAGAGAAAGAATCGGCACCCGTGTCTAGTATTTCAACCGCACCAAAGACTAACTTTTTCCATACGTATTTAGGTATTTTTTATAAGCTCTCACATTCACAACCTAGTCGTAATTCAATTACTTTCTTGGACTCTTTACATAGACATTCTGCGTTGTGAAAAAGGGTAAATAAACCTAAACCTTGAATGCAGTACGGAAATTACAATTAAGTCTACGTTAGATTTTCAAACTGCATTTCCTGTGTAGACAATTAGATTGAATGAGGCAGGAAGCTTAACGGTGCTTTCGAAATAGAAGATATCGGAGACTGACTACTAGACTGTAATAAGCCTTATATACTACCTAACTGATTTGTTTAAACAAAAGTAAGTTATTGTAGCAGTTTTGACTGTAGCTTGTTAATCATCACATAACAAAGACATTTTTATAAAAAGCAAGCTTTCCGCCAGCGACTTAGCTTAGAGCGAACCGCTCCACCAATTTTGTGCAAACTTTACATAAACCATCTACTAAATAGTCCGAACAAAGCCTAAACATTTGGTTTGGATAGGTGAGCCCGTTCTTGAGTTATAAAATTACAACGAAAGGTGGCATTGATTTTTTATATATATTGATAATATTACATGTTTTAACGATTCATTAAGGTAAACGAAAATGTATCATACGTTCAAGGGATATAAAGTTTTTAGACCGCGTGGTTTGATCAACTAAGTTAGTATTAAGTCTCGACATATTTATGTTTTTTTACCTAATTGCGATTCAGCCATTTTACTGTACGAGCGTAACAAACAAACGAAACGTGCATTTATAATTTTAGGTGTTGAGTGGTTTTTGTCCTAAACGAAAGGTCACAAATCGTAATACATGAGACTCACTCACTATGTAAGCTTCACATATACTTATTTAGAACGTAGAAACGCTTTCAACTTCATATCCAGTTTCACGGAATTCATTATTGCAATTCGTTGCAAGCTAGTACGTATGCAAACTACGAGGAATTCTATTAGCTCTGAAACTTTTCAGGCGTAGTATATTAATGATATTTCATGTCATATTTACTTAGTTTATGGCTATGAGGCTGTCAACTTCACTGCGAGAATATCTCTTTACTTTTCTTGCTGGTGTGGTATTTCTATGTCTTATAATAGACTGTTGTGATTCTTTTGGTTAGAGTTGACTTTTTAATTTGACTTGGACCTTCCTTTTAATTTAAGTAACAGAAGTGACCGTGTCCTCTTTAGTTCAATTTCAATATAATATTAGGCAGGTTATTATTATGAATCATTTACGCTTAATCTCCTCCAGTCGAAGAATTTAACAAAAGATTATTATTAATACTTTTTGTGATTACTTACCTTTAAATGAGATTCAGCGGGGGATTTGTTATTTAATGAAAAAAAAAACTACAAAAAGCGAGGCGACAAAACTTTTCTTTGACATATTTAGATGAAGTTTTCAGACTAATTTGTCAAGCGAAACAAAATAAAAGTTTCTTATCCCAATTTCTAAAAGAGTGTGAGAGAATGTCTCATTTTTCTTTCATACATACATGATTCATAGGGACAGACCCGATTCAATTTCGATATATTCGAGCAAACCCGTCGTTTCATGTATTATGGCAAATTGCGTCACTTTCAGCCGATTGCTACGTCACGCGGATGATGGCAACGTTTTAATGCCCAGACAAAGAAACGCTCCAAAGAGGCTTGATGGCTTGAAGCAGACGTCTTCAAAGTTGAGGTGACTTTGTGGGGAAGTCTAATCCATACTTTTGTAAATAAACAGTGGTGGTTCCCAGACGCTGGTTTATCTTTTTAATCCGATGGGTGCGTCACAGTCGCGCCGGTCCGGCGCCATGCTGCTCAGAACAAGTTGTATGAGTGGGCTGCATGTGCTCCACTTATTATTATAATTAGTCGTAACCCCTTTATGACTTTATTTTATGCGTGTATTGTAGTTATTTAGGATTTAATAACAATGTACGTCATTGTGGATGAAGGATAATTAGTATCTTGTTGAGATTGGCTTTCTTGGCGTCATTTTTACACTCCAATGAGTGGCACAATTCTTTTTATTCAAGGTTTGTTAAAAGGTACTGTTTTTCTAACCTAACGCTCTAAAGAGAAGTCCCTAAAAGTAGAAAAAAGATAACCCGAAAATATTTAATAAATATTTAAATTGATTAATCTACCAATTAGACTGAGTACGTTTGACTCGTAAACCTGCCCAGTGTAATGTTTATTTAACGCTTTAGGGACTCTCATTTTGGATACCCTAATTATCATAAATCGTTGAAAATTTTGCTGATTTTCCACAACAAATTATCTTAAAACTGTCTTTACAAATTGGTTTGGTTGTATAATTGAGCAGTTTGCTTTTAAAATGAGATCCTTATTAAACAAAGCTGTTTAGGCGCCATTAATATTTGTACATATTTTATAGGGTACTTTGAAAGTGTCGTGGTTAGAGTCGTTTTACTTATTAATTGCGTCGAAGAAATAGTTCATGGTCGGGTCACCGGGATTTTCTATTGAATTTATAGCGATTTCGTCCTCGGTCAGCTGTTTACATTTACTAGGTTTTAATTCCCTTAGGAAGATTCAAAGTGTTTACATCTTAGAGTTTTCTAGACACTATATTTTTTATAGAAAAGAACCACCAAGAGGCTCGAGGCTAGACAACACCGGGTGGTAAGGGGTTTTTTTTAATTGAATTGGTTTTTTTTTTGTGGTTTTGGTATCTGTTTCGCTAGTGACAATTGTGGTTTTGTGTTCTCATTGGTTGCAGCAGCTTCCGCGTTTGGATACATTTGCTGCTGCAACTTTTAGAGAGTGTAGTGAGTTTTAATCGCTATTTGAGTGGTAAGGGAGTGAGGTAGGTTCATGGTTTTAATAACTGTTATACAAGTGTCAGGTTCTGGTCTACCCAGTTAGTTTTATACCTAAGCGCAGGAAAGCTATATTTGGTAATTAATTGTAGCTTATCACGAGTTTTCCTTACGCAGTAATTTGTGGTTGCGATGTTAATAATGTGACGTATAACGTAAGTAACATTTGCCCATTGCGAGTATTGTGACACACGAACTACAAGAAATGTTATAATTGTTTTTGTTCTAGACATTGTATTTCTTGCTAGCCTTTGACCGCAGCGGCGCCTGCGTTGTGTTCGCGTAATTTTTAGTACTGAAATATTTTTGTATTATCGGCTCAAAAGTTGCAGAAGTTACGCATTTTATATGGATTCACTTGCCTCCAAGAGTTTGATATATCGTAATGACTGCCTAATATTTTTAGTAAGCAAAAGCCTTTTCATGTAGTTCATTACGATATCAAAAAAAAAACAAATTAGTTTAATTGTTACAGTGTATCAAACAGTATTATTTTCATGTATCGTTATAGATGAGAGGATAAAAACGACTTAATACTATAAAAAGCAAGGTTGAATCCATAATATAATTAAATTGTTAGAATGGTATGTTTAGCCTTTTTAGGTGTTGAGGGAATACAATAATCACGTTATTAATCAACATGGGATTGATCGTTGATAGATACTAATTGGAAAAAGTCAATATAACCGCCTCCAAAGATCCATCTATCTCCATACAAAATAAGATCTAAATCGGTTCAGCTGTTTTACCGTGACAGCGTAACAAACAAACAGACTCACATTTGCATTTATAATATTAGTTAGGGTACTTTCGCTCTGTCCAAGTTATAGGCAAAGCTATTCATAGCAACTGCATTGACGGAAGGCTTTCTTTGAAATAGCGTTGCGTGTTTCTAAACTCTGGGGTAGGAGTCAATTGCTCGTGTCGATTGGCGGTCGTTCGCGACACAGTGGCGCCATCGCGTTGTCTAAAACAATACAATCGAACTACATTTCTAGCATATTTACTACACGGACTAATATTTTTTATTTAGGACGCATGTTTTCGGTTAGCCTGACCGATTAAAGGGGTGTTTATTTGAATTGTGGTGACTGATTTACAAACTAATGTATAAATCCTAATGCTATACTCGTATATAGTGTTCAGTATGAAGAATTCGTTTTTCAAAAGTTTCATGCTTTGTTATGATGTTATTGTTAATTGTTATTAATGGGTTAGAAAAACACTTGAAATCTAAACCTAATTAATTACTTTTAACAAAAAAGGACAATAATACCTGTTGTCAAAAGCCGAAAGAAGAACAGTTACATTCGGGTTATTTTATTTAATAAAAACGAAACAATTCATATGAACTTGTAGTACCGTTTAACTATGAATTTATTGAGCTATAAATGTACTAACTTATGGTGCCTATTAAGTATTCCGTGCTGAGTTGCGTCCAAGGTGACTTCAGTACAGACGATGCTTTGAGAAATATTTTCGGCTTTCGGCTATTTAGTTCATGTAACAGCTAAAATATCCTATTTTAGAAGTCTGCCAGTTATATTTCTGTTTTAGTTTGGTTCGTTTATGGGAAGACACCAAACAGTTTGTAAAATTGATACGGGAATTTAGACTGTTTAGACTCTAGACAATATTTTGTTCTATACTTTAGTTTCGTCTTTTATATTGGTGTCTTTATTATTTTGGTTTTAGTATCCTTTTTTGGTAGATACTACATGTTAATTTATTTATGGTATAGGTACTATACCTACTCACCCACACAATACGTTTTATTCCCGTCAAGTTATTTTTTTTTCATTACAAATTCATAACTTGTAATACAGACTGCAGCATTTCATAAAATATTTGAGTTTTCAGTTCAGAACAAACATCAGTATTCTGAAGCTGTTCGACCTATTTCTGGGAACTCAAAAGCAACCGTAGTTGGAAATGAAGTAAATACAAAAGTTCTAGAGTTTCTTCAAGTTACTTATCATTTCGAAACTTTGTGAGGTGACGCTACGTTTTATCAAGAGAAATAGATGTACTGGCCTTAGAAATAAATGAAAGTAGTTATTTGTATACAATTATTACTTATATTTATTCATTATAGGTATCTTTTTGAAAATATAGAAAGAATTAAAGCAAGCGTTTAAGTTTTTAGAGATATAAACAGATCGAGAATTAAAGCTTTCTCTCTTTATGGAAATACTTTGACGACACGTCTAATAAAAATTAATCTAAATTTTAATTCATCTTCCCAAAATAGTTGTGCAGTGTGCAATTAATTGTAAGTTCTGTCAGAAAGATTGTCAGAAATTATCATTGTAAGTAATTTAGAATATATTTCCTTTCTTCTAACAGCGCACTTCTTAATGGTCCTTAGTTCCCCCTACCAAGGACCATTCAAATAATTGTATCATCATTGCTTGCATTTTACGGTTTGTTTTCATAAGGATGACGCGGAATTTTCTCTGCTATTATCATTACCATTTTTTAGGTACTATTGACTATCTTTGATTGTTGAGACTTGAAACTTGGAGTGTGTATTCTTTGTATGACGAAGGCATCCGATAAGAAAGGATTTTCCGAAATTCTACCCCTAAATGAGTGAAAAAGGGGGGCAAATTTTGTATGAAACTCAGTCTTTTTATCTTGAATTCGTATAGCCCACGCGGGCGAATCCGCTGGCGGAAAGTTAGTTGTTATATATTACATCTACGGCCTTTTCCACAGCTTTTACATATAAATTAGTAATTGCATCATCAAATTGTATGAAAAGTACCTATTCATTGGTGTTGAAATGGGCCACTAAAGCAGTTTTCACATCATTGATCGAAATTGAACTTAACATCTCCACGAAAGGCAAACTCATTTCTATTGTAATCATGGCTTTTGTAGTGACTTCTCCAATGAACACTGCACGATGTTCTAAGCAATAAGAAATGCAACAGCGAGGAGTGCCGCACTTGATTGCTTTGAGACCTTCTGCTTTATTTATTGCAGTGCTCAGGGAATAAACCCCCCTTTCATAACGATCTCACATAACAGTAATGCTGTATGTTTTTTTGATACACCTTCGAAACAATATAAAGACTCATTTGTGTGATGGGTTAACTAAACTTAATTGTTTATTAGGTATCAATAGATCTAAGATCTTATAGAGATCTATCAATCAATCAATAAAAAGGTCACAAATTAGGAGGTTACGAAATAGTCGATGTTTCTACCTGTCAATAAACAATGAATTTTGGTGGATGAACATACTTATGTAAGTTTGTGCTAAGATTCGTCTCACAGTACCTTAGTTTCAAAATCAAACAAAAGTCTAGAAGTCACGTTAGGCAAGGACTATAAAATTATTTAAATCTTGTTACAAAAGTTAGATGAAATTTTGTTGTGATTCGTTATTCAAGTTTGTGAAGTTTCGTATTCGGTTGTTCGGCTAAATTTTGAGCTTTTTGTGTGTTGGCATGGCTAAGGCTGCGTCGTGTTTCAAAAGTTATTGTAAAGGGTTGTTTATGATTTTGTTTACCAATTTCTTTCGTTAGTAATGATATCACAGTTTGTCAGATTGTGAAAGCTTTACTTCAACTTGACGATATTCCGTTATGGAAGCAACTCTTTACAAACGCAGAATATTTAGTTACTAACTAACTAAATATTCTGCGTTTACTTTCTTTGAGATATTTCTTTCGTTACTTTCTTGGAGATATTTCTTCAAAAGAATGTAACATAGATATAATTTGATGATGTGAACAATTCACGAACATAGCACTTTGATGCTGTAAATATATCCTTTCAACAGCTTCTGCCTTTTATTCCAAATGAAAAACAATTTTGAATAGAAAAGAGAATGACTGTATTCAAAGAGAATTTTATGTTTTGTCTTTGGGTTTTGCAATAAGAATTTTTATGTTTCTTTGTTTCTGAAATTCTGAATGTGACAAAATTGTATGCTAATTTGCAATATTTTTTGAAGTGCATGCATGACTGTATATCTCGATGATATGTTAACTGCTTACATTACAAACATTGTAAAGTATCCAAGGGTGATCTCCGATGTATCAATAACACATTTGCATGTGACGCATAAATATAACCCAAAGAGGTTAAATAATGCTCTTCAAACAGAAAAATACCGTCTGATATTTGAAGTAATTCAAGATGCGTGCGGAGAATACGTGTGGGATCCGTACGTTTCGCTCGATTTATGGACGTTATCCGCGAATTTGTGCCCTTTCCCGACCTCTGCCTTGTTTATACCGCCCACCTTAGCGAGGTTAACCGACAAAATGAGTACAGTGAGTCAAAAAAAGTGTACAAGGAAATTAATGTTTATTGTGTAGTTTTATTCGTTTAAGACGCACTTTCTGAAGGCTTCGTCGTTTAGGCTTCGTTGTTATATCAGGAATATCTACATATTTCTCTTTGGATTGATTGTTACTTGGTAATAAACACACAATAGAAATAATTTTGTATTTTATCAACAACATAACTAAAATAGTCTGCTGGTTAGAGAAACATTTAAATAATCTATTTTATTTAGAAAATCTGCGATATTTTTCAATTAGGCTCTTTCAAAGCACATTTCCAGTGCAGTAAATCAATAACTGTTTACAGAATGTGGAGCTTTTTCATGGAAGCACAGTCGACCAGGCATCTCAAATTGAGTTTACGGACGGGATGTTGGGATAAAATGTAACGAAAATTCTACAAAAACCTTTACCTAATACCTCCATATGAAATGCTGGAAAATTGAGCTGATTAAAGTTTGTTCCTATACCACCATTGAAATGTTTATAAACAGGTTTCATTAGTTCCGAAATTCAGCATTTTGTTTTAGACCTTTTAACGAGCAAGTCTAAAACAATTCGAAGTTTGTTAATTTAGTGTTGTACGTATGTTGTGTTGTTAATACGTGTTCGAAAACTCAGCTTAATGCTCAAATTGTGAACGTAGGCAATGTTACGTTACGGTTTATTTATTATCCTTTCGGAATAACGATGACAGACAGTATAATATTATTTATTACTAATGAAAAGCTCATCTATCATCTCCAACATGTGCCGAGATAATACTACTGAGCCAATTTTTCTTACGATAACCTGCTTGGATTATTGATTTGCTTTTGTACGTATTTGATAATTCATTGTGGTTTTTATTTATTTATCAAAAACTTCATTTAAAGAAATGAATGCCCATTCTTTCTACAGATGTCTCTAAATCAAAATAATTAAACTTTCAAATAATCGCTACTCCTAAAAAGTGTTTAAATTCGAGAGAAACCTTCGGAAAATTGCCAATTGATTGGAATTTGGAGCCTACTCTAAACGTTAATAGATAACCATCAGCCGTCACTGAAAATAATTCAGTAATTAAAATTCCAGGAGATCAGCCATTGAGCTTCGGATCAATGCGGGTTCGAATTTACATTTGAGAGTCATCAGGTTGATCTGTTGAATACAGGTCTGGACAGTTCTCATTGTCGGTCCTTAATACCCCCGTAAAACACCCTTTTGTTCTGAGTGAAGTCAGGATTATGGAGCAGGCTTTGCTGATTATTCGGTTCGAATAGTCGAACAATACCCGGAGATTAGAGGTCCAGTATGATGCTTGTAAAATTGCCGACACATAAAATAATTTTACTGTTGAAGCTGCTCTCCAAATGACCACGTTCATATTTATATTGCTTCAATAAGCCTAAACTGAGTATTTTTTTAAACCTACACGGATCTAAAGACCAATAGGAATTATCATGTATAGGCCTACTACCTAACGCACCCAACCTAAATAGCCGACCCGATTCTTTCTGAATATATTCAAAATGTATGCGTAATAAATAAGCCTTTAACAGATGTCACGTATCAGTTATCTCGTAGGTGTTGTGTGTCCAGTGTGTCTGACACCCCGTCTGCGACTATAGGCCTTGCCCTTGAGGCTTAGAGACGAATCGATCACCAGTGTCGTTTGCATGAGAATCGTTTCTATTTATGTCAGTGAACTTATTAAATTGTTGGTGTTCCTATGTGTTGTATTTTTTTTTTCATTTTTCACATTTGTACTGATCAATATTTCTGGCGTTTATTGATCTCTGTCTTTTTTTAAAATTCATAATTTCTATTAAAATTAGTATGATAAAGCTTTCTCGTTTGTAATTATAACTCCCACGTCGAGTCGCTTGGAACAAACCCAATCAAATCTCAGCACGACGTCAGTTTAAAAAGTTATGTGCGTTCTGAAATTCATTTCAATTGAATTCTTTTAATTCATTACGTACGTCAATCCGGCGACAGATCCGTGAACCAATCGCGTTCGAGCAACAGCGCTTGACGCATGCGCGCCCGTGGGCGTCGGGTCGATACGGCTTGTGACGTCACGAGCGCTGACCAATGGCGCCGACTCGTCGCACGTCAATCGATGTGAACGATTCTGATATTTCTTCAACTTCTTTGTATTCATACTTACCCTATTGTGTATACTGAAATGCGTCTTTGTTTTGAATTTTCACGGCCAATTTAGGGGGACATAGCTTTACAACCATTAATATTAGGTTAATCGTTGTAATATTTGTTATTTTCCTGCATGTAGGGTCTTTGTTTGACTATAAAAAGAATTGTTTCTGCTATAATTCCAGTACAGGGACCAAGCGCCATTACATTAACCGATAAAGCTACTGAAACATACACATTGTTTGAAAAAGAAATAGAATTACTTAATTTTTCTATAAAATTGAGGTCCTAAATCGATTTAAAAAGTCTGAAACTTTAAAAGAATTGAATAAAAAATATAAAAAGATATCAAAATTATCTATTCAAACTCGTACTTCACCACCAACAAAAAGGCATTAAGGGATGTATGAAACGTTCAAAAACAGTGCAGATGGATGTTTTTATCTCATGAATTGTAATGTCTCGTATAATAACGGCTCGAGGGTACTCGGGATCTTTGAAGCCTCGAGGACAGATATTGTTCTGAAAAACCCTTCTGCCGACGGAAACATTAAATAAAATCACTTTATAGACAGATAACGCTGTACGTATTGGGTAAAAATGGTTAGGGTAACAAGGGTAAACGCTGCCGGTGGCTATCTTATGGCCTATTACTTTAGAGGGAGAGTGTGAGAAGTTTCCATTTACAAAATCCTTTATTCCGGTTGTTTGCGGGTATTAAAGCATCCCAAAGTGATTTAAACCTTTTTACGACAATCTGTATTCTTGGGATGTTTACAAGGTATTCCGAGCTTTCTGTGAATGCAACTAAAGCTCTGTAGTGATGAATTTTAAATGGTTGTATACAAGAACTCTGAGAGCCTGGGTGGGTGGGTTTTCTAAAGCATCCTAAGTAATGTATGTACATAATAATAATGGGATACTTACGCTCTCCCATGTAACAGTTTTAGCTCGAACTTTGGTTAGGAAGAGTCCCTATGCTATAAACTGTCTCGTCAATATGTCAGAGAATCTACTCTTAAAGTTATACAACCATAAAAGAAAATTCAAATTGAGAATAGATACACCTGTTTTGTCTCAAAAGTGGTACCCCATTTTGTTTTTTTTATGTTTCTGCCACCTCTTTTCTGTGGGTTTGGGGTATACAGTACTGTTAGGAGGGTTTCTTTTTAGTAACTAAGTGAAACATTACATAATCACTTGTGTACTTTATCTTATTCATTAACAAAAAAAACTACTCTTCTAACTGCAAGTATAATTTATAAGCTAAGCTTATGATTTTAATAGTCACAATAGAGTTACCACCAGGCACTGTTTACCCTTTGTGTACCAGGTATTGTTTCTATCAACTTCACCATCATACCCGATCTGGCTAAATATTGATTTTGATTTCAGTTCAGAAATGTTATGCTTCATACAAATACAGTTTAAACAAGGAAGCGAACGCAGAATTACAAACTTTTATGAGCCAGTATTGATTTACGAAGCGAGTGCAGGCTTTTGATAGGGGTGTGCTTAACGTTTTAAAACTTTGGTTCAGCTCTAGTTGTGCTAACTTTTGAGTGGGGTGTTCTGATATCGATTGCAGCGTCTTCCGCTAAAGTGGTTGCATTTTTTTTTGTTAGTTTTTTTTAACGTTGGGATAGTTCCCTTTTATGCTTATTTTTCTTGGCAACAACGTAGGACTCTCGTCTGAACCAACTAAACGAAGGAGTTCTTCCGAATTTCAAATAAGACACTTTTTGGTAAAAGCGTATTGAAGGTTATTTTAAGTCAAACTTGGTGGAGAATAAACGAGATTCCACTGAAATTCGAAGGAGTTGTTTCACTAATTAAACTTTGCTAAATCGCTTGAACTTTAATGAAGAATGTAATTGATGCTTAGCAAGAATGAGCCAAAGATATCGATACTTAAATCTGAAACTTGTATTTGGTTACAGGGTTTCTGTTATTTTGAAAGTAATAGAGTATACCTTTTATGAAGGCTTGCAGCCAGTTTAACCAAAGATATATGAGGTTCTGTCAAAATAGATGATAAAATTTAAAAAAATGCTATTATTTTATATTTTTCATTATAAAATTTATGATATAGGCGTTTAATTATTATATCTATGTCTTTTTAAGATAAGAGGTAGGGTATGCAAATAATTGAAAATAATAAAGTATACATAAATTAGTCGTTTTGATGAATTTTCTCAATATGAATACCATAACACTATTTTATAAGCTCGCAATTAAACTTTCCGTAATAATTAAAACCTAACTTAAACATAATATGTTCGGTTATTGAATTAATCCAGACTGTCTTATTTTGTGTTGCTTCTTTGTCTTCAGTATGGACTAGATTTTAAACTGGTCCTTATTTCCGCCATAAAATCCATATATCAAGGTGGTATATTTAATCAAAGTCAGATTCCTACAGTGCGATAAAGACCAATGATTCGATAAGGTCAGGGCCCATATGGAACCACCATGAATGTAATTTGTCACTGCGTTTCCGTAAAAAAAAAACGCGATTCCTATCAGTATTTAGATTCGCCTTGAACCAGTTTGTCAGATATGGCATGCATACAAACAGATTTTCAGCCAAAATGACTTCGACTTTCGTGCCAATACAAACTGCTTCCAAACTCACGCAGATTTACGAAAATATATATATATACTGCGTAGTATTGTATAGTTTTGATCTGTTACACGTTTTGGTGACAAAATAATAAGTTATCTTTGGAAAAGAGTGTCTGGTTGCGTGTAGGAATTGCTTTAATTCTATTCCGTTTCTATACATAGCTGAAAAATACAAGCCTTGTAAATAATATAAAGAATTGGTAAACAGATTGGAAAATTGCGTAACGCCATAAACTGCCAAAAGACCAAAAGACAATAGGTATGTTCTATACCTGTAAACAAAATTGAATACATTACCCACTGAGAAACATAAACAACCCTGAATTAAGTACAATGTCAAAGGGATGAGCATAACATCATCAAATTATTCAACATTGATAATAAGGACAAGTAATGTCCTTCAAGCGTCCCCTTTTGGCTTTGGCCTTAATTGTTCACACACAATTATGAATGCCAATGGATTACCATGATCCACTCACGAATAAGGGTGTTTTCCGTTAATGGAGCTACAGTTGTCTTGATGAGTTAATACTCTTCAAACGTCAGGGCGGCTCTCAGCTTGTCATGAGGTATTAGCCTTCGCTTTATTGTATTCTCAGCTGAACGATGCCAATGTTGAGAGTTCACTCCAACTGACCTTTGTTGCTAACCTTTCTTCAGATAGATTAAGATATATTATGTTTATTTGTTGTTACAAAATAGAAGCTAATCGTATATTTCACTTATGTGATATAATAGTTAAGTGACCATATATTTTTTTGTGGGGAAAAGGTTCGGTTAGGTAATGATGATATTTTACCGTGGTTTCAAGGAATTGCAGGTGAATCACCTTGAGCTGTCGTTAAGTTTCACAGAAGGCGTTATTACTTGCCATATTTTGGGAACCGCTTAATAGTTTTAAACATATAATTAAGGCTAGTGGGCCACTCTGTCGTTGAATTTGGATCGTGACTTTTGTTTTTAAACCTCAAAAAAAAAAAAAAACTAAAACAATATATATGTTTAAGTTTTTTTTTGCTAAACAGCTGTATATTAAAAGGCTTTACCCTTTACGTACAAAAAATCCTCGGATTTTTCCTAACCCTTTTATCCGGAAAGGTTTTACAATGTACATCGAATGATGTGACCGTCTGTCCAGTTTGATGGATCGGAGTACACGCGGCTATACATCGGAAGATCGATTGGTTTGTTCGGAATGTAGTACATTAGCTCCCACATGAAGGCAGTTTTTTTTGTTTATTGTGTGTAGCTACTTATTCTTGAAGGTTTTGTAAGTATTTCGAAAGTAAATCTTGGAAAGAGACTGGTTAGTCATATCTAGCAAATTTTATATTTTTGGGAGAAGCTGCCAAAGGCAAAGGGACATAGAACTGTCAACATTTGTTTGGATTTAACCTGCATTTTATAAAAAAATTAGTTTTTTCCGTTTCAGTTTTTACCTGAGTCGAATCAGGGGATTTTCTGATCTACTGAAGATCACAAAATCCCCTGGTTCGTAAATTAGAGATTGAATTCTGTATCTGAAAGTGATATTCGAATCTAACATTGCATGACACGCCCTTGGCTGGTTTTTAGATTTGAGTAGTCTATTGAAATCGTATCAAGTTCGTAGGTAGTAGGGTATACTTACTTACCCACTGCTAATATGGTTCGATGATTCGACGTCAGTGATAAAAAACTTTTTAAATTATATCTAAAACCTAAATCTCTTCATTGTATATCTCTCGAAGATTAATCCTAATAATAATAATACATATTTATGTTGACCTTTGTTGGTCCTTCATCACCTATTTTAGATGCGGCTATGGATCTTAAAGATTTAAAGTGAAATATGTGCGTAATAGAAATTCCTTTCTTTTGGAGGCTAAGCTTTTGAGGGTTTTTATATTCTGAGCAGGTATTTTTTTGGATTCAATTTAACATTAAGATTCATAGACTAGGTCTCTCACAAATGTCCTTCATTGATTCGGCATTCCAAAATCAAATCTATTTATCATATTTGCAATGTTAATGATAGAAAATATTTTAAGAGAATCTAGAACTTTTGGATAGATGCGTAGATGACAAATGGAAAATGCTGAAATGAACTTTCTATGACACCTACGTTTTTGGGTTTGAAGAACTTTGTAGCTATTTACTATTTTTTATATCTGTTAATAATAATATATCAGATAAAACGAAGAGTTATAACAAAGGTATTCAGTATGGCGTTTATGTGGTTATACGACGATATTGGCAACGGCGACATGACAGCCTACTCCAGGGTTTTATAGCGCCCCAAATTCAAGTCGCGTAATGTGGCAAATGCATTACTCTTAATCTTTATCCGCATGGCCCGGTTCTTTTATTATCTTAAAGGGTTTGCTCTCATTCTTAAATATTAAACATACTAAACATAATGTAGGAAACAAACCTAAGAAAACATTTACCTCTTAAATAGCTCACTTATTTTTTAATCCTCGTTCTGGCTGTCTGTAAAAGCTTCATCAAGTTAATCTTGTCACCAATGAAGCGAAATTATCGAATAAACTAATAGTACGTTTTTGCTCGCTCAGCTCAATTCAAACAAAATGGCGACCACATTTTCATTCCTCTATATGTGTGAATTAAAAATGTAATTGAGTTCTTCCCACACACTTTGTTTGACTAAGAGGAATAGGTGGAAACAGCGCGTAGGCGTCTGGCTAACAATCCGTCATTATTGGCATATTGCAGATATGCTTCAATTCTTCTTCTTCCTGCCCTGTTTCCAGTTCATTTGAGGTCGCCAAAATGATTTTCTCTTTCATACTTCTCTAAAAGATTTCATAATTTGACGGCTGTCCGCCGTCAAACTATAATCTCCCTTTTTATGGATGGAAAATCATTAAGTGATCCGCGCTGTGGGATGAGAGGGAGGGAGTATCAGACTCTTACTGACTAAAACCCATCTTTGTTTTCTAGATTGCCCCTTGCACTCCAGGGCCCTAGTAACTCATCGAATAATCACTACACACTATCGCAGCCCAGGCAGACGGATACTCATCACACGCAGTGACATGTGTTTCCTCATTCTTCATTTAATTCTCATACCATTGTCAACAACCAACGATTGTCTCTCAACTTTTCTGTTACTATTTCTATGTGCTTCACAATACTTCTTTGATTTTAATTCTAAGCTTTATTGGATTACGTGTCTCTCAAGGTATTTCTAAGGTTGCGTTTTACAGAAGAAGATCGAGAGACTGATATTAAAAGAGTAATCCTTATAAAAGGAACGATCCCTCTTTAAGAATATTGGAACTTGAATTTATATGGTATATTTAATGTGTATAAGTAATATAAAACCAATTGATATATAATAATTATGTATTCTAATCTAGTTTTGTATTGTCTACAGTTGATGATATTATTATGCTAACGTGATTTATTTTGCCCTTCTCGAAATTGGTTTGAGCGAAAAATTACTTTAATATTGTATATATATATGGATTACTAGGTTTAGTAATTATGTTTATTATTTCGAGAAAAGTACGCTCATAATGTAAGAACGCCCACACAATATTCTGTAACACCCACGATTCCGAAAGTTAGTATAATATAAGTTTGGTACTAATATTTATTCGTCTGTCTCTGCAAATACACTCTTGAAGAAATATCGGTCTTTATTATTAGCTTAACGGTTTAATGGTAAATAATAAAACTGAATAAGTAATAGAATGCATTTAAATAGCCGCCAGTGCATCGTGGTAAGTCCTTCGCTTTTACCATTTCATGAGGTTTTCATTGTGCAGCGGGGCTGATACGAAAGCAGCAAGAGAGAGTTACAAATTCTATGATCTTTTTTATTTAATTGAAAACCACAGGCGGGTGGTATCTTAATAGATAAATAAATATTCTAGATTATGCAGAATTGTGGCCATACTTCGAGATCTAAGTCATTGAAAATAGCTACTGATGATTATGTTTCAATGATATGTTTACTATACAATGTATATCTATCAACCGTTCGTCTAATAGTATAATCACGCGATCAGATACACGATAAATAGTTGTATAGAACGATTATATCGATTAGACGTTTTGGTCCTTGTGTACGCACGGCGCTAAGTTTAATCGAAATTGGTATAAATAAATTTTATTATCCATGCAAATATTATTAAAATGTGAAAGAAATCCTGATTATCACGCTTTCATATGTCCGCTTAACCAATTTAGATGAAATGTTAGAGTGAAATTGTAACTTGGGAAATGAGATAGGATTAGGACTTTTTATCTCGGGTACATGAAGTAATTTATTCAGGGTGCAAGTGAAACCGCAGGGAACAGCTAGTACAAATTCATTATTAATAATGTAACGTGTTTAAGCTGGAAGTCTTAACTCTGTTGTGTTCAGAAATATATCCGCATAGCAACGTTCACGTGGCCACCCACACGACGTTGCCGATAGATTACCTTTTAAACGGATTTCGTTTCCACCTTACGCAATGAACGATGACCTTTGTTTCGATTGACAGTGGCAAGCTTAATAGTATTTTTGATGAGAAGGTCGTTCATAGTTTTATATTAAAACTGACGAATGTACGAATCGGCTGATAATGTTCGGGAAATATTCGTTTTCACGTCTGTTTGAGACACAAACAACTTTGAATATAGCCTTTGTCACTTAGAGATGGTATATATTTTAATTTTTAAGTTCTTTCTTTTTACACATACATTCTTGAGGTGCGAAAAAATATTTCTCATTTTAAACTCTTTGAATTTGATAGATTCAATATCATGCATGAAATAATGGACGGATAGACGATATGCACCAATTTTGTGTTCAAAGCGTTCATTTTTAAACGTATAAGTTTTTATGTATGTAGGATTCAGCACTATTTTTTCATGTATTCATTTGGATTTCCGTCTGCAACATGTGGCGTTTCCAAATGGATGGAGGCTGTACCTTACTCTCGACAAAGCGAACTGGAAATAGACGAAGCGAAGTTCCTTTCCTACCCACGTAAATGTTCTATTATATTTTTTTATATTAACCTATCAATAACTCATTCATCTTTAATGTATCTAATAATATATCCGAACTCCACTGAAATTAAGTACCTTATATTGCGAATACAAATTCGTTGGTTTTTTCCGTCTTCCACTGACTGGCAACGATTGCCACTGATTGAAAAAAAAAACTAATTGTTGCTTACATGCTGATAATTTATGGGACGGATAATTTTACCATTCACCACCACGCACCAAATGTCTTTGTGGTAAACAAACCGTAACTTGTGGTTACAGTTTATTTATCGGTTAATTTTTACACAGAAGTACCTAAGTAAAAGTTATGCTTGAGATTAGAAACGTCGTCCATTGATGTCGGGACAACGGATTAGTGTCGCGAGTTCACGAAGTAAATTGTCACCGTGCGCCCACTTGTCACAAATACGTTTTCAGATATACGTAATCATGCTGCTGATAAGAAAACATTTTAGTGCCTTTCAAATCCTGGTATTTTCGTATGGTAAAAAAGATGAGATGTTCTTGATTTTCTTACTCTGCTCTGATAAAATGGTCAACAGTTTATGAAATGGATAAGAAATACATTTATTAATTAAATAAATAAGAATGGTCCTTCTATCC
The DNA here is from genome assembly GCA_963891755.1 of Pyrrhia umbra. Lineage (NCBI taxonomy): Eukaryota > Metazoa > Arthropoda > Insecta > Lepidoptera > Noctuidae > Pyrrhia > Pyrrhia umbra. Next base: position 3,806,403 of record OY982934.1, on the reverse strand, counting down.
GGATTACAGAAAACCAGCCACAATGGTCCTGTTACCTGAGGTCTTTATAAAAGTATAACGTGTCACTTTGTATGAATCAAGCTTTGCGTCCCTTGTCGGCACTCCCCTTTGTCACCCCCGACGGATTCCGGTTGAAATCTGTGAAATGTCAGAGTTCACTTACGCCTTTTGTCAATGGACTTTGATATCATGTAGCGTAGCTATTTCAGTCTTTGTTACATAATCGAAAGCTTTGTTGACGCACAAAATTTATTTTGGTGAATTTAATTTAACTTTATTCAACAATTTCACAGAGTCAACATTTATCTTAAACTGTTACGCAAAGTTTTACGAAGACATACATAACGGTTATTTTTAGGATTAGTTACATTACAGGGTTCCCGGAGTAATGATATTGTTTCTTGTTTGAAAGGCGGTTTCAATTAAAATTAACCCTTTATATAACTGAAATAAAACAAAATGTTGAAAGTTATTTTATAATTTTAAATTCAAGAAATAAAACAATTATAGATTATCAAAAATAATTCCCGTTCCCGTTGTTTTCCAAAACTTGCGTGATGTGTTTGTAAAAAATCTTCTAAATTAAACGTTGTAAGGTAAGCTAATAACTGTTTAAATTAAATAATACATTATTGGAACTCCAATTACAAAAAATATTAGCGAAATTTTCCATTATATAAAAACTCCATCTCATATTATTATTATTCTGTGAACGTGCCAATTACAAAGTTTTAACGGTCTTAAAATAACCTAGGCTGAATATCCCCTAGACCTTTCGAGAGATATCTATAGTTCTCTCGAGGCGTCTTGTAGGCACTTACGCCCGACTTTTCGCTTTTATTTAGTTTGCCATTTCAAAGCTTAGAACAGAAAATATATATGTACAATAGTATAAATACTGATGACGCAAGAAGCCGCGCCTGTAGCGATGGCGTAGCGTATGTCTACGATGTGCGTTGATGCGCTACGACGCGTGAGCGCGTGAGCGTAGCGCATCTACGCACTCCGCCCACCTGATTGGACTTTGTTTTAAACTGCCGTATAATAGAGATATGTTGTTTCCTGTAAACCTAAATGGATTTAATTTACTTTTGTACTGTAATTGATTAATTATTATTATTAGTTAATGAAAAAACTGCAACTATGTACGTATATATGTATATTTCCGAAAAGTAGGAATTCAATGTTGATTTTACTTTCTCTTCAAAGCGACATCCTCAAAGGATCGAGTTTCCCGGTTTGATTTCTAATTCACCAATTTCTAAGGTCGTGTTTGAACAAATCTGTGATATCACAAAGTCCTTCAGCCCATCTTGTGGGGAAATGATTTCATCCCGTCCCATCCTTGCGGTATAATGTTGGGTCGTATCGATTGCACGATGCTGTGACCTTTGTCCCACCCGCACACACAGCAGACTCTTATATAACCCAATTACAGGCTGTTTACTTATCTCTATCTTTGTTAAATAAATGCTAGTCTACGTAAAATTAAAGTAAATATATTATGAGTCACTCGGCTCTTAACTTATTGAAAAAAATATTCCCCGGGTGTCTTCAGTTTTATGTTTCAGTGTGCAGTTATTTTTTGTTTGAATACGTTTGTATAAACATATTCTTTCTGTATAATATTATTCTCATATGAAACATAATAATAATGTGTTTAAGAATGCCGCCGTTAATAATAACGAGTAAACGTTTTCTTTTGTTTACACAAGAATTGTCTGCGTAGCGACATTTTATGCTTGTTTGAATATTGTATGAATTTGCTTAGGAAATTGAGCATGCTGTTAAAAAAAGTCTTATTTAATTCTAATTTTGGAACTCGAATAATTTAGCCGAATGTCTTTTATTAGCCTTAATCTAACAGCTCCCATTAATGAATTTTCCCAGGGCTAATATAAACTAATTGTCCTCGAAAAGAGATCGTTAATGTCTGTGGGACACATGGCCGATGCCCCCGTGGTACAACGATCCCCGAACCAAGGGGGACTGACACCTACGAGTCTCGGGAACCAAATATACGTGTTTCAAGTATCTTTTTATAGCGAACGCTACAATTGTCAATGGATCTGCACGGTTTCCTGCGAGAGTTTTATTGGTCCTTTCATTCGAAGTGGTGCGAAAGGACCCGACATTTTGGAATAAAATATTTTAATTCAATAGTAGCTGCATTGCTGTGTTTTTTATGCTTTGGAATAGGAGTTAATATTATACAAAACTGAGTGTAAAGTTCACAATATCAGATTATTTCATTAGAATAAAAGAAATAATACTGTGGACTCCTTGAAAAACAGCTAGTATATTATGTACGAGTTTGTGTTAAGCAGCACAGAACTCGGGTGACGCCGCGAGTTATTGTTAGTGTATTAAACATAGGTTTCAATATTCGGGTTCAGCTCGTTCAATTCATTATATTTCAGTCTCATATCTCATGAATAAAACTTCGGAAATCTGCCCCGATTATATCCCTGTTAAGTGTGATGCCCGAAAATTTCTTTGAGATGTCGGGCCGAGCCGCTTGTCAAACATGTTGACACGCGGCTCGGGTCGTTGAACTTCTTTACGAATGTCGGGAACTAAATCGGATAAGCTAAAAGATACCTAGCAAAAAAATGTATTCCGGGGTATACTTGTAATTTATCATATTAACTTAAAGACTTGTAGAAATGCAAGTAAAAAATGGTAGAAATACAGAAATGCCGTTTTTAAAAATTGGAATTTGCTTAATTTCGGCGGTCATCGGTGCACCACGCACGTACGTAAACGTAACATCAATGTGAGTTATTTTTTTACTAAACAATTTCGTTTTGTTTTTTTTTATTGAAATCTTCATTCATTAATTTACCGTATTCTATATCACAAACTACACTTTTGCTTTATTTGAATTATCTATTCATAAATTACAACTATTTTTGCCACATTTCAGTCGCACTGTTTGTTTTTTGATTGCGTTTTTTATAACCATGATTCAGCGCATTCTGGCAAACCCGGATCTAAAAAAATTGCTCGTTTAGATTAAAGCGATAACATTCACTATTTTAGTGAAAAAGGTGTTTTAGCGTATATTTTGTTGATATTAAGGGCAAAAGGGTTAACCAACTGATTTGCATTTGAAAATTGTTTGAGTAATTCGTTATGTTCGTGATTCATTTTAGAAGTTTGGCAGAAGCTATTTAGATGTTTTATTGTATAATATTTGAAAATCTAAAACTCATAGGAGAGATATTCTTTCAGATATTTTGCCCAGCCGACCCTCTGTAGTCCGGACTTCGGAATATTCGATCAGCAAAGCCTTACGATGCAGAAATTTCGTAAAGTATCGTCCCGGAATCTGACGCATAAAACAAGATCAATCAGCTTGCGCGTTGACGTCATCGATGACATCTCCTTTGATGTGTCGCGTGTGGAACAAACAAGCCGACCCGACACCCTTTGACAAGACTATCGGCACTGTTAAATATTAAAATATTCATGAGGTGGGCTCGAGACGTCTGCCCGCCCAAGACATCTCAGTAAAGAGACTAAAAATATGTCTGCTTATTAGATAGCTACGTACAAAATATTGTATTTAGGTATTAAAAATTCAGCACACCGAATAAGAAGTTATACGTATAAATGCTCCTGGGAGTTAGAACCATGTAGTTGAATATAACATAAGGTTTTGTATCGATAAAGTATCTTACAGTACTAAGATCACTTTAATAAATACTGTAAACAAGTAATTAATTAAGGTAGTGTTACGTGTTTCACGTATAACACATTATCTTGTATTTTAATAAAGTCCTGAACATTTACGTAGCCTGGCGCACGATTAAATTTTGCGCACAATTTCCTTTGTGAGCTACCATGTCAGTACTCTACTAAATGAAATTACTGCTTTACAAGACAAGAACACACTGGTATATTCTGGAGACCATGACTACAATAACAAGTAATTAATGTAGGTCCTTCATGCTCTTCTAAGACTTAAAGATTTGTTGTACTAATGTCACGTTTATTAACGCTTCCTCCAACAATTACTAAGGTCCCTACGTATATAAACTTAAGCTCACTGGCAAAGACGAAGGAACAACTAAATTAGTCCCTAATTGAAGCGGCGGAATCGTTTGTATCTAATTAAAGCCTTATTTGCAAATTGAGCCGACATTGCTACCGTTTGCTATAGAAACCTCTAGCTATTTCCAACAGAATCGTGTCCCCTATATACTTCCTAAGGTCGCAATGCTATTCGTCTTTGTCAATCTTGCAGAAATGTAACAGGAAAATGTATTGAAATATTTTCTTGTTGTTGAATTTAAAAGTATGAGGAGAGGAAACTGTACATGTACATATGTATGTTTATGTCGGAATCCGTATTAGCGTAGATTTTAACTTGAAACATGGGAGACTTCTAGACCATAAACATAAAATTCAACCACAGAATAAAGCAGTTTTAACGATGTGTTTCCGTCTTACGGGGATTGTATTCGGGAGTAAACTGCAAAGTTGCGAAGACCGCACAAACAAGGTGAAGTTTAGGGCTACAAACTGGTAGAGAACACCTCAATTCTCTGTAGACGAAAAGTTTTCAAGCAACTGCAACTATTGTCTGATTAGATTTACTATTTGTGCACTTTGGCGGGCAAACCGTCTCGAAGGACCGGAGTTTAAATTGTTCTGATTTCGTAGACTAACTAATCGTAATTTATGATATCGAATCGATCCCGCAGCTTTGTTTCTAGCTTGGCGTAAGTTGCAATTTTAAAAATGAAATGCCAACCGCTGAAAAACATTTAAGAATTAAACTTTTCTTCGACGGAAAGAGCAACGAAGAAAAATATCTTGAAGAACGACACGTTAATAATATATTGTGAACGTGGGCGATGCCCAAGGCAGTAGGTTATGTCACTCCGGCGACGTCAAGTTGGCTGGGTAACTCCGCTAGCAGAGAAGTACAGAGCCGCTAGCTAGAAAACTGACATTTAATTAAGCTTTTTGTATTCAGAAGTATGTGAACCTTTTAGCACTAAACAGGAAAACCAAGAATTACATTTAGTAAATTGAATTTAGCTTTAGGAAATGTTTGATATAATTGAACATAATTGACAGAATTGGATTGCAATAAGCTTCCTAATGGTCACGTAATCCAAGTAATCAGTGTTAACAGTAGCAGAGTTTGTATTTATTAATGCTAATGCTTAGTTGTGTATTGTGTGTGTTTTTATTTATTGTTGCCTTTTTCTTTAGTAATCTCTCCCGCAATTTGCCCTAATCCAAGTTTTCAATAAACTAGATCAGTATATACAAAGTTCTTAACATTAAAAAGTTTCAGATGAATTTACACGACTATTGCGTTGGACGTTGTTTTAATTGCTTTGCTTTCGTAATGGATTTCCAACATGCGAAGGCGTGACTTCATAATTTTATTGTATTTTTGTTTTATTGTTTTTAGATAACATTTTGTTCACAAGGCCTAATGTCATAGAGGCAGACGTCTTTTATTCATTAATGCGAAAAAAACAAGCTTTGGCTTTTAGCAAGTTTTTCTTTAAACATGACGGCTCCGAACTGTTTTGCATTTTCAAATATTTGGATTGCCGAATGTCTCGATCGAGCGAGAACGTTTTACGTTTCTATTTTTGGGAAACATGAAGGTATTCCGCTATCATGGGTTTGAATCCCATTGAGAATTGCGAGGGAGGGCGTTGCGTCTGCTGGTACTTCAATTTCATACCAATATTTGTTACACAACCCCTCCGGGTAGTGCAACGACGCCATCAGACGACGGAGATCTGATCTTGTAATGTATTGATGGATAATCGGTACAATGCACTAGGTGAGCGATTGGATACTTGGATGCTTGTAGTGAGTTCGATTCGTGAACTTAACAAACATTTTGTTCAGTGTCCGAGTTTGTTCCGGATAGATGTTTGTTTGCAGAGTATCTTCCTGTTGTGAAACAATATTTTCTTGAAAGGGCCTGCCAACAAAGGCTGTGATTTATGTTTTGTGTTTCTTTTTTCAGTAAGTCTTCTACGTAATGATTAAGCGTGTAACAACTTGTCTTTATTTCCTAAGCATGGTTTTATAGAATACTTTATAGATGTTATAGAAAAAATACCAGCGGATATTTGAAGTGGGCGTATTAATATCGAAAAGTTACTGCGCACTTCCCGCCTACGTCCTCAAAACAACGCGTGGTAGTTCATTTCTTACTTAAATTTTACTTTTAAGAAAAAAAAGGAAGTTTGTTTCAAGATTTTTTCAGGTCAAATTGGATAAGCTAACATGGTAATTAGTGATGTTATTAGTTAGTGTTATTTAGTTCTTTTTTCATATAAGCGTGGGTAACTCTTTAGAATGAGTTATTTTAGACCTAAGATTATTAAATTTTATATTTGTGTACATAACTAAAAGCTGCTTGTGTAAATATTGATGTACACAATTTAACATGTTCAATTTCCATATTCTAAAGTGAATCTAAATAAAACATGTCTCTTATAAAATTATACAAAGGGTCAAGCAAATACCTTAACATATTTTGTTTTTTTTTTTATATATTTTAAGGTCTACATACCATGATATTTGAAGAATACAGAATCCTAAAAAAGAACATTTTAAACTAATTTCTGAATTAAGTACTTAATCATCGTTTAGAGGTTGGAAGGCCATTAATTAAGTGTAATGAATATTTACGGTGAACGTAACTAACCGCAGTTTTATCATTCACAAAACACTTGAATTTAGAATCTTGTCGACTGTTTATTTAGAAGCCTCATTTACTATCGATATTTTTACATCTCAATGGTATATTTATTTATTTTATTTTATTTATTTTATTTATTTTATTTATTTTATTTATTTTATTTATTTTATTTATTTTATTTATTTTATTTATTTTATTTATTTTATTTATTTTATTTATTTTATTTATTTTATTTATTTTATTTATTTTATTTATTTTATTTATTTTATTTATTTTATTTATTTTATTTATTTTATTTATTTTATTTATTTTATTTATTTTATTTATTTTATTTATTTTATTTATTTTATTTATTTTATTTATTTTATTTATTTTATTTATTTTATTTATTTTATTTATTTTATTTATTTTATTTATTTTATTTATTTTATTTATTTTATTTATTTTATTTATTTTATTTTTATATTTTAGGAAAACTTACAGCTAGATAATACAATAGTAAAATTTGTGAGTAAAAAGATGGCCAATTACAAGTTTTCACGACTAAGATAAACAATAGTAAGCTCGTAAACAGTACAAACCTTAATAAAAAAGAAAATAATTTTTTTTACATTCAAAACGTTTCAATTTTTTACTTTTGTTTAAATTATTTAAAAGAATAAATTAAGTGTGTACAATTAAACGCATGCTAGTTATTGAACATGATCAAAGAAGTAATCGCACAGAGTCTTTTTAAGTTTAGCTACACTAGTATTACAAAGATCGATGTCAACTTCGCCGCAGGCCGAATTATAAGCACGACTTGCTCTAATCAGATACGAGTTTTGTCTGTATGTGGTTCTTGCCGTCTGTGTGTCTAGAGGATGAAATCTACGTAGAAATTTAGAAGGCACACGGAGTCCTAATTTATTCAACAATTCCGGAGTGTCAGCCAGTCCATTCATGATTTTAAACAGGAATGTTAAATCTGCAATTTTTCTACGTTCATAAAGAGGAAGAATATGAATTTTTTTGCATCGTATAGCATAATTAGGTAAATAAACTTTTGCACGAAACTGAATGTACCTTAGGAATTTTCTTTGAATGGTCTCTAAACGATTAATGTAAACGTTATAATTAGGGTTCCAGACTTGAGAGCCATACTCCAGGTGACTACGAACAAAAGAACAATAGAGTATCTTAATAGTCTTGATGCTTTTGAACTCTGATGATATTCTTAGGATAAAACCTAATGCTTTTGAAGCTTTTCTGACTATATTGTCAATATGTACGTCAAAGATAAGTTTTGAGTCAAAAGTCACTCCTAGATCCCTAATAACATTCACTCTGGCTACTGGGGTATCCAGTAGTTTATAATTAAAGTTAATTGGATTTGGTTTTCTAGTGAAAGAGCAGACATAGCATTTGGAGACATTCAAATCCAATTTATTTATATTGCAGTAATTTTGAAAATTATTTAAATCTTTTTGGAGTAAAACGGCGTCTTCTATAGTGGAGACCTGTTTCATGATCTTCATGTCATCCGCATATAGCAATATTTTAGAGTGTCGGAAACAGGCATCGATGTCATTAACAAAAATATTAAACAATAAAGGTCCCAATAATGAACCTTGAGGAACCCCGGAAGGAATGCGCATAGCTCTAGAGGAGTAACCATTTAGAACAACTGTCTGACATCTGTTCTGAACGTACGATGTGAACCAGCGGTAGAGATTGCCTCTTATACCCATGCAGAGAAGTTTTTGGGTTAGGATAACGTGATCTATTCGGTCAAAACATTTGCTGTAGTCAGTATATATAACGTCGACTTGAGACCTTTGAGACATTGACTCTGATAGGAAGTCACTACACGTGATAAGATTGGATGTTGTTGACCGACCTCTTAGAAAACCATGCTGCTGTTCACTAAAACTGAGTTTAAGTGCTGAGTAAACTTGTCTGTAAACTATTTTCTCCAAAAGCTTAGCGAACACGCACAGCTTGGAGATCGGTCTGTAGTTGTCAACTTGAGTTTTCGAGCCTTTCTTGTGTACCGGTGTTATATATACTGACTTCCAGATAGCAGGTACTATACCAGTGTCAAGTGATCGTTTGAACAGGATTGAGAGAGGGACGGAGATGCTTTTAGCGCAGTTTGCTACAAATACCGGGGAGATATTGTCTGGGCCTGAAGATTTATTCAAATCTAGTTGTTTAAGTAGCTTAAATACCTCACCTACAGATATTTCAATAGTACTAATATCCTGTGAGCTGTTCTCAACAGGCTCACAGGGGATGTGAGTAGTATGTGATGACGGAACGGCATCAATACCTGCGTCATTGAGAAAATTTGAATGGAAATAGTCACTGAACATGTTGCATATTTCATCACCATCACTCGAAGATATCTGTCCAAACTGCAGCACTGAAGGATAAGATTTAGATTGTTTCTTCGATTTGACATAGCTCCAAAAAGCTCGAGGATTTTTACATATATCTAATTCTATTTTTTTGATGTAGTCATCGAACATATTTTTCTCTAATTCTTTCGCTCGTAGACGTAATGTGTAAAAGGATTGATAATCGGAAATATTCTTATACTTTTTAAACTTTTTATGAAACTTAGCTTTTTCTTTTAAAACTTTTATCAAAGGGCTTTTATACCAGGGAGGATACTTTGATTGGTGGGTAATTGTTTTTATTGGTATATAGGCATCATGCAGCTTATTTATAACAGCGTAGAAATATACTACAGCATCTTCCAACGACCTACAGTTAAATTCACTATGCCAGTCTACATGATTCAGTTCATTTATTATCGAGTCATAATCAGCTAACTGATATAAGAATTTAGTGTATGGACGAGCATGTAGGCTATGTAATTGAACAAAGTCCACCATCACACACAATGCTTTGTGATGCGGATCTTCAGGCACCAGAGGATCGATGCAGCAAGTAACAGTGACCTCATCGTTGGACAACACCAGGTCAAGAATCCTACTGTTAATATTATGGTGCGAATTGTATTGCAAGAGATTACAGATATTGAAGTTGTCAATTAGATTTGACTGAATATTTCCTTGTAAGTTACTGGGGTTTAGATAGTTAGCGTCGCCGGCCGGGAGCCAGATTATGTTGGGTTGGTTAAAGTCTCCCAAAATAACATATTTGTCAGTAGGATTTCTCAAAACGATATCTGCTAAATTGTCCGAAAATATTCCTAACTGTGTCGTTAACGAGTTGCCCTGACTCTGACTACAGACATACACAACACATATATGCATTTTATATGTTATTCTGGGTTTCTTTTGTTGCAATGCTAACGTAACCCACAAGTCCTCCGCAGACGAGCACCACTCACTGCGAGCATCAGCCACAAGTTCACGATTAACAGCGATCACCACACCACCTCCCATAGTTTGACCCGTATTGGAATAATCACGATCCCGCCTCCAAACAAGATATCTGTTATCAAACAATTCGGAATTGGAAATCCCCTCAATAAGCCATGTCTCAGTTAAACAAATAACATCAAAACTATTAAGACACACATTTCTATAAAAGATATTTGTTTTAGTTCGTAATCCCCGCACATTTTGATAAAATATATTAATAGACGCCATTACAAAGGGTAAAAGACGTTAACAGTGTAATGGAATAAATATTTAATAAGGCACATTCAGCTTTTGTAAACAAGTGGGTATTCATGTTAAAAATGAGATTATTAATGTGGATAAGCAGATTTGAACTTTAGCAACATATGCATTAAGCGCATAGAATAATTTACAAACGGCAACAAAAAAATATAAAAAATAATTATTTAAAGTTAAAGAATTCTGCATAAAAAAGCTTAATTGGTCTTTATGCGTGAAAGAATAGTGTTCAGATTCATAAAGATAATGACTTGCGGACCGGCCGACGCCGAGCGATAAGCGAACAATAGGCAGGCAAGAACGGAATGTATAGAAAAAACACGTACCAGTGGTTCTCAAACTTAGTGACACGAAGTGAATAAACAACCAGTAAGGAAATTGATTCGATACTTTTAACATAAAAACTTTTTTAAATCTTGCCTTGTTTTGATGTGATGCTTTGGAGAAGATGTGTTCTTTCGCACTAGTATTTTGCATCCTCTAACCCAGACATGTTCAAAACCTCGTTCTTTGGCTTGGGCTTTGGTTTCATTCAGCAGGATTTTATTTTCCAATGTCAAGTGGTCGTTAATGTATACTCTGTTTACGCCCTGCAAGCCCAGATCACCAGCATTTAGTTTTCTATACTTCTTCGCTGCAGCTATAAAATCGTTCTTCAAGTAGTTATTGTGCACTGAGCAAATTATGTTTTTGTTTTGTTTGTCATTACGTGTCGGCACCCTTGCTACATAATTGATTTGTTCCTTGGGAATATGAAAGTTAATTGCATCCCCAATCTTCGCCATTATAGCGAACAGGTCCTCATCATTAGATAAGGGCACCCCTTTGATCTCAATGTTGTTTATGCGAGACCTCTGCTCATTTTCGCATTGCTGATTCTCAAGCTTGACAAATCGCTCTTGCAGGTTTGCTATCTCTTCTTTAGTCCTCTTTAGAATCTCGATCTCGTCTTCCAAAATTGACACTTTACATGTTAAAGCTTTTATTTCCTGGGTGACAATCTCGAAGGATGATTTCAACTCCGAGAATTCTTCCTTTATAGTTTTTAGTTCCGAAAGGTCATTTTGGATCGCTTTCACGCTTTCTATCAACGTGGGTAATGCCTCCATTTGAGTTGACAGTCGTTTAAGCTCAGATATGATGGTCTCCGAGTCCATGGATGATACCTTGAGAGATCCGGTACGAGGACTGGCAGCTGAAGTAACCTTGCAGCTCTGGCATTTCCAGGTTAATTTACGGTCCCCGAGCTTTCTCCACCCGCACTCAGTAATGCCAGCACAGGGAAAGTCGAACTGCGCCTCGCAGGCTGTGCATGTGACACCATCCCTCGATTCCACCTCACAACGCTTGCATTTAAACATTTCGAGTTAAACAAAAAAGTTTGAGAAACGTAATCAAGTGGCCAGTAGTACTAGCAACGCAGTGTGCACGTATGATCGGTTTGTCGTCTACCGTCGGACTGCCGTAATTTAGTGTCGTAACAAACAAAAAGAGCGTAAGAATTATTTCGTCACTATATAGATATGTTTCTCTTATACAATATGCTAGCAGTGTTGACTTTAAATATTTTTCACTGAATATTTCTTGCGTGATCCAACAGCTTTAGCCTACGTCAGATTAAGATTGAAGGCACCCGTTAACCCCATTCACGACCCTCACATCTTTTGTTCTTTCTAGCGCATTGTTTTCTTATTTTAGTTTCGTCTAGCTTTACTCCCTTTATTACCTTCATTAAGAAGATTTACTATGCTTCAAACGCATTTTCTGTCTAAAAAATATTGCCCAAATAGGCATTGTTTTTAGGGTTAAGTATATTTCAAAAACCTATTTTATGTAATTATGACGCTTAGATATTGCACATAAAATACATTTATTATAGAGATAAAGCTGTAAGCCAAAAATAAAATCCATGTATTGTGTCAAACATAATAGGATTTATAACGATGCAAAGAAAAAGAGAAATATTAATACAGCTTCTGATATCGCACAAAGAAAATAAATTGGGAAAGCTGTTTAAATGCCATGATGGTAATGAAAGGAACCTTGATGTTCTCTGTATAACCACCTAACTAACCCTTTGGTCCATTAAGTCGACATAAAGAGGCATTCTTTTCCCTCTGTGCGGTGACATTGAAAATCCGACTGCCTGGGAATTCGAAGGTCTCTTTGATGTACTCGTAAAATACTCACGCGTTGTTGAATTCACGCATTTGGAGTTACCAACGTTTACTGGAAAGGTTACCCTAAATTTTCAAGGATGCCTTTTGAATATTGGGTATCATGGTTCTAAGGTTTAGGACTAAAAAAGCTTACTAGAGATTTGTTTTTTTGTTCTTTATACCTTAGGTTAGACTACTCGCGCAAAAAATATACGACATCCATAAAAAATCTTATACGCCACGATTTGTTTGTACAATCCTGTTAGAACAATCTAGATTCGTCTGTACATAGATTTATCGTCTCTAAAACAATGTCTAGCTTGTGTCTAAATTAAGTAATATACAAAAATTATATTGCATAAAACCAATATCATGAAACATATAAAAAAGATTTTCTAAAGAAGGTGACCCGTTGCGTTTGGGGTCCCTTCATAAACATCTTTTATGACTGCGCTACGTTGTAATGCGTGCCCAAAAGACATTCCGCGTAATATGGAAACAGTTACGTCAATAACTATTGCTATTTATTAATTGTATCGGCTAGAATGAAATAGAATCTTAAATATCTTTGTGTTTTACAAGAAAAAATAAATACCTACATTATTTTTTCTACTAATTTATGCTTCCAAGTAACGTTATTTTATTATCTTTCGTATAATGCAACATTCTAAAACGATACCGTGTTTCGAGAATATACGAAAACGCATTCAGTATCGGCCCCTGAATCAAAACTCGTCACCTTTCTAGAACACGGGCATGCATACAGCTACTAGAAACAGTAACGCTGTTTAATCATTCTTCACTAAGCTATAAGTCTTAATTAAAAGCAATCTTAGCTATCATGTTGTCTTGTCAGCAGTGGATTACATGGGTCCAGATATCGGTGTTAGTTCCAATCGATACGGTTAATTGCGTCACCGCTCGTTCAGCTCCACTATGTAAGTGCGTAGTTTGTCTGGTCCTTTGACCCAAGACTCGCCGACGCGATGATTTATGGTGTCTTCTGGAGTCAGTTAATCATTTCGAAATTTCTTGGGGTCCAATTTTTTTCTTTTTATTTGAACAAAACCTAATCTAAAATCTAGAATCTTTTCGTTTTATGTTGTTTGGTCCTTCAGTTCAGATTTGAGAATGATATCAAACCATTAAATTTTAATTGTTCGTGGATGGTGGAGCAGAAAATTCACCACAATTTTAATTGCTGGTATCAAAATTCAAGACAGATCACCGATCAACTTGATCAAGAGTTCTGGAATCAAAGCGTACGTGCCTAGAATGATCTAAGTGAGTTCCATTCCAGATTTGGTTGGCCCTTTCCTCTTGTTTGCATTTTCAATTCGGCCCCTGCTAACACTTAATATACTTTGTCAATATAAAATGTTTATTCAGACGACGTTGCCATAATTCATCACGCCCTAAGCTTTTGAGCAAATAGCTTCATATGTGCGAGTGTAGGGGAGGAGGAGACTGCGACGAACCTTATCTAATACGATTGCGTCGCAAAAGAGTTCTTTTAAGCGTTGATGTTTGCTACGAGTAAGAAATGTTAAATATGGGTGAATATTTTAAATAGCAATTAGTGTCAATTGAAATACGCTTGGTCAGGTATCGGGCAGTTGAAATGGTCAGGTTAGTGAGGTTTGTGTTATTTGCGGTGTAGGGTGCGCGTCAGCGGGGCGCGCATCGCGGCGTTAGATCGAAGGCGCGGGGGCGCGTGGTGCGCATGCTCCGCCGCGGCCTCTCCGGCGAGTCGGCCGGCGGGCCGCAGTCGCACCGCGGAACCGCACGCGACGCGCCATGTCGGCCGGCGCTGCTACCTGACCGAGCAACCAGCTCTTGGGAAAACAAACCTTGTGAAATCGTGATTCGGATCATCGCCATCGGTCGCAACCGCACGGGGATTCGGGTAAGTTCGTAGCGGATCCGTTCACGCCTCATCTAATCGCGCCGAGTGCAGTGCCCAAGGTTAAAGGCTTCCGATGTGCTTTTCCCGGATACCGATCTGCGATCTCGGAGGGTTGTAGGTGGCGCTAGTGCGCGCGGTGAGTCATCTCTGCGACACGTTTTTTCATGGCCGCCCCTTCGATCTCGCGTACGATGCTAGGCTAGCTGGAGGGTTTTGGAAGATGTCGGTTGCAGTGGATGTTACGTAAGTGCGTTGGTAGTGCAGTGGCCGTGGTGGCCGACGCTTTCGATACGCTCGGTGCGCACTCGACCGCGGCCAATTACAGCACGCGAGGATCGTTTTCAGGAAAACATTCACCATTTTGTACGCGGCGCTCGCGGGAGCAACTGTGAATTTAGTGATCAACGTCATGACTTCGTACAATACTGTGACTAGTATACCACCGGGACATTTCAGTGAAATCGTTATATTGTGCAAGTGAATCAAATTGGCTCTTTATTATTATTGTTTGTGCTGCGTTTTATAATTACATAATCGGAGACACCAAAAGAGTAGGTATCGGTTTTATTTATTTACTAAATTGGTTAAATATTTCATTGAAATTGTTTGCACAATATTTGAGTACAAGTTTAAATATTCAATTATTAACCCAATGTTTACCTAATAAGGTTTAAACAGTAATAAACCATAATACTGTTTCGCACATTAAAAGCAAAAAGCATTCAGTAAAAAAAAACTAATAATTTATTTAATCTGATAATTAAATGTTTTTGTATTGTTAAACAATCCGTATCGAGCATTACGCACAATGAACGCACAGCTCTTATGTAAATATCAGATTTCTTTTTCTTGTTTTACCAAAATGAGATAATAAATGGTATTGTAAATACAGATAACCTGACATTAGTCATACTAACATAATACCCTACATAATGCCATTGTAGGGCAAAAAACGGATCAGCTGAGAACGCACGCGCAACGGTTACAGCGCATGCGCGATCCGTGACGTTCAGTAATTAACCGCCAGTTAGATTGGAACGTCAGGCCCGCAAGAAATAAACCAACCGTAATATAACAATTTTATAAGAAACATCATAAAAAATATAATGATGTATTTAGAGATTGAAAAAAAAAAATCGATTACTATGTCGTTAAATGTCAATTAAGAAAATAAAGGTTTACTTTTGACATGGAAACGCATTTGGGAAGTAAACTATTAAGTTTTTATGTGTTAATAATTTATTAGGATTTTTTTTTAATTACGAGTTTCAAAATCCTTCGTATTAACGCGTTTTTCTGTTTAGAAAACTATGATGTGTGACCGGTTCAACCCTTTGACTGACTGGCCACTTCTAGATAAATCAAAACTGCCTGTTACTGATGTACCTAATTGAACTAAACTATTTGACTTTGCAATTTGACGTTGATTTACGTAGGTAACACACACACACATAGGTAACACATTTGTCTAAACTGACTAATTTTTAAACGTAAGTTTTCCAAGTTCCTTGAACTACGAGGATTTAGCTCAAGATCAGCAACACGATGAAGAGCTACTCAAGTTCTTGAACTTCAACTTATCGTTGTTCAACAACTTACCATAACATTTCCCTTCACGCTTTAAGACTTTGTAAGGACCTTCATTAGGAGCAGTCAGCGACTTCTTCATCATGTCTCTTCGGAGGAAAACATAATCGCATTTCTGAAGTTCCTTGTGCACAAAGAATCTTCGACTCGTGCAGTGATTCACCGTATCGCTTCGCAATGTGCGCATAGTATTTGCGAGTTGTGTGACGTAAGCGGTGATGAAATTTGGTCAGGTTGGCTTACGACAGTGACAGTTATACCAGCCGGCAGGCATAAACCGTGTCCGTAGATCGACTGAAACCAGCATTCATCCTAGAAACCGCAGAAGACAAGATGGACAACGTGCACACAGCAACAGCCACGGCCAAAGTAATGACACCGGTAACACGCGAGAATTTACCAGCACCTGCAGAAACAGGCGCGCGACATATCACGTCGGGGTCACCAGTGTAAATGATACGACTGCGTGATCTAAGATACTCGTTGATTTAATATAATCACATGATTTATATAGGCCGAAACTATAGTGTCAGCAGACACACACAAACAAATAATACATAATAATAAATTGAGAGTTTACAATATTTATCTGGGGCGGCACTGTGTCAACGCATGTAAAAGTGCTAACAGTAAGTTACAAAATAATGTTACGTAATTGATAATCGCGTCATAAAAATCAGACTTCGCTAATACCTTAAAATTCCGTTCTGAAATACCCCGAATGCCATCGACGGCAATGTCTTAATGACGTCACGGAAACATTTTCAGTAATTCCAGAACGTTGGATAATTGTTATTGCTTGTGCAATCGCCTGGAGGAGTTAGCATTTGCTTTCCAACGACCCTCCCGCGCGACAACCTCATTATGCTACGACTTTTATAGGTACCTCCTTTAAGCGAATATTTCTTGTCATTGCCCACTTTTTATTTTATTTAAATGTCTTTGCGCCGGATCTGAGGACCATTTTATGCATGTTTCTCGGTTTCATGAGTTAATAGTCAACGCTATTAACTTGTCTTCTTAAGCTCTGAAAAGATTTTGATTACTTCAAGTCAATAAATACTTTTCAATGTAGCTATCAATTGATTTTTTATTCGTGTATTCCTATGAGAGGTCTATTTTTTTTGAAAATACACATAATATACTATTATTTTACGGAAAATGCAACGGTAAAAATAATGTGATAACACTTTGCTGCTAAAACCTAAAATACCCAACTGGCTTGTTCTAGATTGCTATTAAAGATAATACGTAGAGTGCCTGTACAATAGCTGTACTTTATAGGTAATTTGAATCAGATTATTATTGACCGATATATTTTAGCCAGCGTAGCATTCTAGTGTCTGTTTTACGGACTCTTTCTACTAAAACTGTGAACTAATTACTTAAGCTATTATGTCTTCTAATAAAGATAAAATATGTAGAAGATGAAGCTTTACTAGCTTCTAATATAACACAACTGAATCTAGATATTATCTCTATACTGCAGCCGATGACGTCTGAGCTATGCACGGGTCGATGACATACCGTAGGGCGCGGTAGGTTAAAGACAACGTTTTATTATACAATGCTAAATTTATATTACTACAACATAAATATTAAATTAATTTATAATCATAATAAACTGTTATTATGTTAAAAAGGTTAGGTCAATATTCATTGCAATGTAGGACAAAGGCATTCTCGTTATAACTCTTTAGGTACTCTTATTTTTACATGATTCGGAGTCTCTTATGTTTCCAATGTGTTAAAATAGTCTTTTGTTTTTTTAAGAGTATTACAAATCTTTTAATCTCTGCCTCCATTGACCGCTGTCGCTCCTAAGGTCAACAGACGTGTGACCTACACAAGTTAGATAATTGTGAAAATGTTTTAATCTACATTAAGCTGAAGTTTTGTGTTCTTTAACAAAAATAAATTGTGAAATCTCAGAATAAAATAGTTTGTTTAACATTTGCTCTCTCCGCATTTACACTTAAAATTACTTTAAATATTTAAAGAAATCGTTTTGAGTATTGGATTTTAACATAGCTCCTGTGCTCGGTACTCAAACTTTTTAATTTTCGGTCCTAAGCTCCGCCGAGGTTTTCCAAAGTTCTGTTGCCACTGAAGTTAAACTATTGAGTTCTTACTAAATTATGTGTATTTAAATTGTATTGACACTGTGAAGACTTATGTTTTCGCAAATAAATTATATTATTGTGTCTTAAAACTAACACTCGAGTCTTTTTCTATATGTTAATCTTGGTCTTTTGTTACAGTTGTAAATCCGGCCCCGTACCGATGCACTAGTGGTTGTGACGAGCGAATAAGAAGCCACAGCCGCCATGTCGTCGGTAAAGGTGGCAGTGAGGGTACGCCCCTTCAACTCCCGGGAGATTGCCCGGGACTGCAAATGCATCATTGAGATGTCCGGGAATACTACAGGTAAGAATTTATCATGATTAAGAATGAAAACAAGTGAAGTTAAATATAGATTGCGGTAAATAAGAAAGAAACATAGATCTTTGATAATGTACTGATTTACTGACCCTGCCATGGCAAGGCAATAATAGTTTCGTTGCGAAGAAGAAATGGTACTAAAAGTAGTTTATAGCGTTGTATCACTCTCACACTGGAACAATGATAGCAAAAACGCGTCATGACTGATTCTTATATGGAATATAGAATCAATAAGTTTACTGTCACTAAAAGCAAAAAAAGGCATTTGCAAAGGATAGTGCAAGTGTAATATGGTTATAGCCAGGGCTGGGCAAAATACATGCTTTGCTTTAATTGAAATACAAATTACAAAATACTGTATCGCAGGTAATTAAAATACGAAATACAAAATATTTTTAAGTAAGGTATTTGAAATATCAAATACAAAATACAGTATTTTAGCTATTTCTAATTGAAATACAAATTACAAAATAAAAAAAATAGTAAATCTAGACCAGCACGGGATTTAAAGTAGAGGAAAACAAGATTAATTAATCACTAAACCAGAGTTTCCTTTCATGAACACTAGATTTTTAAATGACAAACAGCCTCTCGTTGGAGAGTGAAGAAAACCTGCTAAATGTATTTTAATGTTAAAATGTATTTTGGAGCCTCAAGTATTTGAAATACAAATTACAAAATACCTCGGCATCAAGTATTTGAAATACGAATTACAAATTACATTTTAAGGAAGTAATTGAAATACAAATACTAAATACGTATTTGTATTTCAAATACGTATTTTAATTACAAGTAATTCAAATACTGCCCAACCCTGGTTATAGCTATATAAATAAAATTGAATTGATGTTCGTTAGTCTTGCTAAAAGTTCAGAACGGCTGGTCCGATTTAGCTGATTTAGGTTTTGAAATGTTTGTCACAGTCCAGAGAAGGTTTAAACGATGAAAAAAAGTTAAGATATAGGTGATACTAAGTTCACCTGGTCATCTTTTGAAATGATATTTGAACAACCACTACCACTTATAATGATCAAAGATATATGATACATGATCATAAATGAGTGATCAAAGTATTTGTTGTGTTATACTTGTATAGGCGTTCACATAGGACCCATCTTTGGCCCACTCTTAACATTTTGAGTACACATACTATCTTTTACCAGGATACATTAATCAATAATCTACATATATGTATATCTATTGATCTTGATAATTACATGTGCTTTTGAGTACCATATCGCTTCATTAATGTAGTCCTTCAATATGATAATAATGTGTTAAGCTTTGATAAACTGGGCTATAATGAGCTTTATGTTGCACACCGACGTATATAACATCAACTGTCGGAGTTTTTCATATCATATTGTAAATGTTACACTTTTTACGTTGGTAAAGATTATTTCATGTTATGTTGATAAAATAATCAAGTGTAGCGAACATACGGCGATACTGGTTTGCGGACAGAGATAGTATATTTACTATGTAATGAATACTTTTAGATACTTTAGTATATCCTAACATGATGTGTAGGAAGATAATCTATTTTAAACGTGCAACTACTTTGTAGTCTACGATCGTGGCGGATGGAGTCCTAGCTATTATCCCGGGTTAGGCAAAGTGGAATAAGGTTTTCCATTAGGGAATTCTTAGAACCTGCTTGAGGTTTGGGTTTAAGCTCAACATGCTTTTTCCAGGCAAATTTGGTCACTATACTATAAGCCAGTTTATTCGAGGTTGCTATGCTTGATATTGTTATTAATCAAGAAGATTAACATTTTATCAGATATTCAAGTCAGGCTCTTACTATCTTGAAATCAACACCTTAAACCTTCAGCGGTTTTATTTGCCAAGTCACCTTGAAAGGCTTTTAAATTAGCCACCGTCCACGCAGCCCTTGATAACGAAGATTGACTTTTACATTGCAGTAAAACCACGCCCTTTTCCCTTAGTTACCTATAAAGTGGAGAATATAAAAGCTGAGGAAATAGATCTAATGAAAATTGATATGCATTCAAGAGAACAAAGAAAAATATATCTTCTGTAGGAGGAAGAATCTTAGTATACTATTTTTAGAGTGGAATTAAATTTTAGTTTTAATAGACGCAACGAAAGTGTTATTTGAAGTACTGTATCCAAGTGCATTATTAAGTAATCTGAAAATTATTTTTAAAAATAAACCTATTTAAGTGTTAAATTGAATGAAATATAAATTACTATCATTCAATTTTAATGCTTATTGGACCTTTAAAATAATTTTCTATGCTTCATCTACGTCTCATAAATAATAAAAAGATCGTATAAATCACAGTGTAATTCAACGCTATCTAATTTGATATAATCCTTTCAACGATATTTTTTATTCTGAAGCAAAAATATAAATGATTGTAGAGAATTCGGTGCTTTAAAATGCGCAGTACGATGCGTGCGTGAAGTACTGTTGGAAGGTCGCGAACGAAACCTTATAAGAGAACAATGTCAGCAGAAATCAATGAAGCTGTTTACTAATAGGGATGTTACGTTAATAGTACCAGCTAATAGGTACGATATTACTGACCTGACTTCAAATTTTGTTAGCGCTAACATATTACCTTCTTATTCTTGCCTTTTTGTAGTGCGTAATTCTGCCCAAATAAGGGCCGTCGAAATATTTCTAACGCTATTGGATCAGACCGTCCCTAAATTCTTCCAACCACGTATTTGTTTAAGTGAACATACTGCGGCATTTCTAAAATTTCATCTCTAAAGAACATGCTCTCAACTGAATATGTTTTAAAAAAATAATTGTAATTTTCGAGTGCTCTATAGAAATACCTCGAGGGAAAGCCTCGCGCTCATGTGAAGTGGTCCGTACTTGAACTGTAGCAAGTTTTAAATTTATTGCCCTGCCCTCACACAATTTAATATATTCTGTTCATTGGATATACGACTTTGGAATTTAGATGCTAAAGGTCACTTTACTTTGACCCGCTGCTGTAGAGAAATTTCCGCTCCTAATTAATTATTTACAGTGTAAGCGAATTTTGTTAGTCTTAGAGAAAACTTAGTTTATTCAAACAATTGTTGGTAGAATTCGCCTTTATATAAATATCGCCTTTGTTACTTGTTTTATTAAACAATAAGAACAAGGGTAAGGTAAAGGTATTCAAATTTGCAATTGAAAGCCTGTAATCAAAGCGAATCCTTAAAATAAAAATGTGGCTTCCAAATTACATTGTTTGATAAAAAAAGTTTAATAAATGTATATTTTTTATATAAATAGCTTTCAGCCTTGATGTTGCTAAACCTTATTGTTGTGTACTTGTGATTCGATGAACGATATAATGCGTAATTTTTGGAATCACTGCCGTCTGTCTACACTGACTGAACATTACAAAATCTAATCATCGGATTAAACTGTGTCTCTGTGTGTCTGTGATATTGTTTTAGGTAGTGGCGGCTTCACCCGCTTTACTAGAAAAATATCCTTGTAATATTTGAGTTGGTTTATATTGAATTTGATTAAACTACGCATCACTCGGTATGTCAAAATTGACAAAATTATCGGAATAAAACAGTTTATTTTGTGCATTTCATTGCCCATAAGTAAAATTACGAACTAGATATTTGGATTTAGAGGAAAAGGTTTCCACCATAGCTTCACTTACATTGGCCTACAAAATCTAACTCACATCCTTATTTCCTTCAAATTTCTGGGCTGATATTTGTCTTGGGTAAAGTGTGGACGGCCGGTACCAATTACGCCTATTAACAGCTCGGCGGCTGGTCTGAATGTGCCGTCACAGTCGAGGTAACTCAGTACAGTGCAGTACGCTCTCCTAACGAGCTTGAACCTCGTTAGTGCTAAACTGGAACGTGTTACGTACATATTTTATGTACGTTTCCCTTTCGAGTTTTCCAAACTGTTGAGATGTACATTGATGAGTTTTCCTTTTTTACTTTGGACATTATTCCATATCGGAGGCCGTCGGGCGGCTATGAAAAAAGGTTTTGTCATTAAGGCTTGGTAGGTTAGTAAACCTGCAGCCCTCACGATAAGAAGAAGAAGCTTCGATATTTAAAAAAATACCGTTTGTTTTTACAACATGCTTCCACATTAGTTTCTTCTTTTAGTTTATTAAATATGATCCCTGATTGATCAAGAATGAAAAAATAGGATTTAATTTTAAACTACAAATCCAATGCTAATGAAATTCCAATAAAATCATTCAAAATATACAGTGCTCCCGCATTATCAGTTAGTTTCAAGTTCATTGTCACGTCTCCACAACATGGGGTGCTAAAACGATGGCGACAGTTCGTAAAGGGCAAAGCATGACGTCACAACATGCGTCATACTAAGTACAAAGCTTGAGTACCATTAATATGCATTAGCATAGACATTGTAAAAGCTTTCACACCCATCTACCGCCGTTTTCATTTGGTACTTTAAAGACAGCGTTACTAGTGATTTTGCAATATACTTTACCAATCTATCTATCTGTTTTTGTTTATTTTAAAATTCTATGAAAAGAAGCCGCAATATTTCAGTTTTCAAGTAAAGGACATGACTCACTCCAGTTCTACAAAAAACTGCCCTTGCGGGCTTGACTCATTTTCAAACCCTACCTTCAATTTCGTGGCCAGGTGTTCAAAATCTGAAAATCATTCCGCACCCACGGCCCGCATTCCCTTTCTATGCGTTTGAACGGCCTATAAACCCTCAAAATGCTCAATAAACCTTGTCCAAGGACCGCTCCATGGCTCTCGTAAATTCACCGCAATTGTGCTTCCCCCTTTAAATGATCCGCGTGGTTTCATTACATTTACTTTGGAACAGATTTGATTAGAATGAATATTGGAACTTGGATTTTTGATTCTGATCAAAATCGAGGAAGAAATTGATTTTAATTGACTACGTATCGATGACTCATTATTTTTAGAAAAGTTTATCTCAACTTAAATTATTTTATTACCAGAACAATTATATTTAGATACCTCTCAGAGCAACAATTTAATCTTTCCATATTTTTGTTTTGTAGTCACCAAAATGTGACATTCCCGAATTCCTCTTCCCACAGGTGAAATAAAAATACAACATCATAGATTTGGTGGCTCATTATTTTATAGAGCACGTTTTTGGGTTTTAGATTACACGTACGAAAATAAAACCATAATGTCATATAAAGTTTTATTAAGTTACCGTTTTCTACGAGTTACGTCCGGAACGTGGCGGCGCTGCGGTTGCGCTCGTTAAAATCGCTAACTATGTATTGCTGTACCCTCATCCGTGGCAATGTGGTCCAAGTTCTTAAAGTGCTGTGGAACTTCATCATACTGTGCAGTGTTGAGAGGGGTTTTTCAAAAACTAGTCTTTATATATGTCTGTATATATAAATGCAGTGTTTTCCTTACTTATATGATATGGTTTCATTTAGACTTTTTTCGTTAGCCTTTTTGAAAGCAAATGCTATTCGTTAGTCTTCATCTCCAATTGTTAGGCTTACTAAATTGTGTATTTTATTAACTGTTCTATGTTGAATGTTATTACCTTCATCAGCAATTCTACTCTTAAAATAGAAATTCTTAAAAAAAATACTGTTTTTAAATCTAATATGGTATACATATCGCTTACGGCACACAGCATATTATGTTAAGCATGCGGCCGCACGCAACCCTGTTCTTGGTTAGAATTTATGCTGAAATGAGCATTTAGGTTGAATATTGATCAAGGTCTGAAGTTGTGTTTCATGAAACGATATTCATCTGGTTGGTAAAATACTTGTGATGATTTTTATGTCTTATGAAAAGAAACTAACATTGAAATGTAATTATGATTATATGAACACTCTCATGTATCAGGTAACGAAAATTTAAAAAGTTATCTGTTTTCCAACACAAATAAAAATACTATTATCCCACAATCTGTAAACCTTCAAATAAATTCAACTTATTTTTTGCAAGAAAAAAAAAATATGCGGCAATTTTCTCCTTCGGAAGTGACGTAATATTCGCCCTAAATGCTCTTGAGGCATCAAAGCAATTAGTCACTTTTAATTACGTTTCGTCTCAAATTCTCGGGAACGAGCGATCATTTATGAAGTAAATCTTTTTTGATGGAGAAAACAAAAGCTTTTCAGTATTATGTTTCGCTATAAAATAGGACTTGGTAATCAAATACTTTCTTAAAGCTAGTTTTGAAACTAAGAAGGCTTATAAAGGTTCTCAAATTTTCCGGATCAAAAGTCACCAATCACTGCCATATTTCATTTCATTGATTTGGTCCTTTGACCCTAAGTTTTTTTGATGCCTCATTCACTTTTACAACCATTTTTCATCGGAGCGAACGCAATGAAACGTGGCGATTGTTAGGTTGCAGACCTCGTAAAATAAAATGGTACAACCAAATTATTGGCCGTTACGCGAAGTTCATGACACTCATGTTTTTGTACAGTTCAGTGACTTACTTTGTACTTCTTTATTTAACACTTCAACTGTTTATGTATTTCATTTCCTTGACACGATAATTTTTAGTTACCCATAACTTAAAATTTCTTTATCTTTAAAGATACCATAAAACTTACTTTTGGTGAGTTGAAGCGTTAACATTTTGACATGATCCGAAGTTAGTCTTTCGTCTTGTGAAAAATATTTGATTATTACTTGCACTTTTTGTTTAAAACCCGATAACCATCAGTTCAGTCCAGAAATTAAGTTCATAACTAGCATTTTCTTGACATTTCTAAGACATCAAATCGCGAACTTGAATGTGTAATCAAAGAAGAGAATGCAATCCTTAATCCCAAAAACAGATTCCGTTCTAAATAAATGTTTAAATAGGTCAACCAACAATCGTTTCAAGTTTACACAGGTAAATGCAAACACTCTATCCTCGAGTCTCAACATCAATGCCTATTTGAAGTTTTGCTGTCACAATCTAACGCTTTGTCTGTTCGACCTTGTGCTGTTCGATGCGGGCTGGCTTCCGATGGCGGAAGCCTCTCGCTTCTACCTGCAACATGGCCGCCAATGTACCCTTGTTACTGTATTACAATACTTGTGTGTATTAAAAACTTGATAGGTTCATCTGTTACTTGGATGTTTTGTTTTATTCTGGATCTTAGAATTCTCAAAATTAGAGATAGTTTAAGCTCTTTTTCGGTAAGATGCAAACTATGTATAATACCTATTATAGTAGATGTAAAAGTAATAGGGAGTTACCAAGGAAGCAGTCTGGTCATTTGCAGTCAGGTATTGCAAATCGTAAATGCTATTTTGTTGTAAAATAATCTTTCTTTATCTTTGATGTCAATGGCAAGTTAAAGAGCATTGCGTATATTATAGAAAACCATTGATTGCGTATAAAAGTTATACATATAATTGATATTACGTTCAACAAAAAGGAATATCTACCAAGGGGCAATGTACTATTACTTAGTGGCTAGAATATTGAATCGATGTAATGACATGAACGATGTGTCAGCATACGTATATCGTTTGATTCATATATAAGCGGGAACAGGACAGCGAAGTTTACAGCGCGCTTGACTCACAGCGTCAACTGCAAACAAAACGAATGAACTATTTCCTTTCTATAAAGGAGCGTCATAAAACAGAGAATAAATAATAATGACATTGCTCTCAGTGTGATTGCTCACCCCTGGGAGATAGGGATAGTAAAACAACCGTATATTCAGACACAATATCTCAGTGCAACGCTGCAGTTGTGGCTCATAAAATAAGGCTGGGTATAAAACAGCGAGGTTAAGGCGCTTTTGATTCTTCGCTATTTGAGTTTGGAATTAAATACGTGTTAGAGGAAAACCATTATAATACGATAATACATATATAATACTAGCTGTGACCCGCAGTTTCACCCGCGTCCCGACGGAACTTTCTCCAGGAAAGAATCTTCTCGAAAGTTCAGCCGTTCACGCGTGATGCGATGACCAAGGGAAATAGGGATTCATTTTTATATAATATTTTAGTAAAAGTATCTGTTTCATCACTCTCATCCTCTCTATACCTGTATGGCTGTAATAACCATGAATATTTTTCGAGTTTGACTACTCCGGATACATTTCTGTAAATTAATGAGTTTGTTGTTCAGTCCGCTCGACTGAGCAAAATAAAATAATAAGTCTAGTAGATAAAGTTACTTGGTACTAAGAATAATGTCATTGATACCAATTCCTACTGTAGGAAATATAAATGGAACATTTTATTTCACAAAAATACGTCTGCTCTCTCTATTAGATTGCTTTCTCCGCGCCAGGCATTAAGACAGAAACTATTTCCTGGCACACAGTTTGTCTGGTTGCAACGATGCAGCTTCGTGACTCATACTTATAATAATGTAAGGGGGGGAACAGAAAGGAAACTAAGCAGCGCATTCAAGTCGGAATTGTTTTTTTAATCTGACACAAACATATTTGAAGAATTGTTGGGAAACTTCACTAGCTTCTTTGTAATATTAGATTTATTATTATTATTAGCCTATTGTGTCCCACTGCAGGGCAAAGGCCTCCCTTCCCTCCTTCCATTTGTTCCGGTCTTGTGCAATCTGGGGCCATTCTTTTAGGTAGGAGTCCAGTTCATCCCGCCATCTCCTTCTGGGCCTGCCGCGATGTCGTTTACTGCTGTTTGGGACCCACAGAGTGGTTGTTTTCGCCCATAGCTCATCCGACATGCGGCAGATATGACCAGCCCAGTTCCACTTCAGTCCAGCAGCTGTTTGGCCTACATCTTTAATCTGGGTTTAGGAACGCAGTAATATTAGATTTACATTACAATATTCTGTCATAATTTAGTTTGCTATTTTTATCTTAACAAACTCGGTGAAACATTGTGAAGTCATCGTCCAAATACAGCACACATATTACTCTTGCATATCTGATTTATTATATACGACCAAGACCTAGACGGCTGTTCCTAGCAGATTGTTTTACCCGGGATGTATATTTTGGCACACAATACATGTCGTAGCGCTGCAGCTGTGACTCATATAAGCTCGGTGCAGGAGAGCGGCATTGAAGCGCGCTTGACTCATACGTTATTTGATTTAGGATCGAGGTTTATGATGCAAGGGGAGGTTTATTAAATTAGGTATTGTGGGGACGAGTTTTATGTCGTGCGGTTTATCTGCGCACGTGGCTGCTATTAAGGATGATTGTTATTGGGAACCGGATGTATTTAACAAAATCCAAGTCACTAAAGGGCTAATGTAATGTTTAAAGAGTATTTTCATTACTAACTCGTACTACTCGTAAAAAAGATTGATGATACTACTATGCTGTTAGAAGATCTTGTTAAAACAACTAGTATATTTGAATAATTATGTTTAGTCCGTCTAACTAAACTTATTTTCTGCCTAGTGCCAAGCCTGATTAAATTGCCTTTAACTTCTCTAACTCCGCTCAATTTAACCCAAGTCTTAAGTGATCCTAAGTTAGGACTAAGTGAATAGATAGGCGGCATCGCAAGTTTCAGTAGCGCTTTAGAATTTAACCATTCAGTCTGTTCTCGACCAATAATAACTTAGGACTTGAGGTTAAGTTAGTCTGCTTCAAGGTTAGGTATTAAAGTCAAATATTTATCTTTTGTCGATTACTTATGACTATGAATAATTAATTTAGATCTGGAAACTTTGTTTAGAGTTCAAAGATTTGTAGAGTTATCGCTCTTTGCAGCAAGGTCTGCTATAGGACCATTATAAGCACAAAGTTAATAGTAGAATGTTTTACTTATGATATAAAAATGTTTTAAATATATGGGGATAGTTTGTGAAATACGCATAAAGAGCTGAAGGAATTTTGATAAATGAGTATAATCTATTATAAATTTGGAATTAAACAAGCTTTTGGAATTCGTTCATGTGATTACAGTAACCAACAGAAAACCACACAGCCAGTAATTAATGTACCTATTCAGAGCAATCCTAGCATAGACGCATTCTTTTCAAAGCGCTACTTGTTCGCTTGTCTGCACCAGTCCTTACTGAATGCAAGCGAATGGCGCCTAGGCGACGTCGACGGTCGATACGTCGCGACGCCTCGGCTAGTCACATTTGTGCGAAATGTAAGTACTGACTTACAAAGTGCTACTTGACAAGTCAGTACGTTTCCTAGGAGACCGAGTGTCTCATCTAGGTACTAGGTCTGCTGGATAATGAGACTAGGAATGAATAGAAGCTTCGATGCTAGGTACTCTATTAATGATCATGTTGTATCAAGTCTTGTACATCAGCTGATGTCTTTGCCGCGATCCTAGATAAAATGAATTTCTTTGTTATTCGCGATCTAATATGCAGTTATGCAATAAGTTACCAAACGATATTAAAAACACAAAATCATACAATATTTATAAACAAAGATAAAAAACACATTTTTAAGGAGTTTCTCTTATCGTATAGCTAAGTAATATTGTTTTGCATCTTCATAGCAATTGAATAGAATCTGGGTTCCGATATGTAATGAGTTCCTTGAACAATTTATTTTTACTTGATGGCGGTACCTGTACTTTTTGTCAAACTGTGCCAACATTGTTTATTGTTAGTCCTACCTACGTTTTCGTTATTTTTACTATATATTAAAAAAATATGTTTCTCTAATTAAGTGAAGGAATGTATTCTTCTTTTGAGAAATAAATATCTTAAACCTTAAATAATACACCAATATGTACAGTCAGCTGTAAAACGGTGGTGGTATACCTTCAATAAAGATTATCTACTAAAATATTTATAAGATTTTCGAAGTGCAAAATCTTTGGTCAAACTCATACCTATTTAATACTGCATAGTATAACCTCATCATGAATTGTATCATATTTCTTTGTTTCAATCGATTTTTCATGAGTTTCTTTGTGACACGTAGGTACAAAACAAGCATATTTATGCCAGATATTTTAAAATATTATTTCTTTTTTTATATTAAATAACATTATCCTTTTGTTTCAGTGATAGTAAACCCGAAGGCACCTCCTGGCAGCAAGGATGGCGCAAAAAGTTTCAATTTCGACTTTTCATACTGGTCACACAACGTAAGTAATTTATGGAAATGTATCTATTTTTATATTTTAAAATATTTGATAATTTGGTCGAAATACCTAAATTCTTTCATATGTAAATAACAATTAAGCCAAAAAATATAAACTTTCAATCCTGACATGAAAAGTAATTGTTACAAATTAATACACGCCGTCATCTCGCAAATTAGATATAAAGAAAAAAAAACATTATTTTAAAGGACCGAAAATCTCTCAAAATACAATTTTCGAATTCGATAAATCTTTCACTGTTCAATGGCAACTTTTTCCTGACTGTCAACTACTTTACGTTTCTTAACATGAACAAAGCTGCAGATTACGTCTAGTTGTAAAAAAAACACACAGAAACAGCTAAATATAAAATTAAATCGATATAACATTAAAGATTTACATAGAAACATGCTGAAATAGACACGGCGGGCGAGCGAACCAATAGCGTTGGATCAATAGTAAGTAGATTGCCTCCCCGTGGCTCGAGTTTCCTTGCACCGGAGATTCGAGATACCACAGTTAATCTAAGTCCGAGAGCTATTCGTTTTGCATGACTATAGTACTTATGTATGCATCGCGAAACGGTTATCTTAAAAAACTGTTTTACCAACTGTTAAGGTAATTCGGTGTGTCAACTTAGCGATGCGTAACATGTTATTTTATCAAAATAATTAGTTACTGACATGGAATTTAAAGGTCTATGTAAATATGACAGTTTTTCTTATCTGATTGTATTATTGTCAAATAATCCCTTGAAGAAGAAACAACTTACAATGCTGCAAGTCGCCAGGTCTAACCATAATGAAATCTGTCTAATTCATTTCGTGACAATTTACCAAAAAAAATCCAGCAATATTGACTCTGTCCTTTTATCTCTTTATAAAATTGGAAAAATAAAAACGAGGATGTTCTGTTCATAACTAACTATACATAATATGACAAATGTTTGTACAGTAGGCACGTTTCTGAATGAATTCGTTTTTTGTGGGCGAAATTTTAACAGTTCGAAAAGCCTTTTAATATTGACGGGTGGATCTGTGGGTCAAAATAAAGCACTTATGCACTTTAACGTTTAATGACTTTACGGGTCATCGTGATAATACATCGATCAATTTTGATATGAACGGCTAGTAACGCGATTGTTCGCCAATATTACTACGTGTTCGCTTTTGGGAGGCGGCCATAATGGATGCAGGCTATGTTATCGGATTACCACTCTCAATAGCCTTTAGAATTTTGTTTTTAGATTTAGATAGTGATTTAAACTTTTCTGCTTGATTGATATGTGATTATTCGCAGTTTCTATACTCCTTGCCCTGTGATGTAATAAGTAACATCAATTAGTTACCTACATGAGTTTTAGGAAATTTGTGGTATGCGGTATTTAACCATACCAAATTATCTATCTATATCTATATCTATCTATACTTATAATAAATCTGTAGAGAGGTCAATTCTGTACATGAAATATATTTCCAAAATAACTAGCAGGGGGTGATTAGGGATCGATACTGATGCCAAAAATGCAATCAGTAAAATTTTTGTCTGTCTGTCTGTATAAACTCTATAGAAACAAAAACTACTCGACGGATTTTAACGAAACTTGGTACAATTATTTGTCATACTCCTGAGATGGTTATAGTATACTTTTCATCACGCTACAATCAATAGGAGGAAATGTTGTCATTTTGTTTAAACGCGCTAATCTCAGGAACCGCTGGTCCGATTTAAATAATTCTTTCAATGTTAGATAGTCCATTTATCGAGGAAGGCTATAGGCTATATACCATCACGCTAAGACCAATAGGAGCGGAGCACCACTATTCTACGCGGACGAAGTCGCTGGCAGAAGCTAGTAGATAGTATATTTGTCAATAATCTTTTAACAACTAAATTATTAAATCTTCTACATGAAGTTCATAAACATAGAACGAGACCAAAAAAGTTTAGCGCGATATGCCAGAATATAAAGAAGTTTACTTTTCTTTTTCTATGTCTATGCCTGTTTTCTATGGATCATCATTTATAACTAACCTATTTACGCATAAACGAAAAAAAAACAATACATTAAACAGCTGTTCAATAACAACAATGCATTAGGTAAAATCGTTAGCAAATGGCGCCCGACCACATGAACCACGTTCATTTGATCGCACGGAGATTGCGCTGCGATGATTAATTTGCAACCATTCGGAGGCTGCGCTGCCTCGGTTAGTGGTCTCATTTCATAACGACACGTGGTCACATATTGGCAATCATAATGATTACGAGATGACTGAAGCCTTGTTAAGCTCTAAATATTGTACTATTAGATAGTAGTTGTTGCCTGAGACTTCAGCCGCGAATAGGATATAGGTTATTCTATCCCTTAAAAAACATAACATGTATAAAAATGCAAAGTCTTGCAACGCAGTTATGCTATGGCAAAAAAATTGTGAAATGTAATCTAAAACCGAATGGATGAATTTCACATCTTAATTTCAGTGATAAATAGAATGGCTTGGCAACAAAGAATTGCCAAGCAACAAAAAAAAATCATGATAAAATACAAATTCATAATATTCTACGGATTAAGTACAAACTTTAAACAGAGCCTAGTATATACTATGTTTTGTCCGAGTATCGACTTGACTATTGATTGAGTAGAAAGAAAATGTTCAACAATCCACAAATTAGACTAATTACAACAGTGCAAGATACATATAGACGGTAGTGGATAATACGCCACAGATGCACTCATATGATTCAACACTCAAAACTTTTTCACAAAATTCATTTAAATATGTCCAAAAAGACAAAATTAAATCAAAGTTCTGAAACGGCAAAGAGCATTTATACAATTTGCAATTTAACAGGTAGATTTGGGATAATTCGTATAATTCATACAAATGTATGCGTCTGCGAAACCCGCCCGTCGTCACAGATGTGCCTGCGATAATCTAGTTTAGTTAGTATGCCTATTCAAATTGTACCTAACCGTAATTTGGTTTAGGATTTACCTAGGCAAACTGTAATCTATTTTGCGAAATATTTCAATTATCAAAAGGTTCTAGGGTCTTATTAATGATATGATTTAGTGAAGATTCCATTGCAAAGAGATCTTCCTCTCGCATTCTGTGCAATTAGGGATTGGGCATCTTTGGTTAGATTTCATTTTTTGCGATTTTCATTAACATCAACACACGGCCGCTTATATTGGTAAATGATTTATGAGGAATATGGCCTCTATTATTTCAAATCACGTTCTGGCAGATGCCTGAAGTAGTTGTACTGTTATAACTTGAAAAAGGGTTTCATGGGGACCCTGCCTTATCCTTCTAGGAAAAACAGACGTGGCATTACGATTATTATCATTTTTTTTGTTGCAGCCAAGCGACCCGGAGTTTTCGTCGCAAGTGATGGTGTACAAAGACATCGGCGAAGAGATGTTGCAACACGCTTTCGACGGTAATGACCAGCGACCAGCCGCTTTCCGTACACACTTTCACAAACAACACACTAATTACGCTTTCGTTTCGCGGATTGCCATATCTGTGCATCTCACAGCCGTATCCATTTCTGCGATCTACTTTTGAATATTTATTTTTAGAATTAGAATTAGTTTATACATTCACGTTAACTGACAATCTTGATCCCTTTAAAGTGTTCTAATACAGCTTCTTGACTTGAATTGATTGGACTACACTGTTGTGGACTAGACTTAGGAACTCGTGTATCGATACTTTATGGAATTCCGGTAATCAATCGATACCGGAGCAATGGCTTTCGCGATGAAATATGCACAGAATTGTATTTACACACTGTGGTTTTTCAATGAAATAAAATTGTAGTTCTAGTTACCCATATCGGCGGTCGAATATAATTCGGAGAGCCGAATACATATTGATGATATCGAGTCATCATTAGTGATTGATGACATTAGAGTACATTGAAGAAATAACCTCAAGAACTGTCGTCTGGGGATGTAGTGCACTGCAGTGCAAAGTAAGAATTTGCAGTACAATGAGACGAAACATCTGACGAGATTTCGGGTCCTCTGAACAAAGTCGTCTCCGCACTGTATCTGTTATAGACTCCGTCTCATAATGTTGTTATCATAATGAAAATTAATACTAATGTTGATTGTCCGTCAGGCTACAACATATGCATATTCGCGTACGGTCAGACCGGCGCGGGCAAGTCTTACACGATGATGGGCAGCGGGAAGGATGGCCAGGAGGGCATCATCCCGCAGATCTGCAAGGACCTGTTCAGGCGCATCCGACAGACCACCTCCGATGACCTCAAATATTCGGTGAGTACTGATGACGAAACAAAGCAAAGTAGAACTAATAGCTAAATTACTAAGGTTTTTATTTAAATACGTGTTTGGTAAGTAACAGGATAAATAAAAGGAAACCGGTCGACGATATTTTGATATGTTTTCTGTGGCTTGTAACTTATTCTAGAATTGGTGCACATTCTATCTAGATTACCTGGACATGTAAAATAGCAACTAAGTAATATCGTTGAAATATTCTTCTAATATTTCTCTCTACTTCTCCATGTATTTCGCAGTGGAGAAATGTTGAAACTCTAGATCCATTTAAGATATGAAATGACAGATGCTCATATATATGCGTACGTTTTTAACTTCGCATAGCAATGAGAGTTCAACGCACATGCATATTCATAATTCATTCTAAATGCATATTCATTTGCAATTCAAATTCAGTATATTTTAAGGTTAATAACATTTCCGAAATGCAAGAAGGAAATATCCTTTTAGTAAATAATTAGTGTTTCATAAGTGAAACTGTCGGTATGTAGAAAATTAATTGTACTTTCCGTAATCGTCTTGTAAACGTTGTGTATTTATTGAAATCGAATAATTACGGACATAATCACATTATCTAGCCTAGAATAATTAGTGACGTCATTTTTTTGTTGTTTAGGTATTCATAAAATAAAGTAACCTTAAAAACCATACCTAACCTAATCTCCTAGCCGCTACTAACCACTACAATTAATGAGATAAAGGATAAAATGCTTAATCACGACGACAATTTTCTTTTAATGACCATCTTTTTGAATTTTATAATATTTTTTGCAACGTATATTGCAAGCAAAGACGCCTAGACCAAATTGTTACAAAGGTACCTAATAAACAGAGTTGTCACTACATATAACTTTTTAATTCAAACAAATACTTTCTAATCACGATGTAGTGTTTCTTTAGTATATTACTAGCTTTCCGCCCGCGCCTTCGCCCGCCTGGCCTTTTTTTTACACCTTGGGTTACAATATTCAAGTTTTGGTAGGGATACCTAATATTTTCTAGAAATAAATATAGCCTATGACACTTCGTAAAGATGTGGCTTTCTAAAAGTGAAAGAATTTTTAAATTCGGTCCAGTACTTTTTGAGTTAAAACCTTGCAAACAAACAAATCTTTCCTCTTTATAATATTAGTATAGATAAAACGTTTATCTCCTCACAAAAACAGGTGGAAGTGTCGTACATGGAGATATACTGCGAGCGAGTGCGAGACCTGCTCAACCCAAAGAACAAAGGCAATTTGAGAGTGCGCGAACATCCGGCACTCGGGCCCTATGTGGAGGACCTCAGTAAACTGGCAGTCACCTCCTACCAGGACATATACGACCTCATTGATGAGGGCAACAAGGCTAGGTAAAGTATTTTTTTTATTTATAATATTTTTTATAAATCCAGCCAGCAAATTGTGAACTGTACTAAAAAGTTTGGTTTTCTGGTTGTAGGAGGATGATCATAGAAGGGACATTATAAAACAGTATGAATGTCGTTGTACATTGAGGCGCTCGTGGCTAAGTATCAGCCGCACGGCTATACTTAGCCACTTATAGGCAGTCGCTCCATGTAAAACATTGTTACTCAGCTGCATCCGATCTAGACTGGAAGCCAACCCCAACATAGTTGGAAAAAGGCTAGGCAGATGATGATGATGAATGTCGTTGTACATTAGAAAGAGCAAAACAACTTCCAGACCTGGTACAGCTATAACTTATAATAGTTATCCCTTTAATTCTTGAGTTAAATGGATCTGAATTTTAACCTAATCAAAACAGCTAATTGCGAGATATTACCTTGTGCTCTAAACGTGAAATTAGCTGTAAATATTTTATCTATCGTATATTACTGAAATTCCTATAATATAAGCATTATCATCACAAGTCTATTTACTATTCCACTGTTAGGTAAAGGACACTTCTCATACAGAGAAGGCATGAGCATTGATGACAACACATTCTTCATCAAATGATAAGTATATAATATCACTCGATATTTAATTGTCTAGGACCGTGGCAGCCACAAACATGAACGAGACCTCGTCACGCTCGCACGCTGTCTTCACCATCTTCTTCACACAACAGAGGCACGACCAGACCACCAATCTGATGTCGGAGAAGGTGAGAAATAATCATATTTTTATTTCAGACCTTTCTAAAACCAGCTTAGGTTTATTACGATGCCTGCCGGGGCTGCGGGACGTTCGAAAGAGTTACCGCGCCCCCGGAATACAAAGGGCTGAGGAAGGAAAATGGATGGGTTTAGTCAGAAGGAGTCTGACACTCTCTTCTGCCCCACCCACGGCGGAAGGGGGGGGGGTTATTTGAGGATTACTCATCCGAAAAAAATAATTATTACGATATAAATTAAGAAAAAAGAAAATATTGAGACATTTGTTTTCTTGTCCAGTGGCTAATCTTTGGATATATTGCATTTTCTGCCTAATTTGAAATGGTGGTAGGTGGATGTTAAGATTTCTGGTAGGTACATTAAACGCCCGTTGGCTATACTGTTCTAAATCATCACCATTATCATCGTTGAATATCATACAGAGAAGGCATGAGCATTACTCACCACGCTTATTCAAGGTGGATTGGCGATTTCAAACTTATGACTAGGTTATCCACAATGTTTTTTTTTTAATTTTCTTTTAATTCTTAAATATTATAACTGACCCTATAAAGTCATTGCAAATCGATAACTTTATAGACATGTTTATTAATTATTCTGACGTCACATTTTGTGTCATCTTGTACACTTTTAATTGATCCATCTCTTTTTCAGGTATCCAAAATTTCGCTGGTGGACTTGGCAGGGTCCGAGCGAGCGGACTCCACAGGAGCTAAAGGCACGCGACTAAAGGAGGGCGCTAACATCAACAAGTCTCTGACCACCCTCGGAAAAGTCATCTCAGCTCTCGCTGAAATTGTGAGTCACTTTCATTTTATTGTAATTGGTGGTAGAATTATTAAATGGTGGAATATTATAAATTGATGTATAATAAAACCTTTTCATAATTTAAACTTGGAACGTTGAAGGTCTTAGTATGAGGTCATAAGCTAAGCTTTAACTGTTTTCAAAGTCAGCAAAGTATTGAAAAATTAAAAAAATGTTTCATGCTTTATTATTAGTGCCATCGCTAAATATGAAAGGGTTTCGTATGAGTTTGAAAGCAAATCTTGTTGTTGTAGTTACTAAGATAACATAACTGCTCAGTATATAGCTAAACTCCATGGGATTTAGGCTAATTATGAGCTAGACTAACCTGTACCAAGTGTGGTGTTTAGATACAAGTATATAAAAAACGAACAATCGCTTTTATAAGTGCATTTAAATGAAATCATTTAATCGCTGAAAATTTTTTCACGTGCAAGCCAATTTCGCCCGTAAGGTTAAAAAAAAAAATCTCCTGTACGCGCTAAGTTGGCTTACACTAGGTAATTTTCTGCCAAAATAAAATTAGAATGCATTTATAACTGTGACTATAAATAGTTTTAATAAAATAATTTCCAACGGACCTGATAATTTTTGCTACACATAATAGTATTGATTTTTGCTACCTGTTTGCTAGAAAAATATCTAAAGCATGGTGTACACTATTTAATTTAATTGTGCAATGAGTTTCGCTACCAACTTGCTCTGCTAAAGCTGTCTAAGGAACTAATTTCTTTGATTGTTTTTACATGGCAAGTCGGTGGTGTAAATATACTAGCGGACCGTGTATCGTAGACGTATGCTAAAAACTAACAAAAGGTTCACGTTTGTTTTAATGCCCCATATCTCCGTGGAAATTATAATATAGTCGGTGAGTTTGGTTTTAATAATAGAATACTGGGAGTGTGTGTGCACATTACTAATATTTTGTTAACCCCCTTATAATTAAGCTAAATATGCTTGTGCTAACACGGGCTAAAAGTCTTCCAATTCACAGCCCTTAAAATTGCATAACCAACGCCTTAGCCGGTCGGCTATTGTTGCTTTTATTAAATTCACATTTTTGAATTTCGAACCCTATTTTTTTGAATTCCATTGGTACAGTTGCAATATTTGGCTTTTCGCCTCAAATCAGGTGATCGTGCGATGGTGAGTACTTTGCCTTATGCGCTTAAAAACCGTCGTGACTCACCGATCCAGAGTCTCAAAATGCGCGTTTTCGCACGACTATCTGTACGTGACCACGTACGTTTAGAGATGATCCAAGTAGAGTACAAAAACTTGGATCATGCACAGTCCATAAAAGAAGCCATCGGAGGATATCAGCTTAGTAGTTTAATATCTCGTATTTTCTTACATTTAATTAGATAGTTTTCTAAAGCTTATTCCTCTTTAATTCGAGGGGATGTCGATATCCTTCGATACATTTATTTGCTTCGCTTGTAACTGTGCTTCAACATTAATGTGTTGTCCCACCAGGCGTCAAAGAGTAAGAAGTCCAAGAAGGCCGACTTCATTCCGTACCGTGACTCCGTGCTGACGTGGTTGCTGCGTGAGAACCTCGGGGGCAACTCCAAGACGGCCATGATAGCCGCTATATCGCCCGCTGATATCAATTTTGATGAAACTCTCAGTACACTCAGGTGAGAGGAATACGAATAAGAATACATTTATTAAAAATAAAAAAAGGTTACATAGTTTTGAATTATGCTTAAGAATTAGATTTCTTTAAAGACTTACATACAAGATAAATTTCGAAGACTTCCTGCACTAGGCTGGGCCTGTCCCGCAGGAAGCTTATAAGACTTCCATAGTTAGCACAATGAGGAGAGGCTATATCATTGATTTATCTATAGTATTTTTGACGAGGGAGAAGTCGGAGTGCAGTTAAAGCTCCACAAGGGTTGGGAGCCCTGAAAATAACTCAAAACGTCAATAAAGTACGACCAGAATATTCGACTGCGCAAGTCAAAGCTATTGGTGACATACGCTGAAGGCATTGTTATTTTGAATTCACTTCACAATGCTTTGTCCTGAATGACTGACGGATCAACGCACAGCCTAAACCGCTGATCGTAGAGACCTGAAACTTTAAGGGTGTATTCTTTGTATGACGAAGGCATTCGATAAGAAAGGACTTTCCGAAATTCTACCCCTAAGGGATGAAACAGGTTGTATGAAACTCTGTCATTTTTAATTAGAATTCGTATAGCCCCCGCATTCGAAGCCGCTGGCGGAAAGCAAGTACAAATAAATTATATGATTTAATTGGAATTAGTCGACATGATGTGTCCCATATCACCATAGATACAAATGCCCAAAACATTATACATGTTTATCGCCCAACAGATACGCAGACCGCGCCAAACAGATCGTCTGTAAAGCCGTGGTCAACGAAGATGCCAACGCGAAACTCATCCGAGAGCTCAAGGAGGAAATACTCAAGCTCCGAGAACTGCTCAAGGCCGAAGGCATCGAAGTCGCAGAAGGTAGGCTCCTGCATGTATGTCTGTGTGGCCTTGAGTTACCTTATGTTGATGGTCGATAGATGAACTGACTCATCTATGAGATTAAAGTCTAATTAGTAAGTGAAAACAGACCTTTTACTGGTCTAAAAGTTCTGATGTCTGTGGCATAGTGACAAAGGACCATAGTATCTTGCTGTAATTTAGGCTTATTGCTGTACTAAAATTGTGTCTAATAGTAGATCTAATTTAAAGGTTAAAAAATATATAAGGCTTTTGATTTGAACTTCTAGAGCTGCCAGATAGAAAAATATCATGTCAGTTTATCAATCGACCTTCTTGATAGCTTATTCTCGGCCTTTGGTGAGTTAGGTTGTTTAGACGTCATGTGATATATAGAACGTCCTGTGTGTTGTTTCATAGCGAACAAACCACGCCAGTGTTACGATTAACGCCACAAATATAACAATTGAATTAAGTTAATATTCTTGATACTAAAACTTGATTCTGTTTCCAAAATCAACACGAACTAGGACCAGATGGTAAAGTCCTTTATGAAAAGAAAGAACAGCCTACCAGTAAGTAACAATGATAAAGAGGCTTGCGCATTTTTGCATCTGTACACCCCACCTGTACGCTTGGCCTCCATTTTGAAGCGGGGTTGCCAGACACAAAAAAAAACATTTTTTATACAATTATCGGTCAAAGATCTGGCAGCCTGACACTATAATGAAAAAAAAAAGCAATTTATTTTGCACCTTGTCCAGCGCTTGTGGCGTTTGTAGGCATAAAATAAAATATATAGTATTATCACTTCACGAATATTGTATTGAAGATGGTGTGGGTCATACCATAAAATATATATGAATATAGATATATAATTACGCTTATCTATTACTATATATTGGTGTTGGTCTGAAACACTATAATAAACATGGTTATACAGATAGTGTATGTATGTAGCAAATATTACTTGGTGTGCTGTTATGTATTTTATTACTGAGCATTTACTCATTATATAAAATATATGTATCAATATAATATTATTATTCATAAATGCTTAGTGCCGTATTATGGGAAACAATCGATTTTGCTTGACTCGATATTTTTTAAATGGCAATTTACTGTTGATACTACATTACTAATCGATGTTTGCAAATTAAACTGTGTTCGATAGTTTCAAGGCATTTGAACTCGCGACCTCTCGACTGCCAAGCCAAGGTCTTTACAACCTTACGTCTTCAAAATCGATTGTATAATCGGGTGGGTATCGAATCTATCTGTTGGCGGCCATATCACAAACATTGGCATTGCAAGAGTGGCCATGTTGGTATAGTTGGTCCAAAATTTCCTGTGGTCGCCATACGGATGTTATATTGTGAATATTGCATTGCTACTATAAAAGCTTTCTAGCTTCAGAGGCCTTGCATGTTTTCCCATAAAATTTGTGTCAGATTAGAATGATTTTGGTGTCGAATTTATTTTGTGTAGTACGTATACTCACTTCTTTAGTAATTTTATCGTAGACTTATGTCTACTCGTGCAATAGTTTGCACACAGAAAGGTGATATTGCACATTAATTTGCACTGAACCCACAATAGTGCAATATTAACGTGCTTTTATATATAAATGAATAAAATATATATAATGTAATCAATATCTTAGTGAAAGCATACAATTAGAATAGTACAACGTAGAAAATCTCAAATGGACATAAAAGTATAATAAATCCGAGCATGCTTCAATTGACGGCATGGTTTGGTAAAATATAAAAAGATTTTTGTGGTGTTCCATGATTTAAAGAACTTTGGCCAGCCTCATAAGCAACCTGAGCCTAATCTTAGCCTTCTGCAATGAAAAATGCACCAGTTCACATTCTAAAATTTCAAAACCATGCCCGTCTTTCCCTCAAAGTCGAATAAAAATGCAATTGAGAACAGTTGTCGCTCACATAATATGTGACATGCCAAACAAACATAAAGAAATAAACAAAAATAATATACAAAAAAGTCAACTTATCAAGCAGTTTATACATCTTTACAAAACTAACGTTCGAAAATATTACTATGATAACAGGAGAAGAGAACAACTCTTCGCCTCAGCGCAAGAAGAGCGAGGCCGAGGTGCTCTCCCCGAAGTTGTCCCGAGCAGCCACGACTATTGCCGAAGAGGCGGTCGATCAGCTGCAAGCCTCCGAGAAACTTATTGCTGGTAAGTATGATACTAAGAGAGTCAGCTTTTTATTTCCAGAAGATTTCTATTTACTGTCTAGACGGAAGTCGGAAGAACCGTGTACAGTGTTGTGGACAGACCAGAAACTTCATTGATCTCTTTTAAAAAGCTTTGGTAAAAACAGACGTAATATAGGATATTTTCAATCAGCTGGTCCGTCAGGCTATCTATGGTGTAATATAGCCTATTTCAAGAATTTTGCTGATGATCTCTCAGTATTAAAATTATATTTTAAAACTGTGTCATTCAATAAAATACATAAATCTAAAAATTGAGCGTTGTATAAAAAAAATATCTTGAACAGAACCTAATATAATAGCGAGAAGTCCCATATTATCTAAAAAAAAATCTTCACCTCTTAAAGGTAACTCACGATAAACACTACCATCTTACACGTTGCGAGATAGTGACGTCACTTAGACCTCTCTTATATCCAACATTGCCCTGAGATTAATTCATAATACCAAATTCATATTTTTTCCCATCATCAGAACTAAACGAGACATGGGAGGAAAAGCTAAAGCGTACGGAACAGATCCGCGTGCAACGCGAAGCTGTGTTCGCGGAGATGGGTCTAGCCGTCAAGGAGGGCGGCATCACCGTCGGCATCTACTCGCCCAAGAAGACGCCCCATCTCGTGAACTTGAACGAAGACCCCAACCTGTCCGAATGTCTTATCTATTATATCAAAAATGGTAAGTCCGTAAATTATGACTGATTAATCGATTCTCGTGTGATTAATCGAATCATAAAGTGGACATATTGCCCTTTAGATTTTTGATTGTACGCCAAAATTAAACAGATTTTGGCATATTCAAATTTAATGATTGTAGTAAGTGGATAAATAACGTGACGTTATTGCTATGTGGTGGATTGACCGTACACGAAATAACTTTTTGATAGTATTAAAATGTGTATATATTACGTCATGAACGTGGTCATCATGAGGGCGTTATCGCTTGTACATCGCTGCTGTCTAGCTGACGTCATACATTTTTTTTCCTAGGCGTTACCCGCGTGGGTACATCAGAGGCCAACGTGCCACAAGACATTCAGCTGTCAGGCTCCCACATCCTGAGCGAGCACTGTATCTTCGAGAACACTGACGGCGTCATACTCCTCATTCCTCACAGAGACGCGCTCATCTACGTCAATGGAAGGGAGGTAAGGAACTACTCAGCACATATGATACACATACACATATAATTAATACTTTTTCTTAACTTTTTCCCTATACTTTTTTTTGTAAAATGAATTGCCAGTGTATTTTACACAATCTAAACGAATATAATAATAACTACTGTATTTTTTGTAAATCCGTCCGTTCGTTTTTCTAACACATATACATAGGCGTTTATGAGGATATTGTATTTCAATACATCCTTCTTTTTTACAAAACAAGTTTTTACCTATTCTGGATAGAAATAATTTACTAGATAAATTCATAATTGGAACATCATTCGAATTGAATTATCTGGCAGATAAGTCTAACCTGTACTAAACCGGTTGTGGTGAATTAGCCATAAAATTTTTACCGTCGTCTCTAGCTCGCCGAGCCAGTGATCCTGAAATCCGGCTCCCGGGTGATTCTGGGCAAGAACCACGTGTTCCGTTTCACACACCCTGGACAACCGCGCGAGGAGCCTATCAACAAGGAGAATAAGGAGCTGACGGATACCGCCAGCAATGCTGAGAACGATTGTGAGTATTGCCTATGATTTTGTCTCAGGACATCGTGATGACGTAACAATCCGTATATCTTAGAGCGGCGGAGTTATTTACGTGCCTAATTTTACTAAAACGTAAATTAATAAATATGCGATAAGTTGTTATAATTTCTGACTGGGAGGATCCGATTAAAATTGTATGTGATCGAAAAGGAAAATATGGAAGAAGCGTAAAAGATGAATTTCTAGCAGTGCATGAATAGTTGATGAAAATCTCAATCATTACAAGTTAATTTATAACAAAACCAGCTATTTGTAGGAGTTTTACACGCGTCAAAAGGAAGTTCTTTACGCATCGGGATAAATAGCCTATCCAGGGTCCCATTTATACCCATATCAAAAGTCTTTTTTCTGGCTTTTTTCAGGCTTTTTACCGTGAAAGCATAACAAACAAACAACTCGTACGTACTCACATTAGCATTTATAATATTACTAACTTGTATAATATTATTTCACCTAGCCGGCAGTACAGACGCGGACGGTAAGAACGTAGACTGGGACTACGCCCAGTGCGAGCTGCTGGAGAAGCAAGGCATTGATCTGAAGGCGGAGATGCAGAAGCGACTCCTGGCCCTCGAGGAACAGTTCCGCAGGGAGAAGGAACATGCTGACCAGCAGTTTGAGGAACAGCGCAAGGTGGGATTCACTCACACACATACTTCGTCTCACTAGCTCATTAGTCAAGTGAGCAAGAATTTTAAATATGTACTAACCACCTAAGCATCTGCTTCCTCTTTCCCTTATTATTGAAGAAAATTCGCGAACACTAATTATATTTTTCTAGGCGCATCGGTCGCATGTAGTACCTGTGTTTATATTTATAGGAAAGCAATTAGAAAAAAGTTATATAAGATACCATAGAGAAAATCAAGCGACTAACTAGGATACGCCGACTGTTCTTTTGAGTATCGCCACAAGTGAATGGTATTTCCTCAATCGACGTTAACTTAAAAAAAAAAAAAAGTCAAAAAATCTCTTTTCTATATGGTTAATGTTTGTTTTAGAACTACGAAGCCCGCATCGATGCTCTGCAGCGTCAGGTCGAGGAGCAGAGCGTCACCATGTCCATGTACAGCTCTTACACGCCCGAGGACTTCCACAACGATGAGGATATATTCGGTGAGTCTACAAAGGATTTCCATTAAAAAATATGGGGAAAAAGGCAGACAAGTGATTTTTTACGAAGAATAAGATGGATAATGATGGAGGAACTTCAATATGGTTTTATTTTTAATTATCCTGCTATAGTGTTTGCTCAGAAAGGTGAAGATCTGCGTCTATGTATGTAAAATAGCCTAGAAAATGGTATGTGGGAGTAGGTGCATACCTGACCTGAACCCTTCTTTAGGCACACCTTGCAGTCTTCCTGAATAGTGATCG
The DNA here is from genome assembly GCA_963891755.1 of Pyrrhia umbra. Classification (NCBI taxonomy): domain Eukaryota; kingdom Metazoa; phylum Arthropoda; class Insecta; order Lepidoptera; family Noctuidae; genus Pyrrhia; species Pyrrhia umbra. The sequence goes on along the minus strand of OY982934.1, from coordinate 3,761,936 downwards.
AAACAACTGTCACGTTCGAATCTGTTACGCTAAATTGGGTATAGGTACTCGATTGCAGTAGAGATCAAGCGCTCAAAGGTGGATGACGTGTATAAAATAAGTGTTTACTTTTATAGTATAGGCAATTTTTTCTTTTCTGATGGGAAATCATCAAATGGCTTCTCCCGCCGTGGGTGGGGCGGACTAAAACCCATCCATGATCCTTTCTTAGCCTTTAGCGTCCCGGAGGCGCGGTAACTCTTATGATTATACCTCAGCATCGTATAGGCCTACATCCTGTATTTTGTACAATTGTTTGAAAAAATTTGCTCTGTTTGTGTAGTGAACCCGCTGTTTGAGACGGAGTGCTGGTCGGCCCGCGAGGTGGGCCTGGCCGCGTGGGCGTTCCGTAAATGGAAGTACCATCAGTTCACCTCTCTGCGTGACGACCTCTGGGGCAACGCCATCTTCCTCAAGGTATGTCACCGAAATAGATACTTCTTAATATCGTCATTCTGTCGAAGTAAAAAGTCTTACCTACTAAGACTCACTAGACTGTGTCGTGAAAAATCTAGCTGTTTCCCATGCATTCATCCGCAATCTGCGGGAACTACTGTGTTCACGCAGATTAAAAGTATTCACTTGTTTATCCAGGTATAAACTATTTGTGTACCAAATTTTATCTCAATCTATTCAGTAGTTTCTGCGTGAAAGAGCAGCAAACGTACATACATACACCAATCTTTCGCTTTTATAATATTAAGAGGATATAAAAATCACCATAAAATATTGACCCTCATATCTTCAACAGGAAGCAAACGCGATCTCGGTAGAGCTTCGCAAGAAAGTGCAGTTCCAGTTCACATTACTGACCGACACGCCGTACTCGCCGCTGCCGGCCGAGCTGGCCCCGCGCGACGACGCCGACGACGAGTACCGCCCCTCCGCGCCCACCGTCGTCGCCGTAGAGGTCACTGACACCAAGAACGGCGCCACACACTACTGGACACTCGAGAAATTACGGTAAGTGCCATAATAACTACAAATAGGTAATTTTTAGTAAATTTCAAGTAAATGACACTTAAGTCGATGGCATAAGTGCCATAGTTGCATAAATACATTTCATGACTAATGGATTGGAATTGTCTAACAGATTATTTCATATGAAATTATCTGGCAGTTTAACCGAAACTTTTCTAGAGGTATTGAAACTGGAATGGAAGTTATGGTAGACGACATATAAAAAGTATGTTATAGGTTTGAGGCACGTGGAATAGAAATATACTCTTAAAATAGTCAGAAAATTACAGATTTATTTTCGTTTTCTTAGGTATTATAATATTAAGCAATTCATTTTCGTATTTCTTGTGACTATAACTATATATTGATTACTTTAAGTTTTTTCTTGTTTTAATATAATACAGTACGTATGTTTACGTCACATTTATAATTTCTTTAATTTCGTTGCATTTTGTTTTTTGATCTTTATGTTCGAATTCTTTATTCCTGGTGAGATGAAAAAAAAAACTGTTTTGCTGGTGCCGTGTTCAAAATACCCTTTATATGTATATACCTTATTATATACTAGTCGGTTATATATTCGTACGACAGACATAGACATTGTACATAAGTAGACTTGGCGGGTAAGTACACTTTCTTATAATAGGTCTAAATGTATAGTTGCAATGTCTATTCCATTTCTAATAGCGCTTGGTTTATTTGCTGCTTAATTCTTTTTAATTTCTCATTTTACCGTGCTATTTATATATAATGTTACAATAGTTTCCCTCATTCTAAAATATTATTACGTAAGCAAATGAAAAGAATTCATTACATATCTTTTTAGCTTAGTAAAATAAAATTAATACTTTTTACTAACATTTTTTTATCCCGGCAACTTCAATATCCATAATATGTCCATGTAACACGTTCTGATCATTTGCTCGATCAAAATGAGAGGGCATGCCTTACGAGAATAGCGTAGAAGAATCAAATATTTATGATTAAGGATTAAATATTTTAGAATTTTCTAGCTCAATTATTTTCTTATTTAAAAATCGCTATGAAAACGACAAAAAAAACTGGGAAGCTATAGAGAGGCATATTCTCTCAAAAACTCCCAGATAGGTGTTGATTGGTGGATAGGCGCGGTAGGGCAGCGGCGGGCTACATGGGTGTATTGTCCGTAGCCATCGGCTGGAGCTCATGCGTCAGATATACAACATGAACGAGAGCGCTTGTGGGGAGGACGAGGCCCCGGCGCTGGTGCTGGCCCCGGCGCCGCTGCCGGCCGTGCCGGGGCCGCCGGGGCAGCCGGGCCAGCCGCCCAGCGCCGACATACTGCACTGTATATCCGCGTGCGCGCAGCAGACGCGCCTGTCGCTAGCCAACCTGCTGCCCTCCAGGTTTGTGACGTCACGCCGACCTCGCCACGCGTAGCCCTCACGACGACATTACCTTACCGACTATATCGGTTTAACTGTACTCGTAACTAGTACTTTTTCTGATTTATCTGCGATTTATATATCAATTAAAATATGTCGAACGTCAGATTTAATTACTGAATTACTAGTCTTACCAAAGAGAATTAACTATTACCTATAAACAATAGGTAACTAATATTCAAAAAAATTTAATGAAGTAAGAGTTCTGGCCTAATTTTGATGGAATATGATATGATATTCATGAGTGAGGTGTACAGTTAAACCGTTATATATTACCAATATGAAGCGGGCTATAAAAATGTCGGATACGCGACACGAGCTTAGGTCCGGCTAGGCTGCGCACGAAGGTTGCTGTACCGTAGCTGTGTTGTTACACCGAGAGACGCCTGTGTCATGCGCACTCTTAGCTTGCAAAATATACACGTGTGAATTAAAGGCCAGCGTAAAAAGAATGTATACCATAACTGAGACATCAAAATTGTATTGAGGTAACAAAACGAGTACAGGGGCCGTACCACCACGTGTTTTTGCAATCACTATTCAGGTGTGAGAGCGAGACACAGCCACTTACGCCGTATAGCACCGTCTCTTTTTCATAATGAAACTATTCCTGCGTTGGCACTTGATGGTAAAGCCCCAGGTAAGCAAAGCCTAGCTTTTCTGTGTGCCATTAAAACTCAATAAAAAATCATAAAAAAGTGCGAAGTCAGGTCCACTTAATCTCTGAACCCTCTGGAACAAAATGGTGCCAGGCAAAAAGCGACCATTTGTAACTTGTATTGTAACTTATTTAAGTTCTGGAAAATTTGGTGTGTCAGAGCTTGAGGGGGATGGTTGACTTTTCAACGCTTACAAAGCTTTCAACTTGAAATTATTATTGCTGTAGATCACACACCGGTGAATCTACATAAACTGTATTTTTGAAATTGCTTTTTTTTATTCATCAAGGATATCTTTTATCATATTTGGTATTTTGATCCCATTTTTTTAAAGGGTGACGTTTACTACCGGTACTTTTTTATGCAGTGGAATTTCTGCAAGTTCTCTAAGTAAATAACGCTAGTGTGACCTCACACTAAATAGAAAACATTAGCAATACCTATGTGTAGTATGTATTTAATAAATAGAACTCAATAATAATCCTACTGTTTATTTAGATGACAGACATAACATAATATGGAAATGGATTTATCTACTGCCTCTGTATGTTTTTATGATACAATCTGTCAAAATTTCAAATTGATAATCGGCTAAACAATTCAATGATTCGAAAAATAATTACGCACTATGTTCATTTATTTGTTGGTTTAGAAAAATCGTACGACGTTTTGACTGATTGTTAGATCATTCATTTTGTATATCATGACTGTATGAAAATAGGATTATTTACTTTGCAATTTAAATAAAAAAGATTTTGACATTTTGGTATCCTTTTCTGGCATTTTACTCGTCTATCTTAATTGTGACATCTCATCTATTATTATATCCTTATTTCAATTGCAGAAGTAAATATATTATATAAACCAGCTTTATACCTGTGAACGTATTTATACAAACCTGCACACTGTTTGTGTAGAAATCCACAGAATTATAACACTAAATGTGACGTCTACTTTGCGTTGTAAAAACCCCGTAAATATATTGTTTCTGGGCAGTTTTGGTTTCAGCTTGCAATGTGCTAATGCCTATAAACGTCTCTTGTATCAAAATTTAATATATTTGCATGACTAAATAATTTTAAGAAATGTATAAAAAGTATCCAATTTCTTCGGAATTTTGATACTTTTATCACATATGTGTACTCCTTATGTCGAACCTATTATTATATGCATAAACGAACCTTTCTGTATAGAATGTAGAGTTCAAAATGCTGTGTGACTCCATCAGTTGCGGCACGATTTTGCTTAGTATTCGTAGCAATACTTCTCACGCATACACCCATACTGTATTTGATTTCAAAACTGGAATAATAAAAAATCTACCTTAAATTGAGTAAAATAATAACCGAATTTGATTGTCCATTTTTAAGCGAGTGCGATTCAATGCAATTCTAAATTCGAATTTGCAGAAGCTACACTAAACTGCAGCTGATATCCACGATCCAATTTTCAACATTATTTCTATCAACATAAAGTTAAATATAGCGTGTTTATTCAACAGACAACGGCTGGAGCTCATGCGCGAGATGTACCACAATGAGGCCGAGTTGTCTCCCACATCGCCCGACCACAACATCGAGTCCGTCACAGGCGGTGACCCCTTCTACGACAGATTCCCGTGGTTCCGTCTAGTGGGACGGTAAGTTCATATATTTAACACGTAAAATACAGTTCTCTATTCGAATAAAACAATCCTTAAAAATCCATGATACAAATTATTTTTGCAATTTCTTGACGGTGTATCTCAAACGCACACATTTTTTTCCATTGTTATTTTAATCTATAGTCATTATGAATTATGTACCTGTATGTTAACGAGTTCATATGTTCACAGGAGCTTCGTGTACCTATCGAACCTGCTGTACCCAGTTCCCCTCATTCACAAGGTGGCCATCGTGAACGAGAAAGGAGATGTCAAGGGCTACCTGCGGGTGGCTGTGCAGGCTGTCATCGACGCTGAAAAGAGTGAGTGCAACATTTTTTATTAGTGTTGCCAATGTAAAAAAAAAATAACCTACACGTGTTGGTCTTTTAGCATATGACGAAAAAAAAACAAGCATTAATATTGTTTGACGAATATTTATTCGAGTTTATTTTAACATTATTTTAAGTCAGAATGCCATTCGGAAAACAATATTTTTCTAAATATAAAATTTATTCAAGCCTAGATGAATAACAATGACACATTATTCCCTCATTTCTTCCTTTACCTAGCTAATCCCATTTTTATAATTTATTTTGTCCACATGAAAATTATAACAATCAGACATCTTATTAATTCTTGCTATCTCTATCGCACCCTCAAAATCCGGCGCACAACACTACAATCTCATCCCAATTGACCTGTCCTATTCTGAAGTATTGCAACGCTATTGTAGACAACGCAGAATTCGCAGCGGGCGTGAAGCAGTCGGCCAAGATATCCTTCGACGACGACGTGGCCCCCGCGCGCCGCACCAAGCTGTCCGCTGTCGACAAGAACAACGCGATCAACCTCGACGAGCGCATCGCCGATGTGCCCGACTCTAATATCAAGATTGAAGGTTAGTTCATCTGAACATCAACCTGTTTATTGTCGGATGAAGCCCTCTCTGCAATAGGAAAGACACGAGTATTGATCATCAGATTTTGTCAAGGAGGAATAGCGATTTTAGAGTTATAAGTCCAGGTTTCCTTACATTGTTATCGTCCACACGTTAGTGGTGTTCAAGATAACTTGAACTTGAACACTCAGTATAATATGGCTTTGCACAATCTTAATAGTTTTCTGTATTTTGTATTAAGTACCATGTAAAAATGGCATCTGGGTTAAGCAGTCAACACATTGCTTTATAATAGAGTGGTGAAAATATTTTGAGCGCAAGGATCGATAAAGTCGATATGAAAAATAATTGAATAACTAGATTCATCCTTTCATGGCAAAATAAATATCGACTGTACTCAACAAGTCTGTATCAGTCTGTCGGTTGATGTCCAATACTTCCAGAGTACAGAAGAGAGGAAGTGATGCCTTAATGATAATACTATACTAATAAAAGTACTTAATACTATTGTACAGAACTGGCAATGGGTGAGTGTGACGCTGACAGTGGTCGCGGAGACAGCTCCCTCGCCTCCGAGCTGAAGGAGGAAGACCTCCCCGAACACCTGACTCTCGGCAAGGAGTTCACCTTCCGCGTCACCGTGCTGCAAGCTCACAGCGTGTCCACTGACTACGCTGACGTGTTCTGCCAGTTCAAGTGAGTTTTACCGTTCAAAAATAGGGTTTAAAATTGTTTGACTTATTTTGTGAACTGACATAATGTCGTTGTGTTTTGTTTCAGTTTTCTACACCGCAACGAAGACGCATTCTCGACAGAGCCCGTTAAGAATGCGGGAAAGAACACACCACTAGGATTCTACCATGTGCAAAATGTAAGCATTTATCACTTTGCCTATTATTTTTCGACAACAGTATTGGGGTTTTCCATCACAATTGCCTAGGAGATGCTATATGATTTTACATAGTAATAGCCCTTATAAGTTTGGGCAAGATGTGCGTGAACTATCTAGCTACATCATGCTTTACAACAATAATGTTGTCGACAGATCACAGTACCCGTAACGAAGTCGTTCGTGGAGTACATAAAGACGCAGCCGATCGTGTTCGAAGTGTTCGGCCACTACCAGCAACACCCGCTGCACAAGGTAAGCGCTATTGTACGTAACATTTCAATTTTGGTGTGGTTTTGCATGATTCGTATTTATTAAATAGTTTATTGTTGTTTTTTTTTGTACAACTGGACGAGGGCTTATTCGATTTTTTGGTGACTTTCGATTGAGAACGTTTTCTACTATAGTAATTCGAGTTACACCAGCATTAAAGATGTAGTGATGATAATGGTATCGAGAAAATGTTGACTTTTTAATGTTTTAAAATCAAGATAATTAATTGAAATGGATTATTTTTAGAAAAAAAAAAATGAATAATTTAAATAAATGGATTGCTTTTAGAAAAAATAATGTAATTCTGTTTAGTAATTTCGCTTTTTTGTGCTTTTTATTATTTTTTATATCAAGCGTGTTTTTTTATGAAACAATTGTCAATTTTGTGGTTTGTATGTTTTATTAAATGAGTTCTGGAGATATTTTGTCAACCTACGAAACAGCAGTGTTCACTTGTCCCGCCCCCCAGGACGCTAAGCAAGACGGGCCGGTGGGCGGGCGCACGCCGCCGCGCCGCATGCTGCCGCCCTCCATCCCCATCTCCGCGCCCGTGCGCAGCCCCAAGTGGGGCGCCGCGGCCGTGGCGGCGCCGTGCTGCAGCTCGCACCTGCACTCCAAGCACGACCTGCTCGTCTGGTTCGAGATCTGCGAGCTGGCGCCCAACGGGGAGTACGTGCCCGCTGTGAGTAGCCGCTGCTGATCGTTTATACCATCATAGCACCGCAAACAAATCTTAAAACATCATTAATATCTTACTTTTTAAAATTAAATATTTAAGTGTAAGTGTCTTAGTCGTCACGCAAACTATTAAATACAACTCAATCACGGGTGACTAGCCAGTCAGGAAAGTATTAGCAAAGCTGACTGCCTAGGGTGTATCGGACATACAAGTGTCCCAACTTATGTAGTCTGTTTCAGTAGATGTAACGCTAAGTTAAGACTACGGCAGAAAATGTGACACAAATGTGTATGGTGTCGTAGTGTAAACCTAGCTCTATATTTAATTTTCGACATCAATTAATCAACTATGTATGACTCCAATATTCCATAAAGTTAAAAGCCTCAAAAAAACGCACGTCTTGTTTTTACTAAATTGCCAATATTCCAGCATTTTTTTTCTCACACGTCCTATTTCAAATTTCTTCCTCCTATACCCAGGTGGTGGAGCACTCGGACGAGCTGCCGTGCCGCGGGCTGTACCTGCTGCACCAGGGCATCCAGCGCCGCATCCGCATCACCATCCTGCACGAGCCCTCGCAGGACCTGCAGTGGACCGACGTCAGAGAACTTGTTGTTGGTAAGTTGACATCATCATCCGCCTATTTATTGTCCCACTGCTGGGCAAAAGCGTTTTTTGATGCAGAGAAGGCACGAGCATTGATTACGACACTTGTACAAGGCGGATTAGCGAATTCAGACTTTTTTACTATTTCTTTCAAAAAATCTTATTGATAAATATTTATCAATTTAATTGTAAACTTGGATGCACTTGTCTGAGGTATCGGCGATGCCTCTGAAGTCTGTGTGATCTGGGACAGTAATCATGGGCGATCCAAAGGATTTTATTTTGTAATGACATATTTATTTTTGATATTCTATTTGGCTCACAATAGCATGTGATGTCGCAGGCCGTATCCGCAACTCGCCCGAAGCGAATGAGGACACGACAGACGGAGACGAGGATGGAGCCTTATCGCTCGGACTTTTCCCCGGCGAGAGACCAACACTCGATGACAGGGCTGTGTTCAGGTATTATATTATAAGTTCTAAAGTTATTAAGAATACGATACATTTTAAAGTGACAAAGTTTTTTTTTAGTAAACATCTCTTAAAATTTCTATATCAGTTATAGATATTTTAAGATTTTAGTCTTCCTAAAATTAAATGAGTTCCTTTTTGAGAATTGGAACATTGTAAAATATCCTGTCAAATCTTATGAAATACATCCACATAGTAACTACACAGTGTTAGTTAGTAAGCAGAGTACTTTTTCTCTTTCTCATAACTTCATTAACAGTTTTTATTGATGTTAATTTACTTTTTTGAACCAAAACCTGGGGTTTGGCATACATTTTCAAATGTATCTGTTTAATAGAAATCATCAACGTATTCCAATTCCAATTCAAAAATTATATTATGTGAAAACAAATCTACATTTGCAATTTATCATCGAAAACCTATACATGCTCAGGTTCGAGGCGGCTTGGGACAGCAGCCTGCACGGCTCGCCGCTGCTCAACAGGGTCAGCGCCAACGGAGAGGTGGTCTACATCACACTCAGCGCTTATCTCGAGGTCAGTGCACTGCAATCGTTCACTGACGACATAGCAACAGCTTACGACGTGGGATACAATTATTTATATAACTTCTTGTTGTAGGCGAATAAAAAAAAAATATCTCCTATTGATGAGTAGGCTACATTTTATCCAGGTGCAAGTCATTTTTTTTTATTTCACATGGGCCTCTAAATTGTGTGAAATGTCAAATTAGTTGCACGGTTTCAAGTAGCGGGTCCTATGAACCGGAAAACTTCATGGATACTCTTTACAAAACTTGTGTTTACAATATTAAGAAAGTCAGTCGTAGTAAATCAAACGCGTGAAGTAGTTTTCACAGGATGCGTGAAAAATTGCGGGGCACAGCTATTATCTATACAACATATAAAACGCTTTGTTCTTAATGACTGACGGATCAACGTATAGCCTTGGTGGGTGTGTACTTTGTATAATGTATTCTTATCGTATCCGATAAGAAAGGATTTTCCGAAATTCTACCCCTAGGGGAGTGAAAAAGGGGGCAATTTTTTTATTTGAAATTGAATACGCCACGCGGGCGAAGCCGCTGGCGGAAAGCTAGTTGTAAGATAAATTAGTTGAGCATAGACATGTGCAAGTGTGGTGGTGTCGCAGGTGGACAACTGCAGCCGGCCGGCCATCGTGACGAAGGACCTGTCGCTGGTGGTGGTGGGGCGCGAGGCCCGCACGGGGCGCTCGCTGCGCCGCGCGCTGTTCGGCTCGCGCGCCGCCCGCGCCGACCACATCACCGGCGTCTACGAGCTCAGCCTGCACCGCGCGCTCGAGCCCGGTACGCACCTTATTGCGTAACACGCCCGAGTAGAATAGCATGCTCTTTTGCATGACATTATGACGATGAAAAGGGCCATGATTGGCTGAAAAAATGAATTTTTTGAACACTAAAATTAAAAAATATGCATTTCAATAATGAAAATCTCATTTAAATCGGATTCGTAGTTTTTAGAAAACTGCAAGCAAGCTGAAGTTGAAGGGCGGGCATTTTGGGGGCTATCTTTTGTAAATTTAACGTTCAAAAAGCTGCTGATTTTCAGCCGAATTTGAATAAACGATTTTTGAATTTTGAATACAGGCGAGTCGAATACATACTCTTTTTAGAAAGACGACCATCCAAGAAGCCTTTTCAATTAAAATACTAAAAACCTGTGAAAGGTTTTTGCAGTGATGTCTTATTAAAATTTTCACGTCTTACCAACTTAAATAATCGACTAAGCGAATCTATGTCTGTAAAGTAAATAAAAGTAGATCGGTCCACGTCATAATTTTGTAGAATCGGATGAACATACCTATTAAATCGAGACAAATATTGACCGCATTTTCTTTCTAAAAAGTGGTAAATTTCAAGAAGGTATTGCTTCATCCAATTTCTAGGCGTATACACCAGACCAACAATTTTTATAATAACCATCTTTATTATCAAAACAGGACTCTATAACTATTATAATAAATGTTATTGTTCAGGTGTACAACGTCGCCAGCGTCGCGTACTGGACACGAGCGGCACATACGTGCGCGGGGAAGAGAACCTGCACGGATGGAGACCGCGCGGTGACTCGCTCATATTCGACCACCAAGTAATTTAATTGAAACTCTCATATTGTAATTAAATTGGATTTTATCTTACAGGTAACGTTTAACTACCCTAAATGTAAAAAAAAAATAAGCTCTACTTAAATTTAAATTGAGCATAAGAAATAAGTCAAATTTTATACCATGAAGGCCGACATTCTGAAATGATCTTCAAGCATATGTTTTAAGCCTTTTGATTGGTTGCACCTAATGTTAAGTCGAAACTCTCTCATATAACCCCTCCCCCTCCCCCCCAGTGGGAGCTGGAGAAGATGACCCGGCTGGAGCAGGTGGGGCGCACGCGGCACCTGCTGGCGCTGCGCGAGCGACTGCGCCACGGACACGAGAACACCGTCGCGCCCAACGACTTCACTAAGACAGAGAAGGTAATATAGTGCGCTAATCATAGACGATTATCTCTGAACACTAATTACTTCTTGCTTAATTAAGACAGACAAATTGCTAAAATTACGCTTAAGTAATCTTTATTTCTAACTGGCAGCACTTGGCGTGCGTTGCAATGCCACTTTTGTGGGCTAGGAACCTTCGCGGGGATTACATAGAAGAAGCCACTCAAGTGTCATCACAATCAGTTCAAAAGTTTAGGAACGAATAGAGGACAAACATACCATTCATTTTTATTTATAATGAGCACTAAAACTAGAGATTGTGTCGTCACAGGAGGTATGCAACATGGCGGCTAAGGCGGCCGCGGAGTGCGCCCGCGACGAGTCGCTGTACGAGCCGTGGGACATGACGTCACGCGAGAAGGAACTCGCCACCAAATACATCAAACTTATACAAGGTACGTTAACAATTTACCTCACAATTGAAAAAAATAAATTATAATCGTATTTAAGCAAGTACTTGATGCCCACGTCCTAGATAATAAAGCAATATTATACATTTTGAAGAACCGGGTTAATTCAGAATCCGAGCTGACATCAAAATATGCGGTTTTCTGACACTTGACATAGGGATCGAAACTGAAACCCCTGCTGAGTATGCGCTCTGCAATTGCGACTATCCGATTGTTGGTTTTTAACAAGACAGTCAATGGTTCAAAGTCATCTACAGTATATTGAGACAGAAAAATGTAATCTATCGGTGAGATTGAAATATCAATAAACATAATATCAATTATTAAAATGTTTTTTTTTGTGCAGGAAGGATAGGGTCTGCAGGCAAGGAAGTAGAGGCAGCTGCGTCCCCCGCTACTCCGGTAGACGAGGGCGTCTCCGCCGACATCTCCACGCCCAGCCTGCTCTCGTCCATACACAGTGCCAGCAGCTTCGAGTGAGTACCGAAAACAGTAATGAGTTTATACCACTATGATGATGATGAAGATGCTTCCTGTGGTTTCTCATCACGAACATAGGGCTCTAAGAAGAGATTTCCATTTTTTGCGATCTCGTCCGGCAACTTCGAGGTTCAACACAAATAATCATCTTATGTACACCCACATTTTGTCGGTTATTTTTGAGTTCCATGTATTAACACCTGTTGTACTGTATTCTGACAAATACATTTTTATTTTTTTCTTTATCCCCTCAGGCTGTGCTCCCCGGAGCGCGGGCTGCTGGAGAAGTCGCTGGCGGGCTGGGCGGGCGCGCACGGGCCGGCCGCGGCGCACGCGGGCGCGCTGTACGTGCCCGACTGCGAGGAGGTGCGGGTCTCCGCCGCCGTCGCCCGGCGCGGCCACCTCAACGTGCTGCAGCACGGCACGCACGGCTGGAAGAAACGCTGGCTGGTGAGTGCTGTTATATTTAATTCAGACACGCGACTAAAACCCATATAAATTAATAAAGCTTACCTTATATTACTACCTACTAAACTAATCAACATGAAAAAAATCGAATCTGATGAATAATAATTCAATCATCCATCCTTCAAAGCAAAATAATAATATACATCATTCACCAGGTGGTCCGACGGCCGTACGTGTTCATCTACCGCGACGAGCGCGACCCTATCGAGCGCGCCGTCATCAACCTCGCCAACGCGCACGTGGAGTACTCCGAGGACCAGGAGCAGATGGTGCGCATGCCCAACACATTCAGGTACGACACCACTCATAGCTACTATAATAATAAAATATATAATAATAAAATATGATCAAGTGTTTATTATACAATTTGCATATGTTGTCTCCACAGCGTGGTGAGTAAGGAGCGCGGCTACCTGCTGCAGACGCTCGGCGACAAGGAGGTGCACGACTGGCTGTACGCCATCAACCCGCTGCTGGCCGGACAGATCAGGTGAGTTGCACTTGTTACATAATCTGATAAAACTCCCATCATGTTTATTATAAACCGGATAAAGTTGCACGTAATATGATTATTCATTTTTTAAGTAGATAGTTACCATATAAGATCTTATTTATCATTACGAAATAATCATATTTGCTTATCTCTTCATTTTTGGGCTAAGACTCCAAGCCATACTGCCACTGAGGCAAAAGCACCAACCCCTACAGCCAAAGGTAAAACCTTTACTGTCAACTTTATGGCATAGGTATTCAACCTACTCAGCCTCTCCTGTCATTGCTCATTATTAAGGCAAAGGTACTAAACCTGTTCAGCCAGTTGTGTCCCGTTAGTTAGTTTAGTACGTAAGCGAGCTCTTGAGCTCGGCCCCGTCAATATACACGCGTGAAGTTGTGGGCCGGCAGGTCGCGCTCGGCACGGCGCGGCGACAAGGCGGCAGCGGCGGCCGCGCCATGAGACACCCTCACCATGGAGTCTATCCTCGTTTTTTAAATGCGTCTCCGATGGAGCGCTCGCTCATCGCGCCTTGCAAAGGTATTGAAACGGCTCGGATGCTCGGTACGTGGAATTAAACTGGACAACTGAAAATTGACATTAATTATTAAAATAAATAAATAAGAAAAATGTACTCTTCTGAATCAACGTGAACTAACAATGTAAGTTATCGACAACTGGGAATAATTATACAAAGACGGTCTGATGGTTTCTTTGGTAAGAAGCCTAAAGAGTGCTTAAATGATATTGCTACTTAAAAATCTTATTATTAGGTTCCAAGCGTGAATATGAGGTTAACATCTTCACTTTGATTCAGAATTGGCCAGGAAGTGTTTGTTTCTGCATATCATATATTTGAGCGTTAAAATTCAGACTGACTACGCTAGCGGATAGTTAGGGTAGCTCAAAGAAAGTACATTATGTACTTTAGACTAATTTTAACTATACTATCTATCATCTTAGATCGCACTGCGAGAGCAGTTGCACGCTATACATGCAAATAAAATATACGATATGCGGAAAGATTGGCTCGAGTCTAACTTATCGATAATAGTATATCTTATACGGATAGTTTGGTTAGACTAGGAGACGTCACTAGTATGATAATAGTGATGTATGAAGAAATGATGATCTTTTCAATTGATCAGTTTAATTCCAAACACCGAGTAGAGTATTATCGATAGTAGTGAAGGAATCCGTGACTGGTTTGGTGGGGCATAGACATTCTATAGTCACTGAGTGCTCAATAAAGAGCTTTTATTTACTGTGGTCCATTAATCTCATGTGCGAGATATTTAATTTCGTATTCAAAGTTGCCAAACTCTAATCTTATATAGTGATGTAACTAAGTCGATAAAAGATTGATGAACAAGACTTAACTTTATTAGCCATCACTAAGAATTTTCATACTTTATATACGAAGTTAACTATTTCTAAAAAAAATATTTTCTTTCATCAACTCTGGGACCACAAGATAATTATGAAAGGCAAACGAATCAATTATTTTAGCATATCTAAGTTTCATTATCAGTATTATATGAGGCAGCTGCATTTAATGCGATATACGATATATACGTAAATAGTAGTATATATTTTATTTATAATTGCTAATTGGATAATAAAACCAGTCTTTGGCACTGACATTGGACTTATATATTTTTAATTAAAACAATAAAGTGTCTTCATAAATTATACAATATTGATGTAGCTTAATTCCTATTTATATATTACAAAGTAATAATAAAACTTGAAAAGATTTTTTATTATTTTAACCAAAAATATTCAAGTGCCAAACATGTAGCCGACAACTGGTCAATTAATCCTTATGTTTAGACTTTATAGTTTAGTGCGAGAGTCGAATGAGACGAGACCAAACCGGTGCACTGATTATAACAGGAACGGGGTAAAGATAATATTTACATTGAGTATAAATACGTGCGTAATATATTGAGTGCGTCTAGTTCACATCGAGCTGTTTCAATGTCTTCAATGCCTATTACCTATTTATTTTTATCTATTTTGTAATGGCAACTTTGGACCATGATACTAACATAGCTCCATTAATAATAGTCAACAATTATATCGACACACGAGTATGATACCAGCATTTACGTAACTTATCTGTCGTGGTCCATCGGCCATCTTGTAGTAACTGTTAATGCGTATGTCTACGTACAACTTCTGTGCAATAAAAACAATAATTATGTGTTGCGCACAAATATCGGCGATGTGTGATAGACTCCATTTTGTAACATGACTATATCTAAGAATTTAAAGAAAAAAAAAACCATTGTACTTGTGAAAAGACAAATTACTGAACTATATAAATTTTCTTCTAATGTTGGATACATTATTAATGTAATTTACCTTGTATATACGTATGACCCGAACGGTAGTATAAAAATTATATTTTGAGGCTCAAAAGGCCGTGGTGGCGGTAGTCCGAACTCGTATGTCGTCATACGTAATCGTTTCACATTTTAGTATCGATTGTAAATACATTGAATATTTGTAGTTAAATGTAGACTATGCATTATAAATCATTTACGCTACAATATGTAGTTGGTAATATCATTTAACTTGATATTGTTTTGTGTAACGATGTTTTCTTTCAAATTATATGGGATGTATAAAGTAGGTTAATGTGATGTTACTCAGGTATAAAGTTTCGATGATTTCTCGATTACCGATTATTCCGTTCGGAGCATTCCGTACGTTCTAGTCATATACCGTGTAGGTACATGTATGTGATAGAGTAGCCCTATGCTGTGCTGCGAACAATCACAAAGTAGAGTGTTAATACGTGTTTCAGTGTTACGTTATCCCCTACCCCGCCCCCCCTACCTCCTGTCCCCCTGTCCCCGTCACCGGTCCATAGACTACATGCATATATTTATTCCGACACGACATAATATCATCGTAGGTAGATAATGAATGTGACTGTAGTTTTATATGGATGATATAGGCATTACTTTTGTCTCAACACTGTTGTAAGTCCGAGCATAGTTTACTCTCGTTACCGCTTCGATAAATGTGGAATAAAATATAATAATTGTCACTATACTATCGCTTTTAGGTGACTATTTTTCATTCAAAATCGAGCATACATAGTTATATAACAACATTGTAAGCTTAAGACTTATTAGTCTTTGTAAATATTTTACTTCGTTTGGTACTTACATGGGTTACAGAAAATTAAAAAAAAATAGCTTTCTCCTGTTAAAAGTCCAGTCACACCGGCTTACACACTCAACTGTAGACATAAATATTCGGCTAACACTAGAGAATATCCTGATAATAATTTAGCGTATAATAAATAAACGTAGCTATAAGAACAAAAAGTATTATCCAAAATTTAGACATGCTGTGTGTTATAGGTAATATTTCTTAAAATTGAAATTAATACAATATTGTCGTCGAGATTATTAAATGATTATGTAACGTTTCGGTTGGTACAGCACAACGTCAAATGTCGCAAAATTATTTTTCATTCGTGTACTGGTTCTATTTGGCGATGTGCTTTATTTGAATATGAAACGCTCTTAAAAATATAAGAATCTTTAAACAGATTACTATGTCCAAGTACTTCTTCACCAAAATTAATATTTGTGTAACTTCTTCAATAGGCGTGTTTATTGTAAAGGATGAAAGAGATCTCAAGCTGAATGACATGTTTGTTAACCTTTCTTTTCTAGTCATTTTTTTGTATTTACATTACATTCCAAAGTTTGTATATTACTTATTTCCGTTTTTCGAAATAAATAGGGTAATGTATTTTGCATAGCAAAATGGTGTTTACATAGTGTAATAGAGAGCAGGAATGATAAAACAACGGGTGTGTCGAGGCGGCTGTAAAGATATTTTTTATAGCTTTTTATTTCCTTTGACGTTTAGTTTGGCTAATTCGCGTTTAGTTGTTATATTATTGTAATTCTATGGAATCTAAACATTTTAAATTAGAGATACAGCTGACGCTGGATTATATTTTTTTATAGAGTATACTGTTTAAGCTATACTGCTATTTTTATAGGACTAGCTGTTGTTTTGATTACGTTTGTTTGTTTCTCAAGTATTTATTTGGTATGCGTCGTTGTTTTGTGGTGGGCGCAGGCGTCGGCGGCTCGTGACGTCACGCGAGCGTCGCCGCCGCGCTCTTGTGATTACGATAGTGATTGTTGATTGTTGGGCGAGAATGATATTGAAAACAAATTATATATTCTATATATAATTTATGAATTTCATTCAATTTATGAAAATAAGAACAATGTAATGATTGGTAATATTACTCATTGCTCTAAATGTACTATCAAAATATATTATACACAGTGTTAAAGGTCATAAATAAAATGCTTTGAAAATTTCCAAACCGTTGTTTTCTTTTGCGTAACTCTACTTACTTGGTGTTTAGCTAATAAAGGGGGGAAGGAGACGGATGTAAAAGGAATGATTGCACCCTATAAATCCCTGTTGTCCTCACTCAGTGTTGTATGTATTACACGCCCACGAATCGTTCAGGCTCAGAGTGCCCCTTTCCCAAAATGTCCCCTCTCTCCTACGACAGCTACGTGGTTAAACTGAGAACATAAGTACTATTAGATTCGAAAAAGAGACTATTTGAAACCAAGGGACATTTTGAGCCGTCATGTCGTCCTGGAAATGAACGGTTACTATGGACATTGAAAAAACATTTGATATATTGCGTTACAGAAAGTACTAGGACATCATAAAATGAAAGAGACACCGGCCACCGCTGGTATGTTTCAACTGTCAAAACATTTGAAATGTTGCGTCACGAAAAGTACTAGGACATCATAAAATGAAAGAGACACCGGCCACCGCTGTTATATTTCAACTGTCAAAAACATTGAAATGTTGCTACACGAAAAATACTAGGACATCATAAAATGAAAGAGACACCGGCCACCGCTGTTATGTTTCAACTGTCAAAAACATTGAAATGTTGCTACACGAAAAGTACTAGGACATCATAAAATGAAAGAAATACCGCTGTTATGATTCGACTACCCACCCACCCGTAAATAATAATATCTTTGCCCACCCGTTACTTTGTAAATGCCACGTAACATACTAGGGCTTCATAATATTGCAGGAGTTCCGTCCGCATTGAGAGATAGCATTGTAATAATAATTCAACATTTATCGGAAAAATCACGGAATATAATTTTGCTCACGAAAAGTTACTAGGGCATCATAAAATAAAAGAGATATCGCTGTGATGATTCAAGTACCCACTAGTAGTTTAAATTAATTAATATATGAACTCATAGTAAATTAAATTTATTAATGTACCCACTAGTTATTTTGTAATAATACCAGGGTTACATAATGTTGCAGAAGTCCTCACTGAGATAGCGGAACAGTTCTACGTTTTGTGTGCAGGTTGCGCCTGTTTTTGTTCTCTTCCCACTGGTGATGATCTCAGTATGCATATCATATTGGAAAAATCATCAAGCTTTTATTTGTTTATATTGTCAAGTTACCGGTCGATTATTGTATTGTGCATGTAAGAGGGAAACTTGGTGTCAAGGTTACGGAAATTTGTTTCTCACTGTCACAAAATCTAGAAAAGGTATTTTTATTTTTAGTTGTTATAAATTGATTGTTTAGGCGGTACGACGGACGCCGGGACAGCTAGTATAATATAGATATTCAAAGTGCTTTCATTTAAAAAATATTTAAGGTATTTGGGCGTTAAGACTGATTTATACTTAAATAAATAATATAAGAGCAGGCAGATAGCGATATGAGAAATATCTACATTAAAGAAAATAAATAATAACTTACATTATATATTTTATAATCACATAATGATGATACAAAATGGATATCGCTTACAAAGAATACACAGTTTCCATCATGTGTCCGTTTAATATTGAAATTTAATGAGGAATGTATTTATTATTTTACAATACATTTGAGACACATTATTTAACGCAAGAATAATATAGCTATAATTGTATAATGATATTTAATATTTTGACTAGGTTATATAAAATAAACAATTTCGTACAAGTCAAAATTATACGTGAGAAAAAAAATATACAAAAAAATAAAATATATAGTTCAAGTAATCAGACCTATGGTAACATCTACATACATTTCATTATATATTAAGACAATAGCACTAATGTATAACGATTTGCTAACAATTAATCTATTGTTGTTCGTGTATAAATATAACAATTAAAAGATGTTCTCTATTGACTGAAACACGCGCAACAAAAATACGTTAAATAATTTACTGACGTAAAATATTCTATTGTTATAAAATCCATTGCAGTCTTTTAGCGTTTCTTTCATTGCAAGAATATTAAGTTCAGAGCAGGGCTATGAATTTCAGGATTAGGCAGATGACACCAATAACGATTAATTCTTAGACACCACATTCTTAAAAAAAAAACACCTAATTTTAGCAATTATAAAACGACAAATTTTCAATGAACTGTCTAATTGGTGTTCAGTTTATAAAAAGTTAGTGAATTGAGCTGGAAAATAAGTGACGTCACAGCTTACCGCATACGATAACCAAGGGAGAATCGCGCCTTGGCAGCTCATAAAAAGTATGTCAATTGATTGATGGTGTAAAATACCGAATATTGTCCAATGTTATTTTTAATTAACTGAACTGTTTATACTGCCAGTGCGTCATGCACATCACAATCGACTCGTATAACAATTTAATGAAGATCATTCTTAGTCCAGACTTGGTCGAAGTAAGGGGGTAAGAATAATCGGATTGGGCAAAGAGAATACAATACTACGGATCGGGCGTCAATCAATGTTTAAATGACATTAATGTCCGCTTTCAGTTACGAACACGATTCCCGGTTCTCAATTGTAGTCCATTGAAATGTTACATGAGCTTTGCATTTATTAGAGGACATATTTGTAGGCAAAGCCATTTGCTACAAATTACGTCTTTACAAATTTTATGTAGGACGCAGTTTCCGAGATATCGCGAAAAAGGTGTTTGCACCTCTTTTTCCAAGATGACGGCCGGGGGACAAGGGCGGCAACCCCACAAACTTGGGGTTAAGCTTCTATTGACCCCCCACACATGTCCTAAAAATAAAATTGCGTCCTCTAATAAATGTAATATTAGGTCCTTAAACTGTAACTTTTCAATGTTAGGTTAGTCATAAAAAAAGTATTGCAATTGACTGGTGGTGTCCTGCACTCAATAAGGGAAAGTTAAATAAATTTATAGCAACTGTTTAGATATAAATTTTAAGCGTTTTGCAATCTATTATATACATAAGGCACCAAACTTTTGCTCTCTTAAACTTGGCGCCGAGTCAGTCTGCGCTGGTCAATTAAACAATTGGAAGTCGCTACTACTCGGCTATGCACTCAAAATACGATAGGCTTCATTAGCTGTGCAATATAAATTTATATTATTTACACTTATACTTTATCGTGCTGTTAGACTATTTTAGAAGCAACATACATTTGTATACACTATATACATACATACTCTGTTTTTTTGCCACAACGCCAAATTTAATATTTATAAATAAAAGGGAGCAAAAAAGAGATTTCATACACAAACTTCTTACAAAAAAATTATCGTTATGTATGTTTATAATCAATTCGGTCATGGCAACACTAAATTGGTGAACGGAGTTACAAAGTGAATAAATACTTTATGGATTCTTTTTTTCTATCCTTACCAACGGAAAGTAGGTAAAAGCCTCACTCACTTTACACTTCAAAGTTAACCACAAATCAACGAACACTCGCTTCATGAGAACGGATTGTAATTACTGTCATAATCATCGTCCTCGCTGAACGGGTTCGTTGGTTCCGTAGCTTCTTCCGCGAATGGGTTTTTAGCTTCGTCATAGGGATCTTCGAAGGGGTTCTTGCTCGCCCCATTGCTAATAGCCGAAGATATGTTCTGAACGACAGGGGAGACGCCCGTGCTGTGTGGTTTCTCCTCAAATCTTTTCTTAGCAGTGATCGGAGAGGAGTAGGGTGATAGTTTGTGTACCGGCTCGAGTTTGTTCAGATTCGCTTCTAAGCTGGAGCTGTATCGCTGCTGTTCGATTAGTCTCATTCTACCCTCCGGTACTGGCACTACCGTAGTGCCTTTTGGTGCTACTTGCTTCGCCGCGTTCGCTACGTATACTGGAATCAATAAAAAATGCGTTCGTCACGAGACACTCCCAGTACACACATTCACAGGACGCAACGAAGTACATAGTACCAGCTGTTTTCCGGCCCACCCTCGTCCTAGGGGAACTACTTCCCACACCTAAATAATAACTACCCTGTGTATTTCCCTAGATTTCTGTCTATCTCCATACTTAATTTCATCTCAATCGATTTAGCAGCTTTACCGTAAGAGCGTAACAGACACAGAATTACTTTCCTATCTATAATATTAGTAAAGGATTCAAGCCACGAATACACTCAAAGTCGTAGAGAGCGACTGGGAGGGGGCATAATCGTGAGCATCATGCCAACTGCAGTCACAGCATACGAGTCGTTCTTAAAACTAAGGTGCGACAGTAGATGTTTCACAACAAAACAGCCGTTGACAACATTAATGATTTAAAATTAGAACAAGTTTAAATTTGATAAGAGAATATTAATGATTATTTATGAAATAAAAAAATAGGAAAACAAGTTTGTATTGTTATTCTTATCGATTTACATCAATTCACTAATTATGGATATGTGTGACATTTAATAACCGGTTTTGTTATCTTTAGACACAGTGGGGGTCATATCAGGTTACTGAGGATATTCTCACTGATACTATCAAATTCGAAAGTAACTCTGACTATAATATTGTCATGGCAAAACAGCTGAACCGATTTCGATAAAATATAGTGACGGTTTTTTTTTTAAATGTAAAACACGGGTACTCAGCTGCATCCGGTTTAAACTGGAAGCCGACCCAACATAGTTGAAAAGGCTAGGCAGATGATAGTGAGGTTTTTTTAATGTTTTACTTTTTTTAAGTTTTATTACCTTGCTTGCTCTGTCCCTCCTGTTGTCTCAGCTTGGCTTCAGCGCCGGGGCCGTAGGGCTGCGGCGCGGGCGCAGGCGCGGCGGGTGCGGGGGGCGCAGGCCCTGGGGCCGGGGGCTCCATCGCGCCGCTCTCCGTCACCACCGTCAGCTTATTGAATAGACCGCGCCCGTAGTACTCCGACACCACCGCGTAACTGTGGAATTAATATATATGGGATATTACAAAATAATTGATAAGGACGGAATGATATGACTATTTGATTTCAAACGGTCTACTAGGTATGGTAGGTACGCTACAGATATTGACCCATTTATTTATTTTAACTTTATGTACAGCAGTGATACATAGGCGGACTTAATGCCACAAGGTATTCTCTACCCGTCAACCTTAGGGTTAATGGGACTAAATTGTGTACCAAACATACAAAAACAAAAGGGGAAAAGACAATAATGGTGTCAATTCTGTTGGCACATCACTTAACTAAAAATCACTTAAATTAAGTTAATTCCTGTCAAACGACGTTTCGTATTCTGAAGTCATCGAACTTAACTAATTTTAGTTTGACAGGATTCAAATAAGTTTAGTTACTTAATTTAGTTCATTTTACGATTTTGGTATTCTGTTGTCACCCCTTAACGTCAAAAATTAACTAAAATTTGAAACTTCGAACAAAAATTAGACGGCATGTAAATATGTTCAGACTAATTTTATGTGCCTACTTTTAAAGTTAAATTGTTGATATTTGGTATGAAGATGTTTTCGACATAAATAATGAATTAGCAGGTTAGAGTGGAAATGTATTAAGCAAGAAGTACATTCAGTTTAATAGGTACATTACATATTTCCATTCAGTGAAAATTTAATCTATCTGAAACTGTTACAATATTTTTTGAGTCCAACAAGTAATCCTTATAATTATAGTCAACAAGGAGCCCTTTTAGTTTGACCAAATCCGTTTATCTGATTGTCTATATGCAGCTCAGTTCATATATTCTTAGTAAGTACAAGAAAGTTGCAATTTGACATGAGTATATATAAAAAAATAGGAAAAGACATTCTACGAAATTCCCGGGGCACGTCAAGTAGGTAGGGACGAATATATTTTGTTGTATTGGTACCTGATCATATGGGGTGTTGTTAGATGATAGGTCATTTATAAATTAATATGCAGTGTATTTGTCTGACTAAATGATTGTTCCTAGATATATGGAAATAAACGGCAGTAAATGGAATAAAGAAACAGATTCTATTAGGCTCCTTAAAATAGAATTCAGACGACCAACGCCTGGGTAAAAGTATCATACCAAAATATTGGACGTTAAAAAGGTGTTAATAAAGTTTCGTTGTAAGAAATCATCTATAAATAATTTATAAATCATGAACTCATTCGAAATTTTAAAATGTCAAATGTCAAACCAGGTTTCCAGGCAAAGGAATTCAGTTGCAGCCTTCTTGGTTGGAGCATAATAAAATTTTCATTTTTTTTTTGTAAATTAAGAGGGAAAAACAACGAAATATTTCCCGTTTATTTTCTGTTATATTTATTATTCCGCTTAAAACATAGTTGAAAACAAAAAAAAATCACTTTTTGTTTCATTCACTCTTTAATAGTTCATTCTTTATTTGTAAGTATGTATGTAATGGCAACTCTGAATAATTCAATTTCGTTTTGTCAAAATCAAATACGGCGCTGTCATTTTGAAACTTAAATTTAGTTCGATGCGACAACAGAATACCATTTGACGAATCGCCTAACTAAAATTTGAATATTTTAGTTAAGTGATGTGTACAACAGAATTGACACCAATATTCTCAAGATAAAATATATATACTAAAATATACCCTTTTGACGGGTCTCGACAGACAGACGGACAAAGGAGTGATCCTATACGGCTTCCGTTTTTCCGTATGAGGGAGGAACCCTATATAATCCGCCATTTCAAATAAAATAATATTGACAGGAATATTCAACAATAACCATTGTGAAGCGACGTCGTCCAGTATTTATAAAACATGCGTGAACACAACACTCGGCGGAATGGGCTCCGCTAACGATGACTTGCTTACCAAAACACGTGACGCGGGAATATGCAATGTTAGCGCATTGTCTTGTGTAATACTGCTACATGCAAACACTATTATTATGTCGCTAGAAATCCGCGTAAATGAAAGAGTGGAAAGAGTTTGCAATGTTGCTTTTCAGATACGTCTAGATAGCATAATTCTGGCTTCAACTATACAATAACTAGCTTCTGCCCGCGCCTTCGTCCGCGTGGAATAGTGGTGCTCCGCTCCTATTGGTTTTAGCGTGATGATATATAGCCTATAGCCTTCCTCAATAAATGGTCTATCTAACACTGAAAAAAATTTCAAATCGTGCCAGTATTTCCTGAGATTAGCGCGTTCAAACAAACAAACTCTTCAGCTTTATTATATAAGTATAGATGAAAAAAAATATTATCCAGAGGTCACTACTATACTTTGAATTAATCGAAAGGATCCTAACTAATTATTATAAATGCGAAAGTAACTGTCGGTTAAAACGGCTAATTTAGATGAATGATTTTTTGTACGAATACAGACGGGACCCTGGATCCTACCTTACCTTATATTTTGTCAATTTTGATTCTACATGATCTTAGAATGTCATTATTTTATGTATACATGAAAATTTTAAGACTCATTTAAAATCACTGGGAACTCTTTTAGTATTTTTTTTAATTCCGACGTTTTAGGTAAATGGCGTTTTTTATCACTAATATTATTAATTTAATTATTATTGATAGTATTACAATTATAAAGGCTTATTTAAATGTTCGCAGTTAATTAAAACGTTCTAATGACGCGATCACATTCATTATTTTTAATGATTACTATTTGAAATGAAAATAATTTTCTTTTACACTAAACACGATACAATATATTGTAGCGATAATAAAACCATAAATCTCGCCGATAGCATATCGCTAGCTATTAACAAAAACACGATTCTTACCTTGACTTGTAAATGCAATGCATTTTTTACTAATTACTACTAACTGACCGTTATTTCTACTGAATTCTGTGTTATAATTATTTGACCTTTATATTTTTACAATCAATAACAACAAAATAATATAAAAGAGCCTATTATCATCTGGTTTATTCTCCAATTAAACATTTTTATTATAGAAATTATTATTGAATATATCATTTGACAAAACAGTAATAAATTATACCTATACAAACAATATTAATCTTTCAAGTTTACACAAGAACGATTCAGGATTACTTACATTATGTATGGGAAGAATATTATTTATAAACAGTTAATTAAAAAATACCACTCACCCGTACCTTTCATCCACATTATTAGCGAAACACCACGAGAAAGGTGGAATACTTATAGATTTAAACAATGATAGATACATGTTTTTAGTTGCCCACTATGCACTTTATCGCGTAGAATATTCCAATCAATTAAATCCGATATCGTCGATAAGAGAACATGACTGCGCACGCGCTGCCAACAGACTGAATCACTTCGATTGATGTTACGTCAGAAACCATAAGCCGATTGTATTTTTTTTTAAATTCATTTATGGAAAGTTAGAAAAAAAAGATAGACTTATTATAATGGAAGAACCGACTAGCTTTTAAAAATACTTAAACATTATTTTAATTCCCTACTTGCAGTCTTGAATTTTTGCGTATTACATTTTTATTTTATAGGTTTTTTTGTTTTTAAATAACTAGGAAAAGCCAGAGCTTGATGCCGATTGCGACGAGACCCAATAAGCCCATTGTTATTTTTTAACGAGTTTTTCTACTTTGACTTCACGAGTAACTGCTAGTAACAGTTACCAACGAGTACTCTGTAACACTGACTTGGTTTACGAATGTCAAGGGGTATACTAGTAGTTTATATACCAGCTGAGACAACAAAGGCATCGCTTCAAGACGTCACGTGATATTATTACTATTGTGTGTTACAAATATTCGTGAAACAATGGAAGAAATAACATCAAAATATTCGTACGATTTATTAGTTAAAATTCCGTATTGGAATGTAATAGAATTATAGTTAGCGAATTCGAGTAAATGCCTTTGTGTGGACACAATCATGTCGGCGATTAATCCTATTGTATGTGCCCTAAGAGCCGTGACATATTAGGCCACTAGAGGTTGCCGAAGTCGAATAATATTCCTTACCAATATTATAAATGAATCGCAAAAAATATGTTAAAGTAGTTGTTGCTATTTTTTTTTATAAGTTTGCGCGCCCCGCTTAATGAGTCAGTCGCAATACAACTTGCAATCGACACCACGCATTTCATTTCTCTCCAGAAGTTATACCTACCAGCAGTCTTTATTTCAAAGTAAAGTTGGAGATTTGAGGTCACAGAACCAGACGTAAGGTAGAAAAAAGCTTTAAATGTATAATATCCGTTCCAACATTTAATAAAGTCCATGATGATTATAGCAGCTTAGGTCGACCACTGGCGGCAGGTGGTGGCCGCAGACAGTTGCCTAGTTTGCGGCGACACTTAAACATATATTATACAACGTTATATTAAAAATAACAACCTTTTTTCTTTTACATCTCTGTGTATAGTTTCAAATCACGTGTGTAGAGTACATTCATTCAGCACGGGTCAAGTTATGCGTTCGTGCGGGTAGCGTCTGACAGACGTATAGTCCTATTCATTTTTTATTTTATGTTTTGTTTCCATTTTAATGTAAAATTAAAAATAGTTGTATCACATTCGATACAACTTAGTGATAATGTGCAGCGGGTCAATTTCACTGAGTAATAATGCGTGCTTTTTTTTTGTGTATGGCATCTCGCAGGTCAACCTAGAAGGTTGTCGACTGCTTAACCGGGCTTGCCTGTGAAGTGCCTTAAATAAATTTAGGGCCTCCAGCCAGGGCTTAACTTACAAAACTAAGCGACTACACGCTAAGGGCACCCCCTAGTGGGGTACGGGCCTCGGCTTAGGGCGTCGCTGGGGGAGGACAGCAAGGGACAGGCTGGATCAGAATAAATTATGATTATTATAATCGGGAATTTTAAAGCTATTAGCTCAGCTCGCGGGCTGGCTCGTCGAGCTTAATAATGCGTGCGTCGTCTTGGAGACGTACCGTTGTGCGTCTTGGCGACTTACACCTTAGAAGTAAAGTTTGTAAGTTCGAGTATTGCTTTCACGAAGTATAACGTCTCAGAGACGTACGTCTGTGCGTCACAATGACGTACTCCCTATAACTTAGTAGTAAACTGAAGACACCTGTACATATTACACAGCCAGTTACACCAAAAGAATATCAGGTTCCCTATACGTGAAACGGAAGAACTATCATTCAAGATCTGTCAAAATGGTGGATACAATAGATTATTTTTGCTATAATTTTATGTTATTTAATTATTATATCTGTGTATTTATAACACGAAAAATATTAAATTTCGCTTATTATTGATATCAGCCATCTCGTTCGTAACGAGTCTTGAGTCTCAGAGACGTACAGATATGAGTCTCAGAGACGTACAGGTGTGAGTTTTAGAGACATACAGGTGAGTGTCTCCGAGATATACAGGCGTACGTCTCAGCGACGTATTCGTAAAGTTGTGTACATACGGGTCATGTTCGTTGTGCAGTCTCGCGTGCAGGGTCTCGGCAATCTGCGGCTGCGAGTCCGGTCGCCGGCGGGCGCTCGCACATATCACGCACTCCGTCTCAGACTCCGCGTATGTCGTGAAACAGCTGTAAATTTAAAAATTATAATGCATGGTACATTTTAAACTGAATAGTAGTGTCAGAGTGCCGTCCCGTCGTACCGTGAGAGCGCGGGAATAAGGAGCATGGACAGTAGGCGTATCACACTAATAAGATAGATAGGATGAGCTCGTAACAGGTGACACGGGTCGACCGATCATAGGTTAAACTGCCCTTGGCACGGTCGATCTGTGGATAGGTGACATCTATGTCATAGCGAGACTCCTCCGTACCTCGGAAAGCACGATAAGCCATTGGTACCGGTTGTCATTTGCACCAAGGGGTATCGTGTTACACAGTAACTAGGTTGTGGAGGTCAGATAGGCACTCGCTCCATGTGAAACACTGGTACTCAGCTGCATCTGGTTTAGACTGGAAGCCGACCTCAATATATGTAGTTGGGAAAAGGCTAGGCAGATGATAGATAGAAAGATATACAAATTATAAGTGTATACAAATTGATTTTACGAAAAATGTAAACAAAGTCGAAACGTATTTTGTTCTAATTCTGTCACAGAAATTGGCAAAATGACATAATAATGGCGCATTTATGTCAATTTCATGCTCTAAACATTTTATTTATTTATCTATGTGGAAAAATTAGAACAAAATAGGTTATGATTTTGTTTTCATTTTTCGTAATATCAATTGGTACAGATTATAGTAATCTCACCTTTGGTGGAAAGAATGTTGGCAAAGGAAGTGCATGGTAGGCAGTTCCAGCGGCTTGTTGCAGACAGCACAGCGCGAGGACTGGAAGACGACGGGCTGGCTCTGCAGCACGGCCGTCTGCTCCTTCATGCGCTCGCTCTCGCCGCGGTACTTAGACGACAGCTGCTGCTCCCGGGTTATCACTTCGTTCTCGGATTTCAGTACGTCTGTTAGGTACCTGTTGGAATATTAGTTTTATTGTTTTATATGCAAGTTGTATTAGTATTCACAACCGACGCGGTGGTGTCCATCTGGAAGCTGTGGATGTGGGACAGGGAGATCTCCACTCTCGACCCCGCCCGCAGAAGGCGCGCCGGGCGCCGCCGGAGGGCGGAAAATGCTATCTTCCGCCCCCCCATAAACGCGTCCAGGGACGACGGACTTGGGGAAGTCCCCGCCCCCCATGATCAGACCCGAGCCGGCGGCGCGGGTCTGTGTCCACGCGCGCCCCCGAGGCGATGCACGGGGTAGGACACCTCACTACCAGGCAGGGGGTGAGGCCCGAGCAGGACGGGGCGAGTGCGGGGCTGCGAATCTGGATTCCTGCGGCTCCGCGCGGACGTGCGATAAGTGACTCCGGGGTGGTTTGTGTGTTAGGTGTTTTCAGTGCTGGTTAAGAGTCTGGCACTGTTCATACAGGGTACGATATACTTACTTTCTAACATCTCCTAGTGTATATGTAGGTGTGCTAGCGAGGCAATCGATGACTAGAATGGGCGACAGTAGCTTTTCGTTAGCTGTGAACAAAAAACATACGACGAAATTAATCATCAAAAAATTTGGTCGCGGAAAATTCACCACAAAGCGATGATGTATGTCGGTTTGTGGGATTAGACAGGTATATTTACAGACTGAAGTATTTTATTTTTGACTCTAGAACAGCAGACATGTCTTAAGTATGTCTTGTTTGCCACTGAAATTGGAGTAAAAGTTTTGTTTTTGGTCGATGTCCCTTATGTTTGAGTAAAAGTTCTGTCAGTCCGCGTCGCTATATGTGTATATACTGAGTGTGCCTGACCGATCACGTTGAGCAGCTCGGGCAGGCAGTGCGCGGGGGGCGGCGCCCACAGCACGTCGAGCCACAGGCGCGGGCACAGCGCGCCGCGCCGCCGGCACACCGCCAGGGCGGCCTCCGCGTCGCTATATGTGTATATACTGAGTGTGCCTGACCGATCACGTTGAGCAGCTCGGGCAGGCAGTGCGCGGGGGGCGGCGCCCACAGCACGTCGAGCCACAGGCGCGGGCACAGCGCGCCGCGCCGCCGGCACACCGCCAGGGCGGCCTCCGCGTCGCTATATGTGTATATACTGAGTGTGCCTGACCGATCACGTTGAGCAGCTCGGGCAGGCAGTGCGCGGGGGGCGGCGCCCACAGCACGTCGAGCCACAGGCGCGGGCACAGCGCGCCGCGCCGCCGGCACACCGCCAGGGCGGCCTCCGCGTCGCTATATGTGTATATACTGAGTGTGCCTGACCGATCACGTTGAGCAGCTCGGGCAGGCAGTGCGCGGGGGGCGGCGCCCACAGCACGTCGAGCCACAGGCGCGGGCACAGCGCGCCGCGCCGCCGGCACACCGCCAGGGCGGCCTCCGCGTCGCCGCTGCGGAGGTGCAGCGCCACCTGCGCCCGCCAGCTGCGGGACACAACGCTCTTGTATCTATTGCCTTAAGGTGTAATTTACAACAAGCAGCACGTCGGAGCACAACAGTACTAGTCCGCGCGCCAGCCAGTCACGCACGCCACGCTAGCCAGTCGGTTGCCGCGATCGGCTTCGCTTGGGCCGGCCCGCGTGTCGTGGGTCGACTAACCACCTAAACCCGACAGCAGTCAATCGACATCTGCGGATTACGAACGAATCGCAATCCGCGACCGGCTTCCGAATATGTTGCAGGAATATGACCTTTAATAGCTGCGTGGAATTTCAATTAGATTAAAACTACCCTTATCAAAATGTTTACGCTAGAAGCAAACCAAAAAAACCGGCCAAGTGCGAGTCGGACTCGCGCACCGAGGGTTCCGTACAAACCTGCAAGGTTTACAAAGTTCGTTCATTACGACAATCGAGTCATTGTACTTTTGCGTTTTTGCGTTGACTTAGATTTTTTTTTTTTTTCACGGGTTAAAGGCAATTAGATCTAAGTATTTGATATGAATTTCAACTTGATAGCTCTACGCGTTCATGAGGAAAAAAGTAATAAGTTTATATTTATTAAAAAATATATATTTTGTAATGTAACTAAAAATTTAAGGTTTTCGGAATTTTTCCTTTATGTGTGCTATAAAACGTTGCTTCATGCCAAATTTCAAGATTCTAGGTCGACTGGAAGTACCCTTTAGGTTTTGATTCCCTTGCGAGTACTTGCGAGTTTCAAAATATGCAGCTTAAATTGCTGTTTCTTTTGATTGCGTTGACATAGAAGTTTGATTTTGTTACAGCTTAAAGGTATTATAGACCTGAGTATTTGGTATGAATTTCAATTTAATACCTCTACGCGTTTATGAGAAAATGGGTAGTAAGGTTAAAATTATTAAAAAAAATATATTATGTGATGTAACTAAAAATTTATGGTTTTCGTAATTTTTCCTTTATCTATGCTATAAGACGTTGCTTCGTACCAAATTTCAAGATTCTGAGTTCACGGGAAGCACCCTGTAGGTTTTGATTCCCTTGCAAGTGTCGAAAATTTGCGGCATAAACGGCTGTATCTTTTGATTGCGTTGGCTTAGAAGTTTGATTTTTTCACAGCTTCAAGGGACAGTAGACCTGAGTAATTGATATAAATTTCAGCTTCATACCTCCACGCGTTCCTGAGAAAAAGGGTCTTGACAGACGGACGGACGGACAACAAAGTGATCCTATAAGGGTTCCGTTTTTTTCCTTTTGAGGTACGGAACCCTAAAAACGTACTTTATATACTTTACAATTGAGAGAAAAACACACGCACGACATAAGCCAGCGAGATCCGGTCCGTTTGTAAGTTTTAACAAGACTAAAAAAAACATCTTTAGAATGGTAACACGTAATGAAGATAATTACTCGATAAGTGATGTACTCACAGCTTATTCTCCTCGTAGAGATACAGCACGCCCGCCTGGAAGCCTAGCATCTGGCAGATAATGAGCGTCTGGTCCTTGTCGTAGTTAGCCTCGGGGTTCCGCAGCACGCGGAGTACTTTCTCTTCATATTCCTTCTTCTCGCTTTCGGGAGATTTTGCCCTAATAAACCAACACTTTTTAAGGTGTGATTTTTTTAGTATTATATTGAAGGTACTAATAGAATTTCTTACTTATTGCGACAAAATATGAATTTGAAATTAAATGACTAATTCTGTCTGGAAAACACTTCAATAATAACAAAAATATATTATTATCGATATTTATGGAAAAAGGCGTTCCAAATTGACGCCCCTTTTCTCTTGTGAAGGAAAGAGACAGATAGAATGGATCTTAACCCATACTTAGTCAATATTTTGCTTCACTGTTTCAGGCATACTAAATAAAAATGCATACAAACAAACAATCTTTTATGCTGGCACTACACTTGGCGTATTTGTCCAAATATTTGTGTCATTTTCGTATTGCAAAGTGAACATTATACTACTACTAATAGGGTTCACTTTGTATAAGCCGTAGTGCCAACATAACTAAACAGTGCCTCACCAGACATGTATATAATGTTCAATGAGCGCGTCGAACACGAGCTTGGAGCAGTCCCGCTGCGTGCGGATCATGTGGTCGAGGAACTCGATGAGTCGCTCGGAGTTGCTAAGGAACATGTGCACGTAGTCGTCGGGCAGCGCCCGCGCCGGCTCGCGCGGCCCGCCCCCCAGCGCCGCCTCCTCCACCAGCGCCCCGCTGCGGGGCCTGTAGTCCGTACACAGCACTACCCCCACAGGGATAATGTTACAATACTGTATGCTCGCGCAATAGCCTATTTTACCATTTTCAATTTGTCTGTCTCAAAGTCAAAAGGTTTTTATCCTTACTAATATTATAAATGCGAAAGTAACTGTCTGTCTGTCTGTTACGCTTTCACGCCAAAACTACTGGACCGATATAAATGAAATTTGGTACAGAGATAGAATAGACCCTGAGGAACAACATAGGCTACTTTTTACCCGGGTGCGCTAAGTAGTTCCCTCGGGATGCGGGTGAAACCGCGGGAAACAGCTAGTTTCATATATAGACTAGTTGCAGGTACTTATAATACGTCAAGAATAGAAGCTAGGTGCACGATCCCAATAAGTGGGTCTTATGGAGAAGAACCGGCAAGAAACTTCATGATATGTCTGTCTGTCATAGTTGATTATTTAAATAACTACTAATGCTATTCACTTGTAATTTGGAACAGTCATAAAAAACGATTAACCATGCGTATTGCAAATGAAAATATTTTTTTATGTGGCTTAATTTGATAATTTGGTATTTATTAAACCCCACGCCGACATCACGCCGCCTTTTGACATTGTTAAATGCCTTCCGCGCGAAAACGATAGCCGCCTGTTACTAAAGAGCGTGACGTCATCAACCTTCAAACAAATTTGTTTTGCTTGCTGTCCGGCCGGGTTGACTTCGGCGCCATAGATGTAGGCGTGTGTGTTGGTGTCGAGAGATGATGACGTCACGATGACATTTGTAATGGTGGTTGGTGTTTCATAAACTTTTGGCATACATAAAAAAGATAACGATTTTAACATATTTTAAGAATCAAAATTAACATTAATGCGTCTGAGCATTTAAAAAAAAATCAATTACTTTTTTTTATGAATTGGTAAAATTTGTATTTAATGATAATAATATATTTTTATTGTATTTAATGATAATATTATAATTTGTAATAATAATAATCTCTGGAAGTACTGTACTGACTCGATAAATCCTTTGACTAGGAGAAAGCATTATTTGTGAAAGCTGTAAGCTGTTTTATGTGCATACAATTCAGGCGCAAAAAGTAAACTAAAAAAGGTTTCAAAAAGAAAATTGTGATCAAGCCTGCCAAACATTTCTTCGTTACAAAAAACACTCACACTTAAGAAACTTGGTGCTCTCTTCCGGCTCGTGCTGTATCAGTCTGTGTCCGTACTTCTTCATGTACAGATCAGCGTCTTCAAACTCTAGCTCTACGATATAGTCCAGGGCCTTGCGGAAGTCCTTTTTGTCTTCTATCATCATCTTGAGGTACCAGTCGTGTCGTTTGTGGATCGCTGACAGGGATAACGCGTCGTCCACGCTTACTTTACGCATCACCTGTTTGTATTTTTTGAAAGTAAATGAATGTTTGTTTTGCCGGATTCGCGGTTGCCAGCTTAATCATACATATTATATAGGAAGTTAGAAATATATTGGGTATCGAAAAATATATCACCCAGAGCGAAATAGAATAGCTAGTCTGTACTGGTCGAATGGTCGAATGTAGCAAGAGCTTATGGAACTTACTTGTTTACAAATCTATTTTCCAATAGCATTACCCAAATCCAGGAAACCCTAACCACCCGCGGTTGCAAAAACAACTGTAATAAAAGTTCAACCCAGTATAGTTAGGGTGTTAAAAAAAAAAGAAATTCCGACATACCTTAATAGCGACATCCACATCAAAATCAATGGCTTTATCCTTGGAGTTAATGAACTCCTTGAGTTTCCCCTGCTGATCGTGCTGATCTATCTTCATATAACACGTCAGCAACAGAGTGGTGTGGTCCTCAGTGGCACAGCCCTTCTTCTTGTGTAACTCCTCTAAGTATATCACTAGAGGTTCCAAGTGGCGAGACTCTAGGTACTTGCGTATGACGTAAGCGGTCTCTAACCAGCCTATCGTTTTGACGTATTGCTCGATAGCACCTTTTAAGTCGCCCTGTAAACATTTTGTATTCATTTATACTATCATCGTCATCATCATACATATGTGTTGCTATACATACATAGGAGTTGTGTTTGTGCATGCTAATCTCAAAAACGGCTTAACAGATTTGGACGAAATTTGGTACGCAAATACACTTCTCATCAAAAAAATCGAAACACCTCGCAGTTTATGATTTGATAAGGATTATCAGAAAAATGTGTATATTTAGGAATAAATGTAAAATGTCATTTAATAGTGAGTAGTATGAGGTTTTTAAATCCTAATGTTATTGTTCTAAATTCAAATTAAGTCTTCATAGATTTCGTATTTTGTATAATGATTAATTTTTACCCTGTATGGAATATGAAGGAAATGGGTAAAACAACACGCGTAAATGAAAAAAAAAATTAAGAAACGTTTATTTAATAACTTGTATTCCCTCCGCGAGCTCTTATTACTGCTTCCATACGGTTCTTCATCGATCGGATGAGAGTCACGATCACATGTTGTGGTATATTATCCCATTCCTCTTGGATTGCATTTTGCAGCTGGCTAAGTGTTTCTGGGGCTGGATCTCTTGCTCGAATTCGTCTCTTTAATTCATCCCATAGATGTTCAATGGGATTCATGTCCGGGCTTCTTGCTGGCCATACCATAATGGAGATACCGACTTCGGTAAGATAATCTCGTACGACGCCCGCGGTGTGAGCTCTAGCATTGTCGTGCATGAATATGAAGTCGTTGCCAATAAAATGTGCATAGGGCATCACATGAGGTTCAAGACACTGTTCGATGTACCGATGAGAGTTTAGTGCAGGCAGCCGTGGCCCAGACACAAAGGCAAGTTCTGTCTTACCGTCGGCGCTGATTCCTCCCCAAACCGTCCACGAACCGCCACCATAGCTGACCTTTTCTTCAATGCAGCATTGTGCAAAGCGTTCTCCATCTCTTCTGTAGACCTTGTTCCTTCCGTCGTTACCATACAGCATAATTTTACACTCATCAGAAAACAGTACTTTGCTCCATTGAAGGTATGACCAAGTTAGGTGCTCGCGTGCAAAGTTAAGGCGCGCTCTTCGATGGTCTGCAGTTAATTTCGGCCCATTCGCTGGCTTATGCGGTGCCAATCCGCGTTCCTTCAACCTTCTTCTTATTGTAGAGTCACTTACAGCTACTCTTCGTACAACGCGAAGCTGCTGCTGCAGTTGAAAAGCGTTAAGGCGTCGATTTCGTAAAGAAGTTGTTACAATAAATCGATCATCTCGCTCAGAAGTGACCCGATTCCTGCCAGATCCTGAACGGCGCGTGAACGAACCAGTCTCCCGATAGCGTTTGTAGACTCTATGAACAGATGATAAGCTTAGATGCAATCTTGCAGCCACAACACGCTGACTAAGTCCAGAATCCAGCAATGCCACCACTTGGGCGGCTTCTGCGGGCGAAGTATCCATATGTTTTAGAAAAAAAAGTTTTTTCAGACGTCCCAAAGTCACAGTAAATGAAATAAGAAACAAAAAGTTTAAAGACAAGCGCTAATTTTTAGTTTTTAAACGAGAAACGTACTCCAACCCTAAATACACATTTGTCTCAAAACAGTGATTAATTTCATTTATAGGATAAACAAATGAAATTCTAATTTCGAATTTTGATTTTTTTCATCTTACTGTAATGACCAAACTGCCAGCTACACAATAAGTAATGTTTTTTTTTTCATGGAATTAATTCTCTTTTGTAAAAAATTAGGACAAAAACAATAAAAACGAAAGTGTTTCGATTTTTTTGATGAGAAGTTTAGTTTATAACCTGAATTAACACATAATATACTTTTTATCGCTATAATGACGCCAAGACCGAAGTCGCGGGCAAAAGTTATCACAAGATCATTTAGAATAACAAATATATCATAAATATTCCGACTCAAAAACATACCTTACTATACAAATGATCACCATACTGCTTATAAATCTCCGTCAAACCAGACTCATCATAATGCTGGCTGCTAGCTATCCTTATGGCGACATCATACAAATTCTTTTTAAAAAGCAGAGACAACTTCGACTGTAAATCCTTTTCCTCCAAGTATATAACCTCCTTATTCTTCGTAAGTATATAAAACGACCCCCATTCGGTCAAGACTGCGTCAATTTCATCGAATGTTTTGGAAAATACTATGAATTTGTTTTGTATGTCGAGTATGGTGATGTGGTGTGATTTCGGCGCAGGCGCAGTGCTGGTGGAGGCGGCTGACTTGTTGGGCGTCTCGTTGGTGGTGATGACGAGGTAGCTGCGGAACCAGTCTAGGCGGACCTTCTCGCCTTCGAGGGCGTAGCATGGACCTCGGCCTTCGGTCGTGTAGCAGTAGAGGGCCTGAGGAATTTGGATTTTTCATGTAGCACGATTGTCTTTTGGTAACGTCTGCACGAGTCGAGTGATTAATGTTAAAGTTAAAGTAATGCTTTTCGTGTTCAATCTGTCAATGGGTCGCTTGTTTATCGCTTGTGCATCGAAAAGCACATTAAGAAGAGAAGACCTCATTGGTTCAGACTTCTTCTTCTTCTTATCGAGTAGGCTGCATTTACTAACCTATCGAGCCCCAGTTTCAGAGTTTTATTCAATTCAAATACGCCTCACGGCCTTTGACATGGAATTGTAACATGGTTATGATGATGATTCCTGAAAGTAACAGCTGGGAACAATGGTTTAACGCCCTCCCAAGCACGGGAGTGTAAAACCGCCAGCTACCCGACACTGGGCAGCTTCGTGTAATTAACAAAAACCACTAAGTTATTTTGGCTTGATCCGGGAATCGAACCCGAGAGCTCATTGACAGCAGTCGCGTTTGCGAGCACTAAAAACAAAAAAATACCTGACATTTATGTGTAGATCTTTGACAGTCGTTACAAGTATTCAGTACCCCAGTTTTCGATCGTTATATCTACACTAATATTATAAAGAGGAAAACTTTGTTTGTTTGTTTGTAATGAATAGGCTCAAAAACTACTGGACCGATTTTAAAAATTCTTTCACTATTCGAAAGCTACATTATCCACGAGTAACATAGGCTAAATTTATTTCCAGAAAAATTAGGTATCCTTACTAAAACTTCAATAATGTAACCCAAGGTGTAAAAAAAAAGTCCACGCGGGCGAAACCGCGGGCGGAAGCTAGTTTAAAATAAAATTAAATAAATAAATTACGTCGTTGTTGGCGATGGTGAGGCGGTGGCCGGCGGCCAGCACGCTGCAGGCGGGCGCGGCGCCCATGGCGTCCAGCGTGGCCACGCGCTCCGAGCCCAGCCACACCACCTGCACGCTCGCGCGGGACACCACGAACAGCTTGTCCGCGCCCCTGCACCACACCGTACCATACCACTCAACAGTTGCACCAAATTTTATCATTTAAAATGTATACTTTTACGAATATCACAAAACATGATATCAATAATTAGCATACTTTTAATGATTTTTATGTAATCAAAACATAGATCTAATTTGATTCAATTTAGTTAGGTAAACATAATACCATAAATATTAAAACGAAAAACATTAAACAATAGCAAAATATTCAATTTGATCTTCCATTTTGACAGAACTTGAATGACAGTTCTTCCGTTTCACGTAA
This sequence comes from Pyrrhia umbra, assembly GCA_963891755.1. NCBI lineage: Eukaryota > Metazoa > Arthropoda > Insecta > Lepidoptera > Noctuidae > Pyrrhia > Pyrrhia umbra. The sequence goes on along the minus strand of OY982934.1, from coordinate 3,724,089 downwards.
GGTTTAAGCTCGCAGAGCATACGAATTACCCCAAATAGTTGATAGATTTGAGTGGCAGAGTTATCCCACAAGACCCGTCCACTTTTTTTTAGTCTAACTCACTGACTTAATCTCATTCCAAAAATTATCCTTCCTTCGCCCTTTTATTATTATTTATTCTATCTCCTTTATTTATTATAAACAATTATACCATTAAAAATACATGAAGGACTTACTTGAAAGCCAGTCCAGTAATAGGACTGGTACCGGAATCCGGTAAGGTCCTCATTTTACCGCTACGCTGTCGTGCGATATCGCCGCGGAACAACGATACAGAGCCGTCTAGGAAACCGACAGCCAAAAGACTCTGGAATTTAATGAATTATATTTCATTGAGTCACAATGCTAGTGTCACATCACCAACATCTACTTATTTAATAAAGCTGCAAAATCAAACATTTTTTTTTTAAATTTCAAATAGGTCACTTATGAAACATCAAGCTAGTTGCACGGTTCCAAAGAGTGGGTTTTATGGAGAAGAACTGGCAAGAAACTCCATAGACACTGTTTTCAAAAAGAAATGTTTACAAGTCTTTAATTTCTTAAGAACGAAAATATTTAAAAAAAAAACGCAAATACATTAGAAAATGTAGAGAAAATAGGGATAGACACATTGAATAAAACCCTTAATTGCAGAGGTCTTTGGTAACTATTAAAAGACAAACATTTTGTTGAAAAGTTCACAAACCTTATTATCGTGAACGGCTAGTGCCGTAGCAGGCGTAGGTCTCATGTGGGAGGGCACGGCGCGGGACACTCGCGCACATGTGGGGTTCCCGTGCCGGTCGCTACGAGACCAGTCCCATACCTTGATCAGAGGGTTAACACCTGCTTCGTCATCCTGAAATATATTTGGATTATACTAGGTTTGTGTTGTGCTATATTGCGAAGGTTCTGTTGAACTATGCACTAGTTTATAGCAGTAAAAAAAATATTGTTCATGCCAATACTACACTGCCATCATAAGAAAAAAGGACACAACAAACATTTTTTTTTCGATACATATTTGGAATCAGGAATTATGAATATGTATTTATCTCAATATCGATAAAAAATGTAGTAACGCCCTTTTTTCCTATGACTGCAGTATAGAAAATTGATAAATGTTTTTTTCCGAAAGTTGCTAAGCTACTATGTAACTTTTTTGAAAGCTAAGTTCTGGGGAAACTTCTATTTATTTCCTTGGTAAGTTAAGATTTAATCTCATATTTAAATTATTCCTTTATGTATTAAGCTTAAGGTTTGTTTGTAAAGTATATGCAGTCCAAGGGCAATTTAACATAAGCAGGTGAAACTTCCAGACACAGCCATACTTGAAATAAATTATTGTAAAGAACTAGATGTTTGGTTTCACCCACATCCCACAGGAACTACTTAATGCACCCACATAAAAAGTAACCTTTAACCATATCTAGGGTTATCTCTATCTTCATATCAAATTTCATTCAAATCGGTTCAGCCATTTTATCATGAAAAGTAACAAAAAAACTGACTCTCATTTATAATATTAAGTTAGCATGGAGAATGCTAAATTGTCATGTGTACTCACCCCAATTGTTACAAGGTAAGGATTATGAGGAAGCTGCTGTGCCAGTGACACCGTCAGCTCATAAGCCTTGAAGGAGGTAACCTCCCAGGAGCGGGAGATAAGGTGAGCCCAGCCAGTGGAGTCGCACAGCACCACATGTCCATTGCCACTAGTTGTTGCAGTGACGTTTGTATCCTGGAAGCCAAAAACTGTTTGATAACACATCCTATCTTGTGCTGGTAATTGTGAAAATAGTTTTTATGTATTCAACATCATACAAGCAGCATTATAACTGTCTACTAGTAACAACTTCTGAATGTAGGTGTCTAACTACTAAAGGTAGGCGGATTTGAGAAATCTCTGACACACAATAAGAGGAAGAATGTAGGCATTCTCCATACAGTGTTAACCATCCTGTTCTCGCCACACACCCACAACTTAGTATGATTTATATTTATATGTTTTGATAGAGTTGCCTGCTTTATTACAACATAGTTTTACTTATATTAGGATAAACTTCACTGTGGCAAGAAAACAATTTAATATTTTTTGGGCATGTACAAAGGTTTCATCACTATCATCATCAGCCTATATAATATATAGGGGGATATATAATATACGGGACAATATTATTGTCCCACTGCTGGGCACAGGCCTCTTGTCATACAGAGAAGGTAAGCATATAAAATTATAAAAAAAACTATACAATACTGATCGTAAAACACTTACTTGCAAACATTTAGCTACGTTCTCGTTGTCAACCTTCTTGTGGATGTCGAAAAACGAAAATTTTCGCCACTGAAAATCAAGTACGTTTGACGAAATGAATATTGGAGATAGAGGTTTGGGAATCACATTCATTATGACCTAGTGGTACTCTTTTATAAGTGTAATAAACGTAAATGCTGGATTTTAGTAAATATACAAACAAAAGATACAGTGAACCATTCGTTTTGTTAGATTAATAATCAATGAACTATAATTACCTCCAAAAAAGCCATTGTTATCGTATTTATATTTCACGCAATGAACATGTTATCGATATAATCAGTTAAAATTAATGACATTCAGCGTTTTCCTCATGCAATATATTTTGCAAACAGTATTTTAATATTTTTACAATATTCACTGACTGACGGAACGGCTGAAGAAATGGATCTCTCTGTTACACGGTGATTTTTTTTTAGATATTCTTCAAAGAAAGAGATAGGCATATGAATATTTAATGAGAGAGAAAGTGATGAATATAAAATGAAATAACATTCAGTATCGTGTAACAGAGTCATTGCAACAACAACCATCCTCCCTTTTTTTGTCCTGACTCATGTCAATGTCAAAAATAATGTTGTCAGTATTACATTGAAATTCTACTATAAGAATATAAATACCATTTAATGATTTATTGCTTGATTCAATAGGATTTCGTTCCTATTTTCTTGGGATACATTCAAATAAACAGAATTAATGTGTCCGTTTGTAATGTCAAAGTAACAGATTAAGATATAAATAACAGCTTTTAACCAAATGGAATATTTACACAGTACTTATACAAAAACAAACATTTTATTTTAATTATTTGTCTATCTGTCGGTTTGTTCCCCATAATCTGCGAAACGGCTTGTAGAAAATGCGGATATCGCCGCGGGACTAGGTACCGGATATAGGATAAATCTTGATAAAATCGGCGTACCTAATTTTTATTTCGAACTTGACGTCTTAATAAAAAAAACATATATCGTCGGCGTCAGTGCAGGACCTTCCAAATGCAAAAAAAAAATGTTTTACAGTAGACAAAACAAATTCATACAACTTTTTTCAAAAACATTTTTTTTTTGCATTTAGAAGGTCCTGCACTGACGCCAACGATATTAGTTTTATACCTTGCATTGAGGCACCTTGTGTTCAGGCCGAACGAGGTGATGAGATTTTGTAACAGGATGTGACAATCTAATTACTGCTAACAAAATTGAATAATACACTGAAAAAATATTGATTTAAAATATTTATTTGTGTTCATTTTTTTTTGTTCCTGGCGTTGTTTTGTATGTTGCTGGATTCAAAATACTTTCAAACATTTTAGTTTTTGGTTTATTTTCATCTTCTGTATCGATATTAACTTGCAGGTATGTATAAAAACGCCTCAGCTCAAAACTGTCCACAGTATACGATAGGGATGTTAGGCCATCTAATAAATACAGCGGTGATGGGGTTGACAGGTATTCGGATCTGGGGGTAACAAAAAATATATTCTTAAGGTCATGGCACAAATCTGTCTAGAATTAGCCGTTGGCTTTTTATATTGACGTTATGAAACATATTATTCGACATACGATTTAAGGGTCAAATTCAAATGACATGAGCTGGAGCGATGACCTTTATGAGGCCAATTGACCCTGTTTAATGACGTCATACAAAGTGTCCTAAGGAAAAATAAGCTCAAAACGGGTGTTCTATATCCCATTATCACATAGAGTTATACAAGAAAATTATTATAAATTAAAAAAAACCCCACGCAAATATGCCTTACATCATTTTGGAAAAGAGCTGATACTCGGTACACTGCTAAACCGATATTACCATAGCTAAGAACCACCGTAAGGAAAATGGCTTTCAAATGAAAAAAACCGCATCGAAATTGGACCATCTGTTGGAGAGTTACGATGCCACAGACAGATACACACACGTCATCGACGTCAAACTTATAACAGCCCTCTTTTTGCGTTGGGGATTAAAAACACAAAGTAATAAAAGGACAAGCTGTACTCACTTGTGCCATAATGCTAAACCTTTTCTAATCGTTTTGTACTTCCCCACAAGTGGAAAACTGTTTTCAACGTAATAGTTCGTTGCGTTTATTCTGAAATTGTAAGATTAACTTAGTCTATTAACTATTGTTGTTTTCATCATTAATTATGGAAAATGGAAATCTCTTCTTAGAGCCCTATTTCCCTGATAAGGGACCACAGGATCGCATCATGATCATCATTAGATCAACCTTCTTTCTCTCGTTCTTCATTTCTTTTCTCATTAGATCAATCTAGGAACTTTTAACCCTAACCCTTCGGTTTTCATTTTTTGAGGATTCCAGAATATGACTGATTCCTTACGATGTTTTTATATAGCGGTGGTGATCAACTGTCTCTATTTACAACTCTATTGGTCTAGTGGTGTGATCTCGATGTCCATCATGATATCCTGGGTTCGATAACGTGTCCGGCAAAGTTGTATTGGGTATTGGACCCGGTTTGTAACATTCTGTTGAAAATTACGTGTTATAACGGCCACGAATTCTCGAACGCGCCTCTCTAATCTCGCGGTACCAAATTCTTTTATTACGGAAGGGGAGCGTTCCGTAATAAAAGAATTTGGTACCGCGACAGGTTCCGTATCGCCCAATCCGCGTGCAGAAGATCTTTCTGGAACGCGTGAGTCCGTTAGCGGCAACAACCGCCAACCGAGGCCCCGGCGGGGCAGAACGATTCCCGCGCGATACCGCGACGCACTTGCCGCGTGAAATATTTAGTTTAACCTTTTATGTGAATATTATAACTTGTGACTGTCTTACTTTCTATCTTGTGATGTGTATATAGTTTTGTTTTATTATTATATTAGTTTATACGTACTTTCTCTGTGCCTCATTTCTATAAGTCCTTCGCCGAACCCATAAACTTTAATCCGTTAAAGTGTCCTATTTTAAATTCATCTTTGTTGAAGTGTTAAAGTGTCCTATTTTAAATTCATCTTTGTTGAAACCTTGTATGTGATGTAATAAAGAAGTTGCATTAAAAAAAGGATATGACCGTTACCTGTAGTACAAATCATAATAATCTGCATCGTTTCCCCAGTACATATTTGAAAATCCGTTAAATTTGAGAAACTGTTCCGGTGTGAAAGCTATCGCCCCTCCAAGTAAAGGCACGTACGATGCTCTGGAAAATAAGAGTAAATAGGTACCAGTCTAACTCATCATCATCTGCCTACCCTTTTCCTAACTATGTTGGGGTCGCTTCCAGTCTAACCGGATGCTGCTCCCAGACTTCCAGGCTTCCAGTCTAACCGGAAACACGATACTCCTTGGTAAGAATGGTTGTCAGACTTTCTGGCTTTTGACTAGCACTAGTGTTGCCAGATCGTTTTTCCAATTATTTAGAGGGCGTAAAGGTGTAAAAACGTGACAGACTTATGAGCTTCTTAGTTGGCTGTTTTTGACTACGAAGAACAAGTGGTATTTTGACGTCCTACTCAGAATCTTGGTTGGACTCGTTCTAAGAAGATTGGGGAAAAGTGGGTATCAGACCAACACGGGTTTCTGGCAACATCACTCGTGACTACAGGTAAAATACATTTGATGGGAATTTAGCTTTCAAGTTTATAGTAAAAATATCATCGTGATTTTACTAGACTAATGGAATATGCAGAAGAACATACTTCATAGGTCTTTCGACGGACGTAGCAAGCTGCCTCGGGTACCAACTACACCGGTACAGGTTGCGGGAGTCCATGGGCACGATGTGGGGCTCGTGTAGGATGATGCAACTGAAGCCACCCTTGCGGAACCGCGTCGCCTCCGTGAAGCCCACGTTTAGAAGCTTGCCGCGATTATATGATTGGGTCTTGTTACCTTTGTGAAATTTGATTGTTGTGATTTAGGTTAATCTGGTCTATAAGTACAGCTAAATTCACTTTCAGGTGGATATTACTCATTCAGTAGTTATGCCTGATTTACGGGCGAATAGTCTACGGTTCATAATGATAACAGAACTAATTCAACTATTCAAGCTTGATATCTGATACCTAAGTACAGTTTTTTTTAACACTAGGAATTTCTCCTGTGTCGTGGCCTCGTGGGTGCGTTTACAAAAATTAATTACACATGCACAAACACCCAGACCCGGAACAATTTTAGTTGTCCCGTGCGGGAATCGAACTGCTATAGCTTAGCCACTACGCGCCGTTAAAGATGATCTCATTTGGTGTACAATAGAGCATAATTATTACATTCTATTTTACAGATGATACAAATTCTTCAAATTATTACCATGCGTAATATTGCAATATTACGCATGGTAATAATTTGAAGAATTTGTATCATCTGTAATCTCTATTAAATTATTACCATGCTTATTGCAATAAGCATGGTAATAATTTGATGCATTTTCTGCTTCATTTTTTTAAATAAATTATCTTGGGAGTCGTGTATAAATGTATGATTTTTTTACACTATTTCTATTTTATATATTTATCACAAACTACAATACTTTGTGATCAAAATTAAAACTGAAACTCACTTTGTTCAACCACGAAGATTTGGTAGTCCAATTGTTGTTTTATCAGAAATGGATGTAATATGTTCATGAATGTTGAAATATATTTTTTACAGCCTCTGCGTTTGAAACAAAAAAGCCGTTACTTTTGAATCGACTCCATACTAATACTACCTTCCCGACATCCAACGTATGTCAAGAAAAGAACAAAAAACTTGGTAGGTACATACCTACGTAGTAGGTACAAGCTAACCCATCTAAGATAGATATTACGTAATACTGTTCCATATTGAAGGAAAAGATCTCTATATAAAACTAGCTGACTCCCGCGATTTCACCCGCGTTCTAAGTAAACTGCTTGCACGCGGATAAAGTGTAAACTACCCTATGTCCTACCCCACGTTTCAATCTATCTGTATACCAAATTTTATCTAAATCAGTCCAGCCGTTTTCCCGTTACAGCGCACAGACGAACAGACAGAGTTTTAGAAATCTGGCCTAAATCGCCTTCGACCATCTCGACACTGTCGTAGAACAAAGTCGGATGTACAAAATAGCTACTTTAAGGTTTTGATTTTCTTTGGAACGTATTGGAAATACAACTTTGTTCGTTTTAATATCTCGGAAAGTACAGATTTATAAATTTTTTTCTTGCTTATATCGATAGATTATGTTAGTTGAAGCTGATTTTGAAAAAATCACAATTTCATTGTATTATCACATCTGACTTTGTTCTACGACAGTGTCGATCTGTTACACGACTCTGATTGAGATTGTCCTAATAAAAATCATTATCATACTGCTTCTTAACGATGTACCTGTAGGTACCTGTAGGTCAACAACAACGTAGGTACCTGTAAGCTATAATAATAGCCACGCTATGAAGAGACTTGCAAGTCGTCGGACGGTATATACCGCCTGGTTGCACTTCACTGGACTTAGTTTCAAAAGAGTGCAAATTCTTCGCGATAATTGATCGATCTTCTAGTTCAGGACCTGATGAAATAAGTGTCTTTTTAACTAGGTACTGGCTGATTATAATATACTTTAGACTTTAGGAGGGCTGCAAGGGGCCATACCATAGGCAACTTATAGTTATGACACGATAATGATATTTATTCTGTTAGGAAAGAGGTACGTTTTCTATTCGACTATTTTAGCTCAGTCTTTCTTTTGCTGGAATGTACCTAAATCACTTTGTAACATTACATAAATATGGGCCATATATATTACGAAATGTTATTGCTACTAGGATCTGATCTGCAGAGTCATAAAAAATGAAGACAGTTAAGTTACACAAAGAACTCCTTTAAGAGGAATATGAAGTCCTAACCTTACATGAATATAATCTAAGGTCCTAACCAATCCAATACGATAATGCCTAGGACTAACCCGGCCAAAAAGTCTAACCTGTTGGGTACTTTTGAAAATGTTTGGGTTTTTCTAAATTAAATAAATATCGACGTTGCCTTACCAAGGCCAGGAGGCAGTTCAGGACAGTTTTCCACCTCCTTTTCAGTAGAAGTTTTAAACTTCTCAAACATCAGATAGTAAGCGGAATAGGTTGCTATGTCTCCTTCACTGTAATTGTTTTTATGCGTCACTGAGGACGCCTTGCTTTGGTTATCGCATTCTACTGCTGAGGACCAGTAGTTCGGATTCAGTGAGCGACGGATTTCCATTGCACTGTAATTATTAGTTAACTGTTCAAACTGTGGCCACAGATGTACCTGATCACTCTATTTGTTTAGTTGGTAAATTATTAGATAATACTTTTTGACCTAGGGTCATACCATAAACTTTCAAAGCAGAAATATTAATGTTTTGAATAAGGCACTATTCATTCATAGGTAGCGTTTTCTTACTTTCACATTGGCATAATGACAGCTTTAACAAGTCAAGTAAAAGCTGCCGTCTGCCAGGCGGGCTCAGTCGGATTGCAACTCAAAAATAAGCTTGCCTATGTTTTGTATGAAATATCGTTCAGTAGCGACGGATCGGGGCAGAGCGGGCCGCAACGAATTTTCTCAGCGGCCGAATCCGCCGCAAAATGACGCCAGCCTGTATAGAACCTCGTACTGACTACTGATGCTACTATTAATTTCGAAAATATCAATTAAATTGTTAAGTATGAATTCCTACGTCGATTGTTGTGATGATGATGGATGATGATCTGTTCGTTATATTTACCTTGCAGTTTTCGGATAGTTGTACTTAAACGAGTTGTGAAGAGGCGGGTTGTAGACCCGTATAAATAAATAATTCGAGACATTCAGAAGTAGTGCAGCGAACAGGAAGACGGATAGCATCCTGAGAGCAAAACTAGCCATACTTTTACTTGTATACATAAATACATTTAATTGTAAAATGGACAAAAATCCTCAAAAATATAAAATATGTATCAAAATCAAAAGAAAGCTTCTACAAAAATGACATCTGTGTCGTTGATAGAAAATTTTGAAGGTACCTACAGATAAAAGAAAATAGTTTTATGTGCATCCTGGCCAATTTCACGAGATATTTTGATTAGATTTTATGAAAAAAGTAATGCATTGTGTCACAATTGTAATGTCATTTTGGGATCATCGTGTATGTATGTTCGCGTAACATTTTTTGCAAAATTTCTATTGAAACATGCCGAAATACTATAGGTTTAGAGCGACGACGCCAACTCGGAAACCAAAACGGAGCAAGGATAAAGAAAAGGAGAGAGAGCTAGAAAAGTGAGTTGTTATTATAAACTTTAGGGTTACTCTTCCTCTAAAAGATAACTTCTTCAGATGTTCAGAGGTTTCCTTTAATGGTGTCTATAGATCACGGATCCTAAGTACTAAGAGGTAGATCTCTGGAGGCAATGAATGTGTTTTAGGACCTACCTACCCACCTATTTCGTATATTTTTAGTGGCAGCAAGCGGAATATTGGTAAACATTTATATTATTGACTTTGCAAAGTCTGTAGGTTATTGTTTAAATTATTCAGAAGATTTAATTTATTTAAAAGTCACAAGAGTATGAGAAATATATGCGTATTTTAAGCTTACCTTGAATGTTGTTTAAAGGAGTAAGTTTGAAGCGGAAAGAAGTTGGCTGGACTTGACACTAGCATGCACACCGGCGCCATCTTGGTACTTGCGGCGCACGTCATGGCGCGAGAGCCCTCCCCTGATGGGGCTACCGAGACAACTGGCCGCCGGCCTCCGAGCCTCGCTCCAGCTCAGTAACCGACCTATCTTCGTGTTTAAAATCCCAGCCGTTCGCTCCCAGGACGTCATGCGTCCATTCTAAATTTAAACAATGCTAAGTGTAAATTTTCCCGCGTTTTTTCCACGTTACACAACCGCGATTCGTGAACGCATTTTTTTCGTTATGGTCAAGTGCGAGTAGTGTGCTTCTAGTTTTTTTTTCGTGTGACAGTAAACTTCCATGTTTTGTGATGGTTAATACATTGACAAAAAGCATGATTACCTTTCATTTCGATATAGATGCGGACTTTTTATGGTATGGTTGAAGCTAGCTATAACTGTATCCTTTGGCTTTTAGGGGTGTATCTTTTACAAAATCAACTGGGAGGGACTAGGCTACACCAGGCCATTGTTATCAATAGGTATTGCTTAACAAAACAATGAAATGAATATTACCACTAAACTACCCTATTAATTAAGGTAAATGTTTATAAATATTTCGATTATAGTAGGTAAATATAACACGGGATAAAAATCAAACAACGATTATATATAAAAACAAACCATATTTTATTTAAAACAATTTTGACAAAATGAAAACTAATATATCACTTTTCTTTAAGTAACTCATGTTCTAAGCTATAGATATCTAAAGATAGGATATAATTAATACGAGCTTTGATGCCTAAGCGGAGTTTTTTTCACTAGAAAACTATTTTGCGATTAAGAAATCGTCTTATACGCGAGTTCTAATATTTTGAAGCAAATATGAATAATTTTATATTATTATCTCGTTACATTATTGTGATGTGAGTAGGCCTTGGTATTTCTCGCGCATACCTTTAGTAAAAGTAGGTATAAAAATTCTACTTCTTATCATACTTATATTAGCACAAGTTTTGACTTTTCAATTTTCTATATTGAATAACTAAACTAAAGCAGAAATATGACTGGTACAATTAAAGTAAATAATGTACTTGTAGAAAGTATAGTTTTAAGTAATACAAGGAAATGATTTTACAGATTAAAATAAGGTTTACATTAAAAATAAAAAAACATAACACTCCTTTTTGCGGGCAGTCATATAAAAACTAAAAGAGTTTCCAAAGATAAAAGAAATCATACACAAATTATAATGTTCTAAAATGAAAATATATACTTTTGTTATTAAGTAAAAGGATAACTTTGTCACTCCAACTAGTTTATTACATTTAGGCCCTTTTAAAGACGATCCATTGCCCAGCAACGCTACGACCACATTCAATTGAAAAAAAAAACAAGTAAACTGAAACATTTACAATACAATTCCGTTACGACTTAAAAAGTCACTTTATCAGAGCAATGGTTTTATCTTTTACACGTAAACAAATGTATCACATTGTATCCCTTACAACTAAAATATATAGGCAGGTAATAGATGTTAGAAAAAGTTTAAAAGGGCTTTCAATCACTGTTCGATCATTTCGATCTACCTATGTTGCATTTTTTTTTTGCAAATCAATGATGCAACAGTCAGCAATTTATTCAGCCAACATCAAGGTCTCCATAATTTCGCAGTGTGTCCTATCCCTCATATACAGACCTTCTTTATTTAAAAAAAGTTATTGAAATTATATTGTATTGTTGTTTTGGCACGTAAAATCGACATCAAAAGTAAATAATGATTTTAGGTCTATATTTTTTTTACACTGATTTAATTTACAAATTTCTTTTTTTTAAATAAAGCCAAATATCACTAACTTTTGCTGTCGATTGTACATTGGCACATTAATATTATCTACTTCTATGGACATGTTGTTGAATGGCAGTATCACTCGAAAATTAAAAACAATAAACTCAAATCTAAAAATGAAATTGAAGATTGAAATGGAGTTTTAAACATAAATAAACCTATCTATACATAGATAAGACATCTTACGTAGGTTACATTAGAGATAGGTAGTTGGAAAAACATTTAACAGCAAGAATATTATTTCTAAATATAAGTTTCTCTACCTATCTAACTACAAAAAGCTATTTACAATATTTGTTTATTAAGTACATAATATATTTATTATGGCCCGTTTACACATTATGTCTTGCTGCTTACCGGTAAGATTTTTCAAATGCAAGTTCTGTCGGTTAGTAGCCTAAGCCGGAGCGTGTAAACGGGCCATTATTTTAGTATAAAACATTTATACACCATGTGGAATATTATTTAGCACTTCAGTGCGTATACTAAGTAGTCAGTATTTAATTGATATTACATACAAAATAGTTTTGAAAACATAAAAAAAAACATCTTATCCACTTAATATGCATAGGAAATAAATCCAAAGTGAAACGTGAACTTAAAACAAATAAATGTTAGTAAGAATAAAGCATACCTACTAAAATTTTAAAGAAAATATTGATGTTTGATGCTTAGGCCGTAAATTCTTCATATAAAACCTTAATTATCTTTTTTTAAATAATTTTGTAACCGTTCTACGCGTACTAACGCATGCTGGCGATAGTAACTATACTATTATATTTATATTCAGTATTAACTGTACTTTAATAATGAACGCTCTCAGCGCTAAAATCAAATTCTAAGATTTGATTTTATGTACTATATTGTCATTCTGTACTTTATATAATAAAATGGCCGACTGTACATTTATCTACAATATCAGTTACTTTACATTTTTTGTTAACTTTACTGAAAGATGATCAAAGTTTTCTTAATTTTACATGGTATTAAAAACAATGGCGATACATCATGATAAAAATAAAAAGCAGAAAATATATTATACAAGTTTGATAATTAAAAATCTACAGGACGTCGTGTTGTTAAATAAATCAAACAATATACCTACTTACGAAATGAAAAAAAGGGAGTTTTAAAAGAACTACTCTTCAATATAAATAAGAACTGTATACTTTAGTTCAAAATACATAATTTCTCAAAGCATTTATAACTTATACACTAGATTACATAAATAAATAATTACAGACATATGAAACATTTAACAAGTAGAAAGGCCTATTTTTATAATATGCACCTATGTATACGCTGACAAATCCCTAGTGTTGCCATACATTGAAAACGGGGTCAGAGGTCAAGTCAAACTATGACTATAATAATCATGGAATGATTAGGCAATTTTGAAACAACAGTCAATACCTATTCATAATAGTTTTACATTAATAACACCATAATAATTGTCGCACAATCACAATTGACTAATGACAATCCCTTTACAAAACAGTCCATTCACTTTCTCACTCTTTCAATAACAGTACAACCAACCTTACAAAAATCCACCCAGTTGTTATTAAAAACATTTCGTATTTTTACACGGGCAACACTAGGCAGCTGTCATTTGGTAATGCGAAAGAGATCAACAACACTGGGTAACGATCGTAATATTTTGGGTAGTGTCACTGCACTGAACTTATGTTACCGATCATCGCCAAACAAGAGCTTGGCGAAATATGTCCATCAGCTACGCTCGTCTATATTAGCTAGGATGTGCGTGTACAGATGGTACTGCATCACTTGAACTATTTCGTACTCGAGGGTTGATAGTCCGTCCTTGTGGAATGTTTTGCTCGTTTGCGACAACAACTGGTACCTGGAAACACGTACATTTCATATTATTTTTTATTATGGTTTTCCTAATTACTAATTCGTAAAGGGGTCTTCGATTATGAGTGAAATGTCTGCTTTATAATTTTAACTATTTTTGTTTTTTTAAGCGCAGACACTTCAGAACATGTAAATTAAACGAAAACAAGGTGCTAACAAAGAAACCTTGTAAAATGAAATAAATGTAAGACAATATTTTGCATCTACCATGGTCCCCTATACTCTTATGTTAAAGGTATATTTCGGCTTGCCTAATAATCTGAATATTTACCTTTTGGGATTTGGCGGTGATTTCTTATGTTGGAGCATGGCGTAGCGCGCTATGGACATCTTATACCTTGCTATGTGATAATTCATTTTGTGTAATCTGAAATCACGAAAAAAAACTTTTATTTATAGCAAACGGCGGCGAAAGCGGTACAGAAATCGCCGATCTTACAAGGAACTTTATCTTAAAAACATCGACGAATTTTTTCATTTTTTTTATTATTGATTTGTTTTTTTAACTACATCCCAATCCCAATGTAGGATTTTGTCCTGATAACGCAATTACGAGTAATAATATTACAAATGGACAAACAATCAGTTCCAGAGATATTAACTTGTTTCGTGTGGGAATCGATACTAATCAGCAATCAAATATAAAAAAAAAAATAGAAAAAAAACTCCTTTTTAATGAACTTGATTATAAAACTTACCTATAATACATATCGTCGTCTTCGCCGCCCCAGCCCCAATACTTGTTGGAGAAGCCGTTGACTTTGTTAAATTGTTCCAAGGTCATGGCTGATACTCCACCAAATATGGCCTCATATGGTAACCTGGAACAGATAATGGATTTAATTAAAGCGGCGGTAATTAGAAATAGGCAGAAGTTTAAGTATAGGGTTAAGTAAAAAATGTATGATGTTCAAATAAATCAACCGTTATTATTATTTTAGTAGTTATTTTCCTTAGTTCAATGGCCGAGTACATTAGTAGGAAAGTAAATATAAGTTCCTTATTAATGCAATGGAACAGCTGATAGTAAGAGCTTCAGCGTATCTTCATTTCTCCACCACCAACAAATTTCTGTCGTCAAGAATAGCTCTCAAAGGGATCATCTTCTTCATCTGCCTAGCCTTTTTCCCAACTACATATGTTGGGGTCGGCTTCCAGTCTAAACCGGATGCAGCTGAGTACCAGTGTTTTACATGGAGCGACTGCCTATCTGACCTCCACAACCCAGTTACCGGGTAACACGATACCCCTTGGTAAGACTGCTTGTTAGACTTTCTGGCTTCTGACTACCCGTAACGACTGTCAAATAGCTCTCAAAGGGATCTTACTTGAAATTAAGCGTGTCTATGGAGGCAGACATGTGCCTCGGCTGGCGCGTGCAAGAGTACAGGTTCCTGGTGTCCAGCGGCAGCAGGTCGATGTCGTGGAAGATGAAGCACTGGAACCCGCCTGGCTCTAGCTTCTGACTCTCCACGAAGCCCACGTTCATCAGCTTTGCGCGGTTGAACTGTTTGTTGCCTGAGAACAGTCGCAATGGTACTGTATTTCAAGGGCTTGTGTGTTACGGACAGTAGTGTAATACCTAGGTCATCTATTGTAAAGTCGATTGATAGAGCTGTAAAGATTTATCTCATTATCAGTTCGATTCTTATAATTCCATGAATTTTCAATCAATAAAAGGAATCTACTAGTTATTTAAAGGTTACTTTTTAATCTGGCGAATACTCGCATCAAAATCGATGGTAAAAACATTTGAAAACAGCAGAACAGTTTTGCAGTAACACAAATCTACGAACGTACGTATCTTTCTGGTATTTTTCAATGTTACATATTACACATTGGTATGAAGACATTTTCTTATAAAGTATAAACATACCTTCTTGCTCAACGATAAATATTCCGTATTCAATTTGTTGCTTCATCAAAAATGGATGCATGTGATTAAGGAACACTGCTAAATGCTGCTGGCGATCTCTGAAAGTAAATAAATTGATATTAGTTTATTAAACCCAAGAGTTATTTTGATTGAGGACGATCCAGTCAATGTATTATACTGGGAGAGGAGTAGACGAGCGTATGAATATTGTATTATGAAAATAATGTCTTGTGTGTTGATAATAATGTGATTATTTCTTTGACCAAAGGTTGTTGACCAAACAAAGCTGGTTTAAGACAACTACCATACCACTTACTTATCTAAGGGCGAAGTTCACCGAGAGATGGTTACGTAATGGGCCCGTTAAATTAAAACGTTTTTTTTAAACCAGGAATCTAGAATTTTAATGTTACCCACTTCTAGTTCAACCCTGGTTTGGTAATCGACCGTTTCAGGAATAAAAATCTCAAATAACACGTTACCCATCGAAAGTTGGAAGTTTGAATTAATGGTAAACAGCTGTTTTAAGTTAATCGGACCGTTATCTTGTCGGTGTACTTGGGCCTAAGTGGCTAACAAAATTGATAAAACTAGTTATCGCCCAGTGCTCGGAGTTTGGCACCCTCTTCAGTACGCGTAACATGCACAAGAAAAGTGGTTCAAAGTTTATCACACGTACAAGATAAAATAATAATTGAATACCGAGTATTTACCTGTATGGCACTATAATAGCAACTTTATGTTTCGCAGTACAGTTGGGCGGTGTATACCGACCACCCCACTGCACCTCCGGGAACTTCTTCTCCACAAAATCTAATTCCAAATCGTTTTTATCAGCTGGTACAGGACCTGAGAACCATTACACACAAGTTTTAACAACGTACAAAAGCTTATATTGATAGAAATAATATGAATTATTCCATAGTTTGCCAAAACTCGATTATATACACGTTTGAAAATCGTCAAATTACTTCAAATTTATCCTTGAACAAAATCTACAGTTAATCAACATCTACTTATATGAATCGCTTTATAAAATACAACCTTTGGAATGCTAAGCTTACCTAGATCAGTTCTGCTCTCACAGAGCGGTAGGCTGACTGTGCTCGAATCATTCTTATTCAGAACTTCATTCGACCCGTTCTTTATACCATCCGTGATCTTCGTGATGAGCAAAGAAGTGGGGGTAACATCGTTTTGTGCAGACACGTTTAAGGTCACATTAGCTGACTTCGAAAATGTCATGTTAAACAGGATCGGCGCTCGAATCACGTTGTTTATCACCGTGTGGTTGGTACCAGTGAAGTTTTGGGTTTCCGTGTACTCTTCGGGGTAATTTGCGGTATTTGTTAGGGGTATCGTTTTGGGTATCGATGCTGGTGCTCTTTCGCCGTTTCTGGGAAATATAAAAAAGGTTATAGAAAATTGGGGGCTACGCTAAACAGACTGGATTTGGTGTTTGGATTACTAAAATTTCTGATATCGGGTGCTTTAAGTGAGAACAGTCGATTGAGAACAGTCGATGTTGTGTTGAATTCACATAAAACATAGGCTATAGCACGCAGGGACTTGTAACTCCTCATTACTGAAATAATTTCTAGAATCGTAGTCCAGTAGTTCTCCAGAGATTACCCATTTAAACATACAAACTTTACCTCTGGAAATTATCAGTCACAATTTTTCCCCACAAGCAACACTAATTTTAAAGTGGTTATGAGTATTTTAAGTGTTAACACCCAAGTTTATGCCATAGTAATACCTGAGTGTAGGCTGCGTGGCGTTGTACAGGGGGGTGTAGAGGTAGGTCCGGAGCGGGGACGCGTCGAGGATGGAGCCGAACAGGTACTCCACGGCCGCCAGGGCCAGCACGAGCAGCAGCAGCAGGCGTAGGGCGCGCGTCGCCCGCCCGCCGCCCGCGCTCGCGCCGCCGCCCATCAACGCATGCGATTTGCGCGCGTACACGCCGACCCCTGCGTAATGACACATCACGTTTAAATATGGATACCTACTAGTTATTCGTCACGATCTTGTCGCATGTGGTGTAAAAACTTTATGCAATTGAACATTTGTTTTAAGAGGGCAAGAAATTATATGAACGTCAGAAAAAAAAGAAAAAATAACCATATCCCAAATAAATCGGGATGAGAGCAGGAGGGTGATGATGGTAAGATAATGGCAATTTTTAATACAAGGATATGCCCATTAGGCATTCCTAAGATATTAAGCATTCCTGGTTATTATATAGAAGGATATTGGCAATGACTGATATACTTAAATATAGCAGCTACTATTACAAATGCCATATAGTTTGCAATCGCAGTCAAACTGGAAGATACTAGTTAGGGTGGCTAACCCAACGATCTACGAGCAATCTACTCAATCAAAATACAGGTTGACTTACGAATGTATATTACAAAGTAGATAACCATTTGAAGTAAGGGGTTTGGTCCAAATAAACTGAGCAAGGATATTATTTGCGCTTTATCGTTTACTTCGAGACATGTCTGAAAAGCAAAGGGCATTGAAATCGGAGGGATGAGGGATAGATTTTCTTTAAAAAGACACTGATTACTTTAAACCAAATTATATAAGAGTATTAAGTACATGATCTCTGATAATAGAATAGAATATGCTATATTGTAAACCGAAAGACATTAAAACTGATAAAATTAAAATGATGGATACCTTCAACGGTGGTCATATTCTTGTAGCGGTAGGTATACCTTCTCACACACTACAAAATGTATCGTTTGTCTAGTCGTCTTCTAAGATTATAGTCATACACATTAATTAGAACTAAATAAGTTTTCCATCATAACATTAGGAGACATAACACGAGATCCTTATCTCAATCAATTTGCTTGAAGTAAATACATAAAAAAAATCTCTGCGTAAAAGTCGTACATCCAGTTAATTTACGTGCTCACTGTACATGACAGGTGACGTCACGCCTATCGGATGACGTAACACAATTTTAGCACACGTGCGAGATTCCGGAAAAAGGTTCCTAAGGCGATTTTTTCGCAATCCGGATTTACCCTTGCAAATCTGATACGCTTAGGACCGGCCCACTAACTCGTGAAAACATCTTTCTATTTAAAGAATGATAACTGATGGGGATTATTTTTGCGAGGAATGATTAATGATATGATATACCACGTATGTTCCTGCCGGGGCTGCGAGATGTTCGAAAGAGTTACCGCGCCCCCGGAATACAAAGGGCTGAGGAAGGCACACGGATGGGTTTTAGTCAGTAAGACTCTAACATATACCTAATATGTCTACTATATTTAGAGGGGCTCGTAGATAAGTAAAAGCCGTGCAGATCGATAGATTAGTAAGTCAGGGCTCAGATGGGTGACCGTTTTCTTAACATTAACATAGCAAAACCTCTCCGTGCCTCAGAGAGCACGTAAAGCTGTCGGTCCTGCGCCTGACCTCTCCCCAGTCATGTCAGAGTGAGGGAATAGAGAGTGCACCTGTGTCTGCGACAGCGCTTGTGTACTATAATATGTCCTGCATATCTGGTTAGTTTAAATAGAAAACTGGTGTCCACCATGATAGAAAACTGGTCTGGAGTGATTATTATGGAAATTCATGCCTAGAGATATATAAGGTCAAGCTCCCTGGTTTCTCCAGCAGTAATTATATCCGATTACCCAATTTAATTAATGTTCCTATCACATAAGTAAACCCTCCGATAACATATAATCCTAAATCACTTCCCACTATCGCCGAAGGCTATAAATCAATAGTTGTATACCAGGAAAATCTTATTTTTCCGGTAAACACCGACACCTTGTTAAACAATGGAAATTTCCACAGGGATTTTACCACAATCTTTGGTTTTTACCTACCCAAAAGTATTGGGAGCAAGCTGGCATTTTCTTTTTGCGGATGAAAGCTAGAATCAACTATGGTGACCACCAGAAAAGAGTCGAGGCAATGCAGCTCAAAGAATCCCAAAGAAATATTTTAAGTACACATCAAGCAGGAGACAGATCAAAGAATTGTTGCGATTTTTTTACTTTTCGTTCTTAGTGTACAACATTTACTTAGCAGATGAGCTGAGTCTATGCTCAAGGGACCTGTTTTACCAGTATTTTACATTAGACTTAAAATAAACTGTCTCCTAGATAAACACTATTATAAATGGAAGAAAACAAACTGTACACACAACAAAATAATTAAAACGACTTGCTCAGCTCGTCTCTGGGGGAAAATTTTACATTTTTTTTGCATTTCCCAACGGCCCGTGGACGAATCCGATTTGGCAGGAGTGTAGCCAACGAAATAAAAATTCAGGAACCCTATGTAGGTGGCCGAAAACAAACTTAAAATTATGTTTCGCATTTATTCCACGTATTTATTCCATTATGTAAAAAATAAAATATATTTAAAAGGTATCAAATGTTTTTAATTTAATTATTGTATGTTGTGCTATACGGGTTACAAAATGGACACGTAAAAAACAGAAACGAAACGTGAACGTATGAGATTAAACTGCAATTTGTGTTTTTCCCAGCTTTCAAAAAACATGTTTTTCCCAGCTTTCAAAAAACAACCTGTTCTATCTCAAATTATTTGGGGTCGGCGCAACATGTACTCATGTTTATTCCATTTGCTCTTTGTACGCGTTATGTCGTCATGCAATTCTCTTTATTCTACAATTACTATTCTACCCATCTCATCCTAATCATTATTAAGGAATTAAATAACATTTAGTACTAAAAATGACTTTATTTAAAGACGAAAATGGACTATTTCATGATGACTGTCATAATCTATAATTTGACATCTTAGATACAAAGAAAAACGTCATCAAAAAATACTTTTTTTGCAGGGAAGTCTTATCAGTGCACATTTTATGTTGCTTTCTTCACCCTTTCCCCTTTAAGGGTACTTTGTGGAGTGTTGTAAAGTATAACGAAGTAAACCAACCTCAGAGAAAGTGATTTGCAAGGAAGGCGCCCGGTGGAAGTGTCCCATTATTTTCACAGCACACTGGTATGACGTAGATGCACCATTACACTCATATTATCTGTAACAAGGATAACATTATTTATTAATAGGATTCCCTGGGAGACTGAATAAAACATGTCGTAATAATGTAAAGCATTTCTTATGCCCTGACATGAGACATAATATGTCGAAACCACTTAAAATAAATTCAACATTAATCAGTAGAAATGCTCCCAGTTAAAAGCGTTTGATGCAATAGTATAGGCAATAACCAGACGATCAAGTGATCATAGCAACTAATCGGCTCATAACAATACTGCTTGCCGGAAGAAATAAGTGTAGTGTTAAGCCTTTTTCCAACGAGTTTCACTAAGAGCTCACTAAGTTCTACTACTACACAAAAAACTGATACCCAGTTCATTTCATGACAGACTCACCTATCATGCAAACTACCAGGTATTTTCTATCCTAGGTGTACTTTGGAATTAAGCTGATACATTCAAATTTATACTAACGAGACACGAATAAAGTATAGGTTTTTTAAATGACTGCCACCTCTATCTTCAAGAGGTGTTCAGAGGTGGGCAGTCGTTAATACATTTACGATTTTTTCCTTTTGTGTGTATTTAAAATTAAAAAAATAACTGTGGCTAATAAACCATTTCTTCAGTGATGTTATTGTAGTGTTTATACTGGAAATTTAAGAGGTTTCCTATTTTTATTCACATTTAATTTAATTTACAAAAAATATCTTTCAAAATTTTGATCCAAATGTCAGATATCAAATGTCAATATGATAAAGTAGACCCGTGAAATAAGGTTGAGATCTTATAAAAATTAGTAACCTGATGGTTAGATTATAGAATAAGATTTTTTCATGATTAATACTTTATTTGGTTATTCAATTCAATAATAAATATTTACTTTGGGTCCGTCTTTCGTGAGACTGTTTGTCACACCTATTTACTATCCCACTGCTGAGAAAAGGCCTCTTCACATACATAGAACGCAAGATCATCATGCTTGCTCAAGGCGGTAGAGCCTCAGTTAAAATTTTATCGGCGACCTCAAACAACCGTAGAAGAAATCAGGTTTTGGTAAGATATTGAACACTTATTTATTTAATCAAACAAATTATACCTTTGCTACAGTGCTGCTAGCGTTTTACATTGTTTAATTTAAATGTTGTTTAATTAACTATTGTATTAATCGTTTTTATAAGACTGAAAGTAGCACATTTCATTTATTTTCTGACCTACATATGTTTAGTATAAGTGTTATCGCGGCCCAAGAAGCACCCGAAATAGCCGCAAATAAAAAAAAGTTCCATGGTTGTTTTAAAAAAAATGCGTTTGTTAATCAAAATACCTATGTTTTGAAATTATTCCATTTTTTATTTTTTAGATTCAGGATTGAACAAAAGCAGGATTAACAGGACAACATCCACTTGTGTTTTTTAACGTAAATGATTATTTAGCATTTCAAAAGGGCTTATGATATTTTTAACGACACGAACAAATCTGTGGCATCAGAATGTGTAAGTTTGGTTTGATATGTACCCGTAACTTGCCCACGGCAGATATACTGTAGCCATTTTTATAATATAGGTGCACGAAGGTAGTAGGTAGGTATTAATAAAATCATCGTTTCAACATGAAACCGTCAACTTAAAAGTAAACACATCTATGGGTAATACGATCACCAAAAGATCTGAAGCTTATCCGAGCCTTTTTTCACAAGTTTGAAAATAACACAATAGAACGTTTAAAGAGGTCAAACTTAACTAGCTTTTAAAATAATCTCCATTCAAAGTTTATTGCAGATACACGGGTCCTTATTAAAAATAAAATAGCTGTATAAACAAAGAGGTAGGTACCATAATTAAGGTGGGTATTTAAAAATGCGCCATTATTCCTGATGGGAAAAAAATGGCGGTACGTGCGCCGTCGCATTAATGATGTCATTCGGCGCGTTGGGATAAGCAGACGTAGATATTCTGCTGACGTAAGCGTTGATACTGTGATATCGTACGAATTGTAATGCCAATGACATTTGGTCAATTTTAATGAACGATTTTTATCATATAAGACCAAAAGATATCAAGTTCAGTTATGCTAATTTTTAGTCTGATATAACATTTGAATATCAAAGCTTAACTTCCTGAGGAGTGTCATTTCTGAAAATGGTACAAATGAAAAAACCGGCCAAGTGCGTGTCGGGCCACGCGCAGTAGGGTTCCGTAGTAGGAGTTAGTTAGTCGACTATAGCTCTGTAACCGGTTAAGCCTACTTAGCCGTGATAGTTTTCCTTGTAATTTCATTACATGTACTACGTCTGTGATTTTTTTCACATTTCTAGGTACAGCCATTCAAAAGTTAGAGGGGGGGGGGGGTAACTCGTATCGAACAAAAAATTTCACTTAAAAGCTAGATATTTCGCAAATGGCTCGCTTAACTGAAAAATGGTCTTCACACACCCATAATATTTTTGAAAGACCTATCTAACGATACCCTACACGAAGGGGTACGCGAGAAAAAAAATATTCATCCCTACTTTACATGTTTGGGAGCTACCCTAAAAAAAATATTTTTCAAAATTTTATTTTACCACTTTCTCGGCGTGATCAATATACATATTCATACCAAATTTCAGCTTTCTAATAACAAAAACCACGGAGCTATGCCGCGGTTCCGTAGTCCGACAAGGAACCCTTATAGTTTCGCCATGTCCGTCTGTCTGTCTGTCTGTCTGTCCGCGGCATAGCTCCGAGGCATAGCTCTCCGATTTCAGGGTGCACACGTCTAATAAACAAACCAGAGAAGTCTTTAATCGTAATAAATCGTAAAATTTTTGAGCTTGCTTGAAACCTTCCACTTCAGCCAACATAGGCCAATTTTGGCTGTTGATGAACCTCCAAAATAGGCTACGACCTCGCTATCGCTATGTTAATCAAACCCTTGCGATGTATTCGTATCTCAAAAAAAAAACATATTTCAAAAGCAAAAAATCTAAACAAAACAAACAATTGATATTCGTCGGAAAATCTGAGGGCGTCCAGAAAAATTACGACATCCCTAAAGGACCAAAAACTCACACGTGAAAAGGTTTAGCGTCAATTTACGGAAAAAGGGTTATATTTTAGGTTAGAGCGGTATTTATCATTTAGAACAGAATAAAGTGTATTGTAACAAATAATTTGATAGGTAGTACTTTTCACGGCTGTTTTTGTCTGAAAGTTTTGGCGTAGGTATATTTTTCTCGAAGTTTCAACCGGAGATGTCTTGCAGTTAGTGTATTCCCTTTGACTCAGTTATTTTTAAGTCCCATTTAAAAAATGAGTGGCGGAGCATATTTTCAGGAGAAGAGAGAATCCGGGATTGTTGCACATCAGTCGCGTTTGCAACCTTGCAAGATTGTCAAGTTTAGTTTTGGATCTTTTGCTCACTATTTCAATATCTTTGACACGTTTTATTAATATTTGGATTCTAATAATAAAAGTAGTCCTGCACAAATCGGCGCTTGTGGGTCACTATTACATTTCATTAATGTAGTCCCAAAAGCCCTGCGTGTTGGCTTTGGCCCCACGTTCGCTTTCTAAAAGTCCGGGACTCTGCAGTCCCGTGCATGGTAGACTTATAAATAATATTACATATATTAAATCCGTTCGTCAGTAAAGTCCGGCCTGAAGAGGGTGGGATACTGTTTTTGGTGTTTATTTTAAAGTTTTTTTTTCAGTAATAAATATTCAAAATGTAATTTATATGTATGAACAAATGACAAAGTGTCTGTCAAATGTATATATTATAACAAGATGAACCTTTCTCACCTTTAAACCTTCCCTGAACTATGACAAACATTTTAAAACCAAAATCTACATCGCTGCATCGGCCTAGTCGTTCTCGAGTTTGAGCGAGACCAACGAACAGCAATTCAATTTTTATATAGTATAAGAAAGATTAATAGATGACAAATTAAATTAACGATGTACAATGTCAAGTAAATATTAACTTGTTAACCAGTAGTCAAGGGTTTGTGGTCACGAACCTCGTGCGCTGCGGTTAAAACACAAATAACGTATTTTAATCTTCTTTGCTTGTTCGCTCATGTGTTACAGGATTGCCCTTTGGAGTACATTTTACGGAGATAAAAGTTAAATTATGAAAATACGTTTAAATATTTCGCATTGTTGGTGGTTTTCGTTGGTATTTCTGATGAAAATCTTTTTAATTAAATGTGTGATTGTAGTTTTCATCCGTCATTGTTTACTTAAATAATTGAGGAAGTCTTTTTACCGAAAATAAACTACAACTTTTAGAACTTTTGTCTATAAGAGATAAAAGTATTTTAAGAAATATTTTCTTTTATTTGCGCCCCATAACAGTACCAAATCTTACTTTTTTATGTTCTAAGCTTTTCTTCAAGACAAAGAAAAATATCACGTAAGCTCACACTATTATTATTCAATTTCTCCACTTTCCAAAAATATGAGTATGTTAAATCAATATCAGTAATTTC
The DNA here is from genome assembly GCA_963891755.1 of Pyrrhia umbra. NCBI lineage: Eukaryota > Metazoa > Arthropoda > Insecta > Lepidoptera > Noctuidae > Pyrrhia > Pyrrhia umbra. Next base: position 3,699,112 of record OY982934.1, on the reverse strand, counting down.
GCCGACCGAAATTCCACATAAATAACCTCGTGGGGGTTAAATCTGGGAGGGAAAGGTGATAAGTCATGACGCATGGTGTGTGACGTCACCAGAGAAAAGGGTAGAAAAGGTTGCATGAAGTATTATTGATACTTATTTAATAGAAGTTGATAGAGGTCGCTAAATTGACAAAGAGGTTTATTTAGGAAGATTTATGAGTGCCGTGTTGGTTTAGTTTGTAAAATAAGGTAAGGGGTTAGATTTTTAGGTAAAACGGTTATTTACCCATTTATACATATGCGGTACGTTCGAAAGAGATATCGCGCCCCCAGAATAAAAAGGGCTGAGGAAGGAACTTGGATGGGTTTTAGTCAGTAAGAGTCTGACACTCCCTTCCGCCCCACCCACGGCGGAAGGGGTCATTTGATTTGTATATATTACGTATGTGTGCATTAGAAGTGGTACACAAAAATTAAACTTTAAATAATAAAATAACCAAATGTGTATTCATGAAATAAATTATTAAATTATGTTTTTTCAATGTCATTACGGTGAACAATTTAGTCCAAAAATTAGATAACAAAATATCTCGAAGACTTACAACTCCGGACAAAAAAATAAACAGTCTAACTTATATTCCTTAAAGTCAGCATTCTTACTTATGGCCAATAGACCAACAAGACAACCAGTTGATTCAATAAGCTAGGAAAAGCAATAAAACACAACAGATTAGTTAATCAATCCGACGCCATCTTGGTCTCGAAGCAGCTTCTACGAACTTCCACTTAGGAATTTATTTTCCAATAACACAATTATTGCCTGCGGTTATTTGACATCCTGTTAAAAAACTGTGGAGCTTGATTTTTTTTTTAAATGGAACAATGTTAAAAGGACATCTTTTATTATGAATATAAGATAATCTATAATTTTCATACCTACATATTTTTTTTTAATTTCCAGACTTTTATAGACCGAACTTCTGAATTTGCAGGTATTAAATTTAAGATTACTATCTAGTTTTTTTTGTCGGTAGATAAAGTTGTGTATGTAAATATTTCGTATCATATTGTAAAAGTACATAGTTGGGAATTTATTAAAACCATAGTTGTCAAACGGATTTATTATTAGGAAAGGAAGACAGCTTATCATTTTACTGATTCAATCCCTTCAAGCATTTTATTCGAAATCAGAATCAATTAAGATTTTATTGGAACACAAGTAAACAGTCATTATTGAGTTTGATTTTGTCAGTAGAAGAACACTTGCTACAATGTTTCGTAGTCAGCCAGTCGTGCGTTGACTTTCTACTACTATCGTAGCAATGAGAGCTACGCCGTAGCACATCGTGCTACGAACAGTGAGCATCAAACACGAGACGTTTCGTAAAGCTGTATTACACGCCTGAAAATGTATATTTTTTTCAAGATATTGTCTATATAATATGAGGTTTTCTACTTAATTTAAAAGTAAATTATTTTTCTTACTATACTTTAAAACTAGAACACAAGAAAAATATACGAGAAACTATACCATGAGTATCAAAGTATCCACAGAAAGTACCTATGTTGCATAGCCGTTCCTTTATACGTAGGCTATAAAAGAGAACAATGGCTCGAATGGCTCGGGTCTTTGCCTGAAACAGGCCGAAGCCGTTTCGTTACACTTATTTACGAGCCCTAGACGTGTCAAGTTGGTGTTTCTTATTTTACAAAGCCTTATGTTGTGGCGTTTGGTTTAGTTTTCTTTTAAGACAAGAAATACCTTAAAATGGGTTGTTTCGCCGTAATCATAATTACTTATATATTTAATGATTACATAATCGTAAGGTAATCGACATAAGGGTGCAACATTTGGTGCGGGATTTTTCGAAAGAGTTACCTCGACCCGGGCTCGCAAAGGAGGAGAGAAGAGGGTGAAGGATACGGTTGGGTTTAGTAAGTAAGAGTCTGACACTCCCTTCTGCTCCAACTACAGCGGGAAGGGGTTATTTGATGATTTTCCACATAATATTTGACGACAAATATGCGACCGTGGCTAGGATTTAGTCAAGAGGTGTAAGTTGAGAAAGTAAGAAACATCATACATATTAACTTTAAGAAGTTGCAATACTGCATATACCGCAAAATCTACAAAACATTTGAACGAAAACTTGTGTTACTATAAACTTTAATATTACTTCGCTAACAAGTTTGCATTAATTACAGAAACCACTATTATGTACTAATAGCACTATCTATAATATAAAATGCTTTGTCCTGAATGACTGACGGATCAACGCACAGACTAAACCGCTGATCTTAGAGACCTAAATCTTGAAGGGTGAGCTCTTTGTATGGCATAGGCATTTGATAAGAAAGGATTTTCCGAAATTCTGCCCCTAAGGGGGTGAAAGAGGGGGGCAAAGTTTGTATGAAACTCTGTCATTTTTAATCTGTAATCGTATAGCCAACGCGGGCGAACACGCTGGTGGAAAGCTAGTAAAACAAAAACACAGCTGCAACGTAAATTCGACCACTCACAAAATAACTTACCGTCCGTACCGTACAAAATTAGATTGATCCTATACACGTTGACTTTTCACCGTGCAGGCACCGATACTAATTAAATTAATCCCTTGAATAAATCTAATAGAACCCGTCCAGTCAGTAATGTATGCTGCGTTATCGGAAAATGTGTGAAGTTATTTCTAATTATGCATTACCGAGAAATGTGACGGCAGAACTGGATGTGAGCGAGCTTTTATTGTGAATTTATGAATTAAAATACGGAAGATTATTAAATTCATATATTGTGTAAACATCAATATTTACTAATTATATCAGCCAGTTTTTAGTTTATTGCTAGCAAGGGATATCCATGATAAAACATAAAGAGAACAGTGCAATTATCAATTCAAATTTCAAATAACTTATTTCAATTAGAAATTAAAAAGGTTAAAATTTGTCATAGTGTTATTATAATCCATTTACTCAGCTATCGAAACCGTGGAACTAATGCGACTCTTCATAAGAGCCAGTGAAGATCTCGGGAAAACGAGACTCCCCTTTTATTCTCTTAGTGTTTTAAGCTGGGAAGACTAATGGCATTTTAATCTTCCCAGTAGATATCTGTGTTAAAAGGAAAAAAAAATCTGAATCAATTCCACCGACCAAACCCATGCTGTAATGGTAGAAAGCGGAATGTAAACAAAGACTTGATAACCGCAGCAATCCTGGCTCAGAATGATTCCCGTATAATTCCGACATGAATATAAAAAGGTGGGCGTACCCGGGTTTATCCGGACAGCGGCTGAATTATATTCAATAAGACTTTATTACAGTAAATTGTAATAAAAGAGAGTCAATCGCTTTTTGCGGGAGTTAGTATTAGATATTCCAAAAAGCTCAGTTTATTTTTAGAAATTTCTGATTGTTGAGTTCAAAGAAATATGCCAATAAAATAAAACTTTTAAGTCAAGCGTTTATCTTCACTTTATACAGCGAGACGTCAATATTGAGATAACATGAGAGTATTTTATTTATCATAAAGAATAAGAACAGGGAGTCGATGCAGCAGATTAACTGGTCATCGACAAAATGTATACTCCACCAAGGATATTAACCCTGAAAAAACAAGAGCATCCAGAAAGCTAAAGAAAAATAAACAATAGAAGACCGAATCTACCTTAACAATAACTATAATTCACGTTCAAAGAATTTATGTAGGAAATGTATCGGATGTGATACCTACGTAGTACCCGTATCACACCTCGGCCTCCGCAGCTCCTCACTGATTAATGTTGTACCCCGTCAAAGGCTGCCATTCGCACTCGCCTTAACGATTCATTACTCGGCGGGTGTTGCTGAAAAATCGACTAAATGTACTGGACAGTAATCGATTAATCGGATCGCGATGTCTCGATTGTTAGGCTATGGAAGCTTAATGGCTTTTTGCTAAATGTAACTTGTATTATATTATAGTAATTACGTCTTCTGATGTGAGGGTAATACAACTCACAAAGGTTGCCATGTTATTAATATTGATTTTAATAGAAAGAAAATCTGTATTTATGAATATATTTTTTTTTTATAGAAAATAAACGAATACGGTCTAAATTAAATAACATTATATTCTATATAATAATAGGTATATTATCAATTTATACTGCATCAAAAACTTTCTAAATTTCTTTTGGTTCTTTAAAATGACGTCATGAAACTGATATGATTATATGTGCATATACAATTACTTATCTGCAAAAATACTTGATTACGACGCCCACCTTCCTCTTAGGAAGAGATAGACCGTCCTATTTTTGGCAAAGACCTGAAATATTAGAGACCGCAGCTAACGTGGGCGGTGGGCGCGCATGACAAAATAATTTACTTGCGTGGGTATTCAGAATTGCTAAATAAATTACTTCTATCTAGTCTTATTCAATGTTTAGTTAACAAAGTATAGATATATGCTGTAAAAGAATTAATGTTTACAAAATATTGTGTAGTTGTATGACCATGTATAATAAAACAAAGGCAATTATTCCCAAAAAAATCATTATCAAATCTGTTTAATGTTTTATGTATGAAATGAGTTCAGTGCCTTAATATACTTATTGTGTTTGTTATAACTGGCCGAACTAACACTGGCGTAGAAGCTAGAATAATTTATTGACGGTTTTTATAAAAGTGTGTGTACAAAAGCAATCATGCTGTTTTTGCATATTATAGTCTACCGCTCACCGTAGGGCTTCTATCTTACTTACTATAGTTTTCTATTTGTTTCCTGATCGTTACATTTATCGATCAACAAAGCTTTAATTCATATACACTTCTTCTTCCCAGCTAAAACACATAGGAAGTGGTGAAGGGCGGGCATTTTGGGGGCTGTCTTTTGTAAATTTGACGTTCAAAAAATGCTGATTTTCAGCCTAATCTGAATAAACGATTTTTGATTTTTTTTTGAATTTCTTTCTTTAAACTCCTTAATACCAAAATCCTAATACAACTTTTTCTTTCTGCCTATCACAGCTACTTATTTTTATATGTCCGTATCTCAATATATATCTGTGTACATCAATAAATAACGCCTTAAGGCAAAAACAATCTTAACCCCTGATTTTTACCCGATAACAACAACATTATACTACTGGCAACACCAGAAACAATCCTCAACCATAAAGTTAATAAAGCAAATAGCATTTCCAATTCCACCACCCATTACACTCTTCTATACACTTCAAACAGCTTACATTGTTTACGAAAAACATCAAATATCCGGTTACATCCCTATATTGGGCTATCAGACATACATGGCTATATCATAGACATAACAAAGCTTACGCAAAGCGGAGCATGAAACCACAAGCCGGGCTTCAAAACTTTATCGTGAAGTACACATAGCTCAGAAATGTTCTCACAGAAACTATGCAGATACGTGAATTTTAATTTCCTCTCTCTTCAATATTTTTTTAATCTGTGGTTCTTTGAACACTTTCGGGTTTTCAGTTGGCTAATGAAATTCCTTTCGCGTCAACAGCTCGGAATATTACATTGTTACGTTAATTTAATTTTTGGGGTACTGGTTCATCCCTTTCTGCAGGGGTATGGTGTGGTTTTCAATTAAATGGATGTAATGATGGTGGGAGATAAAAAAGCTGATGTAAAAATTGTTAAAAAGATAGATTGTAAATGACAGATCTTTTTAGGGTTTTATTACTGGAATTTATCTGTTGCTTGAAAGAGAAATTCTATTGTAAAATCTAGGTTAAAAGACGGACGGGGAAAAATCGACTAGACTTAATTATGGTTTTTCCATGTGTAATTTTTCAGTAGTCCGTAGCCCGGAGTCTAAATTAGTGCCATTTTAATTATATTACTGTAGAACTGGCGAAAATGTTGGTATCCTCCATTTAAGTATAGTTCTGCTTAACCTATTGGAAAAAGCAGGTGTGATATTATGTAATATTTATTTTCAGGAAAACGACATTGACTTTAAACAAACATTTTCTTGACTTTTCTCTATAAAACAAACCCATTTTAAATAATTACATCGACCTAGAGTCAATACACTTGTAACTTATCGTGGAAACTCGATAACTATGTGTTGACTCTGAAAATTGTATGTTTGTTTGTATTTCCGTTTAGATATTTACTTAAGCATTTCCATATTAGTTGTTTGTTTACCAACAAGCAATTTAGGTAGGATGTTTAACTTATGTGGATTATAACTATGTAAATACAATCCTATTAATATTATAGATTCGATATAGTTTGTGAGGATACAGAAACAGCGAGAAATAATCCGTCATCATCTGCCTAGCCTTTTCTCAACATGTTGGACTCTGCTTCCAGTCTTAACAGAATGCAGCTGAGTACCAGTATTTTACATGGAGCGACTGCCTATCTGACCTCCACAACCCAGTTACCGGGTAACACGATACCCTTTATTGAGACTGGTTGTTCATATTTTCAGGCTTTTGACGATCCGTAAGGACTGTCAAAGATCTACAAATGACAACTGGGACCAACAGCTTAACGTGCTTTCCTACGCACGCGGGAAGTAGAAAATACTGAATAATGTAACTATGTCTTATTAGAAACAGACAGGGTACAGACAAATCAGGATATTTTAATATACAACGCAGTCTCATGGGGGCAAGAAAGGGTATTATTGTCGCATCTTAATCAGGCTGATGCTTAGACGGTATCTATAGTTATTTAGATATCACTTTCTGTTCCATTTGTAATTTAGAATAACAAAAACACTAGTAGCTAATAAAATTCACCAAAGTTTTTTTTTGTATTCGTTATTCAGGACAACGGTTATATACAAGAATTTAAAATAAAATAGAACAGAAAAAAAATATGGCGGTACGACGCGACGTTCGCCGGATCAGCTAGTCTAGTATTCTTATTCAAACCGATGACAATGAGCAAGTAATCTATAGATATAAATACGAGTACGAAGAACTTCGTCGAGTTCTGTTTAAACATCGTATGCGGATAACAGAGGACTCAAAGAAGTTCGTTTTGAACTTAGGCTTTTGAGATAAAACTACATTGAAGCCGGACTTTCGAAGTTGAGGAACTTAAATAGTTGTCATTGATATTAAAATTCACTTTGATTGGTTTCATTTTCAAAGATCAGACTTCTTTGAATATGAGTTTCTTATATTAGCTAAGACTTGGCGAGACTTCAAGTCTAGTCAAAAAATATTTCTAAGCAAACTTGACATCACTCACGTCCTGAGAGTACCCTCCGTCTAGTCTCCAGGGGTCTATCTCCTCATGAATTTCATCCCAATCAGTTCAGCAGTTTTACCGTAATAAACTTTCGCGTAATATTAGTTAGGTTAGAGTGAAACGTTCAACCTAAAAATAATATGATCAAGCGTATTTTTTATGCCCTTAAATTATATTTTTCCGTTGACTAAATGGAAGCTTAAAATTTACATAATAAGTCCGACTACTATATTTGAATAAAGCGTACCTACATGATTAATTCGGAAGACAAAAAACCTCGAACCTAACATACTTTCTAAAGAATATTAAAACCCAAGTACGTACAACAATACATGGAAAAATTATCACACGACTAATTTTCACGTAAATTTCAGTCCGCTTAATTCAAACAAACGGAACTCTTTACCCACAATTTTACCCCTACAAATGTTTCTTTTACACAAATCTGAAACATTAAATGGCCACCCACCCCGATTGTTTACGGCCAACAATCCGTATATCTTTCGGACCGTACCTTTTTTCTTTTACCCTTATCTTTAAGATTTTATCTTTATTAAGGCTGGGTAAAATAGATGACGAATTTAGGAGTGAAATATAACGGCTGAAATTGCATTAGGAATTAAATTTAGCTTTGTAGAGGGTTTGTGTTTTGTTATACTCACACTAGCTAATATTTTTTGTATAATAATTGTAAAGCTTGCAGAATATGTATTTCGAATAACATAATATAGTTAGTTTTCTAATAAAATTAGCATACTGAGAGAAATACTTCGCTTTTTTTTTTGTATGGTATCTCCCGGTTCTACCTAGAAGGTTGTCGACTGCTTAACCGGACTTGCCTGCGAAGTGCTTTAAAAGAATTTAGGGCCTCCAGCCAGGGCAAAAATACTTCGCGCACCCAAATAAAGAGTGATAATATATGTGTAATTTATTTATTGTAATTTTATCCAAATCCATTGAGTAATTTTTGCCTCAAAGAGTAACAAACACACATACATACACCCTCACGAAATTCCGCATTTCTATTAATCGTATTAAACAAATTGGTCATCGAAAATAAACTAACGAAATTGCACATCATCCAATAACAATTCAATAAAAGTCAGATATTTTACAAAAAAAGCAACAAGAAAGTCGATTGAAGAATGATTTATAAAAGAGAGTTATATCATGAGGTTTAGTGAGGAGTAACGTTTTTATGAAGTCCCTCCGGAGACCCGCTCAGCGGCCGCGCGAAAATGAAAGGAAAGGCAAACACTGCTATCGAATATCGAAGCGGGAATAATTTTCCGGATCGTGTCATTTTAATTTGAAGATTTTCTTCCACGACTCATGAGTTTTAAGTTGCCTGTAGTCACATTGTCAAACTTAAATTGAATGACTTGGTAATGTACACATTTTCATGATGATTGAATATTTTTTTGAGTAGAGTTTGATTGACCGTTGAGCGTTATAAAAGCATTTTACTGCTTTGAATTGTTGTTGGAATAAAATATCTGATTTATTTTGTGTAGGTAATGTATACCTTTTTATAAAGCACATACTCAAATATACTATAAACAAGTACCTATATTATAGTAATTTTAGCACTCTTTTTATGATATTAACTAATCGGTCAGCATTAAAGGAAAATAAAACGTAATTTTTATTTTTTATGAATATTAAACTATTTTTCTTTGTAATGTATGTCAACCTAATTTCGTCGCGGACTGTACGTATACCAGTCTAATCCTAATGGAAGATTTTTTATCCAACGATCAAAGGCAAAGGGAACACTCAAAAGAGGTGTAACGAACCGAAAGATCTCAGTAAACTAAGAATAATATCAATCAGACCATCTCGAAGGACATGAGCAAATAAAGTGAGATTCTTGATTCAATCTAGGCATTTACGAATAAACGAACTATATAAATAATACTAGCAATCAGCCTCGGCTTCGCACGACTACAAAATAAATATTTTAGACCATATCCTGATAATTCCGAAAAAAACAAGAGCCATATCGGTCGACCACCGGGACGCTACACTAGACTGCCTTTTTGGGATGCTGTTTTTGTAAGCTGTTTGATAGTAATCCCTGACCTGGCAGTGCTGTTTGGCATACGAGTCCTGGGGTTGTACCACCACGTGTTTTTGCAATCACTATTCAAGTTTGAGAGCGTGACACAGCTACTAACGTCGTATAGCTCCGTCTCTTTTTCATAACGAAAATAATCTTGTTTTGGCACGTCATGGTAAGGCCCCTGATCTGTTTGTATGCGGGATTTTTCGAAAGAGTTACAGCGGCCCTAAAGCGCAAAGGGCAATTGAAGAAACATAGGTTTTATTCAGTAACAGTCTGACATTCCCTACCGATTCCCATCCTTAAATAAAATATTTTCCCCTCCCCCAATGATAAAATCATTACCCTCATTCGGCAGTAGGGTAAAAAAAATATTTCTACACATACATCTCTGTATGAATCTTCGGAATATTGTAGGTGTAATGAATATTCATAAAGGTAAGGTCGAATAAGTAGGTAAACTTGTATAAAAATATTCGTAAAACAAAAGTTATAAATCCGAAACTCGCACGTTTCAGCTACGTTAATTAATTTATGTTGTTTATGGTAAATTTAACACTTTACGCGGGAAATACGTATTAGGTGGTGTTGGCCCCGATTTTTTTCATTATAATTTTTATGCCCGAATATTTTAGAGCGGAGGCCAGATGAAAACGTTTTAACAAATTTTACATTTCGTATTTATTTTCCTAGCAACGACTATATTGTTATATAAATCATATTATTGTTAGTGTACTGTATCGTACCATACACATTTTGCCTATTACTATAAAAATGTCCTTTGTAATTTGTGTATTAATTAATAAAAAACATACAGGTCGTACTACAATAAAGAAAATCGACAGGGTTCAGAGATAATTTAATCCGAAACAAATAAAATGGAATATACTGTATATTAAATGTTGGATTTTATTGCTAATCCTATTCTCTTTCTGACGTAAGTAAATCATATACAGTTCTCTTAGCTTTTATGTATTTTAATATACATATATCGTATTATTTAGGCTCTCAATATCTATGTAAGTACTATTGATCCTAATAAGATTTTATTCCATTGAGTGCTTTCCTAAGTACCTAAACTGTAAAGGTTGAGATAAACATATATACCATATAGATATATCATGTTGTATATATACAACATGTTCGACCTATATGTTGATCTTGGCTTTTGTACGGGACCGATATTTTAACTGCAAAAGTAACTCAGTAAGTCTGTGTGTTACGCTTTTATGGGAAAACGTCTTAACCAATTAAGATAACATTCTGTATGGTAGAAACCTGGAGAATATAGGATACTTTTCATCATCATCTGCCTAGCCTTTTCTCAAATATGTTGGGGTCGGCTTCCAGTCTAAAACTTTTACGTTTTACATGGAGCGACTGCCTATCTGACCTCCACAACCCAGTTACTGGGTAACACCCTACCCCTTGGTAAGACTGGTTGTCTGACTTTCTTGCTTCTGACCCGTCACGGCTGTCAAAGATCTACAAATGACAACCAGGACCAACAGCTTAACGTGCTTTCCGAGGCTCGGAGGAGTCTCGCTATGGCAAAGATGTTCACCCATCCACGGACCGACCGCGCCAAGCGCAGCTTAACCTTCGATCGGTCGAACCGTGCGGCTGTTATTTAGCCACGAGCTCCTCGGATAGTTTTCATCAGAGTGGTGAGAAATATTTCTTAATGCTAGTGATAAAATCGAAATTTCCATTACCTATTCAAAATGGTCATTGAACTCGTGGCTACATTAAGCTAAAAATAGTTTTATATGTCAAAGTGTTATAAAGATACTGTAGCGGTAGACCCATAAATCATTGTTATTATTCTAGCCATCGATTTTCAGGTTAATGTTCTCCGTTATTGTCTAGAGACCACTTAATTATGCGAATAGTTATTCCACTGCTATTAGGCACCATAAAAAGTAATACGAAATGTAGATTTCGAATTTTCGCGAGTCCAATTCCTTGAAATTGGTATTGGAACATATTGAGATAACAGGAATATTATAGAATTGTATTGTACCTGGGTTCCGTAGTCCGAAATAGCTTTTACGATATTACTTTCGCTCTTTTTAAAACAGAAAGGCAGGAAATTTGATCAGCCTTTTGTATTCTTAATTCCGATTAGGAAGCAAATTCCATTTTCTAAAGAGATTAACTCGAGATTTGCGGTGTTGTGGTTAATCGAATCTCTTATCAGTTGCGATAAGAAAATCTATTGGTGCGTAGCTTTTTCACAAAGCTGGAGAAAACTTTATTCTGGACCCGTTTGTAGTCTGGGCAGGATTTGTCTACCGAATTAATTTCTTAGTCTTCTTTTTAATAGTATTTTTTATTTTATTTTCTATATCAATGTGCACGTTTCTTGTTTAATATTTTTTAAGTGCGTCCTTGTTTGCGTGAAAATAAAAGGTTTTTCTTACTTTCTTCTTTCATATGAAATTATCTGACAGATAAAAAAATACTGACAACAGTATCTTTTAGAGTGTAATGTATTGATCCACAAGCGTTTAGCTGAAATGTTTGTCTCTTTTCAGTATTTTGGAAGTTTGTTGTATTTTTGTACAAATGTATTTATATATTGTCTTTATGATAAGATACAATAGTACATGTTGGCTAGTAGTCAAATACCTACAAAAATATACCTTCACATTTCAAAACGACGAACAGACACATTATCCAGAACTTCACTAACAAACTGAATAAATCTGAAAAGTTCAGACGTAGACTTGTTACAGATGTACAATGGTTCAGATGAATAATAGTCTGACGTCAAATAAAGATATTTGTCAAGAGGGTGTGTGGGCATCAGTCTTATGTAATCTGTCCCTGGGGGTGGGTCTGACATCTTCAAGGGGGGAGGTCTGATACAGGAAAATGTACGCTTAATGATCCGTTAGAGATGTCATTGTCTTAAGAACAATGATATTGTACTGTGACAATGACTTTGCTTCAAAAATTTCCAGATGCGTAAGTAACGAGTCGTGGTGGCCTAATGGCTAACACTCCTGCCTCTCAGATACGAGTGTGCGGGTTGGATACCTGGCAAGTACCAATGTGACTTTTCTAAAGTCATATGTACTTTCTAAGTATATCTTAGACGTCACTGACTAACGATGAAGAAAAACATCGTGTGGAAACCTGGACGTAAAAAGTCTGAAATCGCCAATCCGCCTTCACCAAGCGTAGTGATCAATGCTCATGCTTTCTCTGTATGAGAAGAGGCCTGTGCCCAGTAGTGGGACAATATATAGGCTGATGATGATGATGATAATGTAGTTTTTTTATGCGTGTGTGAACAAATTCTTTAAAGATGCGGATGAAACCGCGGAATATAGCTAGTTATTAAATAAAACCTGATTCAAGCTTTTAACGTAATTAAACTCTCCCCTAATGTTTTCATTAAATTCACAAGCCAGGCTAAAATAAAAACAAAAGTATGTTAATGTTAGTTGCCTAAGGTTCTATCGCTATCTATAAAGGCCGGGCCAGACTATTGTCTGACGTCACCGGCCAGCCTAAACTAGGCGCTCCCCTATATAGCATGTTTATTCGAGTAATAGTGTTATTTAGTGGCGCTAATTTATCGGCCATGGTGTACTGAAGTGCGAAGCCAATCGAACCATGTACATTCGCTCTACTAATTAATTTCTTCTGTTGCGAAAAGATACATAGGAAAGCTTTTAATGTAATGAAAGGAACATTGTAATTGCTTGGAATTTTGGGCCATATTGTGGCTTTACTTTCTTTAGTAATGCCAAAGTGTTATCGATATAAAATCTTAATTGAAATTAAAGCGTATACGCCGTCTCCAGTGTTTTTGAGAGAAGACTAGAGTCTAGCTGCTAGACAGATGGCGATACATACTCATACTAGAATATTTACAGTTACAGTCTTTCCGAGTTTTTCTAGCTATGTTGGGATCATTTTTCTTATGAATTAACTGACTGGTTGTCAGACGAACTGACTTTTGATTACCCGTAACGACTGAAAAAGCGACATTACAACCGCGACTTTCTTCCGTCTGTCACGAGCCTCTTATTTCCACTGGACTGATCCTCAAAACATCGTAAAACCTAAATGTACAATTGTACATGTCTTTCTTATTTAAACACATAAAAAATATTTTTGGCCTTCTCCCCCCACAATAAAGCTTGTATTACCATAGCACAATAATAACCTCCATAAAACAACATGAGATGAAAATACTTGGCGATCGCCTTCATAAACATAACGATAATAAATTCTTCGCGATGGGCGTTTTATACAAGACCAGTGGCCTGGTATAAAATATGCCATACGTTCTGCTATTATCTGTAAACAACAACAATGAGACATATTTTTATAAGACAATTGTATTTTTCCACTGAAATCAAGGTAGGTGAAGCTGTATATCGCTAGAGTTAATTAATATTCTATTTGACTGGACAAAGATATAGACAGTTATTTAAGTGATCATCGTGGTATGATTGGAGTAAATTTTTTTGATAGTTGTGAATACAAATGTCGTGCACGTATTTGAATACAAATATAGCACAGATTCATGAAAAAATAACATGGTCTCAGAAAAAAAAACTGTATAAAATAAGAGAAAGATGACCTAAACAAGAGCCACTTACTTAAATCCATAAACTATTTCAAAATACAGCTGGTAATTCCAATAAATATATGTTCTACAAGTAATAGGAAATATTTCCAAGAAGTTTCCATGACACTGAAATATGAAAGCTATTGCGAAGCCTTTATACATTACATTTACTTCTGCAGTTCGAATACATATATATGTCCGAAGTTGTTTTCCTTTATACGATTTCCAGTTCAGTGGAATATTTTAAACAGGCTCTTTGAAAGCGGTTGAATGCATCTGTCGCTGGATTTTGCAGTCAAACAATTCGGAGCTACATGTTAATAAAACACGGTGAGTTGCAAAACCACAGACTGAATTTATTCTAGAAGGAAGTTGTACATGTAATTGGAATAGATGGCGTTAGCAGTCATACAAGTAGTTTGTAGATTATGTTATAATATTAACACCTCCGCTTAACAAAATCAACAAAACGAAAAATCCAAAAACATATAAGATATCAAAACTGTGAAACAGGTAAAATGCCAAGTTTTTTAGTAAAATACTTATGCTTTACAGACCCTAAGCTTTTGGTAAAAATATCTGCTGGCATTTCAGCTGTCTCCAGATAGTCAATTTTAATAAACTTATTTATTACAGCTTCTCTAACAAAGTGGTACCTTATGTCTATGTGCTTAGATCTCTGGTGAAATATAGGGTTCTTAACCAGCTTCTGCGCACTTTGACAATCATTATACAAGATAATTGGTTCTGAAGTACCTAAAATTTCAAACAATATATTTTTTAGATATATAGCTTCTTTACTAGCTTCGGATATAGAAACATATTCGGCTTCTGTTGAAGACAAAGCTACAGTTCTCTGCTTCCTACATTGAAAAGAAATAACTGTGTTTGATAATTTAAAACAAAACCCAGAAAAGGATTTTCTATCATTAATATCAGAACCCCAGTCTGCATCTGCATAACCCTCAATACTAGATTTATCTTTACAAAAAATGAGACCATAGTTTTTGGTTCCTTTTAAATATTTTAAAATTCTTTTCAAGTGCTTCCAATGAGTTCCATCATATGAGTTATTGAACTGGCTTAGGTAATTAACACTATATGCAATATCAGGTCTAGTCAAAACAGCTAAGTACATCAAACTTCCTAAGAGTTGCCTATATGGATAATTATTATCACAGCAATCATTCTGAGACTTCTTTAACTTTAAATTAATCTCCATAGGAGTTTCTACTGTCTTACAGTTTGACATGTTAAATCTTTTTAATAAACTTTCAACATACTGTTCTTGGTCAACAGTTATTACATTTTTATGCATATTGACTCTTAAACCTAAACATTTTTTTACCTGACCCAAGTCTTTAATTTTAAATTTGCAACCTAACTCACTTATTAGTTTATTGGTTGCTATTTCACAGTTTGAGAAAACAAAAAAATCGTCTACAAATAATGCTATTATAACTTTGACATTTCCTTCAAGTTTAGTAAACAAGCAAGGTTCATATTTAGATTTCTTATAATCTAAATCTATCAAATAGTCATTAACTCTCTCATACCAAGCACGGGAGGATTGCTTGAGTCCATAGATGGCACGTTTCAGTTTTAAAATTTTGTTTTCATCATTGATACCTTTAAAAGTTACAGGTTTTTGCATATACACTGTTTCATTCAGAAAACCATTTAAAAATGCCGTCGTAACATCAAGATGACGTATATCTAAACCTAGTTTTACTGCAATAGAAAACAATAATCTCAATGTCGAATATCGGAGCACTGGTGAGAAAGTTTCATGGAAATCAACACCAGCTTTCTGCGAGAAACCTTTCGCCACAAGTCTTGCCCGGTATCGCACATTATTTGCACTATCATATTTCTTTTTGAAAACCCATTTACATTTTACAATAGTAGCATCTTGAGGTCGATCAACAATTTCCCATGCATCATTTTCCTGAAAAGATTCCAATTCCTCCTCCATGCTTTTTCTCCAAGACTGACTCTCAGGTCCATTTAAAGCTTCTTCGAGCGTAATATCATCCTTTGCGTAATCTTCGGGCTCTGTAATACATAAATGGTTATAACCAAAGCGATCAGGTATTTTCCTTGTTCGCTTGGAACAAGTTTCAGTACTATTTATTAGTGAAATATCTGGTTCTGATGCTGTATCAAAAGAACTCTCACTTGAGCCACTCACCGAAGAGACTTCTGGAATATATGTATTGTCCTTATTTTCATCTTCAACTTCACTATCTGTACTATCTGTATCTTCATTTTTATTCAATTTCTGTTCCTCCGCTGAAACTTTGCTTTCAACAAGAATATCAACTGTATTACCCACTGTTTTTTCCATTATGATGATATCTCTGCTTGTCGTGATTGAATCATTCTCTGGGTCATAAACCCTATATCCTTTCACATTTTCAGCATAGCCAACTAAAACAAGTTCTTTGGCCTTCTTATCCCATTTTAGGCGTTTCTCTTTTGGAATATGCATCATAACTTTACTTCCAAAGATACGTACGTGACTTAAGTTTGGCTTCTTACCTGTCCAAACTTCATACGGAGTTCTATCATTTAGTCCGGTAACAACGGATCTATTTCTCAAGTAAACTGAGGTATTCACGGCTTCTGCCCAAAACTTCTTATGTAAACCAGCATCAAAAATTAGGCATCTTGCCTTTTCTACTATGGATCTATTCATCCTTTCACTTATACCATTCTGCTGAGGCGTGTAGGCATTCGTTTTTTGATGAATTATTCCTTGCTGTTTTAAATATCTCTCAAAGTCTTGACTGCAGAACTCACCGCCATTGTCTGTCCGTAGAATTTTAATTTTTCTGTCTTTTTGTTTTTCTACCATGGACTTAAATTCTTTAAAAAATTTAAATACCTCACTCTTTGTTTTCATAAAATAAATGAAACTCATTCTGCTGTAGTCATCAACAAACAACACATAGTATCTGGATCCTCCAATGGATAGGTTTTCCATAGGACCGCACACATCCGAGTGAATCACTTCTAATACATCCTCTGTTTTTGTGAGACTCTGCTGGAAAGCATGCCTAGCCTGCTTCCCCTCACAACAGATGGTACACTTAGATTTGTCTATGTTTGCTTTATCTGTGTATGTCACACCTTCTGCAGCTCCATTTTTTATCTTGTTTAAACTAGTACTGTTGATATGCCCCAAGCGTCTATGCCAAGTATCACTTGATGCCATAGCTGTTGCTGCAAATAACTGTTCTGATTCTTTAGTATGTAATCTGTATACACCTTCCACTAATTCTGCCATTCCAACAAGATTTCTTTGTCGATTATAGATGTAGCAAGTGCTTTCTTTAAATACAACACTGTTGCCTCTCTTAATTAACTGACTTACTGAAAGCAAGTTGGTTGTCAAGTCAGGTATACACAATACGTCGGAAACTGTGATGTCATATTCTTCACCATTCACAACTGTAATGATGCTTACATCACCAGAACACAGCACGGGAACACAGGTTTGGTTTGCAACTATGATTTCTTTGGTTTCGTGTTCATGTGATGGATTCGCGATGTATTCTTGTTTCGCTGTCATGTGTTTGCTGGCCCCGCTGTCAATATACCAATTATTGCTATTGAATTTCCCACTCAGAAAAACAGCACTAAAGGCATTGGATTGTTTCCTTTTGTTTAGATCGGGGTTGGGGCACTGGTTTTTGTAGTGACCGGTTTGTTTACATCTATAACATTTTATGACTTTGACAGCTTTTGACGTTTCACTAGATGGTCTCTGACAACTTTTGGTGTTGCCATACTTTGATTTCTGCGAACCTTTCGCAACAAAAGCATTCTCGGAACCGGAAACCATTTCAAATTCAGTACACATGTCCATCAGCTTTGTTTTTATGACGTCTGAAGTAATATCAATGCCGGAATGCTCTATAGCCATCAACATAGGACTATATTTTTCCGGCAATCCTGCCAACATCAATGCACCGATCCATTCATCCGTGATCTTGAAACCGGTACCTTGTAGTCGCTGGCCTGTTTCTATAATCTGGGTTACATACTGGGTCATGGAGTCACAATTTTCAAGCCTTATGTTGATGAGCTTACGTAACAAACCGATTTTTCTTGTGTAACCGGCGTCATCAAACATATTCTTTAATTTACTCCATAATTCGTATGTTGTTACTGCATGCTTAATGTGTACGTAAAGCGATGGATCGATAGTTAATACTAGTTTCGCCTTTGCTTTAGCATCTTCTGTTATTTGAGATGTTGTAGGCGAAGCCGGTAACCTTTCCGTTATGGCGGTCGCCATGCCTTCTAACACCAACACATTTTGCACCGAAAAACACCAATCCTCATAGTTCTCACGACCTTTCAACTTAGGTATGTTAGCGATATAGTTCGACGTCATTTTATTACAAAACCGCACAGTTCTGCTCTTTAAATCTTATTTAAAATACTGGGCCCATAACCTGTTAATAAAACACGGTGAGTTGCAAAACCACAGACTGAATTTATTCTAGAAGGAAGTTGTACATGTAATTGGAATAGATGGCGTTAGCAGTCATACAAGTAGTTTGTAGATTATGTTATAATATTAACACTACAGCCATTGAAAACCAATCTGCCAAAATCGCCCAGCTATCCTCTAACCAGTTCTAACTTTCATTCGCTGTATATCGACGATCAACGTTGATAATTAAACCTCTTTTTTCACTTCAAAGTCCCTCAAACCATTCTGGATGTGTAGATGAGGACCCTTGTCGCCTTTGAATTTTAAAACGGGGTAACACGAACCGATTTTGATTTGGAAAGCTTTTGTTACAAACGTGGAACCGAATTTTGGAATGGAAAGAGGTCAATCAAGGTAGAATGTCAGGATTTTCTGTAACCCAAGCCTGTCTGCACCGAAAATTTATCGGGGATCAGGTCACAGCAGCGTGAAGGCAACGTTTACTTATTCCGCCCCTATTACTCCCTAATTGTATGGATTAAAGAATTTACTAAGCTTTACATGCTCCGGCTTCTGTGTTTGTTAAGCAGGAATTGTATGGCTGAAGTAACGAAATTGCTATAGAACTTTTGTTAATTTTTTGCTAAATTCTGCATTTTCTTTTTTTTAAACTTTGAATGGAATATTTTTATACTTAATTTGTGAACAAAAATAATCTGCTGATTCAAATTTAATTGTATTTCAAATATTCTGCGAATACATTTATCAAAATTGAGCAGGAAATCTCCGAAATTCTCGCCGCAAGGCATTGTGGCGGATTGGATTGATATCTGTTGACTCCTGTTTTGATTTATTTCGACCCCAATCCCGAGCTACTCGACACCTGTAATCAAATCGACAACCAACGCACCGGCGTTGCTATTTCACTGATATTGGTTTTATCAAGGCCACGAATAATTGTATAGATATGGATAAATTAATTTATTTATAGCACTACGAGCATGATTATTAGCAAGAAAATGAAAATGTTTTGCCTGTTTCGAAAACAAATCGATCGCACGAAACTAAATTGAAGCCTTCGCTCATCCTCAATAAAGGAACGAAAAACTATCATCGAACAAAAACTGTTTCCAAACTTCTAACAACATACAAACGCTTTTAGTTAAATTCGGTCCTTCGCCGGAAACCTTTCGGCAACAAACATCCCTGATAAGTGAAGTACATAATAATAGAAACGGGTTTGGACGTGTAATCACAACAGGAGGGTATCCTTCGGGCGCTGTTGACGGACAATTTATATAAACTACCCACCTTCCCTGAATAAAGCGTAAAATTTATTTTCGCAGACGTCGGACCTTATCGAATTGGGGATTTAAATTATTGAAAGCTGTTTTGTGTATCCGTAAATGGAAATTGCAAGCTGGGTGACGTATGAAACGTTAAAATGATTGAAAGTCCAATGCGATAGCGAAAAATGATGTTATGCAGGACGCCGCCGTCTCTCTTTCGCAGTCGAATCTGAATAGCATTAAGGTCTCATAATACGGCTGATTTTACAAATTGGTTACAAAGAAGAGTTACAACAGCGCACTACTCATATACCCTTGGCGTTTTGCGAATCTTTATGATTATACAAAATAAGTATCTATACATAAACAGTAATCTTAACCTAAATACATAGGTAAAACATAGATTTACGTTAGTCATTAGTGGGTATTATGTTACAAAACCACGATAACTACAAAGGTAAATATATGTATATTAATTACATAGGGAAAATACTAACTAATAAATAAGCTTGTTTATATTTATCTCAAATGACAGCACGCTGTGACAAGTCATTAGGTTAATCGATCAGCTGAGGTTTGCCGAGTCAATCTGATTTGGTGTCCCGAAGGCTCAGAGTTTGTGACGCATGACAGAGTGGATGTGACCGGACGACGTCTAGGTAATTTCCCTTGACAATGGATTGAGGCTGTCCGGTGTAAATTACAGGCGGGTCAGGACCCACGTTGGGCGCCAATAAGCTTCCATAATGATAATTGGTAATATTGCCACGTCAAATTTAGCCTGTTATACTAATATACTAGAAATTATATTTTTTTGATAAATTTGAATGTATCTCCGCATTTGGTACTTCTGGCGAACTGTAGTCCCACATTGGGCGCCATTATTCAAACATGCTTCTAAATACACCACGTTCACTTGTTTCAAGTTCTAAACAACAACTAGAGAATAAAACAAAATGGTGGCCGTTCGTAACTTGTGACACACACCACATGCTCATATGACAGCCATTAAGGGGTAGAGGCGTCATGCGGTCTTTATTACAGGACCTCAAACAATCAGCCATTGACACCTTTATATAAAGCTGTGCAAAGTAATAAAAGAAAATGACATCTTCTCATTTCTGGGAAACTTCGAAGCTTTTACTCTTATTTTCTCACGATTCCGTACATATTTATTAGACGCTAATGAAAATGGACCGTGTAGGCCCCGACCATGAATACTTAAAAAGGTTGAGTAGATTTGCACGGAGGTTTTTTATGATAATAACGTAGGCCAGGCTTGCTGACGTGTGATCGATTGACAGTTTATAGGAGAACTGATTGGGTTATTCGCTGATAGAATATTGGTTCTATAAAATGCATTTTGCAGAGAGATGAAACCTTCTCTAAAAGATTGTAACAAATTTTAATGGATAACTTAGGGATAATAGTTTTGGGGCTGCGGTACGTTCGAAAGAGATACCGCGCCTCCGGAATACAAAGGGCTGAGGAAGAAAAATGGATGGGTTTTAGTCAGTAAGAGTCTGACACTCCCTTCCGCCCCACCCACGGCAGGAAGGGTCATCTGATGATGTCATTTCAGAAGGTCATCTGATCCGAAAAAAAGGGATTATAGTTTTCATTGTTTTTATTGATATATTTTCAACTATGTACTTTGTATATTTCTAAGCTGAGACACGAACAAACATATCATCGGCGTTATCGTGGTATCTGTGTTTGTATTTAAATCATATCATTATATTTCTTTAGAAGTTTCGTATCAATTATAATATTGAAATATTTTATCTAACTACCTACCTATATCAAAAAATTAATAGACCAACCCATCGTAAAGTTTATATAAAATATCTTAAAATCTAGATGTCTCGTAAAAGTGAGCTCTAATAAAAACTTAACAGTCAGTGTGCTATTAATCAGAAGGGTCTGAAGGGTAAACAACTTTATGTAAACATTTAAACACAAATTGTAGTAAGTTTCAAAATTTGACAACAACAGAAATAAAACTGAGCCATATAAAATAAACGTAGTTCGCAGAACATCGCTCGCTTCAGATTTACTGAAATAACGTTTCATGCTATACGACAGGAGTAGGAAGGCAATTATTGGATCCCAGTGATTTCAAAGAGGTTTATTTTTAGCAATTTCTTTAGTGTAAAATGTTTCTTATTTTCAGATCACCTTGTAGGAACTTATTACTATTTCTAGAGATCGTGACGACTTGTTAAAGAAACGTTTCCAATTCAGATCCTTATAGAACATTTCAATGTACAATACTTTATTTCAAGCGTTTTACTGCCTGTCTCTTATCTTCCCCATCGTGTCTAATGTATTTTTACTCGAATGAAGTTATCGCCGTCGAAAGTTTAATTGCCTAGTAGCAAAGTCCGAAGGCAAGACCAGAGATGGGACCCTAGGGAGGAGTGAAAAAAATTATGTGCAAACTTTTAAATGGCGCCGTTCCCAACACCTCCCTGAGGAATTTGTACTGATACACAAATTAGATTGTTTCTAATGTTGTCGTTTGGAAACGAATGGAAATATCTGTGTATTTGTTCGAAAACAGATTTCAAATGAATGAAAAGAATTTATTTCGAAAGGTCAATCTAAAACGAAACCCTTTTAATTTGAATTTGGAAATACAATTTTAATTTCTAGAAACATCCACCCTCACCAGAAATACAATTGTTGGTAAAATCCTTTGCTAGCATTAAATATTTTTATAAAACGGCTACAAAGCAAAATAAGCAAGAAACATGGAACTTTGGTTTAATAAAAGGAGGAGATGCAGCTGCGACCGGCTAGACGTAACGACTAGTTTGTGGCACAATTAACAGAGAGATAGGTGTTACGGGCAAACGGCCGTTGAGCTAGGAACAAACGGGCTTTGTACTGTAATAGTTTGTGCGATTGTTATATAGATATGGATAGTACCGTAATAAAGCTTTTTAGAGGTTGGATTAATTTTACTAAATAAACAAAAACAAGATGGAGATCAATAATCTATGAAGATTGATTGATTTTTGGATACAAATAATCTAAATAGAGTTACGAAATTATAAAAGTTTCTTTGAATAGTAATATCAATAACGCTATACCGATGATCGATGTTATCATACAATTACGTATTCGTCGGCACGATCTCTTTTCACGCGGACTCAAAGGAGCCCGGAGCAATATGGTGATATTGCTCGAGTTTTGGATCAGGAGTGTCAGAACCATTCTAAAGCACGTCAGCACGTATTTCAATAACTTTTTAAAATGACGTGTAACTTAAGCGTTTTTGATTAAAATATTGCACTTATGCTCCTAAAAGTACGCCAATTAAACCGCGTTTTTTTAACTTACGTGTAAATTCGTCCAATATGTGGATTGAGTTTGATAAAATGCCTCTCAGCTAAAAGAATCCTACTTTTTGTTATTTAAAGTAACTCCAAGATGCGAGTAAAAACACACAACAAAGGCTAATTCTGCATAACTCACCCGTGAACTGGTGAAAGGATTTTATTGGACCATAACAAAGTTCTTAAAACTAAAACGTGGTAAGTAGCCTAGATACTGGCAGAAAATGAAAAATGTATTGAGTGCTTTCAGACTGAAACTAAAATGGAATAGAAATGACTCTATAACTCCTTGGACTGGCCACAAAGAAGCTGTCTATATTGTAAATACTACGTAGGTATTTCGACATATTGGAATTTATAGTATCTGCAAAGCTGTAGCGGACTGAATAAAAGATTTTGGAAAAATACCGTACACCAACGTCCAGAAAGGTTGGAAGAATAAGGAACCTATAATTTTGATACGATAGGTATTTAATAATGATTTTATGTTGTGTTTCATTACGGTCGAGGGTAAAAGAACCATGAAAGTTTGTAAGAACTTTCCGAAGTTTAATGAAGGAGCTTTTAATCTACAGTAAATTTGGAATTTCTGAATTTTCGTCGACATTGTAAGGTTTTTTTTTTATCGGAAAACTGCTATGAATGCAAATTGGCCCAAATCATTTAATGATCTTAAGTTATTTTGGTAAAGCAACGGTAGCTTTTGAGTATAAATGTATTAAACATTTGACAGAAATCTGGCGCAAGAAAAATAACAGTTAGAATATTGCTAATTGAAGTAGGTTTAGGTATATTTTTGGCGAATTGGGGGTCATGATGGATCATTGAAGGTCGTCCAGAGTCTCATGGCACCTTTTACATGTTATTTTTTTAACTATCTGAATTAAAGACTTTTAATCGTCAAGTTTTTTTGTTTATGGTCGTATTGGCACCAAATAACTGAGACTACCTAAGTTGTCCTAAGACAGTTTTACGTACATAACAATATAAGTGTACTCGACACTTATTATTAAAATCCCGCGTGCACAATGAATAAAGAATGAAATTGAATTTTAATAATCTCATCAAGGCTGTCGTAAATAAAAAGCGGTTTATAACGCGCCCAATTTAATGATTAAACCGCTCGCACATGACAAAGGGTTTTAATTAAAACTAACCATGCATGCAGGTACGAGTTTATCTATGTCATGATATTGTTATAAACTGGGGAGAAATTGTGGCGCGAAATGTGACATTTGACATCCGCCATTTTGGTATTTTAGGCTCGTTGAATTTAGAAAATGGAGTTTTGTAATTGCAAATTACAGGTAATATTTTCAATATTTTAGTTAAGTTTTGTTTAGAGAATATTATTATATTTTTTTTAATTAATATTATTATAGTTAATATTCTAGAACGATCTTTATTAAAATTTATTTTATTTTGGTACTTATTTTGATTAAACTCGAGAAGAAAAATAACACTCACTTAACAGCGTATCCACCTGATTACGTGCAAGAACAGCAACAGCAACTGTACCTGTAATAAAGAAAAACCATGAATTAATATGGAAATGATGAAACAATCTGATGTAATTTATGAGCCTATAAAAGTTGTATGCGTTTTAGTATTAGCTACGACTAGCAACACCGAAGTCAAACGGAGTAAGGGTTAGCACCTTTTGGTAATTACGCAAAGTATTAAAAATAATGGGAGTTTATAAGGCTTCTAATAGCCATTATGAATAATTGGTCGTTAATGTAACCTCCCGTAGGTTTTGTACTTATTCGTTTCATTATTAGTTGGAAACGTAGATTTCAACTTTTTGAATGCCAGTATGAATTTTAAATAATGAATGTAAACAATAGCTCTATGCATTTTTTTTATTACTGGCAATTTCGAAAGGAATGAGATTTTATTTTTAAATCCTTGTTTTATTTTGACTTTAATATCTTACGTCAGTCCAAGCAATAATTTTAGAAAGTAAACTTTTATGGGAACCATTTTGAATTCAATAAGAATTTTGTAGCAACAAGAGATCGTAAACAGTAGAATGATGGGCAATATGAATAAATTGAAATAAAGACTACGTAAGCATTATACCTATTATTAGAAGAAAATCAAAAGTAGCAACACTGTGACCGGCTATATAAGGACGACGGTTGGCGGCACTCGTCCCTTTTTTTGCTCAGCGGTCATCAAGTAGTGCGGAAGCTCTGTCCGAATACCTACCTATTTGACCGGCGTGCTTCTCTACCGACAACATCTCTCATAACTTCTCGATTGTCTAATTTTACAATGTTTCTTTGAATTTTGATTCAATTGCACTTCTGATTAAATATTTGGCATTGTGTCTATTTTTTTTTATTTTAAAATTATGCGGAATCTAACACTATATATTGTACATATAAACACTATAGGTAATTTGGGAGTTAATTTCGTTTGTATTTAAAGCATATTCTCTGAAAATACTGAACATCCAAGCTTCACCATCTGATCATATAAGTTGATGTATTTTATATTTGGATGAGACCACATACGATTGTACTGGCTGCAATTCAACTGGTAAATTATATTTTTCAGGTTATTTTCGGTGACGTGAAGAAAGTTATTCCTCTATAATCAAGATGAAAACCAAGGTGAAAGCAAAAATTTTAATCCATTTCATTCATTATGTTTAATAAACTGAATTAGAACAGTCGAAACTTCTAACTTCCCATTCCGTTTAAAAAGTATTATGATCCGTAATTTTCGGGAACACTTCATAAAGGGTAAAACTTTTACCTTTGATTGCTTGTCGGAGAATATTAAACTTTGTTATTTTTAACTTAGGATTTCAAATTAAAATGGCGTCAAACAAATTTAAAGTCGTGTCTACGTAGTTATACCTTTATATCGGAGAGTAATACTCCGGTGTAAAAATCACTCTGAATCATTTCTTTACATTTTTACTACCTATTTAATAAATTGATCACATTATTATAGTAGGTAACTAGGTACTCCAGATTAAAAATAATGAATAAATCTATACTAATATTATAAGGCTGAAGAGTTTGTTTGTCTGAACGCGCTAATCTTAGGAACTACTGGTCCGATTTGAAAAAATCTTTCAGTGTTAGATAGCCAATTTATCGAGGAAGGTTATAGGCTATATATCATCACGCTAAGACCAATAGGAGCGGAGCACCCCTATTCCACGCGGATGAAGTCGTGGGCAGAAGCTAGTTTAATATAAACATAACCTCGTAAAGAAATTAGATTGTATTTTGTCTCTAAACCTTTTCTTATCATAATGGTTTACTAATAAAAATATACAATCGCTGCATCGAAATTATCTTTTGAATAATTCAATTTCAAATATGAATGTGCGATAACAACTAAAGGTAATTAGGAATGATTAATTACAGAATAATTATCTAATATTAAAATCCTACGTAAACAGAAATTAATATTCAACGCGGTGAAAAAATTAGCATAGGCCAGTGTTGCTAATTAGATTAACAATTCTGATTAATTGGGCTGGAAACCGGTGGAGGAACGTCTCTTGTGGTCGGTGGTGCTAAGATATTCATGGCCCGGTACCTCGTGCTAATCTTATAACAGTAAGTGGATTGTTTGGGGTTTTCACTAAGGATTTGAAACAGTGTAAGGTTTGTCGACAAAAGGGTTTCCTGGAAGTGTCTTTTATGCTGTGGTAAAAATAACTCAATTTTAGAAAAAAATAAGTCAGCCAGTTATAGCCCAAAAGGATTGGTAGTAAAAAAAATACAAAATATTAATCAGTCAGCTTGGGAACACTCCCAGTTGATCGGGATGAGGAGGAATTTTTTGACGCCCTGTATATGTATGTAGTGTATGTAGTAGTTTTCAATTTTTGTTTTTATAGCTATTGTAAGTTTTATTGTTAATATGTAAAATATGTTTTTGTTTAGTCAGCTAGTTGGTTTGGCAAATTATAACTGAATAGTATGACAGCAATTGATCGAAAAATATAGGATTCAGACATAATAATATATGTTAACAACGTAGAGATGCAACGTTACTTCAAAGTGTCCTAAACGTAGAAAAGGTCTTCAAGAACTAATCAGCAAACCTTGCACTTAAATTACGACACAAGTTTACGGCAAACTTCAGCTTACATCGCTGCATTTACATACAAGAAGTCTGTAAAGTACTAAATAATGCAGCAGTGGACGTTGAAGTAAGACTGCCATACAATACCATTTGGGTCTATTGTTGTATAACTCGTATTATTTAGGTTGCTATACTAGTTCGACTGAAACTTGTTCTCGCTAACGCATTGCAGGTACGACATAAACAGACCGAATGTCTGTTGTAATATTCAAACTGGAACTGCTTGTTTGCGTAGTACCTACTTTTGGCATAATAATCGGATTGTTATAATAGGTGGTGTCAAAAAATATACGAGTTTCATTATAGTATAATTATTTTCAAACTAGCTTTCCGCCAGCGGCTTCGCTTGCGATATTTTAGCCAATGGATACAAAAACTTGACAAATTATATACTACAACCTGCCTCTTGAATCACTCTATCTATTAAAAAAACTGCATCAAAATCCGTTAATAGGGACTAACAGACAGCGGGAAGCGACTTTATTTTATACTATGTAATGATCTCAGCCAACGTGCGTCACGGAATAAGTATATAAACTGTTTTCAATTGCATATCGAAAGCGAAATTTGAACGTTCTAGAACGCCCAACAATCACAAAAGAGGGTGACGATATAACATGAATAAACCCGCCCACTACATCTCACAGAGAGAACAGCTCAGTCCCAGATATGAAAATAATAAAGCTTATTGTGTTAAAAGTTCTGGTTAAAATTACGTTGTGATTAATCAAAAAAAACTTTTATTAAAACCGAAAAGGGTTAAGCTGTTTTTTTTTTTAAATCTACGTAAATAGGATATTCTGTATTTTCTTGTAATTTAAACACGGAGCGTGTGATGCGAAATTCTTTGAAAAAAAAAAGATATTTTTGAAGGTGGTGAAGGAACGAGGTCACATATGGTATCGTTATTAAAATCTACACATAATTATACTTTCAACATGCTAATGGAAATAAGTTAAATTACGAGGTTTTATTAGGATAATAATCAAATAAGTACCAAACATATTTACAAGGTTCAAAAAATAATAAACGAATTTAACTAAAATAAATAATCATTATCTACCCAGCCTTTTCAATACTCAATACTCAAATCTTTATTAGCATTCCATATGTTACATAACAGGTGGTACAATTTACTTATAGTATAGACACAATATGGACCCGATAAGGCACAGCTTAAAGAAGTTCTGAGAGAAATTTAAGAACTATCTATGTAGTCATTACAAAAATTATAATAGTTATATGTAACATTTAGCAAAATTTTAGTGTGCTTGTGTGTACGTCACGTCACGTACGTGTGTGTGTGGGTGAGTGCGCGCGTGCGGAAGTGTGTGTGTGAATTTATGTGTGTATGTGCGTGCTTTTCATACATTTTTTATTTCCTTAGCTATATATGTTTTGTTTCATTTCTTGAACGATTTGTCTTCCATGTATTCTTTTACTGTGTAATAACATTTAGTATAGAGGAATTGTTTTCCCAACTATGTTGAGGTCGGCTTCCAGTCTTAACCGGATGAAGCTGAGTACCAGTGTTTTACTATGTACTAAAATAAATAATATATATATAAGTACATAATTACTTAGAAAAGTAAAGCACCACAATATTCATCCGCATGCTGTCAATAGGAATCATGCCCAAAAAACTGGCTGCATTGCCACGTTGGATAACCGACATAGTATATAAGAATGTCGAAAGACAGAGAACAAATATAATGTGAGCCCAATCTTAGGTCAGAGGGTCATCTTGGGGTTAAAAAGTCCAAGAAACGACTGGACTTTATTTTCTTATTTATCTTCATTTGTATACTGTATTCTATTGTTATCAGCCAGTGTCATACCAGCCAGATTTTCACGTCAGCTGACATATTACCACACAAGGGAAATGTACTGTTAGTCTATTAACCTTACACTGCCACGTGCGATTCTCAAGGGAGTTCTTACACGGCATTATAACAAATTAATGTAATCACTTTGCCGACAAGCTCCCTAAATGCAGTAGCGAACTTTGTGTTAAAATATTAATTTTACTGCAGTGAGGCAGGCGAGAACGAGTGTTCTCGCCTCACTGCTAACTTGCTGTAATATGTAGGATTGCTTGATTTTAATCTTCTTGCTGTTGGCTAGGTCTCGTATGCATCCTCATCTTTTTTACTCCAGACGCAAAAAAGGGTGTTATTTGTGCTTGTAGATTACAAAAACCTTCCTAGAAAAAAATAATTAAATAACCAAAACCACATTCAATTAGGATCAATAGTTTTTGAGAAAATCGCGGACATACAAACAGACATACGTCGAATATAGAACCTCCTTTTTTTGAAGTTGGTTAAAAATGAAAATAAGTATTTATGCTCAAAAAAGAAAAAGTGCTGGCCTAAAAATAGCTGTCAAATCCTTTTGACTAACGATAAGAAGCACTCGATCTTGAAAAATATGTTTTCGCAAATGTGTCGATACTTAGTACTTTGAGGGAGCGCTGCTAAGAGGCAGGGTGGGCGTTACACACTCGATATTTCAATGGCTGCCTTTTCAATACAATATTGCTGGAAATTAGACCGAACATTTTTTTGTATAAATTTTAACAAGAAAAGGAATAAAAATACTAACAGACAGAAAAAATATATTTTCTTTAAAATTGTGAATTAGGTACAATCTGTTCAATAATGTTTTCTTTTTACAACCTTTTTTGTAAACAATAAATTGCGCAACGTATTTTAATATCAAAAGCATTATATGGGTACATTAGTACAATATTAACAAATTAGTAAAAAGTACCGCGCTTTTCTTCCCCTCAAACAACTATAGCTCAACATTCACCATTCATTCGGGAAAGGTTTAAATGCTGAAGAAAATCTATGTATCTTTTTTTTCGCGCAGACTATCAAACAAAAAGAGATAGGTACTGAAATCTTAGTATATCTCAATACGAATATAATTTAGGCATATGTATAACAAAAAATTAAAAAAAACTACGTTTAAAAAAACCGACTTCAAAAAAAAAACTAAAAAGTATTAAAAAAGTATAAAATAACTTAATAAAGATTTAACACAAACCTAATACCTTTAATATTAATAAAACACCATTATTTGTATGTGTTACCTATTGACGGGTTTAAAGTCGGTGCCAAGCCAAATGTAATAGTGTTACTCATTCAGGTATTAAAAAGTTTTCATCTGTTTCACATTAATTCACATTGTTCTTTAAGTTTATTTACGTAGGTTAATCTTTAGGAATTTCATTTTGTTTAGGACTTGGCACCGACTTCAAACCTGTCAATAGGTAACACATACAAATAATGGTGTTTTATTAATATTAAAGGTATTAGGTTTGTGTTAAATCTTTATTAAGTTATTTTATACTTTTTTAATACTTTTTAGTTTTTTTTTTGAAGTCGGTTTTTTTAAACGTAGTTTTTTTTAATTTATTTTTTACTTTTTAGTGTCTGTAATAAGTTGCTCTGTAAACTACAGTATTTTTACAGGATTTTTATAGATTACATAAGGAAGGCTATAACATTTCGTTGTTTTTATTGTCATAATTATATGTTAAATAGTTTTTTTTTAAGTAGCTATGGGTAGGCCTACGAAAGGTGCAGCTTTAAACAATATAGAACAAGAAACGGGAACGGAAAATATAAATCGACTCCGAAACAATTACGTCATCGATGTAAACAAAAATGTAAAAAATGTTCACAAAATGAAAACTACTGGGCCAAACCATGTGAAATTTTTATGGGACCAAATGGCATCTATTCCGCATCAAACTAAAAAAGAATCACGTAAATCGGATCATAAATCTCAGCGTAATCGGTGTACATACATAGAAAAAAAAAAAATACCGATCGAATTGAGAACCTCCTCCTTTTTTTGAAGTCGGTTAAAAACTCATCTGCGCCATATTTAATGGTGGTATATCTTTGTTACGGGATTAGTTTTGGCGCCAATCCAGCGCCCAGGTGTTCGTGTATGCAAGCCGCCATATTTGTATGTGGCGAGCGCGGGAATAAAGGCAGACATATCTAGAATACGTAATTATAGTCGACTAATCTTTGTTACATTTGGAATCCCATATACGTGTTAGGTGGTGTTTATTGAAGTATCCAATAAAGCACGTCTGTAAATATAATTTAATAACAGGCGTATCTGTATATAAACTTGATGTGATGTTTAAAAAAAAAAGAAAAAATGTCCACATTCAAATCTAAAACAGCATTTGCTTATAGGGCACTAATACCGTACAGACTATATAGCAAACTATGGTTATGAAATTATTTATAGTCAGACTGTCAGGCTGATTGTTTTCCCCGCACACTAAGGAAATTATGTCGTGCACAAAAGTAGCTATGAGTGGGTACCAAATTTCATTTAAATCTATTCAGTCGTTTCTGCTAGAAAGAGTAACAAACACACATACATCCTAACAAACTTTCGTATTTATAATATCTGTAGAATTTGTAGTTAGATACTGCCTTGTTACTCTAGAAGTCGTGTGATCCTGAATTCAATTCCCAGTTAGTTAGGGCAGTGTTGTAGGATATTCAATTAGAAATTAATGTAGGTATGTATGTTCAGTACATACTTCTGCTTAACCCAAGATATCAACTTTAGACAGGCCCCTTTTGCTGTCAAACGTCACTAGATGTTCGTCTATGTCAAATCGATCTTGTGTGTCGATATCGGCAATTGAGCGGCCTCTGCATGCAAGATCTTGTTTCCATTACTGTATTGAGTGATAGCTGGCCTATAGCAGCCGCTGAAACGCCCGTCACTCAGCCCTGTACAAGGGAGGTCCATCAAAGTAATTACTAATCTGTCGATGGATGGGAGTGTTCATGTGGACCGTACTTAGATAGTCGAACATTGAATTTTTTTTTTTTTTGGATCTACTGATGACGTAGTTTAGCTATTGATAACTTTGATAGTATCTTGAACTCTAGAAGCGTCAGAAGTACATATCTTCGAGATCTAGGTGTCGTTTAATATTTTTTGATGCAGATATTTATCGTAAACAAAGTTTTGTAATAAAGGAATTGAAGTCCAAATTAATTTGTCCGAACTAACACAATTTTGGCATAAAAGCACTAGTTAGTGGCTGAATACAGCGACCGATACGCATTATCAGCAAGTTTCGAATTCCGTTATATTTCGACAAAGCATTGCCCGTATTTACGGCGCTCAGCTCAATTTATGGCGCCCAACATAAGGCTCGGGATACATTGGGAAGCGATTTAGTGGCACGATACTTCGAAATCAAATAATAAGTATTCATGACTAGACTGTCATATCTTTGGTTTATGTTTAATATATTAAAATTAATATGTATTGGTGACACAGATGTAGGTTTTGTCTTCTTTATGAAGTCCCTTTTATTTCAATGGCGGGTTTGTGTAGCTATCCTCCCACTATGTATATAAATTTAAGGAGAAAAAGAAATATAAAAAAACAGGTCAGTGGCAAATCTCGTTTTTATCATTGTTCTAGTGTAAATATGAGGCAAAACTATTTGATGTATCTATAGTGGCATCGCTTTTTCGTTGCGGTATTGTTAATGCTTTGACGAATTAGGTTCGGGCCCAGAGCGATACACTGCCACGGTGCCATTCTAATAATAATATCACAGACCGCGTTGCAGTCCAATGTAGCATGAACCTAACATTTTATAATGCTAGTTAAAACGCCTCATTGGATGTTCACCATAATTACAGTGATGTTAAATAATTTAGAACGCTTCGAATAATACGGCTTGCACATTTGATTTTGAAATGGCTACATTTACCGTCAAATATTACTAATCAGACTTATGTCAATGACAGGTTAATAATACAGAAATGTCGCATTTGATCATCGTATTTAAAAACAACTTTTTGGTACATATATAGTTATAGCAACAGTTCTTTTAAAAACAGAACATTTATTCGGAGTTAGCTCAAGCTAACAAGACGAAGCTTGGTTTTACCATCGGTAAGTGATCTGTCAGGCGATCTGTGACGATGATGTATCAAATCAAAACCCTTATATGAAATCGCAAATTAATATACATATACTGAACAAAAAATATTTAAAAGCCCCATCAGTTACTCGTACTGCAGTTCAGTCAAAAGAAATCCGAAGGACGTAAAAAAGGAATCAGAAACAGAAAATCAGCAATGTTCTATCAAAGCAGTATTGATTTAGCAATGAATTATTAGTAGCTTTAAAACAGGGTCTTTTCTGGGCAGCCTGCCAGCCTCGCTAAGTAGTTCAAGTTGACTGGGACGCCTGTCTGCAGACTTGTCCCAACTCATTAATGCACCTCCTTGGAACGTTATTAAGACTGAATTTTGTTGCCAACTTAAAAAAATGACGTCAAAACTTGTAGACTTTAAAAGTTGAGACTGTTGAGAGCGACGATGTTTTAATGTTAGTGGACATTTTTGACGAAAAAATATCGGCGCCATAGCTTTACCTACACAAGACAGTAAATTAATAAATAAAAGAATTATGGTAAAATTGTCTTTGAAAAACATTATGACTGGCAATAGGTCAAACTGTGCTCTTATTGAATTATAAAGAAAATAAATCTGAAGAAATGCGTCATCAATTTACATAATATATTAAAATATTCTCAGTGACTTAGACTGCCAAGTTGCAGAACCATAAAGAATCACATTCATTCAGTGCATTCAGCCTTTGGCATAGTGCCTAAACCGTTGTCCTAATTGGCAACGGTCACGACAAACGACTATATCGCTCAATTCATACAAAATAGGACAAAAGTTATAGAAAAATCAGGTCACAGATAAACTAAGCTTTTAAAATCAGCGGAGGGCAATATAAGGAGTCGTTATAGTCAATTAGATTACAGTGCGAAAAAGGTTTTTGTCCCTTAGAGCTCCATTTCTTGACCTGAAATCTGAATTGCTATAACGTATTATAACCATAAAAGATCTTGGAGTTAGCAACAAGTAAATTGACGCTTCAAAAACTTCAAACCCAAAATATTTTCAAGTCAATTTTTAGCTTATTATTTTGCGAATTATCTGTCAATTTACTTCGCGAAGAACAATTTAAATTCTTCCTTACATTTGTAGCTGATGAGCGAGTCTCTGTTAAAGGACCACACTAATTAAAATGAACGCCATGAGAGGAAGGCAAATTCCAATTTGCCCTTTGATTCAAGTGTGTGGTTTGTATTAAGTGGAGTGCGGATCAAAAGCAGTGAATATTGATCAATTATCTGCAAAAGTTTTAGCAATAGAACATCCGAAAAACACGAAGATTGGATAATTCAAGCAAAATATTATTCCATCCCGTAGCATAACAAAACGTACCATTCACGAGGTAGGATAAACAACGTTCTAAAAAATACCGTCTGAGTGAATCAGTGCAAATATTTTCGCGCCAAAATAACCCAGATTACTATTCAATTTGACGTCAACAGGAAACCATTATAGGATAAAAGACCCTTCTATTTGAAATGCCGATATTTTATCCGTAATTTGCCAAAATTTTCTTCGACAAAATTTGTAGGCAGTCGTTATAAGCGATATCTTTATCTTACAGTTAGATTTAGATGTAAAAATTAGCAACATAAATTTCTATTGGACCATCATGGCAAAGAATGTGACTGAATTCATATCAGAAGATAAAAAATACAGTTTGGAAGGAAAAGGTGAGTTAGCACCTTTTTCAAATCTTTTTCAAGTTGTTCAAATATTTTGTTGTTTCGGCACGCCAGCATTAACGACATTATCCGTCGTGCTCTTTCTAGATGTAAAAATTAGCAACATAAATTTCTATTGGACCATCATGGCAAAGAATGTGACTGAATTCATATCAGAAGATAAAAAATACAGTTTGGAAGGAAAAGGTGAGTTAGCACCTTTTTCAAATCTTTTTCAAGTTGTTCAAATATTTTGTTGTTTCGGCACGCCAGCATTAACGACATTATCCGTCGTGCTCTTTCCACAGCCGGCATACCAGCCGTATTAGAGCCTAATGGACTGGTACGCGACGATGGGAAGAGACCAGATGGTATGACGTTGTTGCCTTGGAAGATGGGTAGGCCCTTGGTGTGGGACGCAACTTGCGTCGACACCCTGGCTCCTTCTCATCTTCCAAGCACGGTAGGCTGTGCAGGTGCGGCTGCTGCGGCTGCAGAGACTACCAAGCGGCGCAAGTATAGTAACCTTGTGGGTAACTATACTTTTGAGCCGTTTGGGGTCGAAACGCTCGGGCCATGGGGTCCGAGTTCGCGTCTCCTGTTCAAGGAAATCGCGAAAAGACTGGTCGACACTTAGCGAGACCAGAGGGCTGGCATATTTTTTGGACAGCGAATAAGCATTGCCATTCAACGTGGCAATGCTGCCAGTCTTCTGGGCACGTTTCCGGGTGACAGCGATGAGGAGGAGTACTTTGACGCCTAATCTCATTGTGGCGCATGTCTGTACAGTTTTGTTTTATTTAATTTTTTATTTGTATATATATAATTATATTAAGGCAGTAGGTATATTTAAATATTGTAAATTTGTAAATAAATGTAAATAATAGTTCTGACATCGCATTTGTTAATGTGGATGTGGTATCTTAATTGTTTTTATCAAAAAATATAATTAGAAAAATAAAAGCAATTGCAACTGCAGTTATATGAATTTTGCCATGCATAGCAAAAGTAACTATCGAGTCATATTATGAAATTGAAAATAGAAAGTAAATAATGTTACTATTGAAATAGAAAAAGATTTTTGTTGTTTTAAAAATATTTTTTTAATTTTCATAACATAAAAATATTTTAATTAAACTTTTCTGGCAAAAAATACACATGCGACTACATTATTTTCGAGTGACATTGTGTGTGTATTCCATAATACTTTTTTAATAACTGGTATTGTTGTTGCCTACCCAGAAAAGCTTTTGGGCAAATTGAATATTATGAGTGATGGCTTTGGCATGAAACATTGTAGAACAACGTCGATTTTACAAAAATAATAATATGGAATTACGAACGAATTTAATTTATTACAGTAGTGCACCAACAAAATAATCTGAAACATATACACGGTGTAATTTTATTCCCTGTTTCCCCGCATCCCGACTAAAAAACTTTCAATTTATCTCCATACCAAAATATAAACTCAGCTCTCTTGAAGAGCTCGTGGCTAAGTTACAGCCGCACGGTTCGACCGATCAAAGGTTAAGCTACGCTTGGCGCGGTCGGTCCGTGGATGGGTATGGACCATCTTTGTCATAGTGAGACTCCTCTGTGCCTCGGAAAGCACGTTAAGCTGTTGGTCCCAGCTGTCATTTGTAGATCTTTGACAGTCGTTACGGGTAGTCAGAAGCCAGAAAGTCTGACAACCAGTCTTACCAAGGGGTACCGTGTTAGCCGGTAACTGGGGTGTGCAGGTCAGGTCAAACACTGGTACTCAGCTGCATCCGGTTAAGACTGGAAGCCGACCCCAACATAGTTGGGAAAAGGCTAGGCAGATGATGATGACCAAAATATAAACTCAATCGGTACCTACAGCTGTTTTTCCGTGCAAGCGTAAAAGACTGACAGATTAACATAATGTTAGTAAGAATCAAGTTAAGCATAGTCTAAACAAATTATACATACGGAGCGATTAGAATCTTCAGTTCATAATTTCTTCGAAATGAATAGGTACTTCGGGAAACTGAGTCAAACTATAGTTGGGTACCTAATTAGTTATTGCTAGTATAAGCACTACTAATAAAATTACAGTGTTACATACCAGCTTATGTAATATCCAAAAAAAAAACATAAATAGATTAAATATATTTTCTTCTTTTGAGTTGGTCTTTTAAGGTATGATTTTTATGTAAAATTCTCGTCTCACAATACAATCCACTTTACGGTGATGGCCACAGTTCCAGAGACGACAAAACTTTTGGAATTGCTTAGCAAGTCAATAAAGACGAAGAATGATCGGTTCCGCGAATCCTAAGTTCGATCGTTGAGAGGTAGAGTGCATTAAAAAGACGTCTCAAGTTTATTTGTGTGCTGTGTTATTTCATGTTATTTTAGATACGTCTTATAGTCATTTTTGTAATGATATATATGAAATAAATTATATTGATAAGAGGAATTTTATCTTTGTTTTAATAATTGTGTATTTTTTTTTATTACCACACACAGATGCGTTATAAAATCCAAGTAGGATTTACTACTAGGACCTACTAATATTATGAATACGAAAGTTTGTAGGACGTATGTATGTTTGTTACTCTATCATACAAAAACTACTGAATAGATTTGGATGAAATTAGGTACACACATAGTTTACCACCTAGATTAACATATAGGATACTTTTTATCCAGGTATCTGGACCCAATTCTTAGTCCACACAGACGAAAACATAAAAGCAAACTGAAGTTGGTTAAAAAGTCTAAATCCGTTTTAATATTACGCAATTACGTTTGACGATTACCGAAATCCAATACTTTTTCGACTGTTTCACTGTACTTACAGCCTTACAGTCAACAAAAAGCCACAATATCTACAAATAAAAACAAAATGTACCACATTCACTGCTAGATTTCGTGTTCCTATAAAAACCAAATGATCAGCAGGTAACACACGTGTACGACAAAGCTACAAGTCGTAAATTAACCTCGTAAAGCAAACGAGGATATAAAACTCCGTCAATGATCTCATTTCTGTCGTCTCTGACTTGACAAACATAATTAGGTTTGAAAAATGTGAGCTGAACGAACGAAAACTTGAATGTTCGAGTTATTTTTCTCAGATTTCCGCGAATTTTGGCGAGTTGATAAGGAAGGACCTACTGAAATCCTGCGCTTTATTTCGGTTAGTTAATTTCCAAAGAGGTCTTCAATTAATACTTGTAAAAAGTTGTAAAAAAGAAAAGAAAAAAAAAAGTGAATAAGCTTTCATTTAGGGTTTATAAGAACAAAATAATTATTAGCTAAAGTTAGATTGGAATATATCTATAAGAAACTAATATTATATGTATTATAGGTTTGAGGATTTAGCGCACATACGCCTGTATCTGGGTTACATTACAGGTGAACATATAACATATTTTAAAATAAAATTTCATTTTTTGTGTCAAATAATGTCCGTAACAAAAATTAACGACCTCCAAATCTCTATTTAAATCCTTCGAGACAAAAGCAAGCTATAAAACCATTTTTAATACTTTAGATTGATGTGATTACCTGTCAACATGGCCGCCACAAAATGGCGGCTCGTTGATATTGAAAACAATAGATCTATTCACCTGGCTTGAATCCTACGCTTTCCAGTCCAGTTGAAACAAAAACGTTTCTGCTTTATAACATTTATCGATGTTAATTAACGTTCGCTGAATCGAGATGTTTTATATAAAGAATTAATTGTGTTTTATTAATAAATTGGGTATTACTATTGTTCTGCTGCGCAAGCAGTGACTTCCTGATTGCTTTGGCAGTAATGTAACAATGCCAGCTTTTATTGTTTTGTTTATTATTTGTTGAGGCATTTCGGAGGGATAAAGGGATGAAGGGTGAATAGAAATAGGTTATCATTTAGTGGTGATTGAGTGGTAGGGTAGTAATTCATAAATATTAGGGTTAATTTTGGATACTGGGTTTTATCACATTGTTTTTCTATTCATAGAAACAGCTTCGCTGCAATATTTATAGAAAAAAAATATGATTCAAAGGTGTAGTACCTATACGTACTATTAAATAAACAAGAAAGCAAATATACTCGTATTTTTCTTCACGGGAAAAAGTGCAGTTTTTTGCGGAAAAGAAAAATACCGATTTTGAGAAAAAAGTGCTAGTAAGCAGTTAATATGAGTGTAGGCATAGGTTTGTCTATGTACTAGGAAAGTCATTAGTGAGGTGATTTAATTCACCTTAGCTTGTTCTATAATTACGCAAGCTATATTTACCTAATTTTAATCTTTACTAATTGTTTAAGTTCGAAAAATATTCTTCTAATATAGTTGATTTCGCTGTACACCATCAGCTTAATAACTTATATTTTATGTAATAAAATTAATTGTAATAAATGTTTATTTTATTATATAACTTCCTAGTAAGTACTGACCTATATCATTCATAAGCATGGAATTGGACATACTATATGTACCTACTAACAATGGACTAAATTGTACATTAACGACCATGTACGCTGCACATAGATAATACACATACAACATAAACGCATCATATTTTACGTTGACAAATGACCCGCAATGATCATTAACAAGCTTGGTTGGCTGTTAATTTCCGCACATGTACATTTAATTAAATTAATATATGTAACAGAACTGATTTGATTCGTGTGATAAACATGTAAAGAAAAGATTATTACGTTTCTTTAATTTGAATTTACCCGCGCTCGTTCAAGCGCGAATGATTAGCGGAATGACCGTTTAGATAGATTGAATGAAGGTATGCATGAATGATGGTTTGAATGACAGTAATGACACTAATGACAGTTTTGTTTTAAGCACGTCAGTGTGATTTGAAGGTTATCTTGAAAACTTTATTGTTAAATAAAATACCTGAAGGATAATTATAAAGGAGACTACTATATTCGTGAAATGAATAGCTTTGAATGTTGTTTCTTTAATCACTTACAGGTAAGGTAATATTTTGTAAAGCAGTGGTATTTATAAGTACTTACTTTATAACCCAATCTTTTGTAAAACCAATAAAACTTTAATTACTTACAGAAACGCAATTAAGTTATTTACGGACCCCAAATTTCGAATAAGATATCTTATAAAACAACATTCTGTGCAAAGGACATTTTACAGAAATGGATAAACTAAAATTTGAGTTTACAATTAAAACTTTCGAGGACAAGAAAACAAATGTACTGGCCGTAACCTCAATAACCACAAAAGAAGGCAAAATTTTCCTTGTACCAGAAGAACTGCAGGCAATCAAACACCATGAGACATTAATGGAAACTGAGACCTATAAAACATTAAGAAAGACATTGCAGAGGAGGCACGAAAAAAGGTGTTTATGGATAACTTTATCAGATGAATTAAAAAAAACGTATATGGATGACGATGACAATATACAATTCAAGAATTATTTCCTGGAAGAAGTGATAAATACAACTGGAATTACACAACCTACAATTAATGAGGGTATATCAGAAGAATCACTGTCAAGAATCCTAGAAAAAATTACAAATATGAATCCACAATTACCAAAACAGACAAATTTAAAAAAAATCTCAGACAAATTTGTAATCGAAAAATTCACCGGAGAAAACTCAAATGTAACTCAATGGATGGCTACTTTTGAAAAAGAATGTGATCGGTTCGAAATAGTTGAGGATGAAAAGAAAATCGAGATTTTTAGACTGTTTTTAGATAAATCGTGTTTGAATTGGTACAGTTCTATGCTAATAAGACTTACACTCACTTCGGAATGGAAACAATGGAAGGAAGATTTTTGTGATACTTATGAAAATAAAGGTTGGACACCAATAAGGTATGCAATAGATTTTAAATACAAAACAGGATCACTATTAGACTATGCAGTAAGAAAAGAGAGAATATTGTTAGAAATAGACAGCACAATAAACAAAAGTACTCTGATTGATCTGATTGCAGTAGGTCTACCTAGTTTTATTACAGACAGGATTGATAGAAAGAAAATAAAAGAGACTAAAGATCTTTTTAATGAAGTAAAAAGCTTAGAACATTTAGTTAACAGAAAAGGTTTTGATAAAAAGAAAATTACCAATTCCTTAGTAAAAACAAAAGAAGTTAAAGAACCATGTAAGATTTGTAAAAAACTAAATAAAGGAAATAGATATCACCCAGAGGACTCATGCTGGTTTAAAACAAATGAAAGCATTAAAGAAAAACAAAATGTTATCAATTTTGTTAACAATTCTGAAGTGGAAACTGAATTAAAGAATATGAATCAAAAAAACTAGTTGTGCCACTATTAATCAAAGTCAAATTAACATTAAATAACACATTGGATGCATTCGGAATATATGATTCCGGTTCAAATATCTCATTAATTAATTCAAAATTGCTGAAGTTAAAAGATGAAGAAATAAATAATGCACAGGCTGTGAAGTTAACTACGATTAATGGTGTGAAAGAAACAAATGGAATAGTAAAATTGAAAATAAAAATGTTTGCCATTGAAGAAGAAGTGAATGTGTTTGTAATTAACAAGAACAATTTTAACTACGACTTTTTAATTGGATTGGATATGATAAAAAAATTTAAATTGATCCAAAATGAAAATCTAGAAATTACACAAAAAACACAAGAAATCAGTATAAATTCAGAAATGGAAACAGAAAAAAAAGAAACAAAAATGTATGATAAGTTCACAGTGAACTTTAACGAACATGTAGATGAAACTGAAGTTAAAATCTCAATAAACCAGCTGGAATATAAACAAGAAGCAGAAATAAATAAATTAATTGAACAATACAAATCAATCTTCGCAAAAGACAAGTACGATATTGGTACTGTCAGGGATTATGAAGCCAGAATTGATTTAATGATCGATAAATATTGCAGTAAAAGACCTTATAGATGCAGTATTGAGGATAAGAAAGAAATAGAGAGTCAAGTGTCAAAGTTATTGGAGAAAAATCTCATTGAGGAATCATACAGTCCATTTGCTGCTCCGGTAACGTTGGCATACAAAAAAGAAGACAATAGAAAATCAAGACTTTGTATAGACTTTCGTGATCTGAATATACTTGTTATTCCACAATCACAACCTTTTCCGCTCATTGAAGATCTGGTGATAAAAACAAGAAATTGCAAATATTTTTCTATACTGGATTTAAATTCTGCATTCTGGTCGATACCATTACGAATCGAAGACAGAAGAAAAACAGCTTTTGTAACACAAGACAGCCATTTTCAATGTACCTGTTTACCTTTTGGACTAAAAACATCTCCAGCAATATTTCAAAGAATATTGAGTAATATTATGAGAAAACACGGACTTACGGAATTCGCAGTAAATTACATAGATGATATATTGCTTTTTTCAAAATCTTTTCCCGAACACATAAGCCATTTAACGAAATTATTAGAAGCAATAAAGAAGGAAGGCTTTAGACTGAAATTTTCTAAATGCACATTCGCATCAGATTCGGTGAAATATTTAGGGCACATTATTCATAACAATTCAGTACGCCCAATAAAAGATAACTTAATATCAATTAAAAATTTCCCAGTGCCACAAAATCAAAAAAATGTGAGACAGTTCTTAGGAAAAATAAATTTTTACAACGAATATGTACCAAATATTGCAATTACATTGGATCCACTACACAACTTACTAAGGAAGAATCAAAAATTCATTTGGACAGAAGAATGTCAAAAATCCTTTGAGAAAATGAAACAACTACTATGTTCTCAACCTATATTAGAAATATTTGACCCAGACTTACCTATACTAATTTACACAGATGCAAGTATACAAGGCGTAGGAGCAGTACTAAAACAGAGACAACAAAA
Source organism: Pyrrhia umbra (assembly GCA_963891755.1). Taxonomy (NCBI): domain Eukaryota; kingdom Metazoa; phylum Arthropoda; class Insecta; order Lepidoptera; family Noctuidae; genus Pyrrhia; species Pyrrhia umbra. The sequence goes on along the minus strand of OY982934.1, from coordinate 3,656,608 downwards.
CACAAAAGAAAAACCAGTTGCATATTTTTCCAAGAAACTAAATGAAGTACAGAAAAGAAAAAAAGCCATTTATTTAGAATGCCTAGCAATAAAAGAAGCAGTTAAATATTGGCAACACTGGCTCATAGGTAAACGATTTACAGTATTTTCTGATCATAAACCATTAGAAAAAATGAACATTAAATCGAGAACAGACGAAGAACTTGGAGACTTAACTTATTACCTTTCTCAATATGACTTTGAAATAAAATATTCACCAGGAAAAAATAATCTTGAAGCTGACTGTCTTAGCAGAAATCCTGTATTAGAAGCACATGAAAATGAAGAAGAACAGTTGAAAGTGGTCAATTGGATAAAACTGGAGGATATCATTGATGATCAAAAGAAAAATGAGGATGTACAAAAGGAAAAAAATAAATTAATAGCAAAACACTCCATATACTACAAGAAAATAAAAAATAAAGAAAAAATTGTTTTATCAGAAGACTTTAGTCTGACTTTCATAAAAAAAATACATAAAGAATACTGTCACATTGGAATTACACAAATGCAAAATAAAATTACACCATATTATACAGCTAAAAATTTAAGACACAATATAAAGAAAATATGTAAACAATGTGAAATTTGTATTAAGAACAAATCAAGAGGTCAGGATAAATTTGGACTAATGTCTCATCTAGGACCAGCGACACGGCCTTTTGAAATAATGTCCATTGACACAATTGGTGGATTCGGGGGCTCAAGGTCGACAAAGAAGTACATGCACCTCTTAGTGGATCATTTTACTAGATATGCATATATTGTCAATTCAAAAACACAGAATTCAAATGACTTTATAAAACTTGTCAAAAATGTCACAGAAGATAATAGTATTGGTATGATCTTATCAGATTAGTACCCAGGAATAAACTCAAAAGGTTTTAAAGAATTCCTAGAGGAAAAAAATATTCCGATTGTTTTCACAGCGGTGAATGCACCTTTTTCAAATGGAATCAATGAAAGACTTAACCAAACCTTGGTCAATAAAATAAGGTGCAAAGTAAACGAAGAAAATAAAAAAATAGCATGGACGACGATAGCACAAAGATGCGTGCAAAAGTACAATGAAACTGAGCACACTATTACAGGCTTTGCACCTACGTACTTGTTACAAGGAAAAAATATTACATTTACACCAAATGAATTAAAAGAAGAAAGAACTCAAAACGAATTATTGAGAGATAGAAATATAGCACTGAAAAACAGTATAAAATCACACAACTACAATAAAGAATTATATGATAGAAATAGAAGATATTATGAGTTCAAAGTAGGAGATATGGTATTTGCAGAAAATGGCAATAAATTAAACCGAAGAAAACTGGATGAGTTGAAGATAGGACCTTATGAAATAATAGAGAAACTGTCAAACTCAATATACAGAATAAATACAGGACATAAAAAATCCGAATCAAATCTCTTCCACATCACCAAACTAGTCCCAGCTCCTGCATTTGAAGACGACAGTTTAGAGGACATCTGATGTTGGGATACAATTTTCTCCCCAAAGGGGGGGGATGTAAAGAAAAGATTATTACGTTTCTTTAATTTGAATTTACCCGCGCTCGTTCAAGCGCGAATGATTAGCGGAATGACCGTTTAGATAGATTGAATGAAGGTATGCATGAATGATGGTTTGAATGACAGTAATGACACTAATGACAGTTTTGTTTTAAGCACGTCAGTGTGATTTGAAGGTTATCTTGAAAACTTTATTGTTAAATAAAATACCTGAAGGATAATTATAAAGGAGACTACTATATTCGTGAAATGAATAGCTTTGAATGTTGTTTCTTTAATTACTTACAGGTAAGGTAATATTTTGTAAAGCAGTGGTATTTATAAGTACTTACTTTATAACCCAATCTTTTGTAAAACCAATAAAACTTTAATTACTTACAGAAACGCAATTAAGTTATTTACGGACCCCAAATTTCGAATAAGATATCTTATAAACATGTAATGTATGTCAACATTATAATTATATAAATAAAATATAAAGTCCCAGCGCTGATAAGAAACAGAACCTACTTCTATGCTATGCTTACTTAAAGCTATAAAAAGCAACATGACAAACTAATGGTGGTCCCCTGTATACCTTTAGAAAGAGGAGTCTCAACTTTACAATTCTATCGTAATTTTCTAAAAATAGTCTTTATTGCTCAGTCAATAAGTCGCCGGATAAACCGTTTACTTATGATCTTTTAGTATTGTCTGAGGTTAAAAGGGTGGCGAGGTTTTAGAAGATTTATTAAGTTAAACGCGATCGGAGCTCTCTGAGTAATTGCTGCGGACTTCCGCGGAGATAAACACAATTTCGTGGCAACCCTGTTAGCTGCAAGTAAGATGGCACTTGTAGACATTTTGTCGAGGGTTCAGAAATTAGTCGGGTAAACGCAGCATTTAATTCTTGGAGTACACAATAAGAGGAAAGGCTCAGTAACAGTCGCACAGAACGACCAATCAGGGTTAAGCCACGCTTGTCGCGGTTGGTCCGCGGATGGGTGACCAAAAATTTCATTCAAAAATCCCTCCGTGCTCCGGAAAACACGTGTTGTAATTAATGGTTAGATCCGACTGTCATTTGTAGATCTTTCAGTGTTACCAAGTTATCGTATTTCACAGCAATGGGTTTTTGAAGGCTCCTTGTAAATAACTGGAAACTTACCCACCCGAATATGGGAAAAGACTTGGTTTAGATGATAAAAGAAAAAAAAAAACAATTTTTTTTCATCCGATTCCTACTTCGATATTCATACCAAAGTTATTTCTGAGACCAAGAACATAATTCATGCGATCATATCCCCAGCATCCACACAATTACCAGAAACGAGCAACAAACAAAGAAAGTAACATTACCCAGAGACAATAAATAAAACTGATAAGTAAACAAGAGAAAATAAATAATGGACACGAGAGGAAAATACACAATGCACAAATAGAGGAAAATTCATGCACAAATATACTGAAATGAAGGTTATAATCTCAATTGTCTATTATTTACCTAATTAGAAACTTAAATGGATGGATATTTGTTTCTCTTTTACGAAAAATATTGCTAAATTTTGCCACACTGATGGATGACGTTCGAAAATTATAAATAAGATTTAGTACATTATTATTGAAAATAAATACATTTTATCCGAGGCGGTGGTCACACCAAACCCTCGATAATAAATACGAAATATATATTATTAACTATATACCCGGATATAAAGTTTACTATGTGTTAATCCAGGTAATAAGCACCAAATTTCGTCCTAATCCATTCAGTGTTTTTTGCGTGAAAGAGTAACAAATACCTTTATAACTTTGAGAGGATATATACATATATCCTCACAAAGTTTAATATCTATCAGTGGTACTATATAAGTGGGATTTATGTTTGTCGATCTGTCATGCTGGCGCTTTTCATGCTTTTTCGCATGAATGTAGTTTATTTTCTAGACGTAGACGCAGATATTATTTCACCACCGACCGGTAGATAAAGCAATACTTGACTATTCTACTAACAAATGACTTGGCCAACTAAACAAATTGAATCCGAGATACAAGTTCAATATTTAGAAATCTATGCGATCGACTGATATTGCAGATTGTGTGCTGCGGGAAATTGAATGCTATTTCAAAGGCAATACGAAACGTTGCATAAATGGGGCCAAGAGTACCGAGCCATATAACTCGCGATATTGCTGTTTAAGCGTTTCTATCATTACAGAATCTTCGTAGGTTTTGTGGAGAATCGTGTTTAGATTATGGTGTACGCTAGTACGTTGAAGTGTAATAATATAATATGTATGCTCCTTTATATTAGTAAGTAAGTAAACTCCTTTATAACTGCTTATGTACTGCTGAGTTTGCACTTACTTCATTACGGTGATTTTATTATATTATTCTTTTAGTCATTAAATAGTACTCTACAATTGTGGTTGTTTCCTTTCTGACAACCCATTAGGAACCCCAACATTACATGGCGACCCTGCTATGGGCTCTGCCAAGGGGATAGTATCCAAGTAGTCTGTTTCGAAATTCAGTTTTTCAGCCTTTTATTTCAGTATAAATATATAGAAGGTCCAATATAATGTGTCGGTCAACTGTAGAAAAGGAAGAAGTCTTCCTCAGTCAAAACGCGGCTGGAGGCAACAATGATGCTCTGCTGAAAGGTATTGGAAGTCACGTGGAGCGGCTCAGCACTGTAACCTACATTGTCTTGGCCATCATTGGAATCGTAGCAGTTTATGTTGGCCTGCGAATGTACAGAAACTGCCACCGCGCATGGATTCAGCAGGAAATGGCGATGACTACCATGCAGAGAATCAGGTCATCAATCAGAGGACGCACAGAAGGTAACCAAAATCAGCAATAGGTCCAGCGAATTCTTAGTGTTGTGTTTTTTTTTATATTTCCGAAAAACATCAGTGAGTGAACTAATTACGCGGTATCAAATTTCATAACGCAAAAACTTTAAGACGCTAGAATCATGCACGGACACTCAGCCATACGACACCAAACGGGAACAAAATGCAACGTCGGACTTTTTTTGCTTCATCGCATTTACTTAGAATGTGTTACATTTATGCGATTCTATTATTAGATTAAGAATATGCTTGATATTTTAGAACAAAATTATGTCTTATTAGTAGAAATACGGAATTATTTAGTTAAAAAGGGACAAGCTAGGTACAAAGGTAATGTTATTTCAACAAAGTTAGAGCAAGCAAAGAGCGCATACGAGAATTGTTGTAAAACATTTTTATTGTTAGAAAAAAGTAAGGACATTAAGTTGGCATCAGCAATAGATCTTTATGAGAAAATTAGGCAAAAATACGAGGAAATAGTTAACTTGTGTATTCTTCCAGTTACAATAGATTTAGGAAAAATGGATTTCGATCTTAAGGTGGCGTGTAGTTTGATTCCAGTAATGGACAATGTTGAGGCCACCACCAAGCGCCTAATAGACTCCGTGGAGATGTATGCTGGCATGCTGGATACTCCAGGTAAAGTATTATTAATTAATTTCGTTCTAAAAAGTAGGTTAAGTGAGAATGCAAAGTTGCGAATGTCAGGTTCATACAAAACTATTCAAGAATTGATTGATGATTTGAAGAAATATCTTTTACCTAAAAAATCATTTATGGCTATACAGATGCAGCTCCAAAATGTTCAACAGGGTTCGAGATCCATTGAGGATTATGGTTCTGAGGTAGAAAAGTTATTTACAGAGCTGACAATTACCCAAGCAGATGGAAAATCGGATACTTTTTCCGTTTTAAAGCCGATTAATGAAAGCTTTGCTATAAAACGATTTTCAGATGGCCTCCGTAGCTCGAAGCTGAGCACCATCATCTCGGCACGCGGCTTCAACAACTTGAAAGATGCCATACAAGCAGCAAAAGACGAAGAGTGCACGTCTTTTCAACCTTCAGGTAATATTTTGCACGTATCTAAAAATGGACAACGTTCGTATAATATGAGGCGATCGCAAAGATCAAGATACCACAGAGATACTTTTCGTAGTCAATATGGTAACAATTACCCTCGCGGACACCAATATAATAATAGTTACAACCGAGGACAAGGCTTTCGTGGAAATTTTAGAGCAAACTATCGTTCATCATTCGGTTATCAACGAGGTAATAGAGGTTCTAGGTATTTTAGGTCCCGCGGAAGAGGCCAAAATACGTTTCCAGTAGAACAAATAGATGACACGCGTGAATGCGGTAAAAATAATAATATAGGTACATCAGACCAGTTTTTTCGGTCTTAAGCATTTTATATTATCATTACAAGGTAATGCGAAATACATAACATTTTATATTAAAAACATAAAATACTACTTTCTTATTGATACGGGTGCAACATTGTCAGTTATTAAAAATGATTTGTTACCAAAAAATATTGTTGTTTATAAAGATAACACATTGATAAATGGAATAGGTGGTCAGTTACAGTCTCAAGGGTCTGTAAATTTATTATTAAATAACGACAATGTCACAATTCAGCATAACTTTCTTGTTTTTAATTCGCTACCATTAAGAGCTGATGGAATCATAGGCTTAGACTTTTTAGAAAAATTTAGAGCAAATATTGATATCGATTCAAATATATTAACACTCTATCAGAATAATAAACGACATTATTTACATTTTGTTGATGAACAGGATAGGATGAAAAATGCTATAAGTATTCCGGCACGTTCAGAATCAATTCATTTTATTTTTGTGAGTGAGAATATAAATGGAGAAGTTGTAATACGTAGTAAAGAGTTAGCAAAAGAAGTGTTTGTAGCAAACGCAATAGTAAAGGTTAGTAATAATAGAATTCCGATCAAGATACTTAATGTCAGTGATAAGGAAGTATATTTCCCATCTTTTACACCAGATCTAGATAAATTAGGAGATTATAATATTTGTCAATTTGATAATACCAATATCGATGTTAACAGGGTAAAAACATTGCTGTCTGAATTAAATATAAATCATTTAAACGGAGAAGAGAAGCAGTCAATTGAAGCAATATGTGCAAAGTATTCTGATGTTTTTCATCTAAAGGGAGATAAGTTAACAACAACGAATATTTATGAGCAATCTATAGTCGTAAAACAAAACTGTACTCCTGTCTATGTCAAGCCATATAGGTTACCACAGGCACTAAAACCAGAAATAGCTAAGCAAGTTAATAATATGTTAGAAAATGATATTATAGAAGAGTCAACAAGTGAATGGTCCAGCCCAATTTTATTAGTACCAAAGAAAAATAGTAAAAATAGTGAGAATAAATGGCGTTTAGTGGTAGATTATAGAAAACTGAACGAAGTTATTTGTGACGACAAATTTCCTTTACCAAATATTAATGACATTTTAGATACTCTTACTGGAGCCATTTATTTTACGCACCTTGACCTTCACGAAGGCTATTACCAAGTGAGTTTAGAGCCTAGTAGTCGTAAATTAACAGCTTTTACTACAAATACTGGCCAATATTGCATGAAATGTTTACCAATGGGATTGAAGATCAGTCCTAGTGCTTTTAGTCGTATGATGTCTATAGCAATGTCTGGTTTAACCTGCGATAAATGTCTAGTATATCAAGACGACCTAATTGTTTTCGGAAGAAATTTATCTAGCCATAACCGAAATTTAATAAGTGTAATGGAAAGACTGAGAAAAGTTAATTTAAAGTTAAATCCACAGAAATGTGAATTTTTAAAGAAAGAAATTCTTTATTTAGGACATTTGGTTTCAGAAAAAGGCATCTTACCAGACCCTGAAAAGACTAAAGTGCTACAAAATTATCCTACACCTAAAAATGCAGACGAAGTAAAACGTTTCGTTGCTTTCTGTAACTATTATCGTAAATTTATAAGAAATTTTTCAGATATAGCGATGCCCTTAAATAAGTTAGGTAGGAAAAATGAACCATTTATCTGGTCTAAAGAATGTCAACATGCCTTTGAATTTTTAAAAAATGCACTAATATCTTCACCCATTCTACAATATCCCGATTTTTCAGACAATCATGAATTTATTTTACAGACAGATGCTTCCGGTAATGCTATTGGCTCTGTTCTATGTAATAAAGATCTTAGACCAGTTGCATATGCTAGTAGACCCTTAAATAAGGCAGAAAAGAACTATCCAACAATTCAGAAAGAACTTTTGGCTATAGTGTGGTCTGTTAAGTATTTTAGGCCGTATATATATGGAAATAAATTCACCATAATGACGGATCACAAACCTTTGATATATCTTTTTGGTATGAAAGACCCATCCAGTAGATTACTTAAATTTCGGTTAACTTTAGAAGAATATAACTTTAAAATAGTCTATGTAAAAGGTAAAGACAATGTTGTGGCAGATGCTTTATCTAGAGTTTGCATAACGTCTGATGAACTTAAGAGTATGAATGAGCAAGTATTGGCTGTAATGACTAGAGCGCAAAAGAGAAAGATGAATGAGAAGGATAAGATTGAAAATTTAGATGAAAACAAAGATCTTAATAAATCCACCAATAACTGGCCTGATCAACCACGAGTTGTGGATATATTAAGAAAACCGTGTGATTCAGTAGAAATGTGTTTGATTGAAGGCAATAAATTAAAAAGATTTAGGAATAATGACATGATAACTGCAGAATTTGAATGTTTTGCATTTGTAGAGAGTAAAAGGACATTGTACATTAATCTTGATTTCAAAGCGCATTTCTCGCGAGCCGAATTTGTGCAGAAATTAAGCTATTTTTGTGAAAGGATACGTATCACTGAACTATGTATAATTAAAAATAATGATAATATAGACTTTGTTAAAAGTGTTTGTGATGAGATAGCTACACTATCTAATTGGTCCGGACCACGAATATGTATACTACGAGGCGTAAACAGAATAACTAATGACAATGAAAAGACGATAATTATGAATGACTTTCATTTACTGCCATCCAGTGGTCATGCTGGAGTGCGCAGAATGGTAAATACCATCAAAAGGCGATACTATTGGCCAAATATTGACAAAGATGTACAGGATTATGTCAAAAAATGTGTGAAATGTCAAAAATCTAAATATTTTCGTTACATTAAGGAACCGATGGAAATTACAACAACAGCTTCCTCGGCATTTGAAAAGATTTACTTAGATGTTGTGGGTCCTTTAGATAGAGACGATAGTGGTAATTGTTATATATTGACTATGCAGTGCGAGTTAACAAAATTTGTTCAAGCTATTCCTTTGCAAAATAAAGAAACTGTGTCCATTGCAGATGCTTTTGTTAGAGAGTTCATATTAAGATTCGGTATTCCTGAAACAATAGCTACAGATCGAGGAACAGAATTTATTTCTGCTACCATGGAACAGGTATGTAAAATTCTTAATATTGAAAAATTATCTTCTACAGCCTATCACCACCAGTCCATTGGAGCTCTTGAAAATGCTCACAAAACTTTGGGTGCATTTTTGAGGATTCAATGTGGCAATCATACTGACACATGGAGCTATTGGTTACCATTTTGGTGCTTTAGTTTTAACAACACAGTCCATTCAGAAACAAATTACACGCCATATGAACTTGTTTTTGGTAAACTTTGTCGAATACCAGATAGCATTTCCGATTCAATAGATCCATTGTACAACATAGATAGCTATCCATTACAATTAAAATACAGATTACAGTTAGCTCATGCCGATGCCAAAAATAATTTGTTGTTAAATAAAAATAAACGTAAGGAAAAACATGATATATCAGTTAATTCTACAATATATAAGAAAGATGATTTGGTTTTATTGAAAAATGAAACACGTAGTAAATTAGATACACTATTTGAAGGTCCCTATACTGTTCTGGAGGATTTAGGTTGTAATGTAAAAATACTTAAAAATAATAAAATAGATTTAGTACATAAGAATAGGACTAGGCCTTTTTGTCAATAGACGTGATTAAGAGTAAGATTTAATTTTAGAAAACATTGCAATGTTTAATGATAAGAATATAAAGGTTAAGATTTTGTTTAAAATAAGTAACAAAAAAAAATACTATAAATGTGTATTTTTTTTCTTTCCGTGGGAGGTGAAGTGTAATAATATAATATGTATGCTCCTTTATATTAGTAAGTAAGTAAACTCCTTTATAACTGCTTATGTACTGCTGAGTTTGCACTTACTTCATTACGGTGATTTTATTATATTATTCTTTTAGTCATTAAATAGTACTCTACAATTGTGGTTGTTTCCTTTCTGACAACCCATTAGGAACCCCAACATTACAACGTCGAGATACTTTATTTGTTTCTCTTTCTCGGCTTTCACGAGATTCTCGTCATGCGGAATGGGGACGTCCACAATCATTGTGCGGCGCGCTAATCGGTCTTTCACCACTATCTCAGGCTTATTGGCTACAATAGTCCTGTCAGTGATGATAGACCGATCCCAGTACAACGTGACATGGTCATTTTCCAGAACTGGGTCGGGCGCATACCTGTAGTACGGTACCTCAAGATCTACAAGTTTGTATTGCAAAGCAAGTTGCTGGTGGATGATCTTCCCTCGGGATGCGGGTAAAAGTCATATGTCCTATATGTTAGTCCAGGTTATAAACTATGTGTGTACCAAATTTCATCCAAATCCGTTCAGTAGTTTTTGCGTGAAATCGTAACAAATATACATCCATACATTCTTACAAACTTTCGCGTATATAATTTTAGTAGGATTATAAACTAAAACTAGCTAAGCCTGCAGTTATGTCCCATCTTGAGTGACCCTTGACAAGCTCCCACCATGCTCTCGGATAAAAACTATCTTATGTCTTTCCCCAGTCTTCAATTTATCTCTATGCCTGTCTAAATCTGTTCAGACATTTTGCGTAGTAATGAACGAGTATCAAAATATCAGAATATTGATACAAACTCATTTACAAAGCACATTAACAATATTAGAATGATATATAGGTAGAATGATAGATAGGACGTATCAAGATCATTAGAACTTTATCTACTCAGGCGCTTATCACACTACATCGCGTTACGTCGCGTAGCGCGGGGCCGTAGTTATGAACATCGGAGCAATTATCTCAAGTAGATATAGAAAACAATCCTAAGAGCATCGCGTTATGTAACACAAATTAGAGTGTAGGTGTTCTTCAAATTAATTCGAATATACTACTTTTTATCCAGGTGCGTAAAGTAATTCTATCGGGACACGGAAACTGTAGGAAAAATCTAAAGTCATAAATTTGACACGTTAACAATGTAATAGTGTTTTGATTGCATTAATTAATTATGTATATTTACAAGTATTGTAATGATAAACAAAAACCAAATTAATCAATGGTTCCCTATTATTCCCCAGATCTATTATGCTATTGTATAAAATGAAATGACCAATTAAAATGAGAGTATTACATAATAAAGGAAATAAAGCCTCAATTCCCGGGCATTTGGGATTTAAAATGTGGCAACATTTCATCATTGACAAAGGTCGCGGGCGGTCGTTCGCGTTAATTTATGTGTTGGTGTTGCCATAAATTGCAGTGTTTTGGTTTGCTTTAATTACCACCCGTGTCGCCCGCAAATAACGGATCTTGGTACGATTCTAATTAATTGTGTAATTAATGAAACGACATCCCTTATATTTCTGTCTGTGAAATAATTAGGTATTACCGTTTTAATAATTAATCATATTTTTTATTAAAAATAATTAATTAATAACCGTTTTAATAATTAATAGTCTTAAGTAATTAATAATAAATACATATTCTTATAATTTTTATTGATAGCAAACAATACTGATGACAATATCAATTTAAGAAAAGGCTTGGTGATGTTCTGTCCCAGCTCCTAGGTATTTAAAGATATCAATATTTCCGTTAAAACACGTTAGAAACGTTCACTATTTAAAATTCAAATTCACAGACCAGCCACTCATTGTCTTTTCACAAATTCAAATTCACTTCACTCGAATATTTAATAATCGAAATTCGAATTTCGAACCAGCGATCAAACACTAATCTATGACTTCATTGAGTTCGAATAGATTGCTACACAGGACTTTGAGGCTATTCCGAGCTCCATCGATCACGTGCAAACGGGCTCGATTCCATAGGTGATCCATTACAACAGTCCATACATTCATGATATAATAGCTCAGGAAATGTGAGTGACTATTTTGCGGTACAGCTTCACTAGCTTTTACATGCGGTTTTGCTTCTGCGGGATATTTCACAGGAACCGAGCATTTTTTTGGCATAAAAAGTAGCGTCACTATCCGGCCCGTAAATTATGGTTCTGAAAAAACTCATGTCGATCAGTTGTTCCGTTGGTGCATTACACATGTACTCTATAAATAATGTATATTGGCTATAGATGTTAAAAATAATGTAGCTCTGGAAATCAATCTTCTATCTATACATATAAAATGCTATGTGCTGAATGACTGACTGACGGATCAACGCACAGACTAAACCGCTGATCATAGAGACCTGAAACTTGGAGGGTGTGTTCTTTGTATGACGTAGGCATCCGATAAGAAAGGATTTTCCGAAATTCTAGCCCTAAGGGGGTGAAAAAGGGGAGAAAAGTTGGTATGAAACTCCGTCATTTTAAATTTAAATTCGTATATAGCACGCACAGGCGAAGCCGCTGGCGGAAAGCTAGTCAACAGATAAAACTATAGCGAAGATCCAATATCTCTGAACCAACTTGATCAGCTAACAAACTAAGAAGACCACTTTCAGACGGAAGTTTTAGTTCTAGAACTATTGAGGTTTGTCGATGTTGGTAGGTGGTGACAAGACCTTTATCTGCGCTCGTTTACCTACCGCCCGGGACAGTTTTCAGCGCAAGTTTCTGGCAGTCTGCCAGATCGGGCCACACAATAATTATACTTGTTCGAAAGCACTGCGGCTATACATTATCGGGATTTGGGCTGAATTCCCAATTGTTTACGACGCCGACGCCTTGTCCCTGAGCGAGTCTACGATGTTTTCATAAACACTTAAGATAAAATCTATGACTTTAGGGCAATGAAAAGTTTGAGTATTTGGCATAATAGTTTGTATGTAGAAGAAATAAACAAAGTTACCACGCTAACAAAGTTATACGCTCTGCTCCTATTGATTGTAGCGTGATGAAAAGTATACTATAACCATCTCAGGAGTATGACAAATAATTGTACCAAGTTTCGTTAAAATCCGTCGAGTAGTTTTTGTTTCTATAGAGTTTATACAGACAGACAGACCGACAGACAGACAGACAAAATTTTTACTGATTGCATTTTTGGCATCAGTATCGATCCCTAATCACCCCCTGATAGTTATTTTGGAAATATATTTCATGTACAGAATTGACCTCTCTACAGATTTATTATAAGTATAGATATATGCAAAGAATACAAACATCGTAATATCTTCAGTTAACACTCAGCTGTTTATACGTAGTCCGTATGTCATATTGAAAGTAACAGTATTAATAATACAATGATTTTAGTACTGAAAATCTCCGGATTCAGTCTTCGAGGGTATCAATTCTTTTGAAGAGGTTAATACAACCTTTTATTCAATATGTTTCTTTGAAGAACTTGTTCCGGAATATCTCATACGGGTATGATTATACCTCTTATCAAAAGCAATCTGAGTTCATGCAGATCAAATATCAAACATGAAACCATCAACGGGTACCTAATCCATTGGCTTCAATAAAAGCTGTGAAATCAAATGGATTGCAACTTAAAAGCAACTTTTTTTCAATTTCTAAATTGACTTCGCATGGTTGTTTTTGGTAGATAGGTGGGTCCGTTTGTTTATCATATTCGGTGCTGGGAGCAACCGTAAAATGTTTATTTAGCCATCTCTCTCGTGCATTTATGAAATGAAACTTAAACAATATTGATGTATTTTAAAGAAAGTATTTTCAAAAGATTCAAAACGTGTTATTTGTTCATGCAAAGTGAACATTATGTCGATAGCAGCCATCTGCCAGTGACAGTTCCGTAAAAACCGCTCTATCCATTTCGGAGATTAGCCGGAACCAACACACAGGCAGTAAAATAAACATTTTGTAAAAACGTCTTATTTTGACATTACAAACAGCCACGTTTTTTTTTTGTATATTATGTGTTTGCAATTTTATTTTGGTATTCAATTAAAGAATTTATTATTCAGATGTTATTTATGCTCTATTTAAAACAAGACAGTGCCAAGTTGTTTTAATATCTACACAAGTAATTTGATAATAGATTCCTCCGTAACCACATCATCATAAAATATATAAGTCGTTAAACCAAATTTCGGTAAAGATTCCTAAGATCTTGTTCAAAACGACCGCAGAACACAAATCATAATTTTACGAGTTGTCTGACTACACGCATACGGTAATAAAGCTTGCCTTTGTCAAAGAATTTGATTCTAGTTTCAAAGTTCCTAATCTTTAGTTTATACTTGACGGGAATTCGTTAATATTTTCTTATATTTATGAAAGTTGCTTTGGTATTAATTAATATTGACTTTTATTACCCTACTTATAAGTAACTTGCTGATGTCACATATTTATGTCCACCCCGCCCCGGAAAGCATGTTAAAACGTTGGCCCCGGCTGTCAAAAGAAGATCATTGGCAATCGTTACGGTTAGACAGATGCCAGAAAGTCTGGGAAGCAGTTTTTCTATGGGGTAATACAGGTAACTGGGTTGTGGAGGTCAGATAGGCAGTCGCTCCATGTAAAACACTAGTTATTCAGCTGCATCTGGTTAGCCTGGACGCCGACACCAACATAGTTAAGGAAAGACTTGGCAGATGACTATGATGTCCACTCCGAGGCGTTTTTTCACTCTGTGTAAACACCAATATCAGGTCAAATGCCAATCTGTCTTTTTATTTTGCGAAATTAGACACGTTTGAAACATAATAGCAATAAAGAAGTACGTTATTAAGAAAACCGACGACAGCCTTTGCAAGTGATTCATCATCAACACAAAAACTTAGGCAAAGTTCCAAAGCTTTACTAGATAGAGGTCTACGTTGTCCACATCCACTTAACCATAAATCACACTTAATCTCAAGCTAAATAACGCAATCAATTCATATGACATTTTAGAACTGACAATCTTGAACGAATAACCGAATCAGCCGTCGAGTTATCAAAACCGTCGACTAGAACAACATTAGGTTAGCTAGTCCAACTTCTCTAAGTTGTACCACAATGCGCCATATTGCAAACACTTTGCAAGTTACGTCGGTATCAGGGAGAAGTCCAAAACACTGTATCCGGTTATTTTCAGTGCCAGTCAAAGCAAACACTTCCGATTGCTTCGACAGGCTGTGATGGCAACCGAACTCGTAATAGACATGAGGAAATTAATGCATACGTTTCTGAAACTTGGGCAGGAGACAGGGTATGTTTAGGCTGGCAAATACTGTGAAAATAGTAACAATGTTTTTCTTTCGTGCTGGCATGAAGTATAAGGGTAAACTAGATGAGATGCTTCCCGCGGTTTCACCCGCTGAGGGAACGACTTAACACACCTGGATAAAAAGCCTACTTGTATAACCGTCTCCAGGGTCCCATGTATATCCGAACCAAATTTCATGCAGCTGTTTTAGTGTGAAAGCAAAACAAATAAATAAACTCATTTCGCGATTATAATATTAGAGTAGAGGAGCTCGTGCCATGGTACAAATATTAGCCATTCAGGAAGACGCTAGCGTGTCTAACGGCCTAGGGTGCACCGATCATATATTAAGGTATCAATACTCCGTAGTACTCATGCAGGCTACTCCACTGCAAGGTGTAGCGGAGTAGTGAGAGAGTTCGTTGTATCATTAACACAGGAATTATCTTCAAACGTGAGTTTCCATAAGGTTAGATACACTACAGTCAAGAAGAAACTAACGTCTAAGAAAGTGCCACAAACTTATTTCATCTTCCATTTATTTTTCGTCCCACTAACATTTGTGATACATAACATATTTAGATCTTTAGTTTCAAACCACTCGACCTCAATGTCAGGAAGGTCACAAAAAGCTTTTTACGGATTCAATTTCGTGTCTAGTCTTACTACTTACTTTAGTGATTTTGTTTACCGCCTGTAATAAACAGACAAATTGACTTTCACTCAGCAAATAGGTACATATGTATTTGAAATCTATTGAATAAAATAGCCGGTACGGCGAACTTCATAGCGCACCATAATTTTTATTCTGCTTATCGGGACGGAGACAAAAACCAAAAAATAAAAAACCACGAAATGGTAATGAGTGTACGAACAAGCCAGACTTTATATTATATAGATTATATTATTGGATTTTTTTTTATTTAGTAACAGTGACATCCATGGTTTGTTTCTTAAACTAGTTTCTTAAGCAACGAGTACTTCTGTAATGTTCAACATGAAGTAAGGAAACGTT
The DNA here is from genome assembly GCA_963891755.1 of Pyrrhia umbra. Lineage (NCBI taxonomy): Eukaryota > Metazoa > Arthropoda > Insecta > Lepidoptera > Noctuidae > Pyrrhia > Pyrrhia umbra. Next base: position 3,640,681 of record OY982934.1, on the reverse strand, counting down.
CATAAGTTAGTACCATAGGTAATACGTATTTAAGCTGCTAATGTTCGAAAGAGTTACATCGCCCGGAACACAAAGGGCTAAGGAAGGAACATGGATGGGTTTTAGTCAGTAAGAGTCTGACACTGGAGTCATTTGATGATATCTCCATCGAGATATATCAATAGAGATGCAATCCCGACCATTACGCGGTCACAAAAACGTAACCATTTTTTAGAATGCAGACGTAGCTTTGAAACTAGTAATCATTTTGATGTAAAATTATATCTATCTCTCTCACACTAACCGAAACGTAATGTTCATGACATCTGTATGATAAGGATAGCACTTACTACAAATTTGCCCATATAATTGGTAAAATCGTCCTGCTCTCACTCTGATAAATTCAAGCTGGCTACCAAGTGACAGATGTCATGAATTATGACTGGTCACAACCTTTATGGCACGCATTTTGCTTGGTGATTGCACACCTAGTTACTTTAGTAACATATATATCTATGGATTTCGCATCCGTAAATAAAAGGTACGTATTTGAAATCTCCATGGATAGCTAGATGTATAGAAAAATATATAATTTAACTGTGAGTACTTTTCTTGGCAATGTGCCGAAGGCCTGCGGATTTGATAGTGGTATTAGTTTAGGCTTCAAACGCAGTAACATTGTCTGGCAGACTGTTATGTCATCTAAGCTGAGTGTTACAATGTTGTTATGTCTCATTCGGGGTATAAGTCGATTGAGGGTAGATAAAGGCTTAGGGGCTCAGTGGTTGGGGTTATTTGAACTAGTAACCATTGTTCATATTAATTTTGTGGCAATAAAAAGATAATTACCGTAGTACAATAAACAAATTAGATTTTAGGATTTAGGTACATGCAGTTACAATTTAGTAGGTAAGTTTGGGGATGTTTTTGGATCTTGCAGTTGTTATGTAAGTCTGGGGCTCTATGTTTTTGAAGAAAGGTACACAGTCACACGTATTTTTTCATATTATGAACAAAAAAAAACATAAGCATATCTATCTAAAAAACAGCAACAACATTTATCTCTTCACGCTATCTGTAATTTTTTTAAAGTAAAAAGAAAAAAGCCAGTACAAGCTACTCAAACCTTTAAAAAGCCTAGATACAGATTTCAAAGAAAATCAGTGCCGAACACAATATGTAAAACAATACACTTGAGATTAGCTCAGCTGCAACGTACGCTTGCCAACGATGACGTCAGAACTGCAGTCGCTGCGATCCGTTGCAATTCGCGACGGCGCACCGCGATTCGCTGCGGACTTAAGCAGCATTATAATAACTGGACCGCTTTGAGTATGGGACCCATTTACGTTAATGTTTTGCATCCGTGTATGTTTAACTTTATTATTGTGTGTCTTTCAAAGCTTGGAGCTGGTTAAAATTAAGCTACCACGTCTAGTTAATTACTTGGGTAATTCAAAATCTAGAAGTTTTACATACGTTATTTTGCGCCACGGGGCACAGTGGAAGAGATTTTATGGTAACTTTCTGCGTGTCGTTTCGTTTAAAAGCACAGATTTATCTGTAAGTCGATATTCTACCGCACTTTTTTCTCATGTTATGGTAGGTTTTTATTTAGTGAAATATATTTTTTTATTTAATAGATTTCATCAAATCCCCAAGATCTTATTGGCATTCGTTCCCAAGATAACCCTTTTCAATTAGACCTTCAAACTATCTAAAATATGTTTGCAATAAACCTTATTCTAAATTCCTTTATCACAGCTAAACCGTAGCCAGGAAAACAGCCAGAATTTCCAAATATCCTAACCAGCTCGATCATTATAATTGATTCAGCAAATTCAAGCTTGACACTATGAATAGTACAATCAAACCGCTGCTGACTTCGAACAGTTGAGTATTGATAGCCGACTTCGGAACTACTGGCAGACTGTAATTTTATGGGTACAGATTTCGACCCGATTTAATCTTTACTGCCTCAATTATTTATTCGTAGATTTAGTACCGGTTTAGTTCATATTGTTGAAGGTTTTTGGATTTATGTTATAATGTTAGGTACCTATAATTCTTAGTAATGAATAGGTACGGAGCCAAGGCTAGGTAGGTTTATGTCTTCAGCTAGGCAATACTAACCTAAAATATAAGGTCACGTTTGCTTTTGACGGAGGGTTAGACTGAAGTGTAGATGACCTATACATATATACACATTTTCTATTGATCACGCCATCTAATCGGTCCTGCCGAGGCTGCGGAATGTTCGAAAGAGTTACGCGCCCCCGGAATCGAAAGAGCCGAGGAAAGGAACCGACCTCCAAAGATCTCGTGCACACCAGTCTCGCCTGCAATCACTGTACAACGCGGTAGTGAGATTAAACCTGGTTTGTATTTATTTATATTTATTTGTGGTACCTTTGATTTCTTCGCATTTAACTGTTTCAATCATTTAAATGAATTCATATTTTAAAAAGCTATAAATGTATTAGCGATAGACTTATCATGAATAGTCTGTAGTTACATTTAACTATGTCTAAGAACTCATCGATTTCGCACGATATCGATAAGTGTGTGACAAAATCGATATGTGGCCATCCATATAGATCCGGATATGTGCCCGCCCAAGGTTTAAGCCTACATAATATTTTATCGGTGTACTTTAGCGACGATTTTATAGTTTCCCAAAGTGGTGGCAGTAAAATCGATCCCGTTTAAGCACCTACTCGATGTGGTTTATTAGGGCCTACGCATTTAGTGCCTATGTATCGATACCTTGATATGCGAGGTATCGAGATGGGGTTGATATCGGCGGATTGATTCTTTTATTGGCAGGGTAAAATTCCGTTGCAATACCCTAGGAGGGTTCTACATTTATATTTAAACTAGCTGTTTCCCGCGGTTTCACCCGCATCCCGAGGGAACTACTTAGCGCACCCGGGTAAAAATCCTATGTTGTTCCTCAGGGTCTATTCTATCTCTGTACCAAATTTCATTTATATCGGTCCAGTAGTTTTGGCGTGAAAGCGTAACAGACAGACAGTAAGACAGACAGAGTTACTTTCGCATTTATAATATTACTAGCTGTTTCCCGCGGTTTCACCCGCATCCCGAGGGAACTACTTAGCGCACCCGGGTAAAAAGTAGCCCTTGTTGTTCCTCAGGGTCTATTCTATCTCTGTACCAAATTTCATTTATATCGGTCCTGTAGTTTTGGCGTGAAAGCGTAACAGACAGACAGACAGACAGACAGAGTTACTTTCGCATTTATAATATTAAGTAAGGATTTCCTTGTAAATCTTATTAACAAACGCAGCACCATAGTCACGAAAACTAGTGGTCTTCTTCTTCTTATCGTGAAGGCTGCAGGTTTTACCTAACCTAACAAGCCCTAGCGACAGAGTTTTCTCAAATCCGCCTGACGGCCTCTGACAAGGAATTGTTGCAACAACTGCCAGCTATCAAGATAGTAGCCGGGGCCTACGGCTTAACGTGACCTCCCAGGCATGGGGGTACAACCCCACCAACTTCTTAAGTCCAGGCTGCTTTGCGACTTTTTCCAAAATTCACAAAGCGACACGATACGGGAATGAGACTAGGTTTACAGCAGTGGCCTTATGCGACCACTTGACCAATGAGGCAACCAGAGTGAATTAAGTTATTCACTGGAGTGTCACATTACCTGTAATGAACGATAATCTTCAGGAATTGACCATTAGTAATCCCAGATTAGGATAGTATGTCGTATAAGCTCATTGGACATTACATCGACTACTATAATCGCCTTTACTATAACGACGCGATTATCCTAATCTTAATTAACATTATAAATGCGAAAGTGAGTTTGTTTCTTTGTTACGCTTTCACAGTAAAACGGCTGAACTGATTTGGATGAAATTTGGTAAGGAGATATATGTGACCCTGGAGACTGTTATAGGCTACTTTTTATCCAGGTGCGTTTAGTAGTTCCATTGGGATGCGGATGAAACCATGGGAAACAGCTAGTACTAACTGAAATTATAAATGTGAAAGTGAGATTGTTTGTTTGTTACGCTTTCACAGTAAAATGGCTGAACTGATTTGGATGTAATTTTTATAGGCTACTTTTTATCCAGGTGCGTTTAGTAGTTCCACTGGGATGCGGATGAAACTGCGCGAAACGGCTAGTATTATGTAATTCCGTAGAAAATCTGTAACTACGGAACTGGTACACAATTTGAATAACAATACGTGGGTAGTTTAAAGTCTCAACTCATTTCGCGTTATTGCTTCTAAGAACTCATCTCGTGAACGACGTCACTGCATTTTCATTGGCTCTAAAAACCATATGTTTGAGTTATTACGAGAGGAATAATTAAATTTAATTTCATAATAAACTGTTTCTGATTTGATGGGTTGGCAACGTTTTAGATCGGAATGTCGACAAAGCTGTGTACTATACAAATAACTATTTATTACTTGATCATTTTATTCACTATACTTTACATTAAATACAATCTTAACAATATGAATAAAAAACACTCTATAAATATTAAAATATGGCGTCAAAAAATTCATCCTCATCGCCGTCAACCGTGAGTGTACTCAAAAGACAGGCGGCATTGCCACGTTTGATGGCAATGCTTAGCCTTTGACCAAAATAAAAGCCAGGTTTGATAATTATATTGAACTTTTTAATTATAAAAATATATGTAATAAAAACCTATGAACAATCCAGAATAATTAAGTCAACGTACTTTAAAAAATTGTATTCCCAACTATTTATCACCCTAAATATTTGACATAAGTCGCAGCATGCCTTTTCTTCCATTCATCTCTATCACCCGTCATCTCATGACGTCACCAATTTTCTGGTCTTATTTCCTAAAGTCAGAACTTTTCTTGTAATAAAAAACACAATAATCAAAACTAAAAAAGAGACATTTCAAAAGGATTTCCTCTAAAAGCACATGGCTGGCACGAAGAGAAAGTAATTTATCAACCTACATACATAAGTGTTTATAAGAGGTTCGTAAAAAGAGGCTTACTTTAAAAAAGTCCTTTCAAGACAAAGTTTAGACGAGCTCGGAAGCTCGTGTCTTCCACTTTGCACTTTGTGTACTGTAATATTTTCGCTTAAAGTGTATAAGTAACGTTTTTATGGCCATGGATAAATAATGTATGTTATTTATTTAAATATTTACGCTGCTAGCTAATCTTCTTGAAAATTTTCCCCTATTTTTATAGACAGCTTTATCCCTCGTTTTCGAGAGAACTACTTGACGCATCCAGATAAAGTGTAGCCTATAACCTTCTTCAGGGTCCCGTCGATCTCCACACTAAATTTCATCCAAATCGGTTTAGCCGTTTAACCGTGAAAGCATATCAAACAAACAGTTTTTTTTTCTAGCACATGTATGGCAAAAAGGTTTTTTTCAAAATGGAGAATTTAACCCACCTTCTTACATACAGTAAGATAAAAAAAAGCAAATGAAGGAATTTTGAAAAATTTAAATGAGAAAATGTGCCTGCACTTCATCACGATTTGCAAGTTCAAAACTAAGTTTAAGTTAGAGCTAGTTAACTTAACCTCGTGTTTGTTGACTTTTGACTACGTTTGCATTGTCGCGAACTTTGTAAGTTTGGAGCTCTTGTTAGGGATAATTAGCACGTTGAGGCTGATTGTATTCACTGATGTTCTAAAGTCAAGCTTTGTGGTTTTTACTATGCCATGATATCGGTGGTTATTTGGCTGCATTTGACGATCCATCCCAAAGTTCTAGTTATAAAGATTAAAGCTCAAATAAATCCCAGCTAATATTATAAATGAGAATGTAAGTTTGATTGTTACGCATTCACGTTAAAACGGCTGTTACATCAATTAAGATGAAATTTTGTAGAGATATATGGTATCCTAGCGACGGATAAAGGCTACTTTTTATTAGCATAATTTCCCTAAGGACACGAGTAAGATCGCGGCAGACAGTTTCTTTATAGCAAAAAAGTTTCCAAAAAATAAATAAAACAAAACCTTATTGTTCTAGATTGGCATGACCACAATATAAAAAAAAAACTCCACCATGAAATCTGTCATTTCAGCCAAAAAGCGCTGTAGCACTATACGGTCGATAGCTGACCATGTTGTAGGGCGAGGGGCAGCGCAATGTCAAGTGGAACACACCGGTGTTCGCTGCACTAAGTTATATTAAAAGCAGCAGCTGTCGCCCGCTCGCCAACTCGCCACATGCATCGTCAGAATTAACCAATTTTCAGCTGCTATCAAAATAAGTTTCCTAGTAAAGATATTACTCGTGAATGGATTTTTGTCGTAGCGTCCACTAGAGACTTTAACGTGGGTAAGTTGTCGCACCCCGAGCATTAGCCCCGTCCTAACTATAATATTATAAGTGTGAATGTGAGTTTGTTCGTAACGCTTTCACAGTAAAGCAGCTCAACGGATTTGGATGAAACTTGGTACCGATATAAAAGGTACCCTGGAGACGGTTATAGATAACTTTTGTACAGGGATGCGTTAAATAATTCTCTCGGGACGCGGGAAAAACCACAGGAGATAGCTAGTCTTGCGTGAATTTAAGAAGATTTCTGTTGTGTACTTGAACTTAGATTTCTCCTCCTCCTTGAGTCGTATTCCTCAATACTGAGGGTCGTGACCTCCACGAAATACTTCTCGGACAATCGCTTTTCAATTGTCAACAGAACTTAGATTACGCGACTATTTTTAAGCGTGACATGGGATAACGCCTTTTACCCGTAGGTACATACATAAAACAAGTTCCTATAAAACAAGTCCGAATTCCAACGACAAGACCTAGCATTAAAATTATTCCTATGGTTTAAAACATAACGTACAATACTAACCGGGTGTTTAACTCAGTACAATGAGATTCGGCTGGAGCAACATGGCAGCACTCGTTAACGCTTCGCCTTGCTTACGTCATTATGGCACATTAGACTGAATTGTGTTTGGTTTACGCTTTGTGCTATTTACTTGAGGTAAGCGTCTACAGGAGGTGCGATATGTTGATATTACCGTTGTGTAGGCAGGATTAAATTCTGTGGTGTACTACGAGCTGAGCTCTATAGCTCTTTGTAAATAGATATGGCTTAGGCGCTACATTAACCAATACTCGTGTAGATATATTAAATTTTAATGTCTTGTCTGAACTTTGACTAAATTCTTTTTTTTTCTACTTTCAAAAGTGCTTATTAATATTAGGCCTAATTGAAATAAATTAATTGAATTGAATAAGACGAGACTTAGAAAGTTTTTTTAAATTAATTAAATGATTTTTAAACGATAAAAATATGTTTTTTGTTCCTCGCCCTTTATTGATGAAATGCAATGTTTATTTGCGCCATTTTTCACGCAAAAAATTCAGTCGAAAGTTGAACCTATATTCGATAGTTTGCCAACCAACATGTAGCAGTAACATGCAGGTATTACCGATGTAATCATTTGCTTTGTCTATTCCAAAAGGACTATAGTAGATAGTCATAACCATGTTTCTAAAACGTAACAGAAATGCGTTACTGGGGAATTTGTTGCACCACATTTTCCAAATGTTCACAGAACCATTTGCTGTGCCACGTTGAAGATAGTGTTGTGATACCAAGAAATGATCTACCAGTTATACGCAATATATTTCATAAGAATACAAGTGTCTTCAACTTAGTGTCACAAAATATAGAGAGTAAACGAACATCAAAGCGGTCCAGATTTCCCGCGAACTATAACACCAGCACTAGAAAACATATTGAAGTTATTACAGAAGTTTGGTGGTTTCCCCAGAAACAGGACTATTAGGAGGAGATATTTGGCTAGATAAACGAAATGTGGTACAGTTGGCAGGCACGTGGCGTGCACAAAATGTCTTGTACAAATCTATACTTATAATAAATCTGTAGAGAGGTCAATTCTGTACATGAAATATATTTCCAAAATAACTATCAGGGGGTGATTAGGGATCGATACTGATGCCAAAAATGCAATCAGTAAAATTTTTGTCTGTCTGTCTGTCTGTCCGTCTGTCTGTCTGTCTGTCTGTATAAACTCTATAGAAACAAAAACTACTCGACGGATTTTAACGAAACTTGGTACAATTATTTGTCATACTCCTGAGATGGTTATAGTATACTTTTCATCACGCTACAATCAATAGGAGCAGAGCAGTGAAGGGAAATGTTGTCATTTTGTTTAAACGCGCTAATCTCAGGAACCGCTGGTCCGATTTAAATAATTCTTTCAGTGTTAGATAGTCCATTTATCGAGGAAGGCTATAGGCTATATATCATCATGCTAAGATCAATAGGAACGGAGCACCACTTTTCCACGCGGACGAAGTCGCTGGCAGAAGCTAGTCTATACTAATATAATAAAGCTGAAGAGTTTGTCTGTTTGTTTGAAAGCGCTAATCTCAGGAACTACTGGTACGATAAGTCGCGGGCAGAAGCTAGTTTATTATATTTTTTTTCCTGTGCTGCTTTTAATTTGTAGCTTTTTCAGAATATTATATCGCAATAGCGAAAAAATTGTCGATTATACAATTTTCAATCGATATCCTCAATTCCTGATTCAGCTAAATTTTATTAAATACCTGCTTTGTAAAATTCTTGATGTAAAATTCTTCGGAAGTCAAATCATGAATTTACCTGAAACAAACAATATATGTAGGTAAGTTAAATAAGCTGAATTTAATACATAATTTTGTACATACAAAAGTTATTTTTAACATGAACTTTAACAATTAAGATTTCCAAAAGTCTATAATAATACAACAAAAACTCCAATTCGGAGCAAAGCCCATCATTACTGCGGACTTTACTATAGTTTTTATGTGTACGTCTATATCATGCGTCCAGGTAACCCAGCGGAGGTCACGTTCTGCCAACTTGCCGGCTGAACGGCCCTTATTTCCCTTGACACGTGAAAAAAGTGAAAAGGGCGCCAAAATAATTGAGCGGCGACATTTAAATTGACAACGTCATTGTTAAAGCCATAATTTTTGTGCCAAAATTATAGAGCAGCCACATTTAAATTGAGAATGTCATTGTTATCAGCGTTTCTTTTTTAGCACCGGATTTAAAAGTTCTGTTTTTATTTTTGCAAAAATAACATGTTATTCCGAAATATTTATTTAGAGGACAGAGAAATATATTATATTCATAGTAGATTTTCATTTGATATAAGTTTTTTTAATGGTCGATGTTATCGAAAACAATTTTATTGACTATTTTCGCTACAATGAAATGGTTCTTCGTAGAATAAAATTTTAACTTTTGAATATAGGGTACGTACATTGTGTAAGTAGCACTAAAATGAGATCAGTCTCGGTTGGCTGGCGCCCCTGGAATTACGTCTAGAAGTCTGCTGGCAAATAAAACTGCATTACAGTGTTCCGGTCTGAAGGACAATCGACCTCCTTAAACCTCTTCAGGAAACTGCACCGTTCGCGAATTTAGTACCTTTTGCAAACAATAGATGGCGTTGCGTTGACGTGATAAAAAAAACAAATGAAAGACTTTAACTACTAAAATATTTAATTAAAAATAATGATTACTTTAGTATGTTTAGATTATTGACTTATATTTAATTTAATTTTTTATTTATTAATTAATAAAAAAATGAATAAAAAAAAACGTTGTTTCCCGCGGTTTATCTTGTTTTGCGGTTTTCAGGTCGATTTTTCTCGTAGGCCGGTTTTATTTTTAAAACTTTTTTTCCTCTACTTGCCATGATTCTTGGCGTGTTCACGCATATCATTAGTAGCCAGACACACATGATCTATAAGCGACACAGTCAATTCTTTCCCACATTTTATTCATGAATAGATCGAAGGATTAAAAATCGAAGGTCAGCAAAAGGAAACAACTAATCCTTAAAAATAAACCCGAAAGTAACTCTCAACCGGTTGCTTCAAACTTTTTATCATTTATACTTTTACGAAAATCACAAAACATGATATCAGTAATAAGAACACTTTTAATATGTTTTATATATTATAAATACATAGTTAAAATAATTAAGTAAACATATATCATAAATATTCAGACGAAAATCATGAAATAATAGCAAAATTATTCAATTTTATCCTCCATTTTGGCAGATCTTGAACGACAGTTCTTCCGTTTCAAGTAGCCTGATATTTTTTTGATGCAGACGGCTGTTTCAGTTTGTCTTTCAAGCTTTTGCGGGAAAAAGGAGGAACCGATTTAGATGAAAATTAGTATGGAGATACCTAGAACCCTGGGAAATGTCATAGAGTTTTTGTATGTGAAGTTCCCACAGGACGCGGGGGAAATCGCGAGAAACAGCTAGTTTCGTATACATTGGAAAAAGCATGAGTAGGCGAGGATAAGTATTTGAAACAACAAAGAATTTCTGCCATTAGTTCATTCAACAATCGTAAAAGTTAAAGAAAAGGAAACATCTTTAGTATGTTTCAACAACAGTGGAATCACATTAAAGTAACCATCAATCACTTCAAGGAAAAAAACGATACACATGGAATTCGCGAATTTGACGAAACGTATAATGAAAACGTCTGTACTGACAAAGCAAACTGAACTTTATAGAAAATAGCTTGGGTTCATCTTCGTTTGGCTTGTTTGTAACAAGAGTTTTATATGGTCTTCCTTGGCGAGACCAATAAAGATTGGTATTTCATTAAAATAGTATTGACTTCGGAGGTATTTGGGGTACCTTGGGTACATTCTTGGGGGAGATATTGTCTCGTCTAAATTAAATATTTGAAGAAGGTACCTACCTAATAAAATGACCACATCTTAGGTACTTGTACAACTTATTATTTTTTATAAATTTATCGATAATAAGCTCATATGATACTTGATAGTTAATTTTTGGACACAACACGACACACTCTTCAACCCCACCGATCCAAAACTAGACCAAGGAGGTCTTAGCAGATGTTATTACCTACTTATGTGAATATTTTCATTTAAGTAAATGTGGTATTAGTATTCTTTGTTAAATCAAACTCAAACACATTTATTGAAATTAGACTATAATTAGAGTCTTATGTGTAATAGTAGTAATTATTAAATTACTACTATTCATCGTCAAAATAGATAATGACAGCACTCCAAAAACGCCCACCCTTCACCGCTTCCTAGTGTTACGGCTGGAAAGTAGCAGTGATGAACAAACTTTCTAGCAACACAGCTGTCTATTACAATTTTACTTTATATTATAAATATGTCATATTTTATCAGATACTAATATAATAAAGCTGAAGAGTTTATTTGAACGCGCTAATCTCAGGAACTACTGGACCGATTAAAAAAAATCTTTCAGTGTTAGATAGCCCATTTATCGAGGAAGACTATAGGCTGTATAATATATCATCACGCTAAAATCAATAGGAGCGGAGCATCAATGAAGAATGTTTCAAAATCGGGGGTTAAAGATAGCGATAGCCCAAAGTTACTGTTCCACGCGGACGAAGTCGCGGGCAGAAGCTAGTTTACAATATTAATATTTGATTATATGATGCACCGAGTTTACAATAAAAAATATATATGTAACTATATTTTATTATTCACTTCAGAGCTGCCATCTGCTTTTATCGTTATATAACGTATTTAACCGTGGGAAATAATAATATGTACTTATACGTATACAAAGTAAGGAATACTTACGAGAGGTGACAAGTGGCGCCACCTGCGCTATTCACAAGGTGCTACATACAAACGATCCGTATCTATTATTCAATTGTGATTCGCCTAACTCTGTATTGGAATTTGAATTTGGTAGGGGTTATATCAAGGATAGATATTATGTAACTTTATTTATAATGACCCTTTCATCCATATAGATGATAGGCAGCCACTTATGACTTACATTATCATTCCAATGAATAAAAAAATATGTTCCATTTTAAAAATATGATCCATGTGCATGATACACAGGCCTCAAGAAATTATGGAGTGCTCTATTTTCAATAATATTGCTCAAATGATATTCACACCAGCTATTTTTTTTTAAATAGGCCGCTGTTTTTTTTTTCGGTGTTAAAAAGAAGACCTTCTTATGTACGCAATGGACCTACTTTAGGAAAAGCAGGTTCTGCTATCGTAACATTCATGTTAGAAAATAATATAATGTTTAAATCATAGAAAGTCAAAGATAAATAGCAAATAAAATATTCCAAAAAAACAATCAAGTTTTATTGTTCTTATCCAGTCTCTAAGAAAAAGAAAACATTTCAGCACTAATCTTTTTAAACTTAAGTATAATTTAAAACATAAACAATCAAGCATTTTCTTTTCAACATTACAAAAACAAACCCAGTCCCTTAAAACTTAGTATTTTTAACGATAAGACTATTCATAGTTGCACAATGAATGTCGAGCGCAAGACCTCAGGCGGCCGCCGTACAATAGAGGGAAAGTAACGTGTTTCTCCCTTGTTTTAAAAAGTAACAGTGGACTGTTGAAGTATTTCTTTCTTCCACTTTGATTTAGACAACAAGCTTTCAGTTTGCGAGTGTTTGTTTAGAAATAAAGGCGACAAATGAATTTTGTTGTGGAACAAAGTGTTTCCCAGTGAAGCACTGTATTATTTTTAGTGTAAACATTTTTGAACAGGTTACATTTTGCAACTTATGTAGCACTAATATACACACATAAAACAAGGATTAACGAGCACGATTAAAAGTGTAAACTATAGGAAAAAAAGACGACTAAATGTTGTGTATTCAAAGTGAAACACACATCGTAAGAAAACCTTCTTCTTTAATTCAAATATAAAAAAAAAACATCTAACCTTTTTAAAATTGGAACAGCATTAACACACACACACCACAAACAAAACAATCCGACACTACCAGAAACAACTGTGCTGTGTTGCCAACACAATAAAATCTGATATACTTTACACCACTAACGAGCTCTCACCGACTAATCTAGTTTCCTACAATATCTACGTGAACTGCGCTTGTAAATAATGCATATAGGGCAATTGGATTGTCTATCAGTCTGTCTGGCTTCCTGCAACGACTCAGTAATGTGACGACTACTGTCTATACACATGCAAAGGTTATCGATAATGGAGATTTTAGAATTTCAACCTATTGAATTGCATTTATTATTTAGATACAATTAAATTGTTGTAGGTTTCAATCAATTTGAAATATCTAGTCTGAGATCGGGTATAGCACAGTAATAAGTTGTTAAAAGTAATATTTTCCATTAATCCTTATAGGCATAGGTATTTACTGGAACCACATCATGGCCCTTAATAACCTTCTATGTGCACGATCAGTAATCAGAATATATTCATAACATAAATTAGGGATGTGACCTTGTGATATGATATTATGATTGACAGTATCTACTGATGAGTAAACTGCTACCCATAGTACCCATCCAATCCTATTCACCCATATGTTGATTGGTTTGTCTTGACGTCATAGTGTTGTAGTTTTCAGACTTATCAGTGTTTCAATTCTAAGTGTTGGACTACATTATTAATAAATACAACGAATCCACTATATCAAGTACTGTTTCAATTCGAATCTTAAAGCAGAATAAAACATAAATGTTCCACTAAGACGAAGTGTTTGCGAAAAATAAAAGGAAACGTAACATTCTTCATTCAGAAAATGTAATACGTGGTAGTAGCAAAACGAGGGATTTCTTGTAAAAAGATTAGTTACGGAGAACGTTGAAATTGCTGCAAATTTTTAAAACTTAGCGCTGCAATTTTACCAGCTGCGTCTTTTAATATATTATTATTATTATTCTCTATTGTTATTTTCAAAGTAAGTATTTAAACTAAAAGATTTTTCTCAATTTAAGATCGGCATACAGTCAAGCCGGATGCCGCTGAATACAGTATCTATAGCCTATCTGACCTCCACAAAACTTATTACTAAATAATACGCTAAACCCCTTCGTAAAACTGGTTGTGTCTGACGAGATTTTAACTATTTGTAATGACTGCAAAGATGGGCGAATGAAAGCCAGGACTTAAAGCTTTACTTGCTTTCTGAGGTACAGAGGAATCTTGGTTTGAAGTGAATGGTACTAAGCTTAACCTTAGTCGATAGATACGTTGAGAGCCACGAGTTATTTTTTTAATTTAAAACGATAATATCCAACTACAAAATATTAATGTTAGTATCTTCATAACTTTTGCAAGACCGACGTCGTTGGTATCGCGTCTGCATATTAATGGTTACTCTGTTGGCTCGCCTCCGCAAGGTTCCGCTGAGAATGTGAAAAGTTAATTAGCTCATTGTCCTTTTGTTACACGATTTTCAACATTTTTATTTAATTGAAGGTTTAAATAGGACTTTTTTTAGACATGAAGAAGTTAAATACGATCATTGTACAAATTATTTATCAATAACAACTGGGCGTTGTGGAAGTCAGATAGGTAGTAGTTCCATGTAAAACACTGTTACTCAGCTCAGTCTAGTCCAGTTAGACTGGTAGACGAACTCAAGGTAGCAGGAAAAAGGCTAGGCAGATTTATCAATAAAACTTATTACCTACCCTACAAAAAGTATTCTTCGTTCAAGACAAGTCCATGAGAAAGAGTTTTAAAATAAATAAAAATAAACATACAACTATATACATTTAGCCAAATGTTTAGTTCATACACTTTAAAAGATCGATAGAGTTTTTTTATATGAACGATTACACGTGCGGTCTTATCGCAAAAAGCGATCTTTATTTACCATCAAAATCTAACTACCTCCCAAGTAAAGAGTATGAGACTTGCAACATCACTTATCGCAACAAAAGCCCACACCAATCATTATCCCCAACTCATTAGCCACGTAGCCATGTTCTGGTAACCACGCGCTACACGAGCCATGTTGTTCTAAACCCGTGCGTCATCAGTAGTAATATCATCGGATTTCGCAGCTAAGCCAGCCGATAGCGACCGAGTGCTGGCTGCAAAATACAAATGAACTTGCTTCTATTTACCATAGACAGGACTAGTTGTCGAGTAACGAGTTTGTATAGCACTTTATGATTGTCTGTGGTGCATTATTAATTTTGATATCTGTTGCAACAGACTTGGGTGTACGTGCATTTTGTGTTGGTGAGATAAAGACTTTGTGTGATCAAAGACTGTGTCAGTGAATATTATTCAGACCGCCATATTTGATGCACGAGAAATATAGATTTCCAAATTCTATTTACAAGCCTACCTATTTATATCTAACCTTAATTTTCATAAAACTTAGAAATAGGTAGGTAATTATAGAACCAAAATTTCTTAATCTTAATTAAAGCCTTTTATTAAATTCGTTCCAATTGTTTGATACGAATAAAATTATTAATATTAAAGTAAAATTTTACCTAAACCATTAACAGCGTAATTTAATTTCTAATTCGCTGTTTATTGGATCGGGTCCAATTTATTAGGCAAACATCCATTCCGAGCAAGTTTCGCATAAATTATGTTCTGGCGAAATTTAATAAAACTTCGCTCGCGATAACAGATTGTCCGGGCATTCGATATTAAAGCTCTCTCCAATCATTGCCGATCACGTTTGCATTGATAATAACGCACTTAAAACCAGTCTGTTTGCAAAACGAGAAAATTACTATGAAATCTGGATTATTTCATATTGATTTGGTTCATATTTAAAGCATTGATTGGTCGAAAGTGCTGAATAAATTATGCATTCGTTTAAAACTGTTTGAATACACAAAATGTTGATTTCATCATTAATCTGTTAATCCATAGAAGTTTGTTTATGGTAATAAATTTTGTGTTCAAATATTAATTAATTTTAAATACAAAAATGAAATGTATTTCTATCAGCAGCGTACGTTTACTAATATGATTAATGGGATGTGACCAAAGGTTTATGGTTACATCTTCATTCATTGTCACTCTGAAATAATTACCTAAGCTTTAGAATAGCTCTAGCTTACTTTTTCTGCATTTTCAGACATCTTACCTACCTACTATTAAATATTAGTACTAGTACTATTAAATAAAATAAATACAAGTAAGTAGTTCTATTTATTTTTTTCTTATGCAAGAATTTGCGAGTGGCGTACGAAGATAAATTTAAAATACATTTCGGCTCGAGTTCCAATTAACTGATCAATTGTTAATTACCGAGTTGGACTTTCGGATTCACACGAAATTAATTAAATGGTAATAATAAGTGGTAATAAAGGATTACAATTTTTCATATTGTATACAAGACTCATTAAAAGGCCGTTTTGTAGTAATTACATAAAAACGTAAACTGTTTTACGTCCAAAATAAATTGATTCCTTTGAAACCCGCATTGTAATTCGGAAAATGTCGCGCATCGCTTGGCGGCCGGCCATATTGTTATTGGGATAGTTTGCAACATAACTTTTTGCAATAAAACGAGTACCAAAACTGATACCTAACTAGTTATTGTATGATACAATATCGTATATCAAAGTTTGTTTCGTTCGGTATAGGGTCAGACTTTTACTTAAATATTTGTGCCCATACATTCTTGTTTTGGAACGAGCCCGTCACACCATTCTCAATCACTACAACTCCTAGAGGCAGAAATCAATAGTGTAGACCACCAGAAATTGAATTGAGAGAGAGAATGTAGCAGGCATACGTTTTGCTTAATCTGTTAGGGATGATAACTCTACTATGCACAAATTATACGTACTATAGGACAGCTGTTCTTATTTTGAATACCATAAGTTAAAAGGCTGTATGTACAATTAAAAAAAGTTTCCATCGGGCATCGTATATAGAAAGTTGGAACTAACTTTTGTCTCTAACTTATAAAATAACTAGATACCCAAAATATTCTCCAACAACGTAACTTAACACTGAAATATGAATGACAGAAGTTTCGCAAAACGAATGGAAATCAAAAGAGGGTTTGACAGGTTTCTATTTAGCCTCTGCGCATAGACTAGTCGATTTGACATTGATAATACAATGTCAAATCGACTAGTCTATGGCACGCTCTTTTGTCAGTTTGACAGTAACCCATAGACTTCTGACCGCTATTGGGAGACCGGTAATTTGTGGTTTAATAAACTACTTAAGTAATCTACGCTTCCTTGGCTAGTAAATGCTTTTTATGATGAGCGATTTAAAATACATTGAAAAGGTGTTTTCTTATAAAATACTGGTAACTATGAATATTTTTTGGAAACGTTATTACTAGCCTGTGCAAATGAATAATTCCAAATTGCGACTACCATTATAATGTATTTACCATTTTACACGGCAATAATTAAAACCATATTTATTCTCTCACATTTCTGCACACCTGTGCCGCGTGATATTGCCAAAACATTTCCTATTCCGGCATTAAAACGTTCTCAAATTCGGCCCCCGAAATTTACAACAAACGTAATTACAGATTACGGCATAAAAGAAAAAGGAAACCTTCCATTTTAAATGTCGTTTCCCCCAAACGTTTGCCATTTGTAATAAAACTTTTCAAGGCACGGTCAATGGCAACTTTTTGAATTTCTTCATGCAAATTGGTTTTGGTTGGCGGTGTGTCGATTTGCATCGTCATTTTTCATCACCCTCAAATGGTAAGTAATAGGTTAAGATTGCTTGGCGTTTCCAACAAATTGTCGTCGATTTTATATTTTTGTAATTTGATGCTATAATTTAGAACAAGCTAAAGACCGGGCGATTTGACACACGTTAGGAGAGGCTTATGTCCTGCAGTGGACAGTTATATGCTAACTGTTATTAACTGTTGTCTTCATTTTGTTATAAAAACTTCAACTGTAGAAAGACAAAATCTATAGTCGACTCAAACAAATGGCAAAAATTAAGCCAAAATACCTTTTATTTTAAAGAAAATATGGCGACTTTTTGACGCCATTTCGTGCACACAATGTGCACAAATTATGTTTAAAACTTTTGCGTTCCACATTTGTATTAAGCTTTATCGCAATAGCTCAATAACTTCACAAGTCATCATTTACAAGTCAGCCGGAGCTGTAAATAGGCGTGCCTATTTGTTATTCAAATTGGGCGGACGATCCCGCAAGATATAACTCGCGAACAACCCTTTGGGGGTAAGTGATGGCCGGCAACTTTATTATTTTACGGAAAAACAAATTTTGGTTACATTATACGTAACATTCAAAGTTCAAAGAACTATTTTTATTATCACATCGCCGCGAAACAGCGACTGCAAAAAAAATTGCTAAATATATACATATAATGTTAATACTTTTTCATGTCAGCCATTAAAGTTTTTGTTATAATAAAAAAAAAGTGTATTTTTTGAAGAATTCGAAACGTAGTTTATTCGATTCGTCCATCTTTATACAAACTTTGAAGCATCAGCAAGTTTTCTGCAAACCTCTTTTGAATAGTAAATACATCAAATAAATAGCACACAAACATGAAAGCAAACTAAATCCACTAAGTCTGAACTAGTCTTAATTTAATTACAGGTTCGAAAGCTCAGATAAGTCCAATGTAATTACTTCCTATGTACTTATTGCTTTAGAAGTAATTCTGGCCACACTACGAATAATGAGTGATAATATATAAATCTATCTACCTATATAAATAAAATCAATAGCTGCATGCATGAAAGATCATCTGAGAAGGGTTCAATCAAATAGCTTTTATTTTTTGTATTATTAGTTATCAGAAGAACATTTTTTTTTATACAGGTTTTTGCAGGTTTTTATCACGTACGTGTCGCACGATTCTATGTAGTGGGTCCTACTCCTAAAGAGAAGTATAGTAAGTAGCAAAGTCCAAGAAAATGCTTTTCAAAAAGTTGGGTACACATTTTTTTTTACAGTAAGTATAAGTTTTCTGAGAATATTATACAGTACATTCAAGTTTGCAATTTTTTTTAAACCACCAGACATTCGGGACGCCGGTATTTTTGTATAAATCTCAATAAAAAATTCTACACAAACAGCGAGGTGCTAGTACCTACTATATAAATGTAAAGCAGATTGAATTCATAGAGGGACCGACCGTTATCAAAAACCTCATATTCAAAGTATCAATATTGAAAGTCTACAAAGGGATGGGATTGACTTATAAATTATAATAGGTAGGCCTTCTTATAGAACAGCACGGTGATATACACATAACGAGGTCGTTGTTACAATCGATTAGCCTGAGTTTACATAAAAACGGAGATGGTGGAAGGTACTGAGGTGAGCGGAGCGGAGAGTAAGCTAAAAATGCAAGTAGTGTAGTTTGGGACAAAAAAGAATCAAGCGAAGGTGCTAGTAGTAGTCTGGCTCTCAATGTATTCGGATTTCTATTATAGAACATGCTTCAACTTTGAAGCTGTTGTACTTAGAGTAAGGGAATTTGTTTTTACTGAAGATGAATTATCTCATACCAAATGTCACCAGACCAGACGAAAATGATTAATATATATGTAGCTAAAACCTCAAAATATCTGTAAATCCAAAATGGCAGATGAAATTGCAACAAATCAATAAGTTGGATTCAAATCCATTCCAGCAATTACCTATCCAAAACTCCAAATTCTCTAGTCCTTATTCAATACCACATAGTTTAAGACGGCATCTTGTTCCAGGAAGCCCTGTCCGCTCCCGCTTCTTGGACCCGTAGCTTAACTAGTCTCGGGAGTAGGTAGAAAAAGCAGTAATGTCCTCGCAGTAAACTCCAATGATCCTTGACGTCGTAAGGAATCACATTGACGACGTGAAGGTGCGTTTCGTTTACGCGAGCACGCTTTAATTAAGCACGAATAAAACATTCTGGAAAAAATATGAAGCGAAAAAAATGTGCTTCAGTACTTTGAGAGGTTCTTATCGTTTACTAGAAGAATTGCTTATATTTTAGACAAGAAACGAACCATATTTTCTTAGGGCTTGTTATATCAAAATGTTGGATATTTAGATAAAATATTTGGCTTGACATATTAATATAAAATATATTATTTCAAGCGCAAAAGTATCTATTATTTTATGGATAGTTTGTGTAACTTCGCCGAGATAAAAAAAAATTAAGTTTCGTTCGTCAAAGAAAAAAAAATAACTACTTCGTTTTCACATCTTTTACTTTACTATACTCTCTAAAAGATGCTTTTCTACAGAAGATTGTACCTAAATCTATACTTATAATAAATCTGTAGAGAAGTCAATTCTGTACATGAAATATATTTCCAAAATAACTATCATGGGGTGATTAGGAATCGATACTGATGCCAAAAATGCAATCAGTAAAATTTTTGTCTGTCTGTCTGTCTGTCTGTATAAACTCTATAGAAACGAAAACTACTCGACGGATTTTGACGAAACTTGGTACATTTATTTGTCATACTCCTGAGATGGTTATAGTATACTTTTCATCACGCTACAATCAATAGGAGCAGAGCAGTGAAGGGAAATGTTGTCATTTTGTTTAAACGCGGTAATCTCAGGAACCGCTGGTCCGATTTAAATAATTCTTTCAGTGTTAGATAGTCCATTTATCGAGGAAGGCTATATATCATCACGCTAAGACCAATAGGAGTGGAGCACCACTATTCCACGCGGACGAAGTCGCTGGCAGAAGCTAGTCTTTAATAAAATACAAATATTTTAAATTTTGTGTGTGGATATCTCACTAAGTGGTATCTAAATAGACGGATTTTTAAATATCGTTTCTAATAAGACATTAATACAGATGATTGCTCAACTTATTGATTGGCTTTATTAAATTTGCTGCAAGATAAATTACGAGTTACAAGCCGTAAGTTTAAATTTACATCTACAAATAATAATGTAAGTAACTAGATTCAGATTGCAGTATCAAGTGGCTTAGATTAATTTTATTGCATTTGCAACCGGCACCTGTTCAACAGGTCTTTAGTTATTGATTTGTAGGCACTAGCTAAGTGGGATTTCAAAACGAAATCAATATAATATTAATAAGGAAGTAAACACGTTGTAATTACTTCATTAAGCACTTTGCGCGCAAATATAAGTGTTAGATTTGGCATAATTAAAGTTTGTTTGAAAAAAAAAAAAAAAACTTTATTTACTTTTTTATCGCTTAGTAGGTATATTAAAAAACTCAACACTAGAAAAAAGTAAATAAAAGAAAAAAAATGCTAATAAAGATTATATTTTTTTATTTCAGGGTTATAACGCAGAATTATTTTTACTCGACTACGGCGAAGCAAAAAGGAAGGTTATGATTTTATTATCGACAGTTACAACGTACTCGACCCAGTGTAGGACATAGTATTGTTCTATTTTACTGTAGGTACGTGGAGTAGGTAGGTATCATTTCCAAAGGTTAAGAAGAGGACAAGCCTTAGATAAATGCAAAATATCGAACGTTATGTGAAATAATTCGAATATTTTCATTTATGTCTACGTATTGCTAGGCAATAACTGGCAAACGCAGAGCTGCAATTAAATTAAAACCATAGACTTCGCTTTACAGCAGCCAGCTTTTATTACAGAGCTACTAGTCAAACTAATAAATTAATATTGCTGCATATTAAATCGACATAAGATATCGTTGTGCCTTACGGGAAGATGTAATAAATGTACAGTGACTTAACAGCATATTGACGCGGTTTATTGAACCTCAACACGTAGTTAAAGAAATGCTCAAAAAAAATAAAAATATTTACTGTGGGTGTATATCAGGATAGGGACTCTATTTTTCATTTATGGCAAGTAAAGTCAATACCGGTTTTAAAAATTCTGCTTCACTCAATTTAGAAAAAAAAAACCGCCAAATCATGTGAAATGTCATGTGTCAAATTGTTGAAAGCAATAGAAAAAATAACCTCTATTGTCTATGCGTCACTATATTAATATTCCAAAATCGAATACGTTCAAACGACATGCTTACCGACGCGTGACGTTCGCGACGTGACTTGTGGAAACTCCACGTTTTCGCTTCATTTGCCTCGCTACTATGCATGACACAGTGAAGAATGGCAGATTATAAATATTAATAATCCGTGCCAGGTACACGAATTAGCATAATTCCAAGATCTGGAACAGCTTATTGACTAGTTGAAGTTATTATAACAGTAATTAGTGTTGATGTAACTTAACTACATATGTGAACTACTAATAAAGAGAATTAATGTACCAAACAATATAAAATGTTGTCGTCACGGGATCCACGACCATTAGTTTTAGTGTTTAAAATACATTTCTTCTTAAAAAGACTGCCATAATAAAATATTTAAAATCGGAATATAAATATACAAACCCAGACAAATCAATTTTTCCTTGTGATTCCCTAGTACTTCGATAAGAACTTGAGTTCCTATCAAAGAGGCTTATACTCATTACGCAGATGATACAGAAATAGCTCTCAAACAACATTGCTCTGTTATTATTCACATGGGTACTATGAAATACGTAAATAAGTATAAGTCTTTGGTGCTTCCAAGAAAGCAATATTACCATAACCAAGAGAAAAAAAACAGATTTTTTTTTATGTTTACTATTCCTTCGTATTGACGTCTATTGGAATTAAATTATTTGAATTATCAAAATATACAAATACACAATATAAATGGCTGTTTTTATTTAAATAATGAAGTTATTTTACGATAGTATGTACGTAAAAAATCCTTCAAATTATGAATATAAAATTTAGCAGCCGCCATATTGACTTTTTCTTGACGCCATGGCTGTCAAAATAACTTCGAAGATCCAAGACTCATTTGTAGAAATCAGTGTAGAAAGTCGATGTATTGTACAAAATTATAAGTAACAATTTCAGTTGCAGTTGAAAAAAAAATAGTAGGTTCTGAGTCAAATAAATCGCAAGAAGATATAAAACTTCCTTGTGGTATAACAAAAATGCAAATAGCTCACTTGCCCGTTGAAATTGGTACATAAACCACACAAACAGAGGGCGATCGATTCATTAGCAAGTCAAACGGAGACCTATCTGCTGCGGTATCGAATAATTCCAATGATTCATCCAGAATTGATTATCTCCCGCCATTTGATCGGGAACACAATTACCAATCGCGCCTGTTGCTAAGCGTTCACGCATGACGCATGACATGCCAAATTGCGTGTTTTAGGCTTGGTAAAACAGTCGGCACCTATGTGTAAAAAAATGTGTAATGCATGTAATTTTTCCACAGTAATTTTTCCACATTTGTGAAGTGTAATGAATCGTACTGTAATTGTGTCGTCGTAATCTTCTAAATAAATACCCGAAAATCCCAGAACACAAAGCTAGGAGAAGACAATCGGTATCATACAATTGCAGTGAAAGGAACCCTTTATTTACTGATATATTGAGCCAGAAGATTTAATTTCTATTTTTTTCTGGCCCAGCACAATTGGTTTAACTGAACTGAACTTTGATGAAAAACGAAAACTATCATGTAGAAAAAGTCAACAAAAAATCAACTTTTGATCACAAAAAAATACTTCTAACAATAGAACTAAAAAGGTTTCCCCATAGAGCATTTGCCGCTAGATAAGCTCCGGGAGTACTATTCGTCTTGGACAAACACAAACATTGGCCCAAGTTTTATTAGATAAAATGCAATTACTTGGACTAGAAGGGACATTGTCGAAATCCCAAATACAAGTACCTCGTTCGTTTGAGATTCAAATGATCCATTGTTGTCTAAGGAAAGAGTTCGGAGCGATGCGATGCTCAGTTTTGGCTCGCAGTTTGCTTTTTATTTCCTGCTAGATTTAAATGTAGGAAGCAGTTTTAGTTCTGCAGTTTCTTTTAACAAAAGACTTGATGCGGTATGCTGGATCTATTATTTACTTACAACAACAGATAATGGTCAATACGATTTTTTTTCTTTTTATTTTCTACATGACCTCTTGCAAGGTGCTTCTAACAGCATTCGACCTGCTTAACCGGACAATTAGGTTAATACGAACGATCTGTTCTCGTTTTAAATCTTTCATTGGTTCATTCTTATAGAAAATATTTAGGTACATTTCTTTTTTATTTATCAATATTATTTATTATGACAACAAAAAAATATGCGTAGAAAAAAGTACACAATAATTGTTTAAAAATTAAAAAAATCTGATGCAGATATTGGAAATCTGCAAAAATACGATCAGATTTTTCTAACCACTAGCAAATACGTCCAAACAAGTGAACGATCTTTTATTTACAGAGAGCAGTTAGACTTCACGTTACTCAGGATCAGACGGAACGTGAATAAAATAATAATACTGAACATTTAGCTAACCACTGCTCGGGACAGACCGGTGAAGTTCAGTTTGTGCTCAAAACTACTGCAAAAACAACGAAACTGGGAAAAGTTGAGCCTCGTTAATTCTAAATTGGTATAAAATATCTGCGTTTCAGTTTTAATATCATGCTCAGTGGGCATCATATTTCATGCTCATACAGGAAATTTATCGTACCAGATTCCATAAAGGTGAACACGACATGAACTAGAAAAGCAATTAAAATTATCACTGTTAAAATATATAAAACTAACGACAGAAAACCAGCCCTTAAAGCGCTATTCAACAAAATAAATCATCTAAATACAAGTTTATTCTCGTTAAAGAGACTCATAAGCCATTTTTAATTGGCTTTCGAGTTGAAAGCAAACATATTGCGTGGTAGTAAAATAATTAATCTACCATTTGCAAATGCTACGAAGTATTTTGCTATTCTACGAGTAATTACTGGCGTGGGCGTTTTTGTTACAGCAAACTACAAAACATGACAGCATTATAAATTGAACTTATGTTTTCATTGAATTTTAGTACATAATTATTAGTTTTCATAAAGCTATAGAATTCTATGTAGCATTCAACGGATTTGGCTGAAATTTGGCACTCACGTGATTTATAACCGGAATCAACGCTCAGGATACGTATTATACCAGTGTCTGGTTCAAATTCTGAAGTCCACGCAGAGAAATTCCCTGGCAGATACTAATATCTTTTTTCATAGTTCTAAAATTACAAAAGCGCCTTCCTTAAGACTTTAAAATATCTTCTCTGCCAAAATATTAACACTTTACTTGTGGAACACTGGGCATTGTCAGTCAAACACACGTTACAGCTTAACCCTTCGTTAGACAGATCACTTAACACGGGTTAAGGCCCGCCTTAACCTGTACGTTACGATAAGAAGAAAAATGGTCAGAAGTAACAACTTAAAGGGCCGAAAACACGTGGCAGGCAAGTCCAAACTAATTGAACTGTCAGATTGTTTTCAAAATAAACTGCATGTTAAATTGTGTTTACATTTTGTGCACGTTTGATGGCAATGTCTGAGTGATTGGCTATTACACTGTGTAGGTACCACAAATTCGATTACCACGCGGAATTATTATTTGTGTGATCCACAGTTTTGAGATTCTAAATCCTAGCCCTCTTATTATGACACAGTTTATTTTAAAAGCCTCTTTTAGCTATCAAACTATTGTGTCTTTATCTGACAAGTTAAATTAAGTTTGATAGCTAAAAGAGGCCTTAACGATATAAGGTGTGATTATGAATAAGATGGGTTTAGATTTACACTAAAAATGCTCTTTCAGCGTTTTTTGACCCTTACAAGCATGTATTAAATTAAACATGTAAGGAGATATTGTGCAAATTGGTTCTTCTTTTGTTTATTTCGTGGTTGTCGCCCGCGGTCGCGCTGGTCAGTTAAGCCCACGGCTGTCAAGTTGAGCAAACAAAAAACTTAAGCGTTTTCGCGGAGTTTTCACATTTGCGAGTGCTCTGCATAAATTATTCAACGCCGTTGTACTCATTTCGCCTAAGCTATGAAACGGCATTTTTTATGCTCACCTTTTATAAATTTTGCAATGTGCTTTAGGGTACTATTTTTCGGAGAAAAAAATATCTCTTTAAAAAAGTATATTACAGGAAAACTAAACCAAAGTACATAAAATACACTTTTAGTTTATAACACCTCTTTGTTTTCGTTGGGTATTAATAAAACTATCTTGCTAAATAACTAACATTTTGTTATAATAATGTTAATCTCAAATCTCGGGTTGATTGATGATTGTCTGGACCCGTAAAAAAATTAGTTGCGGAAATCCAACCCACGCCAATCGTGTTGTCAATTAATTTAAGTAACAGATAGAGATACGAGTATCATTTAAAGAGGTAACATAGCTTAACAACAACCTCTTATTACGTAGTACAAATTATCAACAAAACAACGCAGAAGTGGTTAATGGGAACCTCAATGTCGAGGTACATAGCGCTTTCATGAAGGCACTCTATATGCTCCGGGAATTTTAATAGAATTTTGAGCTAATGTAACCGGTTTCAAACTTCACTGCCACCACTAGGAATGCTTATTACGTGCGACGTTAACCGTATGAAGATTCTTAATTAATTAACCGTTTTTTTTTCATGTGGACTATCGGTAGAAATTTGTCAAAAATTCCGGCAATTTTTACGAAAATTATAGCTAAGTTTTTTTAGAATAGTTGCTGTGTATTGGTTATTATTAGTATTGTTTTGATACAGCAAGTAAATTGTAGCTAGGATTTTCATCAATCGTATGACTTTGATTAAAAAAATATTTTGACGCTGTTTGCAATTAAAAGACAGTAGGTAATATGACATATTCAGAATAACTGAATCACAATATTAATGATCTTTGTAGTCGTGGTGGCGTAGTGGTTAAGGCCTGCCTCTCGTATACAAGTGTGCGGGTTCGAAACTTGGCAAGTAACAATGTGACTTTTCTGAAGTCATACGTACTTTCTAAGTATATCTTAGGCGTCACTGATTAACGGTGAAGGAAAACATCGTGAGGAAACCTGGACTTAAAAAGTCTGAAATCGCCAATCCGCCTTGAGCAAGCGTGGTGATCAATGCTCATGCCTTCTCTGTATGAGAAGAGGCCTGTGCCCAGCAGTGGGACGATATATAGGCTGATGATGATGATTAATGATCTTATCCAACTTCGATAAAATATCAATATTTGTTTGCCAGATCCACATAAACCATAAAAACAATCGCCGATCTGGGGAAAGAACCCTAGAACTATATTCATAGCAGTCGTGCTATCTACTACTAGACCAACAAGGTAGTAGTTAAAAAAACCTACAAGTTTCGTCGTAAACACGTTCAATTTGTAAGCTTTTAACGTCACTCAATATTGATTAAATATGTATGTTCAATAACTTTGTTTACATTACTTATCTACACTATCTAGGCACGTCTATACTAGTGTATACAAAGGTTTAATTGATTGTCTGTCTGTTGGGTATCTTATGAACACCAAATTGTCCCTTTTTTAGCCATTTTTAATTTTCTCAGCCATCATCATCATCTGCCTAGCCTTTTCCCAACTATGTTGGGGTCGGCTTCCAGTCTAAACCGGATGCAGCTGAGTACCAGTGTTTTACATGGAGCGACTGCCTATCTGACCTCCACAACCCAGTTACCGGGTAACACGGTACCCCATGGTCAGACTGGTTGTCAGACTTTCTGGCTTCTGACTACCCGTAACGACTGTCAAAGATGTACAAATAACAACCGGGACCAACAGCTTAACGTGCTTTCCGAGGCACGGAGGAGTCTCGATATGACAAAGATGGTCACCCATCCATGGACCGACCACGCCAAGCGCAGCTTAACCTTTGATTGGTCGAACCGTGCGGCTTGTTACTTAAGCCCAACCAATTTTATCAAAAGTTTTTGGCGATGGCAACATCAGCTCTTTTACCGTCTTGCTGCGTAGCAACGGATTAGAAAAAATCACACTCATAAATGCTGATTAGTGTTAATTCGAACTTAAATAAGTACTTTAATCCTGGATTACGCTGTTAAGTAAGGATTAGGTGAGAAATGGTTTAACTTCAGATTACTGGTTTTTTATAAGTAAGGCGGGTAGAGTAGTCATAATAAATAACCCATACCTTAAAATAAAACTAAATCATAAGTAAATGCACACAAAGCTTGCTTAGTACCAACATTTAAGTAACGTAAAAACGGCTGTCCGTAGATCATAGCGTGGACGACGACGCGGTGTCAGACTAGCTTTTAATAAAATGATAAGTACCTTGTGTACGTCAGAGAGCATCCATTATAATGGTTAGATTAGATTGGATTATATTAAAATGTTCCATGTTAGTGTGTATTGAGCTGAGTTTTATTAAAATACTAGCTGTACCTGTCCCGTGCTTTCATTCACTTCGAGAGGAAAGTGCTTCCTGCGCCTGGATTAAAAAAAAATCAAACTTCATTCTTTATTTATATTATAAATAGCTGTTTCCCGTCGCGATGAACTACTTAGGCCCAAGTTCACTGACAAGATAACAGTCCGATAAACTCAAAACAGCTGTTTACCATAATTTCAAACATCTGTCTTACATGGATACTTTATCATTTGGGTTTTTTATTCCTAAAACGGTCGATTATCACTCCGGGGTTGGACAAGAAGTGGATAACACGAAAATTCCCGCTTCGTGGTTAGAAAACGTGGTTATTTAACGGGCCATTTAGGTAACCAGCTGTCGGTGAACTTGGGCCTTAATGCCCCCAGATATAACCGTCTCCTGGGTCCCTTCTATATCCGTACCAAATTTCATCCAAATCAGCTGAGTCGTTCCCAAGTTATGGAGTGAACAAAGGAAATAGGGATTCATTTTAAATAGCTTCTACCCGCGACTTCGTCCGCGTGGAATAGTGGTGCTCCGCTTCTATTGGGTTTAGCGTGATGATATATAGCCTATAGCCTTCTTCAATAAATGGGCTATCTAACACTGAAAGATTTTTTTAAATCGTACCAGTAAGTTCTGAGATTAGCGCGTTCAAACAAACAAACTCTTCAGCTTTATTATATATACTAATACTAATATACTAATAGTATAGATTTCATCATATACCTGCAATAGACAGATAGACAGACTTGCATATAATATACGGACGGACTTTCAATATATTAAAACTACATCGCTTCCTACATAAAACCAGTTTCAATACCAATATCGTAGCGAAGTCACAAATTATACTAAAGTGTTTAATGTCGCCATCTAAAAGCCCCTATTTCCATATGAAACTGCTGTAAATCTTACAATATTATTAACTGCGAAAACTGAATCACGTCGAAACAGTAGCTTCTTGTGGCGATGTCGTAATTAATTTTGTTAAGAGTTTAACTAGTCTGCGTGCTTTGGTCTCAGTACTGGTGGTATAAGAGGGATCTTGGTATATTCTGATGAAAAATATTCTAAGAGGATTTTTGTATTAATAAGCGTGCAATGATAGTGTTATAAATGAAATAACCAGCTGTTTTACGAGGTTTAAATGCATCTTATTTCCTTATCCGGGTATTAATTTATCTCCATACAAAATTTCACCTAAATTATTTCAACCGTTTTATCATGAAAGCATAACAGACAGTTACTTGCGCGTATAAATGTTAGTAAGGATTATTTCCGTTGATGATTAAGTTCTATCCTTGAAGATTATGAAGCAATATAGTATATTTAATTTCACTGTGCTGGCAATGTGTAGTGATTTCCGTTAAGTAATTACGATGCAGACAAACAGCTACCCCTACTACGGATATCAATTTCTCACTAAGACTTACACGTGGTTGCCACTAACCTTGTATGTGATAATTCACACAATTCTATTACAAACACGTTAAACTTCAATTTGATAATTAAATAATCGTACTTTTTCTCAATATCAAAACATTATATATTATGGACAAAAGTAGAGGAGCTCGTAGCTAAGTAACAGCCGCACGGGTCGATCGATCAAAGGTTAAGCTACGCTTGGCGCAGTCGGTCCGTGGATAGGTGACCATCTATGTCATGGCGAAACTCCTCCGTGCCACGGGAAGCACGTCAAACTGTTGGTTCCGGCTATCATTTATAGATCTTTGACAGTTGTTACGTACCCGTAACGACTGTCAGATGTGACTACCGTCAGAAGCCAGAAAGTCTGACAACCAGTCTTACCATGGGGTATCGTGTTACCCGGTAACTGGGTTGTGTAGGTCAGACAGGCAGTCCCTCCATGATGATGGGCATATAGGTGTATACTATATATATAGGTAACTCTTGGAAACCTGAACTTAAGTACTTGGGAATAAGGAGTGATGATATTATTTAAACTTTATAACAAAGCAGTAAGGTATTAAGTAGCTCGTTAGTGTCAGGAACGTAATATTGAAGTTAGCCGAATACAGTTCACAGTGACTGCCCTTCGAAGTAACATTAGGCCAAAAATCACCACATTTATCAACTTAACGGCCTCGGTAACGCTTAAATTGATACTTATTTTTCGTAAAGATGTTCTGATACCGTAAATAATATCGTGCATAAATATGGTTCTAGGCATGAATTTAGCTTCTTATCTTTAGCGTTTATTTAATAATCGGTAATATTGGAATGGCAGCTGAAATAAAAGAGGTATGATCGTTTTAGAAAGGTACAATATTGGCAATATTATGTTTTGCTGTCACAAGGAAGAATTTAATAGGTACTTCGCGTTCATATCTAGGGTGTAACCCGGACAATATTCAGTAAAGATACTCGATTTTTTAATCCCACATCATGCATATTAAAAAACAACTGCTTTTTTAATACCTAATTCTCTGATTTAGTTTGTTAATAATATAATTTCGTAAACGAGCAATTTTGAAATTAGTGACATTTGTGTTATGTTTAGACTACGACGGTGTATATCGTTCACACTTCAACATTCCTTTGTGATGCCGCTGTCACAATAAATGTCACACTCCTGTCTTCTCGCTGACACTCGGTGTATAGTGTCGTAGGGTAATCTTAGCTTAACCATTGTTAATTAATTTTAACAACGAATGTATCAGTATAATCAGTATCTAATTAGTCTAACAATCAATAATCATTAATCATAACAAGACTGTGTAACTTATTTTTTTCTTAAATAAAGAAGATAGTATGTAGGTACCCATACACTTTAGTAAAAAAATCTCTTAGCAAAACATATAAATAAGTCGAAGTCCTTGATAGCGGATTTAAAAAATGATGGAAAATACCCCGGCTTTTACGGGACGACTATTCATGTGCTTTTGAACCTGTCTCATAGATGACTTCGGACGCTGGATATAAGCCGGCCTTCAGTTTGATTTGTTACCTGAAACAAGAAAACATTTGGTCAGATAAAAAGGCCCGGATTTATGTTCTTTGTGAAAAGTAAGTGGTATCGTGTTTTGATATTTATAAGTATGATTCATTTTTCTTTTCAAAAATACAAAAAGCTTAGTGTTTAGATATTTATCTTACAAAAAATGAATATATTTTCTGAACCCATTATACGAGTAAAAACTTTTTGTCACCACTAACTAGATACTAATAAATATTTTATTTCAGCTGGCTGATTTCCGGGCAATATAATTAGTTCAATCAGTTCTTTTGTTACTCGATCCCTCATGGAAAGGATATAATATATATTGTATGTATGTTAATGTATTATTTATCTATGTATAGTAAGTATTTGAGCATATTAGTATTGTATTTTTATATTATGTAAACAGTACACCATGGACTACCTACAGCATCATTTCTCCTTTTATTATAAATCTATCCAAAGGTTGTCTGTAAAAGATCTATTTTAGCGATAAGACCGCCCATTGTGTCACCCTTGTAACTAATTTTCCAATGTCATATGTTTTTCTTTGGGTGTGTCTACTTACATAAAAAAAAATATTCTATTCTATGGCGCAAATGTGTCCACTATTGGAACATATGTAGGTTTACCTCAGGGTCAGACCTACATAATTATGTCCAATAGTGGACAAACATGAAATAGGCTGTTGATAATGCCGATATTATTTAAAAAAATAAATAGCTGAAACATAAAAATACTCTTAAAATAACGTGGTTAAGCATCACGGGGAGATTTACGCCCAATAGGTTTGTAACTAAGTAGACCCTTCTATAGTTTAATACCCTCCCCTATCCTCTTATTTACGCCAGCTTACAGGTGTTTTATCCTCAAAACACGGACACGTCACGGCTTCCTCGAAGGGTAGGGGTTCCGTATAGTATAAGTAGATAGGCCTTATAACCGACATTCGGCAATATGTTCATCCCTAATACACGATTGCATTTTCTTGCTAGAATTAAGCGTAATAAATTGATGTATTCAAATCTTACAATATTATCTTTAAAATAAAGGTCTGTGGTAGTTTTATTTTACACAGAGTCTAATATGTCTTATCATATTTTTGCCCCCTATTCTAGTACAGACTAACTTATGTTAAGTTCATGCTTGACCGAAAAGTTAAATATTCAGAAAAAAAAACCGATACAGATCCCAACACATCAATAAATAAAACAGACTGTAGTATCTTATATTCCCGCAAAAATAAAAAAACAGATATTATAATTCAAAACCGAAACATAATATATGGCGCGGTATATTCTGTACACTCAGGCTATAAAGAGCTATCTAGACAGTTGGTACCGCATTGCGTCTTCAGCGGAGATTCTACCGCCCGACGCGACGTCCGGAAACGAGATACTTTTAGGAACTTTGCGGTCAACAAACTTACATTTTTTTTTATTTATCAGTCCTGCGAACGGACTGTTAAAACTTCTTCATTTAAAGTATTAATAAAGTTTATAAACTTTCATAACATTCATGATATTAATTATAGATAAGAAAACGTATAATTGAATTGTAAAACTGATATTTGAAAGGAAAATTCTCTGCTCCTCTTAGTTTTTAAACTCCTCGAGGAGCATATAGACCGACTACTGATAACCTTCACTGTGTCCGATCAGTGAATATGGAAAGTTGTATTGTATTAAAATATTTTTCCAGCATCATAGAGCTAAGTAGAATTACTAAAAAGAAAAGTGACGTTTCATACATAAACATTACGTTATACTTTTCAATGTCTGATAAATAAGGGTGCTTTCATAGGTTGATTAAATTTTAAATTAAGTATTGAAGTGCCTAATAAAATTTACACAATTTGGAGGGTAGTTAAACATATAGCTATGCGGTTATTGAGGTTCTCCACATGCGGACAAAATACAATAGGGTAACCACTCCTTTAGGGGTTGTAATTACATGGACATAATTGGCATTGTGTCCACATGTTAACGTGTTTAGTACACCACATAACAAACGTAGGTTTAAAATTAAGTAAAAAAATAATAAATGAATAGTTTTGTTACAATAGCAGATTTAAATTCATGTAGATATATAGTTTAGTCATAACTACATGGCATAGATATAAAACCACCATTTTCTTCACAAAACTATTCAATGGAATAAATAAATATATTTCAAATAAAAGAACCAATCCTGCATTTGATGCAGATATATGAACACCATCATTTCGCAAATCAAGGATTTTTACACCTAATAGGACACCAAGATAGAACATAACATTTTAAAATATACACATTTGTATAAATTGCAGCGCTGCGGAAAATAATTCCTATATCAATAGGTTCCGCTTCTTTATCGCCTTTGCAATATACCAGTGTAAAGCACCCAGCTCAAAATAATACGAGAGAAATCCTGCTATCTATCTGTACAGACAACTATTCGGTTTAGGGCTTTTCTCGATTTCGATTCTCGGGTCAGGTTGAAATCGTTTTGTAGGTTTTTTAAATTTTGACAAAGTAGTCCGAGTCAGGTTAGCCGTCGTCCCTGGCTGCGACCTTGATAGCAGTAGTTGTTACAATCCCATGTCAGATGCATACCTGGGGGGCTAGACAAGTGGCATAAACGCTATAGAAACGCCAGTAGAATATAAAACAAAATGTATGGGAATGACATTCGTTAACGACTAGCTATATATGTCATTCCCATACATTTTGTTTTCTATTCTATAGCCTTTCTATAGCGTTTTTGCCACTTGTCTAACCTCATGTTTAAGAAAACTCTGACACTCAGGTTTGTTCCACTACACCCAGAAAGGTTTATTTGGATAATAATAATAATGAAAATTTATAGTAGACGATCACATTCAATGCATAGGTACAGCTAAACAAGTCGTACCTACGTAAACTCTGATTTCAAATGAAACTGGTATTTCGTAGGAGAAAAAATCTTTTTACCTATCCGTTTGGGACATAAATATTAATATCTAACAAACGCCAAAAATAACCTTTCATAAAATTGTTTTATAACGGCATAAAACTTACCTATTTTTTTAGCATCCTCAGCGGAGGTACGAGTAAAGATGCGTATTCACTGTGCGACTTATTCGGACAACTTGTTATTCAAACTTGTCTCTTGCAACGTCTCAAGCGCGTGCAAGATATTGGACGACTTGGCTTTTATCAAAACTAGTGGAGTATGAGAGTGAGATAGCTATACACGACTTATAGTACAATCCCTTTTTCGCAGCTAGATGGATGATAAGTTTAACATGTCGTTGTATGTCAGGTTCATATTTTAGAATACATTTAGTGTAACCTCTAGGTATGTACTGTGAGTAGGCATCTTTATCGCTTTATAGGGTGTTTATCTACATAGGTATTTTTCCTTATCTGTCAATAATATAATAACAGCTTATTTTAAGTGAATTTTATTGATTATTTTTCCGACCCAAATATCGACCAATAGAATTGCACCATTCGACGTCACGTGGTACAACCTACATGGTATTATACTGATAATTTTTTGAATATTTTTATGGTTGTACCACGTGACGTAGAATTGCACCATTCGACGTCACGTGGTACAACCTACATGGTATTATACTGATAATTTTTTGAATATTTTTATGGTTGTACCACGTGACGTCGAATGGTGCAATTCTATTGGCCGACATTTGGGACGGAAAAATAATCCCCCGAATACCACAAGAGCTTCAAAATTATCTGGCATTTCCCTCAAGGTTCCCTGCAAACAAATAAAGTCGTCAAGTTTTTCACCTTTCCTTTTAACCTGAAAAACTTGACTCCTTCATTTGTTTGCAACGAACCTATCGGGAAATACCCGATAATTTTGAAACTCTTGTGGTATTATAAGTGAATATTTTTTTCCTCATAAAATATTCATGAGGAATATTTTTCAGATAGGCAAGTGTACGTGCATGAAAATAATTTGATTACCGCAGTATATCAATAGGGAATATGGATGTATTTTTAATATTTCTACACTATAGCTTATCTTGTTATGATTGCGAAAAATATATACTACGATAAAAAATCGTGAAAAAAAAATATAGCAGCTTTTTGAACAGTTGATGTTTGGCGCGCTGGATGTGTCGTCAAAGTCTATGATAACAATCAATAGAGTTTATTTTCTTTATGTTAAAAGACGCCTCCGTCTAGCAAAGGGACAATCAGCCATAGTTGTTGTAATGTGAAAATGTCCTATCTTCTTTTCCAACATTCTGCACCCATATTTTCCGGATCTCAACTCTAGACCTGATCTACGGTGTACATAAAATCTTAAAATCTGTCTCTGGATCGGTACCTTCGGGTAGAAAAGAAGTTCCATTCGTAGCGGACACCATCCGCATACGTAATGCACCGCCGAACTCAAGTGTACCGTATTATTAGATTTGTATTTGGTACAGTCACAAAGAACCTTCGCGGGTTTTCATTTTTTTTTCTCAACTTTTGTAAATTACGTACTTCGAGTTGGTTGTTCGTGATCTATTTTTATGTTGTTGCAGCTTTGTGCGGTGAAGTGGAATTGTCATGTTAATGAGTATGTGGAATAGGGAAAACAGAATTGGAATGATGTAAAATTTAAAGTCCTTTTTTGCGAAAATGA
The DNA here is from genome assembly GCA_963891755.1 of Pyrrhia umbra. Taxonomy (NCBI): domain Eukaryota; kingdom Metazoa; phylum Arthropoda; class Insecta; order Lepidoptera; family Noctuidae; genus Pyrrhia; species Pyrrhia umbra. Next base: position 3,605,077 of record OY982934.1, on the reverse strand, counting down.
TACATGTTTTTGACACATATTATTTATATGGCCAATTGCCAAATTTATTTTGGTCAAACATTTTCATTTATTACTCCGAGATTACGGTCTAGTTTTGGATTTATATAAATAATTATCGTTAAAAAAATGGTTTACCTAGGTACACAAAAAATATCGGCATAGGTTTTTACTAAAACTAAACGAAAAACGAAGCTTTGATTTCTATTTTCTCATTGCGTTTTATTATGGGTTAAAAATAAATCAGTCATTTTTATAGACAAATATAAATAGAAACACAAAATTAATAACACGATTTGAGGAGACTAAGCGCAAGGAAACTAAATAACATTAATTTAAACGTTATTTAGGTAATGCCTATAATTTTAAAATAACCACAAAAAAATATTATGATATTATTAAGAGGAAAAATGTGATGATTATTTTAAATAGGCTTTTACATTTAATAGATAAATAATAATTTATGAAATATTTATTAATAGATCTCAACACATTTTTTTACTTTTGTACCTATTTAATACAATCAAAACTGATTATATAATGGGCCAGCCACCAATAAAATGGGCCCGCATTGTTCAGAATAATAATTGTTATTACCTTTTGACTTCTCAAGATGTGAAAAAAAAAAAAAACATTTTAGAATATTTTTTAAACATATTTTTTTCGAACTGTCAAAACACGGTTCTTCATAGATTTTGTATTGCAGTACGTAGAAGTGTCGTTAGTAAATTTAATGTTCCAAGTCTTTTAGGCTTTTCATTGATTCCAAAGCGAATAAAGTATAATTTTACAGTTTCAAAATATATTGGGTTTTCAGCCCTATAATATTTTGGTTCACAAAAAATAGTTCATTAGTGCCAACTACCAAGTTAAATCTAGGTAACGTTACTACTTATGTTGGCCAGTCAGTCAACAACTGTTGCTAGTTCAAATGTTTCAGGTAGACCCTCGTAAATACTCTATCTTCAATAACATTTAATAAGTTCGAAAATTACTCAGTCTGTCTGTCACGCTTTCACGGTAAAACAGATAAACCGATGACGATGAAATTAAGTATGGAGATAGCTTGAACTCTGGTTAAGGACATCATCATCTGCCTAGCCTTTTCCCAACTATGTTGGGGTCGGCTTCCAGTCTACACCGGACGCTGCTGAGTACCAACTCTGGTTAAGGACATAGGGTAATATTTACGGGTGCGTGAAGTAGTTTTTATATGAGTAAGTCCGCGAAAAACAGATAGTGGTGCCGATTCTGACTTACACACGACTAAACTAATTTTAAAATATCATGCTCTTTTTCTATTGCGAAATACAAGAAGAGGATAGCAAGTAATTCAGTGCTGTCAAATTAAATGACAGATGACATTTTGTTCGTACAGGTTTGTTAATTTAGTCGAGATGTTACGTCGTGATGTTTAATTTTGTATGGAAAACTATTTTTTGCTAATTTGACAGGTGTTAAAAGTTTGCTATCCCTTTCTTATATTTGTTGATGGAAAGAGATAATTATAGACTAAATTTAATTTAGATGGTGTCAAGAGAATCGCGGCCAGTATTTCATAAATGTTATTTTCCGTTCCACACTAACAGCAATATTAAAAAATATATAAGTATATTTCCACAGTATGTTTTTTTATCAAATACAACTTCAGTCCAAAAATAGTCTATAAGCTCTATAGGCAAGACCTTTGTCACGCGCTTAACAAAGTATGTGCTTACAGAAAAAAAAAAGATATGTTGTCTACAATACAATAGTCCTGTATCTTAGTGCCTAAACTCCTCACACAACTTCGCAATACGAAGTGTTGAGAATATTAAGTACGAGTGTGGAATCGTGACTTTCAAACGGAAAATACATCTGGGGCCTGGAACTGAGCTTTTTTGGGCTTTATTATCTTTAGGATTTAAGAGTGCCAGTCTGTTTACTTCTTTAAATGATAAGAACCTTTACTTATTTGATAAAAAATTTGAATCGCCAAGAACAATCAGAACAATCGAATAAGAACAGATGATATGGTAAGTATGATATTCTTTCGTGGTCTAATTATATGCATGTATATTATCAATATATATAAAAATCAATGCCACTTTTCGTTGTAATTTTATAACTCAAGAACGGGCTCACCTGTCCAAACCAAATGTTTAGGCTTTGATCGGAGTATTTAGTAGATGGTTTATGTTAAGTTTGCACAAAATCGGTCGAGCGGTTCAACTTTAATTTGAATTCATATAGCCCACACGGGCGAAGCCGCTGGCGGAAAGCTAGTATACTATAACTAGATATATACCAGTCAGAAAACTGCAAGTGTGACTGATTGTCTTGGACAGACGTATATATTAAATAGAATTGAATATATTAAAATATACTAAAGTATTGTTGCTCGTGGAGGCTATCGATAATATTTGTCATAATATAAAATATGATAACCCTTTTTTGTCATTACTCTGACACCATCGCATTATGAAAATTAGACAAATAAACATGTCTGTAATATAGTGTAACAATCAAAAAAACATTTGACCAACTTGCTCGGACTGTTTCAAGTGTTAATATCTCCTGCTAATTTAAATCAAAAACTCTGAAACAAGCATACAAATCGCCTAAAGGATTGTTTGAAAGAGTTACTTCAGCCCCGGAACATAAAAGGGCGAAGGAAGGAACATGATGGGTTTTAGTCAGTTAGAGTCTGACACACAAAGGGAAGTCATTTGATGATTTCCTATACCTGAAAAAAAGCATGCACATCGCAACTAAAACATTTCTAACAACAAAGGCATTATACAAAGAGAATAATTAATTCAATCACCTAATGCGTCGTATTTTTTACTCACTGAGGGCGTGTTAAAGTGATACACGAAATAAATTAAGAAAAAAAAATAGCTATTCGCTTTCCAAGTCACGCAACGGCCGAAGTTATTTTAAAGTAATGATGTTAAAAAGGAATTTAGATTTCACGTGTTTGGGATTTTATCTTCATTGATTTAAAATTAAGGTAAAGTTTTTTAAATTACATTTCCTTTTTAATAACATTTTGTAAGTGGTTAGATTCTGCCGATGATGTTATCAATGTTTTATGTTGATAAAACATAACGCTTTCTCTCTGGAATCGGTTCAGTAGTTCTAGAGATTTCTAGATTATGCCTTTATGCCTACGTAAGCACGCTCCATCGTCGACATTGTCTCTGTCACCTCTGACGTAGACTAGAGTTAAAAGCACACCCATATGAAATAAAAAAAACCTTCTATAAATTGGTTATTAAATAATTATATCTCAATTAGGCCCTATGCTCCTCTAGGAGTTGAAGTAACTAAGAAGTAGAATTCGTGTATTTAATACCGGGACGGCATGGTGTACTTATTCGGATAAGCAAGACAAAGCAAGCTCTCTGAGCCATGTTGGAGCTGTTTTCAAAATATAATTAAAATCAGTACAGCAGATCTGACATACAATATTGCTAAATACTCACGAATAATTAAGCGATGGTATACTATGGAAGTTACTCACAAAATACTAGCTAATTATTTCTAAAGTTCTAATCCGAGTAAAAAGTCACGAGCTCTTAATTATTTAAAGTCAAGCAAACGCCTTAACGTCTAATTGATGGACGGAGCTATTTAAAAATAGAACACAAGATCATGGAGTAACAGACTAACAGATTGACTTCACATTAACTATTTAGTAAGGACTGAATTTAAATTGCAAAGCTTTGTTATATATGTACTGAGCAACTCAGTATCGTTGACGCGGATTACAAACTAACTCTGAATTAGTCCAGAACTTTGTTTCGTAACTATTTTATACGCTACAGTAGATCTGAGATATGAGCAAGTTAATGTGTACTAGACTGTTTGGGTATAAGTTATAAAACAGGGTTGTTTGCAATGTACCTAGAAGTCACTTCAAAATTACTAAAAGATGATTAAAAAAAAATAGGTAGCTAACATTTGGGCAGCCAAATACGCCATGCGTAGCCAAAAGGCTATCTTCAGAGCGGCCATGATCATCATCAGCTGTATTTATATGACGTTAAAGATCCAAGTCAAATGTCAAAACTGTCCAACTGCTACGTAGCGTAGCGCGCGTAACCGAACATCATTGTGATAGCTACGGCGTAGCTAAACCGTAGGCATGAGCTTGTTGTAAAAATATTGTGTAGCAAGGAAAAGGTTTTCGTAAAAACACAAACAGAAGACTGAAATTTTGACAACTAGTCTAATCAAGACAACTAATCCTGAAAAAAATGGATTTACCTGTAGTAGTTTCTTAGTGGAAATCAGATTATATTTGCTCCTTTGGCAATATTGCTAGACATCTGCATGTTTAGGTCAGCTAAATAAAAACCTACACCAATTAAGTTAAAGTTAGATAAAGTAGGCAGATGATACATAAGCTAGCAATAAAACCGACGCTATATATAGTGAGGATGATGTTATTTATTCGAGACACTAAACTAGGCTACGTAAGGACTTCTATTTTGCAAAGCGAATCATGTCCGATGCATAGACATTTGTCGAAATAACCCAACTCTTTCGCAGTGCTACATACATAATTTATGACTGGCTGTATGTCGTGGCTACTACTGCGAAAAATAAAAATGTTTTCGTATATTCCTGGTTCAAATTTCGAATTCCATATTTAAAAATGTTCTGGCGAATTTGTACGTTTTCTTTATCTATGCAATCGCATACAAAATGCATTTGAAAAATTACACTGAAAATGCTAGTCGAGAACAAGCATTTTCAAAATTATATACATTTGTCCCTCGCCGTGAAAAATTACCTTTCTCTATAGTTTTCAATTTTGTGTTTTGTTTTTTTTCCACAATGTTTATGCCATTTGCCGTTAATGCCAAAAAGACATCTGATCTCAGTATTAAAAATAAAAACAGCTTTTTGCTATCACCATTTTTGCTAGCACTAGGAATGTTCAGAACCTTTCAATTTTATCCCAAAAGCAAACTGAACTTCCAACCAGCCAGCCCTTCAAGACTGTTTCTATTAAAAAAGAAAGTATTCGGGAAAAGTTCGACAAATACTTACCCCGCTAAGCGTAATGTTACCCAGGGGTAACCATCTGTGAAAATCATTACTCCCCTACCCGTGACCGCAGTGGGGAAACAAAACGCATCAGTTACGTGAAAGAGTAAAGGCAGTTTATCAAAGATATAAAGTTCGGTGCTCATGGACGGGGCACTCACGATTTTAAGGCCAGTTACACATCTGCGAATGCGGTGTTAAATTGTGTTGCAAATCCGCGATTTTGTCGACATAAATCGTCATAAATGTCGGTGAAAAATATTAGCTTAATTAAAATATACTTTTGTAATACTAGTGGGACAGATGGTATTTTTTTCTTATTTGATAAAACTAGTACACGAGAGTACTATTTAGTTGTATTAGAATTAGATATGAAATAATTAAATTAACTCACAAAAATTCAATTCCATCTAAAAATTAACCTCAGTGCATTTTACGTAGCTTGCCGCAGTAAAGTAATAAAAAAAGAAAAACACCAAAAACTAAAAAAAAAAAAACTGAAAAGAAAACCTGAAACAATGTATGGACATAAATGACCATTTAACACGAAGGGAGTGGTAAAAAAAAAACAGTTATAATCGAATGATCACGATTATGAAATAACAATAATCGACATTCCTCTAAATACCGCTAGTGAAGTTGCATGACGACGAGGCATTATGAGTTATTTAATAACTGATAGTTTACTTGTTGCATGACCTCAAAGCCAGTCATGCAACCCCGAGCTGTGCAACAGCATTGGGTGTGTATTACCAACTGTGGGATATCGAGTATATCGATATTAAGGCTCGATTAGGACTCTAAGAAGACCAGCGTGGCAGAATTTCTTCTAGTAAATGTTGCAGCATTATGCTGAGATTGGAGTCTTTTATTTTCTGGTACAAGTAAATTATGTGTTATTCTTTCATTTGTTTTTTTTTCTGTGCGTGTTCTGATTTTTTTTTTGCTTTCATAGTATTTCAGCTTTTTAGTTTTTTTTTTCTGGTACTTAAGTCATATCAAATAAGGAAATTATACTTTCAATTTAAAACTTTAGTTGCTTGGGGCTATCTGCTAAACAATAATAATTAATCCAGATTAAATTGAGTATTTTGTCTAGAACTGAATATATTCAAAACATAAATTATTAGGTGCTAACTGTTTCACGCGGTTTAGCTCGCTTCTGTAGGGAACTATTAGAAACTCATATTAATATTTATAATAGTATATAGGATTAGAGTTAGCGCAATATTTAGTTTGGTGATCTTATGGCAAAAATATTTATTTCTAAGAACATATGTATTGCCTTTTCCATAAATAGCAGATAGCAATAAAAAAAAAATATATTGTACGAACTATATTACAACATAAAACTAGACAAATTAGGCGATTATGATTTCGCTTTTTCATATCGCTTTAATGGCATTATAGGAACAAGAACCTAGAACACACGTGTGTTATTATAATAATAGTTCTACGAAAACGAGTGTTTCAGCCAACTGTGTATAGTTATACTGTGGCACCAGTAGTCACAAGAATGTGATAGGTATGTCACCTGTTTAGTTCCCGCAAGCCGACAGTCTATTAAATGAGTGACAAAGACGATAACCTTGATGAACTTCGCTATATTACTGTCAATTTCATATTATAACTATGAAATTTCGTGGGATCGATACCCAACACACGTGTAGCATTTTTTTATAAAAATTAAATTTTATAGGGAAAGCTGTTATGAATTTGACGCGTACCTATATTTTTATTTATTATTATTTTTTAAGGAAACTACAGAAAGGATATTTCGATTTCAATGATTTTTGTTTCGTTTGTAATAATTTATATTATTTTAATTGCGATTTTTCTGACTTGATGAAATGTTCATCTCTGAGCGTGGGAACTCATTAGATGACTCCCAACCTTAAAAAAAGACTTCTGACTATATCTAATACGTATTTACTTATTTTTTTTGCGAATTTATTATAATAAACTAGCCAACCCGGCGAGATTCATATCGCCATAATTTTTTGATAGTTATACAAACCTTGTCCTTACAATAAAAAAACACAAAAAAGAACAATTATTCAATTTGGTGCAGTCGTTCAGAAATTACATACATTTAGGCGATTCTTTTTTAATTACAAAGATAGTTTAAGAACATCGTTAGGATAAAATAATTTATACCTAATAATAATAAACCTATTTTATCTACATACGTACCTAATGGTTTTGTTTCTCTTTCCGCCGAACACACGGCAGCCATTCCGCAATAAAAGCTAAGAGAAACTACAAAAGCGTTAAAGAAAAACCTCGTTAACTTGCTCAAAGGAACTAAATCAGAATAGACGAACACAAGTTTCCCAACAAAGCTTTTTCCAACAAATCAGCAATCTGTAGTTTTCTTCGTATTCCAGCTTCGTGTGGAACGATACAAAAAAGTCGTAATGTCGCCGGTGTGTAGTCAGCCTTATACGATCCAGGTAATAAATCACCACCGGTTGCGTATATGGGTACGTAGAGTTTCGAGGTTGGACCACCCCTACATTACCATGGCAAACAGTTAAATAAGGCAGAACCGGGGCGAAATATATAGGATGGCAGTGGCTTCCAACCTTTTTAAGAACTGAGAACGATTGAGTTTTTTTGCTATAGATTTTACCAGGAATCCAAACTTTTTCTAAGTCCAAATCCATACAATCAAAGTGTGTCTGTCTGTTACCTCATCATGCTTAAACCACCCAACCGATTCAGATGAAAATTGGTATGAAGATAGCTCGAACCCTGGAGAAGGATATACGGTAGTTTTTATCTGAATGCGTTAAGTATATACTCTCGGGACGCGGGCGAAACCGCGAAAAATAGCAAGTACTGTAATTATTTGAACTTGCCTGTAAACATATAAAATGCTTTGTCCTGAATGACTGACAGATCAACGCACAGCCCAAACCGCAAATCGTAGATACCTAAAACTTAGGGGGCGTGTTCTTTGTATGACGAAGGCATCCGATAGGAGAGGATTTTCCGAAATTCTATCCCTAAGGGGTGTAAAAGGGGAGTAAAGTTTGTATGAAAGTCTGTCATTTTTAATTTGAATTCGTATAGCCCACGCGGGCGAAGCCTCTGGCGGGAAGCTAGTCTATACTAATATTATAAAGAGGAAAGATTTGTTTGTTTGTTTGTAGGGTTTTAACTCAAAAACTAGTGGACCGATTTTAAAAATTATTTCACCGTTAGAAAGCTAAATCTTTACGAAGTGTCATAGGCTATATTTATTTCCAGAAATAATAAGGGATCCCTACTAAAACTTGAATAATGTAACCCAAGGTGTAAAAAAAATGAGCGCGAGCGAACCGCAGGCGGAAAGCTAGTCCCATTTAAGATCAGAGGAAAATTACGGTTCTTGGGTACAACTATTTGAGAACCACTGATAACGAGCATAAAATTAGGAGAGATCCTGTTGTATTTGTTTCAATTGTGTACATGTGCTGTGCGTTGTATGACGGGGGACATAAATAACGTTTTGCTAAATGGGTTAATATTCCGTCTGGCTTTAAAAGCTTGTGGCTTTGGATGTTACGCTCCAGATTCCTTAGACTACTCATTTGCATGACACATAAATCTTCGCTCTACTTCTTAGCTGTATTTATTATATTGGAGCAATTCCTTTTTATTATGCTTATAATTTTTTTTATTTTTTTTAAACATTGCCCCATACTAGGAATTACTCCTGTATCGTGGGTGCGTTTACAAACATAAATTACACATGCACCAATTTCTTTCCACACCAATTGCGATATCTTTTGCAAAAATACGCTGCGTCGATACAACTACCAATAAAAAAAAATGCTTAAACATGTTAAGCAATGTATATATACACAAGATTGGTATGTCAATTTGATCGCTGTATTTAAATTTAGATCTGAATTCTGAAGGATTGTACATTTTTAACACGGTACATGAAATCACAACCGGAGTAGATTGTTTTATACCGTCCGTTTGCCCAAACTGCTTCTAAAACTTGCTTAATGTTCCAAATTACGAAATAAAACTTCAAAAACGACTTTGAAACTCAACAGAACACCTGTCTGTACCCAAATGGACTTAATTTCTGCCATTCAGACTGAGACGAAACCATTTTAAAATATCATAAGGCCCAGTGGTAGTTTAGGTCTTAAAGTTAGGCTTTTTATGCGTAAACTTTTCTGAATAATTTCTGTTTCTCCAAATTAAAGCCAAGGGCCTGACCTGAGACATTTAAATAAATGAAAGAATGAAATTTATTTTCTCAGTAAGACGCTGGCTGTTTACTTTGTCAAGATAATGCTAAAGTCGACCTTGGGATTCGTGATAAAGAATTTAATTGAGTTAGCAGTATTATTTGTGTCTAAGGATTATATTTCGCGAAAATAGTGCTGGTTTATTTATTTTATTCTGTCATGCCTCCTTCAGATAGTTAGAGTTTATAGTTTCGTGCAAGTGTTCTGTTCTATTTTCAAAAACATAGTAAAAGTAAGGTTTTTAAATTGAATTTGCCTCCAATCAACTGAACCTCATACATATGAACCTCGTACTCGCCTGCAAGTTACTTGCCTAGTGTAAACGTGCCTATAAGTTAATATATGTACATTATAATGTCATTAAGAAAATGACTACGCGTTGATTGGATTATTGTGTGTGATAAAGTATTTGCGTTTGTATAAATTAATGTAAAATTAGTTAAAATTAAACACAGTACCTACTATTACTATTAAGTAGCAATTCAATACATACAACATTATTAAATTCATCAATTTCTATGTGTTCATAATTCATCCTTTTACGATGAAACTTTAGTGAGTTATGTTTGCACCAGCCAGCAAAGGTTGCTGAAAAAAGGCAATTCAATGCATACCGAACAGTTTGTTGGTATTATAAATGTACAAATATTTATCTGCATTGTTTTACAATACATTTTGTATTGGCATTTGTTTTTTTTCGAAAAGGGGTTAGATTTTTTTTTATCGCGGCCGTGTGTCATTATACTGGCATTTATGTGTAGAGGACAAATGTTTGGTAACATGGCGCCACGTTGCCGAGATACTTGTAGGGAATTATAGATTATGACATTGAACGTCTAGACAGAAATATAGTACCTAGGTACAAAGTCAAACATTTTCTAAGTACCTCCATACATTGCTTGGACAAACTATACAGACTAAAAAGTTTTTCAAATGTCGTGTTGCGCGCCTATTTACAATGCCTCTTATGCAACATAGTGGTAATCTCCAATCCATGCGACCAGGCGACCAGGCTGTCGCTTTTGATTCACGTCGCGAAAACATGCAAGTCTTGAGGCACTTTTAAACCACTTTAATCCTAGAATACACATTAAGAATAGGTAACTTATTCTACTCTTTTTAAAGATATACAAAATAACAACACGCTCGTTTCCTCCCTGAAGAGTTATACAGACGTGTATCTATTATTAAGTTTAAGTTTCATATTTTAAGTTTAATATAACAGCCAGGGAGCCTATTTCGGGCTGCGAGATTGTTCGGAAGAGAGAACGCAAATGAAGGAACGCAGCGGATGAGTTTTAGTCAGAGTCTGACACTCTCTTCCTCTCCGCCCACAGCTGGGGTGAAGTCATTTGATGATTTGCCATCCTTAACAAAAGGGAGTGTATTGCTATTAACAACCACAAATCCAAACTCCACGCTGCTACAAAGACTTAAAAAATAAAAAAGTTTGAAAACGATGCGGAGTTGCGCTTGATACAGATCTCATTGATATCTTCCTTCTATTTGAGATCTGCTACAGAAACTGTAGGTAAATATATCATGGCACCCGCAGTAACTAATCTACCAAAAACTAGACGGAGAAAGAGCAAACCATTTGTTAACCAAATACTTTCATCGTGAAACAATGTTCAGACAACTAGCCGTGCAAGTTGCACGCTCAAACAGCCATTTTGATTTATGTTCCGCTTTCAAATTCAACTGGAGCGAAGTTCTGCCACTAGTTCGCTGACAAAGTATTGCCCCTTCCATCTCTGTCTGCGCCGTACTTATTAGAATGTTTAAATTATGTCTTTCTCCCTCTCCTCTAAATGGTGACGTCGTTAACTTGTTTAAGCGAATTTTGTTGTAGTTCCAACGGAATGGTGACGTGTGTTAATTAGTAGACGCTTTGTAATTTGGAATCCTAACTAATGTTATATGTAAATGCGAAATTGAGTTTGTTTGTTGCGCTTTCGTTGTTAAACGGCTGAATCGATTAGGATGAAATTTGGTACGGGGATGGATGGGAGCTTAGATTGTCTACTTCGACCTCATTTAATAATCTTATATCATGGCGGTAAAACGGCCTATGGCAACACTTTGCTAACATATTTATATGTGTGCAGTGATGTGTTAAATTATCATTTAATAGGGGGCGACACTATTGTAATCGCTGAGAAATACATAAAAAAACCCCAAGAAGAGTGCCCGACTCGGAAATCAAACACAGAACCTTACGCTTAGCAATGGCACTTGTGACTACTAGACCAACGAGTCAAACTACAATTAAAGTGCCTATTGAGAAACAATATTAGCTTCTATCAGTTCCGAATGAGCAGTTTCCAAGATTACAACCGACAAACATAAATTAACTCACAATTGAACGCCACCATTGTTCTACCAACCCTTTACAAGTTGAGTCTTATTTAGTAGATAAGTCAGCGCAAGTTGTGTCATCTCGTATCGTAAGTCACACGTCGCTTCGAACAGACCCATCTAATTTCACATTCGAGCAGATTACCTGACGTGAACACTTGAGACCCGACCCTGGCATATTGGACGCATTTGTCATGGAAACGGTGCGGGCATAGAGTGTATAGAGCTGTTGTGTTTAATATTGAAAAAAAACTGTGTTATTTATACGAATATATGTATTTTTTTATAATTTTTTTTCGGATGGGAAAGCATCAAATGACCCTACCCGCCGTGGGTGTTGCGGTAGGGAGTGTCAGACTCTTACTGACTAAAACCCATCCGTGTTCCTACCTCAGCCCTATGCATTCCGGGGGCGCGGTGTCTCTTTCGAACGTCCCGCAGCCCCGGCACGAATGTTTGTATAAGATACTATGATAAAGAGGTAAAATTTGAATATTTACAGTATGTAGGGGGCAATTTTTTGCTGCGGGATGTTCGAAAGAGTTACCTCCAAAACGCAAAGGGATTAGATAGGAAAATGGATGGGTTTTAGTTAATAAGTCTGACAGTCCCACCCGCCACGGCGGGAGGAGTTATTTGATGATTTTCCATCCGAAAAAAAGGGGGGTGATTTCTGAAACTTAGGTGCCAATTCTATACAAACTATTTCGTCCAGGTGAAGTTGTAAACGTAACTCGAGTCGCATGTGAAATCCGCAATGAAACATATAATAAATTATTATAGATAAACACCACCTGTACCACAACACAACACTATATTGTGGTATTGTATTGTACTGATCGATTTATCCTAGTTTTTTACATCGATTTTTTGCAGCGACTTTTGCTTATACAATTGTCACTCACAGCAGGTGTTTTTGTTTCTTTGTTTTGGCGACACGCGCGAGGCGACACGACAGTCGCGGGTGAGTCGGCTAAAGATTTATAAACAGTGTCGTGCGAGATCGTACGGTTAATTACAACAACGTACGTTTGTAAATTGTCATCGCGGAATATGTAGTTTGATAAATGTTATCTCCTGCATGTTTTTTTTTCGGATGGGAAATCATAAAATGACCCCTACCGCCGTGGGTGGAAGGGAGTGTCAGACTCTTACTGACTAACCCCCATCCATGCTCCTTCCTCAGCCCTTTGTATTCCGAGGGCGTGGTATCTCTTTCGAACGTCCCGCAGCCACGGATCTCCTGCGTTATGGTACAAGAGCCCCGTGCTCAGACTGAACAATACTCGAATCGACAAAAATTTCGACCTTCTTTCTGTGATTTGAGGCTTAGGCAATCTGCACAAATTACAAAAACACTAGAACATCATGCTTGATAATGATTAAATAACAATATAATCAGCCAACTTTTCCTCGAACATTTGGGGTATGTCAAACACCTCCCTAAATGACGATATTAAAACAAAGACTTATGTTTTAAAAGGGCCTTGGAAGCCTCATTCTTTAGAATTAAAGCTCTCGAGAAGTTTCTCAAATCTTCTGTTTTAAATACACAATCCTGTACAGTTTCCAAAGCTTTATTTAGGTTGTAAATAAGGGAGATTTTACATAATTTACTTCAAAAAAAATTTAACTTGCGCAGCCGTACGATTAATTCTCTTGTAATCCATTCACAGTTGTTTGCCTTTGTGAATAAGTAACAAACTTTGTCACGTTTCTATACGTTTGTTAGAAAAAGTTGTTGCGAACTTGTTCCAAAACAAGTTTTGACGGAGTAATGGATTATCTGAGATTAACTCGGAGAAAGGGTTCGGACTTCCGCGGATTTTATAATATTAACAGGGTAACTGCGGTAATAGGTTAAAGGAAAAATCAATTTATATCTTTATGAAGGGAATTATAAACTTTATTTACACGATACAAAAATATTAGTTAAGCTTCAAAATATTCATCGATGTCAATGGGAATCGTACCCAAAAGGCCGGCTGCATTGCCACGTTAAATGACAATGCTGATTTTTGAGACCATGCTACCTGAAGCAAACCCAGTTATTTTTAAGTTCCATGAAAAGGGGGCGATCCTCTTACCATAAACCGTACTGCTACTTAGAATTTCCATTAATAAAAACAAAACACTACCAGACCTAGGTTCCAAAATCCAGGAATCCAAACCAAACTGTGTAAGTCCAACAAATACACTCATTCCTAACCATAGATGTATTATTTCACTACCGTTTGATAGATCGGCAATTCAAAAGAGGATATAAATAATTAGATTGACGAGACCTTTCACGGATATAACAAAGAGTACCTACACTAACTACTCTTGCGCTAGCTAACTATTATCTTTTTGGTCTCGCCCAAATCACTGCAATGCCAATGTATCTACTACTTTAATACATCTATGTTCGCACGGTACAGTCACGTCCAAATTTACGAGTTTACCCAGATTCAATTTAATATCAAGTCGAGGTTAACGAACTCAACTATACCCTGAAAATTATAACAAGGTATACCCTTCACGCATATTTACTATTGACACAAGCACGTTAGCCCTTCACATCGAATTGAGAAACTTGTGTAATTTCATACAGAGCCAGCTCCTTCATTAATAAAGTTGCTGCCACGTTCTAAAAGCCACAGAGTAATAAACGTCCCCACTATATTTGTTATCTCTGTAAGTTATCGGGGCCCTTTTCTTAAACATTTATTTACATGTGAAAAGTTCGGTCGACCGTCTCATTGCAATGGTAATGAGATGGCCAGGGTTGCTGAGACGGAATTTCAGCACAGAGATTGGGGTATTCTCAGAGTTTTTCTGTGTTACATTAATTTAGACTTTAGATTAGGAATAAGAAGTTTCTTTGTTCAGTAGTTAGATAACATGTCCGTGATAAGCTGTGTTTACGATTCCAATTATGATGATGATTATGAAAGTAATCTGTAAGATTGCTCCGAGTTTGCTGAAAGTTTATATGATAATGAAAAGGATAAAGAATTGAAATGCGGAAAACCCGAAAAAATTTAACATAAGTTCGAATGGATCCAAATAAAGTACCTAATGTTTTTTTTATAATATTTTTTTCTTTTGTCACAGCGAGCGTAATGTTTTTCCTGCCTTTCGTCGTATTACAGTTTCTCTTCCTTGTCGATTTTTTGTGTTTAGAATGTTCAAACATACATGTTCGGTCGTTGCTGATAACTCAAAGGCAAAGCTCCGGGGATATGCAAATATTGCATTAAAAAGCGGTCGGCTCTGTGAATGTGTACGCCAAATCACATTACCCAATTTAAAACAGAATTTTATAGCATATTTTGAAAATATTTTGAGTGCTTTCGGTTTACGAATAATTTATTTGAGGTATTCCTCGAAGCGCCACCGTTTTGAGGCGCACCTAATGAAGCGCACCTTTATTATTCCTCGGAGCGCACCTTTTAGTAGCGCTCCCGATAACGATTAAAAATATTAAAATTTTATTCCTTGAAGCGCACCCATGTTTAAAAATCATCGATATAATTTATTACGTTTACTTCATTCTCTTTCCTATTTTTAAACATGGGTGCGCTTCAAGGAATAAAATTTTAATATTTTTAATCGTTATCGGGAGCGCTACTAAAAGGTGCGCTCCGAGGAATAATAAAGGTGCGCTTCATTAGGTGCGCCTCAAAACGGTGGCGCTTCGAGGAATACCTCATTTATTTTGGTCGTGCAGTGCCTATTAAGCGTTTTTTTTTTTAATATTTTGCAATTAATCTATAATTAATACCGTGAAGTGACGTGAAGCGATACCCCCTTTTAGAGAATATTGCGCGCACGGATGTATGTTAGATTTGTCATAGGTAATAAAAAAAATGGTCGAATTTCAACCAGTGAGAGAACACTAGTTTATTAAACTCCGCAATTTCTCTCTGATCTAATCACTAGATTCCTCTTTTACTTACTTAACTAACGTGCGGATACTAAGGCATAACGTAACATCAAAACTATCCCAATCTAGACATATCAAAACATAGTCGCACCAAAATTCAAAATCCCAATACGAGTAATCGCACGCCAAAATTAGTTTCCTCGACAAAAAGGGACGAAAACCATCCCCTAGCACAATGATACCACATGAGTGATCGCCAAAGTTAGCCGTGTAACTAATTAGCAGTATCTCTAGACGCATTAATCAGGACGAGACAAGGAAGTAATGTGGACAAGAAGCTATCCCGGAGACATCTGGGAGACGTCGTGAAGACCAAGAGTCGAATATCAAGATGTTATAAATGAGAATGCTGTTTTCGCCGGATTGCTAGGTTGGTGAGTCAGACAATTAAGGAAAGTATGATTGAAGAGGGAATAGGCAAAAATGGAACGCAGATATGACAAATATAAAAAGGCACCTAGTTTATAAAAAAAAAAAAACTGCCAAGAGCGCAGAGAGAAATTTAAGTATGATAACGATAACAGTTGACGACACGTTTGGCGTAGTGGCTGCTGCGCTGCGTGTCGCGGGTTCGATTCCCGCACGGGACAACTAAAATTGTTCCGGGTCTGGGTGTTTGTGCATGTGTAATGTATGTTTGTAAACGCATCCATGATACAGGAGTAATTACTAGTGTGGGGCAACGTTTAAAAAAAAAAAAGCCTAATTTATTAAATCAAGATTCAAAAATATAATAGAATTTACAGTTCAGCCTTTCATTAGTGGGACGAATTTTGAATAATGCTAAATAATTGCTGAAATAAATAATCTCCAAAAATCAAATAAGGCTTACCCTCCAAGCTTCACTTAAGTCTACCTACTCAACGCTATTGGTTTTGCAACTTAAAGTTCAGACTTCTAAAACTTCAGCAAGACTTTAAACATCATTAACATTACTTAATACGTACTGGTTCTTCAATAAACAAGTTACAAATAAGTAAAGCAACTTGGAATGGAGTTCATAACATGAAAGGTTTATCGGAGTACACCAAGTGAGATATCCGACTTGTTATTCAAAGTTGGGACCAACTTTAATGGAATAACCGCATAACTTGTAATTCTAGTGTTCCGCGATGACAGATATTTGAGATGTGGATGTAAGGCTGGATTTACACTGCGGGAACATTGTGCACCAGTATAGCAAGTATAAGTACTGCCGTGACGTATTAAGATTCAGCAAAAGGTTGTAGTTGCAATAATATGATTGTATATTGTCGTTGCTTATATTAATTTTTTTAAAGCATGCTGAATGTTCCCTTTACGGTATAAACCACGGTGCAGTTATCAATATTATTAATTAACGTTTAAAAAAGAAATATTAGTATAAAACATTCATTTATTTTTTAATATATAAAAATGAAATGATGTTCGTTAGTCTCGATAAAACTCGAGAACGGCTGGGCCGATTTAGCTGATTTTGGTATTAAAATGTTTGTCGTAGTCCAGGGAAGGTTTAAACGGTCAGAAAAAGTTAAGATAGGTGTAGGTGATACGAAGTACACCGGGTCATCTAGTTAAAGATAAAAATCGTATATTATGTAGGTATAATACATATTAATTAGGAATATATTATTGTGTTTATAATATGACTATATTTTGTACATGGAATCAATTAATTTATTTCACAAATTGGCGGAAATATCACGCCTCACATATTTAACATCCTTTAACGAGAAAATTTATATTTTCTACGCTCGATACAAATGTCCTTCGTAACGTTCCAATCACTGTATCATGATCGAATAAAATCAAAAGGTTATACGAAATAGAAATCCTAAATAAGAAAATCATGTCAAACCTGTCAACCGATAAATGGGAAAGGCAATTCCTATTTACGTCAGAAAGGTTCTAATTTCGAATGGATACCCATCCATAAAATATCTATATATTACTATATATGCGGTCATGGAGGAAATAGAGTTTCAACGAATCGATTAATAATACTATTAATCTAGTATCGAATAATACTTTTGTTGACATTATGCGACTTATATCATGAAAAGTTTTTTTTGTAGAAATTGCTTTAAAACGTTTGATCTCTTTTATTGTTCTTCTGTCACAGATATAATATTTACCTATTTAAAACATCATTATCGATAAACTATTCTCAACTTAAACGCCTTTTAATTTTTGAAGACGCATTTAAATATACATAAAAATAGCTCTTTCTTCCTCAAGACCTTCACGCACCCGGATAAAAAACGATGTTTCCACATGTTTTTTCAGTCTATCTCCATACCAAATTTCATCTCGATCTGATCAGCTGTTTTTCCCATGAAAACAGAACAGACAGACAGTTACTTTTAAATTAGCATAAAACAAGTCCGATGCCTCATTGGGTAAACAGCCTTTATATTTATAGCCTAATAATTTTTGTGTCAATAAATCACCTTTCACGCGACAAACGATAGTTCATTCACACGTAAACGCCATTAAAGCGGATTTTCACCATCCACCGAAAATCATCCCTTAACTTCCCCCACGTGCGGGACGTCGTCTCGCCCCATCGACCCCTTCATGGACCCTCGACCTTCACGGAAGGTCAGGCTTACAGTTCCTCCCCTCGTTATTTTATGCTCCTATGCATTCCCTTCGGCTAGGATTAGGATCTCCGGTTACTCAATTGTGTATAGAAAATAATTTTCGGGATATTGAGCGTGTAACTACACACTTATTATATTCATTTGAAAAGATCAGCTCAAAACAGACTATCAGGGATAACAGTCACTCATTAAGGGATAACTGTAGCTACTATCACTTTGACTAGTCTAAAGTTTCTCAATGTAGGTAAATATAGGATTTTATACGGCTGGTAATGATGAAATTCGTGTTAAGAAGCGGACAGCATTGAAAAACCAACCGCATTGTTTTGAAGATTCACCCAACAATTACTGCTATAAAGTTAACAGCTCAAGACGATGGCTGAATGTGCACTTCCAGGGACGGTAATCATAATTATTTTACAACTAGCTTCTGCCAGCGACTTCGTCCGCGTGGAATAGTGGTGCTCCGCTCCTATTGGTCTTAGCGTGATGATATATAGCCTATAGCCTTCCTCGATAAATGGACTATCTAACACTGAAAGAATTATTTAAATCGGAACAGCGGTTCCTGAGATTAGCGCGTTTAAACAAAATGACAACATTTCCCTTCACTGCTCTGCTCCTATTGATTGTAGCGTGATGAAAAGTATACTATAACCATCTCAGGAGTATGACAAATAATTGTACCAAGTTTCGTTAAAATCCGTCGAGTAGATTTCGTTTCTATAGAGTTTATACAGACAGACAGACAGACAGACAGACAAAAATTTTACTTATTGCATTTTTGGCATCAGTATCGATCCCTAATCACCCCCTGATAGTTATTTTGGAAATATATTGCATGTACAGAATTGACCTCTCTACAGATTTATTATAAGTATTGATGATGATGATATAGATGATAGGTGTTTAAAAAAATTAAGTTCTTCGTGAAACAATAATGAATTGTCACCATTTTAGGAGCGCTTGTTTTAGGCACCCAATTAACAAGTTGTTTGTTATACGACCTAAAATACACCTGTAAGTGTTGAACGTATAAGGCTATTAGAGTTCCAGTTTGTACATAGCCATTAGGCCATTAGCCATAATGACTACAAACAAGAGGTGGAAGGGGTAGAAGCCGCAAGTACTGACTTATATTCTAAGCTTTTTGCAGCCTGTATTGTTTATTCTAGTGAAAGAACATGTTTATACACCTTTGATTAGCAGAAATAGAACTTACTTGCCGTTATAAGCTTTATTTTAGTAATTATAATTACTAAAAATTAACTTCTTTAAATTTTAAGAAATTAGCTAACACGCTACTCTTGCGCAGGCCATGCTTGCCTGTAATTGGTTGTGCATTTAACTATAAGCTTATTTAAACTAATTAAAAAGATAATGAATTGATGAAACAACTGTTGGCAAGCTAAATAAATAAATAAATAATGAACAACAACGGCAGACTGATATAAGTTCTTGGAAAGCAATTTTTCTTAAAAAAATCCTAATTTGTAATATTGCAGTACCAAATGGCCACCAAAATCATATAATATTTTCGACCTTAACTATTTATTTCACTTATTCTGAATAGGAATCCTTACTTACAATATTATAAATCTATACTAATATTATAAATGCGAAAGTAACTCTGTCTGTCTGTTACGCTTTCACGCCAAAACTACAGGCTACTTTTTACCCGGGTGCGCTAAGTAGTTCCCTTGGGATGCGGGTGAAACCGCGGGAAACAGCTAGTTACTAATATACTAATAATTTCTTTCTTCTTTGTTGAAATCATTTGTATGAAATTACTTATATCTGGCATAACGGTACTTATTTGAAGGCAGTGCAATTTTAGTATAGCAAAGTTCTTTGAAAGCAAAGGAAACGACACGCTATTTTTAACCAACGGACGCAGTTCACGATTAATCATTAGCACTACATTGTATAGTAAACATACTAATGTATTCAGTGAACTTTTGAATGAATTCCACAAATAGCCAACAATGGCGATAAGTTGATAACGGGTGTTTTCGTTCAGAACATTAGTCATTAACTCCCACGTACAGGATGGGAGGTATACTGACCTATAATGGTATTGTAAAATATTTAAATAACAGATCATTAGTCGTCCCGAAAGCCCAATGTCACAAGCTTATTCGTCATCCTTACGTACAAACCAACAAACTAACTTTTTATTAGTATACCTAAGTAAACGAGCATGGTGAATTTTTGAATCGTTTTATAGTTGTGACAACTGAGCTCCACTTTAATTCGTTTTCTAGTAAGTAATGTCTCGCGTCCTAGAGAAACTAGTTAACGCATCCAGATAAAAAGTAACTAAAAACCGCATCTAGGGTTCCGTTTATCTCCATACTAAATTTCATCCAAATCGGTTTAGCTGTTTTCGTGTTTGTGCGTAACAAACAAACTCACTTTCATATTTATAATATTAGAATGTTTAAATTCAAAGAAATTATAGTCTCCGGTTCCAAAAATAAACTTTCTCTTCGCCGTTTTATTTTTCATTTTGGTAATGAAGTTATAAAATTCTGATGGCACTTTAACTTAAGTAGGTACTCGTAAATCAAATGAATGAAAAAGTGGCTGTACAAAAAATAAAGTATAAATGTGACGAATATTTAAACGTAACGTCGCGACCATTTTTGCCGAAGGATTCGGCTGAGATATGTTTACTTATAGTAAGTGCTTATAGCCAGGAATGTTCTGTTTTTAAAGATAGAATTATGACATAAAGCCTATACAACTAATGTCAAAAACCTATCTCTAGTAAGCAAATCTAAAGATAGATAAGTTATTTAAAATGGTCGTAAGTCATCCACTCACACCCTTTAATAACTCAGGTATTTTTATTAATTTTCCCAAATTGTAATTCGATTTGAATTGTTGTAATTTTGTGATATTAGATTTAACATAACTAGATACATTATAGTGTTTCGCCAAAGTAATTTGTTTTGCTCTCTTTAACTATATTACTCGAGCATTTACTCACACTTATATACACTTACCTGCAGCCGTACCATGACGTTCAAAGTAAGATTATTCCATTCTTATTCTAATGAGGGTAAGAGATGGCGCTAGACAACCTTTATAGCTCTGTCTCTTTTTCACACTAGAATAAGAAAGTAACAATCTTACTTTAAACGTCATGGTAGGGCCGCTGAACATAACACTTTAGAAATCCAGTTTTGCAACCTTTCCCTTACCTGTAACAAAAACAAAGGAGAATTAAGTAAATAAACCATAGTCATGTCACAGACTAGATAGGTGATGATGTAATCTTGCTAATTGTATGTCTGTTACGTGTTCGATATAGCAGTATTGAAAATGTTGGATTTACCAACCGAATAAAAGGTCAAATAAATAATTCAATAAACCAATATACAAATTTCCTTATCAAACAAAATAGAAATACCCCAACTTTTTGCTGCAAAAAAAAATACTTCTTACACAATCCATTACTGGAATTATCTCGTTATTCTTATAAGGAACATAATAATTGCATAGAAAAAGTTACAATTGTAGCCATTCCCAAAATGGATTAGTATAGTTTGCTTTCGTTCGCCACATATTCTTAGGGTTGTCAGTGACAATAACATGAAGATCCGTTGTTGTTGCGGTGGGTTTTGTGTTCCGTGCCGCGAGGTTAATCCCCGCACGGAAAAAATATTTTTGTACAACATACATTATTATTTTTTGGGTTAAGAATTTGTATATTATGTGGCATATATATGTCTGCAACTATGTAGAACAGTATACTTTTTCTGCGAGATAGTTCGAAAGAGTTACCGCGGCCCTTGCCCGCAAGGGACGAAGGAACATGGATGGGTTTTAGCCAGTAAGAGTCTGACACACTACTTCCGCTCTATCCACAGTGGAAGGAGTAATTTGATGATTTCCCATCCTAAAAAAAGTAATAAATTTTAGCTTTCTACCCTCCTTCACATTCTTTCGTTAACAAAGTTTTCTCTCCACGTGTTAATACATAGATAAACTTTTCCGAACACATCACTACGTTAAATTGAATCAGACTAACCAAGTTACAAAGATCACACTAGAACTCAAATAAACTAAGAACACACCCCGACAAATTGCATTTGGACAACCCTATTTAGGTGTTAACGAGTACCAAAGGAACAAGGAAAATTCTGCCATATAACTTAAAGGTTAACTAAATGTGGGGTAAGTAATTCGACTGCGGACTCCATTCATCATCCAAGATGGCCGACTGCGTGTCGTCATTTTTGGAGATCACGTCATCCGAATATCCGAATTGGACAATATTAGAGCCAAGTTTTGATTGTGTAAGATGAGCGGTCTGTATATGACACAAATGGTATTTTTTTTGGCTCTGACTTGGCGACCTAAATCTTTGATGTAAAAAGAGCTTGAGTTTATAATGAATTTATTTTCTTCATCTTCATCTAACTTTAAATCTCAAGCTATCACTTTTATAAATAGATAACATATAAAGAGAAAAAATAGTAAGCTAATCTATAGTAGTTTATATAACAAGTAATTTTATTGCAATATTCTTCTAAAATACATTTTTGTGCAGCAGGGCGCTGATCTAGTACATCTTTATATAACACACATTGCGTCATATTTCCACGTCCTATCACACGAACTCGAAGAAGTAAGGCAGTAGTAGGTAATACTATTGTATTTCTAATGGTATTAAAACTATGACACGGCCATTATTATGTCAAACGTCTTGATTAGACAGGATAAAAGATTGGTCTCACGAAAAAAAAAATGTTGTACGGTTCGATCTTTTTTTGTGTATGGCATCTCACATGTCAACCTTCTAGCTTAGCTGAATACGATTAGATCAAGGCATATTACAGATACTAGAAGAATAAATACACAACCAAAATCAAATTCTATTCGTATTTCTATTAAAGCTAACCACAGGTCAATAAAACACAAGATGTAACATGTCAACGTTTCCCTACAACTAAAAGGATCAATTTTCATCGTCCAAAAGACACGAAAACGAGAGGTTGAAGTTAGGGACGCAATTTCCGCAGTCTGATTGCTCGGTTCTCATTCCCTGTAGAGGACAAAACTTTGTGCGATCACTAAAATACATCAAACATCGGCGAAGGCAAACACGATGTCTTTCACACAACTCTTAGCCGTTAGGGGAGCCCTAAAGTTAATGACGTAGCAATAAAAGGACCTTCATAAACAGTGCTGTTTATTTTAGCGCAGCTACCAAGATTAATATCAACTACGTCTGCACTGGCTTAATTGCTAAATGGAACTTCTTGAGTAACTCATTGAGAGTTGGCAAACTGCATATTACTATTATTATTGGTAAAAAAAACTGGTGGGCTCGCCATATTGCCCAAATGTATTCGGCAAATATAACCACACAAAATGAGTGCTTAAAGATAGAGGCAGATTAAAAAAAAGGTTGACCAGAAGACCTACTTAGCTCATCTGCTGATTACACGCGCATTGTAGATCCCATTATGCTTTCCGCAAAAATTTATCGTATCAAGCTTACGATTAAGAAGGATATCAGAGTGGGGGGGGAGACCACTGTCTAGCGAGTTTAAGCAGAAAAATATTCAAATATTTAACTTCCATTGAAACTTGTAACTAGCAAACTTTGTAGACTGTTCGAAGGTCTGCTACTAAAAAGATGGGCTATTGCTATTTTTTTTAATTTCAAAACATCATCTAATAAGATCTCTCAGTTCATAATGTAACAGCCAATCCGATGAGGTCGTGTGGACCTTATTTGAGTAATTTGCCTTCATGTTAAATGTTTGTAACCCCTGACATTTCGCCCGCTTTAATTTAAAGGGACGTCTAACTTCCTCGTGTGTTTAATTTGCATAACCATTGTCGGACTGTGTGTTTTTCTTTGAGTCCTAAGTCAGCATCAGAATGTGGACATGTTTAATTTAAATGAATTGGATTTGTTTTTACCACATCAATTGGCTCTGTGCTCTGAAGGTTTTGTGTGTTCTCCTGCTTATAGGAACTGATATGTTGCCCACTTTGCGAGTTAAATTTTAAGCGATCCATCAGTAACATACAAAGGATTTAAACAAGACTGACGCAAAATGTAAACGTACCTATATTGCAGAGTCGTAAAATCCCAGAGAAAATGCTGTCAAATATCTCAAGGGCTTTAAATTGAAGTTTTACTTAGATACAATGTTTAATATCACTTTGCTAGACAAGATAAAGTCCAAGTCCAAGTACCATATTGTAATAAAGCTTAAATCAACTAAAATTTAAATGTAGTATGACCCTCAGACGAAACACTCTTGGCGCCAAAATTATATATTCAAGGTTACCCTCAAAATTTTATCGTCACAAGTACAGAGCCTTGAGACAGCTCATAAGAACATACTACTCTTGAAGCACCCTTTAGCGAGTTTGCAAAATCCCTCTTAGGATGCTTAGATTATGATGGTAATACTTTGAATTCATGTTTTTGGTAAGGGTTCACGTTTATTGGGTCATCTATTACGGCGGCTGTGTTAAATATGGATTTAATTGGATTTTGGGGGTTGGTTATGGGTTTTTGGAAATCCGGGATAAAATAGGATACATTTCTTCATGTGAGGTAAGGAATGTGTTTAATATATGGCTTCAGCCAGTGGTTAGCAACGTTTTGTGTGCATAAATTACAGCACTCGGAAATAACGCAGCTCATATTTAGTTATTTTTTTCATAATCGGTTTAGTAGTTCCGTAGCTTATGTTAAAATATAAGATAAGTTATAGAACCGCAAAATACAAGCTTTCCTTAGTTTGTAGCTCACTGAAATGGTCTGAAATGTTTTTACAGAAATCTTTTTAAAGAAAAGTAAAGCAACTTTTCTTTATGTTACATACAAAGTAACAAGCTAGCTTACAGCTCTCTATAATAGCAGTTTACATACCAGGATTTATGATAAAGTAGATTATAAAAGGCTTTAACTTGGTCGCCTGGTACGACGGCACAATAGTAGTCTGAGATTAAATAATGTTGTTTAAATGCTACAAATTGTTAGAATACGTTAGGACCGACAAATTTTAAACTGAAGAATGTGAGTTCAATCCAAGAAATTGATAAATTAAATAAACTTTTTAAGATGATTTTAATTCCTTTACTTTATAGTGTATCGACCTCATAAAAATGTAATTGTAAAGACATCACAACTCTCACAGGGTTCAAGAAACAGACTCGATCACAGGGTGGAGTTTACAAGTTATTAAAAATTGTATTCATGAATTCCTCTGAAGTGCCAGCAGATACAATACTCTAACTGAAAAAGCCATGTGCCACCCATCCCTGTTTTTCGGATGGGAAATCATCAAATGACACTCCCGCCGTGGGTGGGGCTAAAGGGAATGTCAGATTCTTACTGACTAAAACCCATCTATGTTCTTTCCTCAGCTCTTTGTATTCCAGGGGAGCGGTATCTCTTTCGAACGTCCCGCAGTCCCGGCAGGCTATGGCCCTGGGGGAGGGCCCCGTCATCATGCCACCATCCCTAGAATTACTTGGCAAATAAAGATTTTCTTGCTTTCATTTAAAATAAAAGCCTTTTACCACATAAAAACCCCACAAGAATATAAACAAATTCAAATTCCTCAATAAGGTTATGGGTTAAACGCGATAATGACCTTTCCATTTAAACCTTTGTTGAAGTTCAAGTGTTGTGTTATCAGCTGCGTTATCGCATTGATTGACCACTAATCCACAAGCACGCAAACTAATTATGACGCCACCCCCCCTTACATAGTATGGAGAGGGAGGATTGCGTGTCGTCGACGAATTAGGATTGATAAAAATATTTTGTAATACTTACTACTACTCTTGACCCTTAACCGTTTTAGGGGGTTGAACTTTTTAACTACTCAATTATATATTTTTTTCATCTCATAACCGAGGCCGTTTAACGCGTCTAAAAATTGATTCAATATCCTAAGTTAAAAAGGGATGGTGCTATTGGTCCTATGTAGCTCCTACTCTGTCACACTCAAAAGTTAGATCTGGTCAGCCAGATGGGGCTAACCAGGATGAAGACAGAAAACCTTTCTTACTGCATAAATACTTCATTATTTGAATTGATAAATTTCTAAAGCCTCATGAATTTAAGTTGAACGCAGGTAAAGAAACTTAGAATGATCACCGCACTATAAAATAAAACAAGTATAATTTATCATCAACAGAAATACCCCAAAAGATTCCATTGCAACCCCAACAAATCTTATATCTTTCACTCCAAATACGGAACACTAAAAGCATTTCGACACTCACCTACAAAGGAAATTAAGCCGTAACACCGGCTACTAAAATTCAATTTAGATTGCAGACACAGAGATAATAACAATAAATAATATACTAGCACCTTCAGGTTCTTATAAGTAAGATTTGCGCGGATTCATATTTCATTCAAATGAAAATCTAAACTTAGGAATGTCTTGGAGATTAATGGTTGAAAGACTCCGCGCAGATGGTACGGAGGACTCATTTCCTCGTCTCAGATCTTGATTGAAAGGATCGAATTTACCAAACTTTCCAATGCTGACTAAAGACGGATAAAAAAATTGATATTAATACTGAGAAATTGATAGTACAAGAAGGTAATAAAATGAAAAAGATGTAAGTACAAATCAGACAATTAACCCACAATTTGCGGTGGCAAAAGTTCGTAATTAACTCAAATTAGACAACATTATTCCCTATGTTTTGATGAAAGGTTTGTATGCACTACTTACTGTCACTAAATAACAGCGACGACGTGTTCACATAACCATTTCTAGATATCCATCCGTGTTCCCAAAACGTCTACTAAAAGCTCCACGAAAAGCCTATTCATCTAAATTGAGCCTCACATCAAAGCCACAGCGGAACTCTTATTACTCCTTCGCAGCTGGCAACACTGATGTCTTCAAAACACTTAGCACAAAATAGTGTTCCCTAAACGTTTTTTACAAGCAATAAAAGACGTACTCGGGGCCAAATGTGACCCGTTGTACGAAAACTATGGCTCTTTACTATACCTTCGAGAGTACTTGGAACTAAACGACCCGACCTTAAGTGGTCTGAACACAAATTGTTCAAACTTTCCAAAGTGTAGTATAATAGTTTTGTTTCTGAAGCCAAGCATACTTGAGTAGTCTGTCAAAATTGATGTTTTGTAACAGATTAACCTAATCACCGCTTAAAACGTTAACGTAAACGGCCCGAAGGGTTTACGCAGCATTTTCCTCAAAAATATACCTAAGATTATTACAGTAATGGTGCTCTCTTATCATAAAGGTTAAGACTCATATCTCGACTTGTAATGACGTAAGCCTGGAAGAAGGATGAGATCACACTAAGCCTGTCAATCATCTTAACATCCTCGCGGAAAAAACGGCTTAAAGCGAATGTTTTACAGAACTCAAAATAAAAACAAGGAATAACAGTCTTTATTAGTAAAGACATAGATTCTAAAATCCTGTTTTAACTCTTTACTTAGTAATGATGCTGTAATAGCTATAAAGATCTCAGTGGAAATGGATCCGCAACTGCTCACTAATGACTTTTTCCTATTCTGTAATGGTAAACGAGTTTATTTCCAGTATTGTTTGTAAGTAGGACGCCGATCGCTATTGTGACATTTCCTCATGCGTGCTACGATAGCGGGAGGGTTAATTATGATTATAATGGAAACTCATTTCATTACATTGACATTGTTGTTACCTGGTCTACAGAAGCTCTAACTTTGTGCTAGATCAGCCGTTAATGATTCGTAACAGAATAGCATAAATAAAGATTAATTTTAAGGGTACTTAAGACAAAAGCGCGAGTTACATAAAATATAGTAGTCAGACTTAGGAAATAAAACTGTGAAGGAAGACTATTCTAGACTTAGCACTAGCAAGAAATCAGTATTTTGCCAAAGGTAGACGAAATAATTTTGCAACGTCATAATTTTGGCTTCCGAGGAACCCGGATGTGAACCCCGACCTATGTAGGCTGTAGGCACTGATAAAGTATTCATAGACAAGCGATCAGCAGGATTACTCGATCGTACACCACAAGAGTTAACCAACAAGTTTCACGTTAGACATACCTATGGCCTTAAATTCTTCGGAATTATTACAGTAATATAAATTATGTACCGGCTGGATACCGCCAGTGTTACTATGCTGAAGTCGGCATACCCGAGCCAATCCGAAGCCAATATCAGTGCAAGAAATGGATCCCGAATGATTTAAATAATTTTAAACATAATCCGAACTAAAATACCAGTTTTTTATAGTGTAACTGTGTGAAAATAATTACACATGGGTTCCCTTACATAAACTACAATATAATAAGTTGCCGCATTCACAGAGCTTTTGTTTTTAGGAAGCGCGGTGTCTAGTCGGAGCGGCGCGGAGATGATAAATCACTTTTAATATTTAATTATTTCTTCTTAGACAGTCAGTTTTTAACTGACAGATGAAACATGGGGTTGCCAGCCATGATTTCCATTCACAAGCTTGTCAATACCGAGCAATAACAACCTAATTTCCGTTAATTTTTATCCTGTTGATATTCGTTTCTTTCTTTTACTCTATATATAACCAATTCCCAACCTCAGCTTAATAAAGATAACAATCAGACGACATCTATTTCCCGACCAGATCAGCGAGGTAAATCGTGCCCGAATTTATTTCTTCCACTCTGTCCCCGTAAAGATCTGTCTACACTAAATTATTCAAGCCAGTACAGAATCTAATACATGCCAGGCGTTTGCTTAATATTTAAGCCTGAATATGTAGGAACACTGTTAATATGTCCTAGGCATCTGAAATAATGAAGCAAACGTTTGATACGAATGATGGCAATGAAACCTAATACTTATTATCAGTGAACACTTTTAAGTGAGTAATATTAGGTATCTTTATCATAATTTTATTATTACCAAAATCAAATAAAAAAGTTCCTAAGCAAATATGGAAAACCCGAAAACGAAGCCAAATAAGTAGCTGCTAGAACAAGATAAGATATAACATCTTATTCAAAATGCTTAGCGACCCATCATTCCAGCCGTTTTGCGCGATAAGATTTTTTCATTAATTCCATTTATTGTCAATAATATAAATGGAAAAAGAAGCTATCATATTTCTGTTATCTTGTTTAATGTAATGTGATGTAATGACATATTAGTATATTTTGCCTATTATTCACTAACGTATTGTAGTTTCTTTTATTTTAGCAATGTCTCAAAAAGTAAAGTAGACAATTTATTATAAGTCTACGAGACGTTTCCTATTAACGAAACTGTATGAGTCAGGACAATAGCAAATAATCTAGCTAGCAATTTCGTGCACAAATCATTTTGTGTTACAAAACTTTTTCATCTTTGGTAATAAAGAAACAAGCTTTCATTTCTTCGCACACATACTTGATTAACCAAGATGAATCATTGAATTAATAACAATTTGTCTACCAACATCACCTAACACGAAAATAAAATTAAAACTTGTGCTTTTTTTTTCAAATTGCTTAATTTATTTGTTAATAAAAGCTTGCCAACCTCCAAAAAATTGGGTTAAATCCACGACCTATAAGTTTACGCATCTAAAAACTCTCTGCTCTTCAATGTGGAAGGGCTCTTCAGTCCTCAAGAGACCGCAAAGTACTTGGTAAGAGTCTATCAAATTACTAAAAATACACAGGGGACGCCCGAGACGATAGGTACCCATTACTTTTAGACTTTGCTGAGAAAGTCTTTAGTGCTTTTTTTGCAAAAAACGTTAGTATTCAAGTTAATTGAAGTGGAGATAGCCAATTTACTTTCCTAGTAATTGAAGTGACGTCATTACTTTATCAGAGACTTTCATTTGCGTTACTTAAGCAAGTGGGATAAGATCAGAAATTATTAAACACGTTGGTTTGGTATTGAGTACTATTATTACAATCCTAAATCATTATCGGCCTACTTATCCCACTTCTGAGTATAGGCATGAGCATGAGCATTGATCACCACTCTTGCTCAAGGCGGATTGGCGATTTCATACATTTTAGTCCTGATTTCCTGACGATGTTTTCCTTCACCGTTTGCCAGTGGTGTCTAAGAACCATGGGGGGTAATCCACAACCAAAATTGGCCGAAGCTAAAGCTTTTAAGCAGGCTCCAAAATTAAATGATCTATTGCGATTAACGACTTAGGGCGGATTCGACCAAACAGGAATAAATTTTACTCTCGGCGTAAATCGCTTATTACTCGACAATAAATCAATTTCACGTTTAACCAACTACAATTCGAGGAATAATGAGTCTATTCGGGAATAGTCACTATACCACCATATTGCATGGAATAATAAAAGCTAATTCCAGGAATAAAAAAATAAATGTCAGTGAATTCTGCTGTCATTTACTGACAGCATAATTCACTGACATGCCCCTGTGACCCCCTCCCTCGGACCGCCACTGGTACCAAACTTAGCTCGTTTTTTTTTGCATTTATGTTTTCGCCGTTTACTTCTCTCGTATGCTCTAACTTTAATATCACTTAGAAATCCAATATAGGAGGAAAGCTGCGTATACTGCAAGCCGTTATTAACCCCTTAAACTATGCACAGCACAGGGGTTAGTGGTGAATAGTTCTGAGGGTAGGTACCTTTCAACCCCTTACCTCGGTAACTTCTACCGGCATTATCGCTTTAGAGATTGTTCCTAGACTAGGTTCGTTGAAAACTGAGTAAATAAATGACTAAAGTCTAGCTAGGTTTGTATGTTACGAAGCGAATTTATTTTTTTAGTAGCTGCGGCTAGTAGGCATGGTGCCTATACCT
The DNA here is from genome assembly GCA_963891755.1 of Pyrrhia umbra. Classification (NCBI taxonomy): domain Eukaryota; kingdom Metazoa; phylum Arthropoda; class Insecta; order Lepidoptera; family Noctuidae; genus Pyrrhia; species Pyrrhia umbra. The sequence continues at coordinate 3,574,139 of OY982934.1, read as the reverse complement.
AATCCTAACCGTCTCCAATATTAATATCAATCTTCGTGTCAAAGTTCATAAAATTCGGTTTAGCCGTTTTACCGTAAAAGCGTAACAAACAAACTCAATTTCGCATTTATAAAAGGTTTTAAAAAAGGGATTCAATTATCATAAAGTAAAATAATACATTAACAGGTAAGTACCAACTCAAAATATTTAATAGTACCTTTTAGTTATTCTATCGAACCATTTAAATTTTAAAAACAATTATTCGACAATTCGGCCAGTATCATCTATCATGGAATTAATTGATATAACTGACCAAATCCCTGTGAAATGTAATTATACACCTTAAACTGATTGCTTTTATCATGTCATCAATCAATTCGAATACATTAAAAGCTTGACATTTTATTCATATTTATTATTTTAATCTACCACACGATGTCGATATGGAAATAACTTTATCATTTTCCAAACTTTTAATTTTTGAGCAAATGTTTCATACTGTTTTACACGCTTTAGGCCAGTGCTTTTAGCCTCTAAAAACGGTAAAAAGTGAATTAAATAATAGTAGGATGAAACCCATTGGAAAAGGAGGAGAATACAATAAAAATGATAGGAAAAATAAATTACGGGCGATCTGAGGTCGGGAAGTGGGGGGGAGGGGGGGTTAAAGTTAAAAAAACGGTTTATCTCAATTTCCGGCAAAACTACAAGTCCTATGAAAAAAAGTTAAATGGCAAAGTTGTAGGTAATAAAAAGATCTACAACTTTTGTATTAACACTTTTTTCACATAACCTCAAAATTTATGTGAAAATTTCAAAAAACCAAGCTTTTGGTTTTTTATTTTTATCTTTTACAATAATTAATTTTTTTTCACGAAATTTGGTGAAAACTTACCTTTTTATGTCCCAAACACACTGTAATTTATTTGATTTAAAATAATTATTTTTTCACCCCTATTTTGACTTAATATCGAAAAAACACCCTAATTTTCAATCGAAAATTCTCGTGTCAAAATATCACTTTTTTTTTAAAAGTCGATGGTCTTTTTGTTCGTTGAAATCTCTACTTTCAGATGGTATAAAAAAATATTTACATTGCTATGGAAAATGTTCTCAGAAAATATAAAGAAACGATACGAAATAACAGGTAGTAAGGCCTAGACCGGCTTAAATTATTTGCGTAGATGCCTATTTATTGCTATTTTAATATAACTTATGTATCTGAGTGACCTACGGAAACTTGGACCTCTCTAAGAAATACCTTTTAGCTCATTAAAAGGTTTTTTCATAGAGAAGTGGGGAGTTGCTAGAAGGATCTAGGCCTTGCTAACTGTTATTTCGTAGCGTTTCTTTATATTTTGTGAGAACATTTACCATAGCAATGTAAATATTTTTTATACCATCTGAAAGTAGAGATTTCAACAAACAAAAAGACCATTGACTTTTTAAAAAAAAGTGATATTTTGACACGAGAATTTTCGATTGAAAATTAGGGTGTTTTTTCGATATTAAGTCAAAATAAGGGTGAAAAAATAATTATTTTAAATCAAATAAATTACAGTGTGTTTGGGACATAAAAAGGTAAGTTTTCACCAAATTTCGTGAAAAAAAATTAATTATTGTAAAAGATAAAAATAAAAAACCAAAAACTTGGTTTTTTGAATTTTTCACATAAATTTTGAGGTTATGTGAAAAAAGTGTTAATACAAAAGTTGTAGATCTTTTTATTACCCACAACTTTGCCATTTAACTTTTTTTCATAGGACTTGTAGTTTTGCCGGAAATTGAGATAAACCGTTTTTTTAACTTTAACCCCCCCTCCCCCCACTTCCCGACCTCAGATCGCCCGTAATTTATTTTTCCTATCATTTTTATTGTATTCTCCTCCTTTTCCAATGGGTTTCATCCTACTATTATTTTTTTTGTTTTCAAAAGTTATTGGCACTGGTCTACTTGGTGAGAGAAATATTTTGCCTGTCGGGGCTGCGGGACGTTCGAAAGAGATACCACGCCCCCGGAATACAAAGGGCTGAGGACTGAGGAAGGAACATAGATGGGTTTTAGTCAGTAAGACTCTGACACTCCCACCCGCCCCACCCACGGCGGGATCATTTGATGATTTCCCATCAGAAAAAAAAAGAAATATTTTGTGCGATTGGATAAATACTATCCTCATGTACTTCCTCAGGTTTCAATCTATGTCCATACCGGAATTCATCTAAATCGGTTCAGATGTTTTGTCGTGATAGCGTTTGAGACAAACAAAACAGAGTTACTGTGGCATTTATAATATGAATAAGGATATAGTCATTATTTGTAGGTAGAAGTGAATTTCCGACAAAGGATTTGCTAATGCTTTTTTTACTGCCCATCATGCACACATCTTACAGAATTTGAAGGAGGTAAAAGTAAGCAACCAAGAAGCCACGCACTAGTGACGAAACTTAGAGAAATTGGCGTACATGTAAAGAAAAAGAAAATACCTATTTACATTTTTATGATACAAGATAATGCTCTAGTACTGATATTGAGAAATATTTATACAGCTTAACGTGCTTTCTGAGGCACGGAGGAGTCCATGAACCAACCGCGCCAAGCGCAGCTTAACTTTTGATCGGTCGACCCGTACGGCTGTTACTTAGCCACGAGCTCCTCTAATGCACTAAGTAACATCTATTAATAAATAAAAGGAAGAGAAAAAAATATTTCTTATAAATATTAAAATATCAAAACGAATTCACAAAATATCAAATAAATTCTTAATTTTCACAATAACACGTCTGTGATCATTTTCAGTTGTCATTCAGCCTTTTGAAGTGAACGCACAATACATTTTCCGATAAATTACTTCATCGGAATTCAGAATTTACGCGGGAAAATATGTATTCAAAATTACCGAAATACCTCTTCAATAATCTCGCGGATAATGATGATTATTCGTTGAAATATTGTAGACTTCACAAAATGGTGACTACAGGCGAGCATGCCTTCGTAACAATGATAAACATAATTATGACCGTAGATCACATGATTCCTACATTATGAAGAGAATAAAATGAAACTAAGTTTGAATTGCAGTATCCAACAAGTAAATTTGCTTCTCAACTAGCATAACTTACGCCTTTCCATATGAAGATGGACGCCATTATAAATTTACTTTTTACTCGCAACTCAGACAACAACTCCATACAGCCTAGTTTCCAACTGTCAGTCGGACGAAAAAGTTCTTACTCAAGATTTTAACACATCCTACTTGAGCTAAATCGACGCTAGTTTCGCGAACAATTTTCTGCAAAGCTCCAGTAAATTAGAGAGATGTTTCATGTGGCATAACTGTGTTATTTTCCACAAGGAGCTTTTGTGAAATAAAAATTGTATTTTCAAGAAAGAAAACTAACGACAGAACTGGATTCTTAGAGAAATCAGAATCATTTACACATGAATTATATACATACATGTCATACTTAATTCTAGTTTTTGTGTGTTGCTCTTGCCCAGAAATGGGTAGAAAAGTTACAAAAGTCATCGTCTTTGGGTAATTTTTAAAAACATTACGTTAAATATTTTATACAACAGTTGCGGATTTCAAAATCTAGTTTAATGCATGTTTCTAACTAACACGGATATCCGCTGCATCGCTCGTACCCTACATGCATTAAACACATATCACTATGAACTGATTTAAATATGAACAATTCAATAAATTATTGCAACATATTATTACAATCTCGGGTGCTGGCAGTGTTAGCAGAAGATAACTTCATATTTTCCACCACTTATAGAAAATATGATGTAATTAAATAGTAGCGGACTGCGGATCAGTAATAGACGGGGCTAAAAGCAAGGCCCACGACATCAAGACTCTATTGAAAACTTAGGCAACGGAAACCCTAAACATAGCCAAATTAGACCTACTATTGAGACCACAATCATATTTGCCATATTTAGTGCACTGACGTGTAAATTGAATAATAATCCAAATATTTAATAAGTTATAGTATAGCACAAAGCTGCGAGAGTGTTTTTTTTGTTTTTTTACAGAAAGTAGTCACTAAAAGGTATTACTTAATTACTAGCTTAACTATATTACAAGATTCCACGGTAAAGTTAATTAAACAATACAACGTAAAAAAACCTGTTTTACAAAAAAACTAATTTAAATTTAAACCCTGCCCGGATTTCCTAAAACGTAGAACAACTTAAAGACCTTGAACAACGGTGGGTAATATTTTATATCTACCAAACAATGCTTACAAAGGGTCTTAGTATAATAGCTTTATTGTCAGTGTTCCTCTGACGAGCTCCCCGATTGTAATTGGCGTTGTTACGTGAAAATCGATTCTCTTGCTTCCAACTCCGACATCAATGATTTAAATTTAGATCGTACAACTGAATTTAGATTAATTAATTACCTTGGGTTTTCATGAAAAGGGTACACGAGTACCTTAGTAAGTAGTAGATATATTAACAAAATTGTTTACCAATGTTTTTTTTTTTGTATGGCATCTCGCAGGTCAACCTAGAAGGTTGTCGACTGCTTAACCGGGCTTGCCTCCACCCAGGGCTTAACTTACAAAACTAAGCGACTAAACGCTAAGGGCACCCCATAGTGGGGTACGGGCCTCGGCTTAGGGCGTCGCTGGGGGAGGACAGCAAGGGATGTCCCTTGCTGTCCTCCCCCAGCGACGCCCTAAGCCGAATACATATGATTATATAATCGAGAAATTTAAAGCTCTTAGCTCAGCTCGCGGGCTGGCTCGTCGAGCTAGGGTCGGGAAGGCATGGACAAGGTCGTCGCGACGGACCTTTACCAATGCTTTTATTAATCTATAAGCTTTCGTTATTTATCATATAGACACACTAGCTTTCTTCAAGTAGCTTCGCCCACGTGGGCTATACGAATTTAAATTTAAAATGACATGACGTTTCATACAAACTTTGCCCCCCTTTTTCACCCCCATAAGGATAGAATTTCGGAAAATCCTTTTTTATCGGATGCCTACGTCATACAAAGAACACACTCTCCAAGTTTCAGGTATCAACGATCATAGGTTTAGGCTGTGCGTTGATCCGTCAGTCATTCAGGACAAAGCATTTTATATGTATAGATATATACCATTATGTTCTCTTTTGCTACAGTATTTTACGTGCAAATGGTACATTCTACACGTGTTTCAGCACTCAGATATTTTACCCACATTCAGGCGTTTTCCAAAAAAATGTGTTTGGTGACACATTTTTCCCTTTGTCACAAGCCGGGAGTTAATAAACTCTTCTTAATAGTCTATTTAGTAGCTGCAAATGAAATTCTCGGCAAATTAATGGACAATGGACCTCTGTCCTGTTGTCTATACAAGATGTAGGTAGCCATAATAAAAAATACAACATAAACAAGTCAAAAGTCAAAAATATTGTTTTAAATTCTAGGCTATAGTACTAGCTTTAATAATTTAATGTTTACTTATTTATTTAGCAAAGCAGCCTCTACAATTTCATTCGTTAAATACGCCCACGAATACGAAACAAGGCCGACATTGGACCTCATTTAAAAGTAACAAGACTTTTCATGTATCAACACAAAACTGTATTTTAAATAAAAAACAATAAATAAGAAACTAAAGACAATATAAATATTTATCAATAAGATTCTTAATTTAAAAACTGTTTAATGAATGAAATTTTGCAGTTTTTTGTACACAAATTACCCACAACCTTCTTCTTAATATTACTATTGCATTTTTCGATTTCAAAAGTTTTTTTTTGTAAAAGTGAAAGTTAGAACCTACTGAAAATAGTACGTGAAAGAAGTATATATGTATATTGAACCTAATCTTTTCGTTGCCTATAATAGGCATTAGCTTTCACATAGTGTATATTTGTATTAATTAAAACATTCAATTAAACCTAAAACAATAACAAAAACATTATAACAACACTAAACTTTTAGTTTGAATAGTCCATACTGTAATTATACCTTCGTTACGCTATGATGGTACAAATTGTACAAAACTATTTCGTATATCATGTACACTTTTCGGTGAAATTTTATGTGAATTAGAAACTTTAATGGAACATGAACGTTTTACAAATTAAGTGTTAACGACCTTTATATTTAAAAGGAGAACATGTTTAATTAAAAGGCGAATTAATTTAGGCTTTATTTGAATTTCCTTTGCCTCCATGGAATTAAGCGGTGTTCCAAAAAGTTTTCCAAAACAGAATTTAAATTTGGAATTATTTTGCTACATTATCGTTCGACTGTATGACGCTTATGAGTCTCTGACTTATAAAATAAAATGGAAAGAAAATATTTTTTTCGAAGCGCGACAAGTATACCTACAATAACTACAATAATAGCTGTTCACTTGTATTTTACTCAGCAAGAAATTTATGTTACTGCTACTTATAGTTCCACGTCGGAACTAAATCCTTAGCAAACAATCAAATCTTACTGACCCTAAACTTATAAGACCTTCGCAAACACAATAATAATCCCATTTCCAGAGACACTTATCCTAATCCTAAGCTATCAAAGACCAAATCATATTGACATGACAATACAGTTTCCGAAACTATTCAACGCCCAACAGTTTCAAGTTTCGAACGCCGAGCGAAGTTGCCAGCTCAAATAACAGTTGTACTCGCTTCCCGTAGACTATAGAGTTAAACTGAATAATTTAGATAGCAACGTGCACATTTTGTTTGCGTAGTGTTAATTCTGTGAAGAGATTAAGAATCGTTTGTGTTGCACTTTGGATTGTGGATTTTGTAGTTAGTTAGGTACGTAATGGTTATAGATCTGTAAATCAAATTAGCATTAATTGTTTCAGTAAAAAAAAGAAAAGTTTCGTGAAAACCCTACAAATATTTATTAAGTCTGTTTTAAATCATATATTTTGTACGGGAAACATAGGACTAGACTACATTATTATTTATATAAAGAAAAACCCAGTTATCACTACTAATACTAATAATCAACGGGACAGTCCTTGTCAATTACAGTTTATTACATAGTTCGTTAATGTTATCTACGTTAGTTACAATCACTACATAGTATAAAACAAAGTCGCTTTCTCTGTCCCTATATCCCTATGTATGCTAAAATCTTTAAAACTACGCAACGGATTTTGATGCGGTTTTTTTAATAGATAGAGTGATTAATGAGGAAAGTTTTAGTATATAATTTGTCAAGTTTTTGTATCCATTAGCTAAAATATCGCGGGCGAAGCCGCTAGCGGGAAGTTAATAAACAGAGATCTATAATTTTAATTGAATGACTTCTAAATTGAACTAGGTATATACGTCATGAACACGTACGTCAACGTCATACATGAACTATAGATAAGTTTTTCCCTCGTTTCCCCCTTGTTACCGATTAACGGCTGTCACTCGCTCACTCACAGGCTGATTGGATGGCGCAGCCAAATGACATGACGGAATATAATTCGACCAATTAGCGTTCAGCATGAACAGAGCCGTGATGAAGTCGAGAATAAAAGAAAAGTATTCTTTAATGCTTTTAGATAAGGATTAAAATATGAAGCAGATTAAGTCCAAAAATGTTGCCAAGGGGACTGAAAAGAGAAAACTGAGCAAAAAGGTTTAAATGCGAACGAGATAAGAAGACGCAAGCAAAAAGGATTATTCAACTTACGATTTTAATTTTGTTAGGCGACAATAGCAAGTTGTGCAAGATATTTGCTTGGATACAGTACATACAGTACTTACCGTATCTTGAGATTAAGCCTTACAAAGGTTCACGTTTTGACAAAATCTATTATCACTCAATATATATATATTAGAGGTGTTGTTTCATAGTATCGATCTTGCTACTGTACAGAGATCATAATATTTTCAGAAACATTGAAGAGCGTAGTAAAAATGAAATCTTATCATAATAAGGCTCAAAAGAAGTTTCTTCAAACCGGCATGCTTATACTATTTAAAATACGAACAGCTGACGTCTACCCAAAATGTATGGAATTAGATCATAATAATCTATGATAAAACAAAATGGCTTCGAATTTCAAATTCAATCTCATTATAGAGATAGCCGTCGGCAAAGGCTCACAGTGGATTAACTCCAAGCTCTATTGATTTAAAAACTTTTAACTGGATTCAAAGCTGAATCCGCGGAAAAATAGCAGTAAGTATTCGATATAAGTTTGTGAGGTACGATGACATTCGTGGATGGACTAAATCCTCAAAGTAATTGGTTTATCGAAGAAGTAGTTTTGGGACTGGTATCTATTTTCTTTTGGGACATATTTTTGTTGCTTATCGATTGGCTTGTCTGTTTGAGATACGATATGGCTTTGTTGTGCCTGCTATTGGTGGGTTTTTTCTTCTGACCAAGATAGTAAATAAAGTAATTGATAGTACACAAATTGAAGGCTAAAAAAAGATACTTATTTATTTTATTGGATAATAACGAAAGTATTAAACCACTATAACTAGTAGTTACGACTATGACTTTATCACATATAACAGAAGAAAATTCTGCAATATAGAAATCTAATCTAAACATATCCGCACGGAAAGCGCGTATACAAAATTCAGAGGCAAATTTATCGGCGGACCTTTATGCATTTAATATTTAAAATTCAAATACCCAGCAAACTCATATTTACTCTGGCAGTAACGCAACCGACCATAATGAAATCCGTTCCCTTTGAAGTTCACGTACTAGAGCAAATACTTGACGAGAGTACTCGCCACTGACATATAAAAAGCTTTCAATATTGTCACTGTGTTCAAGAGGATTTTGCAAACGAATTTTGTTTGTCTATGGTATGTCCGCTTGTCATTTTTTTTATTTTACCCTGGCAACATTGCGGGTTAGATGTTATTGTGATGCCTTTGTTGTGCCAGTATCAATTAATGCGTAGCATCGGCAAGCGTACAATAAATTGTTGAAATATTTTTAATCAATGTAGGAGCTAACTTTATTTTATTAAAATCAATCAATGCTGTTAATTCCATTGAATAAATTAAAAACTGTCAAAATGATCGCAACCATTTAATCGTTATTTTGTTAAACCATAGACTACGAAAAACAAATATGTTCGTAAGTTAAAATGGGGTTTAAAATTTGGCCTTCAATAAAAACTAAAAAAATACGTCTCCTCTATTAAGAAATTAATATGCGAAGTGACAAAAAAAATATAGTGAATTTATGTTTTGGTATGTTTGTATTTAAGGAAATCTGAAAACTGAGAAGATGGGAACCGCCTTAAGATAGGATAACAAATAACTCACCATGTCTCACCATGACGTCACAGTCGACTAACAAATGCACACTGTAAAAATCTTGGAGATAAAGGAGATCAGATAAAGACGCATCCCATTTATCTGGTAATAAGATTGCCAGAATCGTTTTTAAAAGTCGATTTAGACCGCCACTAATCGATTTAAAAAACAATTTCCTTCGCCATATCTATACTTCGTGAAAAATAATAGCTCTATTCGAAATTCGAACTGAAATTCGAATTTTATTTGAAAATTGAAGTGAATCAAAGAGTAATTTACACTAATATTGTAACGTGCGACGCGACTTACCAAGAAAACAATATTTATTTTATCTTTTCTTGATGAATAAATATTTTCAGTTACTAATTAAATTCTTATTCATAATTATACTATCGGTATCGGTGCATCCATATTTAGTCGAAATAAAATGATTAATTCATCTGTCAATGTGGTTTTGCTGAGAAGAAGAAATGGAGAAACAAACTCCCCAGCAATACATGTCTGTCTGCTAGGTTTAAAAAAGCAGCTTAAAATTTCGTTTTTTTTTTCGAATTTTGTTTTGCAAATTGACGCCAGAATTCCGTGGCATTATCATAAATTGTCTGAATCAACGCTAAAGGTACGAAAGGTTTCGTTAGTTCGCTTTATTTCGGTTGTTGAAACTATCCTAATACCAAAATGCGTAAGTGAATTTGTTTGTTTTTACGGTAAAACGGTTGAACTGATTTAGATGAAATTTAGTCCGGAGATAGGTAGGACTCTGGAGACGGTTATGAGCTACTTTTTATCCGTTTGCATCAGGTAGTTCCTTCGGAATATGGCAGAAACTGCGGGAAACATAGTATAGAAATAAAAGTAATCCTTCTATCATATCCGTTACAGTTTCCTACTTGAGTTTTTAAATGGATTAACATAATTACCAGTTTTTTAGCATGTCAAATCAAATAAGTTATATCTAAATAATTTATAATTATTATAATGATATTTATTTTTCAAATCCTTACTAATATTATAAATGCGAAAGTAACTCTGTCTGTCTGTCTGTTACGCTTTCACGCTAAAACTACTGGACCGATATAAATGAAATTTGGTACAGAGATAGAATAGACCCTGAGGAACAACATAGGCTACTTTTTACCCGGGTGCGCTAAGTAGTTCCCTCGGGATGCGGGTGAAACCGCGGGAAACAGCTAGTAGGTTATAAAATAACACTTTTACACGTCAACATGTTTTTAAAGCCTTCAACTAAGGCCGAATCTGAATCCTATTTCCAACTAACAACTCAAATGATATAAATACAGTAAGATATTACACACACAAGAAAATCTTATCACGACGCAATCTAAAACAGCTCCCATCCCGCTCACGGCAAGTTATTACGCGCTCAAGTCGAGATTAGAACAGTTGCTAAACCTACCCAAATAAACAGATTATTGTACTTAGAATAATTTACGAATAATATACTCCAGACATATTGTTCATTATCCCATTTCCAAGTTAAATTCGGCCAGTTTTAGAAGAGCTTTTGCGATGACAACTTCAGACGCCATCTTTGTTTTAAGTGCTCAATTTGACAGTACACTCTAAGATTAGTTTTACTACATTTTATAGCTAAAATAATAGTGGTAATTGACTTTTTATGATGAGAATAAGTTCATTTTAAGAGAAAATGCCTATTGAGTAAATATACGTCAATAAACTTTAAAAAAGCTGTTAATGTTAATAAATTGGTTCGGTTTGTGCACAGCAAAATAATAAACAATTTCTGTAACATATTTAGCAGTTTTGGAAATGGAATCTGCTTATTTAAATCATTTTAGAAATACAGAAAATATAGAAACGTTTTTAAATAAATCAAATAATCCTTACTAATATTATAAATGCGAAAGTAACTCTGTCTGTCTGTCTGTTACGCTTTCACACCAAAACTACTGGACCGATATAAATGAAATTTGGTACAGAGATAGAATAGACCCTGAGGAACAACATAGGCTACTTTTTACCCGGGTGCGCTAAGTAGTTCCCTCGGGATGCGGGTGAAACCGCGGGAAACAGCTAGTTAAATAATATATCAAGATCATATTATGCAAGCAGACTCGGGTGAAATACACAAAATATAAGTCATTTGTTACCTTCGTATATGCTCGTCCTATGTTAATTAGTGAAGTTAGTAAGTACTAAACATACCTTATAATTAACAGAATCGTGCAGTACTAATAGGACACAATTAAACCTGAGCCATTGAAACAATGTTCCTTTCAGTTTAAGATTGAATGAATAAAACATTATTATGCGTTTCTATTTATCTGTCGCTGCAGTTATGAAAACATAATACCCTGTATGGGTATAGTTGGTCAAACTAAAACAGTTAAAAATAAACTTTTTTTTAGCGTAAAAGAACATAGTGAGGCAGAAATCCGAATGGAAATATGATGATAATAATATATATAATATCCATACATGAACTGCGATGCTAGCAACAAATGCACAAGCAAGTAAATATCTTACTGAAATATGAAGCATCCTCTTTTTAAATCCTACCCTAACCTAACTTTCCTCCTGAAAGATTTAACACAATAATAATTATTATCTAAAAGTAAGCCTATCTCAAAACACGCAAAACCTTTCGTCTCCTTGTCTATTAAAAGTCTTCACGGATACCTACTGACATGCTGATAACGTAAAATAATAATACAATTGAAAACATGACACATGTTCAACATAAACAGACATAGTAAATAAAAAGCATATGACTTGTGCGTATTGCAAAAAAATTACAGAAGGTCCACTTTTATTATACTTACTTGTGTATCCCAAAAGCGAAAAAGGATAACAATAATGAGGATGCGCCGACCACGGATATACTGGGACAATGACAAGAGAATGATGATAGTGATAATGGTGATGAACTAACCGAAAGCTAAGCTAACGTTATGCGGCCATAACTACAATATCAGTTACACAGACACTTTATAAACCCGGAGACAAAGCCATGCGATGATACGTTAAAATCAGCAAGATGCAACAGAGACACAACTCTATCGAAATACACCGTCCTTGTTTCGCATTGGAACCTGTATGACTCTAACGTATAAAAATATCAGAACTGAAAGTCAAAATTCAATTCATTAATTCAATCAACATTATTTCATGTGTCTGTGTTAGGTAGGTAGATCAACTTTAGATACTTATAAAATGTCAAGATATAGGTGCACGGTTCCAAAAAGAGGTTCCAACGGAGAAGAACCGACAAGAATATGGCTCTCGAAATCTCCATGAGCCTAATCTTACACTGGCACCCATATTTTAGAGACACATTGCAGAAACAGTTACGGTAGTATTTTAACGATAAAGGTTCTCCGCAAGGTCTTCTTCTACTACGAAGAGTCTTAAATAGCTTTAAAGTTCAGCGCTCATGGTAGGTACATTTACAAATTGCTCTTACCAAGTAATACACGTTGCTTTTAGCGTCGCATTCGGCGATATGTTACTAAAAACGGTTTAGCGACGACTCACCGCATTCGAACAGCATAATAATTGCACATTTTAGCGACCGAATCGATGCTGCGTCGTGGTAAATGGTTCCTCAGATGGGAAGAAATGGAAAGAGCATTTTCTGACTTTAAATCTTGAGATTGCATCAAAATGCAACTAAGGAAACAAGTTCCCAGGCTACTAACATCGTTTGAGCTTTTTTGAGTCCGTTTCTAGAGTAATAGGATGCCTCAAAATATTACATGAAGCTATTGATTGCTCTAACTACTGGTTATAAAGATTATTTAATAGCTAATTTTCAGGCTTTGGTACGATTTACACCAGCCAACATGCGTCGGAGTCGGAGTGGTCTAGTAACCGATCGCGGACAAGGAAATGTTTGCGTTTCTACCGACTGTTGTCAATAATATCTACAGCACGGCAGATGAAAGCGAGCCGATTGGCTGCCCCGTGGAAAGGGCACTAAGACTGCTTGCATGTCTTACATACGAAGAATAATTACTAACATTCCTATTCCAAGTACCGCAGTTTAAATGCTTGGCTTTAAAACACACGCCTGCCGTTGCAAGTTGATTCTTGTTTTTTTTTATTTGCCCAATGGACAGGCTATTCTGTTTCCACCTTACCACCAACGTTGTAAGTTGAGCCTTTGAAAAACCCCCATCGAATGTCAAAGATAATCATATGATATCCTCTTTTCAGCACAGATAAATTTCGATATGTAATGCGACCGTGCGATCAGTGGTCTAAATAACAGGCCTCCCCGATTTCCCATAATTGTTCGGTGTAGAATTTCTGTAGCTATTCTGTTGAATGTCACGTTACCGATAACTGTGTATCTGTACGCCCACTATTGTGAACATCCGCGCTTACTGATAACTTGGTTGATGCGATTATGATTGACGCTCGCTGGCATTGTTCATGTTCCAGCTCAAAGACGGCTGAATGAATGGCGGTTATTGCCTACATGGGTTGTTACGAAGATACGTATATACTCGTAACATGTAGGTTGATAGGATTGAGAATCAATAGCCCTTTGTTTTTGCACATTTTGGAGTCGGGTTAAAAGTGTCGGACGCAGTCGAGTTGAATTCGAACTTTCATGGATCGTTAGAGTTAGCATCGAAATTATAATGGAATTTGTTCAAAACGTATCCCAGGGAACTCTCGACTTTTATTTTATTAAAAACTTTTTTGATTGTTTTTAAATAATGCAATACGATTTGCATGCCAACTTTTCTTTCGTAACCATTTCTACGAAATTATAGGAGTATCTAAGATAGGTGAAGTAATCGTTAAATGAATTTATAATCACCCCAATCCCACTGTTACGTAAACCCTATAAGCTACTATAAGCTGCTGAGCTACATCTTACTATACTCGTAATAATAACAGTTTCCACCTATATATTATGTAATTATCATGCCGACTCCTTTGTACAACATATTCAAACGCAGTTCGCCCTCAGGGAAATTAATACCATACAGCAAGCAAACCATTGTAAATCATCCTTGCTATCCAACTATCCCAGTCATATCAATATATCCAAATAATCGAATAATTTACGTATCAAACTAATCGCATAATAATTTGTAAATATCGATAATCGTTATCCAGATTACGAGAATATACGCCTTAATCCCCGCGAAACTCGAAGCAAAGGTAACTATTTTAGGGAGCCTTAAGGGATCCCCGACGTAATTAATCTTCATCATCTACGGATCCCTTCGGATAGTTTTGGGGATTGCTAAGTGCGAGGATACACGAATGATATCGTGCCACAGACGGTGGCACGCCAATACAAAGGGAAACAGAGGTCACTCGCATATTTTACTCCAGTTAGTCGTCCAGTGACATGTAAGCTTTTAGCATAAACAAAAGCTTAATCTATGGTACTCATGTTACGTAGAATAATTTACGAGTTGTAAATAAAGTTATTAAAATAAAAACATTGGACGTGCTAATGTGAAATTAATGATAAATGCCCATTTAGACATAAAAATAGTGTACTTATAACTTGATAATAATTGTTTACAATAAATTACAGTACTATCGAAGCATTATCAAAGCGATTTAATTTGACCTAGCACGCAAACACGCTATATGCAATAAAGATATCGAATAAATATTGTATTTTTATGCAATTTTCTATCTATGGAATGATGGAAATACTATTATTCTCTTATTCTTATACTTTACTATTGAGATGTAAATAAATAAAGTAAAAAGGTTTGTTAGTCAGGATTTATTCATTTTTTTCACTGGCAAGTAACGTTTCATCCAAGTGGCACTAGCAGACGTCGACAGTCTCTTCAGTTTCAAGGACTTGTTACCCTTTAGTGAACACTGCGAGAATGTCGGAATGCTAAAAGATCGATGACAGTTAGTTTTGACAGCTGTCAATTAGAATTCTGGCGGGAATAGTTCGCGGCAAATAATAGATCTATTGTTTGGCAATAATAATCTCGTCTAATATTATTATTATTTTCAATAAGACCGTTGGTTAAGTACAAATTATTGTTTTTGGCTTATCATTATTACGTCTTACGGATTTAATTGACATTTGGTCAGGACGACCTACATCAAAAGATAATTAGGACGGTGGACGGTGACAGAACTATTTCTATTTAACAGTTTAAATTAGAGCAGATCTAACAAAAGCTTTAAGACTATGCTTCAGTTATGAGCTTCTTTTTCTATCTTCTTCAAGTTAATTTATTTACGTAGTAAATCTGACAAATATATTTTTTTTATGTGGATACATTATTTATTGGCACCTACCTCCTTAACAAAAAAAACATCGAAAAAAAACTTCCATCGCTACCCTAGCAACAACCATCGCTACGGCACAAATTACTTTTTTTTTAATTAAATTATCATGACATCAGCCTAACTTTGTTAATTTATCTGCTAAACTCGAGAAATAAACTGACTGGGTACCATAGGAACTTTTGAGAAACAAGTTCATAATTAAAGTTTTAATTACGTGTTAGCAGCCTGAGCGTACTTAGACGAGAAGTGTTCGAGACTAATGTATGTTTTTGTATAAATTTTATTCTGGCGTACAAAGTGCTTAACATATATGGAACATTCTAGATGCTGCGTTTAGAAAATAGACCCATTCATACCGCCTGCATCTGATGACTGTATTCACCAACATACCTGTAACAATTACATTATAAGATTATAAACAGAGTGGCAAATTACACTTAGAAATATTAGGACTGACAATCAATAGATATGATGGATGAAAATGCGATTTTATGATAGAATCGGTATCTATTTCAGATAAACTTATTTTGATAGATAAGATTATAATTAAAATTCATTAAGTCCAAAAGTTATCAAAATATTACATATCCTTTAAAATGTAAAATTTGAAAGTAACCGTCTGTTTGTTACGCTTTCACGGTTAAACTGTTGAACCGATTTAGATAGAATTTGGTATGCCGATAGAATAAAACCTTAGGAAGAACATTGGATATTTTTTATCCGGGTGCGTAAAGTAGTTTCCTCAGGATGCGGGCAAAACGGGGAGTGCTATCCGGGATTACTTAAGCTTTCAGTAGAATCTTTTTCCTATCGGTGTGTCAGTACCAATAACTTTTTATACAAACTGACAGAGTTACAGATTTGACCTTTCAACTATATATATAGGTACTCACAACATGTAGCTTTAAGTGAATTTAGGGGCGTCGTAACTCTGTTATGGCTACTGAAATTGATGCTAACCAACTTTCGACGCAGTTCGGTATATCGCGCCGCATGGACTAAGTTTAAGGACTGAAGGACATCGGCCATGATCCAATTAAACTGGACGGCAACTGGTAATAGTTAGAAAACTTCTTTACTGGATACTGGATATTAGCGATTAGCAAAACTTAAGACGTTATAATATTGATCCTTAATAATATTTAATTCCGAAAGTAACTCGTCTGTATCTGGCTGTTACGCTGTCACGGAAAAACGGCTGAACCGATTGAGATGAAATTTGGTCTGGATATAGTTTGAAACCTGGGGAATGACATGGGATAATGGAAATTTTGTCCAGGTGCATGATGTAGTTCTCTCAGGATCCAGGAGAAACCACGGGAAACAGCTGTAGTAAGCTGTTTTATATGAATTAATTTGAAAAAGTCAAATTGGAATTTGTCGGATTTCTACTCTTGCTTGAGAATTCATTTTTATCAAAACCATAACATAATTATTAGGATAGAAGATTTTTGTTACAACTGATCGAATTTGGATGAATTTTTGTATTCACGTAGTTTAAAACCTGGACTACTTAAACATTATCCCCCATGTTCCACTGCTGGGCACAGACCTCTTCTCATACAGAGAAGGCATGAGCATAATCACTGCGCCTGTTTGAGGCGGATTGGCGAATTCAGACTTTTTAAAACCAGGTTTCCTCACGATGTTTTTCCTTAGCCGCTAGTCAGTGACGTCTAAGATATTTTTAGAAAATACATATGAATTTTCGAAAATCCACATTGGCACGTGCCAGGTTTCGAATCCGCATACTCGTACACGAGAAGAGGTGCTTTAACCACTAGGCCACCACGACATCGCTTGCACATACGATATTTTTATCGCTATATCAGAACCAAATTCCAAGACGCAAGCGAAGTCGCGGACAGAAGCTTATGTCCGAATAAATATCATCTGCCTAGCCTTTTCCCATGTCCGAATAAATATCATCTGCCTAGCCTTTTCCCATGTCCGAATAAATATAACAAGTGTTATAATTTAGTTTCTAGATACGAGTAGGTACTGTCTAGTAACAGGTCTTTAATTGACAGTACGTTATAAAACCAGTTTTGTTATGTATTATGATTGATTGTGCGAGCGGTGCAAGGCTACACGTGCTACATACGTCGTACGTTGTATTGTCTATGCCGCATCTTGTACGGAGGTCATAATATTTCATGTTATTAAAAAGAAGTGGTGTCTCTGATTAAACCCAGAAATTAAACATTCTCTCGGTAGTTTTGTTTATTATAGTTAACATAATGTCAAAATCCTGTCTTTAGTAACCATTTCTTCTGACAAATAATTTATTATTTTCAGGCTAAGGCTACCCATTAACAAATATAGGCAACCTTTGGGTTGTCGACGCATAAAGTTCCACAAAAAAAATTGGAGATCAAACGGGAATTCTAACATCATTTTCAATTTGTAAAATATTGTATTGAGCAATGTCTTGCCTATAATATAGGTGATGAAATTTTAGCTTACAGCTATACCATGGTGCTAAAATGGGAAAACTATAACAGCACTATAAAAGAAAAGAGAAACCATAGAAGCAGAGCAGTCTAAAATATTGTACTCTTGCATTAACCTTAGACTAAAGATAACTGTCAGTCTTGCTGTTGGTGATAAGGTGGCTTTTACTCACCTTTGTAAATACTATTTATAAAAAAAAACAAACAAGCTTGCATAAAAGAAGTAGGTAATGCTGACACCTGAGATATTTAATTATTTCATTTATTTTTTTAATTATAAAACCAATTATTATTTATTCAAGTCAGTAAATATACACATTTTATTTGCATTTTATTGCACAGCTGTGTACTGATGTTGATATTGATATATTATGATAAATAGACATTTGTTACGTTTCAAGGACTGTTTGAAGTAATCCATCGATAATATTTAAACAACCTACTGTTTAATTATAATTAAACTGTGAACTAGTTTTCGATGCGGGACGCAGACAGGCTATTTAGTAAATTACCCTGTACTAGACTGTTGGTATGTAGATACCCACATTATTATTAACACTAGATAGTTGATACTTCTAAGGGTTGTCAACTTCCCTAGGTATACCTACATATGTATTAGAAGTGACTCCGATAATAACATACCAAAAACACCATTCTTTTACGTATTAGACTTATGATTTTCTTAAGAATTCCTTTTGATAAACGCCTAAAGAAAAACATTGAAAATAGGTAGCTTACAGGTTAAAAAGAAAGCACAGTATCATATTTTTCGTCCTACTAATTAGGTATATACGTGAAAGGTCTGATTTAATTTGTAGTGAACTCGTGACCTATCTTTATGAAGTCTCGTGTTGGACTTACTTTAGTCTCCTATTCGAAAAAACAACCATAACAACCTTATTCGTATTAGTTATTGATTCGACCTCTACAATGAAAAAACTTTGTAATAATATGTACAAATCTCTACGCACTCGCATCACTTCACTATATGTACCTACAGTGAAACAATTATGGAGAAGAAATTACATAAAAAAACGAGAATTTGCACAAAGAATTTTTACTTCATAAATTTTTATCAGCATTTAAATCGCTCAAAACTATCTCGGATCTAGTCTTTAATAAATTATTTATTGACTTACATTCGGGAATAAGATATGATAAAATACCAGTTACTTGATAACATTATCAATAACAATTATGTACTTCAACTGTCACCTATTTCAAGTGGTTAAGATTATTTACTGTAAAGGTATCTATCTATTCATCTTATCTAAAAATATTTAGATAAAATAATATTTTTCGTATCTTTTTTATCACCTCATAGATGTATCTCTTTAAAATATTTCCGGTATGAATAGATGTTAATACAGAGAAGATTTTTTTAACAATTAGCTTATTTCTCCTACTTCCTCTACGTGGACTTGAGATTTTTGCTCCAAATACTGGGATAATGAAACGTATCCTATGTTCATTTTCAAGTATGCCGATTTCCATCAAACTGCGTCCGGTAGTTTTTGCGTGAAAGACTAACAGACACCAAAAACGTTCACGTTTATTATACTCGTAGGATACGATTCGCTAAATTAATGAACTTAGCGTATATTTTTCGCACTTATAGACAATAAAATACGAGGTAATTAGCAACGAGTGCGGACTACGGAAACTCATTAGTTACTCCCAACGTAATCTATGGTCCAGTAAGGCGAGCTGTGAAAAATATACGGAACTCACTTGAAAACAAAAGAAGGAATGGAACTTAGGAGGGTTTAAATACAGAGCCATTGTGTTTTATTTTTGTGGTACGTATTTATATCTGTGGAGCTTAAAAATGAGAATAAATAAGAAAAAGCAAAGAATTATCAAGGAAGAATTACCTGGAAAATGTTGAAAATAAAAGAAAACAATATACGAGTATCTACGATAGAAAACCGATGAAACTTTAAATCGTAGGTCAGAGCGAGAGCTGAGGAGATGCTTCGTATACCTGAGTGTACCTCATTAAGGAAGAGAACACCTATATAATTAACAGGATACTTTGAAAAGAAGACTATACATATAAAGTTGGCAAGTTACGAAATAAGTCGGATACTATAAAGAAAAGTAAATATGAGGTTAAAGCGCTTGCATCTCAAGTAAAGAAAGAAAGAATAACGTTTTTGACAATAGTGCACAAGAAAGAAGAAAATACATTTACATTATACCTGTATGAGGCCAGAAAAGTATAATTTCAAGTGTGCAGGTTCACAACTAGGACCAATATGACTTTTCAAAGTCATATGTAGTTTCTAAGTGTACCTTAGACACCACTAATTAACGAAGGTAACTGATTAAGGGCCAAGTACACCGACAAGATAACGGCCCGATTAACTTAAAACAGCTATATACCATAAATTCAAACTTCCAACTTTCGATGGGTAACAGTCGATTACCAAACCAGAGCTGAACTAGAAGTGGGTAACACGAAAATTCCAGTTTCCTGGTTAAAAAAACTTTTCGTTTAACGGACCGATTACGAAACTATCAGTCGCTGAACTTGGCCTTAAGTGAAGGAAAACATCGTGAGGACTAAAAAGTCTGAAATAATCGTCTCGTGACGAAACCTGGACTAAAAAGCCTGAAATCGTCAATCCGCCTAGAGTCTAGAGCAACCGTGGTGAACAATACTTATGCCTGCATGAGCAGAGGCCTTCGCCCAACAGTGGGACAAAAATAAGCTCATAATGAAACCAAGTGGAGCTAAATACCTGTGAAATCATTTAACGTGGCTGCTGTCACACTTTGAATGTTGATGTTGGAGTATTCTTGATTTTATAATCTGTTAAAATGTTCACTAAAACGTGGAAAATATTCATTCAGTTTAGGTTAACGATGACTAATTAAGTATATTGTTTAATACACATTAGATTCGTTTAGAAATTTCTAAGCAGTACCACACAGTCGAGCTCTCGAACGATTAGTAGGAACTACCTATCCTAATTCTAACTAATATTAGGCGAATATATTTGTTTGTGACGCTTTCACAGTTAAACGGCTGAACCGATTTAGATAAAATTTGGTATAAATATAGACGGGTACTTTTTATCCGGGTGCGTGGAGTAGTTCACTCAAGACGCGAGTGAAGCCACGGGAAATTGAATAGTCAATAAATAAATCTGGTGTTATAATTCTATTCTAAGTTACATCACAAAATACTCGCGGCTCAGCTAGCCTTACGCTGGGAATTAAAAATCAGACAAGTAGTTATATTTCTATGTAAAATACAGGTATTGCATGCGGGTAAAAAAGCCAAGTACTTTTTCATTATAATATCTCTCATACATATGCAAGGTTCGAAGATATTCAAAATTCAGTAAAGAGAACATATTCAATAAGCAATCAAAGCATGTTATGTAAAACTCATTTGTTAAAAAACCAATTACCAAAGCCAAACGATATAATGTATTATGTACGGAACTACACTACCATTCTCAAATACATATACTATATACCTATATATATAACAAGACCTTGCAATAGTTTGACTAAACATTAACATTTTTATTGTGATGCAAAACACACAGATCTTATCTAAGAAACCTTGAATAATAATTAGTATGACATTATTTAAATCTGAGTAGTGTGAAGGCCAGTTTTCACAAAGTTTTATCATAAAATCTAGCCAAGTAATTAAAATTATGTTTGCCTAATTAACAATGCCTTTCATTGCTCCCAATTTTTTAGTAACACGATGAAATATTAATTATTTCTAATAACCATGCCCGTAAAACTATATTGTTTATAATTATAATGTTTCGAATCAAAAATTATCTGATTTTAACTTTGTTTAAACTGCTCATTGTTCAGTAAGCGAGCGTATCGACAGCGATTTTGAATAGAATGTTATATTACGTACGTATTTATTTGAATTTATGACTTTTATCACATCTCTACTTGAAATTGTTATTTATGCATTTTGAACTTAAATTTTGCTTTGGTATGGTTGTATTTATGACTAGCTTTCCGCCAGCGGCTTCGCCTGTGTAGGCTATACGAATTCAAATTAAAAATTACAGAGTTTCATGAAAAACTTAGCTCCCCCTTAGGGGTAAACTTTCGAAAAATCCTTTCTTATCCGATGCCTACGACATACAAAGAACACATCCTCCAAGTTTCAGGTGTCTACGATCAGCGGTTTAGGCTGTGCGTTGATCCGTCAGTCACTCAGGACAAAGCATTTTATATGTATTGATAGAAGAAAATCGTTTACATTAACGTTACGATTACATTAATGCGTTTGTGCTAGGCCCACTGTTCAGTTTATTCACTAACCATATTCATATGTCTACCTGATGTCAGTTTCCTTCCAAATTATTTACTGAAACCAGACCACGGACAAAATACCTCGCTGAAACAGGACGGACTTCCCAGGCATACTTTGTAATAAAATTAAAACAAACATCCAATATAATTTGTTGGGTGGAATTTCATAAAACTTGATAACATCCGATAAAACTATACACAATATACAAAATTAATATGATTCGAGAAGGTATAATTTTTATAATTACGAAAAGAATAAAACTCTTTTATTAAAACTAATGTAAGTACCTACGTAAGTCTGTCTGTCGCTATTTTTTGTTTATAACGTTAAAACGACGGCTGAATGGATTTTGACATAATCCTTACTAATATTATAAATGCGAAAGTAACTCTGTCTGTCTGTCTGTTACGCTTTCACGCCAAAACTACTGGACCGATATAAATGAAATTTGGTACAGAGATAGAATAGACCCTGAGGAACAACATAGGCTACTTTTTACCCGGGTGAAACAGCTAGTAAAATTATAAATGCGAAAGTTTGTGACGATGTATGTATGTTTGTTACTCTTTCACGCAAAAACTTCTGAATGGATTTGAATAAAGACTACACACACATAGTTTACAACCCGAATAAACATTGTATTAGGATACACTTTTTATCTAGTATTGCGAAGTAGTTTCTTAAGGATATGGATGCTCTCTAATTTTGTTTTACATTTAATTTTTGTTGTTTTGTTTTTCTTTTTTTTTCGTTTTTCTCTCATAATACTTTTAAATTTAGTTAGTTAGTGTCTATAAATTATTTTGTACGCCAATTGTGGCAAAACATGTTGAAACGTTCTGATTTAAATTTTCCATCCACATTTGTATGTTTGAATATGTACTAATGTTACACATGTTTATACAAATAAATATTCTTATTCTATTCTTAGATACTAAACACATACTATACTTTTTACCCAGGTGCGATAAGTAGTTTCCTAAAGATGTAGATGAAACCGCGGAAAAAAGTTAGTTAGTCATAAATTAAGGAAATTACCAAAATTAGTCAGTCCTTACAAGTCCTTTTCCCCTCCCTAACTTGCTCATACACGCTTTGATTACGAGAGCTCTTTATTCCGCCCGTCTAGGTTTTGAAGCGGCAACAAATTGGAGGCAGACTAATTATCGATGTTAATTGTGCCAGGCCGTATTAAGCTAATTTTGCACCCTTTTACGATATTCCCTGATAAAAGTTCAAGGATTCTCTTGTTTAATATAATGAGATTTTCACATAAGCAACGGGAGGAGCTCGTGGCTAAGTAACAGCCGCACGGGTCGACCGATAAATGGTAAGGTGCGCTTGGCGCAGTCGGTCCGTGGATGGGTGACCATCTATGTCATAGCGAGACACCTCCGTGTCTTGGAAAGCACGTTAAGCTGTTGGTCCCAGTTGTCATATGTAGATCTTTGACAGTTGTTACGGGTAGTTAGAAGCCAGAAAGTCTGACAACCGGTCTTACCAACGGGTATCATGTTACTGGGTTGTGGAGGTCAGATAGGCAATCCCTCCATGTAAAACACTGGTACTCAGCTGAATCCGGTTTAGACTGGAAGCCGACCCCAACACAGTTGGGAAAAGGCTAGGCAGATGATGATGACAGAATCAAACGGCCTATCTGATAGTGATCACCGTTGACTGTGGACATCTGAAATAGCAAGACATCGCCAGGTGCGTTGCCATCCGAGAGACAAAGCTGAAATACTGGCCCCATGCACCTCAAACTGGATTCTATTATTATTTTTTTTAGTTTTTTAATATCTTTGGACAGTTTCACACAGCGCCTTCTAGCCCCAAAGTAAGCAACTGATATGCTTGTGTTATGGGTGCTAAATTAACGGATATACTACTTATATACATTTTTAAATATATACATATTATACATAGTAACACCCAGACCCGTCACAGAAATTAAAATTCATCATTTCAATTTCTGCCCGGCCGGGAATCGAACCCGGGACCTCTTGCGTGGAATGTTAACCACTAAACCACTCAGGTCGCCTTTCATTAAAAGGTATTTCTTTCCGTGAACTTATAATATTTATATAGAAGGAGTAATTGTATGTACCTAACTACCTACATTGGGAATAACCTATTAAGCTACACAGTCATGTATAAATTGCACTCGACACACGACATAATATATTTAAGTGTGTAGTGAAATCAATTAAAATTATCTGCCTACGACACGACAGTATTGATGTAGTGGCTAACAAATTGGTTGTTGTGCTTGGGTACCGCGGCTCGATTTACGAATAGAATTCGTTTTTTGGTTTCCAGAAGTTGTAATGCTCCATAAATAGATCAGAAATTTATTCAGTGCAGCAATATTCTCAAAAGATTTCTCTAAGATTACTAATTCGATAAAAGAACACTCTCGTTTCTGCAAACCTTGCATCCATTTAGAAATTCCAGACAGCAATCAAAATACTTTTCTTCACATAAAACCTCCTTTTCAACATACACTGCTCGTATATTCTAAACTTTTAAAACTTACTTTTTAATTAACTCTGAAAACTAACCCTGGCGCGCTATGCATTAAAGCTTACGAAGAATTTCGGACTGCGGCTTCTGTAGCTGGCCAAAGCTGGAGGGTTGGAAAAATAAACAGTAGATCAAGTTCGTACCAATCTTAGTTTACTCACGAAAACAACTAGCCATTCTCCGTCTATTTCGGGAATACACGCTATCAAATGCAGTCTTTGCAACCACAGAAGTAAACGTATATTTATTTTATGCGTCACAAAGTTTAGATTAAGACAATTTTTCAATTGAGTTCTGTTTACTCTCAGTTGCTAGTTTGTACAGCTAGTAAAAATGTGCAGAGAGATTTAAATACAAAAAAAACTTTTACGTTTTGGCAGTATCACTCCAGAAAACAATATCTGGAAGTGTTGATCTAATTCAAAAAAATATTACACTGATAGATGGGCACACTGATCCCCAGTCGCAATCTACATATGGTGTGATAAAATTAAATTCACTTGATGAGAGGAAATCCTTAAAGAAATCAAATTATTACAGAAAGTAGGTAAAATTGACCTTCATAATGAGGATCAGTAATGTAATAGCAAATTCAATAAAACTAGTATCTATGTTATTCTTTATGACATAAGAATGATATATCTTTTTGAATTATCGAAATCGGACCATTACTTATGAAGATATTAAGTAATAAACATTTGCCGTTCCGGCCGCTAAAAATTAATGTCCGCGGGAGCGTGTGACGTCACTCCAACGGAACCGAGCGCAGTCTGCATTCATATTTCACTATTCGGCGGAGCTGCGACGCGGTTGGTCAGTATATTTGGCAATTTATTTTACGTAAAGTGTTGTTAGAGTGTGTTTTGTGATATTTGAGTATAAAACGTCCTAAAATATGAGTACTAATAAAGTAGAGGCTGGTTTTGTGCGAGCTCAGTCAGATAATCTTGCAAAGGTGGATTCTTTCATGACATTTGATTATCTCAGTAATCTAGTTCTAAGTTAATCTACGTTACTTATTAGTAATCTTAAGATATTGATTTAAAATCTTTAGGCCTCCACACAATCGGCTATTATCGCGGTGAATCGCTGTACATTGCTGTGAACTCTCAAAAACTCTTGAGAGTTTTTCATCCAACGCAGCAATGGCAAATCACCGCGATCATCGGTGATTGTGTGGAGGCAGCAGTAGGTAGGTGTAAAAAATAATGAATATAATGTATTGGTACAGAAATCTTGATAAACAAATGTTGTTTTCGTTCATTCCTATGCGGATCATTTCGCGGATGGCTATTTAACCAACTTGCGCTTTATTTAGTTCATAGTTCCCTATATACTTGTCGATCTATAACGGAAACCTTAATATTGGTTTTCAATGGCTATTTTTTGCCACCTCGTTCATTGTTACAAATAATTCATTCAGTATGTACCTACTTAGAATGGCTTGAAAAAATCATCATCAATCATCTCTTTACAACAGGATACCATTTTGAAGAAGTTTTGCGTTTTTCGGCACGTTAAAAATAATTTTTCTAAGGTAATAATAGAAGTATTTGTACATTTTGGCACTATACAATATTAATACATGTTTGAAAAGGTGAATTAGACACAAATCGGACACTTAATTTGTTTGAAAGTCACAATTAATCAAACAAAACACTGCGCGCCATACTGCTGCCAACGGCTAACCGTTGGAGTGACGTCACAGCTATCGCGGCGACCGCTCGGTGAACTTCGCTAGTAATTTGGTCATAACTTCGTCAATTTTTATCGTAGATCAAAAATTTTTGCACTGTATGTTAAGGATTACTTAGCTCTACAAATCTGCATTATCAACTAAAAACGTTACGGATCCTCATTGTATCAAAATTAAACCTATATAAAACAATCGTTGTACGCTTAATTTAGCCAAATCGCAAACATCATTAGCGGTGAAACTTCTGTAATTTTATTCGCCATGGCAGAGGGATGAGTTCTGATGAATGAACCATCCCCCCTCCCTCCCCCCTCTCGGAACCCCCGGGCACTCGAGCCGCCGCTCTTATCTATTGTTTGTGAAGAACTACGCCTCCAACCAACCCACAGTGTATGCATTTTGCCGGCTTAGCAGACTTTAAAATTCATACAAGGATTTCAAAAGGATAGATTTGTATTATGTAATGGTAAATGTGAATCGTTGGAGAGATTATTTCACTGAAAATCCTGCAAGAGGATGGAGAAAGAGGGTAGAGTTGACCTTAGGGGAACAAGCAGGGCGCCTGTTTGAAATGAAAGTTTATTTTATATAAAATGGGGCGCTGGAGGATATCATAAAGGCGCTGGGAAAGTTATGTCTGAATTCGTGCATTTTGATCATTGCGTTTTTTTAAGCTTTATGCCGTTATGCACCTAAAATATTAATTTATTTTATAAGGCAAAGAAGTGAATAAGTTCAAGTAAGCTCGCATAAGAGTCAAAAATCTACTTACGACGCATTAATTAATAGTTGTGACGAAAACGATGGCCAAGATAGCGTTAAACAAAAGCAGTAAAACAAAATTTACTTATAAATCACATTATTTGTCAACCTATTTAATAGTCTTTACGTCACAGAAGTCATCATTGACATTACCACATCTACCCGTTTCAATCCAAAACGCATTAATCACAAATTATCACATTGCACGCGTAGCAAGTGTTGCCATTATTCATGAATTAGTATGCAAATAAGAAAAGGAAAAAGTAAGCGGCATAGACAAGCCGCATGCATTACCATACATTTTGGGTACCTACGTATGCTTGCCAAATAGCTTCATAAGATATGTTAAGTAGCTCACTATCTTTTTTTGTAGCTTATCCTATAGAATAGAGAGTTACTTTTAATGACCTTGTATTATTCAAAACTGTGCAAGGACAAAATTAAGAAAAAGAACTTGCGAATGATTACATTATGATTTATTTCTACATTCTAGTGTTAAAAAATAGAATTAAATTTGACTTTCTTTATAGTCCAGCAGTGGTCGAGAGTACGCCTGCATAATAATATGAGATCTCGGATTATTTTTATAGGTTGGTGTGGATTTTATCAGCCTTCTTTAGCCAAAAGAATTTTCAAAATCAGATGTGTAGTGTAATTTCTGAGATTACATAAGTAGTAAGTACAGAATATATGTACATAATATGTATTTGTATAGTGATGTAAACAACAATATCGATGTAACCCTTCACCGCGCACGTGCTTCTTATACGTAAGCTCCATAGAGACTACAGACATTTTATCCGAAGAAACCTCAATGCAACACAGAAAATATATTTTATGTGCAATACGTGAGAAAGGAGTTTTCTATTTTTGAAATCTGTGAACTGTATTGGCTGAGATTTGCCGCGAGCGCTAGGGGGTTAAGATTAGCGAGACGGAGATATATTTTCACCTAGGATTTTACGAAAAAGTAGCTGCCATTTCTAGAATAACAAGATTATTTATTCTAGAAATGGCAGCCTTTCAAATCCTTGTCAAATTATATTATAGTTACAACTGAATTATTCTATGGAACCACAGCTGTCAGCCTTCTTTAATCATTATTAGACCGAGAATACACAAACTACACATTATTTACTGTCAAAATTTTGAAATCATCGAACCAAAATGTCCGGCGATTTATAGAATGACGCCATTTTTTATCTTCTGTCTTTCACCAGTACGATTTCGAAAAAGATTTTTACCCAATTTCAGTGAAGAGCTAATAACCCGTTGACGGCAGCGCAGCGTCTACTACATTTCAGTGCACCCGACCCGTCTAAACACAAGATTACAGCTACGACGTGCTTCGCAAGATGTAACAGAAAAGAATGGAAGCATTGCAAGGGTTGATTACCTTAGTCGCCTGTGTTCTATTTACTGTTTTGTCAATTGTGAATGCAGTCGTTACTTTGAATTGCATTTTTATATTATTTTTTTTTGCTTTAGCAATATACATGAAAAATATATTCTTAAAATTTATCTATTTCTAAAAAGGGAATGCGAAAAGGAAAAATCTGAATGATTTCATTAATGAGACTAAATGTTCAGTCTGTTGACAAAATAATTATCATCCACACTTATGACTTAATAGAGAGACTTCCTTAAATACTTATATTACATTTTCGAATATTTAAATAAGATAAACATAGTGTACGACTCTGTAAAGTCTGACAACCAGTCTTACCAAGGGGTATAGTGTTACCCGGTTACTGGGTTGTGGAGGTCCGATAGGCAATCGTTCCATGTAAAACACTGGTACTCAGCTGCATCCGGTTTAGACTGGAAGCCGACCCCAACATAGTTGGGAAAAGGCTAGGCAGATGAATGAAACATAGTGTACGACTGCATGTTTTTTTTTTCAAATAAACGTTAATTAAGTTTAATATAATATCGTTTGTAAGTACCTCGTTAAAGTTGACTTAATTCGAAGAACTTTAATTTGTATTTTACTAGCTTAATAATGTAGCCATTATTCGTTAACATGGTTAAGTTAATTAACTGAAATATAGGCGAATAACATTCACCATTTTCCCCAAAGGTAGGTACTTATACCTACCTACTTCATGTCTGGTTCAAAATAAGTATGTTTGTTGCCAGTATAAAACAAAATGGCCGAACATAAAATGCGAAGAACCAGACGATCGGTTCCAGAAGTATTTTTAATTGCTTGTTTATTATTAAATAATTATTTCAGCTATAATTTATACAACTACTTTGAAAAGAATGTGCTGCGGGACTAATTAAAAAATACTTACTTGACCACAACTTTTAGAAATGTGACAGTTACCTGAAACAAAAAAAATACAAGTTTATTTATAGCAACACAATGGAGAAACGGATTTAATGTAAGTACTTTTTATTCTATCCTACAATATCAAAAAGCGGTACTTAATAAGGTCATCCCGGTATTGGCCCGCCAATGCTTTTCATCTTGTAATCTGAAGTCTAATCTCTGGTTCAAAGGAATCAATTTCATTGAATGTTATAAGACAGAGACACTGCGAACGAAACCAATTCCCCTTTGCCATCGGCATTAATGATTAAACTGTCCTTTTAATAGTACTTAAGGCTTTATTTTTGCATCCAGACCAGCGTCAAATAGAGTAGGTATTTGATGCCAAAATTAAGTGAAGTTATTCAACGTTTCTGTCAAATTCATACATTTCACTGTCTCTTATAATACAGGTTGTCTTAGTGTAAGAGGCAGGGTTTCAATTCTACACATAGATCTATGTACTCTAGAGTTAAGCTCCACAGTCGTGTATAATGAGCTTTCTTTTCATGTATCTATGTATGTTTTTGGTAAATAAATAAATTATTATTATTATTTATGAATTTGACATGCAGATAAAAGCTATGGCAATTCTAAAGAGATGTCATTTGTACTTATTCAATAATTATTTAGCAGTCGTTGATTTAGGTTGTATCTTTACTAATATTATAAATGAAGTGACTCTGTCTATCTGTCTGTTACGCTTTCATGGGAAATCTACTGAACCGATTTGGAATAAATAATGAACTGAATATTGAAATAAATCCTTACTAATCCTTACTAATATTATAAATGCGAAAGTAACTCTGTCTGTCTGTCTGTCTGTCTGTTACGCTTTCACGCCAAAACTACTGGACCGATATAAATGAAATTTGGTACAGAGATAGAATAGACCCTGAGGAACAACATAGGCTACTTTTTACCCGGGTGCGCTAAGTAGTTCCCTCGGGATGCGGATGAAACCGCGGGAAACAGCTAGTTAGCCATATATTGCATGTGGTGTGTTGTGGTGGTCAAATAGAGAACTAAAATGGAAAGTACGGAATTTGACAGTTTGCAGATGTATTCCCTTCACGAGCAGCGCCCCCATCAAACGCAACAATAAGTTTGCCGCGCTTTTCCTGGCATTACTTCATTTCGTTTTGTTTTTGTTTATTTTCCTGCCAGTCTCGTATTATAATCCGTCGTAAATGTGTTTACAACATCACGATAAAAATACAATATTCATAACATTTCAGCAGTTTTGTTATTTAATATCCAGAACGTTGTGCAAAAATTCGGATTGCATTTTTAAAACACGTCAAGTTTGAATGACAATGTTTTATTTATATATGGCAACCCAAAAAGTAGATACCACAATGTTGGTGCTACGATATAGGTAGGTCAAACTTTGAAAACGGAATAGAAATAAAGTCATAAATAAATTGTAACAATATACACATGGAAACTCGTTAGTTTCTGTGCACACACAGTTTCGTAAACAAAGTAATGGTTCGCTTGATTGTGTTGGAATAAAGGCTTACTATCGTCATTAAAGCAGACATAGACACGTGTCAGTCACATGACTCGTGTGTCCTGTCCATTTGACAGTGGCCGCGATTCTCTTGACACCATCTAAATTAAATTTAGTCTATAATTCTCTCTTTCCATCAACAAATATAAGAAAGGGATAGCAAACTTTTAACACCTGTCAAATTAGAAAAAAATAGTTTTCCATACAAAATTAAACATCACGACGTAACATCTCGACTAAATTAACAAACCTGTACGAACAAAATGTCATCTGTCATTTAATTTGACAGCACTGAATTACTTGCTATCCTCTTCTTGTATTACGCAATAGAAAAAGAGCATGATATTTTAAAATTAGTTTAGTCGTGTGTACGTCAGAATCGGCACCAGTCACGACTCTTGACATAATGATAGCGAGTTATAAATGAATCATTCCGATTTTATCATATATCAAGGTCAATTATAAGTGATGATTAAGTTTCTAAAGTAATAAGAGAAATGACTAAAGTGGGACAAATTTATTTTGTATTTTTTTAATAAGAATTATAGCTAATTTCTGCAATTTTTTATGGGTACACAACGACATTATAAATGTAGCTCACAATGCTATTAACGAATTGGTATTGACGTGCGAAAGTCTAAAAAACTCCTAGCAAAAGTTGGAAGCGTCAAGCTGACCGATCAATATAGAACGCGTTGGGGGAAGCTTTTGTACCACAGTGCACTGAATAGACTAAATAGACCGATGATGATGAATATAAAGTAAAGATAATTAAAAACAGCAAAACCTTGATATTCAAACAAAGATTACGGTCGCCCACTGCCAATAATGACACTAGGCGTCGATAGTCGGTCGAAAAATGGTACATATCGCGCATTCCTACGTCACATACCGCACCTATAGCGACACAGGCTGCATTGAGAATCACCGTTTCGAAATATTACAAACAATAAAAAAAAAAAAAAAACGTCACACTGACACAGAAAAAGACATTTCGCGCCTTTTTTACCCACTGCATAAACTTACTTTTTTTCAATATCAGGCAGTGATAAAATAAAATTATTATGCCAAAAACCTACATAAAAATATGTGTCACATGAGTGGTGACTCGCCCTGAACTCTTCCACAAACCTATTGCTCTGATAAAATATAAAAGTCATTACGTATACGACAGAAAGTGTAATTTTCCTTTATTTCGCACTGTTTATGCGCTTGCCTACATATTTTTGTCGTGTTATGTCATCCATAAAAGTTTGTGTCTCGCGTTTTTCTTTTACGTATATGGGATAAAAATGCCATTAGTTGTAGAAGTCTTGTTTAGAATGTATTAAGGTTTGCCCTTTATCGTATTAGGATTAAAAGCATTAAATGTAGTCTGTTAAGGTAATGATAGGTTACAATACAATCTACTCTCGACAGACAGACTTGGTTGATTACCTTCTAAAATTAAATAAAATTCTTAGAAAACGTTACCAGAGAAATTGTTTAGCAAGCTTCAGTAAACCTTATATTTCGCTTTTATTAGAAATTTAATCACAAAAAAGGTAAAGCATTACAAAGTAATGTCAGCATAAAAAACTCATCACCAGAAACTATATGAATGACAGACGGTAATGGCATTCCTTTTAATAGCTGCATCAACATAATTAAAAATCATAACACAATATTAACATACGATAAACTTTTATGTTAGGTCGGCATGAAAAAATTTAGAAGTTAAACGAAAAGAGGACATTTCATTTTCCTTAATGAAGAGAACGGGCAAGAATAATGGTAATGACATGACGTTTTAACTCGCGTTGAGGGGCACAGTAATCGCTGGTAAGGGACACGTTTGTCCCCCAAGAGCGCTTCCCCTGCCAGGACATTTTTATAAGTTCGAAGTCACAATGTTTTTTGGGACGGAATCGATGTTTTCGGCAATCCAAACAAGGGCGTTTAAAGTTTTATTGAATGTGTTGGAGGGGGAACGACTTGAGGAAAGACAATTATCTCAAAGTAATCTGTTTACTTATTACTATTGCATGCAATGGTACCTACAGAGAAACTCCTACAGCCGCTTGCATAAAAATATACGGTTACTAAAACGTGAAACGGAAGAAATGTCATCCGATTTTTGTCAAAATAGAGGATAAAATTGAATAATTTTGCTATTATTTTATATTTTTCGTCGTATCTTATATTTATGATATAAGTATGTTTACTTAATTATTGTATCCTTGTATTTATAATATAAAAATACCAAAAGTATGGTGATTATGGATACCATGTTTTGTGATATTCGTGAAAGTATACATCCCTATGTATGCTTAAATCTTTAAAACTACGCAACGGATTTTGATGCGGTTTTTTTTAATGGATAGAGTGATTAATGAGGAAGGTTTAAGTATATAATTTGTCAAGTTTTCGTACCCATTAGCAAAAATATCGCGGGCGAAGCCGCTGGCGGGAAGCTAGTGTAGTATAAATGATAAAAAGGTTTTTTGAAAATTTGGTGCAACCGGCTGTTACTGTTTAATTTTCCTCACTAGTTCAATATAACTGTTCTTATATCCCTTTTATAAACTCCTGATCTACTAATGGATTAAACATGTCGAAAAAAAATATTTAAAAGAACGGTGCACATTACTCATTCAGTTTTTTATTTCTTAGACTTCGCTGAATACCTAACAGAAAGTACTGAGTCTGTAAAAGTGCAGTCCTTTTTATGAGTATCTGCTTAGTTGAAAATCAAGAGCGAACAGGATATTTTTCTGTGGTATATCTTTTAATAATCTTTACTACTAATGTTATTGAAAAAAGGCTATTTTATGTAAATTTTAATTAAAACCCACCTTGGTATGACAATTCTGAATTTTTAGGGTTAGTGATCTGATTTATTTTACTTTTAGCAATTTGGAGAGTTGTGTTTCAGGAATAAAAATATTAGACATGTAAGAAATTAAACATATTTGGATTTATTGGTTTTCTAAATATCTTATCAGCGGATTTATTAAACCAGTTAAAATGAAAGTTAAAGAAAGAATTCGTTAATACAGCAAAATAAATAATATTTACTTCTTAAGACATCCGACAAGAACATTCATTATTTTTTTTAATAAAACCCTCAGCAAGATAAACATAAAAAAGCAAACTAATAATTTCTCATTTCATATTTCAAAACTCTTGCATATTGCGCACCGAGCACAAGATTAAATTAAACATTGAAGCGCGTTCAAAGCTAAAATTACCTAACAAAAAGCGTTTCTACTTGTATTAAAACGACAATATGTAGATTAGGAGTCTGAGTGTCACAGTATCGCGAGACACCGGTATTTCAAGCGACGTTAATGACATGTGAACGGTAATGAGATCTCAGGACGCCTGCAGGGAGACAGTCAGGTGATACAATTAAGCTGAGAATAGCTCCTTAGCATCTGATATCGAGGATATTGTACTGTTTTGCAATTGTAATCTGTGATTAAAAAGAGCGTACCTAAGCTTATGTGGTGATGAAGGTAAAATGTGTTGGCTTATCTAGAGCGGTGGTTTTACTTAGTTAATTACGCTGTTGATTTTTGACTTAAACATAATGGTCAATTAGACTTAATTCTTAAAATGAGAGATCATTTTTGTTGAGATGAACTAGACATCTAGAATTTTTAGTGCCATGCTTCAATTGAATAACCGGGACCTGTTAACGATTCTTATTTTTAACTAGCTTCTGCCCGCGACTTCGTCCGCGTGGAATAGTGGTGCTCCGCTCCTTTTGCGTGATGATACATAGCCTATAGCCTTCCTCAATCAATGAGCTATCTAACACTGAAAGAATTTTTCAAATCGTACCAGTAGTTCCTGAGATTAGCGCGTTCAAACAAACAAACTCTTCAGCTTTATTATATTAGTATAGATTTAATTCATTAAATTTTAATAATACTTACTCTCGTCATAAAGCTTCGGTCTTTAACATTTTAAATTAAAGTAGCGAATTGCGAAGGAACGCACTTTACGAGTAAATAGTTAGGGAACGATAATGTCCTAATGTGCGATAGAATTGAGTGGATCATTCCCCGTACTGCGTCATTACCGTCTATCGAGTTACGGTAATCACGAGTTTATAATCTCCTACTTTCTAAGTCAAGTTACATATATAGATTTTTTCAAACGTTCCAATTTAAATATAAGTTTTTTTTTAAATATTACACTTTAATGATATCAAGGGGTATTGTGTTACCCAGTTACTGGATTGTGGAGGTCAGATAGGCAGTCGCTCCATGCAAAACACTGATACTCAGCTGCATCCGGTTTAGACTGGAAGCCGACCCCAACATAGTTAGGAAAAGGCATAGTTTTTTTTTTATTTGAACACGCGTCTTGATGTCGGTTAATACAGTTAATCATAAAAAACAATGTAGGTACCTACGATACCTCGTATATTTTTATAAGGAGTGACTGATAACTAGTCTTCTATACATACAAAATAAAACACTATGGTTACCTCATGTCGTATATGGAGTCCATATAAATTGCAAAAACGATTGACCCATGATAACTTACTCCCAAATGGATAATTATCAATTTTAACGAGCGTATTCATAAATAATATTACGCAATACACAACATTAATGAAATTGTATACGAGATCAACATCGGACGTCATAGAACGCTCATCAATCATCTCCCTTATTGCAATAAGTATTATCATGGCGGCCATATTGCAGACTTTTTCAAACTAATACAGAGAACAAACGAGAAAACTTTTATTAACATTATTAGCGAAAACCCCCGAAGGCGGACAGAGATTGTTTTTGACAAAATATAACACGATTTGTTCTATTAAAAACGATCAAGGGAATTTATATTTAAATCTTAATTAAAATTTCATCCCAATAAAATAACAGAGTAATCGAATAACTTCCGAGAAAATGCTTGTTTATTTCTTTTGTGCTCTCAAAAAGCTTTTAGTAGAAAAATAATACGATTATTTCTATAAAAATCATATTGGAAAGTTATGAGGACAATTTCCACCTTTTTTATTATGAACTAGCTTCTGCCAGCGACTTCGTCCGCGTGGAATAGTGGTGCTCCGCTCCTATTGGTCTTAGCGTGATGATATATAGCCTTCCTAGATAAATGGACTATCTAACACTGAAAGAATTTTTCAAATCGGACCAGCGGTTCCTGAGATTAGCGCGTTTAAACAAAATGACAACATTTCCCTTCACTGCTCTGCTCCTATTGATTGCAGCGTGATGAAAAGTATACTATAACCATCTCAGGAGTATGACAAATAATTGTACCAAGTTTCGTTCAAATCCGTCGAGTAGTTTTTGTTTCTATAGAGTTTATACAGACAGACAGACAGACAGACAGACAGACAGACAGACGGACAGACAGACAGACAGACAGACAGACAAAAATTTTACTGATTGCATTTTTGGCATCAGTATCGATCCCTAATCACCCCATGATAGTTATTTTGGAAATATATTTAATGTACAGAATTGACCTCTCTACAGATTTATTATAAGTATAGATAGATAGATATAGATAGATAGATATATAGATATAAGTATAGAAGATATAGATAGATTGGTTCACTTTTTACTCTCACTTGATGGTGACTGGTGACTAGAGAAAGATGAGGGGCACAATGGACTAAATGTATCCAAAAAAATCATCTATACTCCTTAAAGAATTTGGATGACGAAAGCGAATTACAGAGTTTAGCAGGGCGCACAATCAATGTGAAAAAAAAGCCTCTATATTACAAGTACTCTGAGGAATACAGAGTAATTGTAATAGGTGACAGCGATATCGTGAACATAATTTCGTGGAACTATATACGACAATGGCTGTCGTAATGTACATGCAATTACATTAAGTCTTCGCTTGATTGTTACACTTCAAACTGGCGATAATGTCGACATAATCGTATTACAATTATTGAAGCCAATTAATAGGTAATGGTTAACGCGGGGACTATACTGTGCTTGGTGATGAATATTGACATAGATGTGCACTCAATCGATGTTAAGACATTAGGTATTCACTAAATACTTAATCTAAATAAAGTGTACAAATTAAAGCACTTTAATTGAACTCATCCGACCGGAGGACATGACTGACAATATTTTGTTGTCATCAAATTTTATGCAATACTAGCTTCTGCCAGCGACTTCGTCCGCGTGGAATAGTGGTGCTCCGCTCCTATTGGTCTTAGCGTGATGATATATAGCCTATAGCCTTCCTCGATAAATGGACTATCTAACACTGAAAGAATTATTTAAATCGGACCAGCGGTTCCTGAGATTAGCGCGTTTAAACAAAATTACAACATTTCCCTTCACTGCTCTGCTCCTATTGATTGTAGCGTGATGAAAAGTATATTATAACCATCTCAGGAGTATGACAAATAATTGTACCAAGTTTCGTTAAAATCCGTCGAGTAGTTTTTGTTTCTATAGAGTTTATACAGACAGACAGACAGACAGACAGACAGACAAAAATTTTACTGATTGCATTTTTGGCATCAGTATCGATCCCTAATCACCCCCTGATAGTTATTTTGGAAATATATTTCATGTACAGAATTGACCTCTCTACAGATTTATTATAAGTATAGAGTATAGATAAAGCAATCAATATATATAAAAATCAATGCCACTTTTCGTTGTAATCTTATAACTCAAGAACGGGCTCACCTATCCAAACCAAATGTTTAGGCTTTGTTCGGACTATTTAGTTAGATGGTTTATGTGAAGTTTGCACAAAATCGGTCGAGCGGTTCATATTTAATTTGAATTCATATAGCACACGCGGGCGAAGCCGCTGGCGGAAAGCTAGTGCAATATAAAGATAAATAATTATAATAAATTGTTTATCCTTTAAACACTTTCCTTTTGTTTTTATTTTATCAAAGAACTTATGAGTTGCATAAGTTCTTTGATATTTATTACAAGATCGAGGCTTCAAGGAAAAACGAGTTAAATTATCAATAACAATAGGTAAACATTGATGGTAATGATGCCGTTTATTATACAAGTGATCGATGCAGTGGAAAATACCAAACCCTTATGTATTGTGTGATACATACCATAATTAGTATTATAAATAGACTATGTCACTATTAGATAATGAAACGACTAGTAGGATTATTATTTGTTTTCATAAATATTAGGGATAAATACTAGCTGTTTCGCGCGGTTTCACCCGCATCCCGAGAGAACTACTTCGCGTACCCGGATAGTAGCCTATGTCCTTTCTCAGGCTCTAGACTATCTGTGTACCAAATTTCATG
Organism: Pyrrhia umbra; assembly: GCA_963891755.1. Taxonomy (NCBI): domain Eukaryota; kingdom Metazoa; phylum Arthropoda; class Insecta; order Lepidoptera; family Noctuidae; genus Pyrrhia; species Pyrrhia umbra. Next base: position 3,535,804 of record OY982934.1, on the reverse strand, counting down.
TAAATCGGTTACGTAGTTTTGGCGAGAAAGCGCGACAGACAGACAGTTACTTTCGCATTTAGATAGTGAGTAATGATTAAATTCATAGATTTTTTTTCTATTCAGTTCCTTAAAATAATTTTAAATTTTTACTTAACAAAAAAAAAATAGTTGTATATAATATGGCTAGAAAGGGATTGAATACTTTGTGGCAGAGATGTTTGTATTTTTTTTTTTACATAAAATAGAAACGCCTTCGAAAACTGAAAAATAAATAATTACATCGATCTAGACTTATTTGTCAATTACTGACATTATATTAGTATTTTGTCTTATCACTAAACATTTTTACCAGAGTAGACGTAATAAACAAGTATATAGGGATCCCCCTAGGGACTTCGTGAAATCCATTGTATCTTCATTGCCATGCAGATACGAACGAGATAGAACTATAATACGGCAGATACCATCACGTCTATGATTACTTTTGTGCCAATTAAAGTGTTATTAGCAAATATTTTCAGAAAATCCTTTAAAGTACAACACTAGCTTTATATATTTCTCAAAATCAAAACAAACAGCGCTAAGGTACTTAAAAAAAAGTTTAAAACAAAACTTTTTCTATATATTTGACAGGCATCGTACGTGTAAAGGGACACAAAATTCGCGTCACGTATTGTCTACCACGAGGTAGTTAGTTGGGAATTGTTTTCGTGTCCAATGAGAGCGCGTGTACACGTTGAATTTGGTAGGAAAAAATATTTGCCGTAGATTGTTCGGTGAGCCATCGAATTTGTATTGTATGATATGTATACCTAATCTGTTTATACTTAATTTAAAATGTATGTCTGCAGGCAAAAACGTCATAGTTCCTCTATCTATAAGTATTTAGCGTTTCTCTGTTTGTTAACTACACACGGTTAACAGTATCTATTTATACACACAATAATATTTTATATCTACTATTTATAAAAACATAACTTTATTTGTGAGCAGCCGTAGTCGTGTCGTGTAAGAGTAAAATCTGTAATGTACGTTGTTTATGTGTGTTGATGGATGTTATTAAATAAATAAATTATAAATGATCACTAACGGAAACTGTAATACGTAAAAGAGCAGTAAAAGTATAAATTAAACTAAAGATAACTATAATTTAATACCACAGACATGCTGTCTGTCTGACATTTTTATGGCGCGAATTCTTACCCGCTTATGTCATTCGTGCGTCAGTCGTCAGCCAAATTTTCGTCTGAAGTGCAGTGAGACGAGAAAGTCTTGACGATGAGTTATCCTTAAATAGCACACTTATGGATGTAACTTGCCTTTTAACTTTCTTTCATCAAAATATTATTTTGTCTATTTCGAATTTCAGTAACTTTGTTATTATGATTTTTTAGTTAGTTTATCTTTATTTAAAATATTTCATCCATTATTTTTTATTAAATAAAGTTTTCGTGTCTATTCTATTTTTCAATAGAGCATATCTTTGTTCATTTCGTTGAGCATATATTATTTTTAAGTTAAAACCAAACTCTTGTCATTCAACAAAGTGTAAGTTTTGAAATGATGAGTTGAAAGTTATATTACAAAGCTTACAGATTTATAAGAGTTTACTGAACGCATCCAATTTCTTCTATTTTTGGTGAAGTGACGTCAATTGTTACTCATTTCATTGCTGATGTCTATTTCTGACTTCGCTAACCAATATCTATTAATATCTGTATTGCCAAACATTTCTTTTAACATTTCTTTATGAAATCCATCGCAAAATCTAATGAAAAATGGACGCAATGCTAGCTAAGGATAATTATATTATAAGGATATATCGTAAATTCAGCTAGACTTGACATCAGTTACATATATGCAGTGGCGTACCGAGGGGGGGCGGGTCACAGGGGACATGCCCCCCCCCCCCCCCCCAAAATCGTAAATCTAATTGACCAACCTCCAAAAAATTAACAATTTAAGGTTTTTTTTGTTGATCACCCAAAATATTTGGCTGCGACCGCGCCTGCATATATGTAGTTATGATCTATACCTACTAATAGATATAAACGATAGAGGTAAAGTTCTTGTGGTTGTAGGGGGTAATATCGTAATCTACTTAACCGATTTAGATAACAATTGGTCCCTGGAGAAGGTTATATGCTTTTTATCGGAATAAACTGCGGAAAACAACTAGTATAAAATAAATAGATGTAAGCAGAAGTAAAGGTTCTGTATTTGGTGTATTATAATTTATATTGTAAAACAAATATCTAACATTAAACTGTAATAGACAGCTGTGTTGCTGGGAAGTTTGTTCATCACTACTTCTTCTTTCCAGCCATAACACTAGGAAGCAGTGAAGGGTGGGCATTTTGGGGTGCTGTCATAATGTATGTTGACGTGAAAAAGCGCTTATTGAATTAGCCTAATTTCAATAAACGTTTTTGAGTTTAAGTTTTGTAGGCCACTTCGACCAATATAATTGAAGGCTGGCCAGACAATACGACATGGACACCTTAATAAAATATTCCTTACTAAAATTACAAATAAGAAAGACTCTGTCTGTCATGCTTTCACGCCAAAGCTACTGAACCGATTTAATAATTCAATAATTTGGTCAATATTTATATAATAGAATACTGTGGTAATATTATCATTGTCCCTTCAAGATAATTTAAGATGGCGACAGAAGACGCCTACAAGTAATCAACAATAGAAACCGTACGTGCCATGCATATTCAATTCATAATGGCATTTTTACGACCTTTTTACCATTTCATTACCAACAATGTAATGAAATGATAAAACTACGCGACGACGTCCATAAAAAACTAAGGGCTCCTCATTTTCATATTCTGGGATAAACGGCCGTATCAAATGTGATGACATTAACGAGAATATCAATATTGTCGAGTCGTGGGTTAGGAATCGTGGGCGTCTGTTAGAAATGGGCGGTATTTGTCTCGTGGACGCGCACGTATTCTGAATGTATTGCTGAATAACACTTGGGCGAATAAATATTGAGTAAATAAGAGGGTTTATTCGTGGTGTTGGGTCGTAAAAGAGAGACAAAGACGTCACGTTGACAAGCTATTTTGTCAGCCGAAGAAACTTGATATAGTTATTTAGATCACAAACATAATCGTCATTATAATAGGAACAAAAAATTAGAGTTTTTTTTCTTCTCGATATGTTTTTTCTGCCCCTGGGCGACGAAATGTTTATTACGAGATTTATTTTTAACGCGCCCAAATTATCGGGGGCAAGATCCACATTCACAATGTAATTTTCCTTATTCCTTAGGAACACTGTATTTTTCATGTTGTTCAGTATAGCAAATCTTTACTAAAGTTTTGTTACAATTAGTTGACCCTATACTTTTTAGGTTAAAACCTAACCAAAAATATTTTTTCCTAGGTGACGAAGAACTAAAATGGATCATAGCCTCCTAGCGTATCGAGACAGAGAGGATACTAAAAATAACTTATTTTATGTAATTAATAAAACACTTAAAAAGTATAATTAGAGCTCTTTGCTCTTAATGATCAACGTGATAGTGGATGTAACGTTAAAAGTTATAATAAGCACTTTAATTGTAAAAGTTGGAGGTGAAAGTTTTTAAGTAGCAAGAGCAGTTTCCTTTGCCAAACTTTTAGGCAATATAAGGAAAAAACGTTGCTTGTGGAAATTAAAAATAAAGAATAACTAATGCTTCTAGATATTCTCCAAAGAGTATTCAGGTGGCTTCTAGAAACAGTTTTTTATGTATCGGTTGTTACTATACCAGTATACCTGACGAAAATTGATGGGGGCTTTGCTCCGCCGTGGTACAATAAATATGATTTAAATTTGATACATATATTTACATTTATTTATTTTCTACATAACAGTTTCTACAGCCTTAAAAAAATATTTACGCTAGATTAAATATTAACTCTCTTATTCAAAATAACGCCCTTCGTCTTAAAGCCTCTTTTACCTATTGAACTGTTTTCACTTTCTGTGAAACTTAATTTTGACTTGACAGATAAGGACAAAACGGTTCGGTCGATGACTAAAACGACTTTTTTATGAATATGTTGGTATCTATATATAGCGTTGCCAGGCGTCCGGATAGACTTTATTGTTGGTACAATTTTTTTTTAATGATTTTATGGTAAACAGGCAAATGTTTTTTTTTTCCAAATGTCCGGCTAAACTGGCTGGTTTGTCCGGCTTTCCGATTCAAAGACCTATATGTATATATGAATAACGCTAAAATATATTAAATATTTGCTCAACAAGGTAAAACAACATACAATATGGCACTTAATACCTACATAGATTAGTCGCCATCTTGCCTTGAAAAACACTTGGGTACGTTGAATCATTAACACTCGAGTATCCGCTAGTAATTACGTTACGTACTTGTTACAACTTCACGCGATTGAGTCGATACAGGGTACCTACCTAGTCGTAATACTCTATGACACTGATATCATAATACTAGGGTAAATCAATCTAATGCGCATTTGCGCAATCCTTTCTATGATCCGAGGCGCCTTTTTTCGGATGGAAAATCATTCCCAACCATCCCCCTATGGGAGGAAGGGAGTGTCAGAATCTTACTGTCTTACTTATAAAAAACCTGTAATCTGGAGTTTATCCATTTCTCACCTAATCCTTACTTAAGTTCGGATTAACGTTAAAAAGCGTGAGATTTTTCCGTTGCCAAGCAGTAGGTTAAAAAAAAAACTGACTTGATAAGTAAGGCGGTCACTGACTTAAACCTAACCATGTTACGTACTTGGCCCTTTGCATTCCGGGGGCGCGCTAACTCTTTCGAACATCCCGCAGCTACGAGCCGCAATGCCTAAGGCGTAAAGTGCGTCCTCTTTAGCGGGATCTTTTAGTTTTGTTCGTGCGTTATTAATTTAATCAATAATTCTATAGTCAAAATTAACATACACGCTAATAAATTATTAATTTATAGGTACCTACTAACTAATATATTCAGTGTAAGATAATCTCATCGTTCAAGATAACAAGCCTGTTTTATTTCTACGGTAAATTACAAAGTCGGTAGATATCAGTTTGTGAATCTCTATATGTATACCTAGTAAGTATTTAATATCATTATCAGTTTAGTAAGTAGGTAGCAGATATACGATAGATGACTAATACTACCTATAGATAAGATAGGTATTCATTATTACGATAAATCCCTACTTTATAGCTGCTTAGTTCATCATTTAATCTTATATCTAGAGTTATCAGACTGATTATCATCGTCGTAATATTTGAATCTCTATAGTTCCGTCTGAAGATCTATCCTTACAATTAACGTATATTCAAAACTAGCTTTCCGCCCGCGGCTTCGCCTGCGTTACATTATTCAAGTTTTAGTAGGGATCCCTAATTATTTCTGGATATAAATATAGCCTATGACACTTCGTAAAGATGTAGCTTTCTAACGGTGAAAGAATATTTTAAATCGGTCCAGTAGTTTTTGAGTTAAAACCCTACAAACAAATCTTTCCTCTTTATAATATTAGTTAGTATTGATAAAAAATATAATATTAGCCGACATTTCATTACTCACTTTCACCATAAACTCTTTCAAACAAAATTCATGCATAGCTGATTTTGGTTTGGATGGCAGCACGCATGATTGATCACGTTGACATGCACGGAAATGTACCTTTACGACCTCATAAATGATCTGTGTAAGGAGGCCAATAACTATTCGAATACCAGAATTATTCGAATAAACATTCTATAATATTGTTTACAAAATATCAATGGATGAATCTGCTCTCCAGATCTCAAATTACATAAACATTAACATGACGAGAAAATCAAATCGCTGTGCAATTAAATTCGAAACGAGCACAACAAATCAGCATTAAATGATGCAATGAATAATCAGGCGCTGTCTGTGAACCTACTACGTTTCAGCGCTTAATTGCTCCTAATTGCTATATTTGTGCCTAGTCGGGGTCCCCTTCCGCGGCAATTTGTAACCCCTTCCCTACTTCGTCATGGTATTCTAAAAAAACCGTTTTGGCGCCCCGTATCTTGAGGAAGGAAAACACTCGTTATATTTTATATTTCCGCTCGCTTCTGGCGAGTTTTGGCCACGATTTCTGCATGTTTAGTTAGGTATGTAGTTAATTGTTTTATGCGCTTTTAAATCTTTTTATTTCCCTTGCATTGATTACACAGATTGCAATTTTAAGTACGTAATATGTATATGAGTATAAAAGACATAGGTATGCTATACTATACTCGTTGGTATTCATAAATAAAATATCTTATTAAAAAAAACCCTTGTTATCGCATCAAATGTTCCATAGTTTTCTATCATAAAGTTGCTAAACCTAATAAAAAAATGGATTTTATCAGACTTCGAACTTCCATTGATAAAAAACCGGCCAAGTGCGAGTCGGACTCGCGCACCGAGGGTTCCGTACAAACCTGCAAGGTTTACAAAGTTCGTTCATTACGACAATCGAGTCATTGTACTTTTGCGTTTTGCGTTTTTGCGTTGACTTAGAATTTTTTTTTTATTTATTTATTTATTTATTTATTTATTTATTTTTTCACGGGTTAAATGCAATTAGATCTAAGTATTTGATATGAATTTCAACTTGATAGCTCTACGCGTTCATGAGGAAAAAAGTAATAAGTTTATATTTATTAAAAAATATATATTTTGTAATGTAACTTAAAATTTAAGGTTTTCGGAATTTTTCCTTTATGTGTGCTATAAAACGTTGCTTCATGCCAAATTTCAAGATTCTAGGTCGACTGGAAGTACCCTTTAGGTTTTGATTCCCTTGCGAGTACTTGCGAGTTTCAAAATATGCAGCTTAAATTGCTGTTTCTTTTGATTGCGTTGACATAGAAGTTTGATTTTGTTACAGCTTAAAGGTATTATAGACCTGAGTATTTGGTATGAATTTCAATTTAATACCTTTACGCGTTTATGAGGAAATGGGTAGTAAGGTTAAAATTATTAAAAAAAAATATATTATGTGATGTAACAAAAAATTTATGGTTTTCGTAATTTTTCCTTTATCTATGCTATAAGACGTTGCTTCGTACCAAATTTCAAGATTCTGAGTTCACGGGAAGCACCCTGTAGGTTTTGATTCCCTTGCAAGTGTCGAAAATTTGCGGCATAAACGGCTGTATCTTTTGATTGCGTTGGCTTAGAAGTTTGATTTTTTCACAGCTTCAAGGGACAGTAGACCTGAGTAATTGATATAAATTTCAGCTTCATACCTCCACGCGTTCCTGAGAAAAAGGGTCTTGACAGACGGACGGACGGACAACAAAGTGATCCTATAAGGGTTCCGTTTTTTCCTTTTGAGGTACGGAACCCTAAAAAATACATGAATATTAATTTAATATCAAACAGGTTAACAAAAAAAAACAACATTTAAATAACTCAATCGTGTACTCATTGAAATCTACTCAAAGGCAGGTACTACCTAATATTTTTTACCTTATTAAATCCTAATTTAATCAGTGATTAATACCCCACCTGTCCATGATTCACCAGTGAGGTGATAATTATGAGAGTTCGTGAATGTTACCTTGATCTACGGAACCATTAATCAAGACTGCTGTGAGTGAGGATTAAGGCGGGCTGCGGCGTTGCGACTGAAATTATGCTGTGATTAAATAATTATATTTAGGTATAAATGTTGCGTAAACTTGAAGAAGCAAATTCTCCAGCTTAAAAGCATGGTACAGCAATGTTCCTAATTTTAAAACTTGGTTTATACTGCGATAAGTTCAGAAGGTTTGACGCAATTTAAATGGAAAAGTTTACGACAATACGAAGGTGGCTGTCAAAACACGACCATTTTTTGTTCCAAATCAGTGGGCCAGACAGCAGAGGCATGTGTTCTGTGGGCCTATCACGAATCACTTTCGAAAAAGTATTCGTATCGAAAGCGATTTTCGAATCATAAATACAACCATACTAGAGCAAAATTTATGTTTAATATGTCTAAGTAACAATTTGCAGCATCCAAAGATATGAGGTCATAAATTAAAATAAATAGTTCGTAAAATACGAGCATATGGCATTTAAAAATCGCTGTCGATACGAATACTTTTTCGAAAGTGATTCGTGATAGGCCCACAGAACACATGCCTCTGCTGTCTACGTGTTTACCTTAGTAAATTAAACGATACTGCTAACGTAACCTATCCACTAAGCCCTAATTTTTTTGGAAACATTAGATCAGACCCTGAAAATTAGAAGAGTTTTACAATAAAATACACATATAAAAGTAATTTATACACGACCAAAAACAATAATTTTCAAGAAATAATTTTATCATCAGGAGCTATTCTGACAGCGGCGAGTGTAACTGACTGAATAGAAAGCTCGTAGGTATGTCGTCTTATTTTTTTATTTGCACACATATAATATGAGTTATTTTAAATGGGGTGAGTCACAATCAGTATATCTTATATATTTCTTTAAACAATTTATTGCTGAATTGAACATTTCAACTTCGACGTTCATCAAATTTTTCCTCTGACAACATCAAACTCATCTTATATTTTTGTTGCGTTAAAATTGAGTCTGTTGTTGGAGACTTTTTTGCAAGTGTGTAGCAAGCCTAACGCAAATGACCGATCTGTGACGTCACGGGAGCATTAACGCAGTAATTCAGATTCGTGTCACATTGTATTAACGTGTTAGTTGTAATATTGCGGTGGATTAACGCAGACGTTACTGTAAATTAAGTTATTTTGTAATGTTATCTTTTGACGTGTTGTTGAGAAGCTCGTGGCGTGGCTAAGTAACAGGCGCCCGGGTGGATATTTCAAAGGTTAAGCTGCGCTTGGCGCCGTCGGTCCGTGGATGTGTGATCACCTAAGTCATACCGACACTCGTCCCGGCTGTCATTTGCAGATCTTTGACAGTCGTTACGGGTAGTCAGAAGCCAAAAAGTCTCACAACCAGTCTTACCATGGGTTATGGTGTTACCCGGTAACTGGGCCGTGGAGGTCAGATAGGCAGTCGCTTCATGTAAAACACTGGTACTCAGCTGCATCCGGTTTAGACTGGAAGCCGACCTCAACTAAGTTGGGAAAAGGCTAGGCTAGATATATATCATCAGACCATGTCAATTCACGGCTGCGTTTTTACATCCATACAAATATCCAGGTTATGGTGTAACTTTTTATCATTAATATTTTATACTTTTACGAAAACAACAAAACATGATATCAATAATTAGCATACTTTTTAATATTTTTTATGTTATCAATAATTAAATAGGTAAATATTTTTGACAAATTAGATAAAATAATATCAAAATTATTCAATTTTATCCTCCATTTTGACAGATCTTGAAAGACAGTTCTTCAGTTTCACGTATAAGTAATCATATATTTTTTTTTTGGTGCAACTGGGTGTATTAAATAAAAAGTATTAACATACATAGACTGCCTAAAACAACCATTCCATTTGCTAGTCTATCTACAGTATTGAATAAATTGTATGCACGAATAACAAGGATAATCGAGCAAAAAGTCAGCTATTCTCATTTCAAAAGTTAATCTAAAAAACAAAAATGGCGCCTGTCAATAGGCCGGCCATGACAATGTGCGCATTCCGTTGAGCGTTCCTCTTGCATTTCATTTCGCATTCCTTCGATAAATCAGAGGAATAGCTCGTAAATTGATTGGACGGGTCTGTCTACTTGTGCCTGTGTCTACAATTGGGAATTTCTGATTTGTTTTACGGCCATTTTTAATAACTCATCTATCCTGAAATTTGCTTACCTGCGGTAGGTTTTTGACATTAGTTGTATGGACCTTATGTCAAAATTCTATCTCTAGTAGAAAATCTTCGGATAGATAGGTTATTCAAAAAGGCCGTTTCTCTATTACTCAGCAGTATTGTTAGTTAAAGATCTTAGGAACTACGCTCCCAGTGACCAGTTGACGGCGATTATGAATTTTTGACGCCCCATTTAATTTTGTATTACCTATTTTATTTTATTATTTCTTTTAAGTGTCAGTAAATAATATTGTAATGTTGCCAATAAAATAAATAAGGCCATAAAGATAAAAACTATCTATGCAATAAGGCTACTAAACAAAATGAGATCGTTAAATATTTTGTGCATACGCTTTCATTTTATCATAATGATGTCGAAATACAATTAATACGAAACGCCTACATCTGCAGATCGTCAGTAAACACATGGCCCACTTTGTAGCGTGATCTCTCTTTTTATAACTCAAATATGACGTGTGAAATTAAGCATAATTGTTGACGGGTTGACAGAGTTCACAGTTGAGAGAAAGATTTTTGTATCGATTAAAGATCGATACACCATCATAGCTCGTCTGTTATCGTCAATATCGATGATCAATATAATGACTGAGGACTTAAAACAATTGGCTAGATGACACCAATAACAATTAATTCTAAGCCTAATTACCTAAAAAACACAATACGACTAATTTTCAATTTACTATAAAATTCGATTTTTAGCTGTTTTGGAAGCGAGAAATAGTGAATAGAGTTGAGAAAGTGATGTCATAATTAGCTAATTGCCATAAAAAATCTATGGGAAAATCACGATGACAGCTCATAAAAAAGGTCTTTAAGGTTTGGATGTGTCAAATACCGAACTCAGCGAAAGAAGTAGTGCTGCGGGACGTTCGAAAGAGATACCGCGCCCCCGGAATAGAAAGGAACATGGATGGGTTTTAGTCAATAAGAGTCTGACACTCCCACCCGCCCCACCCACGGCGGGATCATTTGATGATTTCCCATCCGAAAAAAAAGCGTAAGAAGTAGCGACTGTTATATCTATCAGCTTGAATAAAAAAAATAGAAAACCAAACCGCAAAAAACACATCCTTGTAAAAGTAAGTCTCTTGTTTTAGGAAGGAAAAGTAAATTATATCATGTGTGTTTATACGTAAAATTCTTTTATGTACATATTATTTATTTAACCCACCGCTTGCACATGGGGTACGAAGTTTTCCCGCCCACCAAAGGCAAATTCCAAGTACTTCGTAAACTTAATAATGTAACTCCAATCATCAGCGTACAGGTTAACGCGAACATTTCAGCATGAGTTTAAACACATAATATGATTTTATCGTGTAATTGCATCCTAACTTTTCAAATGCGAAAGTGAGTGTTTTTGTTACGCTTTCACGGAAAAACTGCTGAACTGAATTGAATGTAATTTGGTACGGAGATAGAAGAGACTCTGGAGACGATTTTTTATCCGGATGGATTAAGTAATTCCTTCGGGATTCTAGTAAAAAATGTTTTCGATAACCTAACCAAATATTACCGTTATTCCATTTTCAATAATTCCCAGTTTTTCCAAACCATGGACCGAGTAATTTTTAGTACTTTCCAAATCTCGTTTCCTACTCAATTAGACCTCCTTAAGCCACTGGAAGCCTTTTGATGAAAATTTGAATATTTTACAAGTCTACTTACGTCTTGGAGTGTTCCAGTGAGCGCTTACCTCATTTGTTTTTTAACTTTCTTAAATTTTCTACTGGGTAAAAAGAGGTTAGTTAGATAACCTATCTGAACCGCGAAAGAAAATACTGCCAAGAAAAGTTCAATTAAAAGAAAATAGAAAATATTGTATAACGAGATGAAACGTCTTTTCATGGAATAAGAAAGTTAAGTTTTTTTTTTGTAAGTGTAAGGTTCTCTAGCTTATTTTTTATTATTTATAGTGGCTAGCAAGCATTTCGATGATAGCAATCCTAATATTATAAATGCGTGAGTGAGTATGTTTGTTTGTTTATTTTTTAAGTTACCTTTGCTGTAAACCTAGCACCTAGCACCTAGCTTCTACTTTTGACGTTTTATAAGTACCTGTAATTAATCTATATGAAATAAAAACCTTTTGACTTTGACACAATTTAATATTAATAATGCGAAAGTGAATTTGTTCGTTTGTTACGCTTTCACGATAAAACGGCTGAACCAATTTAGATGAAATTCGGTATGGATAAGGCTTGAACCTCGGGGAAGGTTATGGGATACGTTTTATCAGGATGCTATAAGTAGATTCTTCAGGACGGCGGTGAAACAAAGTGAAACAGATAGTTTTATATGTAAATACTTAGGTTTATTCGATGATCGGACCATATAAAGTAAATAAATTTGTTCAGAAATATTTAGGTTCCGTTAAGCAAAATCAAAGAAGCATGATTTTCACTACGTACCGACACCGAGATATATCCATAGAGATGCAATCCCGAACATTACGCGGTCACAAAAACGTAACCATTTTTTAGAATGCAGACGTAGCTTTGAACCTAGTAATCATTTTGATGTAAAATTATATCTATCTTTCTCACACTAACCGAAACGTAATGTTCATGACATCTGTATGATAAGGATGGCATTTAGGTTCTACAAATTTGCCCATATTATTGTTAAAATCGTCCTGCTGTCACTCTGATAGATTCAAGCTGGCTACCAAGTGACAGATGTCATGAATTCTGACTAGTCACAACCTTTATGGTACGCATTTTGCTAGGTGATTGCACATCTAGTTACTTTAGTAACATATATATCTATGCGTACCGAACGTAAGTCAGTAAGTAACGACTAAAAAGACCCAACTTTACATCTTTAACAAAAAAAATACCAACGCGAATAAAGATTCTCAACCAATTTTAAGGCCGTTATTATTTTCTCTTTTGCTGTTCCCGCCTGTCTGTAATTCTAATTACTTTCTGTAAATATTTTAAGCGCCACACAAAGCTCGCAATGTAAAGATTTAGCGCGCTTATAGCTGCATTTTGCAATTTCGCGCCACTTTGTGGTTAAATTCAAAAGCCGGCGCCATGTTGGAATTTTCAAGTAAGTTAAAATTTGAAAACCGAACGGCGAAATTAAATGTTGTCCGTTTAAAAATTATGCGAAGTTATTCTACATTCGCATTTATACATATATAATATAATACATAACATTCCGAATTCCGTTTTCCGATATCTATTAATATTGAATTGAAGTGTTATTTCAATATAACAAGCAGGTATATTGTACCTAAATTATATTAATATTACGAAGTTATCAAATAATAATATAATAATAGCTTGTTAGCAAGCACTCACATGATTTTGGGAGCTGGTGTTTCGTAAATTCACGAAAACCGTAAAACATTTGTGGAGCGACGACGACGTCATATAATAATAATATAATCTCCGACCGTATAAGATCACAAGACAATTTTCCCCTTATGCTCCTTAACCTTTAAACATTATTATTTTATTAATTCAAGAACAATCTCAAAAGTAGATTTACACCCTATCATACAAAATTTCCATTGTTAAATCGAAAGACAGGATCTTTATTCACGGGAAATTGGTCCCTATAAAAGGCAGTCGACGTGAAAAATGGCTTCAAAGCAACTTCAGCGCTTTGAACGGCTGATTCAGGAGTTTTTTTAACGATTTGGCACAAGGGCCGAGGCGGACAAGCGATCTCACAATGAAGTGTGCTAGTTAGCATTTCGTTGCCACTGAACTAACGATGAGAATTTCGAGCTACACCGCACGTTTTTTTAACTTTTTTGAAGCTAAATTTTAGTTGGTTCAAATGTGCCTCTAGTTCGTTGCTAATGTTTTTTTTAGTCATCATCATCTGCCTAGCCTTTTCCCAATTATGTTGGGGTCGGCTTCCAGTATAAACCGTATGCAGCTGAGTACTAGTGTTTTAGTCATCATTTTACATTTATTAATGGCAACACCTAAAATAAAAAGGACAGTGTTACCATCTTAAAGGCTTGACTGCCTCGTTGGTGCGACCACTAGTCGCATAACACGACTGCTGTAAACGGGGTCTCGGGTTCGATTCCCGGGTCGGGCCGAGATCCCTTTGTGGGTTTTAGAAATTTTCACAAAGCAGCCCGGAGCCAGGAAGTTGGTGGTGTAACACCCCCGTGCCTGGGAGGGCGCGGACGTTAAGTCGTCGTACCCGGCTGTCATATTGATAGCAATTGTTGTTACAATTCGATGTCAGAGGCCGTCAGACGGATTTGAGAAAACTCTGACACCAGGGCTTGTTAGGTTGGTATAAACTTGCAGTCCACACGATAAGAAGAAGATCGTCTTAAAAAAATATATACTATCTACAATACGCCTACAGCTGTAAGCGAATATATACTTCTACTTCTTAAAGTCACACGTCAAGAATGAGGAAGTTTATTATCTAAGTTCGCACATCCAATTTGATCACAGAACTCACGACGCGGTATTACAGATGTGACTGCAAAGATAAAGTAAGAAAAGAATGTTTGTCTCCAAGATTGTATTGCTAAAAGAATAAAGTGCCCTTTGATAAAATCTCTTGGTTCTACGATCTCAGCTTCCTGTCAGTCTTCGACTAATACCTTTGTCTTTGTGAAGACAAACATAGTTCGAACTTAGTTGATTGAACAATGTTACAATAGGTTTATTTCACCACAAATTGTGAAATAAAAATTCCGTTACTGAGAGGAAAAGATATCATAATTGTTTTTTCCTCTGACAATGGACTAAAACCTTTTTATATTGTTTTCTTTCCTTTCTATTTATTTTTAATATACATACATATGTGTGAAGTAGGGACACAAATGCTAATTAAATAAAAAAAAATATCAGGAAAAAATTAAACAAACAATACAGTAGTTAGGCATGAAAATATTCGTCCGCATCGCTGTCAGGAGGAATCGTGCCCAAAAGGCTGGCTGCATTGCCACGTTGGATGGCAATGATGATTCTTATGTTAAGATATTGTAAATAATTTAATTAAGTATCATTATGATTAAGTTAAGACCTGCTAAAATTTAAACATGATCTGGAAGCTGTAGCAATTATTTGTATGAAGTTCTAGAATTTTTTTATTACATTTTACACAATATCGTAACAGAAAAATAAATAATGTTTGTTTAAATCCTATTTGCACTTCAACCTCCTTTATTGAATTGCTGATAACAGAAATAAATAATTTACAAACAGAACGACCAATTAATTTTAAGTAGCACAGAAACCAATTATTGTAATTGCACCTACTCAATTAATCGGCTGAATATTAAATACCCTACATCAGAAACCCTACATTGGATTAAATCAAATGATTGCCGGCTAACGCTGAAAACCAGCGCCGTGGACTGGTGCCTTTGTGCCCGGGCCACTGCATTATGCTGAGCGTTAGCCGTTTCGCGTAGTGGTGACGCATTTTTTATATATTTTTTTCTCTTATTAATTTTTGTATTATTCCGTGTTTTTATGTGTGTTGCTGCACGCGAATAAACTGTTTTTCTTTCTTCTTCTTCTTTCTTCTTTCTATTCACAATAAAAAAAATATAGAATGACAAATAAATTAAGGTAAACACGCGTAAAAGTTTCTTTACAGCGACAGTTCACCCTTTATTAAAACAATGAGATGTTGTAAATGATAATAACTTTGTTTGCTTGAACCTAATATTTTATGACGCGTGAATAAAGGTGGGGTGACACAATGCCGCGACGTGCGACGCGAATTAGACGCGTCGTCTCCACACGCGCGGCTTTTTGTTCACTGCCAGGAAGTACTAAAGTGATTTTCTTTGTTTTTATTACTTTTATAAAAAGAAGGCGTTTAGAAATTCTTATGATAAAAAATAATAAGAAAAACAATTCCTAGAAATATTATAAACTTTTTAAAAGTATGAAATATTAATATGTTCTATGTATTGACAAAAAAATAATATTATGTCATTGTTATTACGAAACTGGATGACCAAAATAAGTAACTACATAATGAATTCTCAATTACTTTCACTTGTCGAACAGGGCATGGCAAATGCCGTTATTACGTGGCGGTCAAAAGGTTAAACAACCGAATTTGACACATAATTGTCAATGCAATGAACCGAATGTACGGTGATATGACAGGTCAAGGCATACTATCAGTCACTACCTACATCAATACCTTTACTGTTTACATAAAGATTACGTTGGTATCGTAAATGCCAGTTGGCAAGACGAGATCGGCTTATCTAAATGAACTAGTAAGCAAAGAAAATATAGACTGCCAGATTTATATGTTGAAGATAAAGCTAAAGCAGATAGTGTATTATGTTCGGTACAAGTTGCCAATTAACTCTGACGTCAGAGAAATATTAAAATTGTTTTAGTAGTTGGTATGTGACTGATGAATGATACCGTTCGATCGTTATTTTGAAAATAATATTCCAAACGCTAGCTTGTATGCGTAGGTGCTAGCTAAGGTATGTATTACAATGTCAATATTATTGATAATATCAGGTGATACAGCTGTTCACTACATACTATTTATTTTGTATAAAATTATAAATAATAAACAAGGACATTGGAAGAACATTGATAATCCATACCAGCTAAAAGATTCGAAATTTTAATTTCAGCCAACGGTCTGTCGAGCGCCATCTTAAATATTCAAATCAATAACTCAATAGAATTAAGTGATTAATCCAGAATACACATAAAAATTAAAGCTGATAAATCCATCTTTGACGTCACAAAATTCATAATATAAAAGACCCTGGCATATTTTCATGTTTTCTAAAAGGGGGTGTTAAATTCTCGTCACATACTCTGAGAATGATGTCACACTCAATACAGCCTTTATTATATTACTGGCTCTTCACAAGAATACGGGTTGGTGAAAATATTATTTGGGAGATGAAAAGACGTGAATTATACCGTGCACTCCCCCGATTTTATTTTTTTATATTTCTCGCTAATGCTGCCAGATTTACGGGAGATCTCACGTGATGGGGAAGGTCGTGGAAATGTACCGTTATAAATAATTTATTCATAGTGCATGGAAAAATATTAACCATAATGTCTTGTTGTAATGGTCCGTTTAGCTTATACTAGCTTAAAAATTTTGCGATAGTGATTCATCTGTCATAAATAGAAGAAGCGAATGACAATATCGCAATGTGCGTCGCATGAGGTATCAGCAAGACTTATGAACCTGGAATACCTTCAGATGGATAACTTGAATCACAGTCAAGTAGGTACTTACAAAAGTAAAAAAAATTGCAAGCGATAAAAAGTTAAAATAACAGCTTTCTGCGACAGATAATATAGTACACAAAGCTATAAATTTTAAGAACTTGTACCATTTTCTTGCGAAACAAAAGCGAACTCTTCAAAGTGAAATAAACAGCTGTGATTGACTGCACAAAATAACAGTCGGATGACGACACAGGGAGTTTCAATACTGCTTTCTCATTTGGAACAATACCATTTTCATTTCAATACGTAGGTATTACATTACTGATTACATTTTCAATTTCATAATCCTGAACTCAGATCTATTCGAAAGCAAGACGTTAACTTTATTTAATTTTAATTAACATACGTCTCGAACTGTAATTCGAAATAATTACCTGCTTATTGGAATATACTTAATATATTGT
Source organism: Pyrrhia umbra (assembly GCA_963891755.1). Taxonomy (NCBI): domain Eukaryota; kingdom Metazoa; phylum Arthropoda; class Insecta; order Lepidoptera; family Noctuidae; genus Pyrrhia; species Pyrrhia umbra. The sequence continues at coordinate 3,518,402 of OY982934.1, read as the reverse complement.
TTGTTACACGAACACTAGCTAATTCTTGGTGTGAATAAAAAGACGGTACAAACATACTTAGCCCATTCTAGACAACAATAAATGTCTGGAATGAGTATGGCATTGTTACATTCACAAAATAATATTAAATAGTCTATACTTTGAAGGACCTCTAAAATTGTAGATATTGTCATAATTATCTTCTCACAGGTCGTCAGGCATGAATTGCCAGCGCTATCTACCTGTCAATAAACAGATCTAACCAGGTATCTTTATGTGATTCAGAAATAGAATAATTTGTGTGTCTTTTTATAAAAATTAACAACGTAATTAATGAATTTGAACAAGGCTCTATCAAACAGAAGGATATTTTTAGCACAACACTAACTTTACACAGGAATGACGTACCTACTTATCAGATTTACACAGTTATTACGCAACACCTTAGAATTTTATGGTTATAGAATCGGAAACATAAAACATTGGTATTTCTTCGACCGAAATAAAGTCACTTATACATAACCGCAAGAATATTTAAATACAATTCTTCTAATCGATTTATTAAACAGGAAACTTCTTTAGATGCGGGTTGCGTCCGACATTTTTAATCAATTCTATGTTGATAAATCATAGTGTTGTGTACTGGTTGGTCTAACAATGGTATAATGTGACTATATCGGAAATGGGGCCGGCAGTGCCAATAAATGTTTATGATCTCTATTTTACTTTAAATAAAGGAGCTCCGAAAAAATAGATCAGCGTGTTAAATTATTAAATTTAGATTTCAATCATTCACTAACCATAATATCATCCATAGACATCCACAAAAATATTACGCTAATTTCAAAGGTAAATCTCATTGAAATAGGAAAATATTTTCTGTCGATAGGTACTCGAATATTCCTCTAACGAAGACCGTCCATTTTGGCTTCCGTTACGGGATTTATTCAGGATTTGTCATTGGTTTGAGGCACCCGTTCTAAACTTGACCGGCTTTGGCCAGCGTATATCATAAATTATGGGTAATAGTTCGCCACAGGCACTAATAGATGGCGCTGTATTAAATAAGACGGGGAATGGTATTTAGACGGTGAAAATAAAATACACTGCCTGAAATTTTATGACGATTTGGATTTATTTTTAGGGTTCCCTAGTTGATAAATGATAAATTCCCATTCTACGTCTTAACTTCAAAGGGAAACTATTACAGCTAAGTAGGCTTTACCGGTTTTAGTATTGCGGAACCCTATTGCTCGTGCCTGGCCCGACACGCACTAGGCCGATTTTTTTAAATATTTTCATCTTTATATCCCCTCTAACATGAAATCGACATGTCTGGCTTTTATTTTATTTTTACACGAAAATAACGATCCGGAGATGACATACGATACCTCTAAAACCTACTTCAAATAGAAATTTCCCTAGGCTCCGAGTAAGACAGCAAGCAAGTTAGTTTATGTACGTACATTACACAGAGTAGCTAAATAATTAATCAACTAATTTAAACGATGACGAATCGCTAACAAAGGTAACTTAACAATTAATAGCTATGTACATATCTCCTGATTAACAAGCAAACAATTACGCGGGCTTAGTGAAATAACACCGTGCAATCTCAACTATGTAACACCACGTTCTCAGTGATACACGTATATAATTTCACGTCACAATGTTAAACTGTAATGTTATGAATCGTTTCATTGCTCATTTTACTGTTATCGAATTTTCCGCGCACGTGCCAATGCGCATGGTAACTGTGCATGCCGAATACAGAAACTAGCACATTAAAATGTAGGTTTATGTGTAGCTAGCGGTTCCGTGCGGGTTCACCCGCATCCTGAGGGAATTGAAACTGGCTCGTGGACGTCAGATAGGCAGTCGCTCCATGTAAAACACTGGTTCTCAGGTGCATCCGTTTTAGACTGGAAGCCGACCCCGACATAGTAGGGAAAAGGCTAGGCAGATGACGATGATATCCCCAGGGTTCATTCAATCAAGCGGGATTGGATATCAGTTCAAAAGTCCGGGATTTTTCCGGACGCTTTTTGAAAACCCGCCCGGACGCACAAGACAAGACTTCAATTGTTAGCAGGAATCCCACTAACCAGCATCCTTTTTAAGTGTTAGTCACGTTTTGGCTTAATTTTTCTCAAGGTCGTTTATTCGCACTATCAAACGCCGTAATTGAACAATGAACTCTCAAAAAGAACGCTAGAAAAAAACGTAATTCCTGTTAGTCATGCATGTAACACTGCCTGGCCGGTTACAAACGCGGCAAAGTAACAATACTTAATACATGTAACTCTTTGCACTCGCAATTATATTGTGCATAATGCATTTTATTGTCTGTGGTCATAAAGCGTCGCATTCATGCGTCAAGACTTTAACAACAAACCCATTCAAGTCATAATGTAATATTATAATGGTCGTTGTTTTCTAACAAGCTGTATTTGAATCAAAACTCAATCTGCAGAGGTGCTAAACACAATGGCGCATGTTATAGGGCGTTTAAACCATGCTAACATAGGCAAGATCATGCTTTCTAGTTCCACGTGCCTACCTACTGTCATGGTATCCTCGATTTTAAATTTAATTGTATCTTACTAAAGTGCTTTTGTATTTTATTTCAGTCATTCATTTAATTTAGGAACACTGGGCTGATATAAAAAATAGATCAACAATACTGAAAGGCAATGAATCTTACGGCTATTTTCTTACTTGTGTATCTTTAGATTTGTTAACTAGAGATAGGTTTTTGACATGACATTTATGTCAAAATTCTATCTCTAGTAAGAAAATCGTCGGACAGATAAGTTATTGTAAATGGCTATTCATTTAGTAGCTTCATCAAATGAAACACACATTCATAAATTGATCAAGATAAACTAGAAATAACCGGTTTAACAGAAATAATTATGCAGATTTGATATAGTTACTGGCAGAAATTTTAAAAAAATACGTAAGATAGTGTAAACACACTCCTTGCCCTATGAAACAGTAAAAAATTGCGAACGTCCACGCAATAAAATTAATAGGTCATGCCGTCGGCCATATTCAGTTTATCCTTAGAAGTAAATAGTCGGATTCTGTTTCAATAAATTTTGTAGAAGTTCGTTTTTACAATTTGCTGAACATACATTTATGTAACTACTCAATCTACCTAGCTAGACTGCTAGACCATTTTCTACGCAGCAAGGTCGTTCTATAATAAAAACTGGTTTGGTTTATTTTAGCTACCTATAATACTTTGGACTTCGACTTATTTAGAACAGAGTTATTGAAAAGCCGATGACCATAACAACAGGAATGTATGGAAAAAACAATGCAAGGAAGCATGCATAAAAGTTTGTATAAAGATTGTTTTCTTTGACACAATCATGTCTCTGGAATTTGTATATAATAGTTATCTATGGTTAATATACGTTGTGACAGGCCTGTCTCACTCCCCGTGTAGGTATCAAAAATGTACCTACGCACAGCGGCCTATCCGAGACGGCTAGTAACTGGGGCCTCACGCGCGACACGTGAGTGACGTACGCGCAAGATTTGTTCCTTTGATTATTATACGTTTTTTGTTGACAAAGGTATTAATAGTAAGGCGGCGTAATTCAACATTATTTGAGTAATATAAGGCCTGTGTTTCTTTTCGTGAAGGTATCGAAAACGTAAGTAGGTATGTATGCACAAATGTATTAGAATTAAACTACTGTTAACACCTACCTTACGTTTTTATTTTGAAAGTCATTTGTTCTCTAGAGTACTACAAAAATGGTAATTCAGTATTTAGATTCATTTATTTTTTAAAAGGAAACAACCCTGTTTTCGTCAGAAAAGGTAAGAGTTACGCGCTAGAAAGAGACGCAACTTCTAGGTAACTATAAGCGTAGGTAATTACGCGCTGCGCGATCTGAATTGAACTTAATCGTATCGTAGCTAAAGTCTATATTTCTTTAAATGACTTTTCTAAGTGGGTCTTCTGTACTTGTACTATTATGTATTCTGTGGTTGTGATGTTAGCGATTGTTCAGAACAGTACTTACCTACTTAAGTAGGAAATTATTTGATCAGAATTACATTTAGAAGAAACAGTTAAATTAAATGTAATATAAAATCTTTTTGGTTTTGCCGGCAATTCTAATTGTAATTTTTATACATTATGTACCACAATATGCTCGTAAACCAGTACTAAAATATATTATTTTAATCATAGTTTTTTATTTGTAACTTTTTACATTCCCAAACTGGTTTCTCCAGTCGTATGTTTTCAATATTAATAAAATACGGAAATAGGTACTTGTAGATAATAAAAGTTAATACGAAAAACCCACCAAGTGTTAATGCAATAAATAACTATCAGTACCTAAACTATCCAATCATGTTTGAATTGAATTTTAAATGAATACTAATAATCTCTTTGAATGTTACAACTTAGGTGTTGCATAATACGGTAAGTTGTATAAAACATATATATTTTTCCTCATTTATTTATTGTGGACAGATAAAGTCAAGATACCACCTTACCCCTTCATCATAAAACCAAATTGTTATAAAATGTCATATTGTGTCGTATTAATTAAAGATACCACAGCTTATTACAGTTAATAGCGACATTATTGGTGAAAACGTAAACTTTTACTGTGTAGTGCCACTATACACTACACATATAATGCTTCTTTTTTTAGAACCTAGACCATATATTTTATTAGAAGAGCTACGTCTCCAAAATAACAATAGGACTGCGGGCCGGACAATAGTATCCTTGTAAACCCGAAGCTCAAGTAATGTTTCACGTTGCTACCGGTAGATACTGTAGTTTAGTGGCTAGGGTTGCCAGACATAAGACATAAATATCTACCATGCAGGCTACTAAAACATCAATATTTAAGTATGTAAAGAAATAATACGTCTGCGAAAATAAAAGCGCATAAGTGTTTTGATCTATCGATTCCATTTTCGTTCTGTCCGTCTGTCCCGTAATTTTTGGATTTTCAATTCATTCTTTCTTTTTCACTATTTTATTTTAGTCCCGTCCTGATAGTTGTAAACTTTTTAAGTAAGTAATATATTTAATTTTGGACATCGAATCCGACGGCACCAATCTGCACAATTTAGTCGTACTCGTGTGTTCAGACTATTTTGGCTGAAACTCTGAATTACAGCACCATCAGCGTTAAACCAGGAAGATAAACGTGCCACATGCCCACGGAATGTTATAACATTTAGGCTCCATTAAGGCTCAATGTCGGTAATTATTTTATTAACCAACAGTTTGCATGTAAGACAGGTTCACGACATAACTCATGATGTAACATGAGACAATGTGCGCTGTTTCATTTGTTTATTAGACAACTCGTATAAGTCTCCGACGATGATATAAAATTAGTCATGTTTGTTCGTACCTACTTTATAAAATAGCTCAGAGGCCCCCGATAGCACGTAGTAATTATTCAGATTCTAGTGCGAGAGAGATGGATTCATATGGGCCAAAGCCGAATAGCATCGTCTCTTTTTCGCACTGGAATCTGGCTCATTTTTACCGTGTAACCATCCAGGCTGTCTACCCAAGGCGCTAGTCGTATTTACCTTGCTGCGGGACGTTCGAAAGAGTTACTGCGCCCCCGGAATACAAAAGGCTGAGGCAGGAACATGGATGGGTTTTAGTCAGTAAGAGTCTGACACTCCCTCCCAGCCCAGCCCACCCACGGGGAGAGGAGACGTTTGATGATTTCCCATCCGGAAAAAATCGTATTTACCTTTGAAGTATAACCACTGAAGGCATACATTGCACCTATTACCTACATAAATAAGTTTGTTTGTCTCACGAAATGTCAACAATTTACGTTACGTTGGAAGACGCGATTTTGACTGCGGTTTATGTCCGTTATTTACATCTCGTCTCAAGGTCAGTTGAATTTAGTTGAGGCTACAAGGTAATATGTATGTTAGTTCTAAATAAATAAAGGAAGGAAACGGTAGTACAATAATATAGTATAAATGGTTAGATTTCCTTAGGGTAATTAGTGTATATTCCGTGACTGGACGCACATGTGCTCAGGCGCTGCGGAGACGATAAATAATATGAGCGCATGCATTATTTTTAGGGATGACTCTTCCTGGAAGTGTCCTCGAGGTCTTCAGGAGATGTGTCTTCGAGGGAGTGTCAGACTTTTACTGACTAAAAATGTCAGACCCTTACTGGTAGCCAGCCGATTCGTTGCCGTGCCATGCGCTGCCATGCGCGAGCATACCGACGGACGCAGTCGGTTTTCCCGAAATGTAAAACGCTCCCCGAGATGAGGAAATCGTAGCTAAGTTAGTACACTAAGTGCGTTGTTTTCACATTAAGTTTCAATGTCTCAAAGTAATTTTAGAATGAACAATTAACAAAAAACACGCGTCGTATACGGCAGGTATTAGGTAGTGTCATTATGACACCTAAAAACCTAATAATCTTAGATCAAATACCACATAAGGAAAACGATTACAATCAACGACTGTACAAAAATAGATAAGCGAATGGTAAAGCAAACATATTGAAGTCAAGGTGAAATACAACAGGAGCAAAACATTCCGCTACCGAACACGCATTTAGAACCCAGTCAGCTCTGTAGTGTGATTCAAGTATTATGTTTTTCTTTATACAAACTAGCTTTCCGCCAGCGGTTTCGCCCGCGTTGACATTTTACACCTTGGGTTACATTATTCAAGTTTTAGTAGGGATCCCTAATTATTTCTGGAAATAAATATTATTTAAAATCGCTCCAGTAGTTTTTGAGTTACAACCCTACAAACAAACAAATCTTTCCTCTTTATAATATTAGAATAGACTAGCCGTTTAACTTTGTTTCAATCGCATCTTGAAGAAACTACTTTCCGCACCCGGATAAAACTATCATATTTAATTCCTTTCCCAGGTTATTAACTTATAACGAAATTTGTAACTTTAATTATTAAACTTGTGGCTTAAAACCTGTTTTTTCTCTTGATTTTTTGAGGAAACGATAACCAAAAAATATCTAGAATACACATTGCAAGGTTAAGACTGGATTGATTATAAGTTGCTTTATTACGAAACATCCTTACTAATATTATAAATGCGAAAGTAACTCTGTCTGTCTGTTACGCTTTCACGCCAAAACTACTGGACCGATATAAATGAAATTTGGTACAGAGATAGAATAGACCCTGAGAAACAACATAGACTACTTTTTACCCGGGTGCGCTAAGTAGTTCCCTCGGGATGCGGGTGAAACCGCGGGGAACAGCTAGTTAATAATAATACGAAAGTTTTCAAGAGACATTCATAAACAATGAGTAGAAGTCAAAGATAGTATTTGACTTCTACTCTGTTGTTCATGAATGTCTCTTGAAAACTTTCGTATTAACGTTATTAAACAATACTTGATTAAGCACTAAAATAAGCCAGTTTTGTAATCATTGATTCTGTTAGATAAAGAAAATTAAAAAAGCAATTTGCAGAATGTTCTAAGCTGTATTGATTCCTGTAGGTAGGTGTAGGGTGGGCGTTCTCTTATGAGGGCTTGCCTAGGTACTGTACATCTTTATCCCTTCGAGGAAAACAAGCATGATTAAAGTAAAGAGCTAACGTTATTTACTTTTTCCAGATAGCATATCTATCTACCATATTGCTATTTTCTTATTTTTGGATCTTCACTATTCTTACTTCACTCGCTCGAAAATCAGGGTTTCTTTATTATTACAACCTATAATATAAGACAACATGTTTTAATATTAATATTGTCTCGTCGTAAAACGTGTTTATAACATAATATGCCAGACAAGTAAAATTCACCTTAAGTTAATCCGATGTATCATTGTGATTATCGAAAAATTTAAGCTGTATTTTTTTCGCAATATGGCGAACTTTTAGAAACGAAAGCTACCACGATGCTGCGAAGTCATTAGGATAAAACTCACGTTTCCGAAACAATGATACAGACCGTTATGGAAGGTCGAAGGAGCATTAACAACGCCGGGACCATGTGTTTCAATTAACATTCGCCATTTTTGCCCACATGGTATCCTCTTAACGTATCGATAAACGTTACAGCCCCTTGTTTTGTCGGATACCATAATAAAAGTTGTTTATCGCATACATTTCAGAGACTACCTACTATTAAATAAATGTGTGTTTCGCGAATTATTGCAACAAAGTACAAGAGTAGCTGATTACTCGAACATGAAAATCCAATGCGATAGCTTACTAATTTTCTACATCATAAACTCCGTTCATTGTGCAGAAGGAATAAAAATTCAATGGTTATCAAAAAATATGTATTTAATACATTACATTTCACGATCTTAGTAAGTGAACATACTGCCTAAGACAAACATGTTATTTTTATTGCTCAGCCGCTCGAACACATATAAATACATGCTGTAGGTTAGGACACACGCTATGGATATTATTACCAATGACAGGAGTTTTAGTTTAAAACCAGCCATGCAACCTGCCGTTTAAGAGTTCAGGAATTAAAGGATCCAGGGAATTAAGTTCTTCGTTCTTGAGGATAGGAAGGGAAACACTGGAAAAAAATAAAAGGATTAAAAATTAATAATGGATTTAAGATCGTTATGTTTTTTTGCTTTTCGTGCTTATCAGTATAGTTGAAAGGACCAGGCGATTAGGCACTTGTTAAGGGAAGCCTACATCAGAAGTGGAATGTAGACTGATGATAATAATGAACAGCTGTTTCGATACCGTTCAAAGCTAGGTAAGCGCGAATTCGAACTCTGCGAAAACCCAATGGTTTTGATGAGAACATCGAGAATGAGTATAGTGCACCTAAGATACGATATGAGTTTTGTATTACAGCCCTAAATTATCCATAATTGGAGTTTTGCACCCCACTACGCTTTCAAGGTGTGTTGGAAGTAGGTACCGAATTCGTGAGTACAAAAATGCAGGCGAACGCTAGAGTTAGAATTATTTTTACACAGACAGAATCGCAGAATAGTTTGTTTTTTTTTTGTATGGCATCCCGCAGGTCAACCTAGAAGGTCGTTAAGCAGTAGACAACCTTCTTGAAAGGGACATGATATGAGTTTTATATTACTGTCCTAAATTATTCATCATTGGAATTTTGCACCCCACTACGCTTTCGGGGTGTGTTGGAAGTACCGAATTCGTGAGTACAAAAAGCAGGCGAACGCTAGTTAGAATTATTTTTACACAGACAGAATCGCGGAATAGAGCTAGTAGACTAAATAAATAGATGGCAGAGACGGAAAGATGAGCTAAATTAGATTATTAGTTGTGTAAATTGCTATCGCGAAATAGTGGGTACGAAGCATTTTAATCGTCAAATAGTTTTTTTTATAGATAAATGTGTTGTAATAATTATGTTAGGTATATGTCAACACGAACGATCTATGGTTACGTCACTGCTTATCGCCAGGTAAGATGAGGTCAAACAAGTTCGCATTTTAGTATACATATTACAATTGTAAATGAAGTAACACTATCAGAACGACGCATTTAGAATTAGACTTTAGACTGATGCAATTGAGTTCAAAGTTCATTGCAGTGATATGTTTGTATGTGGATATAATTATTCTGAATTTAGAGAGCACATTGTGGTAGATGTTGAAGATAATATTATTATTTTTAATAATGCTGTATTCACTAATGTATGGTAAATATAGTTATTATTTGGGAAGTGACCCCTTCGGCCGTTTTCGAAACCATTTTTCGAAACCAGTTGCGAAATAAGATAATTAATTCTGTTTTCGAAACTGGTTTCCAAATAAGAAAAATATTTCTGTTTTCGAAACTGGTTGCCAAAAACGAAAAATATTTCTGTTTTCGAAAAACATAAACTCCGTAACGCCCCATGGGCGTTTTAACATGACAAACAACACATTTTTGGACATAACGAGCCAGAAGGATTGGTTTGATGGAAGAAGAAAGAGAAGTAAATAATTATTTATAATATGGGCATTTATTCGTATTTTATGTAAACGTTAATTGTACATTTTGCTACAAATGTTTTAACTTACCTTATATCTTTCTGTTACAGCTTAAAATTTAAATAAAAATAATAATAAAATATGATGTTTTTAGTAGAATTGGAATGATAAAACAAGACATTTATTTACAGAAAATATTTTTTGCTCCTCTTGTTATATTGTTCGCGACTTTTATTTCATATTTTAAAACGTCCAGGGGCTGTACCACCACGTGTTTTTGCATTCACGATTCAAGTTTGAGAGCGATACACAGCTACTAATCTTGTTTTGGCACGTCATGGTAAGGCCCCTGAACATGTCAAAGCGTAGGATTACAACGCCCAATAGCCCTCTATCTAGATAGTTATTCGTCCTGATGGCTTCATCGCGACAGCAGCATACTTTGGCAAAATCATTGTGGTCAAACCATTTTTTTAAGTATTTATTAAATTTTTCAATTTCTGCTCCAAACCCTCCGCAATTGCAATTTAAATTCATTTGGAAAAAAAATAAAAAAATATTAAAGAGGAACAAAAATTACCTATTTTCTGTACAGACTTGTAAATGTCTAGTTTTATCATTCCAATTCTACTAAAAACTCATATTTTTTTACTTAATTTTCTTTTACTCTTTCTTTCACTTACTAAATAATTATTTACTTCTCTTTCTTCTTCCATCAAACCAATCCTTCTGGCTCGTAAAGTCCAAAAATGTGTTGTTTGTAATGTTAAAACGCCCATGGGACGTTACGGAGTTTTTGTTTTTCGAAAACAGAAATATTTTTCGTTTTTGGCAACCAGTTTCGAAAACAGAAATATTTTTCTTATTTGGAAACCAGTTTCTAAAACAGAATTAACTATCTTATTTCGCAACTGGTTTCGAAAAATGGTTTCGAAAACGGCCGAATGGGGAGTGACCAATCAGATACCTCACTCTAATCCTCAATTATGACAATTATTGTGGATAAATTAGTAAATTAATACTTTAAGTATAATAAATATTATTTTTGTTTAATAAAAAGTATTTTTTTTTTAGGTTTAATTTTGGGAGACAAACATTTTATTCGCCAATATTATTTTTGTAGTCTGAACGCCATATCTGATTCAATATTGTTAATTTATTATGATTTGATTTTTATATATTTAAAAATAAATCATATTGAATATATATAACAAAATCCCAAAGCAAAAATTGTCTATGCAGAAGTATGATATAATCCTTTTTTTGTTTTCCAATCTAGAATCACATTCATCCTTCATCAAACATGTCACATGGGTAAAAATGAAACAATGTGGCAATTTACAGACATAGGAAATATTTAAATGAAATTATAGCGCAATCACTTCAATGAGCACATCCTCGAGACAATAAGACTTGCCTTGTGGAGGTCATATCAATACTGGAGTGCTAAACTGTTGTCTTATGTAACTACCATAGACTAGAGCACTTTTGGGTGTATTAGTTTTGTCAAAGAACTAAAGAGGTTTACATGTAATATATATATATTTTTATTTGACCACAGCAACTGGTAGAAATGTTACATGACCCACTAGCGATTATTTGTTTTAGTGCAAGATGTATAAAAAATATCTCAAAGGAAATAATATGTTAACTAGATAATATTTGTTTTAATATGTAATAAAAAAAATAAGTCTATAATAAATAAAATAGTAATTTCACTGACCTAAAATCAAGAAACACAAAATGAGACAATTTTAAATATTTCTAATAGTTATTTTAACTTAATCACCCGTATTAAAGTAATGACTCAGTAAGCTTACATACCTACCAACTTATATTTTTTATAGCAACTTTACAAAAACAATATCATAAATAAAAAAATAATTTAAAATCTACCTTCACATCTTTACAACGGCCAGGAATGTACTTTATTTACTCTTATGTTGATTACTTAAATCTATAAACAACAAATAACATACCTAAAACAAAATATTGTAATGTTTACATGATTTTCCTACTTCTATCAAATCTCACTACTGTTTCATTGTAATTATAATTATGCATTAATTTTTATGTTGCTCATTAAAGATGACGATTGGAAACTCGTATATTCATCTCATATCAGTAATAAAACTACAAGTGCATGAATAGTGTGAATGTTTATGTATTTCGTAAAGTACATGTAATATTATTGGTCATATAAAAATACATAAAGTTTGCCATGCCGCACATATTAAATTTAAACCTATCCCAGAGAATATGACGTCATAGAAAAGTATTTTATTATAAAAATAACAACAATATCAGTATCTACAGAACTGGTTTCTATATTTAGACTATCTCTACAAAACAACCGTGTCAACTAATAATGGTTCAAAAAAAAATATATGAAAGTATAGTCCTTACCTTATTATCAGTCCACTTTTAATTCCCGAACAAGTTGCGCCAAAAATCAGAAACGAACACAAAAAAAAACAAGTCTTACGAAAAAAACACTGCCTACACGATTTTGACAAATAGATACGCCGGCTTGCTACGAACACGCTGCAATAATTACTATGAACGACACGAGGATATTACTTATTACACAATGTGATAATTATTAACTGGTGAAAGTGCGAAAATAAGGAATATTGTCAATGCGGAAAATCCACATGAAGCCGTCACTACCTACCGCAGACCGCAATATTCAACTGACATTTTATCTTTGGGAAAGAATAAATCAGTGTTACCAGAAGGGTAAATATTTTTTACCTAGCATAGCAGCCAATTTATTGAATAAAAGTTATCAAGTGTCTTTTAAATAGATACAAGATAACGTATGAGTTTTTAACCTTTTGGCACTCATGAATTAGTAAAAAGCTTTCAAACTTCTCAAAAATCACGTATGTACATTTGAAGAAGTGGAAAAAGTGTACATTATTTTCGTCGATTTTTTTAGTTATTTATAGCTTTTAGTACCATTCATAGTTGTAAAACTTTTATACACTCCATTTTATGTTGGAGACTGATAAATTATGGCAACACCTGTTAATTACGTTCTGTGTCACTCAGAATTTCTACAACAACGTATTTGAGAAAATATAATAAGTTTAATTAGTTTAGCAGTCTTACATATTTTCATATACATCGAGAGACTACATTATTAAATATTTATCATAAAATAATATTTAGTTAGTTTTTCAAAATATGCGCAGTGCTCATAGCGACATCTATCGAATAAACAAGCAACTAAAACACCACTTGTTATTCTTCGCGGCTGGTTTCATAATAAAAACAGGATTTGGTTGGGACTGTCCAATGCCCAGTATCCATACCATACGGAATGATAAGCATTAACATGATTATAAATTGTTTAGATAAGAAATCATTCCGAGACCGCTGGAATTATAAACTTAAAACTACAATTTAGATGTTTTCTACAGTAATTTCATAGAACTTCTCGTTCTATCTCAGTACCAGATTTCATCCACTTCTGTTCAACAATGTTTTCGTGAAAGCTTAACAGACAGACGGATGGAGATACTTTCGGAATTATATTATTATATTCTAGCAAGTACCGTAAAACGCTGCAACTTTGCCATCATAGCTCAACATTGCCTAAATTCAAAGAAGTTAAATTATTGCCGTTCAGAAATGTTTTTTTTTTGTATGGTATTATTAAAAGCAAGTCTGCTATCTAAATGGCAACATTCGTAGATACTTCACTTCCAAATGTTCATGAACAAACTGTCAGTGTCTGTTTTACTGTCAATTTGGGTGCCCGCTTTTTACCGGCTCTAGAGAAAATTTCATTTTGTGAGTATTTATGCTTTATTTTCTAGTGTAATATGAAGTATAGCAAAGAAAATATGCTCTTTTATGTTCTGAAACTGTTTTTTATGTATAATATCTTATTTAATACCGGTAAATCATGGTCGGCAAAGTTGTGTCAGGTTTCCGAAACTTTTTACCCAACAATGCCTAGGGTTAGGGCTGCCACTTTTAATTTTTAAACAAACTCGTAATCGACTGTGGTATTGCTCGTGTAATTGATTATTTCTTATTCCGTTATAAAGTACCTACCTAAAACGAATGTTTCGTTATTTTAAATTTTGATTAATTTATAATGTCGAATTAAGTTTTCTTTAGGTAATTTATAGTATGTTAACATATTGTTCGACAGATATTAAACATGAGTAATAGAAAACTATATGTTGATCTCCCCAGCTGCTGTTGTAAGTTTAATTTAAGTACCTACCTAATAGATGGTAACAATATGAAAATTTTTAAAATGTTCCATTTTGTTTTTTAAAAGAATAACTATTTGTTGATCTCTCTGCTGCTGTTGTAAGTTTTACACTAAGTAATAGGTATCAATTGAAAATTTTCTTTTTTTTCCAAAGTTTTTTTTTTAATTTGGATTAAGTATAAAATTAAGTATACTTAACAATTTAATTTCATTAAAAAGTACATTTGATTATTAAAAAAAAATATTGTTCTTTCATTGACTTTGGGACAGCCCTTAACCGTATTCACTTTTGTAGGGAGATTTCGAGAAACCTGCTCAACTTTGCCTATCATCGTTAAAAAAAATATTGTGTTGCAATTCAAGATTCAGTGAATTCTAACGTGGAAAAGAACTTTTGAGCAATGTGGATGTCAAATCCGTTATCAAAATACCCATTCATTTAAAAGATATTATGCTAGGCAATGTTGTCGTTTTTACCTCAAGTTTGCCTTAATATTTAAAGCAATTTTTTGGTGCTTTATAGGTGATTTTTTTACTAGAAGCAACTTTAGCCCTATGACTTAAAGTACAATATTGAACTGTAATTGAAAAAACATACGACTTTCTTAAAGATCAAAGACTTATCGAAGAAAAACATCAAAAATCAGGCAATGTTGCAGCATTTTACGGTAATATAACTATTACGATGTGAAAGAAAAAACAAAAAACTACAATAGCTACAGTTAGTTTAGACATATTCTGTTGTCTAAAACTGTATTGTACTTTATATTTTTTTTTTCATTTCAGCGTTTGATGTTTGGGGCATAGATTTTAATATCTCCATACATAACGTGGAATAGGTACCTACCTACACGAAATATACTACCTCTGCAGGTGTATTTTGGGCGAACGCCGCTGCAAGCAATCGAATGATATACGGGTGGAAAGCTCAACGAGGCATCTGCCCACCTACACAAAGCCATTGTTGTTTTTAAAAAGCTTTGGAAAAGCTCGTGGTGTAGTGAAAAATCCGAGAAATTCAGAGAATCGCACAAAACGTGTGCTCTATTTTTTGTGTGAGGGTGCTGGATTATTATACTTTTACTTTATTGCACACATATAAATCTTTTACAAATTGGATACATAAAATTCATGTACAAAGGCGAGCTTAACCCAAAATTGGGTTCTCTTACAGCAAGCCTTAGAGTGATAGAGAAATTTTATAATTGCAGGTGAATCAACAAGTGCGCAACAATAAAAAAATAATGAATTTAATAAGATGTCTATATATACCTAAATAAACTAAACAAATATTTGTAGCTATACTACATAGTACATAATAC
Source organism: Pyrrhia umbra (assembly GCA_963891755.1). Taxonomy (NCBI): domain Eukaryota; kingdom Metazoa; phylum Arthropoda; class Insecta; order Lepidoptera; family Noctuidae; genus Pyrrhia; species Pyrrhia umbra. The sequence goes on along the minus strand of OY982934.1, from coordinate 3,502,940 downwards.
TTATATACAAAATAATATATACATATATAACAATATATACATAAAAATATTTATATATAATATATAAATACATACATATATGGTCATGTTGATAAGAAATAATTCTTTATTCGTCTCTTGAAAACATCTAGCGATTGGCTTTCGCGTATAGTGTGAGGAAGAGAATTCCACAGCCGCACGGCGCGATCAGTGAACGATCCATCGTAACGGCTCGAAGTATGTGGAGGGACACGTAGGAGAAGAGATGAAGAAGAGCGACAAGGTTTTCCTCTTGGAACAAGATATTCAAACCTTTCCCGAAGATAACTTGGAGAGTTAGGATTATGAAGAAGAGAAAAGAGAAAAGAAAGAATATGATTATCTCGACGCTGCCGAATAGGCAGCCACTTCAACAGGCTCCGAAATTTCGACACGTGGTCGTATTTTCGAAGGCCGAAAATGAAGCGGATGCACAGATTCTGCAGACGTTCGAGTTTATCAAGAAGTTCCTCAGTCGCGTCGAGGAAACAGACATCGGCATAGTCTAACAAAGGAAGAAGAAGCGACTGAGCAAGAGTAATTTTTGTTGGAAAAGGCAGGAACTTCTGGAGACGTTTAAGAGACTGAAACGAGCAAAATACCCACCTGCTTACTTCTGCAATGTGTGTATGCCAAGATAAGTTGCAATCCATAAGGACCCCCAGGTTCTTAACGTACGTGGAGTAGTTTATGACTACGTTATCATATAAGACAGAAGGAGGAGATTGCTGGTTTACAATGTTGACGAAATATCTGCCACCAATAATGAGAGCTTGTGATTTCGTAGGATTGACTAAAAGTCCAAAATTGTTAGCCCATTGATTTATGTTTCCAAGATCATTATTGATGGCATCTATTGCTCCCGAAAGATCCTCGAGTTTAAAGTGTGGATTAACGTTTTTTTATTATTTAAAGATAGGATATATTTTGGAAAATATAGAGCTGAGTCAATTTTTACCTTGTCTATGGGACTCCACTTCAAGCCAAAGACCTCTTTGCAGCCAGTCATCTACTGTCGACTTTATAATTATGTCAACATCTTCGCTAATCTTTATTTATGAAAGAAAATAAAACACAATCGCCGTGAATCGCCTTTAAAGAATTTATTTGAATTTATAAAATGTCTTGCCCCATTTGAGGTTAAGTTCCGTTATATTGTCCTCCCGAGGGTTGATGTCGACCACAATATGTGTACAAAGATGACGAAAATTTGTAGATACGACATAGTATTCAGAATTGGACAGTCCGTCTATTTTGTACCTTTCTACAGCTCGGCTTAGGAGATGGTGTCTGAAAATAGAAATATGTATAAGCTTGTCGTGAAATAATAGTACCTACCTACTTACCGAGATTTGGAAAATGTCCTAGTGCAATTTCTCCTTATCGTATGAGCTGCAGGTTCTTCCAACCTAACAACCCTAATGTCAGAGTTTTCTCAAATCCTGAGCTTGACGGCGTTTGACATGGAATTCTAACAACTGCTATCAAGATAGCAGCCTGGCACAGCTTAAGGTACCACCGGCACGGTATTACACCGCTATATTCCTGACTGTGAGCTTCTTAGTGAAAATTTTAAAAGTCCACATATCGATTTCGGCCCGACCCGAGAATCGAACCCGAGACTGCATTCACAGTAGTCGCATTATTATGCGACCGCTCGACCAACGAGGCAGTAGTATTGCCGTATGATTTTTAAGGTAAATCATTATTTTTAATCAAAACTCTCAGTAGCTGAAACAGGTCGGTATATCATAGATCCTTATCCTTACTAATATTATAAATGCGAAAGTAACTCTGTCTGTCTGTTTGTCTGTTACGCTTTCACGCCAAAACTACTGGACCGATATAAATAAAATTTGGTACAGAGATAGAATAGACCCTGAGGAACAACATAGGCTACTTTTTACCCGGGTGCGCTAAGTAGTTCCCTCGGGATGCGGGTGAAACCGCGGGAAACAGCTAGTTAATAAATACTTCTCTTATTAATCTATGTCCATATCCACATAGACGATTAAATATAAGTAGGCATCGAGATATATCAATAGAGATGCAATCCCGAACATTAAACGGTATTATTAACGCGGTAACAAAAACGTAATCATTTTTTAGATTGCAGACGTAGCTTTGCAAGTAGTAATCATTTTAATGTAAAAATATATCCATCTCTCTTACACTAGCCGAAACATAATATTCATGACATCTGTATGATAAGGATGGTAATATTAAATATTATGAAAAATACCACATAAAAAATGGCATTAATTATGTCTGTGGGCTCAACCTTTATGGCGCGCATTGTGTTCGGTGATTGCAGATCTAGTTACTTTAGTAACATAACATATATATCTATGTATTTCGGTATGTATCTACTTAGGACCAATCAATAGTAACGACCGGCTCATAATATTTAATGAGGAATGTCCCAGATATAGGTAACTGTGGCATGTGGGTCTGAGGCTAACCGCCAATGTGTTAGGTAATTAAGTCATTTGCAATTACTACACAATATAATTTGAAGTGACTAAATATATTGCACATGTAGTAAATAAGTTTTGCAGTATGTATTACCTGAAAGGGTTAGCCGGTTCACGTAGATGTGGCAGCACGTGGTAAACGCCAACAGAGTGATGGTATCTCACAACAGGGTATCCGGCAGCATGCAGTCTTTAACAGATATAGGATTTATTAATGTTATTTTAATCAGTGCCGGTTTTACCCCCATCAGCGCCCTGGGCGAGATTTTTGCGGCGCCCCCTAACTGCAATTTAAACCGATACGGAAAAAAACTGGCCAAGTGCGAGTCGGACTAGCGCACCGAGGGTTCCAACATTTGGAAAGAATCTGCGTCGGCGTGATCAATACAGGAAAAGTTTTTAACCAGTGCGCAATTTTTTTTGGTGGTTCGGTATCAGTAATAGAACACATGTTTAGTAAGTAAAAGTAAGTAAGTAAAACATGGACATAATCTTTTCGTAATAGCACTACACTGCCTAGGCATGCAAGAGCGAGCTCACAAGTACAATACGACTCAGCTGATATCTACACACAAGCCGACAGGCGAGTTTTAAACAAATTAAGTTCTTAAATGAATATTTTGCGCAAACGATAACTTTTTTTAGTACTAAGACCTAACAAACTGAAAAATACGTGTTTGTTAAAAAGTGTTGAAGTTTATTTAGACAAAATTTGCGCACTGGTTAAAAAAATCCTGTATACATATCCATACCAAATTTCAGCTTTCTTGTACTAAGAATGCTTAGCTTTACCGTGGACAGACAGACAGACAGAAGGTCATGGCGAAACTATAAGCGGGGTGTCCATTATAAATACCAAAAATAGTTCCCTGACTTTTCCCTGACCATTCTACCACATTTCTCTGACCCAATATTGTCGTCTTATGGAAAATATTATATTATTTTGTTTTTAACCAGAGTGTATACTTTGGACTATCTATGTTAAAAATTTAGACCAAGTGTATAGGTAGGAAAAGATATATTATCTGTTTTTGGTGTTAAAAACCATAAGCAATAAGCTAAGAAAACATCAGAGCAATATGAGTATGACCGCGAGCGAAGCGAGCGCGAATTTTTTTTAGGAATATGAGCATCAATATTCTTGATATCATATTTGTATTTCATGACTCTTACATTTCCCTGAAAATCCGTGACCACCTATTGCTTCCCTGATTTTCCAACTAATGGCAACCCCGATTTTTAAAAGTTTTTCTTGTCGCCTACGGAACCCTAAAAACTATAAATAATAAGTAAATGAGAAAAAATTAGAGGAATAAGAGTTAGAGCGCGAGCGAAGCGAGCGCGAATTTTTTTAAGTATGTAATAGGTATGAGCAACATAATAATCCTTACTAATATTATAAATGCGAAAGTAACTATGTCAGCCTGTTTGTCGCGCTTTCACGCCAAAACTACTGAAATGAAATTTGGTACACAGATAGTCTAGAGCCTGAGAAAGGACATAGGCTACTTTTTACCCGGGTGCGCGTAGGAGTTCACTCGGGATGTGGGTGAAACCGCGGGAAACAGCTAGTAACAATATTATAATAATTGAATGCTTCGTTTTGGGGGGGGGGGGGCGTGACAATGGCGCCCCGTTGCTCTTATGGTAAAGACGATACTGGAAGGGCACCAACACGCCCATTCTCATTTACCGGAAAATTTACGACATTTTTTTTCTTGTCAACTTTTGCATTCTAATGTCAATAACGCAGAAAAACCCGAAATTGATAGACATTTGATGAAAAATTCAAGGAAACTTTTGTAAAGGAAAATTTGCTAAGCAAACTATGGTATTAGGATAAGTAAGCCTCAAAGAGTGAGAGGATATAAAAAGGGCGCCTGCGGCGCCCCTTCAGATCCGGCGCCCTGGGCGGTCGCCCCAGCCCGCCCTACCCTAACGCCGGTACTGATTTTAATTAACCCGCGTCTCGAAGGAATTATTTAATGCACACGGATAAAAAGTAATCTATAATCGTTTCTAGGGTTCCATCTGTCTCCGTACCAAATTTCATCTCGATCAGTTCAGCTGTTTTAGAGTGAAAGGACAAAAAACAAACTCACTTTCGCATTTATAATATTAGTTGCGATTACGATGAGACGATTAACTTAACCTGTCTTACCCGTGGCCACCAAAAAAGGATATTTTTTTTACCAATCCAATCTTGTAAGCAAGAAGTAGGTACTATTAAAGTAAATACCATTTTAAATAAAAAAAAAGAAACTACCTCATAGATATTTAAAAATTATCCGTGGACAACTCAAAGGCACCTCAAAGTTCCTGACCTCCAAAATAAGTCGTTGTCTTCAGCTCCCCATCCGAAGTATAGGTTGGAGAATCCATTGGCTCTTTCAAACTGCTCTATTGTCATCGAAACCACGCCTCCAAACAGGGACTTAAACGTATACGACGTACTGAAAAAAGTATGAAAACAATTTTTCAAATTACAAAAAAATAATTAGGAACCACCTCGTTTTGAAATCTATACATATAAAATGCTTTGTCCTGAATGACTGACGGATCAACGCACAGTCTGAACCGCTGATCATAGAGATCTGTAACTTGGAGGATGTGTTCTTTGTATGACGTAGGCATCCGATAAGAAAGGATTTTCCGAAATTCTATCCATAAGGGGGGGAAAACGGGCGAAAAGTTTGTATGAAACTCTGTAAAAAATAACACAGCTTTAGGTAAATTTTTCACACAATACTCACTGCTAAGAATTGTGTCGATTAATCTAACTTTGAATTAAAAAAAGAAACAGGCACAATAACTAAAAAAATCTTCGGGAGTTAAAAGAATTATGAATGATGTGGCCAGCGACAGGAAACAAGACAATGGAGTAACCAATGCATTTGTTTGTCAACATCTTATAAATGACTGATAACCTCTCACTTCATTGACATAAAATGGTATATGATCCGTATTATTACAGAACTATGCATAACTATAGATATTGTCTTGATTGATTTAGGTCCATTTGATTGGTTGAATCTTACTTCAGATACTGATAAATCTGGAGTCAGTTTTTGTAATACCAACCCTAATATATTTGAAATGGAGTGAAAGGGAACAAACACCTCCAAGAAAAGATTTAACACAAGCCTGTGTTTATAAATATGTAGTATTTTATTATTATTTGATAGGGGTTTTTTCTTGACTCTAGTCTAGATCAGAGATGACAGAAACAAAGTCAACAATGGAACGAGTTTACCCAGAAGAAGCCTGTTCACTGTAACTTTGAAGAGATTAGGCTTGAATTCATTCGGAAACACAGACGGAGGTAGAGAGTTCCACTCCTTTGCTGTGAGCATTGTAAAAGACGTTTGGAAACGCTTAGCGCGAATTGGGTAGTGTACACCAATAAGAAATAATTTCAAGACACTACTTCTCTAAAAATGCACTTAATTTTATCCCTGTTAACCCTATTTATTATGTCAATTGATAGGTGGTGTCAAGTACCGAATTGATAGTTATTATAAAAACTTACTTGTGCAACCGCTTAATTTCAGTGTCGTTGACCTTAGCGCACATGTGCCTGGGTAACTTAGGACAATTGTACATGATGTTTTCATCTAAGGGCAACAAGTCCAGGTCGTGAAATATGACGCAGTTGAACGCGTTGAATTTCATCATCTCTTTGAAGCCAGCGTTGCACACTCGGCCCTTGTTGAATAGTTCGTTACCTAGAAATGGCATGTGTCCATGGCACATAATTTTTTATAAATTAAAAAAATACATATTTAGAGGTACAAAATGTTGATCTGCGTCGTGCCAATGATACTGAATATAAATCAATTGAAAAAAAACATTTCCATCCAAAGGTTGTCTCTAAATGATCGCTTTTAGCGATAAGACCGCCCATTGTGTCACCAGTGTATAATCTATGGTGTCACCCTTGTAAGTTTTTCTAATGTCATATGTTTTCCTTTTGGTGTACATAATAAAGAATATTCTATTCTATTTTTTTTTTCAACAGACCCGCTATACGATCTAAGCGTACCAAGGATGCGAAATCATCAGACGACGTTGGAGCAGAAGGGAGTTAGACCCTTACTGACCAATACCAATTCTTTGCCCTTCGCGGTCCAGGGTCGTGGTAACTGTTTCGAAAAATCCCATTATCAGAAAAGGACTCCCTACGACAATAATTCTAAAGAAGATGCGACGGTTACAGATCAACATAAATATTGTATTTAATAACTCATGACACTATTTTACCATCCTGTTCGATGACAAATATTTGATAATCAAGTTTCTGCGCCATCAAAAACGGATGAATGTTGTTTAAGAATACACCGAGGTTGTGTAGACGATTCCTGAAATAACAAAATAGGTTATTTTTTTGTTGATCTCGATTGATTAAAGAGTCAGACCAAACTGTACAGTTTTCTAATTGTGGACATAATTGAAATTATTTTAGGTAGGGATGCAAACTGGGGCCGCACCACCACGTGTTATTGCTATCACCATTCCGGTGTTAGAATGAGACACAGATACTAACATCGTATAGCGCCGTCTTTTTTTCACAACGAAAATATTCCTGCAGTAATATGCATGCACATATGTCATGATAAGGTTATAGGAGTTTATCTTACTGTATACCGTCGTTTACCCGCGTCCTGAGACTGCACTACATAACATACCCAGGTAGAACGTCTAAGAGCCTTCATCCGTCCCCAGGGTATGGGACCCTGGAGACTATCTCCGTACCAAATTTCATCCAAATCGGTTCAGCCGATTTACCGTGCAAGCGTAACAAACAAACAAACAAAGTCACTTTCGCATTTATAATATTTTTAATTAGGATTCATTAACGTATATAAATTAACGATATATACCTGTACGGAACAATAATACCGACTCTCATCCTTGGGTGACAGTCCGGGGGATGATAGGAACCCCCTTTCTTCACCATGGGGAATACATTCTCCATGCTTATGTTCACACTCGTCATGTTTATCGTAATTTTAGCTAAAAGTAAATACACACACTATTATTTTAATTAGCGTTTTTCCGCGAATTTACTCATCCTGGGAAAATAATTATTATCTTTCTTTATACTTGAATCAATCACGTGCCTATGGATTGGCGGTTTTATCGTAAAAGAATTGGACAACCACTCGATAGATTACTCGATACCCACATATTTTTTAATTTTCTCAAAAATAATAATATTGCCAAATAAACAATAAGAAAGACTGATGACTGGCCAATTCAGCTGCCTTGTTAAGTGGTATGCCAGCCTTACAGAGGAGCCTACAAGATTTTACGGACGAGGTACACTACAAGGCACTAATTTAACGAATCTTGCCCACCATTGATTGTTTTCAAAAATAACTTTCCTGAAAAATATCAATTTCAATGACGAAAACTCCGTCCAAATAGAATCAGTAGTTTTGAGAAAATCGCAGACATACATACCCCCTTTTTGAAGTCGGTTAAAATGGTTTAAAATCAAAAATATAACTCACGGTAAGGTTTCTTCAGGAAACAAAACGGCAATTCGTGAGGTTTCGTATGGAAGTCCGGGTCCAAATCTGGAAACATGGTGTACCTACTCGTATACATGTAATGGATAAAAAAATATGATTTGTACATATTTTATTTTCAAGTTTATGCAGTAAATTAACATAACCACTTCGGTCACGGCGGCCAATCCAAAGAGATTAGCCAGGTACGCAGTAAGTATTATAGTCCACGAGCGCTTGCGCAGACACAGGTGGACTCTCTATTCCTTCACTCTCATAGTCCGATCGGTCTCCGTTCGGCAATCTACGACCAGGGAGAGGACCGACAGCATTACATCCTTTCCGAGGCACGGAGGGGTCTCGCTAAGTACAGCAAACGGTCACCCATTCGTGGGCTGACCGCAGCTAGCGCAGCTTAACCGTGCTAATCTATTGATCCCCATGGTTGTTACTTAGCTACGAGCCCCTCAACCGTTTTATCCATTATCCCCATCGCTATTATAATTGCTAACTCGTCCCTTCAATCAACTACTTACTTAAATCTAGAATTACAAAGTGAAATAAGATCTCACCAAAGAAATCGTTATTTTCATCAGTTTCAGCTTCGACGCCCGGGTTTTGGGTCTGTGACGATTTAGTTGCATACATCTTGGGAGCTGTAATGAGCTTAACATATGAATCTGCGTGACTTCTCTTTTTAAAGCTATTTCAAAATGAAATTACTTGCAATTTTAACTATTCGATCTGACCTCCACAACCCAGTTACTTGGTACTGTCGTTAAGACTGTCGGACTCTCTGCACTTACTACCCGTAACGACTGTCAGAGATCTACAAATGGGACTAATAGCTTTACGTGCTTTCCGAGGCACGGAGGAGTCTCGGTATGACATAGATGGTGAACCACTTGCAGACAGTTGCGATCGGTCGACTCGTGCGGCTGTTACTTAAGCACGAGCTCCTTAAATCATGTTAGAAAAATTAAAATAAAAAATCTTCTTACTGAATAAAAACGGCGTTTCATAGTATATCTTGTTGACAAATATTTGTCCATTCATAGTAGGTAAGTGAGCTCTGTGTGAGTACAAGCAGACCAGAGCCAAGCACATGAAGAGTATGGCAGCCCAGCGCTTGCAACTGCAGCGTCGTCTCCGACAGTCGGTAGCTGACTCCATGCAATCTTGGAGCGAAGCATGGCGTTCCCGTTCTGTTTAAGTAAAGGCTAAGTTGATGAAGTAAGCCGTGGTGGCATAGTGATTAAGGTAACCTGCCTCTCGTGTACGAGTGTGCGGGCTCAAAACCTGGCAAGTACCAATGTGACTTTTCTGAAGTCATATGTACTTTCTAAGTGCATCTTAGACGTCGCTGACTAGCGGTGAAGGAAAACATCGTGAGGAAACCTGGACTAAAAAGTCTGAAATCGCCAATCCGCCTTGAGCAAGCGTGGTGATCAATACTCACGCCTTCTCTGTATGAGAAGAGGCCTGTGCCTAGCAGTGGGATAATACATATATAGGCTGATGATGATGAAGTTGATAAACGATTCAAGTTTTTTTTTTAGTTACTAACTTTTACCTTAACGTCAAAGTTTAACTTTTTGTATGTTAGTACACGCATCACGAATGGATTTGGATGAAATTTGGTAAAGTTTATAACCTGTTTAATACAGGTTACACACATAGGATAGGTATTTATGTATTATTATTATTCATTTCGGTCTAAAATACCCCGTAAACAAAGTCGCGGACAGTAGCTTGTATTATATTATTATTCAACTTACATACATATGTTTTGTATACTTTGTATTGTTATATTAAGGCCCAAGTTCATCGACAAGATAGCGGCCCGATTAACTAAAAACAGCTGTTTACTATAAATTCAAACTTCCAACTTTCGATGCCCAGTGTATTATTTGAGATTTTTATTTCTGAAACGGTCAATTACCAAACCAGGGTTGAGCTAGAAGTGGGTAGCTCGAAAATTACAACTTCCTGGTTAAAAAACGTTTTTGTTTAACGGGCCGATTACGTAACCATCTGTTGGTGAACTTGGCCCTTAGAGTCCCCGCAGACCACAGACTTTCTATCGCTCGATAGTTTGGTCGGTTTCTTAATCAGTAGTCCGACCAAACTATCGGCCGATAGAAAGTCTGTGGTCTGCGGGGATTCTTACACGCTTTTAAAATTCGACCACTGGCTATGGCTATGGGGCATGGGGACCCTAGAGAAGGTTAAAGGCTACTTTTTATCGAGGTGCGGGCGAAACCGCGGGAATAGCTAGTAGGATATACATATAGGCGCGACACAATATAGTCATAGTAAAAATTTAAATATAATTACTTACTGGGAATTCGCTGCGTGGACACAATTTTAATAATCTTCCTTACTGGTACATAGGTGTTCATAGTTAGAAATGTACCTGGTAAATGATCTTCTTCGCTAGTTTTTCGTAGCTGTTCTATTTTCTAAACACAATTGTAGGATGTGTACGCATTGTTCGCGCAAACTAAGTATTTGTTTATTGACAATTAGCTAATAGATGCTGGCAGAATGGCCGACAACAGGACAGTACGTACAAGAATATTATTTTTTTAATTTAAAAGCCTTATTATTAAATTTAAAAATCCTCCGCTCCGCTGCTGGCCATGAAAAGTCTCGAAAGGCTGGTTTTTTTATTTTTTTCGGATGGGATATCATCAAATGACCCCTCCCGCCTTGGGTGGTGGAAGGGAGTGTCAGACTCTTACTGACTAAAACCCATCCATGTTCCTTCCTCAGCCCTTTGTATTTCGGGGGCGCGGTTGCTTTTTCGAACACCCCGCAGCCCCGGCAGGCTATGGCTCTGGGGGAGGGCCCCGTCGACGGACCAAAAAAAGGAAGAGAGGAAAATCTCTTGCTTTTTTAAACAGCTCATAACTTTTGAGCCAAAAAACGAGATAACACTTTATCTGTTCCGAGAATGTCGTAGACAGCAGTCGCGTTTGTGACCTTTACACCAACGAAACTCATTGGAATATCCTTGCCTTGAAGTGAACTAACATATTCCAGTTTGAGAGCATGTGACTGGCTGAAACGTTGGGTAGGCAAACGTACAAAATAGCGACTTACTATTTAGTAACCACTTTCAATCGTGTAGTCGATTTCATTAGTTATTTAAACTTTAAAAACCTTCCCTGCAAAATACGCATTTAAATAGCGAAAACCCCGTTCAAATCAGATCAGTTTTTGAAAATATGACGGACATACAAACATACGGGTCGAATACAGAACCTCGTTTTTTGAAGTCGGTTAAAAATATAGTAAATTTTATTTATTAGGGTTCCGACCAAAAATGGTAAAAGAACCCTTATGGTTTCACTTCGTCTGTCTGTCCGTCTGTCACAGCTGATTATTTCAGGAACTACTCATGCTATCGACTTGAAATTTGAAACAGTTATAAAGAGCGATTGTTCATGAGTGTTGCAAATGAAAACAGTTGAAAAATCATATTGCTTTCATGGAAAAAGTGAAGGGAAGTGATGGTTTAACATTTCGAAGTATAGTTACTAGGTCATGTGGGGTATTATCTTATGAAAGGTCTTGATTTGCACATTGTAATATATATTTTTTTGTTTTCTTGTATGTCTTAAAATTTTCGAATTATAATCAAATCTACACTAAAAAGACCGCCCCCTCCCCCTTTAATTATCTCCGAAGTAAAAGGGGAAAAATCTGAAAAAGATAGGATTGCTAGACATTAACCTAAATATTACAGGTAAACCAGGATTCAAAGTATCACGGTTTTTAAGTAATCAGCAATTTTCCTCTACAAACAAACTTAATTATCATCATCATCAGCCTATCTAACACTAGTCCACTGCTGGACATAGGCCTCCCCTAACGTGTGCCATATCGCCCGGTCTTAACTTAATTATGCGGTCGAAAAAAGAAAGATAATTGCGACTTTATTGCGTTAAATATTCTCCCCATGGTCGGAACCCTCGGTGCGCGAGTCCGACTCGCACTTGGCTGGGTTTGTTTTGTTCTTATTGCTGTTTTGAGGCTTATTTCTAACTGTTTTCGCAAGTTTTATCAGCTAACCTCGGGTTATCGGTCAGTAGATATTGAAGCCGAACTTTCATTATAGGTTAACAGTCAGTCTCAGTTTAAGACCGAACGCCGACTTGAACACAAGATTAAACAAAAAATCGTAAGTACTTTACTCATACAACATTCTATTTATTATAAAATTATTCCGTTTTTTTATCTTTACATATATTATAAATTTACATTTTTAAATATTTTTACAAACTTTTTTATAAAAAATATTTTGACTTATATTAAAAGTAGTTGGTTTGTAAACATACATACTTTTAGATACATACATATATTTATATATGTATAAATATATGTATGTATCCACGAATCTACAAGACGGATTCTAAAAATCCCTGAATATAATTTATTTATTAAATAAAGGTACACCAACAGCTTCTGTATACAAAATATCAAATAATAATAGGTAATAAGTTTTAGGCTGATACAGTTGCCAATAAAAGGTGAACCAACAATCTCAATAACAAGTTTAAGTATTTATATGTATTCCTTTATTTTAAGTATTTCATAACATACTAGCTTTCCGCCAGCGGCTTCGCCCGCGTATGCTACACGAATTCAAATTAAAAATGTCAGAGATTCGTACAAACTTTCTAGAATTTCAGAAAATTCTTTCTTATCGGGTACCTACGTCATACAAAGTACACAACCTCCAAGTTTCAGGTCTCTACGATCAGCGGTTTAGGCTGTGCGTTGATCCGTCAGTCATTCAGGTTAAAGCATTTTATATGAATAGATAGATAATTTTAATTAACTGGGTAGGTACACTATACATAAATAACTATTGTGTTTCGAGCGTATGGACTCGTGGGCTGCAGCTGAAAACCAGCGTCGGGTGGCCGGCATTACTGTGGGGTTAGACAAGTGGCAAAAACGCTAGTAGAATAGAAAACAAAATGTATGGGAATGACAGATAGCTAGTCGTAAACGAATGTCATTCTCATACATTTTGTTTTCTATTCTACTAGCGTTTTTGCCACTTGTCTAAACCCCTGGTCACCTGGACATTATGCTGAGCTGTGGTCTTAATTTAAGAAACAACATTGTCAAGTGATTATTTGTAAATGACTTACTTTAATCATCCTAATCTCTCATAACAAGATTTTATAGACTCTAAATATATCGCTTTTCAGGTCAATCATGAAGCTTACCCTATGCTTACTCGCGCTGGTTACTCTGGCAACACTTGCTAATGCCATAGTTGAAACTGAAGACGACAAAAACGGTAGCAGTTCATGGTTAAACTTTTGTCAACAGATCTTGGGAAGTATAACCTTGACATTGTGTCAACCAGCCGAAGGTAAGCTGTAAAAGTTTTCCACTTAGCACAAATTTTAGAACACCAAAACTTTTAAGCTAGGTTTACACTATGACACCATGTATTATGTTGAGGCCATATCGTAGATTTGCTCACTTCATGAAATGCTCGAGAATTTCAATGAAATATTTATATAGGTATACATATTATTATATACACTAGCTGTCCGGGGGAACTACTTAACGCACCGGGATAAAAAGAAGCCTTCTCCTTCTCCAGAGTCCCTCTATATCCGTACCAAATTTCATAATACGGTCCAGCCGTTCACGTGTGATGTCGTGACCAAGGGAAAAAGGGATTCATTATATATAATATCTATTATAGACTAGCTTTTTCCCGCGGTTTCACCTGCGTCCTAAGGATAAAAAGTATTCTTAAACCTTCTCCAGGATCTCCTCTATCTCCGTACCAAATTTTATTCAATTCGGATCAGCCGTTCACGCGTGATGCCGATGCCGTGACGAAGGGAATAGGGATTCATTTTTATATTTATAGATAACCTAATTAACCTAATTCATGAAGTTAGCAAATGTACGCCTCGACATATACATCATACAGTCGGCGTATAAAGCAATGTTTGTGTGTAAAGAGGCAGGAAACATTGTGACGACAATAAAACGGCGTTTATTTCTTCTTAACCACTTCAGCGATTTTGGTTGGGGCTTAATTTATCTTCTACTTTACACGTTATATTGAAAGCTGCCGTTTTCATTTATTAATTAATTATATTTAATACACTTGTGCTATATTAATCAAAAACGATCAGTAAGTGGTTGCGAGGGAACACTGGGAGATACAGGTCAAACACACCTACTTTCTTTAAATTCGCCGCAGACTATAAAAAAAAATGGCTGTCGTGCTCTCTATTATACTACGTACAGTTTTAGCCGAGTCATTTTAGGCATTTTAAACCCCAATCTGCGTAAAAAATCCTAGAGAGCTGAATTATAAAATTGTTTGTCGTGAAATTATCTATGAATAAAAATGCAATTAATTGTTATCGGATCGTGATGTAGTAGAAGTTAGGCGTGGTCTACAAACGTTTACGCCTTGGTGTACGGTATACAATAACGTATGTGAGTGCATTCTAGTCGCCTTCTCAGCGCTCTACTGCAAAAACAGGTAATTTTACAGAAAAATGCAAGAGGCATTTTTGTAGATAATTTCACGACAAACAATTTTTATAACGATTTGTACCTCCGAGCAATAGGTCGCGAGATATTTGCAAAAAACTGATTTTCGCGACATTTTGACCTTGATTACTTTTTTAGCCGGCACGATATTAATGTCGATTTTTCACATCTTCATTACAACGCCGTAATAAAGGTGTGTACAAAAATTCAGCTCTCTAGGATTTTTCCCGCAGATAATCTAAAATTACTGGCCTATTTCAAGATTTTTCTAAATGTCTTACCTTTTTTTTCAGATGCAGTATTTTCAGTGGACTTGGTAGGTCTTAGCCAAGAGTGTTGTGAGAAAGTTTGTACCCTTGACGATATACGCCGCTATTGTTAAAACCGGCCAAGTGCGTGTCGGGCCACGCGCAGTAGGGTTCCGTAGTAGGTCTCAGTTAGTCGACTATAACTCTGTAACCGGTTAAGCCTACTTAGCCGTGATAGTTTTCCTTGTAAGTTCATTACATGTGCTACGTCTGTGATTTTTTTCACATTTCTAGGTACAGCCATTCAAAAGTTAGAGGGGGGGGTAACTCGTATCGAACAAAAAAAACACTTAAAATCTAGATATTTCGCAAATGGCTCGCTTAACCGAAAAATGATCTTCACACACCCATAATATTTTTGAAAGACCTATCTAACGATACCCTACACGTAGGGATACGCGAGAAAAAAAATATTCATCCCTACTTTACATGTTTGGGAGCTACCCTAAAAAAAAAATATTTTTCAAAATTTTATTTTACCGCTTTCTTGGCGTGATCAATATACATATTCATACCAAATTTCAGCTTTCTAATAACAAAAACCACGGAGCTATGCCGCGGACAGACAGACAGACAGACGGACAGAGCGAAACTATAAGGGTTCCTTGTCGGACTACGGAACCCTAAAAAGTAGCACTAAATATTGTAGCCATTTTGCTTGAATAAATAAATAATAAAACTAAGGTATTTTTCTTCATCTAGTTCCTAAATTTAAAGAAACATCTTTAGGTAATCTTTATCTTCAAAACTTAGTAGGCACGTACTCAACGTTTCAATGAGACACATGCTCTAAGGGCCAAGTTCACCGGTTTCGTTATCGGCTCGTTAAACAAAAACGTTTTTTAACCAGCAAGCTTGAATTTTCGTGTTTCCCACTTCTAGTTCAACCCTGGTTTGGTAATCGACCGTTTCTGGAATATAAATCTCAAATAATACATTACCCATCGAAAATTGGAAGTTTGAATATATGGTAAACAGCTGTTTTAAGTTAATCGGACTGTTATCTTGTTGGTGAACTTGGGCCTAAAACTGGAATAATATAAGTTCACTTAAGGCTTGCCCTTAATCCGCTGGTCCGTCAATTTGTATTGCAGCCTGTGGATGGGTACCTTCGCTTGCGCATTGTGACATGCGTAACCTGTAACCTACCTGTAACCTACCTGTAACCTACCTGTAACCTACCTGTAACCTACCTGTAACCTACCTGTAACCTACCTGTAACCTACCTGTATACCTGTAACCTGTGTTCGTACTAAAGAAAACAAGACATTAAGCAAAATAATGACGAAAACAAATATGTACGCTTAATTTTTTTTAATCCATTAATAAATTAACAAATATTCTATAAATACGTAAAGGATAAACACTATTAGAAAATTAAAAAAAACAAAAATGATAGCAAAAAAAAATCTTCATAATTCATCCAACGTGAATACTGATTTGGATATTTAGTTTAGATTTTTCATTTTTAAATTTCGACAACGTAAATTAAACCTAAATACATCTAAATAATAGGGTACAATTGCGATAATAAAAGGTGTTTTTCCTGATCATCGTGGAGTTTTTGCCGTACTATCACGGTTTTATCACGAAATACGCTAAGCTAAAATGTACAAGAGTTGCCTCAGAATATTCTTCAGGTCTAATCGCATTTTGTTAAGATTGACGTCCGCTAGAGTGTGGGTACATAATTTGTCTTCGTTGACTTGCAATTAATTTACACTTGGTTAAAGTCTTTCCTTGTGCTGTCGAAGTCCCCAGTATAGCCCAGGATGAAACTCCTGTGGGTAAACATGAAAATATAAGTTGGCTGATCCCATCCTGATCATCACGACTGGGAACAAGATCATCATCATCACCATCGTACTTTGATTCCTGAAGTGCTGCACCTAAATTATGTAGCTACATATCTTTCGTATCCAATGTTATAGTTTTCATTTTAACAGTTCAAATATACAGATTTTTACATCTTAATCTCGAAAACAAAGTCCAAGTGAATATGGACAAAAATATTAAAATAAAAAAAATGTGTTTTGCAAAAAAAATTACCAACGCCTTATGTCTTCACCAAGTTTGTTTACAAGAATAAGGACATTCCGATTTCATAAGCCGATATAAAAAGAAGTAGCTTAACACGCACATACCTACAGTTTCCATCTCTTTCTTTCTGCAGAAATTTGATAATTGTGTGACAGTGACACAATGTTAATAAATAACTTCTATTTATGTCGGCCATAGAGTCTATATATTTTGCCTCTTGAATGAAATGTTTACTTAATTAATTAGCAATTAATTAATTCGCGCAGACGGATAATAAACCATCCTTATGTCCTTCACCAGGGTTCAAGCTATCCCCATACCAAATTTCAGTTCTGCGGTAAAAGCGTCAAGAGGTAACAAGACAGACAAATTTCCGCATTATATATTTTTATCTAGATGAGTGAAATAGCTGTCTCAGAATACGGGTCAAACCGCTGGAAATCATTCATTAAAAACAATTTGTTATCAAATATTGTTTATAAAATATGTTTACTTGGATAGTGCTTAGGACTTCCCGAAAGATAAAAACATAAAACATATCGGTCATTACATATGTATCTGTATGGTCAACTCATCGCAATTCATACATCGTTACATATACATATTAATATTCGAAGCAAAAACTTTGTACCCCTTTTTACGAAAAATGAGCCGCTGGCGGGAAGCTAGTTTACAATAAGATTAGAAAAATTTCCATACTCTTTTTGCATTTGGCAGCTTATTCAACCGATCTTGCGTCTATCTATTCCGTACTGATAAGGATGGCGTTGAAAGCAAAGTAATGTTTACTAATTAAATATATTCTGCATCTGTTTTTGGTCTTCTCACCTTAGTAACAGAGCTTTAAATCGTTTGGATGAACGGTAAATAAGTAAAATAGGATACGTTTAAATGTTTTATAAATGGAGTATAGAGTCCGGGTACTTACCGAAATTCTCAAACAAATGCTTCATAGATTTAAACCAAAAATATATATAATTATGACGAGTTAATATTCGTTATTATCATCTGCAAAAAACAACACTTTCATTATTTATCATGAAATTAATTACACTTAAGCATTTACTATGCGTGTATATATGTCTGTGAAGTAACTAGCTTTAGCTTACACAAGCAACAAATCTAAAAATAACTTGAAAGTACAAAAAAAACCTTGCCTCCCAAGGGTTATTTTTTTTCTAAAATAGATACATTTTTTTTATTACAAACATATGAATACAAATTTCGCTTCTGAATGCTATAGGTAAAGTCACTACTTACCATAATAACAACCGACAATTTTCAATGTTACACATTAAAACACAGCAGCTTTCCGAGCCACTTTCGGTCAAGTACTCGTGTCAGTGTAATTGAATTCTCAGTTACCACTCAGCAGTATTTAATAATTTCAACCACGTCATAATAACATTGAAACATAGAAAGTTTATTAACACGAGCACTCGTTTTCTCCGAGTGCTATTAATTTGGAAGCTGTGTGAGATCTGTCGGTTGGTGCTAACCAGACCGCTGATAATGCTTAACGTACGACCGCATGGTCCTCTCTCTTCGTCTTCGGTCATTACTCTTATTAACTCCATTTCGTCAATTTTGAAAACTGTTGAAAAAATACTAGATTACTTAGGCTCGGTTCGCAGCTGACGGAAAACGCGTCGAGCGTATCATTGTTCGCGTCTATGCGGTCAAATAGGGTGTTTTCATATCTGACGGAAGATGCGATGCTTTCAAATGCTAATATTGCATTTTCATGAGCATTTGCATGTTCCCGAAATAGACAAGACTTTTATTTAAATTTGTACCTCTTAGTAAATTATGATGTCACGGGATCAGATCCAGGCCTCGCCTAGGTTGCTAGATAAAGGTCAATTTACTTGTAATATTTAAATATAGGTACTTACAAAGCCACCAAGGGGTCACCCCAAGTATCAATATAAAATTTTAACTGCGCCTTAATGGCACAGATTCTAGAAACTCAATTAATTCTTCTAACATCGAAAGTCATAAAACATTGCTCTTAACAATTTAAAAGGTAAAGACTACCAAGATTTATTCAGCGTCAAAACAAAAAAGTTTATCTACATTTTTCCCACAAATTTAGCGAAACGTCAATTTTTTAATTTAACCGTGGCTGGAATTTAGGGATCTCGGATCCTCTATTTCCGATTCACGGGGTCAACTCTTGGACAAGAACAGAAGAAGTACCGGGAGTGTATCCCGGACACTATCAGACAGGCGCAACACTGCCTAAGGCTGTACGCCTTGATAATATCCCAACTTTTAACACGAATCATTTGATAGTTTTGTGCTATTTTTTATATTAATGAGACAAAATAATTTTCACTGCTTGAAAGCAAAACTGTCATCAACCAATTGTCAGACGAAGGCTGTCATATAGCTATTTGCTTTTATTTTAGATTTTTTTGCCTGCGTGTATCTCTACTGATGAAGCAAGTCCCGGCGTAATCTTGGGCCAAAAGATATTACATAAATACACATTTCATCTGCCTAGCCTTTTCCCAACTATGTTGGGGTCGGCTTCCAGTTTTAACCGGATGCAGCTGAGTACCAGTGTTTTACATGGAGCGACTGCCTATCTGACCTCCATAACCAAGTTACGGGGTAAAGCGATACCCCTTGGTAAGACTGGTTGTCAGACTTTCTGGCCTCTGACTACCCGTAACGACTGTCAAAGATCTACAAATGACAACCGGGACCAACAGCTAAACGTGCCTTCCGAGGCACGCAAAAGGAATACAATTTTACGTAGAGAGGCATGGAGGAGTCTCGCTATGACAAAGATGGTCACCCATCCACGGACCAGCCGCGCCAATTCATTGAACATCTGACATTGTGCGCATCGGGTGTCGACGTCGTGGTGTCGCGTCGCGTTTCAATAATCTGTTTCAGCCTTTACTCTTTAGTGAGGTAGGAACCTCACTCTCCTCTCATCCAATGGCATTAAACTTCTGTCGTTATATTTATCTATGCTGCTGTCATGTCTAGCTAGTCTGTTGACATATACCTACCCATTTTTCTGTTTAAAAATATCATTTATTATTAATGAGGATCACGACAAATGATTATGAAATAACCAGAAGGATTAATATGTGAATGATCAGCTAAATTCTATAAAATACAGATAGATACCAACCCCACAGTCTTAAAAAAACTTGTGGAACAATTACAACTTGTAGATAAAAGTCTATATTCGTATTTGGGATTGTATTTCTTTGTTTGAATTGATTCCAGACCTGTTTAAACATATATAAGTAGGTACGTATCGATTTCGAAACAAAACATTAAAATGAAAATGTGTGATGGCTTGAAATGCACTTACAAACGGTGGTTCATTGCGTTAGCCATACTCTTCATTATGGAGTGTTACATCAACTCAATATCATACAACGTTATATACGATGCCTACGAAGAAAAAAAGACACAAAATACAAATATAAGCCAAACCAATGGTACAGCGGAAGATACATTTCAGAATTTCTTAAAGTTTTGTGCCAATATTACTATCAAGAATACTACAGACTCGTCTTACAATGTGTCTTATTATAAGTATCCGTTGATTAACTCAACGA
Organism: Pyrrhia umbra; assembly: GCA_963891755.1. Lineage (NCBI taxonomy): Eukaryota > Metazoa > Arthropoda > Insecta > Lepidoptera > Noctuidae > Pyrrhia > Pyrrhia umbra. Next base: position 3,482,463 of record OY982934.1, on the reverse strand, counting down.
ATGTATCGATGGGTGAGTTGTTTAAATTTTTATTCTTATTATACTATGAATGTAATAAAATAAAGCGACAAGCTTTTATATATACTACAATTGAATAAATTGAATAAATAACCAAAACGTTAAGAAGATAATTTCCTTGCCTGCCTTTTTAAGATAGGAAACCATCAAACAGCTTTCCGCTCCACACACGGCGGGAACCTCCCCACTATGGGCGAGGAGGGAGTGTTAGACTCTTACTAACTAAAGTCTTTCCTCTTTCTAACAATTCCGCAGCCTTCTTACCTATTTAGGTTTAACTAGTCGAAATTTAAAGCACTATCCACCAGTGTCCTACAACTTTCTTCAAACTGTTGCAGTAGAAAATAAGTCTCCTTCCTTTATAATTTATTCAAAATATTTTCAGATTATAAAAACGGATACAACTCATCATATTACTGGTTCATTTCGATGAAACCTTTCTTTAAGAATTTAGGTTAGTATCCACCTTTGATCATACACAGTATAAGTTATAAATACAATCTTTAACGTATCTTTTTTATCTTCCAGATATTAGTAAGTGAATTACTTTATCTAATGTTTAATCTGACCTCCACTAATATTTACTCTGTATACATGATTAAATTAAATCTATACTAATATAATAAAGCTGAAGATTTTGTTTTTTGAACCCCTAAACTCAGGAACCGCTGGTCCGATTTGAAAAATTCTTTCAGTGTTAGATAGTCCATTTATCGAGGAAGGCTATAGGCTATATCATCACGCTATAACCGATAGGAGCGGAGCGCCACTATACCACGCAGACGAAGTCGCGGGCAGAAGCTATATTAAATAATATGAATAACAATACAAACAAATTCCTTATTTATGTTTAAGGCGATGCAGGAGCCGCTAAATATACAAATAATACACCTGTCTGTTATGTAAATCAGTCTAATTTGGGTAAGTTTAAAAAATACCAAAGTCTAAATACGATAAAGTTTACATGTAAAAATAATAAAATGCAATCACAGATACAGCAAACATATTACTATTTGTTTAATACTAAATGGACATAATAGTGTGATGCCAATATTTTTATTGTGATTTGCATTAGTGTTGCATTTATTGCCATTAGAAATTGGCAACACCGGGCAAATTTCCGTTTCCTTTTACTTTTAAATTTTTTTCTATATTGTTGCACTTGTGCTCCATTTTTATTTTTATTAAAACTATTTTAAAGTTAACACGCATTTCATTGAACACTGTTTTTAAGGTCCAATAATAGTAAACAAAATGGAGATAGATCTTGATTGGGTAGAGCAACAGAATCCTGACGTCAAAGTGGGAGGACGCTATGCGCCCGCGCACTGCCGCGCCATCAACAGAGTAGCTATTATTGTGCCTTATCGGTATGTAACCGTTCTCATATAGCGAAATACATAGTATAATTACCAAATCGAATTTTTAAATTTGTGCTATTTTTCAGAAATCGCCGAATAAATCTAATTATTTTCCTACATTACATCCATCCCTTATTAAAAAAACAATCATTGGATTACAGAATATTTGTCATTGAACAATATGGTAAGTTTAGTAGTACAGAACCAAATAAGATTTGGAAGGATTGCGTGAGGACTTGCGACTTCAATCCCTGTATTATTTTAAAACCACTTAGGGTTCACCTACTTAATACTTCGAATTAATTAAATACAATTTCTATAGCGATACCTTGTCATCTCAACTATGAGTTCTAGATATCACTTCCGTACCAGACCAATCGCCAAAAAAATCCTTCAACGCGCACGAGTTCGCTCACGAATAAGCATAATTCCTGACAAATTACCAACTCTCATCGTTGAGTAGCGATTAGGCAATATCAGCACCTTTGGCTTGTGCTACCAACTTGGTGGAATGACAGCCTTCACTCCTGGACAGTTCGAGACGGCCATCAGCCAATACCACGACCTTGGTCAGAGGATCCTCCCTTTTCAATGAGGGAAAATCCCACCAACTAGTAACCGCGTGTGCTCCTCTACCACTATCACTGTACTACTATTTTTTTTGTATTTTAAGGCACAGAAAAGTACAACAAAGGCACTCTGTACAACATCGCATTCCTGGAGACGCAGCGGTTCGGCGCGTGGCACTGCCTGATCTTCCACGACGTGGACCTCATCCCGGAGGACGAGAGGATCTCCTACTCCTGTCCAGAACATCCCACGCATATGTCACCTTCAGTGGAAATGTTTAATTACATGTAAGTATTGAAGACCGCTGAAAATAGGGAATGAAATTCGAAAAACAAAAACAAAAATTTCTTTGCTGAATAATATACGAAATAACTTTATTTTTATATCATAAGTTTTGCAAATTATTGACACCGCAATTGTAGCATGACGTTAATTAATAAAACTAATAACTTAATATCCCTTTTAAACTCTCAATATTCTGTTCTCTCTTGGATTCCCTTGTGAACATACATTTTCAAAGATATTTCTTTTGTCAGTCTGCCTTACGACACATTATTCGGTGGCGTAACAGCCCTCACTCCTGCGCAGTTCGAGACGGTCAACGGGTATTCCAATTGCTACTGGAATTGGGGAGGTGAAGACGATGATATCCGACGCAGGTGAGAAGTGAGCCCGTTCTTGAGTTATAAAATTACAACGAAAAGTGGCACTGATTTTTATATATATTGATTGATTGATAGTGTAGTATACAATAAATAGTCTAGCTAACTTAATTTCCAGAATATTAACAAAAAACTACACAATATCGAGATATAACGGTACCATCGCCCGTTACGCCACGCTGCCTCATCCTTGGAATGAAGTTGGAAAGGAAAGGTAGTAACAACTTCTTTATCTTCAGCCTCATACCATAGTACTAAATAGAATAGAATAGAATAGAATAGAATAGAATAGAATATAATAGAATAGAAATATGCTTTATTGTACACCAAAAAGAAATGAAGACAGATACAATTTAAAACTTAAAATATGGGTACAACGGCGGTCTCTTTACATAGGTACTCGTATAAGTCTATATATCCCACAGATAGTACCTACGCATATATTTCCCATCAAAAATCATCCATGGGACGGCAAGCAAACCATCAAGAAGTTTTTTTATTCACATCGGCTTCGCATGCGTCACGAGGCAACTGCTTAACGCACCTGGATAAAGAGGAACCTATAGCCGTCTCCAAGGTCCCCTCTATCTCTGTTCCAAATTTCACTCAAATCGGTTCAGCCGTTTTACCGTGAAAGCGTAACAAACTTGTTTTCGCATTATAATATTAAGTATGGGCATGTTATGCGGAGGAATGTGGAAAATGTTGTGAGGAATGTTCTGAGCATGAATGTGGATGGCTATAGAGTTAGAGGAAGACCAAAAAAACGATGCATGTATTGTGTCAAAAATGATATGGCTAGAAAGGATGTTACTAGTGAGATGACATCAGATAGAGAGTATGAAGAAAATATGCTGCGCCGACCCCAAACAAATTAGGATAAGGGCAGGCGGATGATGAATTAGTAAGTAGTAAGTAAGGATTTTTATCAAAGCCAAAGGCAAAGACGGAAGATTTTAGCCCTCCAATAATATTGTTTTTATTAATCACGAATATACCTTTATATATTTTTATATGCTATATTGTTCACAGAAATCTATTCCTAATGCTAACAAAATTGCTTTACATCAAAGAAGGTCTAACGACAACAAAATACAATCTAATCAATGTGACTCAAGAGAAATTATTTACTCACATACTAGCCGACGTTAATCCAATGAAAATTAAATTGGACACGAAGAGTCTGATGCATTATATCGTGGATATACATGGGAAGAGTCTGGAGTATGGAAGGCAGGAATTGCAATTAAGGTCGATATCAGCGAAGGCTTTGCGCGAATACCTGGCACGACAACGCGAAAACGAGAAACGGAAAGCAGATCTTAGTTTTGACTTAAATAGTAAAACTTGAGAGGCATACTTAAAACATATATAGCCTATACGCAATCGAGGATTACGAAGGGTCCTATTGGTGAAAGAATTTTCATAATACGACTATTAACTGAAGAGATATCTCCCAAAATACAAACTTACAAATTTTATCGTGAAAGAAGAAATATAAATGAATAAATGTTCATATTTATTTACAATGTCGTACTTTGTAGTATATAGTACAGAAATATAAATACATTTTCAATTACAATATACCAACTTCCTGTTTTAATTATCAATTAATTAAATGTTGTTAACAAAGTAGTCGTTTTTATTCAACGATGTAACAGAATGTAAAGCGTGTGATAAGGTTTATAAATAAGAGAAAAATGAGATATAAAATAGAACTAAATTATAGTTCCAAAACTTCTCATCAACCCAAAGTTTTAACGACATAACTAAAAAGTGATGAGCTGCTTTCAGACTACGCTATAATATAGTCCTCCTCCAGCGACGCCCTAAGCCGAGGCCCGTACCCCACTAGGGGGTGCCCTTAGCGTGTAGTCGCTTAGTTTTGTAAGTTAAGCCCTGGCTGGAGGCTCTAAATTTATTTAAGGCACTTCACAGGCAAGCCCGGTTAAGCAGTCGACAACCTTCTAGGTTGACCTGCGAGATGCCATACAAAAAAAAAAAGTGTCCATAACAATGTATGGTGCGCGATTTCGTTATGGTATGAGCTATATACTATACCCATGCTATATATTATAGCGTAGTCTGTAAGCAGTTTGAAGGAGCAAGTTCATAACGAGACTAACGAAAGCACGTAAAGAGGATTCATGTTCTAAATTAGCTTCTCTTTGATAAGCAATACATTAAGAAAAAAAAAACAATCCATAGACATAACATATTGTCATTTTTGGATCAAAAGATTGCAAATATCACATTTTCCACATCGTCCACACCTGCAATGCCATATTTACAAATATTTTTATTGAAATTATTTCTTCTTTATCAATGAACGTTTAATAGAAAATCAAATGTTGCACTTTCGGCATTGGGCTGTTATCAAGGAGCACAGCTTGAGAGCTGTTCCTGTGCAGCTGTTGATGAAGGGCGCCTGTCTATCCTGCGATAGAGCTTACGCCGCGAAGCAAGAAAACGGCCAAACGCCAGTCCCGCGCGTTGTTCTCGTTTTCTTAAGTAGTGTTATCCAACAAGTCTCAAAACAGAAGAATATTTTAACTAATAACCATGAAGAATGAAAACTAGAATATAAAATTGTAAGGTGTCCACTGCGGCTTTACTTCATTCTGTAGACCACCTCGATTATCCAGACGAAGCTATGGATACTCGCTTCCATTGCACACAAATCCGTTGCCTGTTGATGTTGCTGGTTTTATTCATGTTCGAGTTTTACTTTGGTGTCTTGGTTAATAATAATGCAACAAGGGCAAGGAAATTATATCATTTAACTACTAAAATAGATGGAAATCCTCATGAAAATATGGTTTATTATAGATATCCGTTAATTAACGCTATGGAAGTCGCAATGGGTGAGGAACATTATGATTATTACAGAGAAAAAACTAAAACTATTTTTTTTTCATATCAAAATGTATTTAATTAAATTTCAGATTACGAAAATGGATACAACACTTCATATTATTGGTTCATGACTATGAAACATTTGTTTAAAAATATAGGTAATTATACCAACATCTGTTCCACATACAATAAATGAACGCTTAGATTGGCTTCCACAGATAAAGCTACGATTATATTTTAAAACTATATAGTAAGCTTCAAAAAGTCTTTATCAAAGAAGTATGAAATAAATTATTAATATACTTACCTGGGTGAATCTTCAATATTTTGCTGTTTGGTTTCCGAATCGTCATTACCCTCATCACCGACTGTCTTAAATTGTATAATTTACAAGCTTAAAATTATTATGTTAAATAATGAAATAGATATAGCCTCATAATGTAGGTAAATATTGAATTTTATACGGCTGGTAATGATGATATTCGTGTGAGGAAGCGAACAGCGTCGAAAAACCAACCGCATATTTTTGAAGAATCAACCACCTGATATTTTAACTTTTCCAGGCGAAAAAGAAACTGTAAGATATACAAAAGACACGCCCATTTGTAAATTAGATATGACTTCGCTGGGTATGTACTCGTATCACATTTAAACTGATAAGTACGCATTAGATTTCTAAGACACTATTGCAGGTTTAATTTTCTTTTTAGTTCAAATTTGCTTGGCAGATTCCGCTTAAATTTTAGATAAAAAAAACATGCTTTCTTCTTTTTGTATTTCTTTTTTACAATAGGTTTGTTTACCAATCTTATTACTGAAAAAACCTATATGCTATACTTTTGGACTAGCCATTTCTAGAAGACTAAAAAACGCTAACCTAAAAAAAAATAACTTGATTTTATACCCTTCATCAGGTGCAATAAAAGTCATAAAAAATAAAACAAATCTAGAGTTTATACAGAAACAGAATCCCGACGTGAAACTCGGAGGGTACTATGCGCCTGCGCACTGCCGCGCTACATATCGAGTAGCCGTAATAGTACCTTATCGGTAAGTGCAGGGCTGGTCTTTCGATACTTTTTTTTTTCGGATGGGAAATCATCAAATGACCCCTCCTGCCGTGTAGGTGGGGCGGGTGGGAGTGTCAGACTCTTACTGACTAAAACCTATCCATGTTCCTTCCTCAGCCCTTTGTATTCCGGGGGTGCGGTATCTCTTTCGAAGGTCCCGCAGGTCTTTTGATAGTACGCGCTGACCATCCGTGCTGATAAGTTGACATTTATGCTGGTATGCGTTTCTGAACAATGCTGGCTGGTCAGCGCTGAGCAGCATCGGCGCTGAGATAGATAGGTAGAAGGTATAAGTGATGATAGACGAAAAACCGTCGAACGACTACACGCCTTTAAATATCAACTTTTCAGAGATCGTCAAGTCAACCTAGCTATTTTTCTTCGTCACATCCATCCCTTGCTAAAGAAACAGTTACTGGAGTACAGGATATTCGTCATTGAACAATATGGTGAGTTTAAATCTAGCTAGACCTGCTTTATTGTGTTCAAAGGAATATTCCCAAAACTGGCATAAGATCCGAAATATGCTACATGCAATGATTCGTTAATTTTTCAATAAAAGGCACTGAAAAGTTCAACAAAGGCACTCTGTATAACATCGCATTCCTGGAGACGCAGCGGTTCGGCGCGTGGCACTGCCTGATCTTCCACGACGTGGACCTCATCCCGGAGGACGAGAGGATCTCCTACTCCTGTCCAGAACATCCCACGCATATGTCACCCGCAGTTGAATCATTCGGTTATGTGTAAGAAACTGTTTAATAGTATTTATCTTGATGGTTAAAGTAGGTTTAGTTCTTCCTAGTCAAGTAATAGTTCATTTTACTTTTGGAGTAGTTGCGAATCTGGGGGGGTACTCGACCGAAACGAAACTTCTGAAAGACCAAGAATAGACGATATCTTTTTTTGTGGTGAAGTAAAGTGCAATCTGATGCTAGAAGGTTATAAATATATCTCAACAACTACACTAACAATTTCTGTATATTATTATATTATATTATACTATTCATATACAGCAATTGTTAGTAAACCTAAACCTCTTATGGAAGCGTACGAAACTTCAATCGAATCTTCGTTTTCGTTAAGAGTAGGCCCCTGAGGTGTAAAAACAGACAGACAGACAGGGACAGTCCACATTTTTAAGTTTCTAGAAGGGGTATATTTTTTTATCAATTTTTTCAATCGTTTTTATTCAATTTGATTTAAACTCATAGTTTTGATCTTTCCCTAATTAAATAGATAAATTGTTTATTGTTGTTAATTAATTCCAGTCTGCCATACAGACTCATCTTCGGTGGTGTAACTGCCCTCACTCCGCAACATTATAGGATAGTCAATGGCTATTCTAATTTTTATTGGAACTGGGGCGCAGAGGACGATGATTTCTATGGCAGGTGAGACTTTAAGGCCCTATAATATTCCTATAGAAAATCTATAGTTCTTAACCTATAAATCGATTCAACTACTCAAATAGCTGGCCAATCAATTCTTTGCATTATGATACAAGTTATGCCTGAAAAATTATAAAGTTATAAAATACCAGCCTTTTTTTCGTATCGGAAATCATTTAAAGAACTCCTCCCGTGGGTGGGGCGGGAGGGAGTGTCAGGCTCTTACTGACTCAAACCCATCCATGTTCCTTCTTAAGCCCTTTGCGTTCCGGGGGCGGGAAACACTTTCGGGGACTACAATTTTATTCTTAACTAGCTTCTGCCAGCGACTTCGTCCGCGTGGAATAGTGCTGCTCCGCTCCTATTGGTCTTAGCGTGATGATATATATAGCTTATAGCCTTCCTCGATAAATGGACTATCTAACACTGAAAGAATTTTCCAAATCGGACCAGCGGTTCCTGAGATTAGCGCGTTTAAACAAAATGACAACATTTCCCTTCACTGCTCTGCTCCTATTGATTGTAGCGTGATGAAAAGTATACTATAACCATCTCAGGAGTATGACAAATAATTGTACCAAGTTTCGTTAAAATCCGTCGAGTAGTTTTTGTTTCTATAGAGTTTATACAGACAGACAGACAGACAGACAGACAGACAGACAGACAGACAAAAATTTTACTGATTGCATTTTTGGCATCAGTATCGATCCCTAATCACCCCCTGATAGTTATTTTGGAAATATATTTCATGTACAGAATTGACCTCTCTACAGATTTATTATAAGTATAGATCTATTCTTTAAACATAGTCGTAGGACACCACGACGTGGTTAAGGCCTCTCGATTACGAGTGTGCGGGTTCGAAAGCTGGCAAATACCAATGTGGCTTTTCTAAAGTCACATGTACATCTCATTTCTGAGTGCATCTCCACTGCCTTTCGGAGAAGAAAAAAAAATCGTGAGGAAATCTGGACTTATATAGTCTGAAATTGTCAATCTGCCTTGAGCAAGCGTGGTGATCAATACTCATGCCTTTTCTGTATGAGTAGAGGCATGTGCTCAGCAGTGGGAAAATAAATGTACATATAGGCTGATGATGATGAGACTTGCACGCAGACTCAACTGCGCATACCTACTTAATCTCTGTGTTACTTTTTTCAGACTAGAGTCCAAAAATGTTACCGTGTCGCGGTATAATAGTTCAATAGCCAGATATGCTACGCTACCTCATAATTGCACGACGATTGGAAAAGAACGGTAAAATATTTTTCGTTTTACAACCTACTAGCTGTTCTATTGCCATTTATTAAACAACTGATTACCGTGTTTTACATGGTACTGCCTGTCTGATCTCCACAACCCAGTTACCGAGTAACACGATACTCCTTATTAAGACTGGTTATCAGCCTTTCTGGCTTCTGACTACCCGTAACAACTATCAAAGATCTACAAATGACAGCACAAAGGAGTGTCGGTATGACATAGATGGTCAGTCATTCACGGAACGACCGCGCCAAGCCGATCTACCCGTGCGGCTGATACTTAGCCACGAGTTTAAATATGGTATTTTGTATGTTACAGAACATTACTCCTCATGATATCAAAAATACGTTGCCAAAAGGAAGGTCTTGCAACCACGAAATACAAGTTAATAAATGTGACTGAGGAAAAATTGTATACCCACATATTAGCCGATGTTAATCCTACAAAAATGAAACTGGACATGAAAAGCTTGATGCAAAGAGTTCTTAGTTTGCATGGTGAAACTATTGTCTATGGCCAACAAGAATATATTCTGTCGAACCCAGCCAAGTTTGAGAGGAATTAGTTTTGGGTTGTTACATCACTGTTTGTAAATTTTAGACATTTTTTTTTTGTCTTAGAAGTAATGAGTATAAAGGCACATCTTTCTTGTTTTTTTAGGCCTGTTTTGTCCATCAATTTCGCATATATTATTCTCTCTTCCTCATTCTTCCTCACTTTTTCATTAAAACATTTTTCTTCAAGTCTCAATGATTCCATTATTTACCAAAATCTATTAAATTATCTATTTACGAACGATTCGCAATAATTTTTTTTACAGGTTAAAGCCAACATAGTAATTTTAATGATACTGGCGATAATTATTTGGAGTTTATTTTATTAAAAATTAGTTTTGTCGTCAGTGGAGTGGTTTTTTGATAAATGTATTGTGTTTTGCCTGTAATTTTGAAGTTCGTTTTGCGATGAAAATTAATTTACAGTTTAGTATTTGCTTTTCAAAACTATTGTTAATTAATAGATAGTTCTTGTCGTTCTTGACAAATACACACAATTAATTAAGAACGTATAATTATATCAATTGGGCGGTTTAATATAAAAAAATATTGTCTTAGGTTAACTACTGAATTTGTACCTTATCCGTTGTAGTAAACACTTTAAAAGCATATACTGAGTTTTATTTTGTACAATAACTTGCCTACATTTGCGTGAGAGGAAACCTTTGCCTAGCTCAGGGGTCTCCAAACTTTGAAGCCTTGGGGCCATAATATTTTTTTGGGTATGTTGCCAGGGCCATAACAATTTTAATTTTTCTGCCCATCTAAGCAAACATAAGCGTTTATTGCATTTTCATTACTATTGATTGTGTACACACATAACGACATCATTCTAGTGTCGAGTAGTGATACTAGGTACTATCTATTTCAGCTACATATCATACTGTGTTTTCATTCTCTTCCATTCAACTTATCACAGCAATAGTAACAACAGTAAAACATTGGCTGTCGTGGGCCATATTGATGACACTAGTCTTAAACGGGCCGGATTGATGGCAGTGGCGGGCCGGATTGATGGCAGTGGCGGGCCGGATTTGGCCCGCGGGCCGTAGTTTGGAGACCCCTGGCCTAGCCTAATATGTCGGGTCGTATTACAGTAGCCTGCAACCTTCTCCAGGGTTTCATCTATCTCCGTACCAAATTTCTGATTTACCGTGAAATCGTAACAAACAAGCAAACTCACTTTCACATACTAGGATGATTAAGTATCAACAGATGATAGGAAAAATATCTACATATTTTGTTACTTATTACTGCCGTATCCATCTGCCTAACCTTTTCCCAACTATGTTGGGGTCGGCTTCCAGTCTAAACCGGATTCAGCTGAGTACCAGTGTTTTACATGGAGCGACTGTCTCCTCTAGTATCTGACCTCCACAACCCAGTTACCAGGTTACACGATACCTCTTGGTAAGACTGGTTGTCAGACTTTCTGGCTTCTGTCTACCCGTTTATTACTGCCGTATCATAGGTCAAATTCACAATCAAGGGTGGGCCGCCTCATTGGGAAATCCTGTACGTGTATTTTGGGGGGGATCATCAACAACCAAAATTGGCCTAAGTGTTAGCCGAAGCCGAAGGTTTTAAGCACGCTCCAAAATTGATCTATTACGATTAAAGACCTACCAATGGGTAATTACAATTACAATTTTCATAAATTGTTTATTTTTTGGAGGTTTGTCAATTAGACTTGTACGATTTCGGGTCATGTCCCCTGTGAACCTCCTTCGTGTCCGTTTTGCCATCTTATCCTATCATGAGTCTTCTACACAGATGGTATGTGATCTAGTCGCCTTTCCGGAGGTTTACTGAAATAATAAGGTAATGAGGTGTCGTCCCACAGTTTCCCTCTTCTCGAAAATTTAGGATATCACCACAAATCACACACACAGACAACACGGGCAAGGCAAAATCCTGCTTTGTAAGCAGATACGCGCATTATAGCTTTAATGCAATAGAGGTTTTATTCACCATCGTTGCCATATTGATGGCCAAATCATCCGTAGTATTGTATTCTCTTTGAAATCATCATAACATGACATTAGTGACATTACTGAATGTCATGGTAAATAATGCATGCGCATAAATTTCTAATTTACTAAACGAACGTTAAATACTTGGTTTTAACAGCTGAGAAATTTTATAAGGTGCCTTACTTATAAATATGTTAAATAGCGTTACTTAAACATGTGGCAGGACTTTTCTTGAAAAATAACATTGAGTCCCATCGCAATTCCAGTTTATTTTGTGACGTTGTGTTAAAAAAATATTTTCTCTGTTCGACAGACGCTAGCTATTTGGTTAGGTGTATCCATATAACTTAACTTTTAAAGAACATCTTAACTGTTTTATCAAACATACCTGTATTGTCTTCATTGCAGTTTTAAACCGCTTCTACGAAACTCATACGCTTTTCAAAGAAGAAATGGACACCTACCACATCCACCGCACCCGCAGAGCATGGATATTTGTGTTAATTTTACTCATTATTCTCGATTGCTATTTTCATGTGTATGTCTATTATAATATACTACACTCTCCGCCAGAGAAAAAAGTTTATGATATATTCTATCATAATTATCACAATAATGATACAAAGGTTTATTATAAATATCCGTTGGTTAACGCAGTGGATGCCTATATGGGTAAGTAGTTTGAAAGTCATAAGCAAAATTTAAACTTTTATTAATCTGATATTGACAATAGGTGATCCCTATCTGAGAATCCAGTACTATGTTATTAGGTGAACATTCTTAAAATGGTCTAGCGTTGAAGCTAGAATTAGGCAAATTAATTATGATTTTACGTAAAAAACATATTTTTACAATAAACGCTATTGAAGTGTTATTATTGTGACGTTTCTTCCTGAATGAAATTCCGGATTTGACTATAGGCTCTGATATGACTATCGATATCGATATCTCTGATAGCTTCGTGTGATTCCTATTTATTTTTCTATTTAATTCCTGGAAATACTTGGGTCAATTTCGAAAATTCTTCCATCAATGAAAATCTAATCCTAATGTGCTAGAGCCTTATAACTACAGGATATTTTGTTAACCAGTGCGCAAATTCTGTCACAATAAACTTCAACACTTTAAAAAAAACACGTATTTTTCGGTGTGTTACGTCTTAGTACTAAAAAAAAGTTAACGTTTACGAAACATATTCACTTAAGAACTTAATTTATCTATTATTCGCCGGTCGGCGCGTGGTGTAGATATCAGCTGAGTCGTATTATACCTGTGAGCTCTCTCTCACATGCCTACGCGGTGCAGTGCTATTACGAATAGGTTATGTCCATATATTTCATTTTTCAAAATAGGACACTGGTGAAAAAAAATGTTGAACATAACATTGAAATGTATTCTATTACTGATACTGAACCACCAAAAAAAATTTGCGCTCTGGATAATTTTTTTTCCTGTATATCTGTTTTCCAAATCGTTGGAAGTTCTAATTGATTTTTCTCTTGCAGATTATAAACATGGATACAACTCTTCATATTATTGGTTTATAACTATGAAACACTTGTTTAAAGACATTAGTATGTATCTTGTTTTTAATATTTTTATCTCATTATTTTAGTCGTTTATTCATTTAGTCGTTTACTTTTAAGATAAATAACTGTGGTATACGAGGGAATCTTCTTAAATGGTGCAAAAGTTACTTCCAGAATAGAAAATTTACGGTCAGGATCAACGACACATATAGTGAACAGGTAATTGCATCAGAGGGCACCGCCCAAGGCTCTGTTTTGGCACCATTGTACTTTCTGTCATACGTAAGTGACATGAGCAATTGTATAACCAACTGCTCATGTTACCAATTTGCGGATGATACGTGCTTACTAGCCATTGATGAGGACCCAAACAAAGCGTGTAATATGTTGCAATCAGATTTCAACGCTCTCTTAAAATGGTGTCATGATGCAGGTCTTGTAGTGAATATGTCTAAAACCAAATTGGTACACATAAAATCCCCATACATTAAAAATGTTGCCATAACGGGAGTTGTAGCTCACAGTCATAATTGTCTCCACTCGTTTGACTCCAACACCTGCAGTTGTTCCAAAATAGAAATAGTTAATTCCCAAACATATCTCGGCTTAAAGATAGATAGCAAATTTAACTGGAACTGCCATATAGAATACGTCTGCAATAAGCTAAGGCAATTCTTAGCAAACATCGTCATACTTAAAAATAGAATTCCGTTTAAAGTGAAATTATTGCTTTATTCCTCCCTAGCGGATTCCTACATTAGATACGGATTATGTAGCTATGGTCGAACATATCATACATACCTAAATAAAATTTATGACCTCCAGGTAAGAATATTAAAAAATATTGTCCCCAAAAACATTCGAAATCAATCTTGCGACAATGATAGTGAACTTTTTAAATATTGTAAAATGTTACCTGTACACACGCAAGTTCAATACTTATTACTAAAAAAACTTTTCTTCGAAACTAAACTACAGGAAAAAATACAACATCCTATTTACACCCGAGCAATGCACGGAATCGGTTGCAGAATAGCCGCGCTAATAATGTTTACGGCGAAAGGACGGACGCTTACATTGTTCCCAGACTAATTAACGATTTACCCTCAGAATTACGAAATGATTTAACCATTAAAAACATTAAAATAAAACTAAAGTCATACTATTTATCTAAGATATGACCACAAAATAGAATGTTTTACCCAATTCTATGCCTAATACTACTTTTTTGTTTATATATTTCTAGTTAATAGACTACTGTTAGCAAACACGTTATTGTAACTTTAATTTAAGTGCTGATGTTTGTATGTATGATAGCATTATCTTAAACCCGAGTGGTTTTTCAATGCTTCTATAACCGTAATATTGTACACAATTGTTTTTAACGTTAAATAAAGGAAAAAAAAATAAAAAAATTTAAATAACTTACTGACTGCCTGGTTGGTCTAGTCATCTAGTCGTCGGGTCAGGGTCCAAGCCACCGGCAGTCAGGGCTCCAGAAAAACAAGCTGTTTAACGAGTCTCTTTAGTACCTAAATTTTACGGGATTCGTTCGGGAACACTGGAAAAATGTATCCTTTTCGTTTTCTAGGCGCCGTGACGGCTCCGAATTACCCAAAAGACACGCCGATGTGCAAATTAAATACATCGTTGGGTAAGTTTTACACTAGTATTCATCATCCCTCCAGAGAATGCACTGAGCATTTCCTATTTACCAGTAAAGTTAATCCCACTAAGAACATTTCATGTACAATTGGTTGCCAAGACTCAGTGCCAAGTTCATAACGTAAAGTTATGAGATCTCTAGTAGAACCAAACCTCTATAATCTGTAACAATTGATTGTATGAAAAATATAAACAAAATCATAGCTTATTTTATCATAATTTTCCCACATAGATAAATTAAATGGCATTAAATGATGATATTTAGAGCATGGAATTGATATTAATGCGACATTCTCCCCATTTTGTTAATTTCTGTGGCAGAATTAGAATGAAATAGGTTACGACTTTATTTTATTTTTCGTAAAATCAATTGCTACAGTTTATAGAAAAAGTGTGACTGTTCACTCCATTCTTGATAAACACTACATATTCTTAATCACCCCGGGTGGTGCATACCACTTCGATTCGAACCAAAATGGTTTAGTATTTCGGTTCTGTAGGCCTAGCACAAATCACGTTCGAAAAAGTATTCGTATCGACAGCGATTTTTGAATGGAATATACTCGTTTCTTACAAACTATTTATTTAAATTTATGACTTTTATCATATCATTGGATGTTGGAAATTGTTATTTACATATTCTAAACATAAATTTTGCTCTGGTATGGTTGTATTAATGATTCGAAAATCGCTGTCGATACGAATACTTTTTCGAAAGTGATTCGTGCTAGACCCACTGACCAAAATGGTTTAGTTACCTGCTACGAGATATGTCGTAGCCAACGTAGCAACCTCCTACGCCGTAGCAACAGTGAAACAAGGACAGTTATTAAAAAAACCGGCCAAGTGCGTGTCGGGCCACGCGCAGTAGGGTTCCGTAGTAGGAGTTAGTTAGTCGACTATAGCTCTGTAACCGGTTAAGCCTACTTAGCCGTGATAGTTTTCCTTGTAATTTCATTACATGTACTACGTCTGTGATTTTTTTCACATTTCTAGGTACAGCCATTCAAAAGTTAGAGGGGGGGGTAACTCGTATCGAACAAAAAATTTCACTTAAAATCTAGATATTTCGCAAATGGCTCGCTTAACTGAAAAATGGTCTTCACACACCCATAATATTTTTGAAAGACCTATCTAACGATACCCCACACGAAGGGGTACACGAGAAAAAAAATATTCATCCCTACTTTACATGTTTGGGAGCTACCCTAAAAAAAAATATTTTTCACAATTTTATTTTACCACTTTCTCGGCGTGATCAATATAAATATTCATACAAAATTTCAGCTTTCTAATAACAAAAACCACGGAGCTATGCCGCGGACAGACAGACAGACAGACAGACAGACAGACAGACAGACAGACGGACAGAGCGAAACTATAAGGGTTCCTTGTCGGACTACGGAACCCTAAAAACTGCTTTTTTTTTATATACGACACTAGCGACAGACACAAGCAGTTAAGCAGGTCGAATGCTGTTAGAGGTCTTGTAGGAAGAAAAAAAAAGACAAATCTATACTTCTATACTAATATTATAAAGAGGAAAGATTTGTTTGTTTGTTTGTAGGGTTTTAACTCAAAAGCTACTGGACTGATTTTAAAAAATCTTTTACCGTTAGAAAGCTACATCTTTACGAAGTGTCATAGGCTATATTTATTTCCAGAAATAATTAGACATTCTTACTAAAACTTGAATAATGTAACCCAAGGTGTAAAAAAAAAGTCCACGCGGGCGAAGCCGTGGGCGGAAAGCTAGTAGATAAATATAATTAAAGACAAACAATTTATTTGTCATGTATATCACGTACATAAGTATGTCTAAAAAAACAACAAAACTTAAATAGATACTGACTATCTCTAACATATTTATTTTTTATTAGAACCAATAATAGTGTCAAATACGGAACCAACACTCGAGTGGATAGAACAACAGAATCCTGACGTGAAACTGGGTGGATATCATGCGCCTGCGCACTGCCGTGCTGCCAACAGAGTGGCTATTATTATTCCGTACCGGTATGTTCAAATAACATTGTACCTTCTGTCCCTGGGCGAAGGCCTCTTCTCAAACAGAGAAGCTACGAGCATTGCACTTGTTGTCAATGATAAGCTATTCGAGTAGTTTGAAATAGCTACTTCGTCTTGACATTGAAGGAGGAATCGTACAGCGGTTGTGAGGACCCACACAGTCGGTTGCACCAAACTTTCTATCATTTATACTTTATACTTTTACGAATATCACAAAACATGATATCAACAATCAACATAAGTAATACATGCACATAAATAAGTAAAAATCTATCTTCTATCTATACTTATAATAAATCTGTAGAGAGGTCAATTCTGTACATGAAATATATTTCCAAAATAACTATCAAGGGGTGATTAGGGATCGATACTGATGCCAAAAATGAAATCAGTAAAATTTTTGTCTGTCTGTCTGTCTGTATAAACTCTATAGAAACAAAAACTACTCGACGGATTTTAACGAAACTTGGTACAATTATTTGTTATTTGGTATACTTTTCATCACACTACAATCAATAGGAGCAGAGCAGTGAAGGGAAATGTTGTCATTTTGTTTAAACGCGCCAATCTCAGGAACCGCTGGTCCGATTTAAATAATTCTTTCAGTGTTAAATAGTCCATTTATCGAGGAAGGCTATAGGCTATATATCATCACGCTAAGACCAATAGGAGCGGAGCACCACTATTCCACGCGGACGAAGTCACTGGCAGAAGCTAGTATAACATAAATATTAAGACGAAAAACATAAAATAATAAACATTCCATCCTTCACCAGGCCGTCAATCTCTATACCAATTTTAATCTAAACTAATTCATTCAATTTTTCGTGCGACATACAAACAAACACGTTACTTTCACATCGCTTGTAAGTAAAGAAAATTCCACAATACAAAAACACCTAAAATATTTTCACTTTCAGTGATCGTCCAGTGAATCTCCATTTTCTCCTTCGGTACCTACATCCGTTGCTGCAGAAACAACTCCTGGAGTACAGGATATTCGTCGTTGAACAGTTTGGTATGTTAAACCTATTTCCTATTCAAATATACTCCTCTCGTTTCCGTAAAGGTGCGCACAGATTAAGAAACATGTTGTGTATCTTGTGTTTTATAACACGTCCACATTATGTTATTGTTTTTCAACATTGCAACACATAATGCAACAATGTTATATGACATGCATCTTGAGTGCACGTGTACGCATAAGTTGTATAACATTGGTAAATATTAATATCATGTAACACAACTTGTTATTGTAACATGTTTTATAACATTCAGTCTCCACATTACTGAAACAAGTTACACAACAACGTTTTATAACATGTTATGTTATATAATAGGCGTACGCACCTTTAGTCTGAAAGTGGCATCAGTTACCGATAGGTTATGTGGAAATAGTTGAATCTATGAGTGAAAGACATTGAAAAGGAACGTTCTGAGTATGATTGTGGATGACTTTAGGACTAGATGAAGGCCGAAAAAACACTGGATGGAATGTTGAGATGATAAGTGGGCCTAGCACGAATCATGTATTCGTATCAAGTATATCAAGTATTCGTATCGAAAGCAATTTTCGAAACATAAATACCAGAGTAAAATTTATGTTTAGAATATGTAAATAACAATTTGCAGCATTTAAAGATATGATTAAAGGCATAAATTTAAATAAATAGTTTGTAAGAAGCGAGTATATTCAAAAATCGCTGTCGATACGATTTTTTTTTCGAAAGTGATTCGTGCTAGACCACTGATTGAGGTCAACCGATGTACGGTAAAAAAAGACTGCTGTGCCGACCCCATACAAACAAATAAACAGTTTGGGATAAAGAAAGGAGGATAATACACTCTTACTCCTGTTATTTCTTTCAATAAAGGCACAGACGAGTTCAATAAAGGCATTCTGTACAACATCGCATTCCTGGAGACGCAGCGGTTCGGCGCGTGGCACTGCCTGATCTTCCACGACGTTGACCTCATCCCGGAGGACGAGAGGATCTCCTACTCCTGTCCAGAACATCCCACGCATATGTCAACTATGGTAGAACCTACGGGATTTAAGTAAGTAAATTTCATAACGATTGCTTTGATCTTAGTTTAGGTATGGTTATGTGATGAGAAGTGATCTTGTATGTAGAAAATATAACTATAATTTTCGGAAGAAAGGAGATAAAAAATCGAAAAAAAAGAGACAAAACAGGAATGAATTGTTTGATGGACATTATTATTTGTTTAATCGACTTCCAAAAAAAGAGGAGGTTATTCATTCGGATGCTTCTATTTTAACTCTGCATAAAGTAAATGTTATAGAGAGAGTATTACAAATGATAATAAATAAAATATTGTCTGTTTCTGAAATAATAAAGAAAAATATAATTAAGCAGCTGCTTATTTCAGGAATGTGCACTATGTAACATTCGGTTTTGTAACTGCGCTCACTGCGAAGCAATATGAAGCAGTCAATGGGTACTCCAATTTGTATTGGGGTTTGGGCTCAGAAGACATTAACTTCTATGACAGGTGAGTTGCGCTTTTCTCTTCTTTCTCGAACTTTTATTTATTTATTTATTTAAACTTCATGTACAGCAGTCATACAAAGGCGGACTTAATGCCACAAGGCATTCTCTACCAGTCAACCTTAGGGTTAAGGGGACTAAATTGTAATAGGTACACACAGAAACAAAAGAAAAGCGAAAAAAAGTCAAAAATATTCTTAAGATAAAATATATATACTTAAATATATTATATACTTTTCTATCATGTTTTCTTATATACATACTTACATAATAAAATCTGGTCAATGTATTTTGAATGTCAGAGTTATTCCAGCCCTAGAACACGAAGGGCAAAGAAAGGAACACGGAAGGTTTTTAGTCAGTTAGAGTCTGACACGTCCTCCCCCTCCCACCACAGCGGGAGTCATTTTATGACATCCCATCCCTAAAAAAATAATGTATTTCGTCGTTGCGCATGCAATACCGCGTAAGAGCAGTTTGTAAATACCGCGTATCTGATTTTTCACTATATTGCAGGCGGCAGGGAAAACTTAACATTTTAGCCATTTAACTGTAATTTTATCGACTAAACTTTATAGCAACTGCTTTGTGACAAATTTATTGTACTACTTATATAAATTCTGCGACGTTTAAATAAACCTAATTCAGGTAAAAAATTAGTTAGCGCGATGTGTAATTTTTGCGCCTTTTTCTGTTACGCTCTTTCGCGGTTTTGCATGCGCAACGACGATTTGCTATTGGTTTTCAGATTAGCATCGAACTACACTATCGTGCATTACAACAGTTCCATAGCTCGATATGCTACACTGTCCCATCCTGGTGAAGACGTCATCAGAGACCGGTACATACAAAAACACTTATCTATGGCGGTAAAATGTGGACTTAAAATTCACGTCCCTACGGCCTTGTCGCAAATTCTTTCCTCCCTGCCGCAGACCTACTAGTAGAAACATTACAGTATTATTTCATCACCAGCTGCCTCTTTTTCGTCTGTCTTTTTGTTTGTCTCACAGCTGGACAAAGGTATCTCCCAATATATCATTGAATCTCTGGTAAGAAGACACAAACATTGATCACCCTTAATTCAAAGTGGATTAGTGATTACAGGCTTTTTTTAAAGCTCAAGTTTCTTTACGATGTTTTCCTAGACAGTGGTGCTAAAGATATAATTTAATACAGAAGTATAGGATAGTAACAAAGTCTCTAGGTATCGTATAGTTTAGGTACTGGCTACAGTACGCATCGTCATGCACGATATGCTACATAGGGAAAAATGTGACTTATGCCCAAGGTTCGATTAACTGTTTACCATAAATTTAAATTTCCAACTTTCGATGGGTAACGTATTATTAGACATTTTTATTCCTGAAACGGTCGATTACCAAGCCAGGGTTGAACTAGAAGTGGTTACCACGAAAATTCCAGCTTCCAGCAAAAACGATTTTGTTTAACGGGCCGTTTACGTAACTATCTATCGGTGAACTTGGCCCTTACTTAACAAGACTCTTTTGTCAATCTATAGCGTTGAACAGTGTTACAGACCTATTTATGTACTTTTCTTTTTTCAGCACTATGGTACCAACTTCATTGCAGCGTTACCAAACGGAAGGCCTAAAAAATACGAAGTACAACCTTCTAAACATTACTCAAGAAAAACTATATACCCATATACTGGCAGACGTGAGCCCAATGAAAAAGAACGAGGATACGAAAAATCTGATGCAGCAACTTTTTAAATTCAATAGCAAAACCGTTTATCCGCATCAATAAATGAAATTAAAATCCCTGTCATGTTGTGAATGCTTAATTAAATGTTAATAATGAATTCCAAATTGTATTGCGTTCAAAGCAAAACAGAAAAGAGAATCGGGCATTGCTATTTTTTTACGAAAATACAGACATATTTAAGAAACACATTTAAATATTTTGTTTTAGATCATTCATCATCAGCCTATACATTGTCCCACTGCTGGGCACAGGCCTCTTCTCATACAGAGAAGGCATGAGCATTGATCACCACGCTTGCTCAAGGCGTATTGGCGATTTTAGACTTAAGTCCAGGTTTCCTCACGATATTTTCCTTCACCGTTAGTCAGTGACGTTAAGAAATACTTAGAAAGTACATATAACTTAAGAAAAGTCACATTGGTACTTGCCAGGTTTCGAACCCACACACTCGTACACGAGAGGCAGGCGGCCTATGTCACTTGTAGTTCATAAAAATCGGCAGTTTATTAGCAATCTTTGATTGACTCTAGTGGCCAAACCCGGTTGATACAACATGTATAATACGAGTATGATGAAACGATAACTACGCATACACGTATCTTTCTCCTGACACTAGTTTCAGGTCTGTTGGAACTACACCCAGATTCAACTGCCCATGATTCTTTATCTGCCAAATAGTCATTACTATAATAATTTTACTATTGAACATTTTAAGATTTTCTTGCAATGTTTATACCGTCAAAGCGTCTACAGAAAAAGCGTAAAAAGTCATGTCGTAAACATTTTATTTCATTCACATAATTTGTTTGGGAAAAACCCAATATGTATGGAAAACAAAGAATAATAAAATATACCTGTGCACATACTTCTCCTTTCTAGACACCTTCACACGAAAACTTTGATCACTTCCTCTGCAAGATTTAGGGCGGTAAATTTTTTAACCTTGTGCAACAGCACGCAAATTTTTGGATCAGTTACGAATCTACATACGTAGATGTCTCCTTTATCCGTGTCTACTTCCAAACGCTTCAAGACATCTGTTAATTGATCTACGTAAGGCGTCTTTTGCTGCTCCGGGATTAACACGAAATGCCAAGGCAAGCAAATCCGTAAGACGTTCCAGATCACTGATTGGCTCACAGCGTACGCTAAATTAGGATCCTCTTCAGGTTCAACTTTAACTTCTTCTACCACCTCAACCTTTTCCACCGGTTTTTCTTCAACCTCAGTTTCATCTTCACATGGGCGACAGATAAAAGTACTTTTTACATTTGTCTCAGACTGAGCCATTTTACTTCTAGAAGTCAAGCTCTTTTGCAATTTCGGCATACGAGCACTTTGTGATGCCTCAACTTTCTTTGAACTTTGTGCTTTAGAAGCTTTGCCTTTTTTTACTTTCTTTTCTTCGGGAGGGGGAACGTATTGTAATTCAATAATAGTGGTTCCTTCACAATAGTCTACTACTTTCTTTAAAAGAGTATCAATAAATTCTTTTGTGCATTTATTGGCGCAAGCTAAGCATTCATCTTTGTATTGTTTGAATTTAATTAATTTACAAACAACTTCTTCACATTCTTCGGGGTCAAAGCATGTTCTTTTACCAACAGCCATAGATAAAGCTGTAACGAAACCTTTAATAGGATTAGAATGTTTGCAAAATGCTAACAAAAATGCAGAGTAATTCATCATGTTCTCCTCAGTTTCGAATAATTCAAATAAGAAATGTTTTATCAAATTCTTTCTTAGGCTCGCATGTTTGTTATCGGGATCGAAATCTTTTTCAAACCAAAGTTCTTCTGCGATGAAATCATCCCTTTTAATCAACTCTGTTGATGCGAGATCGTTACATCGAAACCGCTTGCGAGCATCCAATAACTCATCGACTTTGGGAAACCTTATATTCAAACAATATATTAGGAAATCTCGCCAATCAACATATACCGTATCTCCAAACAATAAAAATGTTAATTTGGGTACTTGCTCTGGATCTACACTTATCCAAGCTTCGGGAAACAGAGGTCCATTACAAGTCTCTTTTCCAAAGAAAAAGAAATCTTGTAGAAGGTATATAAAAGCTTGTTGTAAAATTATTCCACTTGGTGCAACAGTCTTAAACTGAGACCGCAAAGTGGCTAGTTGACTGATTTTGAAATCCATATTCCCAACTACCTCACTTGCGTCTCCCGTGTCAGCTGGTGGCTCTGGAGGTGCAAATTGAAGTAGATTAGGATCAATCATAAATGTATCATGTTCAAGTACAAGCGTCTCTTGTATCCTTCTGCCATTTTCAACTGCCATTTGTAGATATTTACAAAGTCTATCGACCGACTTTATCTCATTTATATAATACGTGTTAATGTCGTTTTGTATTTCCATAAACGATCTATGAATATGATCATTGAATAATTTCATATCACGATAGCATTTGTATTGGAGAGCTTGCATTCGTAAGGTAGCCCTAAACATTTCTCCGTTGATGCCCATAGTCCATTCTTCAATACATTTCAACGCGTTCTCTTTGAAAATTTCTTCAGCTGTAATTGATTCCTCAGAAGAATTTTCGTCTTTCTTCTTTATGGGTGGTTGCATTTTAGCTATTTCACTGTATTCTCTTGCAATAAGAGATCTGTAGGAGTCATTAGTATCTTTTATAACTTTTAATGCATATTTAACATTATTCTCAATAACTAAATTAAAAGGATTATTATTGAAATCTATTTCGACATTTTTAAGTTGCAGTTCTTGGAATCCAGTTTTTAACTGTCTAAACACCTTGTCTTCACCACCTTTTTTACTCCCAGATGTATCATCAGATTCCCTGTAGATTTTGGTTAATTCTTTAAATCCTATTCTATCAGTAGGAGGCAAATGCTTGATCATTGCAAAATAAAAATCATGAAGTGCTTGGAACGTTAAAATAGATCTGAAATGATCATTAATTATTTTTAAACATAAATTACATATATAGGTACTTTAAGTTATATACATTAAAAACAATATTTGAAATAGTGCTTTACCTGTTTAATTCTGTTTGCATGCATGATACGTATGTGTTTACTAAAGTCGTCAATTCTTCCATAGTCCAATTGTCACATATAAGAGCATGTCTTTGTTGCTCAGCATGTAACTTTCTTTCATCGCAAATATGATACAACCTGTCTTGTAACTCTTTAACTCGGCAATGCCATTCATTTTTTGTCAAATTTATGTCGCGCCAATCATTTTCAAAGTCATTGTACTCTTTTTGAAAACGACACACAAGATCTTGTTTATTAGAGGGTAAAGTAATGATTTGTTCCATTTTGTCTTTTATGTACCTTGCATAAGGTATCAAACAGTTCATCTGTAACCTTTTTGCGAAGAACAATTCTTGCATGTCGTTGATATAAACTTTCTCAATTTCCTGCCAACAAGTAGCCAATGCTACACCTATTATCTGAGAAATAGGTATCTCGCCATAATCCCAATCTTCCTCCCCAGCTAATAACTTCACCTCTTCAATAGTAATTGTCTTACTTCCAGCATCTTCCCCACCTACTTCTTCCATTAAAGGCACAGCATCATCAGGGAATTCTTCCATTGAAGGCTCCTTTACGACCTCTAACGAATGGATTATCGAACTCTTACTTGTTTTAGAACCATGGCGTAATTTGTCTTTTGATTTACCATTCATAACTTCCGGTTTCACTATTTTTGATTTTGCTCTTTTATCGTCTGAAGACGGGAAATCGAGACAACTCAGAACATTTTCACCAAACAATCTATCAGCTGATTTTAAAGGCATCAAGAAATCACCTATGATATACTTGCACACTTGTGCCAACAATTCTTTATCTATGATCTCATAATACATACTATAATTGAGACCTAGTACAGCGTAGAATCGATCGATTAACTCGGAATTATTGTCTGTCAAATCCCATACCACAAGTTCTTGAAGAATATCTTCAGTTTCTTTTAGATGAATATAGCAAGTGAAAAAACTTTCAAAAGGCTTTTCAGCTCTCTTTTTATGAGGATTACTTACTAGTCTTGATACTCTCACTTCTTTATGAGGATCTTTTTCTTTTTTACGATGCTTCAGAATAACGTCTTCTAGATAAATATCATCCCTATCTTCGAGTTCGCTATCATTTGGTGGCGTATAACCAGAAAAAGTTTCTTCAAGGATTTGTGCTTCTCGGTAAGAATTCGGGTAGTTTATAATAACAAAGCCTTCAATGTCATGTTGATCTTTGAGATATTCAACTACCATTGCAGCTAAGAGATGATCAGTCAAAGAATCACCTATCCCTAAAGACTCATAGGCATATCTGCCGAGTTCGGCGGGATCAGACAATTTTATTTCTTCTTCTGGTATTGTTTTTGGAGTTTGTGTTTGTTTGGAATTAGCTGGAATTTGTCCGAGCATAGAACTAATAGCCAACTCACTACTTCTGCTTGCACCATCATCATCAATTTTCATCAATTTAATTAATTCCTTATCTTCCTCTTCGGGAGCAGCCGCAATAAACTTATCAAATGACAAATCAATATCAGTACAACCAATCATTTCAGTTTTGAATTTTCTCAGACAAAAATTAATTGCAGTTTCTAGACGAACAACGTGTATTTTTCTAGAGTTTAGGAGAATTTGCATTGGAATAGTTATAGATCTGTCCGGAAGACCACGTAACAGAGCTTTGGCTTTATAAGGAGGCAAGGTAGCTGGTGGTAATGGTGGTGGATATGGATATTTCATTCCAAGTAATGTGTATACCATATGACCTAATATACGATTCCCTAAATATTCATATTTTCTTTCTTCAGATTCAGGATCATAGTTCGGTAATAATAAATCCAACGTCCATGGATAAGAGTAATCGTGATATAGTTTAAATTCATTATCATTTAGAGCTTCTTGACGATCTAGTTCAAGTCTTATAATTTCCTCTTCCGCGGGAGCCGATTCCTCCTCGGAACGATCTTTCAAAATATCTTCCGGAGGTTCCAAAATATCAAATATTGCCTGTTGTTTATAATATAACACTTTCCATTCGTGAATAAAATGATCTGGTATCTCCTCATCTCCCATCAGTTTTTTATAGTATGCGTATTTTGTCGCATAGTCTACTATAGATAACATTGTCTCATAGCAGATGTCATAATAATGCAGTCGTTTTCTCTTCATTTTTTCGCCATACAACTTTTTGTGAAGCATGTTTTGCCTTTCCTTTTCAAAATCAATTTCTACCATTTCCAACTGTATTTGTTCTTTGACATTATCAAGAAATTGATTGAACTGCAGTTCTCTTTGTTCTGCAAACTCTTTTTCAGCTTGGACTCTATTCTTTACTAAATTTCGGGCTTGCTGTTTCGTTTCCATTATTTGCGTGCACATTTGCTTTTCAAACTGGGATAATTTCATTACTTTCTTAGCAAGTTCAGTGTCCAGCTTACATTCCTCTTCAGCAATAGAAAGATCCCACATAGAGCCACTTAAAACATTTCTAAGTTGTTTTTGAAACTCTTCAGAATCTGTTTTTTTACGCATTCTAGTATAAAGATTATCCATGTAACCTTTGGCCCAGTCAGACCCAGAAATTGAACTTCTTTGTTCTAATGCATTTTTTTCTAAAGAAAGAAGCTCGTCATACGAGTAATTTTCAAATTTACAAGGATACTTTAGAGCAAACTTCTCCATATCTTTACGCTCTTTGCCCGTTAGTTTAGGTGGCGATACAGCTTTAAAGTACATTGGAGTGTTTGCTTCTTTTATGTTTTTTAGCATTTTCGAGTACTTATGTCTTATGTAATCATAAGTATCTTTTACTTGCTCAGCTTTCTTCTTTTGCCACTCTATAAAATGCTGTTCGTTTAGAAGAGGCTTAGACAGATTATCAACAACAGACTCTTCTTCTTCAGGTATGTTATCTACTTTAAACCTGTGTCCTATTTTCTCTATTAAACCCGACACCATTTTTCTTTCACGTTTAATAAAGTTTGTGCGATCTCGTTTGTCTAAATGTAGAAACATTTGGTAAAATAGACGAAGTATCGCAGAACCTTTGCCATCCATTATGTTTTCTAGATCGGTAGCACTTAAGTACACGTCTAAGTCCGCTAACCATTCTGATAAATACTTCCAATTGCTTTTAATATCTTCTTGAGCAAAACTAGCTCTTATTAAAAAATGCTTTTCATCATTGATAACATTATAACTGTTGAGAACACCAGCAATCACGTAACCATTTTTCATCATATCTCCAAACTCTTCGGCTTCCCATGATATTGGACGCTGCAATCTTTCGGTTAGCCACTCTTTTAATATTTCAGCCATACTTAATTATAATTTAATTGTTTCATTTACATCAAAATTCATGGATCTACCTATATTTAGATATTTGATACGGTTTCACACAATTTGACAATAGTTTGAGTTGAATTTACAGAAAAATAAAATACGAATTTGACAGCATTATTCTTTTTCTGAAATATGCTTCTATACTTTTTACTTGCAACTAGAGACGGTAGTTTATAAAAATATATTACTGGCAACCCACATTCGTATTTGTCATTCCTTATTATGACTTTTTTGTGATGTTTATTTTCACTGTTTTCTATGTATTTTTCTTGAATTCTGCCTAGATCTTATCCAGGATGAAATGTAATGAATTCGAAAAAAGTGTATGTATCATTTGTAGATTTTCATATTAGATGAGACGACAGATCGCGTTAATAATTTTGTTGCGTTGTTCACAGAAATCTCGCCACATGAACCTGGAGAATTTGGATAAAGCTTTGCACGACTTGGGCATGCTGAGTGCAATAACCGAAGCGCGGCGCGACTATTTACGGGAATCAAAGACAAATTACAGCGTGATGCGTCTCAACACGCGATACGTGTCTAACGTAACCGTGGGATATTGTATGAAAAGGGCCACGAACAAAAACAGACTCTGCCCTTACGTATTGCCCATTAGACACAGAACTAAGAGTGAAAACTCGGATGCGATCGGTAGTGACGTGAGCGATAGCGGGTGCGAGTTCAAAAACAGTTTGTTAGAGCCGTCCACCAGCGGGTACAACCACGAGTGCGTGAAGAGTCCGGCGAAGCGCTGCCAGTCGCTGGAGAACCTGAACCTGGCCGCGGAGCTGCCGGCGCGCGGCGAGCCCTCGCCCGACATGGAGTGCGTGTCCACGCGCATCCAGAAGCTGCAGGTCGATGAATGACACCCAGTCACAAACAACCACCTCTAAATCTAGTGTGATGACCTTCGAATCGTATTTACTCTAAGTTAGAGTGGCGGAGGTTAGAAAAATAGAAGTAGTATTCAAGTGATCTAATGAATGTTGAATAATGTATTTTTCAGTGTATTTGTACTGATGCATGGATATAAAGTGTAGAAGCTGATTCTAAATGTTCCTAGGCCCTCAATGTACTTGAGTTAATTTTGCATGTGTTATCCACCCCAACGATAAATGATAGTGCAGCTACATTTTAATTAATGTTTAAGCGAATTGCTCAAAATAAATATTTGGAATTGGTACAAATGTTTGGATACACTTGTATGTATCTCAATTAGATTATTGTTTGGAGAAAGTTAATGTGTTTATTAACTGCGAGAGTTTTAATAATTTTTATGGTTACCCTTAAGTGAGCAGTATTTGTTGAGAACAAATTCATTTTGTTTTGGTCTAAGTCACATATGCACTCTTAATTTCAGATAAACACTTATTTTTACTTCTTTCGTATTATAATAATAATCACATATTCCACATTTTGAATGAGCAATACATGTTTGTGTAAATTTTAGTATCAATAACATGTTTAGAGTTGAAGAGATAGGAATAAGACTGTTTGAAGATCTCATTGCATCCACTAAATTCGTGTCATGTTCAGTTGATATAACAACACATATTATTTATTTGTCATCCACGCTTTTGTGACTTAGAAATAGATACTTATGTTTGTTAACATATTTTGTTATTTTGTTCTTATTAATTTAATAACAAATATTTGAAATAAATATTGCTTTGATTAATTCTTAACATTGTTTTATTCATAAATGTAGTATTTACTGTTTAAATTATATCTTTGTATTTATTGTACCAAAACTATTTATTTTCATCAGTTATTTATGCAACCATAGATCTAGCAATGGACTCCCACCACTTTATTAGCTCAGGCATATCCTGGAGTGACTACTACACTCATCCAGATAAAAACTATTCTATGTCCTTTCCCAGATTTCAATCTATCAACATATTAGATTTCACCTTAATCGGTTCAGCCGTTTTTCGTGAAAATGGAAAATCAGGGAAGCAAAAGGGAGTCAGAAAAAAAAATCATATTAGTCAAAAGTCAGGGAAAAGCTGAGTCAAGAAATAAAATTATGACTCCTAACAATTATGATGCCCATATTTCTAAAAAAAAAATCGCGCTCGCTTCGAACTCATTGCTCTTTCTTAGCTTACTGTTTGAACTTTAGCATACATGATATTTTAAAGAAATAGGTTCTATCAAGAGGACTAGCTGCTTCCCGCAGTTTCACCAAGTTATTTGCCCACCTACCTAAAAAGTATACTGTTTGACTTTGTTAATCCAGGTTATAAGTATATGTGTGCCAAATTTCATTTAAATTCATCCAGTCTGTGTGAAAGAGATCTTTGACTTTTTTTTCATATTAATTCGGATGCTCGTGCCGTGTATAGTAGAACAACGTATAGACAGATGATAATTTGATCACAATAGCAAGTTTTTCCCGGCAACGCTAATCTTTTTAGGACTTTTAAAACGTTAAATAATCTGAAAAGCACTGATTCACTTACTATAAAACAAAGTCATTTCGTGATACACTTATATCTCCGAGACTCAAAGATTCCATTTCATATTCACAAGATATCATCATTACCTTAACACAGATGACAACGCTCTTATATTTTGAAACAAAAAATGCCTTACATCATTTTGGAAAAGAGCTGATACTCTTACCCTGCTGGACCGAAATTAACCAAACATAGCTAAGAACCACCGCAAGGAACTGGCTTTCAAATGAAAAAAACCTCATCGAAATTGGCCCATCCGTTTGAGAGCTACGATGCCACAGAGAGACATCGACGTCAAACTTATAACACTTTTGCGTCGGGGATTAAAAATGACAATAAAAATACTTCAAAATGTATAACTTAAAATTCATTTATTCGCAGCCATGAGTATGTAACACTTAAGATAAATAACAAAAGTTTATTGTAAATAATATTGCATGTGACTGATTGCTGGTTGTAAACCGAAGCGTGATCAAAGGGCTTTTACTTTCAACTGCTTCATTTTTGGCGTTTTGCGCTTCTGTTGGCGTTTCTGCTCTTTTAGTTCCCAGCGGCGCTGCTTCTCGGGGTCGTCCTCCTGCAATAAACGATGTTTTTTTAAATGTTCTATGTCCAACAGTAGACGAATATTAAATAGGGTGATGATGATGATGATGTATACGTGATTGGGTGTTAACACAGTATTATGATATCTCCCTTCAGTAGCGCAACGCCTTTAATGACGCGCAATGCCGCAGCTGCCGTAAGTAGATACGCTAAGGTTGTTACAAAATGGAAATAAAATAACAACGAAGCAAAACAATTTTCAACAAAACACGACCGCGTCTGCCCCTCGCACTCCGTCCCGCAAAGTAAGCGTATTTGCGGGACGCGGTCGACACCGCCCGCCTCCCCGCAAGTTCCCCACCGTTGCTCCGCGTAAGTACTATCGCGGTCACTCCCGCCTGACCACCACTAAGTTCATTTTTGCTTGCACTCAAAGATATAAGCGCTCTCTAGCCCCGCCCCTTTGACCTTGAATAGACGAATGAAAGACAAGATCGGCCGGCGGCCGGTCGAGCACACTGCAAAGATATTGAAACAAATAGTGCGTGTAAGAAAGAGAGAGAATGTAAGGGGGCTTGGCGCCGCCGCAGGATTTAGGCGAACAAAATTTTAAGTGATCAGGCGGCAATGACCGCGATAGTACATTCATTGCGCTACTGTAGGGAGATATCGTAATACTGTGGTGTTAGGCTGTTGTCCTTTCACACTGACCGTCGACGCTGATAGGTCAATATGTATGTATTACTATGAAGAGTTTCTAAATGACGCTAGCAAGTTTAACAGCGTCGGCATTGAGAGGGATTGAAGATATCTATACTAATATTATAAAGAGGAATGATTTGTTAGTAGGGTTTTAACTCAAAAACTACTGGACCGATTTTAAAAATTCTTTCACCGTTAGAAAGCTATATCTTTACGAAGGCTATATTAATTTCCAGAAATAATTAGGGATCCCTACTAAAACTTGAATAATGTAACCCAAGGTGTAAAAAAAAATATTCATGCGGACGAAGTCGCGGGCAGAAGCTAGTAATTGATATAAGGAAAGAAAAGTGTCGAGCTACTCGCCGACCGACGGTCAGCGTGGGGAGTCAACCAGCAGCAGATGTAAGGCGTGCCCGTACCGCGAGTATGCGCTCCTTCTCCTGCTTGCGCTTCTCCTCGCGGCGGGCGGCGGCCTGCTCCTGCCGCGCCGCGTGCGCGCCCCGCAGCCAGGCCTCCGCCACCTTCTGGCGACGCTTCTCGCACTTGCTCAGCGCCTGGGACACCACATTACTATTACTTTATGGGTTACAAAAAACGATTAATTATTAGCATTTTTTTAACAAACTTCCAAAAAAAAAGGAGTTCTGAATTCGGCAATTTTTCTGTTAACATATATATTTTTTATTGCCCCACACTAGGAATTTCTCCCATATTCTAGATACGTTTACAAACCTACGTTATAAATGCACAAACACATGGGAGTTTGTGCAGTATTGTATGATTGAAGAAAAAAAAATTTTTTTGACCAAAATATTTTTTCTTAAAACATTAAGACGGCGTTTATACGCTCAATCTGGCGTCAGTTCAGTCTGTGACCTTGATCACGTATAGACTGATGGCTGAATGATGGATTGACAGGTGGTATTAGACGGTAAGTCAGACTGACGATCAGTCCAACCGAAAACTTCTACGCGTTAGCACGCATTCGCGTTAGGTATGGATTTTAATTAGAAAAAAAAACCGGCCAAGTGTGAGTCGAACTCGCGCACCGAGGGTTTCGACCCTTGAAAAGAACATTATACGCAATAAAATCGCAATTATCTTGTTTTTTTCCGACCGCATAATTAAGTTTGTTTGTAGATGAAAATTGCTGATTACTTAAAAACTATTTACTAGATCTCGTTCAAACCAATTTTCGGTGGAAGTTTGAATAGTACATCATATATTTTTGTTAGTTTTATCATTCTCTTATTTTAGAAGTTACAGGGGGGTGTGGACACACATTTTACCACACACACAGGCACACCACACGTATGGGTTTGATGAAAAAAAAAGAGTTTTAGTTCTAAGTATGGGGAACCTCAAAATTATTATTTTTTCTATTTTTGTGTGAAAATACCAGACTGACAAAAATTATTAAAATATTTAAATAACCATTATTCTTGACCATCAATCCATCAGTCTGCGCGTATACAGTCAGTTTCCCGTCATTCTGACATCAATCATGGACTTTACTGACGCCGAATGAGCGTGTAAACTCCGTCTAAGGATAGTAATATAAATAACTAAACTCCTTCATACAATCACGTACCTAATTAAGGGGTATTTATAAACTTAAAAGAAAAAAGGTTGTTCGACAACCGACCTCCTTGCTAAGCCGTAGCCTCTTGATCTTGTCCATGAGATGGAAGACGAGCTGCAGCAGCGGCCGCACCTCGTCGCCGCCGCCGTCGGGGCCCAGCGCCAGGCTCACCAGCATCACCTTCTCCGTGTCCGGGGGCTTAGTCACTGCCGCCTCCCTGTAGAAAAAAATAAGATGTTCCATTTACAAACTTAAAAAATAGAATAGTTTTTTCGGTTGAAATAAAAAACAATACGAAAATATTTTTTTAAATGGGGAATTCTTTTTTCGTATCCCGCGAAACGTTATTTACTTTGTACTTAGAATTACGGAGTTACGCACGTTTGACATCATGACGTCATAATACATTCGTCATCTTTTGCAACTACTTTTTAAATGCTTAGATTTTATTTGTATTTTAGTTGGGTATTTTTTATTAACAAAATACATTGAAATATCTAGTCAGATTTGATATTAAGATAAGTAATTTAGAAATTAGGAGGGATCAGGTAAAAATACACATATACAGGTCAAAACCATGATCCACCTTTTTCCTTTGCTGAAGTCGGATAAAAATGCAATAAAAGCCATCAGGCGGATTTTAGAAAACTGACAATAGGGCTTGTTAGGTTGGTAAAAGAGCAGCCCACACGACAAAAAAAAAAGAATGCACTAAATTAAAACAAAATCGTCTTTGCCAACACTGCGTGTTGTCAAAACCAAAATAATAATAAATAAAGACACAATCCACTCACTCCATCTGCTTGGGCCCGGAGTATCTGTCGGAGATGTGTATGTACTGCACGTGCTGGTGGTAGTGCGCCAGCGCGGCGCAGACCCGCGCGTCCAGCAGCGCCGCCGTCGCCTCCGCCGTCTCCGACAGCACGCCCAGCGCCGCCGGCAGCCCGTGCTTGTCGCCCGCGCGCCGCTCCGGGCAGAACACGCTCTGCCGGGGAGATGATACCAATGTAACCTAGCTCATCATGAGGGAACTGACTATGCAGCCTTTAGCAGATCTTATGAAAATGATTGTGAAATTAACACTAATAAAAAGGCTTATTATAACATTCAGGACTTCATTGACGACAAGGATGCGTGGCGTTAATAACTTATTTTCTGCACAGGTGGCTTCCCTCCTCCCTCCCCCCACTTCCCGACCTCAGATCGCCCGTAATTTATTTTTCCTATCATTTTTATTATATTCTCCTCCTTTTATAATGGGTTTCATCCAATAATGGGATATAATATAATGGGATATTTTTTTTCGTTTTCAAAAATTATTGGCACTGGTTTAAAGTGTATCCTTGATCTTACAGATAAAAAGTTTAAAAATGTTGTGAAATTAACACTAATAAAAAGACTTATTATAACATTCAGGACTTCATTGACGACAAGGATGCATGGCGTTAATAACTCGTTTTCTGGACAGGTGGCTTCCCTGGCGACCAGAAAACTACTTGAAACATTATTTATATTGCTGAATTTAAATTGTAATTTAATTGTTTCATTATTTTTTTGTATAGCATCATTTGAATTGTATAAGCTTCTCAGAGATAACCTGTACTGTAAAAAGACTATTGTAAATATTTCCTTTTGAAAAGAGTGTCTATGGAGTTTCTTGCCGGTTCTTCTCCATAGGACCTACTCTTTGGACTTTTTATAAGAGCCTGCAAAGGCCTATTTGAAATATTTTTTTTGACTTTTTGACTTTTGAATGGTTAAACTTCAGATTACAGGTTTTTTTTATAAGTAAGACAGTTAGATAATAATAAGATAAGAATTTAATAAGAAAAAGAAGTAAAAAAGTATTATTACACCAAAACTTGATAATAATAATTAACATTTTGAAGGTCAAAAGATTAAAAGAAAAATTTAAAAATAAATAAATCCATGCAAAAGAAATGGAATTAAAATAAGTACCAGTATTTTGCTTGCTTGTCACAAACATAAATACGACTCTTAGAAAGTCAAACGATATTTCGTGCACAATAAAGAAATAAACCTTTTTATTATAATTGAACTCGTCAACGAAAATGAGAAGCATCCGGCTCGAAGGACCTGTTTTAAAAAAAAATGTACATAAACAATTCACTTGATGGATTTATTGCAACTAAATATAATTGCAAAATAATACATTTAAATAGTAAGTCCAAGAAATGTACACCTAAAATGTACACGATAAATAGCGATATGCCTAAGTGTGATATACAAACAAAAAATCAATTTACAGCATAGCTCGGACAGCTACATTCCACGAACAATGTGCCCTTTGCTAGGTGCAAATAATAATATAAATTACTAACTAATATATACTAATATAATAAAGCTGAAGAGTTTTTTTGTTTGTTCGAACGCGCTAATCTCAGGAACTACTGGTACGATTTCAAAAATTCTTTTAGTGTTAGATAGCCCATTTATTGAGGAAGGCTATAGGCTATATATCATCGCGCTAAAACCAATAGGAGCGGAGCACCACTATTCCACGCGGACGAAGTCGTGGGCAGAAGCTAGTATTCCATATTTTACTACCAAGTAAACTACATACCAAGTCCTGCATCTCCTTGGCGAGGCGCGTGGCGATCTTCTTCTGCGCGACACACAGCACGAAGGGATCGCTGTCGTCTTTACCTAGCTCCACACGGATCAGCAGTGTGTCCGGAGTTGGTCTAACTACACCCAGTAGCACGTGGACAAGGTCTTGACGCTGTAGAAAATAAAATAATATAAATAAATTGATATTTAATATATTATTGGGGATTTTTGGAAACAGTTACGGTTACGCAAAGAGCGAAGGAAAGAACATATACGGTTTTAGTCAGTAAGAGTCTGACACTCCCTCCCGCTCCGCCCATAACATATAACAGTACATATTTGATGATTTCCCATCCCAAAGAAAAGACATGTTATTGAGACATACATATTTTTATACCAACTGTCATGCAACGAGGAATTTGTCCTGACCCACCGCCATATTTCTAAAAACTCTAACTTTATTAAATTCTTTTTTTTATCCTCGAAGCAAATATCCTGTTCAAAAAATGTTTTACAGATAAGATCTGGTAGGATCGAGACATTATGAGGTCCAATCAGTTTTAAATCAATATTATTATTTTTCTAGTTATGGCCTTCAGTGTGGGGGAGACCACTCTTTCACAACAATAAAGCATTGTTGCTTTATTGTTGACTAGCTGTTCCCCGCGTATCCACCCGCGTGCCTAGGGAACTACTTAACGCACCCGCACAAAAACAAGCTCATGTCCTTCCCCAGGTTCAAGTCTATTTCCATACCAAATATCATCTCAAACGGTTGAGCCGTTTTCCCGTGAAAGCTTATCAGACAGACAGAAATACTTTAGCATATATCTATACTAATATAATAAAGCTGAAGAGTTTGTTTGTTTGTTTGAACGCACTAATCTCAGCAATTTGAAAAATTCTTTCAGTGTTAGATAGCCCATTTATTGAGGAAGGCTATAGGCTATATATCATCACGCTAAAACCAATAGGAGCGGAGCACCACTATTCCACGCGGATGAAGTCGCGGGCAGAAGCTATTAATTAATATTAGTAAGTATTTAATGTGTTGCTCTTGTATCTTTATACCTTAATAAGCTTGAGGGTAAGCAGCATGCCTTCACAGCAGACCCTACCGCTGCACCACATCGTGAAGCAGTGCTCCGCCTCCCGGCGCCACCCGCGCTCGTCGCTCGCTGCTACCACGTCCAAGCCTGTCTCACCTAGGAACAACATTGTTGTATGTAGCCACTTCATGACCCCACATGAGTCGTTTAGTGTTAAAACAATACCTTCCCAAAGCCATTTTTATTTCCGACAAAGTTTTAGGTCTTAAACGTGAACAATGAGATCAACAACAAGTCTGAACTAGGGTATGGTATCTTTCTGGTCGTTCCCTCAATGCTGAGGATCGTGACTGTATGTCACTCTTCTCCACTCGGTCCGGTTCTGCGCCATATGTACCGCTCCCTGTATCTGGCCACCAGTCACCTCTTTGAGTTGGTCCACCCATCTAGCTGGCGCTCTTCCTCTAGCGCGCTTCCCCTCCATATGTCCGAGAATGATGAGTTTCTCCAGGCTGTGCAATGGGGATCGCATTATGTGCCCAAAGAAACTCCGGATCCTTTCCTGGCACGTAGTTAGCAGGCGCTTGGTGACCTTCAGCTCTTCGAGGATGGAGACATTGGTTCTCATAGCTGTCCAAGGAATGCGTAGCAGCTTTCTCCAGCACCACATTTCAAAGGCATGGATCTTTTTGCGTTCCTTTTTCCTGAGACACCAAGTCTCCACCCCGTACAGGAAGATAGAGAAGACCAACGTACGAACCAAACGCATCTTAGTTACTCGGCGAATATTACGGTCTTTCCAGATTTTATCGAGGCTAGTCATGGCACTTTTAGCCATCCCGGTACGGCGTCCGATTTCTTTCTCGCAGTTACCACTGTTAGAGATCAGCGACCCCAAGTATGGTATAAGTATGGTATGGTATACCAGGCTATAATTGAACCCTTAAAGCACTGTCTGGCTTGTCCCCCACAACTGTGGGCCTAGCACGAATCACTTTCGAAAAAGTATTCGTATCGAAAGCGATTTTCGAATCATAAATACAACCATACCAGAGCAAAACTTATGTTTAAAATATTTAAATAACAATTTGCAGCATTTAAAGATATGATTAAAGTCATAAATTCCATTCAAAAATCCCTGTCGATACGAATACTTTTTCGAAAGTGGTTCGTGCTGGGCCCACTGGTAGAAAAATAGATTTTATTATAAAAGTCCGAAACTAGAAATTAACCCTATTCTATGTATCTTCACAAACGAATATTATGGTAAATGCAAAGATGTTTGTAAATACCATGTAAAAAGTCATACTTAAAGAAATTAATATTCTTACCAACTAAAGTAAAATTATCATCAAGCAGTGGTTTATGCAGCTTGAGGAAGTTTGTGGCAATGGAAGTGTTCTTCGCTCGGCCCACCGCATACGCCAGCGCGTACGCAGCCAACAGGCAACATAGGATGCCTTCCAGCCAGTACGCGTCCCAGCGAGGACGGATCATTATAGGAACCTGGAAATAAATATTCATATATAAGGGTTAGCTATTATGTCAGTCTTACCCAGGTAATTTCGTTACCCAGTAACGAGGTTGTGGAGTTCAGATTCAAATTTGATACTCAGCTGCATCTGGTTAGACTGCAAGCCCAACCCAAAATAGTTGGAATAAGCCTAGGCAGATGATAAGAGGTTTGATATTATTAATGCAATAAATATTATGGGAAAGTTGCAATTAATATATCAGTAACAATTGAATTTGAACTGTAATACCTACTCTATATTACAGAAATTGGTATGACAAAATAAATGATGCATGTTCTGCTTCATAGATTATACAGGAAACAAGCTAAAATTTACACCCTAATCCCTCGTAGCGTCCACTAAAATAGCCTTATTAAAAAATAATTTTCGGGTTTTTTTCTGATTTATTCGCGCGATTTTTTAATGACTAAGAAACGAAAACTACATACCTTAGATATAGTGATCTTTGGCTGTTCAGAGGTGCGCGGCGTATTGTCTTGGAACCCTTCGAACTCCTCAGGGTCTTGGAAGTGCTCAAACTCATTGTCTTCATCCTGACAAAAAAATATACAAGACAATCAAAATGTCATTGAACTTCACTGGTTTAAAAAGTAACAAAAGAATTAATTAGCAATTCAATGAAGTAATGTTAATTAATTAAACGCACCTCCACTAAGATTTCGTCTTCAGTCTCTATGTTGGCTTCGAACTGATCTTTGGATGACGTCTTTTGTTTTGCTGGTGGTTCCTTCTCTTCAGCAAAATCTGAAGATAGAAAATATATTAAATTTAATATTATGATGTATGATGTCATATATTATCACTAGTTGGTCCTCATAACCGGATGTAGCTGGGTGCCGGTACTTTTTCAGGAGTTGCTGCCTTACCTCCACAACCCAGTTATACTTAACCTTATTATGAAATTACATCTTGTCATTCAGGAAATAAGTAGTGACTACTTTGGGTATAAACAATGTCCAACCATATAGTGTTATTAAACAGGACTATTGTTTACTAACATAGGTATAAGTTAACATTGTTGTTTACTTCACTAACTCATATGGATGTTACTTATCCGAAATAAAGATTTTTTAATTTTTTATGAATTGTGAATACACATTCACAATTCATAAAAAATACCTGTGTGACCTAAGGGTTACATTCATTCTAAGAAATTTTAGTACGGGCTTGATGGTTAACTTATGCATTATTTTAGAAAACTTAATAGTAAAAGACATAAGTTGAATATATGTATGCCAGAAAATAAGACTGCTCAACTTAATAAAAGTATTTTTTGTATGGCTCCACGGATCTATAATCACTTGCCAAAGACTATCCTAGAGATCACTGATGTTCACATATTTAAGAAAAATATAAAAGCATTTTTATTGGAAAAAGCATACTACTCTGTTAATGAATATTTAGATGATAATATTAACTGCTTTAAATTGTAACTTATTATTTTATTTAGTGGTGATACCATGTAGTTTTGCACGCTTTATGGTAGGATATGGCTAATGAACTGTAATAATTTTGTATACCTAAGAACTTTTGTACCCATATTCGCAAAATAATAAATGATTATGATTATGATAAGTAAAATAATAACATAAACAACTGATTACCAGTGGCAAGTTCATCATCTTCAGATTCAAACTGCTCAAACTCTGCGAAGTCATCGTCCTCCAGAGCCTGGTCTTCAAAGGCGCGAGCCACATAGGTGCTGCATAGTAGCACGACTATTGATAATAGCACCCACCGCATTTTGTACCTGGAAACATAGCAGCTGGGTAAATACCCAAGTACTCATGGGAAGTTTGTTCATCACTGCTTCTTCTTTCCAGCCATAACACTAGGAAGCAGTGAAGGATGGGCGTTTTTGGGGTGCTGTGATATTGCATATTGACATGAAAAAGTACCAAATTAATTAGTCCAATTTCAATAAACGTTTTTGAGTTTTTTTGACTCCTCATAATTAGATTGAACCAATGAAATGGTTCCATATCTACTCTGGACGAGTAGATTATTTTCCAGATTGATTGGATATATTTCACAGGTAGGCAGGTCATATTTTGGGTAGTACTTCTTTCTATGGGGAATTTCAACATTTTTGCCACATACTGGTATGCGAGGGTAAAACTAGGTATTTTCAGGTTTGGAGTGGAGTAAGAATATCTTGGTAAGTTGTCTGTTTACTTTGCCAATAAGATCTTTGGAAATTGGTAGATATTGGAGATTGGTAGACATAAGTAAACCTAATTAGATTCTCCTTGCAATGTTTTAAAGATTGGGTTATAAAGTAAAGGAAGTTACAACATACTAGCTATTTCCTACAGTTTTACCTGGATCCTAAGGAAACTACTAATTGCACCCAGACAAAAAGTAGCCTTTATAACTGTCTCCAGGATCCAATTTCATCCAAATTTCAAATGCTATCTTACAGTGAAAGTGTAACAAACAAACAAACTAATTTTAGCACTTATAATATTAGTTTTGATAGAAGATAAATACAAATTAAGCACTGAAAAAAACAGGCCACCGCACAAGATAACAGGAAACTACTAGAATTAATTCCTTTTATTCAATGCACTTGATATATGTTTTTCATATAAACTTCTACAAATATATAAATACTATTCTGTACATTTAAACAAGTTAAACACTTTTCCTTGTGCAGTAATGAATTAAGTCTTTCATATTGACACAAAAAGGTGACACGAATCTTATCTTACTTCCAAGGTTGTTTAATAGTTTGTAAGGTTTCAGGTGTCAAATTATTTGCTAGGTTTAACTAACTATTCTACATAACCTTTACATTGGCACTAATTTAGTAACAATGCAAAATAAATTGCAAAATTCTTATGGTTATAGTTCAATGATTAAAGTTTTATGTAACTTTTTAATATCTATAGAATATTCATTTTATAATATAGCCTTTTCTACGGCGCAAATTAAGTTAAATTTAGCCCTCAAGGCAATCTAAATATATTTTATTTTATTTTTGCTGCATAGAATTGCACGGCTGACTGTGCAATTTTTAGAACCTAATATCTTCCATATATTAGAGAATTATACAGATTTGTGGTTACCTGTTATCTATTTCTCGACGTTGTTAACAACTAAACTAGCTCATTAACTTATTTAATTAGATTATTTTACAGAAATTCAATCACATTTCACCTACTTTATTGCGGGATTGACACAGTATGTTTTTGTTGAATTTATTTTCTGTAGAGTGTTTTTTTTACTGGCTACCAATAAATAGGTTAAATATTGGCCAATAAGATTATCTCAAAGCACCGTAATAACAATTTTATTCGTAAAACAGTAAAGGAAAACGTACTAATTAATGTCACCGATGTCACGTCACATGACATATCGCAATCAGGGTTGCTAGTAAGGAGAAAATGGGTTATATTGATATCTGGCAATACAAGTATTAAAATAGAAAACGGTGAAAAAGTATGTGTGACAGGTACATTAGGAAAAATAACGTACCTACGAGAAAAATTAAGAATACTTTATTAAAATTTATCCATAAGTAAAATTAAGTAGATACCTCCACTACAAAGAATGAATTAAGGAAAACGCAATATTATCCTCATTACCTTTATAGCATCATAGGTACTCGAAAATCCACACAATCTAAATATAATTAAGTAAATAAATTCTCAAGGAACCGACGCGAAGTCATGAATAAAGAAAAAAAGGCTTAAACCTGTGACATATTTTTTCTTTTAGCAGCCTGAAACTAAACTCCGTCCCCAAACTACAACCTAGTTATGACGTCAGCATTCGTTAATACACCTAAATGGTATAAGTTTAAAACGAAAACAAGAAGACGAAATGGCATAGGTAATAAGTATTACTCAGCGTGGCCGGTGCCGTCATTGATAGAAGATTACGAGGCCATCCACCGCGTAAATCCGCGTCTTAGCCTCGCTGAATACTGATACAATCTCCATCAATGAATAATATGCAATATTCATTGTTATTTCTTATATTTCGTAAAGGACGTTGACTCGTTTTGATTATATGAGAAATAGAACTTTATTATTGTTGCAAAGATGCAGGTTCGTTGCATGGAATAAAACTTAATTGATTGTAGTTTTGTAGGTCCAATTTGAATGTGTAATAAACAAGTCTTCCCAATGAGCATAGGTCCCCCATATCAAAGAGTCAATGAACTTTGAGGACGCATAATGCTACGAATAAATAATGCATAAGCTAGCTTGATATTAGCGTTCCCTACAGTTAATCCGCCTTCCATGGCTGAGGAACGGGCATTATTGTCATCGGCCTATTTTTAGTCCCGCTGTTAGGCAAAGGCTTAGTCTCATATAGAGAAGGTATGAACATTGATCACCACACTCACTTAAAACGGTTTGGCGATGGGTTACCACCAATGAACCAACGAATAACAAATCTAGAGGTGATAATTAATATCTAAATGGTAGGTAATCAATATCCATACAATCGCATATAAATAATAATTTTATGGTCAAATTAAAATTAAATGAAAAATAAAAAGGTGGGACAATTAAAGACCTTTAACAGTGAAAACGGGTTTTACGAAACAACCATAACATTATTAGGCATCACAAATATCCTTAAAATGTTGATAAAAGCTGTAATTCCAAAGGTTTACTAATAACAAGTTGACCATCATTTATCGGTAGGTACCTACCTCAAATACGAGGAAAATTTGATCTTCCTATTCGTATCATACCTATTTTTATTATAATTTTAATGCGAAATGCATCTTTGTAGTCGCCTATTCTTCCTTCTTCAATGACATATTGACATGAGCTTATTAAAGTAAGCATAGGTGTATAATTAAGTTTAAACCATGAGAATATAATTTGCATAGAATG
Source organism: Pyrrhia umbra (assembly GCA_963891755.1). NCBI lineage: Eukaryota > Metazoa > Arthropoda > Insecta > Lepidoptera > Noctuidae > Pyrrhia > Pyrrhia umbra. The sequence continues at coordinate 3,439,633 of OY982934.1, read as the reverse complement.
TAGGATGCAAAAAAGCCTGCGTCAAGCATTGAAAGAATAATCACCAGGTATGGTTTGAACGGCAAACGTGGTTGTTGTTTGTCAATTTCTTGCAACTATATTCTTCTTCTGGCGGGCGAGGCAATCTCTTGGGGGCTCGGTCTAGGTTTTCATTATTTTTTTATTAGTGAGAAATCATCAAATGACCCTGTGGGTGGAGTGGAAAGGAGTATACTGACTAAAAGCCGTCCATGTTCCTTCAATCTCACTTTGCTTTCCATGCCCGCAGTACCAAACTCTATCGAATATACCCGGGGCCTACCATTGTTTTTTTTTTTCTAGAGTTTAAAGAGTTTTTTTATTTACAATTAGTTACAATATCAAAACATAAAAATGATTATACCTACTAAAGAAATTATTATTAATGCTTTATTTTTTTTCGGGTCTCTTGTCTGATTTACGGTGCAGATTCCGGTGTCACTTTCGTAACCCATAACTTATGTAAGTTTATCGTAATATGTGCTAACACTAATCGTGACTATCTTTATCCGCTGGGGATCTTAATCGTGATACAAAATATCGTGCATGTAACGGAAAATTCAACTCATAAATCTCTGTGTTGCCAGACAAAGCTGGGGCGGGGATTTATTAAATTAAAATTCAAAATAAGAAGGCGGGCATCGATCGCGGATGTGCAAACTTCGGTTTATAAAAAACAAAATGATACTTAAATGGTTTATACTTAAATAAAGTTAAATGCTGTTATTTTATACAATTTAGATGCGCGGTATTCTTTAATCGTTATAACCAATTTAATGAAATAAAATACTATGGTATACCTACCAAGGTTGGATCAACTTCGAATTACAGTACGTAGTATTTTATTCCTTATAGCCCTATTATAGCTAAATCTTGCCTTTAAGCCTTTAATTAACATTTTTAAAGTATAAAGTATGCTGTAGCTGTACCTATGCTGTTTTCAATAAAATATCTTGTTTAAAACATAATCTCTCAAGAAAAGTGGTGAAACTTGTGCAGATATGGGCTGTTCTGTAGATTTTCCCACGAGAACTAGGGAAAATTAGGTCGAGTTTACCCACTTTATTTAGATGCACATAATGTAATGATAGGGTTGAGACTTTCCACTTTCGTGCCTTCATTCTTGATAGTGTTGGTCTTTGTCGGATGGTAGGTACAAATTAGAGATAAGAAAATGGCCATCGAAGCTTGGAGACAAACAAGGAATTTGATAGGATTGATTTTATCAGGGTAAAGTAACACGTGAGGTAGAAAATAGCTGGATTTATAGTCGATTTTTCAATAGGCAGATAACTTTTATCTGATGAATAAAAATGCCAGTTTGAGAGATTTAAGAAAATAAGTTAAACTATCATATTAATTGTTTAGTTAATTTTTCGCAGGTTTGAGATAGGATTAAGATTGTACTTCACAATAAAAACAATATAATAATAATTTCGAGACCGATTTGGTCACGGCGGCCAATCTCAATATCAAGCCACGTACGCAGGAGATATTATAGTGCACTAACGCTTGTGCAGACAGACTCTATTCCCTCACTCTCATAGTTCAATGGGTCGGCAACCCGACACGGCCGGGGAGAGATCAGGCGCAGGACCGCCAGCTTTACGTGCACTCCGAGGCACGGGGAGGTCTCGCTATGTTAAGAAAACGGTCACCCATCTATAGACTGACCGCGGCTAGAGCAGCTTATCCTTGCTAATCTATCTATCCGTGTGGCTGTTACTTGGCTACGAGCCTCTCACAATAAAAACAATAAGTATGTGTATAAGTACCTAGATCATAACACGTTGAAGTGAAATCAACATAAATTTATAAGCTTACTCAATCGATTGGTTACGTTACAATTACAAGCCAAATGTAGTAACAAAAAATATTGAAGTAGATTTTTTTGTAACTATAAGAAATTGTGGATAAGATTGGCTGCAGTCCGGAAAAGTGAAGTGAAAAGGCGGTTACCGGTTACCTAAGAATAGTTTATTAGTGTTGAAAGTAAATAACACGTGAGGTGAACAACGAGGTAAACATAAGTCTAACAATTAAAATATGTTAGACGACCTGAGTGGTCAATATGCCGGAATAACACGCAAGAGCTCCCGGGTTCGATTCCCGGCCGGGCAGAAATTGAAATGATGAATTTTAATTTCTGTCACGGGTCTGGGTGTTACCATGTATAATATGTATATATTTAAAAACGTATATAAGTAGTATATCCGTTAATCTAGCACCCATAGCACAAGCATATTAATTGCTTACTTTGGAGCTAGTTGGCGCTGTGTGAAATTGTCCAAAGATTTATTTATTATTTATTATTTTTAAAGATTTATGTACATAAAATAATCGTCATTGGATATGACGGGAGGATGTGTCACAGTCTTACTGACTAAAATCCACCCATGGACCTTCGCCCTTAGCATACCAGGGACGGGGTCACTCTTTCGAACAATGCCGCAGGCCATATTAGCATCCGGGGCTGCGGGACGTTCGAAAGAGATACCGCGCCCCCGGAATACAAAGGGCTGAGGAAGGAACATGGATGGGTTTTAGTCAGTAAGAGTCTGACACTCCCACCTGCCCCACCCTCAGCGGGAGGGGTGATGATTTCCGATCCGAAAAAAAAGGATCTAGGTGCTGTAAATTTTAATAAACGCTAATGAAACCACATAAATAAACAATCCAATATAACCTTAACCTGTTTTACCAACCTAAAGGAAAAGGCCATATTAGCACGACGTAGGAACAATTCATTAAAATAACTTAAATAGATACACACAAGAATCATTTTTTATACCGTTAGGACGAGACTAATAAATGCGATATTCCGTTTGTTAATTAAAAAGTTTTAAGTAAATTAAATTTTCCGTTATTTGACAGACCTGCCTTTGCCTAGATATAAAATTTAAATACATTTCCAGTTTTAGCGGTGGAGGAACAGGTTGCAGATCTATAAACTTGAACTTGAGAACGAATAAGTAGCGTGGGTCCGGCTTAGGGTAACCACGATTTTTGGATTTCAGAGGATACTTTATAAAAAGTTTTTTTTTTGTAAAAGTAATTTTTTAGGCTTTATTTATGCTAAATGTCAAATCCTATGGTCAAATCACGATAGGTATGATGATTTTTAATGATTAAAATATATGAAAAAAACATTTCTTTCCCGGGTATCGTACCCGGTAACTAGGTTGTGGAGGTCAGATAGGCAGTCGCTCCATGTAAAACTCTGGTACTGAGCTGTATCAGCGATTCTAACACAGTTGGGAAAAGGCTAGGCGCAGGCATCGATAGGTTTCGTTTTATTCGTAGAATTTGCGCAAGTTTTTTTCTCTAAGACTGTTATGCAGGATGTAGTTAACAGATAGTCAGAAAACTACGAAATCTTTTCCTCGGGTATTCTCCATACACCTGGCATAACGGATGTAGGTACTTAAAATAATCATTGTTCAAATAATTTTCCATAATCACCATAAGAATTATTGCGGTTACACGCTGTATGTAACGAGAAATAAGTGTATTGTATTGCCGATAATAAATATGTTAAAGGAATGACATTTGTGCACAATGTTGTTAATAATTTGTAGAAAAATTGTGAGGAGTATTAATTTTCATTCATTTCTTACTGTTTCCTGCGATCTCAACCGCGTATTTTTTTCGGATGGGAATTCATCAAATGACTTCTTCTGTTGTGGGCGAGGCGGGAGGGAGTGTCAGACTCTTACTGAGTAAAACCTCCTTCCTTTGCCCTTTGTGTTCCACGGGCGCGATAACTCTTTCGAACATCCCGCAGCCCTGTTTCATCAGCGTCCTGAGAGAACCATTTAGCCCACTTTGATAAATACTATCCACTGTCCTATACCAAAATTATCCAAATCGGTTTAGCAGTTTCAACGTGAAAGTGTAACAGACGGTCAGAAAGACAGAGTAACTTTCGCATTTCTAATATTAGTAAGGATGCTCCTGATTGATATCAGCTATTTTCAGAATTAAAAATATAATATACTTATAGATATAATTTAATACCTAGGCAGTTGAAGATGTAAATAGGTTTAGCAACGTTTACATTACATAGTTTTTAATTTTGACAAAAATTATAATTTGACTCCGAACTTTTCTTTTTTTTTTGAAATTAGAAATCTCTCTTTCCTACTTTAGTATGGTGACCCTAAGATCCATCAGTTCAATCGTCAGATAAAATATCAAGAAAACAATTTAAATATTTGTATAAAATGTTGGTTTTATAACATCTGTGTCCATTTTTGCATAAATATGTTTAGTAGTAACTTTAGCCAATGCCCATACATAGTTAGGTGTTTAATTTACGAGATAAGCTAATGTTTTTCGAACAAATTGAAGATAGCGTGCATCACAATAATGTATGCTAAAGATATAAATTAAAAAAATATTTATTTATTAACTTTTCAATATTTTTAAATTATGTATTTTTGATAGGACAGTATATATTTTGTAATTTAAATAAGTAAATAATAAAAATCCGACCGAGGGTTTGTAATTTAAAACCTTTTTTGAACCGTACCTACTAATAAATTAGATCTTGTGTAGATATTTTTAAATAACTTTCTGAAAACATATTTTCAGGAAAAAAATACAATATTTTAAACATCGGGTACCAAGGTGCTGGCTGCGTGATGTTCGAAAGAGATACCACGCCGCGAAATGTAAAGGGCTGAAGGAACATGGATAGGTTTTAGTCAGTAAGAGTCTGACACTCCTTCCCATCCCACCCACGGCGGGAGGGGTCATTTGATGATTTTCCATCCGACAAAAAAAAGTACCTACGTGCTGTAAACTTTAATAAACACTATTGGAACCACATAAATAAACAATCCAATAAAACCTTAACCTGTTTTATCAACCTAAAGGACAACAAAACTAAATCCTACACGGATACGGATTGACAATGACAACAAAACAGATCGAAATCAAAATTCGATAAATTCATGGAACGCGATGATTCAGGCCATCCGACATGGCAATATAAAGTGCCCAAAGGCCATGTTCAATGCCAGTCGAGTTCTGCGCGTGAGATCACACGCTACATATTAGTAATATTATTATTTTTTATATTTTTTTAGTTCTTTTTTTAAACCGCCAATATGGCGTCTGCCGTGATAAAGTTTTGTGCCATAATGATGTTAGTTGCTGTGTGCGCCGCTGATGTTTGTTAGTATATATATTTTTTTACTATTATTAAGTTAATTTAAGATATCATCCGACCGTAGAAAAAACGTAGTAAATATTAGGGCTATTTATTGGTATTGAAAAACTGCTTTGAACCTTTTCACCTAATAAAAGTGCGTCAATTGAAATTTAAGAAAAGAAAAGTAATTCGTTAATACTTGTACATTATTAGGTATGTTTATTTATTGTAATTAAAGACTATACAATTAATTTAGTACCTGATAATAACAAGTTTTATGTATAAACGCTGGGCATGGTAAATAAGTGCATCATTAGAGAATTAATTATCATTTATTAAACTTAATATCTGTGCTGCAGAAAATATCTCGATAATAATGTCAAAGTTCAATGTCAAAATGCTTGTAAACAAAATTATAATAAAATGATCACAATTTTTCCTCTTAGAAATTATAAATAGTTCCAGATTCACGAAAATAATTTGTTTTTTTGCCCATACCAAGAGTAAGATAATTATAAATAATTTATAAAGAAGTGAAATCACATCGAAGGGATTGTATCACTTATTGAAGCATGACTTATCCTACCATGACATGCTGTTCCTATCACGCACCTATCTACTATCTTATGGTCTTTCCCCGGAACTCAAACTCTGCCTTCAAAAGAAGAAAGGCAGCAACTAACTTTTTTTTTTCGATATTGAGTTAAATAAATATTTGTAATCAGAATCTTTTCCGGATTCCAAATAGGTACATATATGTACTCAACTCAACATCGAAAAAAAATGTAGTTACGGACTTTCTTCTTGTGACGGCAGAACTATTATCAAATTTTATCTGAAACGGTTCAGCGAATTAAGCGTGAAGAGGTAACCGACAGACAGACAGATTTTCTTATTTATAATATAAGTATGGATTAATAAGTTAGTATGCAGGTAAATCTGCCTTAATCTTCGGGGAAAACAGGTGTATTATTAAAATGATTATCCTCATAATTCTTCTCAAAATTAAGTTTTTTTTGGGTTGATAACCTCGAGACTTATTCATAATATGATGATGTGTATAGACAAATTCTAGGTAACTCAGTCAACGGTGTTGCAATTTACATGCTAAACAGATCTTTTTCTCGGAGTTCTACGAACGAATTCGTAATTAGGTAGTAATTACTAACGTTTTTGAACAAAAATGTTGTTCAAGTATTTAGGTGGTAAAGTAAATGTTCATTAAGTACTAATAATACTTTAATTGCAAAAGTAACAGCTGTCTGTCTGCATCTTTGTTACGGAAAACCTCTGAACCGGATTTGATGAAATTTACCATGGTGGTAGATCTAAACCTATAAAAGTATCTTGGATTTTTATCTGAGAGCATGAAGTATGAATCGAGTTCCCTCAAGTTGCAAGCGAAATTGTTTTATTTTATTGTTACTAAAAATAGTTGTTTGCTAACAATTGAAAGTTGACGTGACCATAACCAGATTAATTGTAAAAATAATTTAAATAACAAAAAGTAATAACCGGTGTTACCAACTACCTGGTAGGTTGTTTATTTATCGCAAAAGTTGATGCAATTGACATTTAAAAAAAACTGCTTTTATTTTCTTTTTTTTTTATAAATAGATCCATTCTTTCATTACAAGTATGTATCATAATTATCTACAATGTTTTATTAACTCGGCTCTGTTTGAATGCGCTTAATTTTCGAATATTAATTAGTTATTACAAATCTACGAAAATGTGTCAAAACTTAAACAATATATTTAAATCTTAATTAATTTTACAAATATAACAAAAAAAACGATTACGGTGTAGGTCTCTATCATGCACGGGACTACAGAGTCCCGGACGTCATTCCGGTGTAGGTCATTATTCTATCAGTACATCGATGCTAGGTCATAATTTTCGAGTCCTGTCAGTGCAGTCGTTTACAGCCTTGTTTGATAAATCATCATTATCATTTGAAGTGTTGCATGATAATGATCAATGGCAGGGGCAATAATTATGGTCCTATATCATGTCGATGTCAGCGAAGGAATACCCGGTATTCACAATAATTGTAGTTTATTCATCTTTTGTATTTATTTATACATGACATCACAGTTTTTTTCCCCAAAGAGCAGCAGAGGACTACATATCGATAATACCTATAAAAGCTCATTTAAAAGTTTGGTTTAGTCCCGGCTGGAGGCCTTAATTTAATTAATTAAATTAGGACCTCTCCTCATTGTCCGGTTAAGCAGGTCGAATGCTGTTAGAAGCACCCTGCAAGAGGTCATGTAGAAAAAAAATGGTTTAGTCCATGCCACAACACCAACAATGATTCTACTGTGTTGATACTAAAATATATCTTGACCATACACGGGACTACAGAGTCCCGGACTTTTGGGAGGCAAACGTGTCTGAAACTAATACGCAGAAGCCCTTTGAGACAACTTTAATTGACCGGCCATTGTCCCTGTATAGGTACACTATAGTAATGCACCCACGGAGAATCCCCGATTTGTATTTTAATCGATTAATACGATGATGATGATTCTGTACTTTATAATCCATAGTAAATATGATTCTGTACTTTATAATCCATAGTATATATTGATAAGTTCAACATAAAAATTATCCATTAACAAAAAAGCATGCTGGCCTTTTTTCGGATTGGAAATCATCAAATGACTTCTCCCACCGTGGGTGGGGCGGAAGGGAGAGTCAGCCTCTTACGAACTAAAAGTCATCCACGTTCCTTCTTCAGCCCATTGTCAGTCATCGCTAAAAAAATAAGACTTGTATCTTCGCCAATCCATAACAATTTATTGCAACCTCCATATAATGTTCAATAATAATTAGAGGTAATAAAGGAAGTGTTACAACAATGCAGTGTATTGGAAATTAATTGGAAATAGATAGCCATTGTTAATTACATTAACAATTAAATGTTATTTCTGCTAGATAGACAATTATGAAGCATTTAAGAGCTATTTATTGGTGTCGGTAAAAAAAATGTTTCACACGATGTAGAAAGTTTTGTCTTATGTCCTTTCTAGGTTTATAGTTCTTTGTTTTTAATCTTCTTTTTGTTCTTTGTTGGCCAAAAAACACTAGATGCGTCATTCACTACTAACTAAAAAATGCCTTTATTGATTTGGTTTCTTATACGTTTATCAAAATGTTGACGTAGATGTAAATAAATTAAATACAGTAATTTTCCAGTAGACGGCGCGGCAATGAGGAAGAATTTTTGAACGCCATGTTTTAGTCAGATTTTTATTAGAATATTTGTTTTTTTTTCCTACTTAACACTGAATAAAAAATACATCCATCTAATTAAATACATGTTATAATTAGCTACCTATTTGGTCACCTCAAGTAGGTATTCATACTTATCAAAACCTTTTTTGACTTCGGCAATTATAGAGAGGAAACCGTAGAAAAAATATTGTTTTTATTATTAAATTATAAGATTTAAGATAAATTATTACATTTCATTTATAAACTTAGTCCGCCATTGTGACACAGTCTATCGGAATTTCTTCACTCCTCGCTCTGACAAAGGCAGTAGTACCACCGATGAGCCAACCACAGAAGTATGTGTGGTCAACTGTTGCATCACTTAGCAAACAATATCAGAAGGTACTTTTCAAATATTGATTCCGATAGAAAGGTGCAAATTTTGTAGTACAGTAAAATGTGTTAACACAAAAATGACTTCATATCAAGTATGTTGAACCCACAAGTTGAACCGATGATTTCTCTAGTGTAGACAAAGCCTGTTGCGATTTACTTTATCAGATATGCGTTGGAATAATTGAACATATAAAACTGTTTTTTAGCATTACTATTCTCTTTGTGCCTTGCACTAACCTTGGTGACAAAGTTATTCCCGCCAACACATGCACCTTATTTCGTATGCAATATCCTGGGAGTATGTCGCCAAACAGGTCGAGTAAAGGCGCGTATAGACAAACCGGTCTGCAACCGGATCAACTGATGCCTAATAGATACGAATTCTTCACGCATGGCTGCCCACAAGACCTTCCAGCGTATTTTTAGATTTATTTTTACATAAATATTCAATTAACAGTGTAATTTTTTTTATCGTGTTATTTTAATAGGCGTCTGTTTATTACATATTTTTTTCTTTTTTTTTATTTATGAGGAAGAATTAGGTCAGGAATTATAACGCTTGCTTACGTCAGAGAATTCATTAAGGTGTATATCTCTTTGTGTGGCTGAAATTATACATACGGCCAATATTAAGAGAACGTGTTGCACTATCTAAAAACTATTTAACTGTCTTCTAAGCGAGGAGTACCCTAATTTGATTGAATGTTCTTTTTTTAAAAGCTTCATATTATATTCGCAAAAGGATCAAGGTGTGTTGTCTTTGCATTGCCACCATAAGCCATTTAATACTTAAAACTAATTTAATTCTCAATGCCACATTTACATCAATTCTATAAATATCTACGCCATATAAACCACACAATGTGAGAAATAATGGTCAGAAATAAAAATGGTTAGTAATGTGTTGTTAATCGCAAATTGCCTTCCATCTGTATGACATCACTGATATCCGTGTGCTGAATGGCGAACGGCTTTAATAGGTCAAAACGTGACGTCACAAGACACTATAAATATTGCAACGTGGTTGGAATCAACAACTAATAGTTCTACATTGCATTTAATAGTGTTTACTCATGATATATGGACGCATTTTCTCATTGAGACGTGAGATACTATATATGTAATTACCTATAGATCTGCAAAGATGGTAATCTTTATTGTTGTCGAGACAAAATTTATACAAAAGTTTTTCAAAAAAAAGTTGATAAATAAAAGGATGGAGGAGGAAAGAGTCAAATGATTCTTTAGTCAGACCAGACTTTCAATTCTTATTGAATAAAATCTGAAAAAAATAAAATAAACTGACATCTGGTTTAATAAGCTCAGCAGACATCTCTTACTAATTAATAAATTCGTCCTTAATCTTTTTAATACTTTGTCACACCACACCCACCAACATGACATAACACAATTACGTATCTACATAGCAATTGAATCACATTCGCTCTTGAACTTTAATAGACGTATTTTCCTAAAGTATTTCCTTTCTCCCCTTCACAAATCACGATCAATATCCATTAGAATATATTTATGTCTTAGATATTTCTCATACGTAATTACTTCCGCGGTATGTGTTCACTTATAGGTCATTGTCGAAGATGTTAACACAATAAATAGGACTGTTTCCGCATTGACGTTATTATTATTAATCCATTGGTTTTAATATTTATTTATTCTATGTTTGTTCACAGAATACATGCCATTTTATGTAGATTTATTGATTATAAGGCATTATGATTTATGATAGCATTTATTTAATAGCATTTGACCATGTTGTCGCAATTTCTTAGAAGTACATAAGTCATATTTAAATGCAGTTACTTCGTAAATTAAACATTGTAAGTGAGAAAAGTTTCGTGACCTCAAATTAAAAGTAGATAGTTAACTAAAGTTATTCAAAACCAGACAGGCTCAGTGGCGGAACGATTGACTGATGCGAGTCGTAATTTCGATTCCCGCACGAAGTAATTTTACATTACCGACTGATATTTTGCGTAATCTTGCACGTTTCTAAATGCACTTACGATCCAAATATAATATCAATTTCAGGGAACGTGTTTTCCTTAAAAAAACAGAGAAGCTTTCTTATCGTTTTATTTTCACATTCAAATCAAGTACCTCATAAAACAATTTAAAAACATACTGTGTTTTACCCGTATTCAGTCAGACATCGGCATAACCTTCAAAAACCTTGACCTCGACATTTAAATCCATATAAAATTTTGGACAAAAAAAATAATTTGCATGTCTATGACTCAGCAATGACATCTGAACACAGCGCTCTGGAACTATGTAATATACAATCGTAGTTTATATAATAGTATAACAAGCGGGAAATTTTAATGGCTGAGATAATATTAGATCGTGTGTGATGTAAGCACACACGGATGTGGTTTAGGAATGCACCTTATGTTATTTGGGAAATCCGAGCGGATTCGGTCATCCATCAAGCATAAATATGTTCTTGGTAACAATTTGAAGAAGGTATTTCTTTTTTTTTATTGAGTAAATATCTTATACCTCATGTGAATCTGAGGGCACTTACGGGGAATTTATCGTATTCTATCCTATTTTTAGAAAAAAGTAAACTATGTACAATAGAAATATAATCTTAGATTTTGACTTTCGATCTTTTAATAATATTGTTTGTTACAATTATTAAAATATAATATAATGTCCAAAAGCTCGTTTATAATAATAAATCACGTGATACGAATTACGTAATACGTAATTTATTGTTTTATAAACAAATGGCGTTAAGGGTACGGCAGTTTAAATAAACCGTCCATCATTAAACATTACAAGGTCCTGTTATGACCACAAGCAGTACCTTGACCCTAAACAGGACTCATCACTTTATATACTGCGGTCTCATTTACATATCCATATATTTGGTCATACAAACAAAGGTATGCCATCTTGTATGTGATTTTCACACTACCATTAAAACCTTTGTTGATTTAAAGTTGGTATTCTATTTGTTTTCAAATTCGAGTGTCCTAATAAAACTTTTTGGTCTTTTGAGCGTGTTCTTTTTTTGAATAGGTATGTTATTTTGGTACCTATTAGTTTTTATATTTTTCTTTTTGTGTATTTTTTAATTCGGTATTCTTTTTTTCGAATACCTGTTGTGGTAAAACAACATGGTTTTCTACCATGTTCCTGTTTTTGTAGCTTTGATTCGAAGCTCAAATTTATTTGCGATGCATAATATTAAAATCTTTGAGGATAATAACATGATAAACATATAAAAGTCTTCAGAAGGTTTTAGCAAAAATAGCAACAAGCAGACGATAGCAACTGAGGAAGAAAATATTTAATTCAATTTTAAACTTAAAATTTTCGAAACATGTACATAATTGCAGTTTTTCAAAACCAATTTCATCAAAAGTACCTATTAACATCCAACTCATAGTTATTATTATTTTTTTTAATTTCCAGCTCATTTAGTGTCTGCGCAAGCGCAGCCCGTGACGGAGGTGTGCCTCGGGTGCATCTGCCAAGCCGTCTCCGGGTGCAAGCAGGGCCTGCAGTGTGAGGGAGACCACTGTGGCCTGTTCCACATCACCTGGGCTTACTGGGCTGATGCTGGCAAGCCCACCATCAATGGGCAATCGCCTGATGCTTCTGATGGTAAGATGTCCAGTATAATTTTAACCTCCACGAAAACAAAGGCGTGTTATGAGTTGAGCGTGTGTCTGTCTGTGGCATTATACCTCGCAAACGGCTGAACCGATATTAATGCGATTTGTGGCTTTGCTTATTGAAAGCGAGAAGTCGGCACCTATGGTCCTTTGCTATAATTGATGAAAATCCGTCAACGTGTGCAAAAATGATAGGCATGTAACCAACACAGTCAGTAGTTTCAACTAGCTCTGATATATTTTATGGCCAACATTGTGTCGGGTCTTTTGAAATTGTTTTTTTAATTAAGAAAAACCCACGACCTTAATTTAGTTCAGACTTTAATATCATGGTGGCACTGTCCTGCGTTGTCCGCAGACGAATTTGCCTACTATGTACTAGGTATTTATAAAGAAGTACATTACATCAAGAATTTCTGAATGTAATTAAACAGTTTTTTTATCACAAATCTCGCATGAACGTCACAGTTATGTTAAATATAAAAATAAATCACAAAATTAATGAATATTTAAATCAAATATCAATTATGTTAATTCTAAAACTAGATCCTCGGAACTAAACGACCTTGATTGAACAATATTGATGATTTTATCACCTGTTATAGCCATCATTAAATAAATATATACAAATTTATTGGTATCTTGATGGAACTGTCTCGTTGGCCAAGCGCTACCCCTAAGCGTCCTCGAAGTCTCGACACTTTGGCAGTGTATTCATTTTCCCTTGGTCATCGTATCACGCGTGAACGGCTGGATCAATTTGGCTGAAATATGGTACGGAGATAGAGGGGACCCTGGAGAAGGTTCTTCCCTGGAGAAACTTCCGTCGGGACGTGGGTGAAACCGTGGGAAACAGCACTTATCCTTACTAATATTATAAATGCGAAAGTAACTCTGTCTGTCTGTCTGTTACGCTTTCACGCCTAAACCAGTGAGCCGATTTTGATGAAATTTGGTACAGAGATAGAATAGACCCTGAGAAACAACATAGGCTAACTTTTTACCCGGGTGCACTAAGTAGTTCCCTCGGGATGCGGGTGAAACCGCGGGAAACAGCTAGTATACTTATATAAAATTGTATATTTAATATTGTTTTCCAGCGTTCCCGAACTGCACAAACGACCCGTACTGCGCCGCCCTCACAGTCCAAGGCTACATGAGGAAATTCGCTCAGGTGAGACAAATACACCGAAACATATTATCATTATACTGATCATCGTAATTCCTATGTAGCTTGGTTTTTTGGCCTCTTAGAAATGAACTATGAAATAAAGAGAGAACTGAATTCTTCGGCATGTCACGACAATTTTACATTGTCAAGTAAATATAGCAATTAAAACAGCCAAATATTCCGGTCCCAGATTTAGAATCTATTTTTAGTAGTTGAAATTGTAACAAAAACATTACAACAGCAAAAAAAAAGCAATTTCAAAGATATTTAATCTTCTTTTTGCAATCTCCCTCCATTATTATTACACAAACTCGTAGGCGTACATTACATGCAAATCTGTTGATATTGTCCGACCATTACATGTCGAGACAAAATGACATCACCAGAGCCTAGTTTGGCCGACCACAAACAATAATAACTTTTAAACTACTCATAGTTAATGCTAATTAAATAGTCTAGGCGTGACTGAACTCTGGTGACGTGTTACAATAGGCTATTTTCCGTCACTCAGGATCTGTCTAAACCACAATTAAATAGATCTTTGCTAAATATTATCTCAACGTTCCCAAAAATTCAAAGCCATTATTCAAATTAGGCTGAAAATCAGGACTTTTCTCACGTAAGAATTCAGTTTTTTAAGAATTGAAAATTTAAAGTAATGAAAGCCCTCCCGCGGAATGAACCCCGCCTCATATGTTTTTACGGAATACTTTCCGTCGTAGTCGACAAGGAACCCTTATAGTTTCACCATGTCTTTCTTTCTGTCTGTCTGTCGGTCCACGGCATAGCTCAGAGGTTCTTTTTACTAGGAAGCTGTTTCTTTTTATGGATATTCATATTATCACACCAAATACAAAGTAGTCATGTCAAGTTTAAAACGCGTTGAATGTCCCAATAATGAATGCCGTTGTTCATACTAATATGGACGCTAATGTCATTTATTTCTTACTCAAAGTTAAGTTGATGCCAGAGCCACAATTTTAAAGTCATGTCAATTAAGTTGTTGCTACTGTAAAATTATTACCTTCGTCCACTAAACATGTGACGACACGCTATGTACTACTGGCCTAAAACTGAGAGTTAGCATTATGTATACGCATTACATAGTATATATAGACACTGTGAGGTTGACCTAGTGGTTAATCTGGTCTACGAATGTGCAGGTTCGTAACCTGGCAAGTACCTATGTGAGTTTTCCAAGTAATATGTACTTTCTAGCATCTTAAACACTATTGACTAACGGTGAAGAAAAACATCGTGTAGTCTAAAATCACCAAACCGCTTTGAGCAAGCGTGGTGATCAATGCTCATGCTTTCTCTGTATGAGAAGAGGTCTTTACCCAGTATTCTTCTTCTCTTCCCAGGACTGTAACGGAGACGGCCGCATCGACTGCTACGATTACATGGCGATCCACAAGAAAGGCGGATATGGATGCGTGGGAGAACTGCCCTTCAGTTATGTCAACGTATTCAACCAGTGCGTCGCCGCTGTAGCTGGGGCCCAAGGTCAACAATACCATGGCTGAAGTACTGAGAAAATTGCGAGTAATGAGCTAGGCTAATGAAGTATATGATGTGAGGGTAATTGGACTAAAGCATCGCCAATTTTGATTATGCTTACTGGGTTCGATAACTTCAATTCGGTAACTGATGCTGATCAGTTTATGACTGATTTTTTTGAAAATCTGTGTCGTGATCACATTCAATTAATTAATTCTCAGAACGTATACTTCGGTAGCCTATCTCAAGAAAGTCTCATATTAATCGGTGCTCAAAATATCCATACGTAATTTTAACCATCGACGTTAATAAACAAAACAAAATGTATTTATATTTTTTCTAAAAAAAAGTTGAATAAAATCAAACTAGTCTTTAGGATTAAGTATTGTTTTTATTTCCACCTATTTTCTATTATTTTGGCAATTATTGCAGGTTCCCACTCCCACTTATTCAATATATAAAAAAATAGCATTTCAATTACGAAAACTCAATTTAATAAGGATCCGTAGTTTTTGAGAAAATCGCATTCACCAGGAGTGACAGACCGATCTGAGTACACTGCTTCTCGCTCCTGGATAAAAATCTGTTCCGTAGTCGACAAGGAACCCTTATAGTTTCACCATGTCCGTCTGTCTGCCTGTCCGCGGCATAGCTCCGAGGTTCTTGATACTAGAGAGCTTAAATTTGGTATAAATATGTATGTCAATAACGCCGAGAAAGTGGTAAAATTTTGAAAAATATTTTTTTAGGGTAGCTCCCAAACACGTAAATGTATCATCATATGTATCAGTATATGTAACAAGGAGTTGTGAACAACTCCTTGTTGTTACTTACAAACTTACTCGGTGTGTTTTATGAAATATTCAAAAACTCACAAAGCGATTTCGGCCTGACCGAATGTGCTTCCCAAGGGTTCAAGCTATCAATACTTCAAACTTCATCTCAATTGGTTCCGCCACTTTCTCGTATAGCGTTACAGACTGATAAACAGACAGTCACTTTTGGTAATTAGTAAGGATAAGGTTTTCAAGAAATATATATGTTCGACGACCTGAGTGGTTCAGTGGTCAACATTCCGGCGAATACCACGCAAGAGGTCCCGGGTTCGATTCCCGGCCGGGCAGAAATTGAAATGTTGAAGTTGGGTCTGGGTGTTACTATGTATAATATGTATGTATTTAAAAAGTATATAAGTAGTATATCCGTTAAGCTAGCACCCATAACACAAGCATATTAGTTGCTTACTTCGGGGCTAGATGGCGCTTTGTGGAATTATCCAAAGATATTTATTAAAAAAACAATAAAAGAACAGGATATCAAAACTAGAGCTCTTGGGTATCACCCTTGATTTCCCCTTACTATGAATAATTCAAAAATTATACTTACTTGTGACTAGTCGTGACACAACGGTAGCGCGTCCTAAGAAGCAAAACACGAGTTTATTCCTACGCGTGTAGATTATAAGCAGATAAGCTAATTATGAATCTGTCTCTGTCATGCATGGGACTACAGAGTTCCGGACCTTAGGGAGGCGAACGTGGGGCCGAAGGTACACGCACACGCAGTAGCCCTTTGAGACCACTTTAATAAAATGTAAATGTAATGACACAAAACCGACGATTATCCCTGTGTGTACATTATAGAAATGCACCCAGGCACAATCCCCGGCTTTCACAGGACTATTGCAAAACATGAAAAAATACTACTTGAGCTATTGTCAAAATTCAAAAGTCATTTATTCAAATTAGGCTGAAAATCAGCACTTTTTGAACGTCAATTTACAAGAGGCAGCCCCCAAAACGCCCGCCCTTCACCACTTCCTATGTGTTTTTGCTGGGAAGAAGAAGTGGCGCAACAAACACATACCAGCAACACATATCTGTCGGTGTTTGAAGAACTGTAATGAAAAAAAATATTAATAAAAAAATGGGTAATTTTCATATTTAACATAATTAAACATACATTTTAAATAATTTTGTCACATGTTGGCTAGCACACACCTTTATACCTATAACAAGTAAATACTCAAGCATTTAATTATTATTATGAAATATTTAACTCTAAAATGTAAAAAATAAATAAAATAAAATCTATAGCCTCCATTTATAAAAAAAAAAGCCTAAAGGGCGTACCCACCTACATGTGCAGATTTTGTTGCAACTGTAAATGTACAACACGACCATGGTAAACTAGGACTACAGTATTTCATTTTTCAGAAAAGGTAATAAATAAAGAACTATTATGGCAAAAACAAATGTATCAGCAAAACGACCAGGCACCGCAAGCAGCACTCGTTCACGAGTATAACGCGAGGACCAGGCATCACCCCCTTCGCCATTTTTGAGGGAAGGAGGCAACCCGACCCCCGACACTACCGCAAGCCATGCCGTCAAAGGGAGCATGACGTACTTGCTGCTACTCAAACAAAAATAGTAACTGATTAATGCTGCAGTCACTAGTAAGCCACAAAACATATTGCAATACAATCATTATGAAACAATTAATTAAAGTACTATGTCATAATATAAAAAACAAAAAAAAACATTATAAAAACAAAAAAACATTGTGATGGGATGATAGTGGATTAGGATATGGGGAACTAACTATGGGAACCTATGGCGCCTGCCGAATTAATACATATACATGTAAAAATGGCAGGCTGAGACTCGCCAGCTCACTAACCGGGCCCCCCAGAAATAGTTGGAGCTAACTGGCTGGTAATAGTAGAGTTGTTCTTATAATTTCGTGTTACATTTTTTATCAGCCTTTACTGTCCCACCCGGCAAAGGTCTTCTCCCAAAATACATCGTTGCTTTAGCTGTCAAGTCCGTCCTAAACGCACCCAAGTCATTACTTATTAGATTTTCTAAATTAACATCGCTCTCTGATAATATTTATATCTATTTTATATAACATACTGACTGTTTCGAGAGGTCTCACTGCATCCAGAGGAAATTTATTCATGCACCAGAAAAAATGTTCTCATGTTCTTTCTGAGGTTCCAATTACAATCTACAATGGTTTAACCATGAAAGAGAACAAATGAATATAGACATAGTAATGTACTTTTAGTAAGGGGACTCCCACTAATATGACAGACTAGCTTCTGCCAGCGACTTCGTCCGCGTGGAATAGTGGTGCTCCGCTCCTATTGGTCTTAGCGTGATGATATATAGCCTATAGCCTTCCTCGATAAATGGACTATCTAACACTGAAAGAATTTTTCAAATCGGACCAGCGGTTCCTGAGATTAACGCGTTTAAACAAAATGACAACATTTCCCTTCACTGCTCTGCTCCTATTGATTGTAGCGTGATGAAAAGTATACTATAACCATGGACGTATAATTTTATATTTTTTATACGTCCATGACTATAACCATCTCAGGAGTATGACAAATAATTGTACCAAGTTTCGTTAAAATCCGTCGAGTAGGGTAGACTGGGTACGGTTGAAACGGTGGACGGTTGAAACAAAGCGAATATCTCCGAAACCATGCGTGATGAGGTGAGGGGTACAAGGGGAGAAAGAAGCGGGTGACAATTCAAAACACGAATTTTAGTGTTGCTTTGCTCTTCGCGCACTGGTTTTGTATATAGGAGGGCCCATTGTGTTTTTTGACGGAAAAGTAAGTAATTTTCGTTCGTATATTTTTGTAATTATAATGGTTTTATTAAAGTTAGAGTATTGAGGGTTTTGTATTGTTTTACTTAGAGTTTGTTGAATATGACTGTATGATTAGTTTTTATTCAAATTTATTATCATTCTAACTGTGAACCGTTTTATACATAGAATGGGGGTTGGGGACAGTTGAAACATTTTTTGTGGGTACAGTTGAAACAATTTCTTTATTTCATTTTCTTGTATCTTAGATACCAAGAGTACACTAAAGGGAGACTACGAGATGTCAGGCCGACTTATCAACGTACAAACAAGCCTATGAAGATGTAAAAGCCGGATCTTCGTCAGAATGGACTGAACCACTGTTCCCTACTGAGGTGGCACTTAAACGAATGCGAGTGGCGGCGATGAAAACGGGATATAAGGCTCACAATCGAGAGTTTAACCAGGAATAAGAGCTTGAGCTATCTAAATATTTATATAAGATGTGTAGACATATATTTTGGCCTAACTAAAAAGGATGTATTAAATTGGCATACGAACCAACCGTCAAGTACCACTTAAACATATTTTTGATGTTTGGCGGTGCCATTACGAGTCGTACATTATAACACGATGAATAAAACATGTTTGTTTATTATATTTTGTGTTATTTGCATGTGTTTCAACTGACCCCAGGCACTGTTTCAACCGACCCTGGCATGGGGACGGTTGAAACAAATTTCTTTTTTTTTTCAATTTCATTTTATACATAACATACAATACAGTGATCTCAAGTAACATTGTACATTAGTAGACAGATACATGGTCTTTTATTTAATATATTTCCGTCATCGCTAGCTTAACTAGTCCCGATGTAATGGAGGATAAACGCTAAAATGTTTCAACCGTACCCAGTCTACCCTAGTTTTTGTTTCTATAGAGTTTATACAGACAGACAGACAGACAGACAGACGGACAGACAGACAGACAGACAAAAATTTTACTGATTGCATTTTTTTTTGGCATCAGTATCGATCCCTAATCACCCCCTGATAGTTATTTTGGAAATATATTTCATGTACAGAATTGACCTCTCTACAGATTTATTATAAGTATAGATAGAAGAAGAAGAAGAAGATGTGATAATCAGAAATTCATAAAGCCATTAACATTCTCGTAAACGCTTTGGCATCGGGTGCGGGGACTGGCTATTGATACTTTGACCAGCCATTGATTCATAATTTTTAACAGGATCTATTTTCCCGTAACCGGTCTCAATATGAACATAAGTAGGTATATAACAAATATATTGTTATTATAATCAAAACTTGTTCTTTCTGATGATCTGAAGAACGTGACAAGGAATTCCCGCATAATGTAATAACCCGTCACTTCAAACATGTTTTAATTCTCTTTGCCTTCGACTTGATTTTGGTTTTATGATATTGAATTGAATAAGTTATTTCCTTTAAGATGCTAAAAAATAAAATACAGTTAAGTGTGACGACCGCTATGAGATTTGCAGAATTAGTTTAGCATAGAAATAAAACATTTTTTTTTACCGTTGTCCCTTGCCTAAGCACCTATAAACCCATCATCCGTCTGCCCTTATCCCAATTTATTTGGGATTGGCGCAGCATGTCGTCTTCATCCATACTTCTCTAGCTGACGTCATCTCACTAGTAACATCCTTTGTAGCCATATCATCTTTCACACAATCCATCCATCGTTTCTTTGGTCTTCCTCTACCTCTATAGCTATCCACATTCAAGCTCAGAACTTTCTTCACAACATGTTCCTCATTCCTTCGCATAAGACCTATGAACCCAACCTATCTAATTTTCTTGTATCTTAACCGATTATATAATAGCAACCATCCCTGTTGTATGAATATGCTACATTAGCCTGATATATAACACCCAGGAGTGCTGGAGCTTCCTATGAGTAAAAGAATTTCTGAATTTGGACTTACAAACCCTCCCTCTTTATCTTCAGGAATTTTGTCTTGAATCACTACACCACCTTCGTTGTTTTCCAGTGGCATTCGAAGTTTTAGCAGCTGTGTACCTGCTGTTAACTAACGTATATATATAATACTAGCTTCTGCCAGCGACTTCGTCCGCGTGGAAAAGTGGTGCTCCGCTCCTATTGGTCTTAGCGTGATGATATATAGCCTATAGCCTTCCTCGATAAATGGACTATCTAACACTGAAAGAATTATTTAAATCGGACCAGCGGTTCCTGAGATTAGCGCGTTTAAACAAAATGACAACATTTCCTTACTGCTCTGCTCCTATTGATTGTAGCGTGATGAAAAGTATACTATAACCATCTCAGGAGTATGACAAATAATTGTACCAAGTTTCGTTAAAATCCGTCGAGTAGTTTTTGTTTCTATAGAGTTTATACAGACAGACAGACAGACAGACAGACAGACAGACAAAAATTTTACTGATTGCATTTTTGGCATCAGTATCGATCCCTAATCACCCCCTGATAGTTATTTTGGAAATATATTTCATGTACAGAATTGACCTCTCTACAGATTTATTATAAGTATAGATAGAAGATATAGAAGAAGATATAGAAGAAGATGAGAATGTTTGTGTTTGTTTGTCAAGTATGCTTGCTACTCTTTTACGCAAAAACTACTAAATGTATTTGGATGGAATTTGGCACAGACGTAGTTTAGGATACTTTATATCCGGATGCACGGAATAGTTCCCTTAGGATACAACTGTCTATTTCTCAATAATTACTTTATTGGCATAGCATAATACAAAACACTGTATTAATTAAAACGTTTGTTCATAAAGTTGAAATCATATTCGATTAGGCTCGAATGCGAATGATGTGAATTAATATTTCCCGCAAATAAAAGGTCAGCAAGGCGGCCAGAAGCTAATTTATTATATAACATGATTTAATATTTACATAAATATATAATTTAATACCTATTTTATCAATAAATTTAAAAATAACCTTTATTCTTAATCCCAAAGATAACAAACAGCGATGACGCGCTGACCATCAAAATGAACAATGTCCAATTTTTTGCTAAATATTTTTTATTTACGATTCCATGAATAGCCTTACATAGTTCATTATGTACCTTCGTAGAACCAACTGCTAACGCTCCGAACATCCGTAAAGTGTACACATATTATATGTAGATATTAATATATTCAAACGGAACATGAACGTTATTGTAGAACACACTTTGGCGATAGAAAGATGTGTGCAATGAGTTTTTAGGATTTATTTGAGAAAATGAGATTGATATTTTTTGTGACGTTGCTTGGATTTTCTTGTTTTTGTAATGAAGTATTTGGTAAGTCATTGTTTTTATTTGCTTTTGTAAGAATAAACTTACTGTAAATAATGTAATACCTTATAAACTTCACGAGAACCTCGAAAATTGTATAGAACCGCGAATGTTAAATGGTTGTGAGAAAGGGTGAAGGAAGAAACTTGGATGGGGTCCTGCTCCGTCCACAGCGGAAGGAGTCATTAGATGATCTCCCATCCCTAGCAATTTTGCCAGTTGAATCACTGAGTTAATTATTTGATTATTTTAAAACATACAATATAGATATCCTAGTATATATTTCTCTTACCACATTACCCCTCTTTTCTCGAGTAGAACACTTTCCGGGTAGTTTTTTAATTTCTAAATCGTTTCAGAGGTTTAGTGTGAAGAGCTTTAGATGATAAATTATAATCAGCTATTTATCATTGAGAAGAGAGTATACTTTCCTAGCTCAACTAATTATTAATAAAAGAAGTAAGTATAGAGGCTTATAGTATAGAAATGTCTATCCCCGTAACGTATACAAAGGGGTTATGGGTTATATTATTAATTAAAATAATATGTGTTAGTAACTTGTTGTGATTTGATCACAACCTTTTTTCCTTCTCCTACATGGTATGACGTGCTTAAAACTTTTAACAAAAAGTTAAAAAAAAACTTAAATATTACGAAATAATTTCGTTTCTGCGGAAACATCTAAGTTATAATTATTCTATGTCTAAGTTATATATATTATTCTCTAGAATACAGTCACTAAGCCATTAAATGACTATTGTTTTTTTTGCATATTTGTTAGTTTAATAATTATCATTTTCTCGATCACTGTGCAAGCGTGAACATGACACAGGGATATTTAAACTACGTGTAGTAGATACCACCTTTTGTCGTAACGTACTTCCGTTACAAAGCAGCAACTTTCAATAGTCATAGACCATGACATCTATATCATCAATAATCCGGTTGCCAATCTATGCAAAGATAATATTTTTTACAAGCCTAGTCATGATCAAAAAAGTTATAATTGATCTTAGCAAATTGCTAGTCATTCTGCATAAGTTCAAGACAATAATATCTATACTTACCTACATATAAAATGCTTTGCCTGAATGCCTGACGGAACAACGCACAGCCTAAACTACTGATCGTAGAGACCTGAAACTTGGAGGGTTAGCCCTTTGTATGACGTAGGCATCCGATAAGAAAGTATTTTCCGAAATTCTACCCCTAAGGGGGTGAAAAAGGGGGGCAAATTTTGTATTAAACTCTGATATTTTTAATTTGAATTCGCATAGACCGCGCTGGCGAAGCCGCTGGCGAAAGTTAGTCCCTAATAAAATAAAGCATTCGAATCATAACCTATCGCTTCTCACTGATCTATCAAAAACAATATAACATCGTGTCAATCAATTTATTTTTTGTACGAAAAACTTTAATATTTATTCATACGATGATACGATGTCGATCTATAAAGTTGTCCAATTCTTTTTCTAGGTTTTTTTTATTCGATTTAATTGGCCTCATCAGCCATGAACGTGTAAAAATTAGCATACAATGGTTATTTCTAAATTCTATCAATAGATTATTTTTACTTATACTTAACTTAATCTCTAAGCACAGCGAGGTCACTGGCCGGTTGCCCGTTACCACTAACCATAGGTTACGTGTAGGTGGACCACATCTTAAGACAATAGAGAGAAAAAAAACTTGAAGAATTAATAAACACAGATATGACAGTCGAATTACTCATATTATATGATGTATGCTTGAACCCAGGATCTATTTTAGTACTAAGCTTGTAAAGACTGTTCTAATAGAAGCTTTAGATTCAAATGTTTCTGCTATTCGTCAAAACTAGTTGTTTACTTTTCGCATATTACAGGATTTATTTTCTCTATTTGCTGTATGTACTGAAAAAACCTATCCATGTTTCTTCTTTCGATTTCGCTTTCCGGGGTTGCCGTAACTCTTGCGAACATCCCTTTGAGGCGCGCATGGAATACAAATGCGCCGTCGACATGGGCCTACATTCTAGGCCTTTGACAAACTCTCTTTATTTTTAAATGCTCCAATTCCAGGAGTGCACATATCAAACCTGAGCGGGTCGTGTTTCCGATGCCTCTGCCACGTGGCTGGCTGTGACATGGCGCGGGGCTGCAGTGACGGGTACTGCGGCCCGTTCTTCATATCTAGGGTATACTGGGTCGATGCTGGCAAGCCGACCCTGCCTGATGATGATCCCGATAGGAAGGAAGGTAATCTTTAAAGTTCTAAAATTTAAAAGAATAAGAAGTTTTTTAAAGGAGCTTTTGGTACACCTTGTCATTCATTAGAAATATTTGATCAGTTGCAGTAGATAAAAATCATTTTCTTACAGTCTTCTTTCTGGATACAAAACTAAAAATATCTACTCGCTATTTTTCAATTAGTGTAGTCGCTTATTTGACTTTCATAATATTTTGATTCCAACTATCACAAGTCTTTGGGAATGTGCACTAAATTTTAGGCACATTTTTCTAAGACTTCGGATAAATTGACCTTCACACCACACAGTTTTTTTAGCAAAAAAAAACTTAACTAACATTATATAGCTACAACGACTGCTTCATGTAGTAATTCATCGATTTTTAATATTACATTGCCTTTCATTACAGCTTTTGAAGACTGCGCCAGAGACTACCACTGTTCTATCAAAATCATTGAGAGTTACATGGCGAAGTATGGCAAGGTAAGTTATCAATACGAGCAAACCACGCCAAACTGTCAAGTAGCTTCAACATTCAAACAGTTTACAGGCTAATTCTAAATTAGACTTGTGATTTTAAATCTTAGCCATAATACAGTGCATTCAGGCTTAATTTTTTTGCAATTCCTATTACATTGTCTTTCAGTTTGACAAATCAATAATATCTAAAAGAAAGGTATGGCAATTGGATGTTTTGTTTCTATTTAAGTCAGACAACATAAAGTACATACTTTAAAGGAAGGTTAGACATTGAAAAAACACTGGTGGACGATGGACATGTTGAATTTTATGACAACTTATCTTGAAAACAAGCCGGAAACTAAAGCTGATTTCAGACTACGCTACGCACGCACAACAATATCGCACACCATACATAGCCAATAATAATATATAGTACAGTGTGGTGTCCATAACAATGTATGGTGCGAGATATTGTTGTGCTAATACTATATGCTATTATATTATAGCGCAGTCTGAAAGCAGCTGAATAAAGCTTTTATTTTAACAATGTTTTTTTTTAAATTCCAGGACTGTAACAACGACGGCGTCACCAACTGTTTCGACTACATGATGATCAACTACCACGGCGGCCGCGCCTGCTCCGTTCCTCTGTTCCTCACGCAGTCAGGCAGGAGGTGGCTCAAATCATACATGCAATGTCGCTTTTGAAAGTCTTTGTTCACAAGCATGAGAAACTAAAATTGTGTTTTAAATGTTGATTAGATTGTTGGACACCCTACAATCAATATGGCTCGAAAAGTACCTTTATGTTTCAAGCTCGCGTTGCTTTTTCTTCAAAATTCAGCATCATCAGTAGTAGAATCTTCAGCTATTCTGTGCCATATACATATTTCGGCCAACAAAATCTTGGGGGTTAGACAAGTGGCAAAAAATGTATGGGAATGACAGATAGCTAGCCGTAAACGAATGTCATTCCCATACATTTTGTTTTCTATTCTACTAGCGATTTTGCCACTTGTCTAACCTCCCACGTTATACACCGTGTAATTTAATTCACTAATTTGGTTATTATAATTGTTAGTTTGCATATATTTTTTTGTTGTATGCTCAAGAAATGACTTTGTCATGGACTGAGTACACACTTTTCGGAAAAACAGTGAAATCAATTACACAATGTATAATACTAGGTACAGCCAGCTATTTATCATAAGTTTTCTAGGGAGACAAGACCTTTCAACTAGAGATAAAGTTAGTTTTGCAATCTTTAATCTAACTAGTTGCTAAAACATGGATATTATCTTTTGTATATGTGCTTTCTCTGTATGAGAAGAGGCCGTTGCCCACCAGTGGGACAGTGTATAGGCTGATGATGATGATTATACGTGAATTAATCTCGATGATAGTACACCTAATAAATTATAAACGTTAGGCAGTTTTTATTGTGATTGTTAAAAAACTTTGCTTAAATAAAATATATAATTTTTTTAAATGAGAGATTATTAAACGTAATATTAACTTTATTAATTGTAGAAAAATACATAACGTCAGTCAATTAATGCTTATTTACTTTACTAATTACGTACTAGGCCGACTTGCACCATTTCTCAAAAAAAAAAATATTTTCTAAATAAAATTCATGCTGAACACATTTATAAATCGTCCCATCTCTTTCAATTGTTTGAAGTTGAAGGGAGACAGAATGACGTTTTTAATATACCTATTTAGCGATCATTCGTGTGAGGAATGGTGAAATTTGCCCTAATTATGAAAACTTAGATTATAATAAAATATCGTAAACTAAATTATTACTTAGCACCTAAATATATTTACATACATTAAACACTCCGTATTTTTATTATATTATTAAGTAGTTATTATGTATATGTTGAACATCATTTTCATACATTTTAATATACGCTGCCTTCATACGGCAGCTGAATACGTATAAATAAATGGGAATTATTTCGCGCATATAAGATTTTTTTAAATGAATATAAGTAGATAGTTCAAATGTAAACTATTTAACGTAGGGTTACTTCATAGCCTTAATTCTAATAGTTGGAAATTATAGCCTCATTATTAAATCTAGGCACTCGATCCCAGATCGACTGTTTTTCTGCTTGAAAGAATATCTTCTACAACGTTAATATAACAATGTAAGAATTTCAGAAAGATAATTGACCATCACAAAGGAAGAATAAATAACTTTTTCCATAATCACAATACATATTATCGATTTCATCGCTTTTAGTCAAAGCGAAGGCAACATTAGGATCCTCAAAGGCTTACATGCATACAATTTTTAATTTGAACAACTGTCTAGTTGTATGTCAAACGTATGTAGATATACATTAACAATTAAATAATTCTCCAAAACAGTTGAGTACTTAGTCCCTAAAAACTAATTTTTTTAAGCTCAGAGAATATACAAAAATCGCAGAACAAGATTTTAGGCAAAAAACGTTGGAAAAACAATACGGAAAAATATTTGTCGTAGACCTCTCATTTCAAATCTTATCTAATTACTAAATAGATTTAACACTGTCTTTTTGTGCTTTTTAGTTATCTAATTCTTAACTTACAAGACCTGTATTCTAGAATAAAAACTCCTCGAGCATTAATCTCGACTCAAAACTTGATTCTCCCAAAAAAGTAAAATCTTCTATTATATGATCACTGTTTCCTGCGGGTTCACCTCCATCCTGAGCCAACTACTCAACGTACCTGGATAAAAAGTTACCTATAACCTGTCTCCAGGGTCCAATTTTTCACCGTACCAAACATCTAAAACGGTTCGGCCATTTTACTGTGATAGCGTAAAAAAAGAAACTCAAGGTTCCCATCTATCTTCATACCAATTTTCGTTTAAATCAGTTCAACTCTTTTGCAATCAAAGCGTAACAAACAAACAAACATTTGTATTTAAAATATTCTTTAGGATAAAAAGATCTATGCTTGAGTATCGATCTAAAATACCGGTTGAAGACCTCATGCTTATTAAGCGAATGACACAAGTGGGGCGGGAGACTGCCAGTCTTCGGTGTCTAACTCTTCGTCTGATTCTTCTTGGAACCGAACCTTGAAAAGAAAATGAACCTCGTTATTAAATATCGCTGGTAATCGATATAGCAGTATAAGTCATTAAAGGCGGTTTCCAGAAGACGCGACCAGTTTGCTACAATTTTTAGCGTTGGTCATAAAACTATACACTCGATCTGTATTAGGTATGTCAAAATAATGGGAAAAATTATATGTTTTTTACAGTAAAATAACATAGTCTTTGACTAGCACCAAAACTTAAGAAATTATCGCCTTTGACATACTGGCCTCTCAATTTCGACCACGCCAGATTTAATCCCAAAATTTGAATAAGTATGTACCTAATTTTTGAGGATGAAGAATGAATGTCATTTACATTCACACATGAAGAATGAATGTGATACAGGTAGAGTACATTCTTGCAGACTACCTAATTTACCCGTGATGTTGCAAAGAGGTGGAAAAAGGTGAACTTTGAACAGATAAATTGAGTATACTCTGATTTCAAGCGACTTTTCAATAGGTTTTGTCAAAGTTACAAGAGGTTGTAACACATTACCTATATTTATTAAAATGGTTTTATCACTACATAGTATAAAACAAAGTCGCTTTCTCTTTAAAACTACGCAACGGATTTTGATGAGTTTTTTTTAATAGATAGAGTGATTAATGAGGAAGGTTTTAGTATATAATTTGTCAAGTTTTTGTATCCATTAGCTAAAATATCGCGGGCGAAGCCGCTGGCGGGAAGCTAGTAATAAAAATATGATATTCCCTGTCTTAATAAAGTATATTGAATAGCATGCAGCTATACTGAAAATATTATTTTTGAATGATAATAAGCTTACCCAAGGAGCCAAGCGTTTATTGTCCGATCCCAACGAACTGCCTTGATTGAGATTTGCTTGCCATTCCTGAAAACAAGTACCGATAGCATGAATCAAGTTCCTACGCCTACGTATGAAATACGAGTAATGACGGAATTTATTATTTTTTACTTATCTTGAGCAAACATGGTTATCAATGCTTATAATTTCTCTGTATGAGAAGAGGCGCGTGCCCAGTAGTGAGGCAATAAATAGGCCGATGATGTTTATTTTCCAATTTGTAGATCTTTGACAAAAGCCAGAATATCTGACAACCAGTTTTACAGAGGTGTTATCGTTGACAGTCGTTACGGGTAGTCCGAAGCCAGAAAGTCTGTCAACCACTCTTACAGGGGTATCGTGTTATCCGGTAACTGGGTTGTGAAAGTCAGATAGGCAGTCGATCCATGTAAAACACTGGTACTCATCTGCATCCGGTTTAGACTGGAATCCAACCCCAACATGAGAAAAGCCTAAGCAAATGATGAGGTCTTTTTCTATTTACCTGATACGCATCATTGAAGGCATGTGCCAGAGACAGCGCGAGGGCCCGAGCATGCTTCCTCCTGGTGCATACGAAGACGTGCACCAGGTGGCTCTCAGCCGACCCGCCCGCCGGCTTTCCCTCTACCACGGCGAAGACGCGGGCGTTCGCTGCATCAGCTGAGCAATACGAAATCCTGGAAAAGTAAGAAATATTTGGGCTTATTGAGTTATTGTCTAGACCAGAATGCATCAGAACCTGTTCTCAGTTGCTGAGGGCAAAATGCGGTGTGGTATACTACGTTTTTATCTTTTCGTCAAGGTATTTTCATTTACTATGTGTTTATTGGTGTGCTTTACATTTGAAACTAATTTTGGGACACTCAACAAGGCATCAATTTTTTTTTTGGATTGAAAATCATCAAATGGTCCTCCGTGGGTGGGGCGGAAGGGTGTGTCAGACTCTTACTGACTGAAACCCATCCATGTTACTTTCTCAGCCCTTTGTATTCCGGGGGCGCGGTATCTCTTTCGAACGTTCCGCAGCCCCGGCAGGAACAAAACATCAATGTGTCCATTTTTAGGATAGCTTAAAGCTTTTCAAAACCCATATATCACAGCAGCATACGTAATTTAAGGATAAATATTTTATCTAATTGCTCTAAAAATATATTTGTTTTATTACGTGTTTTCTTTTATTCGCTTGGTCTACTAACCTCATTGCGAAGATAATAACTATGAAACCGCAGACTATAATTCTAAAAAGATGTTTCTAAATAAACATTAAGAACGGAAAATGTGTTCACAATGGAAAAAGCCGACTTCCTCTGCATGCACTCGGAGCCAATGACTTTGTTTTGACTTAACTTAACAATTATTAATTATTGCATCCATTTATATTAATATAACATAACAAGTGTAGATAATGTAATGTGTATTGTCACTGTCTTATTAATTTATTATTTTTGTTTAGATAATTTTGTAGGTCAGACTTGAACAATTAATCTTTGGCTGATCAATTATATTTTTCTTTCCGTACCAGGCACGGACTACTCCAAGGCACTCTTATCCAAGAGTCTCTTTGGCCTAATGGTTGCAATCGCGACTGATGTGACGGGAGTCTCGGATAGATTCTCGGGGCAGGTCAACATCGCTTTGTTTATAAAAAACACAAATCAACTCGGAGTCTGGTAGTTGGCGGTGTTACAACCCCTTGGACTACGTTGATAGCAGTCATAGTTACAGTTCCAAGTCAGAGGCCCTCAGTCGGACTTGAGACAACTCTGATACTAGAGCTTGTTAATTAGTATATACCTGCAGCCCACACGGTAAGAAAAAGAAGATCCAAATTTATTTAAATTCAACCCAGCAACTTATTTATTCTAATTTTCACTTTCTAGCTGCTCTTTCAAATATTCATCCTTTAGGACCCAGGATAAGGCCCTCGTAAAAGATTTGATAAGAAATATTTCTGTGTAGTCTGAGACAATAGCAATAATAATAGTATAAGTAAAGTTAAGTTCTTATGGAATTATATCTAACTCTATCTGACGAAGATTTTGAACTTTTTTTACCTGTAAATAGAAACGCTGATGACGTTGTCCTGTGATTCGGCGTCACTCACGACGATACCCCTTGAGCTTATGTTCAAATTCACTCTCTGCAGTTTCTTGTTTACTACTGTTAACAATCAAAATAATACCATATAATATTACTTTTCTTGGACCAAGTTATATTCTATTGAAAGTACCTATCTATGTATTTGTATTTATGGTAAAGTTAGATTTTGGAAACTACTCTATCGATCCATGCCTAAGTATAGCCTCGTACGTCCAGCCCAATCATAACTCCATTTACCACGAAGGAATGATATGCTGAATAATTTCTATAAAAAAAACCAACAGTCCAAGTCAAGATAAATAATAATAATTTTACTGCATTAATTATAAACAAAATAAATTAGGAAGTTGTTAACAGTAAATAACAAATATTAACAAAAACATAATTATCTAAAACGTTTACATTTTAGTTGGACCTCACGACCCTAGTTCGCATCGTGTTCTTGACCGGAATATTTGAAGCCGAGATATCTCGGACCGTGCTATAAATAAGGCAATAAATCAATAAGATGATATAATATTAATATGATGCGACCGCAGAAACCTTTGTAACCTCATCCCGGGAGCTTCATTCACAATGGTTGCTAGGTATCGCGTATTATCATCTGAATTGCCGTATCTTTCTTTGAGTATTTAAGTCCGTATACTAGTAAAAATCATTCATACAATTCGAATTTGAGTCAAACTTAGTATCAGGCGCTTAATTTTTGGTACAACTATATTGATTCACCAACATAATAGACAACATTCTTTATCTACGTACATTTAGCAGAGTGTAGAGCTGATCTGACGGCAAGCGCAGTGGCTGGAGCTGAGGCTGCGCGCTCCACAGGTGCTGTGCCCGCGTACCGCACATCCATTTCACCAGAACCTGGATCACGAGCTTCTCGCCACCAGCCCTCGCCCTCACACTCCGCCAGAGCCCACTCCTCACATAACTCTGAAAACAAAAGCATGGCCATCAAATGACTACACTATGCAACGTCACTCGTCTATATATGTATACGTCATAAGTTTGTAGTAACGATTTCGGTGTCATCAGAAAAGGTCACAAAATGTATCCTTGAGGTATACCTGTGTATCAGAAAAAAAATACCTAGCAAAATCCATATTTTTAAACTAATTCTTACTGATTTTATGATAAACCTCTATTATAATAGATATACCTACCGACATAACTACAATCCCAGAAGATACCTCAACATTTTATATATTGCGCACACAGTCAAACGCCTTCCTCTGTTCTAAACAACAATGTTACTCTTTTAATAGTCTTACTACTCGATAAGTATATTATTTACCTCCAAACTTTATACGTATTTGAATGTCACTTAATAACAAATTAAATAATAATCACCCATTTTATTACAATAAGTAAGTTCAAGCTTAAATTTCTTAGCGAGATAAAGTAAAGATATGAATATAGAAATAACTGCTTGTATATGTACCATTCTTATTATAACATTTCTCCAGATTGATATGAACGCGTATAAAACGGGCGTTGTCACCAACTTATAGCTCCTATTTATACCTGATAATTTCGCTACTGTACTCGACGTGGCAATTTTCCTAGCTTAGATTCGTTAGCTTATTACAGGCTAGGCTGGTTTCGTAAACGCTTGCAAGTAAATCGATCAGGCAAATTGCACCGAATCTTGATGGCCGACTGTCGCCATTAAATGCTGTCATTTAATTGTATAGGGTAATAGAACCTCCTTTAATGTTTAAGACTTACTTGTTGGGCCTATACCTAATAAACCTTAAATTAGATTTATCATTTTTGGATGTGACGAAAATGTTAAAAGCACACATAGGGCTTAGCCATAGGTAATTAGGTACCCGAACACCTAAGAGTTTTATATATCATATAGGTACATTATTATTATCTTTCAATAATTAGGAAAATAAATCCCCACAAACTTTTTATTGCCATTTACCTATTTAATACTTCATTTTATTAACTACATCTAAAAAGTGATAGCTTACTGCATTAAACATATCCTACTGGTTACTTGTCTAAACTATGATTAAAAGAGGAAATCGCCCATTACTTAGTTGACCAGCTTTTCTATGCAGATTGATGAAACTCGATTATAAGCAGATTATAAGAAAGTGTAATTAATTCTGGTGATATTGATAAAATTAAGGTCCATTTAAAATAAAAAAATATTCAGAATCTGGACCATATTTCGAAAAATTAACTCTTTTATACTTAACTTAAAATCAACTTCACCTCAAAGAGAATACAATACTACGCTTCACCTAGTGGTGTAAGATTTAATCTACGATGTTTGAAAGATGATATGGCTAGAAAGGATGTTAATAGTATGATGACATTAGATAGAAGTATGGAAGAAGAAGACATGCTGTGCCGACCCCAAATAAATTGGGATAAAGGCAGGCGGATGATGATTAATCTACGATGTGCTAAGTACCTTTAAGTAGTTAATAAATAAAATTATCTAAACAAAAGCTCAACAAAAATAAAACTTTTGAAGAAAATTTCAAACCATAATTGCGCGTAAGACAATTAAAGGCACGAGTCATCGACCCCACAACAACATCCGACAAGCTTACGCAACAACAACAGCAGCTTTACTCAACAACAACAACAAATCAAAGCTTTCCCAAACGACCCTTTGTTTTGTTTATTTTATAATCCAAACTGCGTCACAAGGACGCCGATGAATACGCAAAATGGCGGCAATCAGACAGCTATTTTAGTGATATCTGACTTCATCTAGGCCAGACGGGTTGTATCGATAGTGAAGTAGGCCATAGGTCAGTTATTAGGCGCAATAAGTTGAACGAAACACCGCCAACGATGCGTACGCGCTTTGATAAAACTGTGATGCGCTTCTGATACTGGTTAGAACCGGCTGTGTGGCGTGTTAGATGTGTAAAGGAAATTAATGTGTGATTGCATTGCGTTAGAAGTTAACTGCACTTGATATATGGAATAGAAGTAGGCTGTGTGTGCGCAAAAAGGGTTTCTTTTTTTTTTGTATGTGGTCGAGGCACCGATGAAATACCTAGTGAGAGATCCAACTTTACCTACTAAATTGTCCGTCAGTCTGTTTTTACATAATAACAGAAGCAGTAGATAATAATGTTTTCAGGTGCAACATCAAAGCTAACACGCGTTTTGAAGATGGACATCGATCATCGTCCGAATATGTGTTAATAAAACCATAACTAGTAATTATCCTTATCCTAATAACACCTACAGCTACACCGATTTTGACAAGATTTGGTACGGTGATAGTTGAGACCTTGGAGACAGTTATAAGCTGTAGGTGAAAACGCAGGAAACAGCTAGTTCAAAATAAATACACTTTGAAAGCTCTCCTCTCTCTCTAAAATGTACTATCACACACAACGTCGTATTGCGAAACATCGCTCGAAAATTTATAAATATGCTTAGAGTTTTCCTTGATTGATTATAATGATAAAAACATTTTGACAATTGAATTATTTATTGTACATAGTTGTCCTTTCTATACTTGGGTTTTAAAAAAAGGGTGTATGTAAAGGGTACATTAATATGTATAATTATTGGAGCTTCGAGCTACTTGAGCAATTCCAGAAATTCTTTCAATATAGAAAACTATATTATCCCTGAGTATAACTCTTTATGTATATAACATGAGCGACACGACGCCATGTAAAACACTGGCACTCAGCTGCATCCGGTTAGACTGGAGGCTGACTCCAACATAGCTGGGAAAAAGGCTAGGCAGATGATGCCAACACGAGCGACGCCGTGGCCAGAAGCTAGTTGCCAATAAAGCGCTATAAAAATAATGAATCGCTTTTCCAGCTTTCACGTTTAGTTTTTGCGCAGTTCGCTTTGGGCTAGATAAGTGCAACGCTTTAGCAGGAATGCTGACCACACCGTTTAGCCGACTTGTTCTCCATTCGATCAGCCTTTCATCCAATTAATAATTTATAATCTATCGAGAAATATTGCGATGCAACTTTTTTTAATTACAGATAAAAATATTGGTCAAGGCCACGTTGCGTTTAATTAGATCGCGTGTAACGTACCTACTTAGTTTTATCTAGGTCCGTTTGTTTTGAAACTCTTTTCCCCAACCTATGTTTAGGAAGGGTGTTTAGGAAGCAAAAACTAATCAATTTTATAAAGTATTTAGGTACATACCAACTCACAAAAATACTAATAATATGATATTTGCCTCAAGGAAAATTATCGCTTCGCGTTGCTAATGCAGTATTATTTGATCTGTGCTAATACCTAATTCTAGTATTTCCTGCAATTAGTCGAATCCACGCGTGGCTAACCCCTGGATTATATTAAGGGCAAAAGAATCATTGCCATAGTTGCCATCCAACGCGGCAATGCAGTCATGAGCCAGCCTTTTGGGCACGATTCCCGTTGATAGCGATGTGGATCAATATTTTGCTGCCTAACTTCCTCTATAATGACCGAAGGCTGGCTTTTACTTTGGCCGAAGGCTTAGCATTGCCATCCAACGTGGCAATGGCAAACACAACTTTTAAAAAGAGTATCCATGGAGTTTATTGCCGGTTCTTCTCCATAGGACCCACTACTTGGAACCGTGCAACTAATTTGACTTTTCATAAATGCATAAGTATTTGTTAGCCTATGTGAAATAAAAAAAATGACTTTTGACTTTTTGAATGCTGCCAGCCTCTTGGGTACAGTTCCAGTTGACGGCGATGAGGAAGAATATTTTGACGCCATATTTTAGTAATTTTATATTTGATACTTTTACTTTTTTTTTAAGTTTTCTAATGTACGTAATGTAAATACTTTCTTTAAATAAATAAATTTAAAATTGTATAATTAGGCTTATGTTTCAATATTGTAAATATAAAAAACTAGCTTCTGCCCGCGACTTCGTCCGCGTGGAATAGTTATGCTCCGCTTCTATTGGCTTTAGCGTGCCTTCTTCAATAAATGGGCTATCTAACACTGAAAGAATTTTCAAATCGGACCAGTAGTTCCGAGATTAGTAGCGTACGCAAAAAAAGTAACTTTTCTGGTTGATTTCTTACAC
Source organism: Pyrrhia umbra (assembly GCA_963891755.1). Lineage (NCBI taxonomy): Eukaryota > Metazoa > Arthropoda > Insecta > Lepidoptera > Noctuidae > Pyrrhia > Pyrrhia umbra. The sequence goes on along the minus strand of OY982934.1, from coordinate 3,403,864 downwards.
CTTGTGTCCGAAAAACCCAAATATCTTACGGAACCCTATTTTTTCCAAAATAAAATTTAGCCTATGTTACTCGTGGATAATGTAGCTTTCGAATGGTGAAAGAATTTTTAAAATCGGTCCAGTAGTTTTTGAGCCTATTCATTACAAACAAACAAAGTTTTCCTCTTTATAATATTAGTGTAGATATAAAAAGACATCTTTCTAGCTCCTAATTGTTCTTACTACTTATATATTTTGGTATATACATATATATATATATCACTAGCTGTTTCCCGCGGTTTTACCCGCATCCTGAGAGAACTACTCCGCGCACCCAGGTAAAAAGTAGTCTATGTCCTTTCTCAGGCTGTTAGGCCAGTGCTTTTAGCCTCTAAAAACGGTAAAAAGTGAATTAAATAATAGTAGGATGAAACCCATTGGAAAAGGAGGAGAATACAATAAAAATGATAGGAAAAATAAATTACGGGCGATCTGAGGTCGGGAAGTGGGGGGGAGGGGGGGTTAAAGTTAAAAAAACGGTTTATCTCAATTTCCGGCAAAACTACAAGTCCTATGAAAAAAAGTTAAATGGCAAAGTTGTAGGTAATAAAAAGATCTACAACTTTTGGATTGACACTTTTTTCACATAACCTCAAAATTTATGTGAAAAATTCAAAAATCCAAGTTTTTGGTTTTTTATTTTTATCTTTTACAATAATTAATTTTTTTTCACGAAATTTGGTGAAAACTTACCTTTTTATGTCCCAAACACACTGTAATTTATTTGATTTAAAATAATTATTTTTTCACCCTTATTTTGACTTAATATCGAAAAAACACCCTAATTTTCAATCGAAAATTCTCGTGTCAAAATATCACTTTTTTTTGAAAAGTCGATGGTCTTTTTGTTCGTTGAAATCTCTACTTTCAGATGGTATAAAAAAATATTTACATTGCTAAGGAAAATGTTCTCAGAAAATATAAAGAAACGCTACGAAATAACAGGTAGTAAGGCCTTTTTATTTTTTTTGTTTTCAAAAGTTATTGGCACTGGTCTATGTAGTCTGTACCAAATTTCATTTGAATCGGTTCAGTAATTTTGGCGTGAAAGCGCGACAGACAGACAGAGTTACTTTCGCAATTATAACATTAGTAAGGATAGGTTAGTTACTAGTGACCCGCCCCCTTTTTGGTACTTCAACAACAAGTTCCCATTCTCCACATATTAATAAGCATTCATAAAACAATTTAGTGTCCAAATATTGAAATCTAACATCTTTACGAGACAATGCGTTACTGTTACTTAATTATAGCGACAGAAACACTAATATTATCCAATTTCACACCATGACGTTTTTTTTAAATCAATTTTAATAACAATGACAATTAGCCCATGATACTCGTGATCATTCCAACATTTGTGAATCTTCACGAGTGCAATATTAATTTTATAAAACAAGAGGAAATGATAACTCCATGGAAGTTAGATAACATTCTCTTTGTCGCTTATTTTCCGATGAATGTGCGGCAAAGATCAAATAAACGATGCAGCTGACACGTGATATATCATATAACTGATAACTTGAACTTTCACCGCGATAGTTAATTATAACCCTGATTACTATCTATACATATATAAAATGCTTTGTCCTGAATGACTGACGGATCAACGCACAGCCTAAACCGCTCATCGTAGAGACCTGAAATCTGGAGGTTGTGGTCTTTGTATGACGTAGGCATAAGAAAGGATTTTCCGAAATCCTACCCCTAAGGGGATGAAGACGGGGACAAAGTGTGTATGGAACTCTGTCATATTTTATTTGAATTCGTATAGCCACGCAGGCGAAGCCGCTGGCGAAAAGCTAGTTAGGCATAAAAATGATACCTAACTATAGACAGACCGTAACGTATGAAGCAAAATAACGTTCTAAAACATCGAAACAATAAACTAATCATGAAGAAATCAAACAAAAAGTACTTTCCAATCCTTCCCGTTACCGTAACCCTTTAAAAAGAAAACGACTCTTCATTTTAGGTAAGGTGCGCTCTAATCACCTATCACTTCACCATACATTACTGCATTCATATAAAACATCATCCTACAGCCGTACTCACAACGCATTGTACGATGTATAAAATAGAGGCTGGCAACGAAGCAACTTTTTTCCTAGACTAGACAGCCATTTAAGGCTTAGCGAGAGCTCCTAATTCCAAAGTAATTAGAGAAACTTGCCCCCGGAGATGTACCGTGGCCTTTTATGAGGTTAGATACTCCGTACTCGGTACCTTTAATGAAGACGTAAAAAGGTGAACGCTGATGATTGAGAAGAAAATAAAATGTGAACGCAACCTGAAATGTGCATTATTAGTGCAATTTTCGTAGCATGAAAATTGGCGCGCAAACTGATTTCTAATTCAAAATATAAAATCTGAACGCTATTTTCCATTAAATATTATTCTATGCATAATTAATTACCAATCTTAAGAAAATAATTAACCCGATACCTTTGAACCTTACGATTCAAAGTTGGGATACGTTGTGGATTTTATTTAACAACCAATACGTAAATAAAATTAATGAATCCTCAAAAGTATCAATATTAATTCGAGTAGATTTTGTTGTGGTCATTCTATTAGTAATACCCACAAAAATAATTAATTAATTAATATAGAAAATGGTACTCACTTTTATGTTTTGAGTGGGTCTTCCACATTTTTCTTAAAAGCATCGTCATTTTCCAAAAGCTCCAAATTCAAACGCAGGAAAAAATACTTAATAAAAATGTCAATACTATTTAAATTCAGAATATCAGTGCGACTTTTCCCGCGCGTGGTTCCTGTAACACTGCACGGTTTATTCGCACAGCACGTGCAATCTCGGGACCAACCCTTCGCTGTGTGAAGCGTAGCGACGCGAAATCAATGTGTTTATAATACATTTATTTAATTAATGTTATGTTTCCACTATCACATCTTTTACAGCTTTATGTATCTACATCGATCCTATAAAATAAAGGGTCGCAGTTTGCAAGTATTGCTACACGACATCTCAGACAATAATAGTGTTATATTAATGTTGTGAATAAAAATTATTACATTAATTAAGATTATGAAATAGATCTATATAAAATTAAAGTGAAATCGGTAGGTTATTTTGTGAGGCAGGAACTTGGGATGTTATTAAAATACGAACCACGATCCAATTCCAATTTAAGTGTTAGAACGCGGACAGACTTTAGTCTTGGCTCAACTGCTAAGGTAATGCTCTCACTAATGAGAGCTTATTTCTGTTTGAACCTGTCGATGTCGACAGATCACAAAGATTTCATATTTTCAAGGTGCATTACTCAGTTACGTTTAATTAATTTTTTAAATAAGAAATGAGACAAATAAATTTTAAACATTTTAAGAAATAGAATACTTAATGGAGTTGCAATTTTTTTATTATTATTTAAGTAAGTACCTATAATCTAAATTAGATAAACCAGAACGCCAGGCATTATACATATTAATATTTTTAAACATTGATCATGAAAAAAGTCGCGGGTAACGCTATAGTCTTTCCACTCGTATTTTATACGAATACATTGTATTATACAGTAACATTACGTATTGGGTTTAGGTACCTAGTTATTACTAGAATTACCTATCATCCATTGTTTGTAATGTTATGTAGGTATTGAGACAGTTATTTATCATTTTATATTACGACAAATAAATTTATTGCACATGCATGAGCGAGCATAGTTCAATAAGTAAGTAAATACACTCGAGAGCAATGAATCCGGGTCACTTAAAGAATGTTAAAAATCTCGGAAACTAAAAATGATAGGTTAATGCAATAAATGGTATTTAATAGACAATGTAATACTCCTTAAATGAAAGTAAAAAAAATATGAGTCACCATACATTTTATTAACACAAAATTACATAAAGAAAAAAACTGCTGATCTCTCCTTAAAACAAAAATAGGAAACATGAAATTTTTGAACTTTATTATGATTTTCTTGAATTTTAATACTTCGTATTGCCTCCTCGTGCTTCCATTACTGCGTTTACGCGGTTTGGCATGCTGTACACCAAGTTCCTTATACGATTTTGGGTAATATTCTCCCATTCCTCTGTGAGAGCAATTTTGAGCTCACAAAGCGTGATTGGGGGAGGGTTTCGTTGTTTTACGCATCTGCCTAGCTCGTCCCAAGCATGCTCGATCGGGTTGATATCCGGGCTGCACGCTGGCCACTCCATACGAGTAATGTTCATCTCTTGAAGGTAGTCATTCACAATCCTACCTGTATGAGGTCGGGCATTGTCATGCATAAATATAGCATCCTCACCTAAATTGACCATAAATGGACCAACGTGATCATTGAGGATTTCTTCCACATATCTTTCGCTAGTTAAAGAGCCGTTTTCTATGATCACCAGCTCTGTGCGACTTTCAGAAGAAATTCCGGCCCACACAAGTACAGACCCACCACCGTAGGCTACTTTTTCTTCGATGCATGCTTGCTTGAATCTTTCCCCTGGTCTTCGATACACTCTGTGTCTTCCATCGTGCTTGTAGAGCATAAATTTTGATTCGTCGGAGAACATAACTTTTGACCAATCTTCAATAATCAATCTTCTTCAAATTCAATAATCTCCAATTTACATGACTCTGGGCATATCTTAGTCTTGAAATACGATGCCCACGCTCCAGTTTAGGGCCGTTTGCAGGTCTAAGGGGTTTTAAGTTAGATTCAGCAAGCCGACGTCTTACTGTCCATGCACTTGGGTTACTTCCTCCGAGGCGTCGAAACTGATTTGTGAGTTCAGTTCCTGTGAGAAAGCGATTTCGAAGCATGGTGTTCACCAAGTATCGGTCTTCTCGTGCTGTGGTACACCTGGTTCTGCCCGTTCCTGGTCTGCGTAGGTTAGAACCAGTTTCTTCGTAACGTCGGAGAACTCTTTATACTGTTGACAGCGACACACCGACAGTCCTGGCTGTATCGCGCTGACTCCGGCCGGTTTCCAGCATTGTAAGTATTCTGGTGCATTCTTCAGGCGTAAGCGACATAATTTCAGCTTGAATAATGAATATAGAGCACTATCAACATGGTTTATGTACCCACATAAATGACAGATTACAAACAAAAGCAAAACCAAATGCTGTAATTTCGTAGTTCCATCTTCGAAAGTGGCCCTTTTTCAAATTTGATTTTTTTATGATATAACTTTACAATAACTAAGAAGTTTTAATACCTTCATTTAAGGAGTATTACATTGTCTATAAATACAATTTATTGCATTAACCTAGCATTTTTAATTTCCGAGATTTTTAGGATTCTTTAAGTGACCCGGATTCATTGCTCTCGAGTGTACTTACATAGACTTTGTAAGCTCTCGACTTGCGCATCCTCACGACCTACCTTAAAGTCCCATATAAACCCCTTTTTATAACTAAAAAATAATGCATATTTCTTTATAACTTTGGATGAATTTGATGGTACGGAGATAGTGCCTGGAGGCGGTTATAGGTGTTTTTTGCCTGACCCAAGATACAAATGTCCAACTACCACCAGACCACGATACCAAGGAGGTTTACAGTACCGACACTATTTTTTATCTTACGCTAAAAACATTGTCATAAAAGGGAAACGCAACTTATTGATTGTGTGATTTTTATTGACAAAATCGAAATTAAAAAAAAAGTGTGTTTCTATAAAACTATTGTCCACATTACAATTTTCTTTTTCACTAATAAGTATGTTTTTTTTTTTCAATGAGTCTCAAAACACCAAAGAATCAGAGTCCTTAAATTTGTTGACGGAAACGTTTTATTATTCCTACACAAAAGAAAACAAAATTGCATCTTACTTGCTCCGCATGCTTAAGTAAGCCCCTAATGCTCATTACAACCAGCCTGACCGTCTGACGCAAGCTTCCACATTCGTTGATCATGGCTGATGCAATATTGAAGCTTTTGCACTCACAACCGGGCTGGCGCGACTGCGGGCGCACCTATAATGCTTTTTTGCTGGAAAACCATAATTATGCGGGTAATGAGCGTAGACATAATTATACGTGCTTTATCTTACCAAACAAAATATGCTCGTAGGTATCACAAGTTGGACTTAAATGATTTGCAAGTACAAACATGTGAGTGGTGCCTTTCTAAAATGGAACTATAAGTTTTCATAGCTGTTTCCCGCGTTTTCGCCTGTGTCCTGAGGGAACTACCTCGCGCACCCGGATAAAAAGTAGCCTATTACTGTTTTCAGGGTCCTATCTATCTCCATAACAAATTTCATCTAAATCGGTTCAGCCGCTTTATATTGAAAGCTTAACAAAAAAAATGTATTAGGATCATTGATTTAAAGAATAGATAGGTTTTTTTAAAGGTGATTCAAACAAAGCCTTAAAATATAACCTATACTTTTTAGGTAGGTACCTATTGTGACCCTTTTGTCTAGTGTTGTTAATTTATTTACAACTAGCTTCTGCCAGCGACTTCGTCCGCGTGGAATAGTGGTGCTCCGCTCCTATTGGTCTTAGCGTGATGATATATATAGCCTATAGCCTTCCTCGATAAATGGACTATCTAACACTGAAAGAATTTTCCAAATCGGACCAGCGGTTCCTGAGATTAGCGCGTTTAAACAAAATGACAACATTTCCCTTCACTGCTCTGCTCTTATTGATTGTAGCGTGATGAAAAGTATACTATAACCATCTCAGGAGTATGACAAATAATTGTACCAAGTTTCGTTAAAATCCGTCGAGTAGTTTTTGTTTCTATAGAGTTTATACAGACAGACAGACAGACAGACAGACGGACAGACAGACAGACAGACAAAAATTTTACTGATTGCATTTTTGGCATCGGTATCAATCCCTAATCACCTCCTGATAGTTATTTTGGAAATATATTTCATGTACAGAATTGACCTCTCTACAGATTTATTATAAGTATAGATAGATATAGATTTTAAATTATTACTTAAATTATTATACTCGCATTCTAAGAGAACTACCTACTTCAGGCACTCGCGTATAACTATCGGGCTTGTCACAGCCAAATATTTTGGGGGGGTCATCAACAACCAAAATTGACCGAAGTTGTTGGTTTGGCCAACAACTTCGGCTTATCCCACGAACCAAGTCGCAGCTGACGTTCACCAGGCTTCATAATAAAACTATCTTAAGCATCATACGAGTTTTCGCTCAGGAGGATATCATTGAGAAAATTTGCGCTTAGCTTGCAGTCTACTTGCAGTGTGCTTCTAACAGCATTCGACCTCTTTAACCGGACAGGACCACCACACTTCTTATTTCTGCCGTCGCTATACATAGCGCTGCCATGTTCCGGTTTGAGCTTTTAGTGTTTATAAAAGTACCTACACAATGACAGTAGAAAATAAATTGGTAAATGTATAATATGTGGTGAGGAAGTATGAAAAGGCTAGGCAGATGATGTGTGAGCAAGTGTGGTAAATAACTATAAAAACTATTGTCACGTAGGTCGGTAGGAACGTTCTAGATCGAAGATTCTAGAACGAATATTCTAGATCGAAGATTCTAGAACGAATATTCTAGATCGAAGATTCTAGAACGAATATTCTAGAAAGAATGTTCTAGAGCTGTGACCTGGAATGATCTAGAAAATGCTACGCTTCCGCCACCTATTTATCGAGTACCAGAACTACAAGAATGTTCTAGAACCATGTAGATTACCTAGATGTTCTAGAACTATGTAGGTTAACTAGAACTTTCTGGAAGTCTGGGCTCGACATATAAATAGAGGGTGGGCAGCGCTGCGAGTCAGTTCTACTTTGAACGCGATACAGTAAACTTCGAGTGAACGAAGTGAAGAGTGATCAGTGAAACTAATTAGTGAGAGAATCTAATTAGTGAGTGATTCTTATTGGTGTTTTTGTATTAGATTAGTCAAGATTTTAATAAAGTGTTGAAATTTGTGTATATTGGTGTAAAATTATTTATCCCGAACCCCAGCTCGTAACAATTTGGTGTCAGAAGTGTGGGATAAAATTATGCCAGTATTACCGAAGGACGACACGGAAGGTATCCGGACCAGGAGTCAGCGCCAGCAGGAAATCGACCAGAGGCGGTTTGAAGATTCTCCTAGACAGACGCCTGGTGGCACTCAGCCAACAACGCAGCCAGTCCCTGGAGTGTCCGGAGTTCCTGCAGCATCAGCAAATATGGACTTTTCTGCTCTAATGGCCATGCTGCAGGAACAGACTCGCCGACAAGAGGAACAGGCTCGCCGACAAGAGGAACAGGCTCGCCGCCAAGAAGAAAATTCTCGAAAGTTGCAGGAACAGTCTCGCCAGTTACAGGAACAGCTTCAACGCGACAAAGAGGAACAGGCTCGCCGCCAAGAAGAACAGGCCCGCCGACAAGAGGAACAGGCGCGTCAGTTGCAGGAACAGCTTCAACGTGACAAGGAGGAACAGGCCCGCCGACAAGAGGAACAGGCGCGTCAGTTGCAGGAACAGCTTCAACGCTACAAGGAGGAGCAGGCCCGCCGAGATGACGAGCAGATCCTCCTCATGAAAGATTTGCTCGCTTCATTTGGCAAGGACATCAAAGCCGTGAAGGAGACGGTTCAGTTGCAAGAGAATCGAATCTCTGGGGCCGAAATCCAGATTGCTGATGTGAGAAAAGCGTTAATAAATCTGAAAGCTGGAGAGGGAACTGCGACTGCTGTAGTTGCCGCACCTTCTGTTCTCGGATTCAAAGTACCACCTTTCGACGGAACATCTTCCTGGTCGGCATATAAAATCCAGTTTCAAGCTGTCATGAAAGCAAATGGATGGACAAATGAGCAGGCCATGACCGCTCTTACTTTGGGCCTTCGCGACGAGGCTTTGACCATATTAGAGGCACTCGGAAAAGATGTGACCTACGAGCAGCTGCTGGAGGCGTTAGAATCCAGATACGGTGACGCACATCTGGAACATGTGTTTCGTGCCCAGTTGAAAGATCGTGTTCAACGCAGTGGCGAAAACTTGCAGCAGTGGGCCCTGGGTATAGAAACACTGGTTCGAAAGGCATATCGGTCTGCACCTGAGATCATCGAAAGGATCCTGCCTCAAGCATTTATCGATGGCATACGGGACTTGGAAGTTAGAGTTGCTGTTAGACTTGGACACCATGAGAGGCTGAAGGAAGCCTTGGCCCATGCGTTGGAGGTGGAGGCTGCGAGGTATGACCACCGAGCCCAGCGCTTCAGGGAGGTTGTGGTGTCACCTATATGTAACCGTTCTAGGTACCGCCCTAAATGCTACATCTGTGGTGAAAAAGGTCACCTTCGGTGGGGATGTCCAAAGCGAAGTACTGCTAGCGAAGATCCTACCCTGAAAAGAAGAACGGCTGATGTTACCACCCAGCAGTGGAGAAACGAGTTGCCAATTCAGCAACGACCAAAAAGATCTTGTCCTGAAGACTGCAATCATTCTGTGAAGAAAGAACCTCAGGAAGTTATACCTGTCAGGACGCTAAGAACGGACCATAGTGACGAGTGGAAGGAAACCCGGAAACAGAGTGCGACTGAGGCGCCGACCTTCGTGAACTTTGGGGTGGAGTTGGGGTTGCCAGCAGATTTGATTGCTGGGACCGCATCTGATGGCCCACGCAGTGTATTAGATAATGCAGAAAGCTTGCGCGATAGGATGAATGGCGCGTATGTCGGAAAATCAGGCCGGCGGATGTCCGAGGGAGTGGAAACTCGGTATGACCGGAAGATAAAAAATAAGGGTTTCGACGAAGGTTCACTAGTATGGTTGCATAGCCGAGTGCGCAACAAAGGAAAGGCAAAATGGGACGGACCATACCGAATCGTGACCAGGATTTGTGACGTCACCTATCGAATACGGAAGAATAAGTGGACTGCTCCTAAAATTGCTCATGTGGATCATTTGGCTCGATACTACGGGAATAATGATGCTCGGGACGAGCATCTCTTAGTGGGGGGCAGTGTCACGTAGGTCGGTAGGAACGTTCTAGATCGAAGATTCTAGAACGAATATTCTAGATCGAAGATTCTAGAACGAATATTCTAGATCGAAGATTCTAGAACGAATATTCTAGAAAGAATGTTCTAGAGCTGTGACCTGGAATGATCTAGAAAATGCTACGCTTCCGCCACCTATTTATCGAGTACCAGAACTACAAGAATGTTCTAGAACCATGTAGATTACCTAGATGTTCTAGAACTATGTAGGTTAACTAGAACTTTCTGGAAGTCTGGGCTCGACATATAAATAGAGGGTGGGCAGCGCTGCGAGTCAGTTCTACTTTGAACGCGATACAGTAAACTTCGAGTGAACGAAGTGAAGAGTGATCAGTGAAACTAATTAGTGAGAGAATCTAATTAGTGAGTGATTCTTATTGGTGTTTTTGTATTTGATTTGTGAAGACTTTAATAAAGTGTTGAAATTTGTGTATATTGGTGTAAAATTATTTATCCCGAACCCCAGCTCGTAACACTATTTTATGTTCTGCGCCGTACACAGCGCCATCTATCCCACTTTAGAAGAACTATTATTACTTGTTTGTTGGGTTTATTGTATTGATCGTATTGTAAAGGCAACTATTAATACTTATTGTTATTCTTTTGGCAAAGAGCGGCAGGCCCAGAAGCGGGATAGCGGGATGAACTGGACTCCTACCTCAAAGAATGGCCCCAGATTGCACGAAACCGAAACAAATGGAAGGAGGGAAGGGAGGCCTTTGCCCTGCAGTGGGACACAACAGGCTGAAAATAAATAAAAAAGAGCAGGATTCTTAGTTGATTCCATCATCACGCATAGGCTTTTTATTTATAAAAGCCCACTTCTGAGCCCTCTTCTCATACAGAAGCTTGTTTATTCATGCTAAAACAGTCTACTGAAGAAGATTGGCAGTTTCTAAGCTATAGTTTTTTTATAAGCCACATTATAAATAAATAAAAACATTGACTTCAACGCCATCTAGCGGGAAAATCGCCGGGAACAGACCGTATTCACCTTAAAAAATACTGTAAGGTAGGCAGACACCACAAGTCTTCATATTAATGTGAAGAAAACAGAAGTAAAAAATTAAAACTCATTAAATTTATATTTAATAATATTTATTAAACACAATAAAATGGCAATAACAAAACATTAATTCCTATTGGTGTTGTAATTGAGGAACCATTTGATGCTAATTTGATTTTTAAATAATAAACGTAATACTTTCAACATTTTCTATTTTAATGTAAAACTGCCGATAGCCACAATGAGTATAGAAATTGAAATCAGTACAAACTTATCAAATTCATCATCACATTGGTTTCACTTATTTGTGATTATATTGAAGTGTGAGTTAATCTTCTCCTTAATTAAAAATATATGTATTGAGTAGTGGAGCATCCATATTGTTTGTGAATGCTGGCTTTTAACCCTGTAATCAAAGCCCCATGTTGGATAAATTTCACCATTGATTGATAAACTACTTAGCTTAACATACTTATAGGAATATTTTCTATACAGATCAGACAATGGAAATCAAAATTCATCAACATGAGCCACTTCGTACAGGAGCCATAGAGAATACTTTTCAATACATTTCATAAAATGAAAACTAACTCCTGCAAGTAATTTGTAACATTATCATATAAAATTTACCTATAATATGTTACAATACTAATAATATTTGGTGTACTCATTGATTATAATATTTATTGCCAGCTAGTAAAAAATAAGTCAATAACTGCAATAATTATTCAAATATTTAGAAATATATCTTAATATTTAAATAAAACAGTCATAGAGCCTATAATTATTACTATATTGCTTTTGTCTCACAGATACAACCTAACATGTAACATTAAAAATAAGGAATCAGAACTCAAATCTAGTAATATCTTTTTATGTGATTAAATATGACTATCTACAGGCATAATTTTCTATAGGATCTTCTTAAATTAATAAATAGTTGTATATTACATGGCCTTCTCTAACTTTATTTTAGTTACAGCTGGCCATTCTGTTTAAACAATCATAGTCCATCTTAAATTCATATTTCTGACTAAAATCTTAATATTTACAGTCATGCTAATATTTGATAACAGCAAATCATACAGAAGTTAAAAGGAAATGATTTTCTCTCTTAATTATTACATTATAAAAAAGATGTTTCAGAAATATTATGCAATAATTTTTCAAAACAAGTCAGTTACTTTTTTTTTTTTTTTTACCTGACAGTAACTTTTTATGACAATTTTAGAGTTATTAATAGACACTAGTTCTATTTTTCTTATTTGATTTCATAAAGACATAGGTCCTCATTCTGTAAGGCAGCTGCTAATGCTATGCATAAAAAGTATCCTTTACTAGCATAACAAAACCAATGATGGGTGGTATTATATAAAAAATAATAATATCAAAGCAGCTAAATTGAAATTGGACTTCAGAGAACATGGATGTTGATGATTTCTTCATTTCAAAATCATTGTCCTCATAGTATAAAATAACAATATTTTCTAGTAAAGCATAGTTGGTGCCCGACAGAATCGGTGCCATTGTGATCTTGTGGACAATCAATTTCAACCATCTTACTTATATAAATAACTTATTATATTTGATATTTAGTTTAGTATATATTCAGACTATTTGTATATTATGTGTGAGGCAACTAGCCATTGAAAGCCATTTATTTATACAAATGTTATAAAATATTTAAGTCATTTTATGCATACAGGCTAAATTAAGACCGAAAACAAAACAATGGTAAAGGGCATGGGTCCCAACCTACCCTGCATGCATATTATGTACAGTAAATCTTGATAACTTTAAACTAGATCTATCATTATCAAATACTTCCCTAAGACTATGACTGCGTCATTATGCCATTTATGAATAAATGCTAAATAAGGCATATGATAACATCATAAGAATACCCTTAACAATACAAGCTGCTATTATTGTTCCTAGCATTTTATATATTAATTTATAATTTATGTATTACTTAATTATTAGAAGTAAGGGCAGCTATTTTATAACAATTTTAATTGAACACTATTATTTTGTGCAATTGTACATTTTTATTTAGTTTGTTTTCTGATAATTGAAATGACACATCCAACATTTGTAAGAAAAGTTTGCCTTTGTTGCGAGCGCTATAATCCTTGTACATTAAAGGCATCATATATAAAGTATCTTTCAATTATATATATAATATAAATTTGATAAATAAACTCAACATTACAATAATGTTATGTTTTCTGTTAAGGATGGCATAACAATAGATACTTAATACAATAACTTAACTTTCACAATTATTGCACATGCATTTCAAGTATTGTATAATATTCTCCTCATATATTTCTTACAGTGACATGAACATTATAATATCATCACATTTGACATGTTGGGGCCACCAATACTACAATATATCATTCTAGCTTACATCTAAAGCCAGTCACTTCACTTCTTTCTTAATAGTCACAGTCTTATCTGTTTGTTTAGCTGGAGGTTTAGCCGTGGATCATTTTTTCTTTCTGTCTTGAGTACACTTAGGGCAGTACCATTTACCTTTAGGCTTGATTTTAAGATCAACACAGGCAAAGTGGAACCACTCAATGGGACAGTCTGGATTATCACAACCTATCATCTCTCCGTATGACACTTGGTGGCACAGGCAGTATGTAGGCTCGTTAGGGTCGACAGGCATGTCCAGTACATCACTTGGATGTGCCATGCCACCCACTGAATCCAAATCTGCATTTTCTTCTTGTTCTTTAGATGCATTAGCAGTGGCTGTTGCACCCTTGCGAACCGCCTTTTTCTTGGCAGCCGACCTGCCCGAGGCGACGGCGTCGTCCTCACTCGACGCTCCGGCGCGTTTCTTTTTACCAGTTGTAGCTGTTGTCTTGTCATTCATTTTGTTCTTCTTCCTTCCTTTCTTGACAGTGGCTGCGTTGGGCTCCTGGTCGGCGGCGGCTTGCTGGGCCGCACGTGCGCTCATTACTTTCTCCTGTATCTCAGATTCGAACCGCGCGAGGTCAGAGTCAAGGCGACGTATGTGCTTGTCAACCAACTCATACGTCTGAATCGCAAGCTGTACTTTGTCGTCTCCGTACTCTTTAGCCTTATTGAATAGGCCCTGTATGGTATTTACCTTTTCCTTCTTAGTCTCCTCGTCCATTTTAGGAATATTTGGTAACAACTCGTCAGCCATAAGGTCGATTGTCCTCATTAGTCCGTGAGCACGGTCGTCTAGATCACGCATTAATTTAAAGTTTCTTTGTAATTCTATAGGAAGGTGCTGAAGACTATCCAAATAATGCTCTAAATAAAGTGCAGAAGTCATTTTGCAATATTTTGTAACTATGCGAAAATGAAAGTGCGAAACACCGTATATAACACTTACTGTTACACTGTGAAAATAACACTAAAATTACTTTTGTTACTCTCTGGACTAAATCATCTAGATATTCAGAATAATTTAATTTAATCTAACATATAAAAACCAAGGAAAAACTTAAAATTCGTGATAAGCATTTTACAATTTCGTTCAAGCTCAAAAAACAAGCGACTAACAGTGTTACCAACCGTATAAATCCTGAATGTATGAATAACAGTTGAAATTGTTGAAAACTTACTACTTTCTCACATAGCAACGAATTTTAAATTCTTGCAAGTGCTCATAGCTTCTTTTGGATGCACATTTTTAATAATATCGTTTTCTTTCAGAAATATAGAACTTCATAACCAAAGTTTTTCATAACCTAAGATGTTAATATATTATTTATTAAATTCAAACTTCCTTAAAAAAATAAAGTTTTTTTTTTTTGGCAGCCCCAAAGCTTCACGCGCGTAACTGGCTTCGTTCAGTAATTTAATTTTCAGAATCATTATTTTAACAATTGTTACTGATAGTCAAACTAAAATGTGATTTTGATCTTTTCAGGAAACTTCAAAGCTCTACGGGACGGGGAAATGAATAAAATCAAAACAAACAAAAAAAATAGATAAAATGTTTGCTGCGACTGGCCTTTAATATGAGAAAAAAAATAATTTCCCCTGCCGCAGATGCATCGCTAGCTCTAGAAGTTGGTGGCAAAAATAAACACAATAGTTGGCCCTAATCTTAGAGTTTTTTAGTAGGTCTCTAAGCCAAGGAACATATATTTACCTCTAAACCCTAAAATAATATGGGAAGTGTATAAGATTAAGGCGCTGTAGTAGAGTGAATAAGGGAGACTAAATTCAGGACCATGTTTCAGTGTAGTGTAATATTTTTTTATCTTAGTGTAAGTCATAATAATGGAAAAACTGACTGGGAGTGGGCATTCGGGGAGTTTACGTGCTACTTTCTCTTTCTAGCAAAAATACAACATGGGAAGTAATCAGTGGCGGTCGGCGGTCCGGGGGGGGGGCAAAGGGGACATGACCCCCCATAATCGAAAAACCTTCTAAAAATAAACAAGTTATGAAAACATTTATTGTAATAATTGCATTGGTAGGTCGTTAATCGTTCAACTTTGGATCTTTGCTTGAAACGCTTCGGCCAACACGTCGGCAAATTTTGGTTGTTGACCCCCCGGCCAATTTTAATTATTGATGACCCCTCTAATAATATTTGGCTACGACCGCTGCGCCTAAAAGTCATGAATGGCGGGCATTTTGTAACATTCTAGTTTGTATTTGTTCAATTGAAAAAAAACCATTTGAAAAAAATGTGTGGCGGCCATTGATTTTGTGGTGGCAGTACTACTAAGAGTAATTGAGTATTTTGTTCTGTGATTCTGTGTGCTCACTCTAGCATGCCCGCCCAAAATCTCTTATGACAATCCTTTTGCGTCAGATCCTTCTTCTTCTTCTTCTTTTTTGATTGTGGCAATCAGCATCTTCTAATGAGAGCCAATGTAGCCAGTGTCGAGTCTCTCGGAAGTTAAATTTTGTGGGAAGTGGGAGTTTGGCGTATTGTGACAATGACGGGATAGGAATGTACGGTGGGCAACAAATAAATGTACTTAATAAAATAATATACTAAAGTGAAATATTGTGAAAAGAAATAAATTTAATAAGAGATTTGACATATAACTTGTTAGACAAAGAAAGGATAGAAGAGAGATTACAGGGAAGAGGAGCTTTATACTTGATAAGTAAATCATAAAACGGATAGGAATTAAATTTAGGGCATCTAAAAAGGATATGAACAGGATCTCCGTTTTCAACCTCACAGTCACAGAGGGGGGAATCCAAAACCCCTATTCTGTTAAGGTGCTCAGCTGACGAACAATGACCAAATCTTAGACGAGCAAGGATAGAAGTAATTTTCTTAGTGTATCTTAATTTACTGAACCATGGTTTGGAATTAATTACGGGTTGGAGAAATTTATAAGATTGACCTTTCGTTTTTTCATTGTTCCAATCCTGAGACCAACTATTAAAAAGAGCCAATTGTGGAATCGATTGCAATAGATCCCGACAGCACACATCAGGAGTCCATCGACCCTGTTTTGCAGCCAATTTTGCCAGTTCATCCACTGTCTCATTGCCTTGTATTCCAGAATGACCGGGGATCCAAGCCAATGCGACAGTTAAGCCTAGTACCGAGCATTTCTTTAATAAAGATTTAATTAAAATTATAACAGGGGCAATATTGTTCTTATCAAATGGGTTAGAATGAAGACACTGTAAACAACTCAGGCAGTCTGTAAAAATGATTGAGTTTTGAATTTTCTCACTAATTATGTACTCTATACACTTGAAGATGGCCAAACACTCACCAGAGAAGGTGGATAGGTAAAAAGAATACTTATATAGTTTGAAATGACCCGTAAGTTGCCGAATAAATGCAACACCAACAGCTGCTGACTCTTGCCCCTCTTTTGAAGCGTCTGTATAAAAAACCTCAGCCCCAAGTGCATTCTTTACAAGAAACGAGGCAAGTTTTCTGTTGGGATCTGAACTATTTTTGCTTATACCCGTAGTAAGAATTTTAGGTTCAAATATTAGGTCATCATAATCTACAGAAAAAATTGGATGAATTGGATATGTTTTAATATTATGCTCCAGAGATTGAATCCTCTTATAGCCTTCTATTAAGTGTGGAATGGGCCGAGATCTCCAAAAATAATTACCATCTGATATCAATTGAAACAGAGCTTTAATTTTAGGAATGAGAGGATGAGTGCTAGTTTGGAATACCTTAATTATATAACGGTCAGATAAATATTGACGCCTAAGATAAAGGGGGGGATCAGAACATTCTACCTGTAACGCCTTAACTGGAGTGCTTTTCATTGCACCTATGACTATACGGAGGCACTTAGACTGTATAAGATCCAATTTATGCAGTTCTGATTTATTCGCCAAAGAAAGCGTAAATGACCCGAAATCTAAGATACTTCTCACCAAAGCATTATATACTAATCGTAATGTAGCCGGATGGGCACCCCACCAGACTCCTGCGAGAGCCCTGATCAAGTTTAAATTTTTCCCACATTTGTTAATAATATATTTAATGTGTGAGGCACCATTGAATTTGGAATTGAATTTACAGCCAAGAAATGTAACTTCGTTTGAATATGGAAGGGTACCACCACAGGCTTTTATAGAAACCGGAGGAATATTACGGTTACAAGTAAAGGGGACTACGATGCTTTTGTTCACCGACAGTTGTAGGCGGTGATCATCAAGCCACTCGACGAGAGTATTTAAAGATTTTTCCACATTGTTAGCCGCTGTTTCAATCGACAAGTCAGAGGAATAGACTACAATATCATCAGCATATTGTAGGATTAAACATGGATAAATAACTGCCTCTAAATCTTTAGTATAAAAATCATATAGTAACGGGCTTAAAACTGAGCCTTGGGGAACTCCTGTCCACAATACTCTAGAAGGACACGCGCAACCTGCTACACGAACTGTTATAGTCCTACCCGAATATAGGTTAAAAATAAAATTTGAAAAATTTGACGGAATTTTTAATGTCTCTAATTTTAACTTTAAAATTACCAAGTCCACGTTGTCATAAGCAGCTGCTATATCCAGAAAAGCCGCTACCGTTGACCTAGACTGACTAAAGGATAACAAAATGTCTGTAGAGAAAATATTTAGGTTGTCAGCTACTCCCTTTCCTTTCCTAAAACCAAACTGAGACTGAGGCAAAACATTGTTATGTTCAGAGAACCATTCAAGTCTCATTTTAATTAGATGTTCTGCGAGTTTTGCAAATACACTAGATAAAGAAACTGGTCTATACGATGAAGGATCCGATGGATCCTTATTAGGCTTCAAAATTGGAATAAGAATGTGTTTTTTCCACGAGCTGGGAATAACTCCAGAGTCTATAATGGTGTTAATAATGTCTAAAATAAACGCTAAAGTATTATATTTACAATTAATAATAAAGGAATATGGAATGCCATCCTCACCTGGAGCAGAATCGGATACGCGTTTTAAAACTAGCTTAAATTCAGTTATTAAAAAGGGACGAATATTCCTAAAACTTGAAGATTGATTATATGTGAAGGGTATTTGATTTGAGTTAGGAGCAAAATCAGGAGCGATTTTCGAAATAAATGGTGAAACCCAGTCTAATGAAAAGGAAGATTGGGAAGTATTCGCCTTGGAACATTTAAAACGCTTAACATTGTTCCAAACTAATGAAAGCGGGGAGTCGGGAGAAAGAGAGGAACAGAAACGCTGCCATCCCGCTAATTTCTTTTTCCGCAAAAGTCTCTTTGTTGCTGCTGATGAATTTTTAAACTGTAAAAAGGAATGCAGATCAAGGTAATCTTTACATTCTTTCTCTGAATTTCCCCTCTTTTTCACAGCTTCAGTACAATCCTTGTCCCACCAAGGCGGTGAAGGGATTTTACCCTTGGAAATATTTTTAGTGGGAAAAAATTCGTCCGCTGCTGACAACATTGAAGAAGTCAGCAGATGATAGCAATGTTCAACGTTGTCATGAGAAACCTGCGGAAACGTTTTAACTTTTTCATTTAAAGCATTACTATACGATTCCCAGTCGCAATTATTAAGTTTGTATTTTAATAAGGGAGGCAGTGGTAGAATACGGGAATTGGACGTGGGTACCGAAAGGAGTATTGGATAATGGTCGCTGCCATGTGAAGAATTCAGTCGTTTCCACGTAAAAGTGGGAAGCAAAGATGAAGAACATAATGATATATCAACATAACTTGGAGACTGCCCTGGAACAAAAGTTCGTGTAGGCGATCCATCATTAAGAACACACAAGTCCAAGTCATCAATAAGTTCTGCTAGGCAAACTCCCACGACATCATCATTAGGAGCACCCCAGAGACTATGATGAGCATTGAAATCTCCTAAAACTACAACTGGAGGTGGAACTGATTCAATAATGCGCTTCAAAACTGGTATTACAGAGGGATCCTTTCGAGCTATAAATATGGACACATAAGTTATACCACCCATAAGGATGGCAACTGCATTCAATATATCATTAGTAATTGGCTGCAGTTGAATGGATGAGAAAATACAATTTTTCCTAACAAGAAAAGCAGAGCCACCCCAACCATCAGCTCTGTCATCTCTAACTATGTTAAAACCTGAAATGTGACACCTAGAACCTGGTTTTAACCAGGATTCCGAGATGGCTATTAAAGAAATGTTAAATTTGTTTGTTAAATAAATAATCTCAGTTGTTTTAGATATTAAACTTCTACAATTCCACTGGAGAACCTGATCCATGTTTTAAATGATTGTAAATAGAAAGAGTTATGTCATTAATTAATTTCACAGCAACGTGGTCCGGTAAACAGGAGTTAGAAATGGTACTCATTAATGAGGCTAATAAACTATTAATGTCTTCATCATCTGTGTTTTTTATTGAGTTTGACTTATTTTGAAGGGCACAACCATTACTTGGAGATGGCATTTCATAATCTTTAATTAAATTTTTATGTGCATCTTTATCAAACCCTTTTTGTAAAGGTTTGTGTGGTTTTATTTTCTTTACCACTGTTTTTGTATAAGAAAGTGTGTTTGAGGGAGAACTACTAACAGGATGATTATATTGAGTATTAGTTGCTGTGGAAACTATCTCTGAAAATAACTTTTTACATGGTTGGAATAGTTTTGATGCTTCTATGTATGAAACATTGTTTACAGACATATGTTTCTTAATCTTTGTCTGTCTTTCATATTCAGGACAAACCTTGTTTGTGCATATATGTGAACCTGAACAATTTAAACAATAATATTCCTCAACAGTGCAATTAGCTCCGTCGTGGTTGTCACCACACTTAAAACATCGAGGTTGACTACGACATTTAGCACGAGTATGCCCAAATCTGCAGCAATTAAAGCACTGGACTGTAGGGAAGATGTATTGTTCTACTGGTATTGAAGTGAAGAAAGAATAAACATATGACGGGAGTTTTTGGCCATCAAATGTTAAAACTACAGTCTGAGTTGGGACCCATACAGATCCCTCAGGAGATGCTACCTTTCGACTCATTCTTCGTGATTTAAGAATACCTCCAAAATCTGAAGGAATCTGAATATTTCCAACAATGTCTTCATGGCTCCACTCTACTGGAATTCCCCTAACAATACCTTGTTTACTTATATTAAATGTAGGAATGTAAGCCTTGTAGTCATTACGAGTTAAAATGTCATTTGTCAAAAATAAATTTGCCGCCTCTGCAAGTTTGAAATAAATGGCCAACCTATTGCGACCAACCCGCTTAATACCATCCTCTAAAACATTTCTTAAATTATTTTTGTACAAAAAATGGCCGAACTTTATAGGGTGCAAACTTGTGCCACTGCGGGGATCCGCCGCAACAGACTCCACATGGACTAAATAAGGACCAGGGTCCTTTTCAGTATAAAATCTAAGGCTAGGGTCTAAGACCATGGGTTGATCTACATTATTGGAAACTATGGACTGATCTGGCTGTACAATGTTCTGCATGAGGAGCGTCTTTTGTTTCGTAAGAGATTGATTCACTAATTGTTTCGAACTGTGCTTAAAAATTGGTGTTCCCAATATTTTTTTAGATTTGGATGCTTTACTTGTTGATGGAGAATTAATTATCTTAAAGGATTCGTTTGTAGAATCCGAAGCATTTATGAATTTATCCGCCTCTATTAAGGTAATTAATGGATTTTTATCCGGAGGCTCGGGTTCAATATCCATATTTTAATATTTATAAATA
This sequence comes from Pyrrhia umbra, assembly GCA_963891755.1. NCBI lineage: Eukaryota > Metazoa > Arthropoda > Insecta > Lepidoptera > Noctuidae > Pyrrhia > Pyrrhia umbra. The sequence goes on along the minus strand of OY982934.1, from coordinate 3,382,695 downwards.
TACAACAGAAAAACTTACCGCTTTATACACCTATATATAACTAAACACTAATCTACAATTAATATGTACAAAATTACTATAGTAACTAGCGAAATATTAAATAAAATATTAAACAAATTATTCTAGACCGCCCTTTTCAAAAGCCCGCCAAAAAAAGTCCGTCAGATCCTTGTTAAGGCTGATCACAGAGCATATAAACACTACGATATAAACACTACGTTTTAAGAGGCGGAACTTAGAACATTAGCTTAAAAGCATTTTATAACCATTTCAAGCCAACCACACAAAAAAATCAGTTCTGCCAACGTAATCAAAATTTTTTGACGCAATGTCATATGTCACCTTGACCGAAAGAAATGTCAAAAATAGAGATGGGAAGCGATATTTTTCATCGATATCGACATTTACCAATATTAGGTTTTCATCGATATCGATATTCACATTTATAAGGTATTCATCGATATCGATATCAAGTAGTTTTTTAAAGAAAAAAACATATGTGAGATTTATATTATTTTATTATCAATAATGTTTGTTATTAATTAATATATCTGAATAAAAGGACTTAACATACCATTTATGCTGCACTAAGAGTTTAAAAATAAATAGGTTCCCCTACTTAGTTTTTTAATATTTTATAATATTTAAATAACATAATTTAAGCCAAAAAAATAATAAAATCAGGTAATCAAATAATCATGTGTTTGGTAATTTCTTAAAATTCAACGTATAAAAACGCTTTTAAAGGTATTTTTTTTTTTGCTTTAGAAATTACGGTTTATTGGGCGTGAGTAGACTGGAAGTTTGTTCATACACACGGCGCGACGCCGCACAGTGGGCTGAAACGGGCCGGTAAAGGACTTAGCATTTAAAAAAAAAAAGTTTATTTTTCTGAAATTTTAAATATTGTGTTGGATTTATCTATCGATTATAAGTAATTATTTCTATGAGGGTTATTCAGATAACTTAGTATTTTCGGAGTTATAAATATCCAAAGTAATTTTTGTATGAAGCAAAAGAAAAAAATGTGAAAATCTCGAAATTCTCAAATTTTCTCAAAGAATTGACTCTACGTATGCATAGTATGTATATTTGTCCTATTTTAGCGCCTATTCTCGGGTTGCGATTTTCTGCGATTTGCGACCAAATCGCAAAATTTCAAATTTTGTTCTCTATTCCACACCACCGTTTTTTTTTGTATGTAGTAGTCTCCCCTTAGGCCTAATCCACTAAGGACTAATAAAATAAATAAGTAAAAATCATAATCACCACTGGTCACTGCACTGTTTTAATTTAATCACTGTCAAGGGTATCCACATTAACGAATGCAAAATGTTCGTATTCGTCATCATCAAATGTTTCCGCTTGTTCAATTACTTATAAACTTTGTGCTTCTACTGACAAAGTTTTATGTTTTCTGCGAAGTTTGTGACGTTTCGCTGAGATGAGTGGATCAGAGCTGGTCAATAAATTATTTAAAATGTCTTCATTTGTAGTTTTTCTACTGCATTTCCTGGAATGGTGTTGGCGGTACCTACGAAAGTCTTTATTTCTAGCTTCAGCAGCTTCTTCAGATAGCTGTCCAATTGGTATTAGACCTAAACTTTCAATAATAGCTGCACCATGCATAAGGACTTTATGAACACTTGAAGCATATAATACCAGCTATATAATTCCAACTACAGTTGCATGGTCACTTGAGCATATTCGTGAGATTTCGCTGTGTCAATGTGGTAACCTGATGAAGTTGCCTCTAAAATGATTGCAAATCGCCTTATTAATTCTTCACTAACACCAGTTATCTCAGCAGTCATGTTTGGATTTGCAAAAAATCTTCTAGCAGTATTTCCGTCATTCGTGGAGCCGTGCCCATGTTTAACAACATCAATCAGAAGTCCCATTCTATTTTTAAAAGTGTCTTGTATGTCTTCCTTTCTTCTTTCCATGATGCACTTGTTGTCTCCCTTTACTGTCCATGTCTGTATCGTTAATCTGTAGGCTATATGCAGAATGCATTCCATCATTCGTATCCAGGTATGCAATGATGACAATCCGTATTTACAGAGATCTGGATCAGTCGGTTTTGATGCAATTAAGGGCAAATTATTCATCTCTGTTGGAGTGGCTTTACAAATGTCGCATCTCTGAGAAGTATCACATAAAATTGATGTTTTAAAAGTACGTACGAATGCAACCGAACATTCCGTAGGTACCCTATCGTTGCACCAATCACGTTACGACACGTCATAACTTGTTGTTGCGCTCGCGCACTCTTATCCCTTGATTCCCGGAAATAAGTCTCAAAACAAATTACGTCATACCTACCTATGGTGGTGGAAAATGTCCAACATTGTTTTTTTTTTAAGAACTAAGTAGGTATTGAGGTTTTCAGGCCGTTTAGTATACATTATTTTCAATTTCAATTTAATTGGAATAAATTGCTTAACTAAAATAACATGACTCTTCATACAAATTTGATATGGCTATATCTCCGAAAGTACTCGTTAAATTGAAAAAAGTCAAAGAATAAAAACGTTTTAAATTTATGCCTAGATACCAAAAAAATACATTTGATCTCTTAAGACCCAACTTTGTAATCCCAGCCCACTGTGCGCCGTGCCATAGTGCCGCCATTGATAATGGAAAAACGAAGAAAAATGTCCTGAAACCATTCCTTAGGGAATCTCTAGCACCATTTTGATACAGAATCCGGACTGCTCCATTCTGTAAAATAAACATAGGTACTTTCAATATCAGTGGCATGCTTAATTTTATTACTTAGTAGATGACCCAGAGAACTTCGTACAGCCTCATAAATTGTTTCGAGGTTTAAACAGTTACACTCAGTTGCAACAAAAAAATATGCGGTTACTTATACGTGAAACGGAAGAACTGTCAATTAAGATCTGTCAAAATGGAGGATAAAATAAGCTAATTATTATTGATACATCTTATGTTTTGAGATATTCTTAAAAGTAAAAAGTATAAATGATAAAAAGTTTTTTGTAACCAGTGATAAGTCTGCTATTTTGGGGTCAAGACAAATTTAGCAAATCAAAGAGCATATAAATAGGTATAGCTGTTCTTTTGTTATAATCGAAGTAGTTTGTGTATGCGTAAACATGTATAATAATGCTCTGCTAAATTATAAATCCGAAACTCTTTAAAAATGATAGAATGGCTGAACCAATTTAGATGAAGTTTTCTATTGAGATAGTACTAGGACATAGGATTGTTTTGGATTGTCCCTCCAGGATGCAGGTGATCTTCTTTATAAATAAAAATGCGTATTTATATGTTTGTCCTCTATGCATTCCTAAATCTTGACCCGACTATGATAAACCTTGGTATGGAGACTGCAAGAACACTGATGAGGACGAGGAAATGGTGTAGTTTTTATCCGGCTGCGTAGTTTCCGAGAACGCGGGTGAAACCGCGGCAAACTGCTAGTTGAGCTTTTAGTTTGCCAAAGCCTATATTTTGTATTTTCTGAATAGGTACTTCCTATAAAATAAAAGTGTTTGGTTTAAACATAGTTATATTTTAAACTACTAGTGCTATGCACGAATAAGACAGTATTTCACAAGACTGTCTGTCCAACTGTCAATAAATAATACAAATTGTTTTTACCTTCTTAATGGAAGTTTCTGTATAAATTCTTTTTCTCTCCTCGATAACCAAAAATCATGATAGCTCAGCTCTCCTTGGGGCGTTGCCTGACATCAAATAGTCTGTTAACTCCTTGTATATAATCGTCTAAAAAACGCGCTATAAGTACTCTGAAACAACCAGTTAGATTGAAACAAAAAATCTGCTAAATACATAATAAGTGTAGAAAAGTACTTTCTAGGAAAGGATCTCATTTTATATGTCAAGGACAGTGCCAGGGTACCTTCCATAGAAGCTGCGTGAAAGGTTTGGCGGCCGATTTGAAAGCGGGTAAAAACCGAATATACTGCAATAATTGTGAAGAAGATGAGTCGGATACTGAGGACCAGGAGGAAGACGACCGAGAGCCAGACAAGATCCTAAAGGATATACAAAAAAATGTACGGGCAATTCCTGGACTCATCAAACAACTGGAGTCCATAAAACATAGTATGTCACTACTATCCGATAAATACGACACCCTACTAACTGAACATGAGAAATCGAAAGATAAAATACATAAACTAGAAAAGACGGTAGAACACATTAACAACAAGTGTACATACCTGGAAAAATGCAACGTCGCGTTAGAACAACGTGTGCACGATTTTGAGCAAAATACTCGTAAACATAACATCGAAATTGTAGGTATAGAACAGATGCCGGATGAAAACGTAAAGGAAATAGTTAACAAGATCGGAAAGATGATTGACGTCAGCAGCGATGATATAGATTGGGTGAGGAGAAATCAACCAAGAAAACAAGGAGTAAAAACTGCTTCAATAATCGTCGGATTTAAGACCTCGGGAACCGAATCCCGCGACGCCTGGCTGACTCAACGTCGAAAACTCTCGGATGTCACGAGTGACAAAATAACCGGTGGTACCAACAATAGTAAAATATATATAAATGAAGATCTGACTAAGGCTACTAGAACACTGCTATGGAAAACAAAGAAAGAACTGCACAACAATTACAAGTACATATGGATTTCAAAAGGTAAAATATTAGTCAAGAAAAATGAAGATGAAAATTCGATCTGGGTGAGGTGTGATAATGACATCAACGATCTACTCAAAACAAAACCTAAGGTACATGATTAATGTTCTTATTCTTAACAGGTACATTCATAATATTCACGTAGTATGTGTTTAAAACTGTATCAAAATTCACTATCCTAGACAATATTGATATAATTAGTGATAATACAATTACAACATCCGAAATAGAAAATTTAAAAACGTGGATATCATCTATTAAATATAAAAATGACCTTTGTATTTTACACTTAAATATTAGATCTTTAAAAAAGAATTTTCACGAATTAACTGTTACTTTACATGATAATTTAAAATATATTGACATAATTATAGTTACAGAACCAAACATTAATTTTTCTATGGTAAATTTCTATAAGATCAAAGGATTTATTATCCATAGTGTTACAAGAACGGGGCGAACCGGGGGTGGCGTACTAGTTTACACGCGCGAAACTTTGAAGGCACGAGTGATTGAGACGGAATGTATACAAAATATGAAATCGGCAGAGTGTATTTCCATTGCGCTCGACAGCGAGAGTGATCCGATTTATTTGCTATGTATTTACCGACCACCAAAAATTAACAAACAAGATAAAACCAGACAATTTCTCGAAGAATTACGTAAAATATTAGAAAATTTACCAATAAAGAGTAACTTAATTATATGTGGAGATATCAATATAAATTTATTAAAAAGTCAAGATTGCCGGGTAATGGAATATGAAACTTTATTAGCTGAATTTGGATTAATTAAATGCATAAATAAAATAACACGTAAAGAAATCATGAAAGGTAATGTTGTTGAATCATGCCTAGACCATATATATATTAGGGCACCTGATGCACAAATTAATTCCGCGGTAATACAGCAAAAAATATCGGATCACTTTCTAGTATCTGCCGCAGTGCAGTGGAACCGCACTACACAAAATAGCGTACGAGCTGGCAACAGCGCATCGCGCGGACGCGGGCGATCAGCTGACGATCGGAGTGGGAGAAACATGCCTACCGGGAGTCGCCGCCGTGTTCTTGATAATAAGCTAGTTCGAGAACGATTATTAAATACTGACTTTAAAGCATTGTTATCTATCGAATGTCCAATAGAATTGTATAACTCGCTTAAGCAGCTATTTATTAATATCTATAATGATTGCTATAAAACTGTAAGCGTTAGTGTAAGCACTAGAAATAAAAGTTGGGTTACGGATTACATAAAAGATTTAATAAAGGAGAGAGATAGACTGTTCAAGGTTTGGTGCAATAATCCAAAGAATATGATAAAAAGATTAGAATATACTAAATATAGAAACAAATGTTTTAAAACTATAACTAAATGTAGCAATGAATATGATAAACAAAGTATTATTAACTGTAATAAAAATATTAAAAAGATATGGGATAGAATAAATATATTATTAGGAAACAGTAAGCAATCGCTAGATACTGTGATATTATCTAATATGCACATCCAGGGAAACACAAAAGATATAGCGGATGGGTTTGCGACTACTTTTGATGAGGAAATTCAACAAATTAAACATATATGTGACGACAAATGGTTAAGTAGACATAATTACGTGCATAAACCTGACAAAAATATGAGGTGGCAACCAGTGACTTATAATTACGTTGCGAAAATTATCAAAAACATGGATGCTAACAAATCACCTGGAAGCGACCTCATACGTATGTCAGATTTAAAAATAATAGTTAACAAAATAAGTCCTGTTATAGCGAAGTTAATTAATTTATCCGTAGAAAACCATAAATTTCCCGAAAAATTGAAAGAAGCAATAATACGTCCTATATATAAAAAAGGCAACCGCAAGACATACGCTAATTATATACCGATAGCAATTTTATCCAGTATTGACAAAGTTATAGAAAAATGCATCATAAATCAACTTGGTACCTACTTACGCACACACAACATAATAAATAAATCACAACACGGTTTCCAAAAAGCAAAGAGTACTAATACATTACTGTCTAGTTTTACCAACGAAATTAACAACTATATAAATGATAAGAAGTTTATAGTCGCAATATTTTTCGATTACAAAAAAGCTTTTGACACCTTAGAAACAAACACTTTAATAACATCTTTAGAAGAATGTGGTGTTGAGAAGCCTCTGAAGGAATGGTTCAGAGACTACCTCACATCACGCTCTTATCGGGTCAAGATAGGCGACACGTTGAGTGATGAAAAAATGGTCCGATGCGGGGTACCGCAGGGCTCAGGATGTGGTCCCGTATGCTACTTGATGCATGTAAATAGTCTGTGTAATGTGCTACAGCATTGCTCGGCGCATATGTTCGCGGACGACCTCTGCGCCTTGCGAGCCGGCACGGACCTCGCTGAAACATGTCGGCTGGTGCAGCAAGACGTGGACGCCGTAGTTAAATGGTCTCATGATAACGGAATAGTATTAAATACGGAAAAAACACAATACATCATTATTCATTCACCATACTTACCACTAAAGGAAAATCCTCTACCACTACACACTCATACTTTTGATTGTATTCATGGTAGCCGTGTCAATTGTAGCTGTAAACCTATCCAGAGAGTTAATTGTGTAACTTATTTAGGAGTTAAAGTTGACGAGCATTTCTCATGGAAAGAACATATAGATTTCTTGTGCAATAAACTTAAAACTATACTAAGTAAATTTTACCACCTAAGTTATCGAGTTCCTACTAGTACCCTAAAAATATTATACTCATGTATGGTGGAATCTATAATCGATTATGCTCTTGATTGCTATGGACTTACATTCAAATCTTACATAGAAAAAATAGAAAACATACAAGTTAGGTTCCTAAAATTAATAGTGGATAAAAAAACTAAAAATAAACACAAAAAAGATTACTATAAACTATATAAAATTTGTAAAGTATTACCGGTCAGCATAAAACACAAGTACTTACTCGCAACTAATAACCATGGTAATCAGGAGCATAATCCATTATTAATAAATGTATGTAACAAATATAACACCCGAACGATGTCGTCTGGTAAATATGTAGTACCGAGAGTAAATAATGTTTATGGAGACCGAACATTAGAAAAGCGTATCCCTTACATACTCAACAGCTTACCAGACGAAATCAGAGACGAAAAAAAGAAAAATAAATTTAAGATAAATCTAAAAAAATACCTACTTAGTACACTGCCTTAATTGTATTTGTATATTAAATTGTTTTGCATATTGTAAACTACTGTTTTACATGAGCTATTTACTCATAATATCTATACTTGTATTTAATCTACGATATTCATACTTACGTACTTAATATATCTAGCTACTAATAGAATATACTACTAATAAACCTAGCTCATAAGATCTTAGCGATAAGTACTATACATACATAACATTATATAATTCTACTTTATGATATTTAGAATTAATAAAAATACACTATAATATGTAATTGTAAATTTAGTTCATAAGATATAAGTAAAGAACAATAATTTTGATCCAACAGACAAACTATGTGTATAGTTTTGTTGGACATTATGTATGTTACAAAACTTAAAATGTGCCTTTTGATCAATAAATAAATAAATAAATAAATAAAATAAGCATAAATATTAGATTAATATTGGGTCAATTTTAACAGACTTCATAAAAAATAAGATTATAAATTTAACCCTGCCCATATGTTTGTAATATTATTGTTATTTAATAATCTATAAATATAATAATATGCATATAATGTTAGTTTACAAGAGCTTCTAAAAAGTGTTTAATTTCACAATTATTGTATCATCTGCCTAGCCTTTTCTCAACTATGTTAAGGTCGGCTTCCAGTCTAACTGGATACAACTAAGTACCAGTGTTTTACATCGAGCAACTGCCTATCTGACCTCCAGAACCCAGCTACCAGGTAACACGACACCCCTTGGTACTAGACTTTGTGGCTTTTTTTTGACTAAAGAATTTCAAATGACAACCGGTACCAACGGCTTACCGTGCATTCTGAGGGCATGGAGGAGTCGGTATGACAAAGGTGCCGATTCACGGAACGACTGCGCCATCGTATGCCAGGTAATGAAAGACAATAGAAATCAATTGTGTCTCGCGCGGATCCACGCTTCGGGCATACAAGAGATTAATCCTTTATCGATCGACCCGTAAATTCACAATTGTGTGTATAAATATGTTTGTTTGCAGTTTTGCAATTAAGTTGGATTGTGTCTATTCTTTTTTTTTATTTACTTACAATAATTCCACAAGAGAACAGTGAAAATTTCATCAAAATCGATTTAGTATTTATCAAGATATGTACAAAAGGGCATTCCGATCGCTGAAAAAACACGTCTCTCATTTTGTTGTTGTGGAAAAGTGGTATGAATACACACTTGAATCCACGCAGATACTCGACCATGACACTGAAAAATAAAAATAAACTTTTTACTTAAAAACTTTGAAAGAATAAGAAAATTGTTTCTGCTACAACATCGCTCTAGAAGTTTAGTCTATGTCTAACAATAATCACTACATAGTATAAAACAAAGTTGCTTTTTCTGTCCCTATATCCCTATGTATGCTTAAATCTTTAAAACTACGCAACGGATTTTGATGCGGTTTTTTTTAATATATAGGGTAATTAATGAGGAAGGTTTATATGTATAATACATGCATATTATAGTAGAGAAAAGCCGAGAGAATTTAAAGATTTGTAATGTGATGTCGTAACAAACATATTTTTCTGCGCTTACATTGCAAACGCTGGCTAAACCTTACGAGATAGATCAAATTTATGTACTACGGAATTGTATATCTTAAAAAGATGAATAAAAAAGTCCGCGACAGCATATGTTTATCTCCTAAGGATAACCCACAGTAACCACTTTTATCTTTTACATATTACAAAAAAAATATGTGTTATTTACCAAGCTATTTTAAACGATACAGTATCATTCCTTGTCCAATTAAATACGTTGTGCATTTCATGTCGACCAAAATTGCCCTTTACAGCCGTGTTTATTGGAATATTACTAAGTATTTACATATTAACAAAAAAACTTACAATAGCTAAAAACTATATATATATTATATACTACACTACTAACTAATACAGAGCGTCAAAAAATTCCTCCTCATCGCGGTCAACTGACTGTGATTTAAATGAATATTTTCGAAGATATTACAGATTTAAAAATTGCGGGACGTAGCATTTGCAGCGGTACCGGCCGGCCGGGGTAGTACTGTAGTGTATTTAGTATCAGCATTGTACCCGTGCGAAGCCGGGGCTGGTCGCTAGTCTTCTATATTTCAAGTGTTTTAGATGTTGGTTGTATGTTGGTTTTTGCTTCCCTTGTTTTTGCGCCTTTTTATGTATGTCAGCAATGGTTTGTTGCTCTTTCATTAGCTTTTTTTTCTCTTCTTTGCAAGTTAATCATTTCGAACTGCAAAATCTGTGAATTAAAAAAAAACACAAAGCAACAAACTTCTCAACAACACATAGTACAGATTTGATAATTGTGCTCCACTGTATGATCCTCACAGCGTCGACACCCCGACGTAAAGGAACAGGACAGGAACCTCCCAAAATATCCATGTCATTGTGGGGTACCATGCAATGCACTGGGCGTACGGGTAATCTTGATGATTAGGAAAAGTTGAAGAACGGAGAATTATGTCCGAATGTATGTTTTATTGTTATATCTATAAGACATCGCGTGCCAACATATTCCTAACAGTTAGGTGTAATACAAACGATTCTTACTCAGGTCCATCCGAATACATTTAAATGTTTGGCCTTGTGATCTTTAATTAGCAAAGGGAATTCTAGATTCTTAATTTCTGAAGTGTGAAAAAGAATGAATTCAATGCAAAGCGCAAATTTTTTTGGCGTTTAATTATTCCACTGTTATGTATGAAAAGAGGTAATTTTTATACATAGAATGCATGAGCATTAATCACAATGCTTACTAAAGTGGAATAACATTTACATATGGTGACTTGAAAGCGCTTACTTTTAACAAATTCGTAAGTTAATTCTTGAAGCCGTTAAGGTGAAAGATATTAACTAAAAAAAACCAAGTGCGAGTCGGACTCACGCACCGAGGGTTCCGACCATTGGAAAGAAAAAATACGCAATAAAGTCGCAATTATCTTGTTTTTTTCCGACCGCATAATTAAATTTGTTTGCAGAGAAAAATTGCTGATTACTTAAAAACTACCTGCTAGTTCTCGTTCAAACCAATTATCAATGGAAGTTTGCATGGTAATCTACATCATATATTTTTTTTAGTTTTATCATTCTCTTATTTTAGAAGTGACAGGGGGGGGGGACACACATTTTACCACTTTGGAAGTGCCTCTCGCGCAAACTATTCAGTTTAGAAAAAAATGATATTAGAAACCTCAATATCATTTTTGAAGACCTATCCATAGATACCTCACACGTATGAGTTTGATGAAATAAGTAAGGGGACCCCCAAAATTTATTGCTTTTTTTCTATTTTTGTGTCAAAATCTTAAAGCGGTTCACAGAATACATCTACTTACCAAATTTCAACAGTATACTTCTTATAGTTTCTGAAAAAAATGGCTGTGACATACGGACGGACAGACAGACTGACAGACAGAAAGACAGACAGACATGACGAATCTATAAGGGTTCCGTTTTTGCTATTTGGCTACGGAACCCTAAAAAGAAGTTTTTATGTCAAAGATTGTAATGATAGCGAAAATGCATAATTATAAAAACTTGATAAGGCCATCCGATTACAAACTTATTTCAATGCCTCACTGCTCATTCCCCATAATAATTAGCGTAATGATTTGTAGCCTAAAGCTTGACTCAATTCATAACAACATTTTTTGGTGAATTTCAAGTAAAACTGTTCAGACGTTTTCGCGTAAAGTTAAAACATATTTTTATTCTTACAAACTTAAAATTAAAATTTTTCACCCTTGGGCTAAAATCTTGAAAAACTGTGAAACACGTATTTAATTATTTTCATTTTGCAGTGTTTCTACAAAATTTGAGTTTAATTGAATCAAAAATAAAACTTACTCCATACAAACTTACTACCCTATTTTAATATACTTAGTGTTGGAATTTTCAAAAATTCTTTCTTATTACTTGTCTACACAATAAAAGGCACGTCCTGTCCAAATTTCATTACTCTAGGTCCAGCCGTTTCGGCTCTGCGTTGATGAGTCAGTCATTCAGTGTATGAGGTTGTCATTTTATATAATAGTATAGACTAGTACTTTGACCGCATTTATTTCGGGGTTTCCCACGCAGCAACATACAGCGCCATTCATGTGTTGAGACTTGAAATAAAGCGTGGTCTAGAGTTATATTCTAAATTTTAATACAACCAAAATATTTAAACATTTATACTTATGGATAGCTAATTTCGCCACCTCCGGAAAAAGGAGAAAAGAAAGGTTGAAAGGTACTAAAACGACCTATTCACTAGTTACATAAATAACAGAACATGCGTCCTAGATTATGGTGAATAAGGCCCAAGTTCACGGACAAGATAACGGTCCGATCAACCTAAAACAGCTGTTTAGCATAAATTCAAACTTCTACCATACGATAGATAATCTATCATTTGAGTTTTTTATTCCTAAAATGGTCGATTACCAATTCGGGGTTGGACAAGAAGTGGATAACACGAACTTTCCCGCGTCATGGTTAAAAAAGTTTTTATTTAACGGGGCGATTAGGTAACCACCTGTCGGTGAACTGGCCCTTAGTCACTTAAAAATGCACAGTACTTAAATAATTATGTCGAAACTCATTTTAAGTACATCCTAGTATAAATAAATGTTTCCATTAAATAAATTAAAATTAATTACAACAACATTATTAAGTAAAGTAACAATTGGTCGCTACAAGTCGCTTAAGCGTTATCTATTTTTTGTAGTACGCTTCTGACAAGGGCATTGAAGAGAATTTTAAGTGTTGATGTGGACCGAAACACTGCGCAAGTTCTTTTCATGAAACCCAACATTTTTGACGACTTGGCCATGATCGAATCAAAGTGTTTGATGAACGTTAGTTCACTGCCCAGTTGGATACCCAAGTTTTACACATATACTTTAGTCAAAGTGACGAAACTATAGCAGTTATACTGCTTCCAAACCAATCAACTTTTTGTGGATAGTGACGATAACTTTATAATTATGTACATAACATCTTAATTATGTATAACATCTTAATTATGTATCATCAATCGCTTTCGCAGCGCACGCCTAATAATGACTTTTATAGACAAACTAGCTGACCCGGCGAAATTCGTCCCGCCTAACAGTGGATTCTTTAATTTTTTAGTTTTTTTAACTTTATTTTTCTAAAATAAACGTAGCCTAAGTTAATCCTTATTACATCAGCTACCTGCCAATAAAAGTCCCGTCAAAATAGGTCCAGCCATTTCAGAGATTAGCCGGAACAAACAAACAGACAAAAATTGTAAAAATGTTATTTTGGTGTATGTACCGTGTATATATTCATGTAGTAAAAAAACCGGCCAAGTGCGTCTCGGGCCACGCGCAGTAGGGTTCCGTAGTATGTCTCAGTTAGTCGACTATAACTCTGTAACCGGTTAAGCCTACTTAGCCGTGATAGTTTTCCTTGTAAGTTCATTACATTGTAACGGAACGTTACATGAATAATCATATTTTGTTTAAGAATTCTACAGATTATAAATTGAACAACATACATCTTATATTACAGTGGTATATTTACAGACTTATATTCTTATTAAATCACTAATTAAACAAAACATTATAAAATAAAACAAATACTTACAACTATTAAACAAAACTTAATAATAAAAAAAATAAAAAAATAAAATAAAAACATAAAAATGAATGCGCTATTCTTTGTTTGTGCGCGGTTTGGGAACGCGCCGAATGAACCGAACGAACCAAGGAACGATTTCGATTGAGGTGAATGCAGCGGCGCGAGCACAGTGCCGTAGTCTTTATTCTGGAGGATTCGCCAGTCGCTTCTAGGCTGATGTGAGCGTGTCACCTCTGACCATTTCCCGTCCTGTCGAGCGCCCTAGCAGACACGGCCGTTTAAATTCAAATTTAGTTGAAACCGAAAACGGTGTAAAAGTTTTATATTATTTTTTTAGTGGAAATCCCGAATTAGGGTAAGTTTTGAATAGCACACAAATTCGCACATCATGATCATGTAGTTAATTTCATTTTATTTGCCGCTTACTATGTTCTGTGTACCACTGTATTATTATATTTCTTGCTTTGTTACTCGTTTTATGTTGCTTAATTCATCAAATTAATTTAACAAACACTTTTTAAAAATAGCCTTAGAAATTGCTAAAAAAAAATAATGTTGCATCATTCTACCTAATTTCATTCTACCTTCAAGTAAAATAATAATTTCTCAAATTCAAATTTTAAATATTCTAACGTTCCATAACTGTAATTCTATTGTTTTCTTTTCTAGCTCTAAATTGCTTTATGTGTAAACTCCGTTCTGGTTAGTGCCACCACGTCAATGCTACTACATTTAGATAGGTATCTCTTCCTCGTTGTCGACGGTGGTACTCCAGCACGGAAGTTATTAGGCCGAGTTCTGATTAGCTGGAACGGTGATTTCCAGGTTTTTCCACCCGGCTATAAGACGCCGGCAGCATCCTCGCGTTCGGCTGCCTACCTACGAACCGAGGTTTCCTGAGAAGCCTGCTTGCGACAACACCAGGCGCACGTCCGCGCCGACTCCATCGCCTGTGACGTCCCGTACAGCTCCGTACTGAACTTCGGCCTACTTTTATCTCCGGCCAGCGGCGGAATTTTGCCACAACTACAGGGGAGTACCTATCCCTGCAGAAGTGACTACAGACATTGTGTGATCCACGACCCACAAATCTTTGTGTGCCTCCGGCTTGTGTTTTTTTTTTTAAATATATACATTTTTTAAAGGTACACACCCGTTTTTTTTATTAATTCACCAACCTAGGTGGGAATCAAACGGGTGGAGGTTACAACATGTGCTACGTCTGTGTTTTTTTTCACATTTCTAGGTACAGTCATTCAAAAGTAAGAAGGGGGGGATGCTCGTATCGAACAAAAATTTTCTCTTAAAAGCTAGATATTTCGCAAATGACTCGCTTAACCGAAAAATGGTCTTCACACACCCATAATATTTTTGAAAAACCTATCTAACGATACCCCACACGAAGGGGTAAAAAAAATATTCATCCCTACTTTACATGTTTGGGAGCTACCCTAAAAAAATATTTTTCAAAGTTTTATTTTACCACATTCTCGGCGTGATCAATATACATATTCATACCAAATTTCAGCTTTCTAGTAACAAGAACCACGGAGCTATCTCGCGGACAGACGGACATGGCGAAACTATAAGGGTTCCTTGTCGGACTACGAAACCCTAAAAACGGTTATTTCAATATTACAAACAGACACTCCAATTTTATTTATATGTATAGATGTTGGATTCCTTCATACCATAGATAATGTAAGCTACATTATGTCTATTGGTGAAAAAAATTTTTTATCAGTCAGTATTTATGTTTACTTCTTACAAACAAAAACCAAATCTATACATGATTTGTTTTTTTTTTATATTTTAGATTTCGATAATATTAAATTAATATATAATGATATTAATTTACATACCAGAATTCAATTCCTGGAGATTTCCCTTATCAGTAGCAGGTTAAATTGGTTCTGTAATAAACGAAAAATATAATAAAAAATATATAAATATATATAAGTACTACATACTGCTTTCAACTTGTCCTTTAGAATTGTTTCACTTTTATCTTATAAAAAAAACTGTTTACAGTAAATTTTTTGAACAATGTTTTTGTAAAATATTCCAATTCATGAGCTTGCATAAAACCAAAAGTTTGTAATAATATTCTAATAATCAATTTGTAATACATAAGGTAATGGATAATGTAGTGGGCTGCAATATTGTTTAATTATTATTAACTATTCTTGTAACATTTTATATTGTAGCTGTTTATTGTGCCATGATGAATAAAATAAAATTAAATAAAAAAAAAAGAAACATTACAGCAGAGATAATTGTGGCTTTCCATGAACCTGATAATGTGTCTTATTGAGATATGAAGTATAGATATAATCATGAAGTTAAAGTGTATACCTGGTTCTGTGCGATGAAATATATGTTGCGGAAATTCTTCCAATTGCCCATCAGTAAGAGGTCGGGCCATCAAATTTAAAGTTGGGATTGCATGTTGTTTCAGTTGATTTCCCTTTTTGTTAAAATCTTTCTTTCCAAAGTGATTAGCACATAAATTTCTCTGATCATGTAGTTTTTCTATTGGTAGATGCACAAGTTCTTCATTACCTTTAAGCCACTCACGACAACTGAAAGACACAAAATATACATTCAAACTAACATTCTTCATGACCTTATATTAAAGTTAAATATGAACTCATTTCATACAACTAGTCTAATTGACAGAACTAAATGATTATTCATTTTGAATAAATTTTGTTTTTTACTTTCTGGAAGAAATGAAATTCCAGTTTAAGATCATACTAGCTGTTTTCCACAGTTTCACCCATATTCCAAAGGAAGAACTCCCAGATAAAAAGCCTATTTACCGTCTCAAGGGTACCCTCTATTTCTGTATTAAATTGGTTCAGCCATTTCACTGTGAAAAAATAACAAATAAACAAACTCACTTTCGCGTTTTTAACATTAGTCATTACTTTGTGATTGTGATATTGAAGTAAATTAATGGGTTTCCAAAATAATGTTAGAATAACAAGTTGAAAACAGTTGTGTTGAAAACCAAATTAGATTTATTTACTTTTTTTTTTTTTTATGTATAGATATTATATATTTATTTACATATTTACTTGTATTTACAATAATAAAAACATAAAAATAATAAATTATACTAATATAATTAGGCATCAAAATATTCATCCGCATCGCTGTCAACGGGAATCGTGCCCAAAAGGCTGGCTGCATTGCCACGTTGGATGGCAATGCTGATTCTTTGACCGAAATATAGGCCAGCCCTTTGATCACGCGTGGAGTCTACTAAACGTTTGCCTATATCACGAAATAGTAGACGGGCACTTGGACCCCATGGCCCTAATGTTTCTACCCCAAACGGCTCAAATATATAATTACCACTAAGGTTTATATATTTGCGCCGTTTAAGGTTTTCTGCAGCTGCGGCAGCTGCACCAGCACAGCCCACCGTACTGGGAAGATGGGATGGAGCAAGGGTGTCGACACAAGTTGCATCCCACACCAAAGACCTTCCCATCTTCCATGGCATTACAGACATCCCATCCGGTCTCTTGCCGTCGTCGCGTGCCAAACCATTGGGTTCTAGAACGGCTGGCACCCCGGCGGTGACAAGAGCACGGCGGATGATGTCGTTAATGCTGGCATGCCGTGCTATGCGACCTGCGCTCTTGATGCAGGAAAGACCATGGTGACCAAGGCTGTCCACGGATTCGCCGCATTGGCAGCGGTGCGGAGCTCCACAGGGAGCGCCCAGGCGCAAGCATGTAGCGAGCCGAAATGTTGTATCACCCAGCATAGTGCCTATGTTGGGTGATGGAAGTGCGTGAAGCCAAAGACCTGACTCCCACTCTCCCAAAGCCAGAAGGCGAGCACGCTCAGCAGTGTTGGTAGACGTTTCAATAAGGTTTTTTCGTACCAACCTGCAAAGCGGCACATCCCATTGTCTCTGGGAAGCGGGGTTGTCAGGTAAAGCTGTGTTTGGGCAAGCCATTTTCCAGGCGTTCATAGCATCAGTCAAATACGGCACCTCAGAGTCAACCAGCGATGGAGCTAAAATTTTCCTGGTTAAACTTTCAGTGCTGTAGACCGAGGATAAGAACGCCGGTAGACTAACACTAGAAATTTTGCGGACGCCGAGGCCACCAAAACGAATGGGAAGAGTAGCTTGAAGCCACGCACGGTCGTCCAAAGCCACATTAAATAATGACGTTAACGTGTTACGAATAATTTGGTCAACTTTGTCTAATAGATGCGGCTGCTTCCATAGAGGGGAAGAGCGGAGATTATAAATAAATTTTGGGCCAAAACAACAATATTTTAGTAAAGTAAAAGCCGAGTGTAAATTAATTTTGAGTAGTCTGTCCGAAATATCTTTAAAATTTGCTATTTTTGAGTCAATGAAATTTTCAAAACTGTCTTCCAAAATTGGGGAACCTAGGAGGTGCAATGAGCTTTTTTCAAGGATTTTGATTTGCGGGGCTATTGCATTAAATTTTGATAGGGTTGACTGTCTGTCGGTTATGTCAGGGAGGTAAATTTCACACTTAGAGAAGTTAAGGTCCAAACCGATGTTGCTGAATTTTTGTTCAAGGAAAATTAGATCTTTTAAAACTGTATCTATATCCCCTCCTAGGGTTCCGTCATCCAAATACCACACATTAAATTTAGAATTTAGTTGTTTTATGATAGGATGAATTGCCAAACTAAAAATGACCGGCCCAAGAGGATCACCTTGTTGGCAACCAACTGCAGAATCCAAAATATTGTCCTTATATAATAATTTTGAAGGGTGTCTGTAACACTGCCAAAGGAAACTATAAATTTCGGGTAATTCTTTTTTTGCTTCAGCCAACAAAGTGTCTCTGTTAACAGAATTGAATGCATTTTTTATGTCAACCTTAAGGATGACTTCACCTTTGTCACAATTTAAGTAGGTGGACAAGGCATGTACGGCAGCCTCACAGCCCCCCTTGGAACCAAATCCAAGCTGCTGGGGCTGGAACTTAGTAGCAAGCAAATCATTACAGTGCTTGCTACAAATTTTGGCTGCCATACGCCTGTAGGTACACCCTACGGCAATGGGACGAATGCCGCCGTCTTTCTTGCGTAGGGCACATAGATTGGCTCCATACAGCACATTGACGACGGCATTATTCACATTGCCGGAGAGCATTAAATTGACTAGAGCCGTAAGTTCTTTTAAAAGTGACTCACCAGCTTCCCCAGCGCCTGAACTTAAAAGATCCTTTAGATGTTGAGGAGTCAGGCCGTCGAGGCCGCCGGCGGAGCCACTTCTAAAGGAAGCCACGGCTGCAGTAACATGGCGAGCTGTAATATTTAATGGAACTGTATCCTGATCGGGGGGGTCGGGGAAGGTGAGGCCATCCGCCGGAGCCGGATGTTTACTCTCCAGAGCGGCAAGGGTTTCTGGAGAGTAGGGCGCCACCACATCGCTGCTAAAGAGCATCCTAGCAGCTCCCCTGATGTCACCTTCCCTCAATTTCGATTCTACATGATGACATATTGTATCTTTAGATGCAATATAATTTTGCAAAACAGGTAATTTTGAGTCTAAAATGATGGTTGACGCATTGCAGTTATCTTTAATTTGGGTAGCTAAAGTTTTTTTGTTTGCCAATGTTTTGTCGACATGTAGAATTCGGTAAGGAAAGGTGAGTAGTTGCTCCCAGGCACTTGCTGAGTTCTCCCCGACTGCAAGACGGACACATCGCGCTAAACTTAGAGCAACAGACCGTCTAGCACTCCGGGGAACCCGCTTCAGGATGGGTGTCGTAAGTTTCGATTTTGATAGGGTATTCCAAAGGGGCTGATGGATGGGTGATGGTGTAGAAGGCAAGATTGTTGGGCATAAAGATACACTCTGTAGTTTGTGTACTTTGCCACAGTGTATCTTTAAGCCCCGGTTACCTTTAAAGTACCGGGTTTGGGAACAATGGGGGCAACGTACCAGGCCTTCGAGCGATGTGGAAGGTTGACACGCACTGTAGAGTTCGGCATCACTACTGCTTCCATGGAGCATTGAGATTTATACTTGTCGGCGTAACCATAGATAAGCGAACCTCACGATACTCATTTCTATATAGATAGGCTGTATACGTTGGATAAAGAGTGACAAGCTGTCATTCTGACGGAACGTCATGAGCGGTGGAGTGGCGGGAAGAGGGATTCGAGAGGACGGAGCCGCTGGCGCACTGCATCATTACGACGGATCGTCTTTTATCCGACATAATTATTAAAGTCACTTCATTTAGATTTTACAAATAAATATGGACGACTCTGATGTAGACTAACCAGTTCCTACATCAGAAGTGGGATGCAGCCTGAACGCCCCACGTGTTTCAAATAATAATTGGATGACTTGGGTTCTCCCAAAAACTTAAGGAGATTTTCATCGCAATTTCATATTTAAAGCATGAAGACTATTGAAGTTCTTTATTTGGGACGAAGTGAAAAGTAATTATGTGGATTTAGAGTAAAACTAGAAGAAGAAAGAAGCAAAAATCTCAAATGATGTTTGACAACAGATGTTTCCACCAAACATTCCCAACACGATGATGACTTTGTGAAATCATGGTGTACAATAAGAGAACGTATGAAACTGCGTCGAAGTGGCTATTGCAATACGTAACCTGCATTGCAAATAATAAAATTGAGACATTATCATATTGCAATGGAAAAAAAGGCCGGTAACCATGGTGATTTGTCAACAAAGTTGTCCTCTAGTATCAATTGAGAAAATATTACCGAAATAATGTTCTTTCTTATTTTTCATGTTTCAACTACGGAAATTATGTCGAGATGTGGTGAGAAAACTTATGTGAGTGCGACCCCTCTGCACACGCATGCTGTGTGGTAGCAGAAGAAAATACAACGTCGAGCGAAGCAGCCTAGCAATCGTCACGAAACTTTTCAAGTGTAAAGTCAGAAGAATCGCGTCCCACAGTATAAGTGACGACCGTGAGCGAATATCGGTTCTGGAGCATCTATCACTGAGATTTAAGTGGATGTGTGTACTCTTCACGCATGCTAATGCACAATGAGGTGATCTGTATTGTTTTTATATTTTGATGTTGAATACTCGTAAGTCAAAGAAAGTTGTGACGCTGAATAATTGGTAAACAATCATGATAAGAATGTTGTTACTATGATTTAGTTTAGATTGGCATTGATGATAAATAACATGAGTTTTCAGTATAGACAAGCTAACGAGTATGCAGTGCTCATTAATTAGCAGTGGTTATGTTAGATATAGTTGTGTTGTATGTCATGTACCTGTCGAAGTACACAGTGATTAGTTTTGATGAGCAAACCTGAGTTTATTATGGTGAGTACACGAGTAAGGTTCTCTATCGGCCGTATCGACAGAAGCAAATGCTAGTTCGTAGTCGTAGTCCGGGGGATGCGATGCGACTAGGTCTGGCGGTGGCACAGAATACATAATAGTACAAGTACAGAAGAGCCACTTTGAAAAGTCATCTAAAGAAATATAGACTTTAACGACGATACGATTAAGTTCAATTCAGATCGCGCAGCGCGTAATTACCTACGCTTATAGTTGCCTAGAAGTTGCGTCTCTTTCTAGCGCGTAACGCTCACCTTTTCTAACGAAAACAGGGTTGTCTCCTTTTAAAAAATAAATTAATCTAAATACTGAATTAGCATTTTTGTAGTACTCTAGAAAACAAATGACTTTCAAAATAAAAACGTAAGGTAGGTGTTAACAGTACTTTAATTCTAATACATTTGTGCATACATAACTACTTACGTTTTCGATACCTTCACGAAAAGAGACACAGGCCTTATATTACTCAAATAACGTTGAATTACGCCGCCTTACTATTAATACCTTTGTCAACAAAAGACGTTTCAAATCGTATCACACGGTCACCGGAATGACTTACGATGCAAACAGATTAGTCCGGGAGCCCGTTCCTAAAAACTTACGAATAATTGAAACGAACAAATGAAATAGATACGTCTTTATAGACGTATCTAATCAAAGGAACAAATCTTGCGCGTACGTCACTCACGGCTCGCGCGTGAGGCCCCAGTGACTAGCCGTCTCGGATAGGCCGCTGTGCGTAGGTACATTTTTGATACCTACACGGTGAGTGGGACAGGCCTGGCGGTGGTGGATACACGTTCGGCTGTGAGAGCCGTGGCGTTAGAGAGCGGGCTACTCGTGGGTGTATTTTTGAGATGTTGTTGATGTAATGTGAACGACGATGGTACATGTCAGTAGTGTTATCTTGTGCAGATGGTCGAAGGGACGGTGTCATCCGGGCCAGTCCCATGTGGATGGTTGAAGGGATGCACTTGTCCGGTCCATGTCTGTGGTGTTGTCTTGTGCAGATGGTCGAAGGGACGGTGTCGTCCGGGCCAGTCCTGTTTGGATGGTTGAAGGGATGCACTTGTCCGGTCCATGTCTGTGGTGTTGTCTTGTGCAGATGGTCGAAGGGACGGTGTCGTCCGGGCCAGTCCTGTTTGGATGGTTGAAGGGATGCACTTGTCCGGTCCATGTCTGTGGTGTTGTCTTGTGCAGATGGTCGAAGGGACGGTGTCATCCGGGCCAGTCCCATGTGGATGGTTGAAGGGATGCACTTGTCCGGTCCATGTCTGTGGTGTTGTCTTGTGCAGATGGTCGAAGGGACGGTGTCGTCCGGGCCAGTCCTGTTTGGATGGTTGAAGGGATGCACTTGTCCGGTCCATGTCTGTGGTGTTGTCTTGTGCAGATGGTCGAAGGGACGGTGTCATCCGGGCCAGTCCCATGTGGATGGTTGAAGGGATGCACTTGTCCGGTCCATGTCTGTGGTGTTGTCTTGTGCAGATGGTCGAAGGGACGGTGTCGTCCGGGCCAGTCCCATGTGGATGGTTGAAGGGATGCACTTGTCCGGTCCATGTCTGTGGTGTTGTCTTGTGCAGATGGTCGAAGGGACGGTGTCGTCCGGGCCAGTCCCATGAGGATGGTTGAAGGGATGCACTTGTCCGGTCCATGTCTGTGGTGTTGTCTTGTGCAGATGGTCGAAGGGACGGTGTCGTCCGGGCCAGTCCCATGAGGATGGTTGAAGGGATGCACTTGTCCGGTCCATGCTGTAACAACTGGTCGTAGGGACAATGTCGTCCGGTCCATGCCGCTTGTTGGGCTGGTCGAAGGGACGCATTCGTCCAGTCTAAGTTATTAAATGTAGTTGCTAGTAGTTACTAGTAGTAGTACTAACTTAGTTAGAGAAAGTTGTAATCCTGTCCATCAAGTGCGATGGTCGAAAGGATACATGCTTCCCATTGGTTCATTCTCCTGTTTGTCAGGTTGGACGAGCAGATAATATATGATAGAGATTTTGTTGTCTCTCTCTTTCCAGGACAGCGTTAGCAGATACGCCCGAGGACGGGCGAATGTCAGTCTGGCCGTGTCGGCGTAACCATAGATAAGCGAACCTCACGATACTCATTTCTATATAGATAGGCTGTATACGTTGGATAAAGAGTGACAAGCTGTCATTCTGACGGAACGTCATGAGCGGTGGAGTGGCGGGAAGAGGGATTCGAGAGGACGGAGCCGCTGGCGCACTGCATCATTACGACGGATCGTCTTTTATCCGACATAATTATTAAAGTCACTTCATTTAGATTTTACAAATAAATATGGACGACTCTGATGTAGACTAACCAGTTCCTACATACTTATACCTATATATACAAAAACAAATAAAAACACTAAACTATAAACTATAAAATAGAATCACTCAAAATGACAGATGTTTCTTGGAGCGCCGCAGCCGCGCTGGCATTTCGCGCATGCCTAGCGACCGTTGCCGGAGAAACTGGAGGCGTCGCCGCGTCGCGTTGAGGCGTCAATTGAAAATAATTTCTTGAGATATTCTCATACCTAGTATTTATGCTTTCCATATATGAATTCCGAAAAACTCTGACGTTACAAGTTTCCATACATTACACTTTCCATGCATGAATGAAGAAAAGCTCTTTAAATGCTATTCAAGCATGAATTCCCAAGAGCTTTGACGCTACAAGCTTGCCATACAATATATTATATATTAATTCCCAATATCTCTTCCATACAATATTAATTTTCAATAGATCTCTTCTCTTCTTTGATTTGAATAATTTTTCACGCCGATGTCCATATATATGTATAGATAGATTTATTACGTTAGTCAAGAATTTATTAAGAATTTATTTACTTTTATAATGACATTCAATCAAAATATACTAGGATAGTCTCATGCATTTCATATTATGGGCAACCTATTCACACTTTAGTATTAGACACAAAATAGAGAAAATGTATTAATATTATGTTTCAGACTGATTGAATATAAGCCTTTTCAAATAAATTAATTTGTTTTTGTTGAGAATATTGCAGGATTCAATGTATCTTCTTATCACATTTCATCTTAATCGGTTCAGCTACTTTAAGCGCATATTATACTATTCAATTTGTAGGAATTCGAAAGATGTAGGTAATCAAAGTTAGAACAGTCAGATTCCAATTTAGTAAGATCAGAAGGTTTGTTAACGATTAACGTGAATATGATCGCATTACTTCATTTTACAATGTAGATAAGTAGAACTTTTCTACTGGAAATCGTCTGTAGGATTTAAAATTCAATTTTGTCTAGTGTGATCATTAGCTTCCAACTTCCTAATTAGAGTATTCCTAGTTAGATTCTACAAATCGATTAGTTTACGCTGAAAGCGTATCAGACAGACATACTTCGTCATCAGTTCCAGTTAATGTGGAAGTTGAAACATTTACTTTCTAAAAAATCCGCCCCAAAGATGACCGACCAGCGCCCTATCCTATCTAGTACTCTACTACCTGTATATACTTATTATAGTAAAAAGTAAATAGATTAAAGGTTGAATAATGATAGCCTACACGACGCATAAGTAGGTACCTATTTATAAGAGTGCACTGAAATAAGCTGAAGACTAAGTTAGTCTGACTAACTGCTAACTTGTAAGCTAAAGATCTTAAAATTAACTTATGTTTTATGTAATTCTAATTATTATAACAATAGTTACTTACCGGTTTGGATCCAATGGGAATCTTGAAAAAAGCAACTTGTTTTCTGAACGCCCCTCCTGGATACCACAAATTTCGCATCTTCTATGATCTTTGCCCATGATGGTTCACAATCACACAAAAATCTAAAAGAATCTGAACAAAATTAATAATTAACAATAATCTCAATGAGAAAATCAAAATTTGAAAATCAAGACAGTTTTTTTTAATGATGTGGTGTTGCCACAGTGATATTCTGATTCCTTCTCCGCTTAGAAAAATAGATAAGCAGAACTTTACTAACATTTATATTAATTGAAATCAAACATTCACAAACCAAATTTTGAATTAGAATATTACAAAACTATTATCAAAGAATAATAGAAGCATGCTGAACCAAGATTTAAGATAAAAGAGTTATGAATACTTTGTACCAATATTACCAAGAATTTTAAGTGGCAGCATTTCGTACTGTGATGTTGGTAACAGGTTTTAGTTTGTTTAGGTGGTGATACAATGGTTAACAAATCCATACAAAAATTTTAATGTTCGAAGTTTCGCGAGACTGAGGCTGATTGGCGACTAAATAGATCCTTCGGGCCATTGGTGTCGGGTGATTGGTGTCTAAGTTATCTCAGAAGTTCTTTTGGGTAGTAAAAATAATAAAACAACAAATTATTTAACTTATATTGTATTAGCAAATAAACAATTTATAAAATATAATTCTTATTACACAATGACGTTGTAGTCCAGGATACGAAGCACTTTAGCTCGACACCATCATTGGTTACCATATAACTCCACGAGCTGCTTTTTAATTGTCATAAAATGTATAAAGTCCTTGAAGATAATAATTATACAGTCACATTGTAACCAATAACTGAAGTCGTATTTAGTGGACTATTCAGCGATTACAACAATTTGCTTTCGATTTTTATATTAAAAATTATAAACATTTAAGAAAAAATGCAAATAAATAATTAGCAATTGCCATCGACGGCAACATAAAGAGGCGTTCGTATTCTACATAATATAAAACATGCTTTATCATTTCCTTACAGCTATAATTACATCTCTTACTACTTTATCGTGACCGTTACGTACATTACACTACTATTCTACATGCTGCTCATATTGATTATTACGCAACCGAAGTAGACATTTCCAAGATTCCGTATAGCATAGTATAAATTATATCTGGATTAAATACAAGATACACCTGAATTCATATCGACGATTACTCAAGAGACAAGACTTGTTATTTACAAAAATGGCGGGTTCAATAACTTACAAAACGATTAAATTATCAGGTAGAAACTATTTTCATAATAAAGAAATAATTTAGGATGGTTTTTAATTATAGAAGGTATTATGAGTAGTATTATTAGTCAAAAACAAAGCAATCACAAAAATGTTCACCTCCACTATTTTAAAAAAAATCATAAGACAAGGTACATACACAAAATGAATTTGTTAACTTATGTCTAGCTAGGTACAACACTACATATTTAGAAAATTTGGTACACATTCGTTGCTCATTTTAACATTAAAACGTATTAAACACAGTCGCGTGGGAACAGTGAGCAACTAAACACTTCGGAATGTATATTTTAGGGAATACAAGTAGCTCACACAGAATATTATATTTCATAGAGAGAGATAGTTGAAAGAAAACTTTGAGATTCCTTTCTTACCTATAATTACGATACATGAAACAAATTCCATTATAATTTGCCGCTATCTGATGATACAAAATGTATAAAATGGAAGTTATGTAATAATTTGAGGGAAATATACAATCGATATTATGTAATTGGCACTACATACGCAGGTCACATATTATATGAAATTACAAAAAACATTTTTATTATACTTTAGACATTGCAATCTTACATATAGGGATAGGCATCTTATTTATTTTCTCCATTTATCAAATGTGCCTAATGGAAATAATTGTTCATAAGTAATATCATAGGACATTTATTTATATGAATATGAATACTAGGCAGAACATCCTGTTTAAATCATAATGACGCACCTTATATTGTTTCGAATACAAAACATCGACTAGCAACTTCATAATCCAGTTTAAAGCATTTTTATTTCTCAAATTCATAAATAAAAATATACATAACCAAGAATCTCAAACGTAATTTCACAACCGTTTATGAAAGCGGTTTTGAAGGTCAAGACAAATATTGCAAATTTACTAACAAGCAATAAGCACCATGCAATAAGTTGTGCTAAGGTGGGCCTCGTCTCAGTCCAAACACTGCAGTAATGAAATTATTTACTCGAACGACAGTTACATAATATGTCAACATAGTAAAACTCCATTCTGCCACATTTCTTTTCATAAGGAAGAGTAGATATTTTAATTTTTAATACTACTATCTAACCATTCTCGTCACTACTGTTATAATCAATATTGCGTATATATATTTTTGGTTTTACATATGAAATATATATTTACGTCGGCCCATATTCTCCCTAAGACTAGCCAATAAACTTTCATCTGATATATTTAAACACCACTTTTCGCATCATATTATATGGATCATACGATATTCCATGCAACGCACCATGTTTTACTTATAATATTGACCTGTGACCTAATAGCCTATACTATATACGTAGGATACAGTAAAAATGGAACAAACATAGATATGAAAGATACTTCCCTTGAAAGAGGGTTACATCGATTTAGGTTTTATATCAAGACATCCCTAAAGGTCAATTACTTCACTCCACAATGCCAAATATCACAATAATCATAATGGAAGGGACGAGCGGGTCGTGAGGAAGGGATGACGTTAGACGAGTGTTTCGTACTTGTCGAGCACGTGAGCCTGATTGTTCTCGTCGCCGTGCGAGCGCGAGCGCGGGCGCGGCGGCGTGTCGGCCGCGCTCTTGGAGCGAGTCTTCTTGTCGTGTCCGCACGTGCAGGCCACGGACGACTGGCGCTTGAGCGTCTGCGCGCGCGCGCCTGCCCACTGCGGGTCCAGCGACTCGCTGCGCGCGTACTGCTGCCGCTTGCTGCGCCCCATGGTGGCGTGCGAGAACGACACGCTCTGCCCGCTGTCGGAGGACGGCCGCATGGACTCGCTGCGCATGCACATGTTCCCGCCGGCTCGTCTAAACGAGTCCAGAACTCTCTCCTCGATCTCCTCGATATCCTTTTTCTTGACGAGCCAAATTTCTTCGGAACCTCTAGTAAAGTAGCTCGAACCCTTGCTCACCGAATACTTGTCCTTTGTTTTAAATTTACAAGTCTTAAAATTATTCTGAGTATTTACATCGTCGTTGACCTTGTGAACCTCCCTGGAGCGAGCGGGGTCGGGAGAGGCGACATTGCGGAAGGCGGTGCCATGAGAAGGAAACTGATCGGCAATTTTGGCGCCGAGACTGGGCGAGCGGATCGTGACGTCGACCGGCGACGGCATCGGCTTGAACTCCGGCTTTATGATCTTCTGCGGCTCAGGGCGGACCTTTTCCCCGTCTGGCGCGGCGTCACCGCGCTGCCAGCGCGCCGGGCCGGCGGCGGCACTGCGCGTGAGGCTCTGCTGCCGCTCCAGCACGGTGGGCGGCCGCTCGGCAGCCGCGGCGCTCAGCTCGAAGTGCACGTTGTCCTTGAAAGGAGTGGCGGGCGGCGGCAGATCCTCCCGGCTGTTGTCCGACCCGAGCCGCTCAGTTCGCGGCCGGCCCCGCACGGAGCCAGGCCGCGACAGCCGCCCGGTAGTCCCGCTAGCGTCTTCGGCTGCCTTCTCGAATTTCTTTATTTTGTCACCGACCCCGTTCGATTCCTCGGACTTTGCAATCTGGTCCTTCTCCGCGTCATTTTCAACTTTTTCGTCTTCTACCTTCGCGACCTCGCCGCTCTCCACCGGACGATCAATCTCTGTCGACGCTATGGATAGCTTTTCAACTTTGACCGGACCTTCCTTGGCGACAGGAGACTCACGCCAAGCAGTGCGCGGTGCACTGGTTGCGTCGTCAGCCTTCTGGACGACAGTTGCTGACTTTTGTTCGGTTGCCGGCGGGGACATACCGTCTCCGCGCGGCGGTGTTGCCCTTCTGGACGGGGGCGAGGTGACCCCGCTTATGGGATTCGGGGCTGACCCTCGGACCGGTGGAGACTTCACCAGCGGAGAGTTTACAGAGGGCGGAGATTTAATCGGCGGAGATTTGACTGTAGGGTTGTCGGCACGGCGCGGCGGGGAGGGCGGGCGCTCGCGGCTGGACGTGCTGGACGTGGAGGACTGGCGCGGGGCGGGCTGCGCGCGGCCCGCCTCCCCGCGCGACTTCTGCGCCTCGATGTCGCGGCTGAGGAACGACGAGTTGCGCACGTAGCACGTGTCGTCCGAGCGCGGCGGCGGGGGGGGCGCGGGCGACGCCGCCGCCGCCGCCGGCTCCAGCGGCGCGCGCTCGGGCTTCAGCGTGATGGCGACGGGCTCGCCGGGGGCGGCGGGGGCGGGCGGGGCGGCGGGGGGCGCAGGGTCGGGCGGGCGGCGCGGCGGCGCGGGCTCGGGGCGGGGCGAGGCGCGACGTCACGCGCGGGACTCGGTCCACTGGTCGGAGTCGTCGGAGTCGGAGTCCGCGCCGGAGCTGGTGTCGCTGAGCTCGACGGCCACGCGGCGCGCTAGGATGCTAGCCACGTCGAGGAATACGGGCGCGCCCCGCAATGTGTCGTACCGCCCCGTGTTTTCGTCGCAACGTTTCTCGACCTTGCGAAGTTTTATGCCTGAAAATTGAGTTCGATATAACCAGGTTTACAACAAACCTCACGATTATGTTACATATAATTGTTGTGACATGTGAGACTTACCGTCGCGGATGGCCTTGAGCAGGTCGGAGCGCGGGTCGGGCTGCGGGTCGGGCGTGGGGCGCGGCGGCTTGAGGGCCTCGGCACCGCGCAGCAGCGCGCCGGGCGAGGGCGGGCGCGGCCGCTCCTCGGCGGGCGGCGGCGGCGGCGGCGCGGGCGGCGCGGCGGGCGGCAGGGGCGCGGCGGGTGGCTGCGGCACGCCCAGCGCGCCCAGCCCGCCCAGCCCGTCGGGCTGCTCTGACGACATCATGCCTGCGCGCACACGCCCTACGCTCAGTCCCATATCAACTTATATTACACACACTCAGCTTATTTCGGCTCAATGCCTAATGATAAGGATCCATGAATAAAAAATCACAGCATAAGATGTGAACTTTTTAGCAAAAAAGGACCAAATTTTCGATAATCTTATGTAGTGTCCAGCTTTTAGCGGAAGAATACTCAGATATGAGGAAAAGACTTTCACCCAATTGCACCTAAAAAATATCAGGTTACATAAACGAGAAACAGAAGAACTGTAAAAAGTATAAACAATAAAAATTGTAGTGCAACCGACTATTTGTGTTTTACCTATAACGGCGTGCATGTGGTCGAGATGTGCGTCGAGCGCGGTGCGGTGCGGCGGGGAGGCGCCGTTCATCATGGGCGGGGACACCGTGCCCTCCGGCGGCGGCGGCGGGGGCGGCAGCGCAGACCTGCAACAAGTGGTACTTATTTAGTCTCCTCGTTGCACGGCCTCATTGCAAGGCCACAATCTTCGACTCTATTCACTCATTTAGTTTAGTGTTATATACAAGCAATACCACTTCATCATGCCAATAGTACTCGGAGTTCACCGACACCGCGCGGGGGGCGCGGGCGGCGGCACGGAGGGGCGCTGGCGGCGCGGGGTGCCGGCGCCGCTGTAGATGTACGGGCACGTACCTGGTGGGCGTGTGTGCGGGCGGCGGCGAGGTGGCGTGCGCAGGCGCGGGGGGCGCGGGCGGCGGCACGGAGGGGCGCTGGCGGCGCGGGGTGCCGGCGCCGCTGTAGATGTACGGGCACGTACCTGGTGGGCGTGTGTGCGGGCGGCGGCGAGGTGGCGTGCGCAGGCGCGGGGGGCGCGGGCGGCGGCACGGAGGGGCGCTGGCGGCGCGGGGTGCCGGCGCCGCTGTAGATGTACGGGCACGTACCTGGTGGGCGTGTGTGCGGGCGGCGGCGAGGTGGCGTGCGCAGGCGCGGGGGGCGCGGGCGGCGGCACGGAGGGGCGCTGGCGGCGCGGGGTGCCGGCGCCGCTGTAGATGTACGGGCACGTACCTGGTGGGCGTGTGTGCGGGCGGCGGCGAGGTGGCGTGCGCAGGCGCGGGGGGCGCGGGCGGCGGCACGGAGGGGCGCTGGCGGCGCGGGGTGCCGGCGCCGCTGTAGATGTACGGGCACGTACCTGGTGGGCGTGTGTGCGGGCGGCGGCGAGGTGGCGTGCGCAGGCGCGGGGGGCGCGGGCGGCGGCACGGAGGGGCGCTGGCGGCGCGGGGTGCCGGCGCCGCTGCCGCCGTAGATGGGCTCGCCACCCACCGAACCATAGGGACTCTCTTCCGCAACCATCACTAAAACAAATAACCAAGTATGAAAATAAATGTCGACATTTACTGCTCATATAACATAGTCATTTTGCCTACAAAAATGTGTGTCATATTTTAGACCCCTACTATTTTTCAATTGAGACAAGAAAAAATATGTGTAAATATGAGTGAACAGAAACTGTTTTACCGTGTCCATTGCCAGTTATCCTGGGCTGTCTGTTCTGCGTGTTCTCTATCTCGATGGAGTTGGGCCTGGCCGGTTGCACTGATGGCGGCCGGTTCTGTGATGCTCTGTACCCACCGTCCGATATATTTGTCGCTAAAACAAACATTAAAATATTTTTTATTTATTTATTTTGTGAAGACTTAGTAATATTTTGTATTGAAATTGTAAGCCTTATTTATCTGGACTGTATCTGAAACAATATTGTTTTTCGTGACAGCAATACTTGTCGCGATACAAGTTTACAAATCTTTGTATCGATTCTATCAAATAAGATTTATTTAGCTTTACCTAAACTTAAGGTGGATGTTCCGATAGTCCGTCCATACATTTTGGGATTGAGCTTTATCCTAAACACAGCCACTATTTGTTTCAAACTAATAATTTCATCACTTTCTACAATGAAATGTGTACGCCTATCAACTTTTTAGAGAATAACTTACATTATTTACTAAGATAAATAATAGTAAAATTCACGCAAAAATTGACATTTTGTTTATTAGTGTGAGTGTCTTTTGCCATAAACAAAAATAGAATAGGATAGAATAG
Organism: Pyrrhia umbra; assembly: GCA_963891755.1. NCBI lineage: Eukaryota > Metazoa > Arthropoda > Insecta > Lepidoptera > Noctuidae > Pyrrhia > Pyrrhia umbra. Next base: position 3,351,053 of record OY982934.1, on the reverse strand, counting down.
ACAAGCAAACCAAAAGCGTAGTTTAGACATTAGCACGCTAGATGGCGACAGATGATGAATCAATTTCTTATGTACAATATTTATTTATTTCCTTTTCTGCAATTCATAAACAAAAAAAACAATAAAATAACATAAAACTGTAGACCCTAGATGACAAATTTTACAATTTTATTTTATTACATCATAATTATTGTTGTCTGGCAACATAAACCATTTTGCGTAGGTAGGTAATATAAGCGACGCTGCCACTCTTGCAAACTTAGACCTGACCTTCAAACATTGACGAAGAAACAGCGTTGCCAAACTTCTATCACTTGTTTGACTGTTATAAAATACATTCTGAAGTAATTCTCAATTGTCCCGCGATAGGATTTGCGCGCGGAATTTCTTGCGTGTTATATTTTGTATGTTATGCATTTTCATTGATTCAAATTGGAATATTTCTAGTATGTTTTTGATTTCAATTTAATATAATGTAATGGTAGATACCATTACATTATAGTAATTAATTATTCATAATATGCAATTTTATTTTCGGTGCGCGATGGTATTAGAAACAACAAGTTGGCCCGTGATATGCTGAAATCTCGTCACAATACTAATTACCTACGTCGTATGAGTCGGTTTCGAGTACAAAGTCTTTGTTTCATATTTATTTTAATGTGTTTTTTTATTTTTTAGGTCAACTTTAAATAAAATTATTATAAATCGGTAAGCTACCAAAGTAGTCACAAAATAAAATTAATAAACATTTTCAAAATATGGATATACCGGGTTACGTAAAAACACCTTTTTCGAATTTTGCAAAGTTTCAGACAGACGCACATTATTATTATTATTTTGTAGTACCAAGAAGCTCAAGGTCGTGTCCTATAAAATTTGTCCGGTGCGTTCAATCAAATAGACGTATCTGGGGGCACGGCAGTGTCCCGCCAAGTCGAGCACAAAGCAACACAGCCGTACTATCCTTTTGTGGAACCAATTCGCCGCATTTTCAGGTCCCTATTTGAGAACCGCGATTGGACTAGAACGCTGATTCGTCATGTAAGCTATAATCACACACTCGAAATCCAAAATGTCAAGTCAGTAGATCATTTAGTTCCGAAGCTAAGCGAAAGCTTCGCATTTTCGACACTGACTGACTCACTGATCAAAATTTTCGGTTTTCCGCGTCTAATAAGAAAATGTAATAAAGTCAATCAGCCCATGTCTTGTCAGCTTTTTGCAAAAAGAAGTGAAATCCCACTAAAAATATTCTGTAAAAAAAAGTAGCAAGGTCTCGATTTGAATTGCTTGTTTATCTCTAAAAAGTAATGAAATCTCTAGACCAAGTTGAGCCAAGTCTAAGGTTTGTTATTGCAATTACTGCAATATTTATTATTATCTTTAATGTTATGTGACTTGGTCATGGGTCCTACAGGATCCACAAACGTATAAAAAATGTTCAACCGTTGATCGGAATTTTTTCAATATCTAGAGCGTGAAAAAATGTTCAACCGTTGAACATTTTTTACACGTTCGTGGGTAAAGGACAACGGCCAAGTCACACAACATTAATTAAATATAATAATAAAGAAATTGCAGTAAAGAATCTTAGACTTGACTCAATTTTATCTAGAGATATCATTACTTTTTAGAGATAAACAACCAGCTCCATCGAAACTTGGCTATTTTTTAAAAAAATGTTTTTGGTGGGATACTTCACTTACAATAAGATTAGAAAAACTTCCAAACTCTTTTTGCAGCTTATTCAACCGATTTTGAGTTCTATTCCCTACTGATAAGGGTGCGTTGAGGCGTTGAAAGCAAAATAATTTTTACTATAACAAATATATTCTGCATCTTTTTTGTGTCTTGTTCTCTTAGCAATAGAGCTTTAAATCGTTTAAACATACAGTAAATATTATTATGCATAATAAATGGAAAATAGTTTATAGTTTATTGTTTATAAATCTGTTTTTTTTTTTCTTATTCGTCGACTAATATTCTACCAGGAATATAAAGACAACATTGATGTAAAAGATAAGTAAAATTTTACTGTTACATTTTTATGTTCTAGACTTTTTAATTTTCGAACGCAACCTAAAATTCAAATAAGAATTATTGTATTATCTATGATCTGGATTATCTCTCTCAGATGACCTGCGATCACTTTCGTTACATGGTTATGAATTACGATACTATTACATTTTATTCAAATATTGAGTGTTTAAAAGTAACATACTCTTTGGTTTTTCATTTGTTTTTCTATATTTCAGATTACCTCGACAATGCCTGCAACAAACAAGACGGCGTACAAGCGACACGCATATTCGGGGGCGCGAAAATCTTTGAAACGAGTTCGAGGTGGATTACGAAAATATTACGCTGAAGAGAGGTAAGTATATGTACAATACAATTAATTCTGTACCCGGCTTCTTCGCAAACACGGCTAAGTATGGATGTAGGTAGGGATTTCATAACCAATAACGAAAAGCCGTTACCCGCCACAACCTCTTGTTTATAAGTACCTACCTATTCTGTTGGCAAAGTTTACATTCGTATTTATTGTATTACAGCCGTTTGAAAGCTTGGCGTTCTGAAGAAAAGAAGAATAAGCCACTGAATGAAGAAATCGTCATAGATAACACTATGTATGTACCTATCTAATAAGCATGATTTGTTGTAGGTACTTGCTGCTCGTAAAAGTGACTACATGTTTGTAGATGTGGAATGTATTATAATTTATGGTCATCACATGTCAATTTGTATATTTCAGTACCCAGAACATACAACCAAGAACATATGCACGTGTAAAACCAAAAATCCGCTTAGAGGCCACCTACAGTGCTCCTAGTAGTAGCACAGTGACAGATGAACCTGTGGTTGAACCTTTAGAAATTAATTGGCCGGAACCTGATCCTGAAATTGATTCATTTCAATTGATTGTGGAAACTGTTCCAAACAAATGTTTATCTGGGATATCTGGGTATCGCATTGTGGACTTGAAGCATGTAATTGAGTGGGCATTCCTTTTGGAAAGACATCGAAATATGTGTGAATCTTCACAAATTGAATTTGTTAGTGAAAGACTTGATGGATTTCGAAGTGAATTAATTTTCAAGTGCAGCATGTGTGATAAAGCTTGGAGGCATTGTACGGAGAGCAGTGATAAAATAAACACTGCATTTGTTTGGGCAACTGTCACTTCTGGTAGCTACTATACTCAAGCAGCTCACATAACAAGTCTTATGGATATTCCAACAATGTCACCTAATAAATTTCGACGTGTTGAAAAAAAATTAGGCAGTGTGTGGTTTGAACATTTGACAGAGGAAATTAAAACTGCTGGTGAACAAGAAAGATCAATTGCCATTCAAAAAGGTCATGTGTCTCCAGACGGTGTTCCATTTGTTACTGTATATGTAGATGGAGGATGGTTGAAAAGGTCATACGGGCATAACTTTGATTCATCATCTGGTATGGTAAGTTAATATTTTACTAAGCAAAAATTTGGTTCTTTATGAAATTTTTATTTGGTGCAATATTTACAAGTGTCGCTTTTCATTTCCAGGCCTGCATTATTGGTAAAGAAACTAAGAAGTGTCTATTTCTTGGTGTTAGAAACAAATATTGTTATACATGTCAATATTATGAGAGGAGAAACATGGATATGAAAGCACATAATTGCTGCAAAAATTTCACTGGGCCGTCTACAGCAATGGAATCAGAAATTATTGTGGAGGGCTTTCAAAAGAGTGAAGAATTACATCAACTTCGCTATTTGAGTTTTATTGGAGACGGAGACTCCTCTGTGTTTGCAAACTTGAAAGAGAAAGTTTCATATGGAAACACAATAAAAAAAATTGAATGCAAGAATCATGTAATAAAAAACTATACCAGTGCACTCTACAAGGTATATGAACAAATCAAATTTGTTATCTCAAGATCAGTGAAGCATATTATTCTGTATTAATATTTGTACATTTTTAGATCCTGGCCAACACTAAACTGCCCCTTTATGGGCGAAATATTTTGAAGCCAAAGGTGATGAAACTGACACTAGTAGCACGGAAAATTATAATGAGTAGCAGTGAGCATGCTGCTATGGCAGCAGATTTGAGAAATGGCCCTCTTCATGTATTCGGAGTACATGAAAACTGCAAGGAGTATTACTGCAATGTCAGTAAAACATCTTCAAATGGAATTGAAAAGAAGGAAGAAAATCTAGTAGAAAGTCTGAGAAATACTGCTCCAGAGGTGTGGGCTCTGATTTATGCAGCCAATGAAAAAATTGCTTTGAAGGCAGGCCGTTTGTCAAATGAGACAACAAATGTAGCAGAAAACTTTATGAGCATAATAAATAAATTCAACTGTGGAAAACGAATTAGTTTAGGAAGAGGGGGTTCTTACCAGCGACGTGTTCATGTGGCAGGTAAATTCTGAAATTGTTAGAACCAGTAAAAAAGTTTTGATTATCATGGTGGTCTTCACAAATATTGTGACTAGTTCTATGGAATATCATCATTCTCCTATCATTTCCCTTATCCCAAATTATTTGGGGTTGGGTCTTTTTCTTGGAATAGAACATATTTAAAAAAAAATATATGATTTCAGGATTATCGCTTGCTACTGGACACAAATGGCATGAAACTGCATGGAAAAAAGAAACCACACAGAGCCCAGGGACACATTTTAAAAAATACATAAAACGGAAGGAACAAAGCAGAATACGACATCAATCATTCACACGCAAACGATTGTTTGCTCCAAGAGAGAAAACCCAGCCCGATAGTCACTATGGACCTGAAGCTTGTGATCCTATTGATATTGATGAAGCACAGTTGAGAATACAGTGTGAAGAACGGTTAGCAGAATTCCAAAAGTCACCAGAAAACATTGCTTTGGTTGAAATGTCTACAGTAGGGCAGCATGAAAATGATTTATATACTACTCATAGGCGTGACCGCTTGACTGCTAGTCAATTTGGAATGGTTAGTTGTGTGATATAATCATTATATTAGCAGAAATGTTTATACACATACAGTTTGGATTTAAAAAATTACCCATAACATACATTTATTTTATGTGGGTTTTCATCTTTACAGGTTTGCAAACGCCGTATTACCACTCCTTGTCACAATCATGTGAAAGATATTCTATATAAAAAGAATTTTTGTACAAAAGACATGTTATATGGGCAGCAGAATGAGAATGTAGCAAAAAGTATGTTCATGCAACAATATAATAAAATTGTCAGGCCTTCAGGTCTTTTTATTGATGAAGAATTTGGATGTTTAGCTGGCAGTCCAGATGGTAAGTTTTTCTTTATCAAACTTAAATTTTATCAATGTATTTGGGAAATGTGGCCAATCATAATACTAGTTTTAATTGCGAGACACAAAGGATTATGAGCACAAGAGGCGATTGAATTTCTTGTCTCAAATCTCATAAAGACCTCAATTTCTTTGTTTTTATATTTTATTATCAATTTGTTACAGGTATAATTGAAAACGAGAGAGCTGTTGTTGAGGTCAAATGCTTCCCATCATTGGCCAGGAAAAATCAAACCCTAGAGGCAGCTGCACTAGAAAAGAAAAATTTTGCTCTAAAACTGGATAATAATGTTTTAGTGATGAATAAAAAGCATGATTATTACTATCAAGTAAATTGAAAATTCTATAGCTTTGCACGTCCACATTATAATTATTTTAGTGTCTTCTTTTCTCTTACTATAATCAAAATCTATTTCAGATTCAAGGACAAATGCGTGTCAGCAAAATGGATAAGTGCTACTTCGTATGTTTTATTTCAGTCACTGAACCTTTGACTGTGATAGAAGTTTGTCGAGATAATGAATTTATCCGCAATATGGTGCCAAAATTATTAGACTTTTTTAAAAACTGTATTCTGCCAGAAATCATTTTGAGACGTGTTCAAAAAAATGGGAAATGTATAGATTTGAATGGTATGTACCAGTAGGTACAAAGGTTATTACTTTTTTTATTTACTTCATAAATTATCAATATCAATGTCTAAAATATATTATTATGTTATTCTAGTGAAAAATCGTCCTTCAACATCAGTTGGAAATTCGAGCACAGAAAAGTAAAGTTTAATTTTAGAGCAGCTTTGGAGATGGATGGTAAATAACATTTTGAAGTGAATGGTAAACAATATTCGTCAAAAAGTAACTATGTAGTATACTAAGTAAAGCATTTTTTCTTTGTAGCAGCCGTGTAGCAGTGGTTTCAAGATAAGAAGACTCAGAAGAGGGGGAAATCAACAAGTCAAATGATTCTTGTTTTAATTGTATTTTTGTAGTAGTTTGTTTAGTATCTACATCATAGTTGTATATTTATTTTTATCATGTATTTACCATAAAATCAAAAGGTGAAATAATACTTCATTAGGTATAACCACCTGCTCAATTCAATAAGCTGCTCTTTAGATTTCTGTTTTACTAAAAGCTTATTTATGCTTTGAAATTAGGAAATATTGTTTCACCTTCCTGGTTATTATTGCATACTAAATCGTGTTTTCAGATTTGTTGTTATCCCTTGTTTATGAATTGTAGTTTCTTACGAGTTATGTTATGTCTTTGTAATAATTGGTTATGTTACAACTTATCAATGTAATTATTTTGATTGAATAGGCATGTATCAGGCATGTGTTACTTACTTCAATTACTTGTGTTTTGAAAAATATTTTCAATAGTGTGAGGTAATAAAGAAAACTGTGTTTTATTTTACGTAATTTGGTCATCATTTATTTCCCAAAATTATAAATCAATTAAATAGTTTATGCCTATAAATACAACTTTTATTTTTATCACCTAATCGTACATAATAAATATCGTAGAAGGTGGCGTTCTGTAGTTGTGCTTACACCCATACAGTAAAATCGCCATGTAGTCCACACGCCATCTAGTGATAAATTTTCGTAAACGTAAGGACTAGGCACTCGCCCACGTCTGTGTGTGTAAAAAATACTATGTTCAAGGACAATGTTATTTTGCAACTTTTTTGTCGAATTGGGTGGATTTTGAGGCAAGGAAATGACCCAGTTAAATAAAGTGTAAAATCCGCGAACCGCCACAGCTACTCCGACGACTTAATATGTTCCAATTACACAATAAACTCAAATAAACTAAAAACATTGACTTCAACGCCATCTAGCGGGAAAGTGGCCGGGAACAGACCGTATGTTTCACCTTAACGTAACATTTTCAAGACTCATCAAAAGACATTGGATATGTCTAGCTGAAGACGTGTATTCTTCTTGGCACTTTTAAACTCGTATTTTCCTCTTCAAGGATATATTTGGGCTTCCCTCTTTAGCACTAACCTACCTTAATTGTTCACAATATTTTTTCACATAAATACATTAAAATTTAATAACAACATGTAGTTCAAAGTGGAGGATAGGAAAAGGTGCGGTATGTAACTCACTCTGGTAGACGGGGTCGGGCTTGTACTGCGGCTCGATGTTGTAGTGGCGCAGCTGGCTGGGCGCCATGATGTGCTCGCCCCGGGTGACGGCGGCCTCCTTGAGCCGGTCGCGGGTGGAGTGCGGCGGCCGCACGCGCCGGGTGCCGCGCGACTCCGCGCTGCCCGGCCCGCGCGTCTGCCGCACCTGGCGGACGACAATACCGTCACTAATGTATAACTTCATGCTGGTGAGCCCCGAAGGTAAGCGACGAAGATATCATTAATTTGCATACTTTTCAATATATTTTTTTTTATGTTATCAATACATAGATATAACAATTAAGGAAACATCTATCATACATTTTAAGATGAAAAACATAAAAAATAAATTGCAACATTGTTCAATTTTATGCATTTTGACAGATCTTTAATCATGAAAACAGCTCTTCCGTTTCACTTATTTTACATGATAATTTTGGTGCAATTGAAAATTCCCATCCACCTAGGACAAAGCTAGACTCCGAGCTACTACTACGACATTTCTGATGGAAATCACAAATACACCCTGCCTGACCTAGACTACAGCATCTCCGAGGTATCAATGCTTTAGCATACACTAATGAATACATGATGCTTTCGAAACAATGCTACAACTATACCAGAACATTTCCTTGACTTCTATCAATCTACCTCTGGAACATTTTTTTTATCAATAAACCATTAACAGTCCTACCTTCTTCCCCCGATCATGCTGAATGCGCTCAGTATCTTGCAGCATCTCTCGTCTCCACAATTCGAAGAAGTAATCCGGATCTGTATAGAACTTTCTGGCATCTCTGCCATCGTCCCTGAACTCGTTGAGCATCTCGAGCGGCGGCGGTCGGTCGCATCGCGCGTACGTCGACAACATGGCCGACGGCATCGAGTTCCGGGAGAACAGCTGTTGTTGGAACGATCGCGCCGAGCGGAACGCCTTTCGCATTTGTATGTCTTGAAGTGACACTGGAAGTTAAACAAGGAATTTGTTATTTTTTTTGTATTTATGGTAATGGAGATCAGAAAAGTAATCCAAATACAGCTTATAGGTACTGCTTATATTTTTCCTGAAAAGTGTAGCAAAAACCTTCCTTGCAAATTATGCATTTAAATTGCGAAAACCCCATCCAAATCGGATCAGTAGTTTACGAGAAAATTGCGGACGGACAAACAACCCCTTTTTTGGAAGTCGGTTAAAAACAGGTCATGGTGGGGCCTTTTTTGGATGGGAAATCATCAAATGACTCCGGTGGACGTAACGGGAGGGAGTGTGACACTCCTCTTACTGATAGTAATTCAATCGCCCTTTACGTTCCAGTCCCGCAGATTATGGGGCCTCAGGGTAGGAAGAAGGAAAAGGTAAGCCTTAAGCTCTCTCTGCTGCTGTATCCAAGGAGTATCTCACCTTCCTCAACGCCAGAGTCAAGCTGCGTGACCTTGATAGCCAGCCTGTCTATCCGGGCCTGCAGCACGTTTGTCCGCTCCGCTAGGTTCGTCGCCTCTCGCGTCAGCTCACCGAACATGTCCTCCGCATGTTTCGATAGAGATGATAATTGCCTGCACAGACAGAAAATAAGTGACCGATAAAAACCTTCCCTGCAAAATATGAATTTAAATAGCAAAAACCCCACCCAAATCGGATCAGTAGTTTTTGAAAAAATCGCGGATGTACAAACATTCATACATACGTATACGGGTCGAAAACAGAACCTCCTTTTTTTAAGTCGATTTAAAATCTAGTCAGAGGCGAAAGCTGCTCTTTTTTAAATAATACATATTCTTTGTTTCTGAAACAAAATTGTGAAACTGAACGTAAAACACGTTTCCTAGCACAAGGAATATTTTGACGTAACTTAAAAGGAAAATACATGGCTTATATTGTTGAGAACGTAATCCTACCCGTTACTTCTATAAATAACTCGGAAATCGTTCGTCATTGACATTACATATTACATTTTAATTAAATGTTTTTTACACCTGCTTGTTCGATAAATTTAGGTTTTGAGAAAAGGGAGGGGAACCTATGTATGTAGACCAGAATGGATAATATTGTGTCATCTTCGGTAACTTCGACGGTCCCTACGTACAAAAGGACATGTCGAAAATAGCAGTTCTTTTTCCGTCAACTTAACCTAGTGTTGTTAAGATATAACCGAAGGCTTCAGAAATATAAAAAATTACGATAGTTTCTGTGCAGCTTTTTATGCTTACGAGGAAAGAATGAAAGAGAATATATTATACAGAATCAGCTGTTTGTCAACCGAGGCAATTATGAGGAAAACATTGGGATATGTGAGCGAACATGTTATAACTGAACTGTTTACAATGAACAAAAAGATATTAAGGTATTGGCCCTACTATATACAATAATAAATCCATTGGATCCTATTGACTTTAGCATATAAACCCCATCATTCAAGGATAAAAATGCTATTCCGGAAATACCTTTCGGGTTATTCACTATGAGTAACACTGACACAGCCCATCAGATAATTGAGTCAGCTGTCTTTATTGCAAACTAGATTACTCCGGTGAACTTCGTATCACTTACATATATCTTAACTTTTCCACGCCGTTTTAACCTTCCCTGGACTACGACAAACATTTCAAAACCAAAATCAGCTACATCGGCCCAGCCGTTATCGAGTTTAAACGAGACTAACGAACAACAATTCAGTTTTATATATAAGATTTCCTTTTTCGACAACTTAGCTATTTTATTTATTTTTTGCCTAAAAATAAATTGTTATTTTTCGGTCATGATCATCATCTTCAGCCTGATTAATATAAGTCCACCGTTAGACTTAGGCACACATCACATAACGTGTGCCATAATTGCCCAGTCTTCAGCTTGAACATACAGTACAGGCAAGAATACAGTAAAGATATATAAAAAATGGCTGTCCACATTACCTAACAGTGTTAGCGAGTGTTCCATTGGTGACGGCTTCAAGCTCCGAGGGCACTTGGAGCCGCTCGGGCACCGTGCCGCGTGACACGTGCACGGGCTCCACGCAGCGCTTCGGCAGCGGCATGGCTGCGGAGCGGCACTGCTACCTCGTGTACATCACTGGAAACAATGACAGACATTACATTAGTACACGTTGAACAGCAAACATGGTGCAAATTCCAATCATTTAGAGCAGGGGTCTCCAAACTACGGCCCGCGGGCTAAATCCGGCCCGCCACTGCCATCAATCTGGCCCGCCACTGCCATCAATCCGGCCCGCGACACCTTATGACTAGTGTCATCAATCTGGCCCACGACATCCAATGTTTTTCTGTTGTTACTATTGCTGTGATACGTTGAATATGTTTGCTTAGGTGGGCAGAAAAATTAAAATTGTTATGGCCCTTGCACACATACCGAAAAAATTATTATGCCCCCCAAGGCTTCAAAGTTGGAGACCCCTGATTTAGAGCACTATTCAAGGCCCGTTCCAAAGGGTAGATTCTATATTTATGGAGAATGATGAGCAAGATATTAAGAAAATAAAAATGTTTTGCAACGGACAACTTCGTACGTGATAATTATTAAAAGTAGATCTTGAGGGCTTAATTGAAATAAATTCTTTGATATTGGACATAATCATGTTAGGAATACCTAGTTAAGAAATGCGTTAGCTATTTTTGTAGACTTATGAACATACTAACTTAATATTTATACATATATTTTAGCTCAGATCTCTTTAAAAAAATATGTAAATCTTTTTTGATCGCTTAGGTTGTCCGGTGTATAAACCATCAATCCAAACTAGTATAACCCAATAGACATGAAATAGACGTTTTCCCGTATAATAATTATTACTACTGATATAGTTGGTTAATGAATATACTCTTAATTGGCAAAGCACACATTACTGGCATTTTAATTGCAAAATAGAAATCTAAGGAAGCGAGTAAAATTAATTTATAATTGAATTTTTCAAATTAACCTTGAGATTGTAGGGCAAATATGTGAGTATAAAATTGTTATGTTCTTCAGTACGTGCAGTTCAAATAGGACATAACCGACACTTCGAACTTACGCCAGTTATGTATGTATATTGCAAATGACTCGTTTCCTCATTTATACCTTGCGATTCCCGTTACACAGACGACAAAACATGATCTCTTTGATTGCTACATGCATCGCTTCAAGAACTATTACTTCGAACACATTATAAATAATATTTATTGAACACTAGCGTTTCCTCAATATTTTTGCAATAAATATATCAGGTTAATTCGGAATATGGTATATTTTTTTCTGCAAGTTTTATTAAATAGTTTTTATGTGATGGAGAGGCAAACATCCGTCAGCCTTACAAAGTCATCATTTGCCTAGTCTCTTCCCAACTAAGTTGGGATACACTTCCAGTCTAACCGGACGCAGTTGAGTACCAGTGTTTTACATGAAGCAACTGCCTATCTGACTTCCACAACCCAATTACCTGGTAACACATAGTCAACCAAACAAATTAGTATACACGTTTAATGAACACCTATCGTTATGCAGTTAAAAACTGTAGCCACATAGAGGTCGGTACGTGAGGCAGTGCGCAAATTCCGCCTTTTCTTCACTTTCAGTAATTTGTTCCTAGTAATTAGGCGTTATTAAGTTATCCGTTAGCTCACGCAGCGTGACGGGCGCGCGTGCGGGTATCGTGGAAGTGGGAATTGGGTTTTAGTTCCGTTAGTGGTTTCACTACTAACTTATTATTGGCAACACTGGGTTTCAAGATCATGGTCACACAATACATTGCTTTATTTATTTAAAAACAAAGTACGCTCGATGATTATATCGCAGCAATAGATCAATAAAAGCCATCAGATTATGAGAAAAAATAATCCATGTCAGAGGCCGTCAGACGGATTTGAGATACTCTGACACTAGAGCTTGTTAGGTTGGTAATCTACAGCCCACACGATAAGAAGAAGAATGAGAAAAGATCGTTTTGCTGCACAACTTAACTCATGTAACAATTGAAATTAAATTCAACCAATCAAACGGCCCTTGCTCAAAATCCTTTACACAAGATCTATGCTCGAGTAAAGCATTGCTGCCTATGCTTGGCCTGATTTCAAAGAGTTCAATCAGCAAATCGTATTAAACCAAGTTACCAGGCCTAATCAAAGTAACGCAGCAATTCGATCTTTAACCGAACACGATAATATTCGTGACTATAGATTACGAGAAAACGATTTGGTTACTCAAATACTAGAGTTCATTTTACAAAAGGCGAACGAAAATAAACTTATCCACACATTAGTAGACTAAAGATAATCAAGACAATATTGTGAATTCGGTAGATATCCGAACACATGGCATTTATGGTCATAAAAATTATGACTGTTGGATTTCTGAGAACTTTAATATTAAGCTATAATTATTATGGCTTTAGATATACTCGTATATAAATGTTTAAACTGCCACTGGTTCTATTTAGTGAGGCATGAGGCAATCTTCAAACTAACGCGTAAAATAACATAAAAGTTAACAAGTTTGGTAGGTTTATAATCTTAATATGATCGTACAGGTGAACAAGGTTAATTCCTGCCTATTCACCTGTAATAATCCCTTAATCGGCGTTTGCGTCACCCACGAAGGGACAACGTATGCCGAAAATAGCCGAAGTGGCCGTTTGTGCCTTTTATCCGGACTATATTTAGGATGGTATGATGTAAGTGCTTTAGAGGCGCAAATTGAAATTGTCACATCTGTATAGTAGAGGTCAGTCACCTTTTAGAGCTCGGCGAATGGGATGTATTATAATAAAATGGTATAAAGAAGATATGACATTGCTGGATCGCAATATCCAATGTCTGTGACAAAGGTTTGAAAATATGGAAAGTGGTCTCGCTCGTTCCAATAGACCGAATAGATCAGCATGTATGAAAAATATTTACAACTGATCATTATAATCGAGATGCCATCGAAGTCACGCTTCATTTAACAAATACGTGCTTAGCAGACGTTTCATCAGCACATTTAATCTTAATAAAGAACCTAGAACCATTTACGTACAACTCAATACCTAAACAGTTAAGAACTGCAAAGTCATTCTTATATCCATACCACAGCACTCATTCACTGAGGTAAAAGGGAACCGGAGGAGTGAAAGGAGGAATCCTGTCAATGCAATTAAAGTCGGTTCCGGTAGATATTCCCGCGCAGTAATGGAATGCTTTTAAAGGTAAGGAATAGAAGGGCTGTATCTAGGCGTGTATGTAGGTATGCTAGCATTACTTTTAGTGTGTTTATCTGGTACTACGAACATTTCTAGGAGGTTGAAAAGTTGGAAAAACCTGTTGTCTTTCAAGGTCGCTTACACTCAAATATACAGACCTTTTCATGGACGGGAAATCATCAAATGACTCCTACCGAAAGAGAGGAAGGGAAATGAAGAGGGGAAGGGAATGTCAGACTCATACTGACTAAATCCCATCCGCGTGCCTTTACTTTCTAGCAGAGAAAAACATAGGGGCCTTAGACGTTTTCGCTGATGATCTTATCAAATCTTCTACAACACTAGATGAATCATTCTAATCATAATTGGGTGTTACAGCATCGATTACGTCTTCGCAACAAAGGTTTCCATCGAGACCACTGGCATTAAATGAATGGCAGAATGGCGTCGTTACGAAATGGCAGCGGCGTGCGGCGTGCCCAATCAAAACAATATAGAACCGAACGGTATGAGGCAATGCAGATTTAAATCATAATGCTAACTGTTAATGCTCTAACTGTAACAGCTAATATCTAGACTTGTAGTGTCTCGTATGTTCATGAGGAGCCGCAGTAGGGTAGGATAAGAACTATCTGTCATCACCACTGTTTTGACGGTAAAGAAAAACATTACCTATTAGCACAGTGAGGAAACTGACAATCCAACATGTGCTCCTTGCCTGTTTTCAAATACATATTCAGTACACTAAGGATATTAATGGATAGGGAAAGTTATCAATGATATACATGTCCCACTCATTTGCACTAAGAAGTGCCTTCAAAAAAAAGAATTACGATACAAGCGCATCTAAAGTTGAACAACTTTGTTTACGTTACTACTGTTGTTCGATGAATCTTTCAAATAATGAGTTATCACCATGTGTTCAATGCTCGTGTAACACAAACTTCCCACGTTTACTACACAATAGTAGTAATTAGTCACATTAGCAATTAGATCACAATGCTTGCAGCGATTACATGCTATCATACTATTTGTACAGTTATTCTAGTTCTATGAATCACAGGAAAACTGTAAATTTTCAGATGCATCTAAAATTCATTTTGTGTCATTCATACTATAATTATACTTTAATACTTTCGTTATCTCTAACACTCACTAATTCAAATCTACACTATGCCTAAAGATGATTGAATTGGATGGGACTAAGGCCGAAGTTTCACTAGAGATGTGCCAAGCTACATAGCTTGTCTGATTTCCACGAATACGAGTGTTACATTAGAGCTACGCGAAGAAGTCCGCTGCGCTGGACTGATCAGATCCACACCCTCAACAAAAAGCCCACGAACCACCTACAAGTGAAATTACTTCTCGATATAGTAACCACTCGTTATCTTTAATTACTAACTGCTTAAGTTTATAACATTAATGGAGTTGATTTCGTTCTTGACCGATATTATTTTGACTTTCTGCCTAACGAGTGAAGAATAACAATATCTAAGATTATAACTGAATGTACATATGTGAACAATGTCCGAATACGTGTTTATATAATAGAAATAATCGATTAAACAATCGGCATGAAAGTCATTCGATTAGCCATGAATATGAATTGAATGGAACGATAGCGCATGGTGCAATGGTAGCTACACTATAATAATATATCAGACTAACTTTAAATACTTTTCCCATGCAAATAGGTCTGTTTCTGGAACTTTGGAAGACGAAAATATGCACGTTAGTAAACTGGATCACTCCGCCCGCACTCTCAAGTATTATACGACAGATACACAATACATAAAAATTCGATTTTCAATCTAATCACTAAGACGCACAATATCAAAAAATGCATATAGGTAATAGTCACGAATTAACAACTCAGCACTCAGCAGTTCTACGTTGTATAACTATGATAAACAAAAACTCGATAAATCACGTAGATTACCGATAAAAAAACTATTTCAAAATGCACGCTAGTACATTATCTATGCATCTAGACTTCTAAAACATCAGCATGCAGGAGTTGCATTCTCAGCTTACCTATAGCTATCGAACAAGGATTGACATCATCGCTTCTTGAAGATCTTACGTCATAAACACAATACACGATTTGCGACCTTAAATGCAAACAGTATTACGAAGTTAATTGCTAGACTCGTAATCTGATAGCGCAGCTTTAAACTAACTAGGCAGTTGATACCCTTATCAGACGAACACTAAATTGGTTAGCGTGTACATTTCTCCAAAATTGTTAGGTCAAGTCAATGACCTTTATTTAGTGGAGTGCTATGAAATTAGTGCTGGCCATTTATTTCTAAATGTCATAGGTATCATCAGGCATCGTATCCATCAATTAAGTTCGGTTCCTAGGAGACTCAGGGGTAATATCCGTATTTACGTTACCGGTTACTGTTTTTCCTTGGGTTATTGATGAGAGATGGGTCATTTTGGGCTGCCTTTGGATATTATATTATTCAAAACAGAAGCTACCACTAGGTACAATCATAATCAATTGTTCACAAGTAATTGAGAATTAATTACTTTATTCGTTGTCTAGTTTCAAGCATATTAGAAAGCCATTTTAGAAGTAAAACTCTACGATTACTAATTAGAAACAGAAAGCTATTTACTCAACGCTACATCGCTTAGTTGAAGAGTGTAATGTCTAACTAAACAAATAGGCTTGAGAAGCAGTTCTACCGGTCCCGTAACTTCTAAGCACACAAGTAATCGCGTACCTTCGAATTACCCTCAGCATCATACTAATCATTCTTCGTACAGCCTTCGGTGAGATTTATTTAATGCATGTTGTCCCACGCTGGGAATATGTAATGTATCGTAGGTGTGTTTGCAGACATAAATCTCAAATACAACTCCTCAGACTTGGTATAAGTATTTCTAGGCTATGCTAATATTTGCTTAGTAGTGAAGCAGTAGCGCAGGAGTCGATTGCTAATCTACCACGCCAAATATGTACATATGTCCAATGCCACCGACAATATAAGCAGGATTACAAGAGTAGGTGCCGTATCACGACACGTTACAGTGATCCATATTCCAGTACGAAAAGGACGGTGCTATTCCTGTGTATTTCTATATTACTCTCTCATACACTGAAATCTAGATCACTTTGCGATGTCATAATACAACCCTTGTTTTGGACACATAACCCCCCTAAAGCTGAGATTAATAATAGCAAGAGGATAAAAAATTACACTTTTAGGACGTTATGTTACGATGCCACTGAATGGCCTTTCTATTATCTTCTTTAGCTAAGTACTTTAATCATATTTGAATAGTCCATAATCCTGGTTTGCTCATCTTTTATAGTCGGTATGACGATGTTACTTTATAGTATGCTAACGTATATATCTTATCGTATGTTTACTAAAATAACTTCATTTTAAAGTTGCTTCAATGGTTATTGGAATGTCAATCACCACACCTATGTTAGCTTGCTGCCATATCACTTATATGGCAAATCATTTAATCGTACATAGAACTCAAATTAAAGTATATTTTTAAACTCCAAAATGAAGTGTTACTCAACATGAAAGCAATTTAATTACAATAAAACACTTCAAATCTAATCTAAATGTTATCAAATCATTACATAAGTATGATAATACAACAACAAAACAAAGTTCATTATACGATCAACAACAAATCGATTCATAAAGTTGTTCACACCAGTTATTTTCTGTGCATGACGCGTATGTCCCGCGCCCGCGCATGATTAGATTATCCTGCGGTTTGCGAAACTAACGGAACTGACACATTACGTCCGGTAATGGTATTTTTAGGGACATACTGACAGCGGGCCCACAGCTGTGCAAGGTCATAGCATAAATTAGTAAAATCGAAGATCATAGGATGACTATAAACTTTCGCATATCGGAGTACATGTCATTCGAATATATTCGGGGTTAACAGGGTCCTAACATTCTCAATTTTGGATTACACACCCAAAAAAGATGCATGCATTTTTTTATACGCCACAGATATTAATCTTTCGAAATAGAGTTATTTGAACAAAGAATATTCCCAATTAATTTCCTTATTGTTCTAAAGTCTTGGTAAAACAAATGAGGATCAGTAATGTAATAGCAAATTCAATAAAACTAGTATCTATGTTATTCTTTATGACATAAGAATGATATATCTTTTTGAATTATCGAAATCGGACCATTAGTTATGAAGATATTAAGTAATAAACATTTGCCGTTCCGGCCGCTAAAAATTAATGTCCGCGGGAGCGTGTGACGTCACTCTAACGGAACCGAGCGCAGTCTGCATTCATATTTCACTATTCGGCGGAGCTGCGACGCGGTTGGTCACTATATTTGGCAATTTATTTTATGTAAAGTGTTGTTAGAGTGTGTTTTGTGATATTTGAGTATTAAACGTCCTAAAATATGAGTACTAATAAAGTAGAGGCTGGTTTTGTGCAAGCTCAATAAGATAATCTTCCAAAGGTGGATTCTTTCATGATATTTGATTATCTCAGTAATCTAGTTCAAGTTAATCTACGTTACTTATTAGTAATCTTAAGATATTGATTTAAAATCTTTAGGCCTCCACACAATCGGCTATTATCGCGGTGAATCGCTGTACATTGCTGTGAACTCTCAAAAACTCTTGAGAGTTTTTCATCCAACGAAGCAATGTATAGCAAATCACCGCGATCATCGGTGATTGCGTGGAGGCAGCAGTAGGTAGGTGTAAAAAATAATGAATATAATGTATTGGTACAGAGATCTTGATAAACAAATGTTGTTTTTGTTCATTCCTATGCGGATCATTTCGCGGTTGGCTATTTAACCAACTTGCGCTTTATTTAGTTCATAGTTCCCTATATACTTGTCGATCTATAACGGAAACCTTAATATTGGTTTTCAATGGCTATTTTTTGCCACCTCGTTCATTGTTACAAATAATTCATTCAGTATGTACCTACTTAGGCAGGATGGCTTGAAAAAATCATCATCAATCATCTCTTTACAACAGGATACCATTTTGAAGAAGTTTTGCGTTTTTCGGCACGTTAAAAATAGTTTTTCTATGGTAATAATAGAAGTATTTGTACATTTTGGCACTATACAATATTAATACATGTTTGAAAAGGTGAATTAGACACAAATCGGACACTTAGTTTGTTTGAAAGTCACAATTAATCAAACAAAACACTGCGCGCCATACTGCTGCCAACGGCTAACCGTTAGAGTGACGTCACAGCTATCGCGGCGAACGCTCGGTGAACTTCGCTAGTAATTTGGTCATAACTTCGTCAATTTTTATCGTAGATCAAAAATTTTTGCACTGTATGTTAAGGATTACTTAGCTCTACTAATCTGCATTGTCAACTAAAAACGTTACGGATCCTCATTGATGTTCTCTAGCCATCCATTGTAGAAGAGCGTACATTACAAAACTGCAAACTTGAGACCGAGTTTTGTAAGATAACTTTGACTAAAGAATGAAACATTTATACATAAAGGATACGTGTCTCGCTAGCATATATTCAATAGGTTACAAATAGTTAGAATGTTAGATCATCAAATACTATTAGGCTAATTGTAAACAATTGTGCAGATACAATAACGCGGGTCGTGTACGTAAATGAAATGAACGAGACGATCAATTTCATCATTGGCGCAATTAAGTATGGCACGTGATGTCATTTTCGAAGAATTAAAGATATTGTAGAGGAGAATATAAGAATTTTGAAGGTTCCGTATTTACATAACAATTTATTTTAGCACATTATAGAATTCACTAAGTGATAGCCAGTGCTCTCTTTGAAAATGTACGTAATACCTATCTGACGCCACATGTGATTCAAGATCCTATTATAAATCTATTTGGAATTATGAAGAAGGAGCCTTAGGATAAGGAAACCTGACTTGCCTTATACTTGCTTATTAAATCACGCGCAATATTGAATCTACTAAATATGAATCAAAACTATCTCGATAAAGTGTCCACTAGTAGTCCAACACTGTTGTATATAAAATGACAACAATGATAAAATTTTACGATCAGAACCCTTTCCTAACCGTACAGAAATGATCCTAACAGACGGCATGGCGACATTACACTCGGCACGAGTGCGGGATCAAATTGACATATCCGCCTTCCTAATGCATTCATGAACGGGATACTCGATAGAGGCGGGAATACTCCACACCCGAGCTTCGTTATTGGTGTAGTATGGCCCCCTGGGGCAAGAATACCGTCACCTTGGTGTCGAGACAGACAATTTAAGGACATAGTGAACTACAAAGGTTAAGATCGACGCTTTGCAACGATGCTTTTTTTCGTCACGGACGTATCATTCGATTAGATCATCTAGCTTAGGACATGTCACGAGAATAGTAGCTGAAAATTATAACCAAACTCTATGTTTGTTCATGGAGCTTAATTTAATTCTGACAACGGTCAAATACACTATGTATGGATTACTTTATGTTTGTGAAGAATTACATCTGACGGAACATGTTTAGGGGGTTTAATTTCGTCGTAATGGACAACTCCTACTATAATTCGACCTAAGTATGTAATATAAACAAGTAAATTGCTAATAACGAAGGCCAACATTATTAGCTTTGCAATAATACCATCGGAAATGCGATTGGAATAATAATGTACAAACTACCGGTAGGACTCCAACACACCTCGGCAAATACAGAGTTGCTACAAGCCTGCTAAACGTACTATCAAGTTCCTCCAGTAATTTGAAACAGGACTCGGTAACAATGGCGAAGTAATCCACACAAAGTTTAAAATCTTGTTAAAGATCTCTTACATCACAAGATTGGAGAGTACAAGGTTTCTTGGTAGAAACTTTGTAAGTTAAACCACCAATACACGAATTGAACAAGAACTTAGTATCTCAGACATATCTGACAGACCAAACGGATGAGATAGGTAAGAGCTTATTGACTTAAATTCAAGACCTAAACATTTCGACAAGCTTTTAAATAAGGATCTTTGATCAACGTTTTTTGCGAGAACTTGCGTTCTACCTAATTAGATAATTTGCCCGTTTACATTGATAAATACGTAGGAGTATCAGATAAGTAGGTATTCGAGATAGCTGCGATGTTTCCAACTGGACAGTTTTTACAAACAAATATTGTAAGATGCAACTTAGTATATAATTTTTTTATCAAGTCAAGTATTAAGGACGAATTTTTCGATCATGCTTGGATTTTTAAACTTTTTCATCATTATCTTGCTTGTTCTCTTCTAGTTTTATAATTATGTTTGAATGCCTCATCATTATTTCAAATCAATTCAGACAGGAAATTCATAGAGATTTTTTGTTTCACGATATTGGCATAGACTTTAGTCTCCAAAAATCGTAAAGATGTAGTATAAGGAGCGTCTGCTGAATGTAAGCACGCGTTTAAGTAAAAGTTAAGTTACAACACACAATCTAATAGGATTTTGGTACAATGGCATGCCTATATTGAAAGGCATTCCTTGAACGCTGCGGTCATGGGGCATTCCCATTGTGTTGTATCAAAATAGATACATTATATGCCATTTTTGGAAAAGGAAAACCGATCCTTGATCACGATAACAAGCGTTGAATGAATAATAACTGAAAAATATCGTTCTGAAAAACGAGGCAATCAATATAAAACTGGGCCGTAAAAACCGATTTGCATTATAATGCACGAGTGGCATTCAATGGACTATTAAAACTGCAGGCACGCTGCATTTTTTTTATTAACATATTGTAGTTTTCATGCTCATCGGGTATTCTTTCCGCAAAAGATTTATACGAAACGATTAAGCAAACTATCTTTACCGGCAAATTTTACGTATCGGCTTTTTGCTTTGAATATAATCGTTAAAGTGAGTAAAATTAGTAACTTTTTTAGCGTGACAAGAGATCAGTATAAGATAATTTTTGTTAATGCGTTTTATTCATTAAATTTAACACAGTACCTTACAACGTATGAATATCAATAGAAGTGTTGAACATCGCATGAAACTTAGCCATAACATGACCACTGACACAAATTATATCACTTCAATTAATCAAACAGATCTAAGCAGGACAGTCTGACAGCCGCTTAAGATTTTTAAATAATTAAGTCGAAAGTGTTCTGTCACAGCGGTCAGATAGAAAATTAACAATTTAAAGCCACGAACGTGCGCACACGCCAGGCGCGGATCCAGGGGGGTGGCAACGGGGCAATTGCCCCCCCCTGAGGGAAATTCAAATGAAATCGTTTAGTCCCGTTTACGAAGAATCGTTATTAACTCACTCATCACCAGGCGCATCTCATCATCCAGAGGGGGGGCAATGGGGTCAGTTGCCCTCCCTGACCGACCCGATCAATTCTTCAAATTATTGAAATCGTCATAGCGACCTCACTGTATCGTCCCGTTTACGACTAATCATCTGCTCGAGAATCACTGCATTAGTAGATTGTCGATTAAATCATAGATTGTAGATCATATTATCATATCGTAAGTTCATCTCTTATAGCAGAATTTAGCAGATTTGAATAATATTGCCCAGTGCACTGAACGAATACCGATACTTATATACAATGACAGTCTCATATATACGGGACGGACAGTCAATTCACCAGAGAAAACTTCAGAATGATAGTCAATGCGCCCTTACTAGACCTAAATACTTCTTGGACGTCTTTCAGTTGTCAGGACTTGTTTTTCGGATGGGAAATCATCAAATGACCCCTCCCGCTGTGGGTGGGTTGGAAGGAAGTGTCAGACTCTTACTGACTAAAACCCATCTATGTTCCTTCCTCAGCCCTTTGTATTCCGGAGGCGCGGTATCTCTTTCGAACGTCTCGCAGCCCCGGCAGGCTATGGCCCTGGAGGAGGGCCCCGTTTCTTTTGTTGTAATCTCTTGAGGCGCGCGTGGAATACGAACGCGCCCTCGACGCGGGTCTGGTCCTTGCCGGACGACAAGCCACCCATAGCCCTTCGTCCGCAGCCTCCACCTATGCTGCCCGGGAGTCGTCTCGCGGCTCCCGACGCCCGTGGCGTCTCGCGCGGCGGCTGGGAAGATCTGTCGCTCCCTCACGCGCTCCGTTGCCTCCTTTTCCAGCATTACTGCTTCGCAGAAAGAGGCGAAGGCTTTCCATTCCGTTTCGTATTCCGCTCCGGACCATGGCCTGAACCAGGGCCGAACGCGAGAGGTCGTCGCCGCCGATAGCCCCTACGAGGACACGGCGGTGCTCCAACTAAGCGGGGCAAACCCTCACCGTATACTCCACCGTGTCCTCCGGGCACAATGGTGACACACGGGCGCTTCCTTCCACCTGATTCTGAGCAGGAACCACCCGAAGCTTCCGTGCCCTGTGAGGACCTGCGTCAGGCGGTAGGTGAGGACGCCGTGGCGTCTCCCTAGCCACTCCTCAAAGAGGGGACTTACCGCCGCGATTGTGGCGTGCCCTGCGCTGGGCTGCAACAGCCGCTCTTTCAGGTGCGCTAGGCCCCAGCCTCCAGATCCCACGGCGGCAATCCGGCGATGAGGCCCGCCGCCTCGCGGGAGATCGTGCGATATCCCCGGATCAGCTGCCAGGACTGCCTCGTTGGTCTAGTAACGCGACTGCACTTAAACGTCGACAAACGGGTCTCGGGTTAGACTAGGGGGTATGTCCGAAACCCTTTGTGGACTTTTTAATTTTTTACAAAGCAGCCCGGAGTCAGGAAGATAACGGTGTTACACCCCCGTGCCTGCCCTCCCAGGCGTTAAACTGTCGTCCACAATTATGATTTGTCGTTACGATTCCATGTCAGATGCCATCAGGCGGTTCTGAGAAAACTCTGAAACTAGGGTTTGTTAGGTGCAGCCAGGAGCGTAGCTAGCACCGTATCTGCCGTATCAAAAATACGGGGCCTCGGTAGTCTAGGGCCACAATACGCGACATAGGAAGAAGTTTGTGACATCATACCCACAACTTCATTACAACTACTAGGTATGCCGACTTGCACCACTGCATTGTTAGTCATATATAGATACATATATATTTATTACATACTTCTGTATGTCTGGATGTCGATGAAATTTGTTAGTCAGAATCTAAAATATAAAAGTGTAAAAAGCAGACGAGTGTTAAAGTGGCTGACTAAACCTATCAGAGGTCTGTGAGAAAGACTAAGTAAGGCTCCCTCAGTGATAGTGTTGACGCCACCTATTCAAGAGCTAGCGGAGTATCCACTTTCTAGAAAATCAAGGAAAGTCAGAAAAGTACTACGTGGACAGGGATTGTCAGGAAAAAAAAACAACAAATTGGTCAAAAGCAAAATAAATGCTGAATTTCTTAAAAACAACATAAGCTTAAAAAAGACCTACGAATTATATTACTTGTGTTCCTTAAAAAAATTTCGCGCTCGCTTCGCTCGCGCTCCAATTATTCTATCATTTAATATTTCTGAGATTCCAAGTTCCGAAACAAAATGACCAAAAGGAATATTACACTTATGGTTTCCCTTTGTCTATCTGTATGTCTGTCCATCTGTCACAGCTGATTATATTTCAAATTAAGCTATCGATTTGGAACATTGTTTTGAGTGGCTGCGCACACTATCTTTTTTTGGGGCAGGATCCGAGTCTAGGCCATATTTGACGAAAAATTTCGTCGGAAAACGGTCGTCCGTTGTGGTAAATGGTTCTGTGTACAGACCACAGTTACGCAAACGTGTGACGCTTTTCAGAAAGATAAAGTGACTATCTGCAGCAGGCGAAAGGACTGCGACAGAAAACAGTGTACCAATAAATCATCTAGGCTAATGATGATTAGCTAACAGCGAATTGTTATTAAGTCTTTGAAACATGCATTTTTTCTTATATTTTCGTCTATGGACAAACAGATTTTTTAATATATTTATCACTTTTCTATAAGATTAAGCAGAGCTGAAATGAGCTAAGACTGCCCCCCCCTAACACAAATCCTGGATCCGCGCCTGGCACACGCAATAAGATGTTGAGGTGACGTGCAAATCCATTGACGTTGACTAATTGACAATATCGAATTACTGACCAGTTTTCTCTGCACGCATTTGGGTCAGGTACTATTAAAGGCGAGGAATATTGGGCTAAATACGCCAGGTCATTTAAATTCCCTCATGTAGATGTAATGAGAAGATTTATTGACTGGTTTTAACATAGAACACGTATATTTTAATTACCCAAAGAGGTTTGTCCATAACCATTTTAACTACTATTTTTTATAACTTCCTGCTTAAGAAGACATATTCTCTGCAATTTTCTAATCTCCACATAACAGCTTAACATGTTTTGTGTGTAGTGTCATATTTTCACTCATAAAAGTCATAACCTATGCCATGAAAACTGATATTTACTTTCCAATAAAAAGCTAGTTTTAGAACTGCAAATAAAACTAACACTATCGCGTTGCAATTCCGTAGAGCAGCCCGCTTCCTCTATAGCCCCACCCTTAGCGCCATGGCAGTTAGACAAAGCATTATAGCTATTGTCACGCTATAAATAAAGGCGATTGTTGCATGTACAATTGTAGATAACATAACCTACTGTGCTATGGCGTGCGTTTGATACCGCTCTGATACGTCACTAACTAGAGCAGCCTGTCTCGTACGATTGCACATTTTAAATCCTGTACAGCGAAATTCATTAAAAACATAATCTTAGTTTAATAATTTACTATAAGAAGTCTTCCAGAGACCAGTGAGTAGCTGCATTCATTTAAACACATAATACAGAGAAGCGAAAGTGAACTACCAAATAACAGAGTTCCCTAAAAGATCTCTTCTCTCTTCAATGAAGTCTTCAACCGCAAAAAACGTTTATTGAATTTCACTAATATCATTGGTGCCTGTTCTGGGGACTATCGTGGGATCTGGTATTATTTTCAAGTGACTCCTATTCATTAACATTAAAAACTATTTCAGATATACTCAATTTGGCCCTGAGTTCTGCCACAGTATATCCAATTTATGATTTTAATGTTACAGTCCCAATAAATTCACGATTTTAAGTTCTAAGCTCACTTATTTATGAAATATACAGGAAAAGAATCACATTTAATAAATCGATTCATAATATTAAATACACGATGTACCTACATTTCAGTGGTTTCCTCATTTAAAGTCCTTGTCCAAACAATGAGACACAAACAATCCTTACACTAGACAGACTATGACCATCCTAAGGCATGATGAAAAACTTAAAAAATGAATAAAAAATGCTGTACTGACAATGGAGTAAACATCAGGGTTTCCGCAAACAGACCTAGAAATGTGTATTTATATGTAAAACATCAATTCTTTTGTTCTTTCACATACATGTTACTAGTGTTAACGTAGTTATAATTATTTATTTTATGGAGGATGTTGATCAATTTCATTTTTGATCAATGAACATGTTTTCTCATAGAGATAAAATCCATAAAGTCCTCTTTTCAGAGGTACTGATGTAGGTTTTATTTAAGTAATTGGTCGCAGGCTTACCAGGTATAATCGGATTAAGTACTAAGAGAGTAATGAGCTTCGTTAAGATGCAATTAGCTGATTACCCGTACAAGTATAGCTAGGAATTAACGAATGGCGTGGTCTACGCATAATGTGGATACGTAGTTGAAAAAGAAATTTTACTCTGATGAGAAAGAGTAACCGCCCGTGAATCCATCTTTTGTATGAAGAATTGCTATCTTACTTATATGATACACATTTCTTAGATCGAACTTCAGACGTACAAAAAATTTAATTGATCTTGAAAAGTTCGTTGACTACGAAACATGTGTCAATATTATTTTAACTTTATGTGTAAATGTTATTCCTGTCTGCTCATCGTAGAACAGAAGCAATTAATAAAATAAGTGACGCGTAATCAAGCATATCTCTCCAATAAAATACAACATTATCATCATTAATCCGGGCACAAAACCAAACTCCACTTACTACTGAGTTATAGTTCTAAACACTGTATGAAAATCTACAGAACTCCAAACCTTGGATTTGATCCACGTTATAACAAATAAACGAATACGCAGATAATTCCTGATTTCTGAACCATTAGGTAGGTACACTAAATAAGTCATCCAGTTAGCCTAAGCTAGGGCTGCCATCCGTCCGGGTTTTCCCGGATTTGTCCTAGTTTAGAGGGCGTCCATAGTGCGTCCGGGTGGGTTTTTAAAGAGCGTCCGGAGAAAACCCGGATACTTTTTACCTGATATCCGATCCCGATTGATTAAAAGGTAAGCAATGACTTAAAACAAATAATAAAAAGTGTCCGGGGAAAATTCAAACTCATTCAAAATGTCCGGGGTTTTTATAGTTTTAGTCCAGAGTCGACGATTTGGGTGATGGCAGCCCTAGCCTAAGCCAAACTCGACAGAATGATACTAAAAACGGCCAAGCGACAGTATCTGAAATAATCTCATTTAGATTCAGGCCACAGATAATTTAGCACACGTAGATATACAAGAAACGTACAATAGCCTAATTAGAAATGTCTAATTGTTGGGTAGAGCAATGTTTCACTCATAATGCAATCTTGAATACTAATTAAACGCACTTCTTTCTAACCAACAACCGGACAAGTATGAAATTTGAAGAGAAGTTATGGTGCATAGAAATGAATAACGGTTAAAATTATTATGCGTTTATATTGACGACTT
This sequence comes from Pyrrhia umbra, assembly GCA_963891755.1. Taxonomy (NCBI): domain Eukaryota; kingdom Metazoa; phylum Arthropoda; class Insecta; order Lepidoptera; family Noctuidae; genus Pyrrhia; species Pyrrhia umbra. Next base: position 3,323,795 of record OY982934.1, on the reverse strand, counting down.
ATAGGTACTTATATTGCATACCATGACCAAGTTTTGAAAATCCATAAAGGAGTCGAGGATGTTTTTAATCCAGGTATTCAAATGATTGAAGGTTTTAGAAACATATATCGTTAGGTTTTAGGAACATAATATCGTTATTTTTTCGGTAATTTCATCGAATGGTTCGGGTGGTTGTTATATGTTCTATTAGTATTAATTCAGAAATGTTTGCGGTGTTAAAATCTATTCAAGGGAAGTATGATATGAAAATCATGGCGGATATAATGTCAATGGATTCCTAATGTTTGTGTACTACCTATGGGTAAAGGTATGGCAGGATTTGCTAATTGCTGAGTTAACACGTCCGACAGACCTTTATTTAAATGAGATCATTTTACTTGATGTACACGTATGAAATCTAATGACATGCAGCCTAAGGCACCGAAGTTTTGAAGTGACTATTGATACTTTTGAATGAGAACGTTTAGAATATATGATTACCAATTCCTCATCAATCCTAAAAAAACTTTTACCTACTTATTTATAAATACGAAAGTATGTTTGTTACGCTTTCATGGTAAAACGGCTGTACTGGGATGTTTGTATGGAGATAGATGGGACCCGAGTGCGTTAAGTAGTTCCCTCGGGACGCAGGTGAAACCACGGGAAACACCTAGTAGTTACATTAAAATAATCATCACATTTTTCTTCATAAGCAGTCGTGAAAAGTCGTACATTTCATTCAGTCTTGCGGTACGTTAATCGGCATGCAGCATCGTTTACGATTTCACGCGTCGATGGTGAATAATTTCGACAAAGCTGGCGTGATTCTTCTCCGATACTGTTATTTAGCTGTCTTTATTAGGTGCAGCCATGCAGACGAATGATTAAAGCATCTGTTACATTGCACGAGCAGTCAAAACAGTAGGCAATGACATATTATATTAGAATTTGTCAAAAGATTCCGTTATCTGACAACCTTTTGGCATGATCCTTTCGCAGCTTCACCACTTTTAAAAGAAAAACAGCGCTTATAAGGGCCTATTATTTCTCAGAAATAGCCACACCGGTCATTAGCATCTCGGTTACGAGAGCTTATTATAAAGCCTAATAAGTTGACTTCAAGGTCATTTCTTTGTAACTTTCTAACGAAATAGGTGTCACAGTGTAGGCGTGTCTGCGGAAATCAATAGATCATTGCGGTTGAGTAATGCAGTCTGCAGTCGACGTTTACTTGCCCGGCGCTACTCCCGGTGGATTCTCGGTCCTCGGTAGCAGCGAGGTAGCTGCTTGTTTCTTTAAAAACGTTTAGATGAATCTAGAGTCTAGAGCAATAAATGCAGCAAGATCAAACTAATGTTGGAGTAAGTGTATAATGATAGAAAATAATGTATATTTACTATCGCATTCCAAACATTATATTAATTAACAACGTAATGGGTTTCATATTGGGAGTAATTTACTAAGTGTTGACTGTTAATTACTTCACGAAACTTTATGTCTATTGTTTAGACACACAAAAATCCTTTCAATATAGTAAAATAAAAGATATATTACCTAATATATAAATATTCATTAATGAAATTAAAATGAGAAATAGGCACGTTTTGAACGTCAATTTAGGAACTTATAATAATTAAAACAACACATAAACGGTACATAACGTTTTCCCTTTCCCTCCCCAATCCCTTTGCTATTAGCAATAAAATGCTTATAAAGGTTATTTATCGTTATTATTAATCAAGAACAACGGGGAATACCACGTCCTTGAACAAAACGTGCCGGAAACAATGTTTTAGATAATATCTATTAAAAAAAATTAGCTAATATTCAACACTAACTGAAATTTGACTAAATTAAATGAAATTTCAATAGATAAACAATGCAAAGTTACAGTTATTATATTTGTTAGGATGAGTCGGCTTTGCGCTTGCGCATCTCAGCCCGTCAACGCTTAGCTTCCGTTCCTGTGTCACGTGGTACCGGGAGGATGTCGACACGCGCATAATGAATACCGTGTGGACACGCCACTAGATGTATTTACATTGATTAGTAAAAACTTTATGTCTTGCATGATTTGTAGATAAACTTGATCTGGGATAGACTATACAGTTGCGCCCATTTAAGAATAGTTATTTAGCAGTGCTTGTAAACTAGTTTTGGACATCTAGAAAATGTTAAAAAAAGTTTAAAGACAATAGTTTCGGTATTTTGATTGAAATTAAATTGGCCGGTGAATGTAATTGTGGTTATAAGTTTAGGCCCTAAATACCAATACTCGAGGAATGTCTACACAAACTTGTGGTTGTAAACATGTGTAATAAGATTTTTGTTGCTTAGTATATATTATACTTAGTGTACAAACTTGTTCCCTGCTAATGGCTTCAGTAAAATACTCATTAACTAGCTAGGTAGTTGCATGTTTATGGCTAATCAAGAACATGTTAGTCAATTGTATAATTAAAATATACACTAGACTATCACTATTAATTAAATTAGAACTAACAACTGTAATTGTTTTAAAAATTATATGATATTACTGTGTAGACAATGTAAAAAATAGGATTCTCATCCACAATAGTAACTAAATATTTTTTGATAATTCCTCTTTGAGATGATTTTTTAAACCTGCTTGCTTTTTTACATTGGCATCAGTTTTGACCGTAAAAATGATTATATTACCAGTGGCGGATTTTTAGTGACTTACTATTCCTGCTTCACTTATATAAGTCATCCAAAGAATCATGGGCAAAATGGGTGTAAATCCAACAGAATTGATACCTATTTCATTTAATAGGCATTAATAACTGCATCATTTTTTGTATGGGACCAAACTACCTAAGTCACCAGAGAACGAAGATATGAACATAAGAAATCAAAAGGTTCTACCACTCACAATAAATTAACTATTGTGTTTAAAGCTACCAATACATGATCTAAGATGTTCTTTTGGTCAGGCAAATTAGATTTGCAACTAGTCTTCTCTTTTCATCCAGGTACGCCACAGCATTGACAACTGAAATTATTGTACTAAAAAATATTTTTGTATGTGGATGTACTTTAAAATAACACTATTGCATGAGGAACTTTTTATAATGCAACCATACTTTGTTTCTCCGTTTGTAAGTGCGCTAATAATTGCTAGACAATTATTTAAAAAAACTTTTTTTTTTCTTCATACTTTTGTAGATTAGGAACAATTTAGTATACAGAAGTTCAGTTGATAAAAAACGGGGTTACAGGTAGTAGTAATTAAATGATAATATTTTAAAATATTGCTCTTATTTCTTAAATATCGGCAGTTTATTAGCAATCTTCGATTGACTCTAGTGGCCAAACCCGGGTGATACAACATGTATAAGATGTTGAAACGATAACTATGCATACATATATTTCTCCTGACACTAGTTTCAGGTCTGTTGGAACTACACCCAGATTCCATACAAAACTGCCCATGATTCTTTAACATTGCAGCAAGTAAAATTTTAGTAACTACTACTTTTCCATTTTTCTTGATAACACTGTGTTACTATGCACTTATGCCTCATTATTAATACTTATTAAATACAATTAAGCAATACTATGTGCACTGAATATGCCAATTAACATAACAACACACCTGCTTTCCGCAAAGAGCTAGGCAGAGTTGTACCCACATTTCGCCAGTTAGTGAACATTCAACATCCTCTACCACAAAAATCTAGAGACAAGGTTTGACAAGGTCTCTTTTGAGATACCTCATAGATAAACACAATAACACCACCCACCCAAAAACCTTATGGAGCTAGAGAATACTAGACCAATAAGGCAGTTCTTAATACCAACTTACCTAAGACTTTTTCAAAAAGTCAAAATAGTAAAAAAAAAAATACTGTCATAATACACGAGAAACAAAGCTAGCTTGAACACAGTGTTCCAAACTCAAACTTGAGACACAAGTGTTTAGCATTAGTTCTTATGACAACCATAGAGTACAAACAGAAGAAAAAAAAAACAATTTATTGACAAGAATAATAACACAGCTGTTACAAACACATGAATGAATTTCTATAGTTATTTCTATACAATCTAAGCAATTATCATGTATGAAGGTTGCACAAAACTGTGTCACACAATAAATACTAGTTTGTTTTGCAGGTGTGCCATGTCTTTTCTAAGTTAACTGGCATTAAGCCAGTTTTCCTTAACTATGTCAATGTATAAGTTTTACAAATACCTTAGAGGATAAAATAGTCAAATAAATAATAATAAAATAGTGTTTTTGATTTATCTTAACATAAAGTTGCTATGTAGCCACCGGTGCTTGTTTTACCATGCCAAGGACAACACATTTTGGTTTCCCGTTCAGGTATCAAGTAGACAACTTAAACCTTTATGGATTGTAGCTAGTATTTAAAGTAATTTATTATATTCCTGCTAATAGGAAATCAATAAGAAATGTCATAATTGGTATATACATCAATCATTATTGCAAGAGAAAGAATAATAATAATATGTATATGGGCTGGCTAAAGAGATGAAGTTCTGTGAATCATAACTAAGATGTCAAATAAACATCATGACACAATTACAATAGTGGGAATGTGCTTTTTACATTATAGTGGTTGATACAAATATTCAACAAGGATTATTATTGTTTATTTCGATTGTATATTATATTGATAAATGGGAAATATGGTATGTACAGTATCAACGATGCATGAACGGTTATTACACACATAAACCTTATTTGCGGTACAAACGACTTCTTATTACATTGGTAATTTGTTTCCACTGATAAAGCCCAAAATTATGTCAAAGAGCCAAACAAATTGAATGATGTGATAACACAAGACGTTGCTTACGAATCCTGACTGAGTAAATAGCATCATTAAAAGGCGCGGTGACGATTTATCTAATGATAAACCTTCACTCTTCATCACAACGCCCATTTTAGCAAGCCCATTGCGAATACCAGAAAGTATACATAAATGGCATATAACTCTGCCGAGGGCAATGAGATAAATACAGTCAATGTTATGAGAAAGGTGTCGGAACATAAGGTAAGATTACTAAGCAGTAAAACCCCGAAATATTGATATAAAGTACCTACTCACCCTCTCCACCCAATGAAGTCAACAATTATCCGGTGGTATAAACACTGTAATCGCCACTTCTAGATGTTTTATGACAAAACAAACGCACTACAATATATTTTCCACACTTTGTAAATAAATAAATGCTAGATATTTCAGCAAATTCACATTCAGACCGCCGCTTTAACCGTGCCACAAAACGAAAATGGCAGCGTTGAATTGAAATGTATAGTATAATCCAACAAAATCTACAAGTACGCTACCTCCACACCCTTGCATTTTCATACTTCAACGCTGGTGAACCGCACCAAAGCTTTCAAAATGTTTTCAACAGACCTTTCAAAATTTGTCGGATTACACTAGTTCCAGAAGACGTCGCTAGGATTGAAGTTGCAATCACAAGTTCAGTAACATCAAACAATTTAAAACTGTTTTATTTCTTAACACTCTGAATTTTAGCTCCCTTGCTGCACTTTAAAATACTCATAAAAATTAATAAAACCTAGATTCATATCTTAAATGGAAATATGTGGGAATTTATAGTCCAAACATAGAAGTATTTTTCTCAGAACGCACCCGTAATTACAGTTATGACGTTCCGAAAATCAACCAATCCGATAGGGTTAGGTTGTTGTATCCCGTTTTAGCTCGCTAAGAAGAACAAGAAAGAAAGACAATGACAGCGAATCGCTTGACAAAAAAGTAAAACAATTTATCTTATTCTGCGAGCAGTACCGCACGTCGTTTAAAAAATTGCCGGTAAAAATTAATTTGAGAAGTTTATATTAAATTATAACTGTTTTTTATACATTGTTAATAAAAATGAGTGATATTAAAACAGTGATAGCACCAGTTAACATAGCTGTAATTAAATATTGGGGCAAAAGGGACGAAGATTTAATATTACCGTTAAATGATTCCGTTAGTGCTACTTTAGACACAAGTATTATGTGCGCGAAAACATCAGTCTGCGCAAGAGCAGACTTCAAAGAAGATAGCATATGGTTGAATGGAAAGAAAGAATCTTTTCAAAGCCCGCGCCTGCAAAATTGTCTAAGAGAAATTAAATCCCGAGCTGCGACTGAAAAGAGCGTTGATGAAGATTTTTTGCAGTGGAAAGTTCATGTGTGTTCTGAAAATAATTTTCCCACTGCAGCAGGATTAGCGTCCTCCGCTGCTGGATACGCCTGCCTCGTGACAGCACTGGCGAAACTTTACAAGGTAAAGTCTGATGTTAGCTCAATTGCTAGACTAGGCTCAGGCAGCGCCTGCAGAAGTGTATATGGTGGATTCGTTAGATGGCACGCAGGCATCAACCCAAATGGAGCTGATTCTATAGCAACTCAGATTGTGGATTCCACACATTGGCCTGAAATGCATGCCTTAATACTAGTTGTTGGTGACACTAAAAAGAAAACAAGTTCTACAATTGGCATGAGAATAGCTACACAAACATCTGACCTATTAAAACATAGGATAAAGTATTGTGTACCAGAGAGAACTGAAGAGATAACACAGGCAATAAAGCAGAGAGACTTTCAAAAGTTTGCTGAAATTACTATGAAGGATAGCAATCAGTTCCATGCAATTTGTTTAGATTCCTATCCTCCATGTGTGTACATGACGAATGTATCTCATTTAATTATTGATGTAATTCATAAATACAATGAAGCTTCTGGAAGCATAAAAGTCGCTTACACATTTGATGCTGGACCAAATGCTTGTCTGTACCTTCTTAAGGATGAAGTGTCCAAAGTAATTTCTTTGGTAAAGCATGTATTTCCTTCATCCAATCCAGACAATTTTATAACAGGTCTGAGTAGTGAAGAAGAGGTTTTAAGTCCAGCATTGATGAGTATTTGTGAGCCACAAGGTGAAGATTTGATCAAATATGTTATACACTCTAAAGTAGGAGAAGGACCTACAGAAATAACAGATGGGTCACATCTTTTGAATCAAGCTGGATTACCTAAGACTAAATAGATGCAAGAAGCATCTTTTTATCACAAAATCTTGTTATTTTTAGAAGCTGTTTTCTCCAGTCTGTATGCTATCTCTGCATCATGAATTCATGAATGATATAATCAATAGAATAAATAGTATTCATATCCTGTATCTTTGTGAGGGATGAATACCTCTTTTATTCATGAAAATCTAAAGAATTTACCACAATGGTATACATTATTCATAAGATAATTTGAATACTGACTGCTATTATTAACTTTTTTGTTATCAAAATGATGAAAGAATTTTAGGAATATTTCATTGAGAATTGGTATGGTATGTTACATCTTATTAAACTTAACCAAGTGCATAGCTTTAATTTCTTGTATGTCCTATCAGTCTTAAAATGTAACATTGTAAAGTGATTCTGAAGCATGTCGACAATTCGTGTTAAAAATGTCAAGTTATAGATATGATACACTAATTTCTTTAACTCGCATGATAAGCGTAATATAGATTTACTTTGTATTAGTGTAATTAGAGTATTTTATGTTCTTGAAAAAAGTTCTTCCATGTTTGCATGATTTAGACTGAAAAGCAATAAGATCTATAATGTATCTGTAGCACCTACTATAGTTATGTAATGGCAAGAGTATTAAATGTAGTGTAGGGTATATAAAAACGTTAAATTGTAAGGATTATATGTAATCAGGGTGTGGTTGTTTATGTAGTAAGTTTTATATTTTAATTATGTTGTGAAAATCTCAATAAATTTTATATTACTTGAATATTTACATAAGCCTGTGGTTAGAGGAAGTAAAATGTTGCTGTATATTCATTGGTTTTTATTTACATAAAATATACATACATTATACATTGATACAACCATAATTATGTAATCAACTGTTAATGGAACAACTTAAAATTATACCTTAAATCTAATCTTACAAGGAGATCACAATGAAACTGCTAAAGTTAATCAAACAATTCCATTTATTTTTATCCTTACAGTCAGGCAGGATACATAATAAGTAGCACAAAAATAAATGAAACTAAGTTTCTGTAGCTCCTTATCGTGCTGAGACTGACACCTGCCAGACTCTGATGATGTTGTCGGAGTAGCCAGCAAAGAGGGTCTGGCCATCTGTGGACCAAGCCAGGGACAGGCACTGGGGTGGGTCTGACTTGGAGGTCTGGGTCTGGTTGATGATCTCAGGCCTGAGTTCTTCTACCATCTCCTTGCTTTCCAGATCCTGGAAACAAAAGTAAAAAAAGATTAAGGACACAATTCAATAACAGTTACTTTTAGCCTTTAATCTCATAAGTTTACTCTGTAATCTCAAACACAAATTGGGGCAAATGAGAACAAATTATTTTGAATTTAACATACCCAGATCTTGATGGAAGGTCCGAAGGCAGCACACAGCCAGTATCTGTTTGGTGAGAAGCACAATGATGTGATAATGTCATTGTGGTCCAGGGTGTGCAGATGCTTGCCATCATTCAAGTCCCAGAGCATGGCCTTCATGTCCTTGCCACCGGAAGCGCACAGGGAACCATCAGGGGAAACTGTGACTGTGTTCAAGTAACCGGAGTGACCAAGGTGGTTGATCTTGAGCTTGCAGTTTGTAAGATGCCAGACCTGAATGAGAAAATTGACATGATTAAATTTATTTCTATATTATCTTAATTTGGTGAAAAATCATTCATAATTGTAGATGTAGTACTGTCATGTGGCATAAACTTATGCCCTAATAAACAAAAGTAAAATGGAATAAGAAAACTAAAATTGTACTATAACAAACCTTAACAGTGCGGTCCCAACCAGCAGACACGATGATAGGGTTGGCATGGTTGGGGGAGAAGCGGACACAGGACACCCAGTCACTGTGGCCATCGTCCTGGATGGTGTACTTGCACTCAGCCAGTGTGTTCCACAGCTTGATGGTCTTGTCCCGGGATCCAGACACGATTTGACGGTTGTCAACTGAGAACGCCACTGAGAGGACATCCTGTGTAGGATAAAATATGTTAGTGTTCTGCTAACTCATGGTATTTAGAAGACATCGAGTAACTGACAACATATTTACATCACATGTGTGATTACGATTAGTTACTAGTTTATAACTACAGATTCATAATTATGCTAGGTAAACTATTGTAAGTGCTTTATGGCTAATGTGTTAGTGAAGTATGAAACTGACTCCACTCTTACCTCAAAGCCAGTCCTAGTCAGATCGCAATAATGCTAGCAGCATTACGAACTCTTCTGCCTCGCATAGGCACAAACACACTTTATCTTCTGCCGCGCATCGGCTCTTATACTAAGACCCTAACAAAATCTTAAGTTCCGTCACACCTTAGTATGGTCTTCGAAACGCCTGGTGGTCTTTCCAGCAGCAAGATCCCACAGACGCAGGGTCTTGTCCCAAGAGCCAGAAAGAGCGTAGTTTCCGTCACTGGATAACACAACATCCGAGATGAAGTGAGAGTGACCGTACAGACGCTTCTGCGGGACACCGTAGTTGGTTTCATCTCTGGTCAGCTTCCATACGATGAGAGTTTTGTCTGAAAGTCATTGAGAAGAGTTAGAAACGTAAAATAATGAAGGCATGGGACATATTGGAAACATTGTCATCAGCCCCATATCCGCTTGCCGCTCAGGATTCGCGTGGCAAAGATTTGTGTCATCACGTAAATAAATGTCGATATATACATAATACTCATTAAAATATAGGATACGTATGAAAATGAGGAATATTTTAAACGTTAAGTCCTGATGAACATGGATTTATATGGGAAGTACCGAAAAATATAACCTTACCTCGAGATGAAGACAAAATCATGTCAGGGTATTTGGGGTTGGTTGCAATTTGCGTAACCCAGCCATTGTGGCCACAGAGGGTTCCTCTAAGCTTTAGAGTTTCAGTCATTTTCACAAAAACTTGATGAGCGGCTAAGCCCCGACACACTAGCCTCCGACTCAAAAGTAAAAAGACCGGAATTCGGCTTTAGCAGGCAGAAAGATTTTACGAATTATTTTTTTTAATCTGCCATCATGGATAAGAGTCGTTTCGCACAAAATTTTAGTCTATGGTTGTCCAAAATTACGATTCAAAGACATCTCTATTCGATTTTTTATTTTCTTTCGTGTGGGAGATACCAAATCACATTCTAATAGAAATAATCTCTCCAGACTCCAGTCCGACTTCGGTCACGGCGGTCAATCTTTATACCCTCACTCTCATAATCCATCCCGGCATCGGCGGCAATCTGACACGACCGAGGAGAGGTCAGGCGCAGGACCGAAAGCTTTACGTGCTCTCTGAGGGATCTCGTTATGTTCAGAAATCGGTCACCCATCCATGGACTGACCGCGGCTAACGCATCTTAACCTTGCTAATCTATCGATCCGCATGGTTCCTACCTACGTTACGTACGGCTTTTATGCTACGAGCTTCTCAGCTTAAAGTAGCTGCTAAGATTTTAGCCGTTTGAAACTTATATAAAAAACTAATATTTATAAAAATATTTAAAATATTTTTTTTAGTTTGATTTTTAGTAGCGGATCCTGAAAAACCGTCAAAATACATGTTTAACAACCGATGATACAAAGCATTGAGTAATATGAACGCGATGAATCAAAATTTTTTGAAAAACGAAAGTGTCAAGATTTCAATTTCAACAAAATTCAAAAGAAAATTGTGAAGTTGAATATATTGTCTTGACATTATAATAAACTGAAAGAAGACCGATAAAATTTTGGGATTTGATTTATTTGCTTGATTATAAGCTATTTCACGAATTACTTACCAGTTTATATATTATTTCCTAAATGGATTTTATTGTCGAAGCACCGCAAACAATGGCAAAAGCAAAGATTGTACCATCAGGCTCTTTAAAAGTATGTTCAGCACCATCATTAAATTGGCGATTACATAATTTGTATTGTAAGAATAAGGTCGGTGGGTCATCTTAGGGGCGGCTTTTCTGAATTTGGGATCAACTTACAAAAGTACAAAACGTGATTTTGAAAATTAACATTGTTTGTAGTTTTCTAGATCAACGTTTAAGTGAACGCATCCGTAAAGTGGCATCATCTGCATTTAGTTCCCGTAAAAGCCGCTTGGTGGATTCCTTTTCGGAAAATTGACGTCACGCAAACGCCATTTTGTAAAGTGTCCGCCGTAGTCAGTTTTCTGGGCACAGTGTAAAATACGTAATTCGCATGGTTTTGTGTACATTTAAAACATAAAGACAATCAAAATCACAGTTAACGTCTCGTACGTTAATCTCACAGACACAAAGTATGGAGGACAAGGCGTCATTAAAAGAACTGGATCAGTGGATAGAACAACTAAACGAATGCAAGCAATTGACAGAAAATCAAGTAAAAACGTTATGCGACAAGGTATTGTACCTTTGAATTCATTATTAGATAATGTGTACAGTAGATTTGTGACCGATTCTGTAAGTTTTGTATACATTTTCATGGTGTCGGTAGCTATATGTTGTATGATTCATATACCTACATAGAAGAACGCGATTCTACATCGTTATAGGTTGTGGTGGAAGCTGTCCGCCGTTGGTACGCTAATCGTTCCGGGATGTCGGGGGATGGAGAGAGTTCTGTAGTAGGGCTAGTACAATCTCAGCGTTTACCACACCCAACTATCAATCTTTCCAGGTTGATATTAGCCTAATTGGTTAGAAGATATTTTTAGACGCCGCGCGGAAAGTCTTGATAATCAATTAACACTAGTTTTATATCCGAAGTCATACAACTTGGTTGTTTAACATGTTTATCATGGATGTTTTCATTGATTTTTTCTCTGCTGGGGTAGATAGCGTCTAACGGCGGCGATACTAATAATTACTGTATCTATGCTATTTTCTAGCGATCCACATAGTTTATCTACAGAATGTGTGTAATACTCTATTTACTGAACATTTTTTACAATTTTATCTACTTAAAAATCCTAATATAAATCATATACCTAGGTAATCCCAAATAAAATAACATTTAATTGAGTTAAGCATAAAATAGGTGTATTTATCTTTCTGGCTGATAAAAAAAGCTAATCACACATTTCTTGATATTAATATAATGTTCTTAAATGTATTACTTTATGTACAGTACAATTTAGTCCATTGTTTTAGAGCTTCTAATTATACCTACATTATTAGTTAATTCTAACAAAAAGTGTTTATTGTGTAAACTCCATGTTTTTATCTAGTTGTAGCTAAATACACTATGCATAAGCATTTCCTATAGCTTATAATTGCTGACTACTCTTGTATGAGGCCAATCAGCTGTACCCTCAACACTGATTTTTATGACAACTGTTTTCTTTGCACATTTCTAACCATCAGAATGATTTTCAATGTCTGTTATCAGAGTATGACTCATTTAACAATATTTGTTTTTTTTTGTTTGTTTTTTAAACTGAAAACAACACTCAAAACATTGACTTTTAAGTTGTCAACATTTTAGACATTGCATATCTTGTTTAAAATTAATATCAACAATAGCATTTTATAATTACTTTATTTGTAATATTTCATTCTGAGTACAGTAAGTAGATGAGTAAGGTAGATATGAATGACCCATGAAGGGCATTGATCATTAATGCAAAAACGCTAATGCAAGAACATGGCAATATAAACTAGGAGTAAAAAAAGTCTATTTATATTTTAATTAGTATGCTCTTATTAACCTAAATAGGGTAAATCATTGTTACTTTAAGTATGAGAAGTATTAAATCATTTTGTCATGCTTTGCATTCAAGTACTTAAAATTCAGATATAATTTTCTATGTTGCACTCATATACAACCTACTTGATACCAATCAAATATAAGCAATCAATACAAAGACTCCCATTTTGTTTTGTATTATAATAATTTAATCTAATGGCTTAATAAGTGAAAATTAAGTTTCTTGTGTCATTCATAGACAATAACAATGTGACACTGTGTATCCTGTTTAAAACAAGTACACAATATTGTGACACTGCAGTTACAATTATCTGAAAGGATGTAACTGCACAGTGTTAATTAGTACACATCAAGTAGAGCACAATCCGCTACATATTACCATAAATTAAGGTTATAGTTTTTAAAAGTAGAATTTTGAATTGATAAACCTGCTTATTACTCTATGATAATAATATGGGCATTAAATCCTCTGTTCCGGATTCAAAATAATATATATTTTTATTTTTTTGGATGTGGTACCTAATTTATCCCTGGTCTACTCTTTTCAACAAGGAAATGTTTGTTTACTTTGCAAACTATGGTCATGGGAATTACATATTGGATTTCCAATTATAGTTTTCCTATTTATTATATCTTTCCAGTATGGTCATGGTCCTTTCAAAAGCACTTAAAATAATTAATATGTTAATAAAGTTATTGTATATTGATTTTAAATTCATTTATTGAAGTCATCGCAAATAGGGATGTATTCATAATATAATAGTGTAATAGGTAGTTAGTGCTAGTTCTAACAACTTTGACATTTCAGTCTCCTATTTGTTGTTATGTGATAAACTAGCTTTTCTAGTAACATTTAATTTGAATTATCTTTGATTAAAAACCTAAATTTCATTGGTGAAGTATTGAAGTATAAATTTCCTAATGGATATAATTTTCTTTAGGTTGTCAATAAGACGCCAAAAATATTTTTGTTAATTTAACCACACAAAACTGCTATATTGTCTTTCCACTGTACCACCATTATAAGAAGAAAGGCCATAACTTAATGATATTGAATTAAATACATATTCTTAATCAGAATCTTTTCCTGATCTAAATATCTACTTAACTTTAAAAAAAAAATAAGTTACGGCCTTTCTTATGACGGCAGTGAGAAACTGCATGCAAATTAAGGTATTGCAGTCACGACGTGACGCCAGTATACCAGCTTCACTTAACAGAACCTATAGATAAATAACACATTGAAAAATATGTATACAATGCTAATTATCTCTTATTATTCTATCGCTAAACTGCACGTGCTCTATACATATTTACATTATTTCTCTCGCCCACACATGTGCTGTCGACTGCACAATTGCTTAGCATTGAGCCACATTGAGCCTCCCCACTGGCGAACTAGACGCTCATAATTAAACTACGTTCATTTGTTTTTTTTTGTAAAATATTCACGCACACCGATTTGGTAAGATGTAGTATGAATCATCGATAGCATACGTCAGATGACGCTCTTAAACTATGATAAGTTAAAACAAAGCTTTTGACGTGGTTTGATCATTTATGACATGTTGCCAGCTTTCTTCTTGGTCCCAGTTATCTATTACATACGGTGTTCTGCCAATTCTTAAATTATTTATGAATTAAATGTGGCTAGTTTGAATGGTACGTCGTGTTAATAAAAACGCTCTGAAAGCAACCGCGGGATACGATGCAGCTGGTACTAGAAATGTTTATTTTTTACTACAAAACAGTAAAGAAGAACCGTTCAAAGTAATGTTACAGTTCTCTTTCTTGTCGTTCTAAAATAATGCGCTAGTGTTGTCATACTTTTGTTATCAAATTCGTCAAGGTCTAGGAAAGACTAGAAACTAAATGTTGACCTTTTTCGTTTAGACTACTTAAAAAGACGGTGTCGTCATGTAAGCGTGTTTTGATAATTTATTCCTAAGTTTGTATACGTTGATAGAAATTGAATTGCGTCGAAAGAATTTGGCAGCTTACGGACACCATGATCACTCTAATACCATCTTCTTATCACATGCAAGACTTGCATATACTACGTCACGCTTTATTATAATTAAATCGGATTAGATGACCTGAGATTAAAGTTCTGATCGACCTCAAACGCCGAGTAGTAAATGACAATGATTTATCCTACTAATATTATAAACTAGCTTCTGCCCGCGACTTCGTCCGCGTGGAATAGTGGTGCTCCGCTCCTATTGGATTTAGCGTGATGATATATAGCCTATAGCCTTCCTCAATAAATGGGGTATCTAACACTGAAAGGATTTTTTAAATCGTACCAGTATTTCCTGAGATTAGCGCGGTCAAACAAACAAACTCTTCAGCTTTATTATATTAGTATAGATGTGAAAGTTTGTGAGAATGTTTGTTTGTTACTTTCACGCAAAAACTACTCTCAAATACATTATTTGGATGAAATTTAGTACATACATACTTTATAATCTGGATTAACACAGGATATCTTTTATCCGGGCGCGCGAATTAGTTCCCCGACGATGCGGGGAAACAGCTGTTGTTAACAAACGATTTATTTGTTATGCTAATAAACGATTAAAGTGTCCTCATCCATCAGTATCGGATATTTACGATGGAACAATATTACAATATTACCAATACTGAACAAAAATGAATTCTTGCAAACGTCTACGAAAAACTGGATTGGTATCGTCGGGTCTTTCACCCTGCCATAGACTTTCGAAAAGGGTAGACAGCGCGCACTATGCTTAGAAAGGGCAAACAATACTACTAAACATGCATCTATGTAAAATAATATTTCATCGCGCAGGTTGTAATCGTTGGCAAAATCCTTGAAATATCTAATTTTGACCTTTGATCGCGTATCAATCCTTATTATAATATTAAAGATAGATAGTTAACATTGCAAACGTCTCTTGAATGTTGATTCGTAATTTCGATGTCTACGTAGTCTATGCTAATTTCGGAATACAGATAACGCATTAAATCGTAAAAAAAATTAAACAGAATCTATTTGTGTTCGTGAATAGAAATCGAATCACAATACTTTAGAATACCAATGAATAGCTTATGTCCATGTTAACAATTGGGATAATTCATTTCAATCAGTTCGGATGCTTGCTATTGTTACCTGCCTTTTGGGGATAAATAATCGTGACAATAAATTAAGTTTGTTTATTTATAGCGCCGCATTAATTTTATTTCAGAACAAATGTTTTCTAACAAATAAGGGCACAGCTAACCAAATTAAAAGCTAATGAATAGCCAATTATCATTAAAATGTATTTAGTCTATTTGTTATTCTATTTTTTTAATCCAACATGTTTTTTTTTACAAGGTTATAAATAGTCAGCTACATAAAAAATGCTTTATTACAGCGTGTTTACAAGAAAATTCCGGCGCACCCTGAACTATCGTCTAGTCGGGACTACCACCTTGATGACTCGCAAATATATTCACCACGACATGATCGGTCTTTCATAATTCAGTATAAGTTATTAGAGAGAAAGAGATAGAACGAATTCGAACTCCATATATATTCCTAGTGAATAAACCCGAACATTCATGTTAGACGATACTATAGTAACTAGCAACATGTTTACTTACATAATAACTTGCCTAACAAAGTAGTGTAGCTACATTTATTTCAGTGACCACCAGTCTTATAGGTAATAGTATCGTTATTTCTACAGCGAAAAGCTTTCCGCCCTTCTATTGATTACACGTGACCCGCGTCAACCTAAATACGAGCAATAACTTTTAAGTTATGAATGCTTGGCTCGTTTCGCGTGGTATATTATTTTCCGGGTTGAAAAGTACGTTGTATTAACTCTTACTTATATTAGAAATGCGAAAGTCACATGTTTGTCTGGTAACTTAATAAATGACTGAGTATTGAACTTTGTTGTTTGGCTCAACTAGGTTGGATAAAATATAGGATATTTTTTATCCTGGTGTAGTGATTAGTGATTTAAGGAGTACTGTTTTTTTAACCCCCGACGCAAACATAGGGGTGTTATAAGTTTGACGTCGATGTCTGTCTGTCTGTGTGTGTATCTGTGGCATCATAGCTCTCAAACAGATGGATCGATTACGATGCGTTTTTCATTTGAAAGCCAGTTTCCTTGCGATGGTTCTTAGCTATGGTTGGTTAATATCGGTTCAGCAGTGTTAGAGTATCAGCTCTCTTCCAAAATGATGTAAGGCATTTTTGAGTAGAGGTTTTTTTTATTTAATTATTTCTTTTTTTTGTACACTGGCTACACTGGTATAATATCGTGTCTGCATTAACTATGATAAAATTTTTAATTCGATAATTTTTTGGCGCTAGTTTAGAATATTAAAAATATCATCATCAATCATTGATTACTGTATGATTTTCATTAAACAATGTTCGTAGAAAGATTGTTTAAGTCGTGTTATTATGTAGTCCTTTTACATGAACCAGCGTAATTAAATAAGAATACCCACGGTTGACTCTCAGTGTAGTCCTTTCCTTTGTACCTTAATGAAATGTCATTAGCACTCTGTAATCTTTATACGTACTACCCATTCTTTGCCGGACGTGTCATCAGATTATCTATATCTGTAGATAACTTTTGTTATTACAATAAATAGAGCCATGTTTTGATTTATGTAAATAAATGAAAATAGCTAATCATTATGAAATGTACTTATTATAAATAAAAAAATATGTAATGATGAGACCACTAAAATAGCAAAAAAAAAGTACAGCGTGGTAAGAAAGTGAATTTTTAGTTCATAATGCCTAAAACATATTTTTATTATCAACTACCTGTTTCCCGCGGTTTTACCCGCATTCTGAAGCATTTACACACCCGGACAAATACTATCCCATGTTCTATCCCCAGGGTTGCACCTATCTCCATACCAAATTTCAACTGAATTAGTCAGCAGTTTTCCTGTGAAAGACAGACAGAGTAACTTTATAATATTATACTAAGAATGTTTTATATGCTGTGCTGACGTAGTAAAATAAAAACATTAACCGTATCAGTGTCTTGTTGCTAGTTATTTCTACGTAATTTGTAGTTATCTTGAGGAAAGATTTTATCGCATCGCGACTGGGGTTAATCTTGGATAAGCATTATCTTACGCATGACCCTTAGTGAATTACCCACTATTAATCCATCGATGGCCCTATGTAGGCACCTTTATTAATATTAATTAATAGTCACGTAATGAACATATTTACACGTCTCAATAAAACATACTCAAGTTATTTTGCACAGTACGAATACTTAACGGTCAACGAAGGTTGTGGATTGACAATAGTACAGGAGTCAGGACAAGCATTTAAAGAAATCTCTTTGCATGACAGACGCCTTTCTAACACTTGAAATATGTTTATTGTGTTTTGTGGGCAATATAAGTAAGGGCAGTAGAAGTAATTATTTCTACTATGACAGTAGCAATGTGCCCTTTAGGAATTATACAAACAATACCACATTATGAAATAATAACTTTATTTAACCGTGTGATATGAAATGTTCTAACCAAATAAGAATGTGTTGACCACCAGCTTAAAGCCCTATTTGGATAAATAAACTATTGTTACGCCATTGTTCTCATTCGAAATAGAATTAACGTTAGAAAACCTATATAGTAGACACGAAACGTTACAGCTATCAATTTATCTAAAAAGACGTTCATCAACTACTTTTCAAAAGTTGATATGAATTTGAAGAGTTCCGTATTCAAATAGTCGAGTCGTTCTATCAGTCTGTCACAGGACATCTTTTATGGGCGGACGCGAGCCACCACCAGTCATGTCGACGACGCGTTCTTGTTTCACGCGCGCCTCAAAGAGCTGTCAGCATCACTCTCTGGAGGGGTGGGCAGGCTATCTTGCTGGGGCTGTGCGGGATGTTCGAAAGAGTTACCCCCCCCCCGGAATAAAAGGGTCTCAGAAGGAACATGGTTGGGTTTTAGTCAGTAAGTCTGACACTCCCTCCCGTCCCACCCATGGTGGGAGAGTCATTAGATGATTTACCATCCGGAATAACAAATACACGCACATCTTTTGTAGAATCTAGTGTTACTTAATTAGCGAGAAACTTGTATCTTTTGTAATGGCTGTAACAATTACAACGTTGTGAAATCGTTACGAGCGGCAGTTTTGTGAAACATCTTTATTTGGTTTAAAGAATTTAATGGTAATTTAACTGTTTCTAAATTGGAAGCTTTAAAATATTTTATCCGTAAGGTATTTCAAAGGACTACACAGGCTAGAAGTTCGCTCACACACCTTATTTACTAATCCGAAGACAGAAATTTGGGCGGAAGTTACCACTACACCACAAATACGGTTATTATAATAACCTCGAGATCTCGTCGCAAAATTTTTAACAATAATACCTCCCTGGATTGTTTATCGTATCGCTGTATGGGGTATAACCATTGCCATTTAGAGCAGACATTTACGACATTTGGCGTTGAAGAACAAACTTCGATATTGGGGTCAAGTGTTCGTTTTGTAAATAGTGAAATATTTGATTGTACCATAGAGTTGAAGTTTTTGGTTTTAATTTTGCAATCAGTACTTGAAAAGGTGTGAATAGCAAAAAGAATGTACGCTTAGAATCAATAGTTTGGAGTCAGTATATATTGGAGTTATACGTTATCGTGATGAGTAGTTGATTTAAGTTTGTCAGTTACGTTCTTTTTTTCTGTATTTTAAGGATAAAAACGAGTAACTATCAGATCAGATGTGGTTGGCCCCACATTTATGGCCCAGGAAGTAATTTATATTCGCCGAAATTGAATCATAAATCCCCACTTACATATTCCGTTCTTTCTTTGCAGGCAAAGGAGATCCTAACGAAGGAGTCTAATGTCCAAGAGGTGAAATGCCCGGTGACCGTCTGCGGGGATGTCCACGGACAGTTCCACGATCTGATGGAGCTGTTCCGTATCGGCGGACGTTCCCCTGACACCAACTATCTATTCATGGGCGACTATGTCGACCGCGGGTACTACAGCGTGGAGACCGTCACATTGCTCGTCGCGCTTAAGGTAAAATTATTGTTGTGTGTACAAAACAATCAAAGTATGACGTAAGCTGTTATTCAGCGAAAGTGTGACGCTCGTTAGGCGTGCATATGACTGCGTGGTGACGAAATCAGGGTTCTGACTCTGTTACTTAATGGTAACTGATGACTCGATGACTGATAACATGGAACTGTTGTATTAGCTCTGTTTGAGACTTTCCTGTTTTTTTTTATATATCTTGATTTTTAGATTGGACCTGCTTAATTTTTTTGCCACTTATTCAAAAGGTCACATATATTTGAATGGATTTAACCAACAGAAACTCAAGGACAATAAACAAAACCAACACCAGTCATGTGTGCATACAAACATATTATTTTGCTTGGCCAACGTATCCAATTCGCTTACAGTTCACCATATTTCCATAGACCGGAAACCTTATTCTATAAATAACTTTTATACTCCTTTGCTTCAAGGCGGGGTGCTCGGTACATTATGTGATATTGTAACTGTCATGATCACTGGGAGACGGTAAAAACTTCACACAATCAGTCTACGTACTTTTCCGAGTAGAAATAACAGTATAAAGCCATTGGATACACGCGTTTGCTGCCAATGCTCTCAGACGACCTAAGATTTAGGTGTAACAATACTTTTCTAGCTATTTCTAAATAGAACTGGTTTAACGAGTCGCTGGTAAATTTAAGTTGCTGCGTGCTCACAAATTTATCACGAAAAAAAAGAAACTTTATCTTGCAGATCGATTGAATTGTACTGGTAGAAATGTATCTGTAATTACATTTGAACAAACGTAATAAAATCATCTGTATCCTGACTCACGCCTGTATCAACAACTCCAATTGGATCAGAACAACATTAGAATCTGCGCTAAATCGAATAAGCATCGATAAAAAAGCATATACGCATTCGATTCTCTCGATTTAATTTTGTAGTCTGCGCATATTGTGTACCTAGAACGAATGCTTTTGAAACGTGTGAAAAGAAATTTCGAAAACAATTTCTTTGTTTGTCTATCAAAATTTGGGTACGTGAGAGTGTCGGGAGTGGTTATCAGCTGGTATCTTTGATAAAGTTCGGTCACTGTTTACATAGCCTTATCAACATAACTTTATTAAACGAGGTACATTGTTATTGCAGTATGTCTAAATTAAGTGTACAGGGCCACAAAAGTATTTCTATCAATTATAAATAGCATCTATACATAAATATATAAAACTTCGTATAATTAAATGACATGTGTAAAGCAATGGGTTTCGTTCTTAGATAATTATTATCTTTGATAATTTCTGTTATTTTGGGCTAAACAAAGATTAAGAAACTATTATTTATGGGATGTTTTCTGAAAAGAAGGAAATGAGCATGACAAAATAAGATTT
Source organism: Pyrrhia umbra (assembly GCA_963891755.1). Classification (NCBI taxonomy): domain Eukaryota; kingdom Metazoa; phylum Arthropoda; class Insecta; order Lepidoptera; family Noctuidae; genus Pyrrhia; species Pyrrhia umbra. The sequence goes on along the minus strand of OY982934.1, from coordinate 3,302,670 downwards.
CCGATTTCGCCGTAGAAGTCATAATGATAACGAAGACCTACCCACTTTCCAATTAATTATTTTTGTCTGGAGGTGTCATTTGTGTGAAACACAATAGCGATAATTGTGCAGTGGGTAGTGTTTTGTTCCATTAATTATTTAGCTGCCCCAAAAAGGTAGTATCGTTTGGCGTTTTTAATTAATTATTTTCCAAGCAGAATAAATGTTGCTTTAAAACGTTCTCTTCTGCACAACCTAACTAGTCATCTTTAGAATGTTTAATGTGTATTGTAATTGACCTTTGCTTACTGTCGAACCTTGCATATTATAATGTCAAACGGGCTCTTCAGAAGAGGTTATATCCCGTTAAATATGTATAGGATACTTTTTCTTGTGGTATTGCCTTGGCAAAATGTAAAATTAAGCAATAAATTACCATTTGGAATTACTGAAACAAGTTTTCAGAAGCTACGTACAAAACGGCACATGCGTTCACGAAATTAGTCGCCTTTCGTGACTACAAGGACAAAACTATTTGACCGAGGTTGTAAACATGTGAAACCATTTTACTTTCAAAACGAAACTTCACCACTGGCTTAGGTAAACGTGTTACCTGAATTCTTGATGCTTTAATTTTTAATTCTATTACTTTTATATGCTTTCACACAGAGTTATTCAAAAAGTATCGGTACCCTCTTTGGTATCCAATAAGAAACGTTTTATTAGCACGGTAATCACGGCGGTTATTGCAATGGCTGTCTGGATGATCAACCTTTACTTATTCCGAGTAATTGGATAAGAATAAGGCAAGGGACCTTACTCAGCTGCAATGTTACACATTTCCAGGTCCGATACCGCGAGAGAATAACCATCCTCCGCGGAAACCACGAGTCGAGGCAGATCACTCAAGTATATGGCTTCTACGACGAATGCCTCCGCAAATACGGCAATGCCTCCGTATGGAAGCACTTCACCGACTTGTTCGACTTCCTGCCCCTGACTGCGCTGGTGGACGGCCAGATCTTCTGCCTGCACGGCGGCCTCAGCCCCTCCATCGATACCCTCGACCACATCCGCGCCCTCGACCGCCTGCAGGAGGTGCCGCATGAAGGACCCATGTGCGATCTGCTCTGGAGTGACCCTGATGATAGGTGAGTACGATTGCTTGCAAGCCTGCCCTTGAAACTGAAAATATACAAAAGTTTTTAAGAATTTGATATTCTGTAAAGCTCGGATCTAGTGGGTTGGAATCCATAACAAACCAGCTCGTAAGTTAGGGCTATTAGTGGACACAATTCCTCCGTTATTGGACCCTGTGGAAATAAAATGTAACATCATTATAAGGCTACATTAATTGTTTGGAATTTTAGTTGTATTACATTGTCTGAACTCAAATATTTTCGCTTTAGTCATTCAAAGTAAGTAAACTTTTGTGAATTGCCTGACGTAATACTGTAAATATTTTAATCCAAATTGTGTAACGAAGGAAGGATGCGTAACAGGAAATCGTCATGAAACCCTATAACAAGTGCTTACGTGTCACATATCGGCTGTACGCCGCAAAACATTCAAGTTTACATAAGGTCATTGCATTTTACGTAACTTTCGGTACTTACGTGAGATCATTCACTGGGCAAACACCCAGAAGATGCGTGCGGGGTACGCGTGCATTCGATAACAAAAATAACGTATTTGTACAACAATAAACACCTCCGGGAGTCAAGGACGTGCATCGTATCACCCGCGATATAATTATAGCCGCGACGAAGCCGCGACATGCGTCCTAAGCGTTATCTCCCTAAGTGGGTGACACTAACTAGGTTATTATATTGATTTTCCGATATCGAATACATGTTCTACATGTTTTCTTCAAGTTGTTATTCCGTGACTTAATTCGGTGTTAACCTTGGTATCGTTAGATTCGTTCCTGATTAAGTTGGCAGGACTGTTTGTTCTTGCACGCTATGTCTGGGGATTAATGAGTAATCGGTAGACCGGGCATCGCGAGTTCCGGAAAGATATAATTAAGACACTGGCTAGAAATAAATATTGAGTGACTTATAAGGGAAAAGTTGTTATCTTTGTTTATTAACTGGTAATGGCGATGTAATATAACGCAGAAGTTAGGAAGCAACATTTTTTTTTAATTAGCTGGAAGAAAGGATTTAATTGAAGGTATTAATGAAAAATTAATAACTTAAAAGTAGGATGTATGCTAGTAGATTGAGAAGACCCGACAAGAATCTCCATGGAGACTACTAATTTTACGTTATATTATTTATCAAGCAATTAACATAATATTAAGAATACAATCATGCAGTTTGAAAATGCAGAAAATGAGTTTAAACGGCTCATTTACGATGGTCTAACTTTATATTCAAATCAAGTTACTTATAAATTTAAATAAACATAAATATTTTTGCTAGTGAAAAATAATAAGCTGTAATGTGAACATCAAAAAATATAGGTATTTTTTTAAACCTTATTAATGCTAAGTAAGGGCCATCGTCCATCATGTATACCTAAGTCGATTTACAAAAAAATCTCATTATGCAGCTCATTACAAGGCTGAGTTACTGTCATTGAGGTGTTCTTGTTTGATTTACGATTGCATCACTCACCTCACATGACATTTAAATTCTTAGAACTCCAGGTATATATAACTAACTGCTAAAATCTAAGTTAGTATATTTATATACATTTTATGATCATAATGCTCCGAAATTCGTCTGGGTCCATTAGTGAACTGCAAAAAAATCTATGGTTATTTGCAAAGATATTCCAAAGTTGCCGATGCTACCCTTAATTGCATCAGCTGGGGGCTTTCCTTGAAAGTTACGTTTCTAACTAACTAGCGTGGTTTAATTTGACAGTTTAGTAATGAGTTGTTCGTTTTAACAGAGGCGGATGGGGCATATCGCCGCGTGGTGCCGGCTACACGTTCGGCCAGGACATCTCGGAGACGTTCAACCACAGCAACGGGCTGACGCTGGTCTCCAGGGCCCACCAGCTCGTCATGGAGGGCTACAACTGGTGCCACGACAGAAATGTCGTCACTATATTCTCAGCACCCAATTACTGCTATAGGTAAGTGTTACTACACTTCTTTAATGTACACACTCCGACATTTGGCTAAAACTATAATGATAAGTTGTTAAATTTTATAAATTAACGAAAAAAAAATGTTTTTTTGGAAGCTCTCTTTTTGAAATTATAGATAAAGTCGTTGTAAGCTAGGCAAATCTTGCCAGATGCCATAACTGGATGTCCTTAAATATATCACTTACATATGTTTTTTAGCTTATTTTTTAAAGGAAAAATCCTTCAAATCTTTGCCACTACAATCGTAATTTTCCTTAACAAAATTATATGCACAGCCAATTACCGATTTCGAGGCTAGTTGCTCCGTGCAAAATAACAATATGACGTTCACGTAATATTACTAGTCTTGCACAAATAAGCCAATATGTGCTGTTGTCCCCCAATAAAATAACAAATGTTGGCCCCAACATAACAAATAACAATTAATCTCCGGTTTTGGAGGACAACATCATCAACATAAATTGTACATTGAGGTCGCTCGAAGCTTAACAATGAACGAAATTGACTATTTTGCATAAGACCTCCAATACAAAGTATGCACTCAGTGCGAAATGTTCTCTACACAGTTCAATTAAATCGCGAATTCTCCAAGGGCCAAATGTATCCATTATCCATTCATGTCCACCTCCGAAATAATATCAGTTTCGATACGAGCAAATGTTATTTTTATGAGCACAATTATTTCGCTGATAACGATACAATAACTGTTTTTCATAAAATTATGTTTATTTATAGAATACTTCCGCATTTATCGCTTTTAATTTAATATAATTAGCTGATTCGCGATTTACAAACTGATGCATTCTTCTGTTTCAAGTAATATTAAATGGTATGATGTGGATTTGTTATGGTCTCTAAGAAGAAACATGATAGTAAGCTTAACTTAAAATGTGTGAAACAAATGAGCGAATATAATTTTTAATTTCATATTTCTTGACACATCAAGTAAAAATAATTCTTCAGACACGCGAGAGTCCCACCGATAACAATAACAGGAGAAAGTCGCTTCGTAGACTCCTAATCTTGCCGATACACCTATATCACTCGATTAGATTAACTTGGTGCAGTCGCATTCAACAATATGCTGTTATGCAACGTACTATAATGTAAACACGATTGTTACAGATGCGGTAACCAAGCCGCCATAATGGAATTGGATGATGCGCTTAAGTACTCATTGTAAGTATTGTTTAAGACATTATAAGCCACAACACCTTTCTACATACTAGGTAAATGACGTCACAGAATTTATAACTCTAGAGTTCAACGACCTTACTGAACACTCAGTCTTGTCTTAAGGGTGGTTCCTACACTCGATGCCTGTGAGGAAACAAATAATAAAACGAGGCACGTGAATTGACAATTGCTAATAAATTTTCTGTTGACTTAAATACTTAGTTGAATTCAAACAGCACTGTTGAAAAATAACATCTGCATAGTTCTAAAGCAATTAGTACTTAATACTAGACAACATATTGTAAGTAGCTTTAAGTATGTTTAGGTTATTAGTAAGGCTTCACTACTTCAAGGCGCTGAGATTCACGAGCGTGTACTTCAACTTCACCTTGGCTTCAATGAGAGATGGTCAAGGAAGTGCTTGTAAAGTGCAATAGGATAGCAATATAAATAAAACAGTGTTGTTCCATTGTTATTATATAAAAATATTGTTAGGTTATTCATCTATTTCTAAAAGAATTTTGTACATTTTTATAGTCTTCTGCTGGGCATTTAGGTTCTGGAATGATTATCAGCGCAAAGTGATGACAAAAATTTGATATTCAACATCAAATTCTAAATCGATAAATTCGATTACTTACCATGGATATTGGAAAATATGACCTAATTTTGTCATATTGTAACATGCAAGTTTGTGCTAGAATGTATTAATTAATGTATTTATTTCGTTTTCTACAGCCTTCAGTTCGACCCGGCTCCGCGACGCGGCGAGCCGCACGTCACGCGACGGACGCCAGATTATTTCATGTAGGCTGCACGTAAGTACAATTTGATTTTGTCTGCAACTTATTTGGCAAGCAGTCTGTATGTGGGCTGGCACAGTACGTACGGATAGCCAGGTATAATGATAAAAGGCAGGTAATAAAGTGTGCGTGTGTGTTGTTGCAGAGGAGGCGCATATGAAGCGGGCGGCGAGTGCGCGGGGCGGCGCGTGCGGGCGGCGCCGGCGCGGCGTGCGCGGCGGCGTGCTGGGCGCCGCGGCCCGCCGCTCGCGCCGCGCGCAGCTCGACAGCCTCGTGCGGGTGGCGCACTGGCTCGCGCACGTCTGACAGTGCGCCACCCGGCGTCTGGCGCCCGCCCGGCGTCTGGCGCCCGCCCGGCGTCTGGCGCCCCCCGGCGTCTGGCGCCCGCCCGGCGTCTGGCGCCCGCCCGGCGTCTGGCGCCCGCCCGGCGTCTGGCGCCCGCCCGGCGTCTGGCGCCCGGCGCGGTCGGCTGCGCTGGGCGCGCTTTAAATTGTAAGTGGTTGTCACCAGTCGAAAAGTTAGGTTCTTGCCGTTCACTGTGCATTCGCTCCGCGCTAGTTATGCTGGTATGTTCATGTCCCGCGGCCGGACGGAGCGCGACGTCCCGCATGTTATGATTCTATACAATATAATGATGTATCGAACACGATTGGACCTCATTAAACTCGTACATTTACTAAAACGGTAGTTTTATTTCGCTTTCGTCTCGTGTCACCATGGATCGACAGGCGACCAATGGACATACCATCATAATGTTATCTTTGGTGACTAAATGTGCGCCCTATTGGATTCCCATAAAGCTTATGATCTTACATCTAATGTGCAGTAATGGAACTTATAATTAGTGAAAACAACATAATTATTGTCAATCTAGCAAATATATGATGTTTTTCGAGTTAAGTTACTGTAGATCAAAATCTGTTGAAGTGCATCCTGTAATTTTGTATTTTTAGTTGCTTTACAAATGAATAATTAAAAAGTTTTTTTTTACAATTTGATATTTACATTACACAATACTACACACTGCGGGGGTATTGATCTGTGGAGGTCTACAAAGCAATAGCAAGCATTTAATTTTATGACAGAATGGCATTATGTAATTATTTTTATTATATAATTATTATACAAAATATCTTTAGTTCGACTGTAAGTCTGCGTAAAAGTATTAGGAATCTTTATTGTTTATACCCCAGTGCAATCATTCTGTCATAAAATGTCTGAAAGAACAAGTTCTGCATTTTGAGATTTATTATTCAAAATTCTCCTTTTCTTGTGCCACAGTACCTGTATGACATGGAATAGTGTTTCACAAGAGTGGAGCTTTAAGTTCTTTTTATTCTATATTTGATTATAAAATAATTTTAGGTAATTGTGTATATACCTAAAGATCAAGGCACCCGAGAGGTTTTTATTGTTTAAACTAAGTGTCGAATACTTTCCCATTAATGTACTCAATTCATAAAGGAGGTAAGTAACTAAATATATTAATAACAATTTTATATGAGATCATTGCGAACTGGGAAATTGTTTTATAACATCTTAGGATAGAAATTTATAACAGGGGGTTATATTGAAAGTGTAAAAGCATGTTTTTTAAGATTACATACTCACTTATTAGCCCTGGTTTCCTTATACAAAGCATTTTTTTTCTATTTATAGAATAACTGACAAAAGCAATTTTATATTCCATTTTCCATGTAGAAAACGTGTACTTATTTAAGAATCTGAACAGTGGACAGTTTCTTTTGTCAGTGCCATCTTTCAATTTAAAATAAAATTTCAGATTTATAAAATAATTGTAATATTTTTTTTATTTCCTAAATTAAACGCGTGCGTACTAATTATACAAAGACCTTACCCACCAATGACACCTGAAGCCACACGTTTTGTTGATCTAAGTATTAAGTATGTAAGTTATAGATAAAAAATAAAATATAATATCCTTAAAGAAAAAAATAACAAAAAAAATGAGAATGTATGGCGACCCTCGTTCGCGTGAAATAAAACTATCGATAACTCTGTAGCACAAGTTTGATTTCTCTGCTTTTGGCATTATTTCACCCGATCGAAGCTCGTGTAAAATTAAAATTAAGGCTTTCCTGGCAAACTGCATAGGCGATCGACATTAAAAAATAATTGAGAAAATCTTGATCTTTTGTATGCATGGTGTGTTCATGTATAAATGGGACTGGATACTGTTGATATGCGCCGACTACAGATACATACATACTTCCACCTGGATTCGCTACACAATGGCAATAATTTAAAATGTAAACACAGTACGGTAAACAATTATTCTTGCAACGTGTACTATGCCTGTTGATAGGAATTAGATATAATAAATAAAATTAATTATAAAACTAAAGGGTTTTCTTTCACCATTCCAACATAGAAATAAAAACCAGCGTTTCATGAAAATATATAATTTTAATTTATTATAATAATATAATACATTGTTTGCAGTCCATTTATACAATAGACTGATTGATAATATAAATAAATTTTATTGTGAATTTTTGGAAATCTTTTGAACGCCAACGTTTAAGTTATAGACAAGTGTCCCGTGCGCTAACAACGTCTATGGGCAGATAGATTTCTGTCCAGAAATGAGCTATGGTACTCAGTTTTAGGTATATAACAATAATTACTAAATTAATTTATGTGTTTACATATATAGCACAAATAATGGATCTTCCACGAGTTTTCGACTATGAAACAAATAATTCCATGGATATTATGGGTCTGGGGAGCTAGTTTTAAAAAATAAATCTCAATTTGTTTGCTTTGTACACGCACTGTCACGCACAGGACCGTGTAACCGCCATGGTGTTCAAAACGTTAATGTTAAAAATGCATCTTTGGTGCTACATAACACTATGTACCAATAACATAAAAAACAATACATTACATCTTTATGGACATACAACATTTTGAAGTTAAAGAAATTGTACTAGAATATTATGGTTGATCTTATCAGTGCAACAATGAAAGCGATCAACATTGAACTGAAATAAATTGACACATTTAATGTGCGTATGACATAAATAGTTTTGTGTTACACATACATATATTAAAACGCATCACATACGCGTGGAATGAGTGAATATTCTTAAATACTATCCTTACCACCCTGTTTTTGAAACAACACCAACATTTTAAAGCTATTCTCAAGAAGCTGTCATATTATACGGTCTTGAGTACGTTATAATAAAGATTTTATGCTCATACCCGCATACGATGTGAAAATAATTTTAAGAATATCTTGACATTGCAAAAAAGCAAAAACCAGCAAGTCAAGCTGTTGCTATCTTTACTGATGAGCGTTTCAGTCATACTCCCATTTTCAATAACTAAATGACCTAAAACCTATCATAACATTAATTTACTCGCCCCAATCTTCGCCTATCAAATTGCTTTTTACGTCCAAACATCGAACCTTCTTTTACTTTATAAATGACTTCCAGTAATTTTTTTACTGACGAAGACAAGTGTTTAAAAAAACTTACATAATTTAAGTTAAATTGCACTAAAACGACAGTGAGCTTTTAGGTGTTGAAGTGCCTATCTATAGATATAGCAGAGTATGAAGATATTGCAACAAAAGGGAGGTACAAAGCATTAACTTTCTGAACGCATGAAAAGGCACGGAATTTATACTTATTTCTATATTAAACCTAAATATTGTATATTATAAATAGCCGAGAAATAACCGAAAGGAATGCCTAGTGCAACCCGTCCACGAAGGAGTTGATCTAACCAACTACTTACTTATACTACATAGCCATCTCTTCGTCTCCTGATTATTCAATATGGCGTTAGTCATATATAAATGTTAATGATTTATGAAATATATTACTATATTGCATAAATCATTAACATCAGCGAAATCATCGCAGTGTTGTAATGAATCCCGCATTTTATCTGAGATGACATGCCATGCTTGTACTAAGATGAGTTACTAAGAGCAAAGTACCTATGTCTCTTCACAACAAATCTATACACGATGTACTAAAACGAATATGAATCTATACTCCATTTACAATAAGATTAGACATTTAAACGCACCCCATTTACCGTTCGTTCAAACGATTTTAAGCTCTATTGCTAAGGTGACATAACAAAAAACAGATGCAGAATATGTTTGGTATTGTAAACATTATTTTGCTTTCAACACCATCCTTATCTATACGGAATAGAACTCAAAATCGTTTGAAGGAACGATGAATGGGGTGCGTTTAAATGTCTAAACTTATTGTAAATGGAGTATAGACAATTCGACCATGGGGGTTAGACAAGAGTGGCAAAACGCTAACGCTAACGCTAACGCTCAATGTATGGGAATGACATATAGCTAGTCGTAAACGAATGTCATTCCCATACATTGAGCGTTAGCGTTAGCGTAAGCGTTTTGCCACTTGTCTAACCCCCCATGAATATAAATTGAAGTTTAATGTGATGTATGAAGATACATATAAAATAGTGTACTTTGCTACATTGTTAGTGTTCATAATTACATTATTAATTTATAGTGAGCATTACAAGTTTCAAATACTGATTTTATATAAGTACAGAAGAAAATCCAGTATGAAGTATTTGTGCAATTATTTCTGCATTCATTTACTGTAGAGGGAATATTAGGTAGGCAACTACTATGTGCTTTATAGGCAGAGCCTGTCTTGTATGAAACTTATATACTAAGCTAGTTTTGTCTATAATAGTGTTGTCACCGTTTTGCGGTTATCCTTACAAAAATATCATAGTCATGGATGAATAAACTTTTTGATGGTGATATGCCAAATTATAATCAAATGCTATTTTGATATTGACTCAAAGCTGATGTGTCTGTAATGTACACACATTTACATTGGCTAATATTTTACTACCTAATTATCGTCAAATTTAATGTTCAACAGGTTTTAATAACTAATAAATTTTAAATACCTGTAATTGATCATGTCTTAATTGATCATTTGGTAGGAAATTACCATCAAATGGCTAACATGTTTGTAAGCAACATTGACTGCTAAACAGTAAAGAATTCAATTCTAAGCCACATTTACCAAGCATTCATGCTTGTCTTCAGAATTTCTCGAATCAAACGGACACATAAATCGAAAAAAGTGCGATAAAATTACCTCAGAGATGTCACGAGTTAACAAGCAAGCCTCCGCAAGCGAACTTCAAGTGAAAGTGAAGATAAAGACAAATCAGTGAATATCCGCCATCTTGCCACGCTGACGTCATTACGAGACCATCATTCCTGTGTCTAGTTGCAGCACTTGCTTCATTAGCTCGTAGGTGGAGAAGGAGGTGGCGACCATGGGTATCGCTCGGATGTAGTTGATGCTCATGCCGCGGTACAAACCCTTCACTATGCCGTTCTCACGGTATATGAGGGTTAAGGTCTTCACCATGCCAGTGCTGGAAACGTCACACGGAGTCATTAGTGGGAGGTTTATGATTGGCCAGTTTCACAACCTCTGAAAAAGTACCGATGACACTTATCTGTCAGATAATTTCAGAGGAATGAATAAAGATAATTCTTATCCAGAAGTTGTAAAACGAGCCCTATGAAATGTAATATAATGTACAATCAGTACATGGATAATTAATTAGTAAGTAGTGTTATTCGTGGTTACTCTGTCTAAGATCAAGCTGAACTGACAGGTCGAGTTTGGTTTTACTTCTGAAGTTAGAAAATAATATAGGTACATACTAGATCTAATCTAGTAAGGTTAATTATATTAGCTAAAAAGCTATATTACGCTTCTAATACAAATTATTAAATTAGTGACCTGGGTTAAACACGCGCTCTCACAATGACTTTCAAATTGACAATTCATAAAATATGCACTTTTACAAGTTGTGAAGCAGTGAACATTTTCACACATTTGTAGTAATGGATCTTTATAATAGTATCAAAATGAATGCCATTGTTAATGTTACATATTTTAAATAATAATACATAATTACTACAGGCTTGATCTTGAACCCATGAAGACCAAACTAACGGTAAAGAATGTAAGTGCCATTTAGTAAATATCGGCTGAGAGAGAGACTGATTCATAGAAAAGTTAGTAAGTATGCATAGTTAGGATGCGTATACAATTTATGACTTACTAACAGCTTTCCGCGGTTTCACCCGCGTCTTGTGGGAACTACTCACCTGGAGAACTCACTTTCACATTTATGATTACTAGTTAGAATGGATTTACCAAAGACAAGTCTTTTTCTCAGAATTATAACTGTTCAAAATTCAGTCTCTATTTAGTATTTTGTAACAAATTCTATATTCAGCTAACGCCAAAAATACCATTAATTTTGTTCTCAGTCTCAAACAGACCGAAGTTCTGTTGAGATAAAAATAAGATTTTGAACTCGTTAAATTACTGAGAAATAAGCCTAAAGGCAAAATATTTGAATATTTTTTTTAAAATAAAACAATATACAAAATTATTAACAACCAACCTCCTGCAAGTGTTGCCAACACCACGTGTAAGAGTCATGCAATCAGAAATATCGCTGCATTAGTTATAGGGACAGAAACATTTGCATTAGTGTACATAGGGAATAGTGCGAGTACATAAATAATATGTATGCATTAATTACAAGTGCTCATACATTGTGGGATATATATTCATTGACATACATACATACAAAAATGTTAGTCAATTTAATATGTTACGATATCATCAGTTCAAAAATTGCTAGTACAGAGAAATATGTAAAACATTTTCATTATGTATTCACCTACTGAATTATTAAAAAAAACTTTGCAGTTAATATAAAAGTCGTTAGGACATGTTAAGAGAGAGTATTATATAATAATAAATCCTTTTATATACTAGCTGTAGCCCGCGTTCATACACAAACCTATCAAATGTGGATGTAGGTAGCGTTATTCATCTACCTGTCTTACCTTAACCTTCAGGGAAAACAAGGCTGATACTATATGTAGTATGTTATTTTTAGTATCATGACAACATATTTTTTTAAATAATTATTTACCACTAACATAAATCTAAACATATAAAATACTTTGTCCTGAATGAGTGACGGATCAACGCACAGCCTAAAACGCTGATCGGAGAGACCTGAAACTTGGAGGGTGTGTTCTTTGTATGACGTAGGCACCCGATAAGAAACGAACACGCGGGCGAAGCCGCTGGCAGAAAGATAATACTCCTATATGTACGAACTTCATCACTAAGCGATACTGTGCGAACCCGTGCGGTTACAATTGTCCAATGCATACTGAGTGCAATGTGATGTGTGTGTGAATGATAGATAAATATAATTACATACATATATATATGTAGATAATAAGCAGACTTACCCAAACTTAGCCGTATGTGCGTCCATGCAGGCGAGCTGCATGCGTCGCCGCGTCACGTCTAGCGGGTAGGACACGGACTGCGCGACCGCCCCCGCTAGTCCGCCGCACACCAGCTTGCCTGGCACTGTCAATACTAGACCTCCTGGAATATGTGATTTTAGATGAGATATATAATATTTTAGACAGCTTACACGAGCGCTTAATATTTATCTCTATTGTATCTATTGAGATAGCTCAATAAAAAAATTAAATAAATAGACAGGAAGATACTTAATATTAGTTGTTGGTAAGTCATCATTGACTTTTAAATGAAAAGTTTAGGTAACTTGCATACTAAAGTCAGCAAAATTGGAATAGTCAGCCTATAATCGGTTTGACTTCGATTATTATGTATTATTTTTATATTTTAATAATTATTTAATTAAATAGATGAGGGTAGAGGTATGTAAAGAAATGGAATAGTAGATGTTTTTGCTATGGAATTTATTGAAAGTTTACCTACTTCTCTATTTGTTATTACAGTTAACATGTTGCATGCATAATTGCAGCTTAACGGAACGAATTGAGTATTCTTCAATGACGTCTCGTTTGATGCACTCAAACGTTATGCGCTCATGTGTATAAAATATGAGTGGATTTGAATGCAGTTCAGGTTTTTGCAATGAACTTGCTACATGTCACACTTTATGAGGTCATTTGAATTCTTAAGAAGCTGCATAGTGCCCTTAGTGTGGGACAAACGTATATCGGATGTTTGTGTCTGTTTAACAAAGTAGGAAATTTGTCAGATGCACTGACATGCAACGAGAAGGTATGCACTATTCGTATGAGTGTAGAAATGTTTGCTATGCGGAGTTTAACTATCACTACATAGTATAAAACTAAGTCGCTTTCTCTGTCCCTATATCCCTATGTATGCTTAAATCTTTAAAACTACGCAACGGATTTTCATGCGGGTTTTTAACACGCTTTTATTAGCTCGGGTTGTATGTATGTATGTATGTAACGGAATCTTTGAACCTAATTTTCACTGGTTTCTAGACGTCTGATCAACTTGGAACTTTGCACACGTGTTAAGGGCCGATGACAATGCAATAATCCATTTTTTAGTTCGGTCAGCAATAAAAGCGTGTTTTTTTAGTTTTTTTTTTAATAGATAGAGTGATTAATGAAGAAGGTTATAATTTGTCAAGTTTTTGTATCCATTTGCTAAAATATCGCGGGCGAAGCCGCTGGCGGGAAGCTAGTGGAAACTAAAACATATTATAAACTAGCCGGCTACAAACTATATTTTTTTGTTATTTTTCCGATGTTTTATTCGTTAGTCTGCTATTCGAGATGGAGACAAATCAAAAACCATGAAAATCGGTCCAGTCGTTCTCGAGTTATAAGGGTTCGAACTAACCCGACTTTGCTTTAGATAGTTTTTTTTTTACAGGTATTTGAGTCTCTGATTATATCAGTGGCTGACTGGCCTCAATGTGCGTAAATGAATTAAATTATAATATTCGCTTGTTTGAAAAAAAAACCATACAAATAAAAAATTGAATAAATAATAATTGACTGAATAATGTATATTTTTATAGTCATTAGTCACTGTCTCATATTATCATTCGTTCGTATATAAATCTTCTTCTAAATAGCTTAACCGATTTGAATGTTGTTTTTGTACCTTTATGGTCACCTTGATGGTTCTTAGCTACAGTTGGGCTGGGTAGATGGCGCTTTTGTCGACATTTAGTAATTCCCACAGTATAGGAAAAGATAGTGGTATATTAATATTATTTTATTTGCTACGTACCAGTATTCCTATCGCACTTTCTGCAGAGCGTGGTGGGCACGTACTTCATGCAGAGGAACTTGAGGTACTCGAAGCAATAGAAGCTGAAGCCGGCGTACGGCACCATGCCCATCATGGTCGGCACGAAGCCGCGGTACAGCGCGCGGATACCGCCCTCCTGCAACATACATTCAATACAACAATAAACTTGGATTTAATTTTGAATTAAGGGCTAATTCACCTTAAAGATTTTTTTTCAGAATTATTAATTTTGAGCTTGTGCTCAAACTTATATGTAGTTGCACATTAATCCTATCTAATATTATAAATGCGAAAGTGAGTTTGTATGTTTATTACTTACGCTTTTGCCGTAAAACGGCTGAACCAATTTGCATAAAATTTGGTTATGGAGAAAGATGAGAACCTGGGGTGGTTTTAGGCTAGGCTGGGCTATAAGCTTTTTATCCGTTTTAAGTAGTACCCTCGTTCGGGACGCGGGTGAAACCGCGGGTAACAGCTATAATAAAAGTCAATTATAAATTCATCAGCTCTGCTCGAAAATTCGGTGAGGATAGACGTCCACTGCACTGCCCGAGTTCACGGTTTAATGGAGCACTCCCTTAAGAAAAACCTTGAGTTCCAATAGTGTGAACCTGCAACCTTACCGTTCGGAACATGGTGGTGGCAGCATGAGCGATGCCGGTGTACTTGTGCTCCCCCGTGATCTGGAAGGCGAGGCGCGCGCGGATGGTGTCGAGCGGGTAGGTGAGCGTGACCGCCGTCACGCCGGCCGCCGCCCCCGCCACGAACTTGTCGCCGTGCTGCACTACTGGTATGTGGAAGCCGCTGAGGTACTGGAAATTTTGAAGAGGTTGTATGAACATCTTGGATGTATGACCAGCTCTCTGTAGGTAGGTACTGTAGGGAATGCGTAGTCTGAGGTGGAGGATTCGTTATTACAAATCAAAGAGGAGCTTTGAATACTTCAATTTTATTTCATGATCCGGAATCGACTTGACTTACTCTACTCACTTTGTAATATATAAAAATCTGCTGTCTGCCTTTTCTTATTCTAATTTCAAAATGATTGTATGACTAGTTCAAACAATAAGGTCCAATATCTTACGTTTTCATAAAACAACTCATGTAGAGGACATGAATTGTTCCTCAAGAATCCCGGGGCGTCTCTCAAGAAACTCGGTCTACCGTAGTCTGGTGAGATAGTACTAAATATCGAGTAATCAAGGAGTGTCATGTGTATAGATCCATAGACTAACCGTTGATTTGTTGGCAGTAAAGATAACCCTGGTTTCTTCGACTGTTTAAGCAGTATATAACTTGCATTCGTGAGAACAATATAGCACATAGCGCTTGTTAGTTAAGTCCTATTTTACAGTAGGCAAGTTTAATGCCAAAAACTGGGTATAGACTCCAGACTCTGGGCTATGAGCTTATGACTAATAACTTGGGTATGGAATTCAAGACCTGAACATCATGCTTCAGATTATACCACGAGATCAGAATACAAAATTGGTTTTTTCATTGATTTGGATTTTATATATTTTTTGGGTCCTCGTGGGCAATGTTCTCAGTAGTTCCTAGTTGTTGGTGATAGGAAGGAACTACGGAAAAATAACATAAATCGGAAAAACAAAAGCATCGCTATTATGTAGCAAAAAAGACTACATTTCTAGAATCGTGATCCCGCATTTAGAACGCAACCGCCAAAATATTTACTTATTTATTATTTAGTTCAACACGATAAGGATAAGCAAACACGCGTTCCAATAGTGTGAATCAATAGTACCAGTACACTGTCGCCAATTATTACATAATGTTTGGGGGCTTGGCACAAATAGAAATTACTTCTTAACCATCAGAGAGCCCGGAAAATGTTGTATTTTACCATACCTACTTTACGAAGAATCTTATTATTCAAGATTTTTTCTTCTATAACGGACCTAATGCCGTTTGACCTCAATGACGCAGCAACTGGGAAATAAATATGTTTTATGTTGTCCGTCTTTAATAGTATTTGAATTATTGTCGGCAATTATACGCCGATAAAAAAAAAACTATAAGGGTTCCTTGTAGACTACGGAACCCTTAAAAAGTTTCTGCACTATTCGATTTAGATCTGGGTGCATGATTTTCTTCTATTTTATGGACTTAGGAGGGTTTAGGAAACGTGTAAAGTATGGTTACCCTCCGTAGACTGACTGCGATAGACACACCTTAAATTCATTGATCTATCAATCAGGTCATCGCCGGAATATTTTACGCAAAATATATGGTGTGATCTTTATTTAGTTAACATGTAACGTGTCAATATTAAAAGTAGATATATTAATATTGTTAGCTGTTTCATGTCCTAAGCAGCAAAGAATAGCGTACGATAACCTTTGAGATTAAATATGACGAATATAATATGATTCCTGTTTTGAGTTAGTTTTTAATTTCTTATTCAACGTGTAAACAAGCGATTAGGGGGATAGTTAAATTGAAAGTAAATAAATAATAATTTGTTATAACATTTACGCTTTTCTAGTAAACCTAGTAACGTAACTGACAGTGGAAGAATAATTATAGGTAATAGTTCACTTTCTCCCCTCCCTTTTGCGGAGAGAAAGCTTAATACCCAACCGTGGGAAATTTTATGCTGACTTTGACCGTCTAGTCTAAATATAAAATTACTGGTCTTCTGGTCATAAAACAATGTTTCATGTCGTACGGTTCTATTTCAACGTTTTATTTGAAGATTAATTAACTTTTTGGTACGTGAAAAGTATCATTAATATCCTGCTTCCGTGTATAGCGAAGTGGTTAGTGGGTCGTGCGGTCGCCTCGTGTCATAATGTCACCACACCACGGCCGCGCCTCGCTTCCACACTCTCTCTTTCAAAAGGTCAGCGGATATTCGATTTCGTTCATACTTTATGGCAATCAACTATGTGATTAGCAGAATTAAGCATCCATTATTATTCAAAATTTCGAATTAATTTATTCAACAATTTAGAAAGAAGAAAACAGCATGATTAGATTTTCCCATGCGCCATAAAACCACAGTTCTCTTATCTAATTTTGGCCAAGTGCATTATGTAAAATCAAGTGAATGAATGGTTCCCAAAAATCCAGCGAGTATTGTATTTTTTGGAGTATATATAATATAAATATTTGGCAAAATGATAGGATTTCCATGGTAGATTATATTGCTATCAGAAGCCATAAAACCATTATCGTTTTTGTAGGTAAGTACTAGATTCCCCATAAGGCGTGTACATCTCCCTAAACTTTTTCTAACGTCTGTCGCAGTTTGCATTTCGAATATGAGTCATGCAATAATGACACATGGGTATAACCGCAAGCCCGTTTGGTATAAATTCTTTGTATTCAAATGAATTTTGTAAGAAATAGAAAAGAGGTCGCAGAAACCACAATTACGATCTTCTCGAGAAAATGAATTACCTACGTGTTCGGTTAACGGTAGTTCAGTGCAGGGAAAACGTCTTTTTTACATACTATAATACAATAAGAAATACGTTATCTCAGCCACTCTAAGTTACTGTGGCAACCTTAATGGCTTATTGACTAAACGCTTCTTAAAGAACCGACCTACATAATGTGAATGCGATTAAATAGAACCTAAGTTTTCTAGGTAGCCTGAGCCTTACTGTTAGGCTCAGATCCGTATCATCAGACCGAACAACATCCAACTTGACAGCAAGTATTTCACACACCACTATTTGTAAGCCTACCATTGCCAAATTCCCGGTCAGAGCGTTTTCAAACAGCAAAGACGACCAACTAACCTAATGACAAACGAAATACCAGTTTGAAAACAGTTATTTAATCAGGAGAAAGTTGAATTATTTCCTCTGTGGTTTTGTTTAACTTCTGCGTGTCTCGAAGCATTGTCTTTTCCTCATGACACTTATCTTTTCCCCATGGTCGGACTAGAGCAAAACGGGAACCAGATTATCTTTGAAGAAGGGTAAAGATCCCGACAGCCCTTCAGAAGGTGGTCGATTCCTCGATTTGGATTTGATAAATTTTATGCTGATTTCCGTGCCTAATACTTAGGTTATAATAATCTGCACGATTTTTTACAACTTAAATAATAATCAATTGCCTTCAAATTACAAGTTCAAGTGCCTACCACATCAACTTGTCGGTAAAATCTGTCATTGGAGCAACACCGGCGCGCGCGCAGTGGTGTGCCAGTTAACGGTCGCCGGCCCCACCGGGACCGAGCACCGGTTCTTTTGAAAGTGAAGTTGGAATTATATGTATGGTTGAGGTAAGAAGGTGAAGAATGCCGTGGGTTTGGTTTGATATTAACGATTCGAAGGCATCCTGCCTGCCGGATTGCAGGGACTTAAATATTGTGAAGAAGTTAGGCATCCTAAATAAGAATGATTATAGAACAAGATTCGTCTTTAAGTTTTCTACGCCAAGGATTCTGGACAACAAAAATAAATAAATCGAACATGTCTTTCACATTTGCAGCAGAGTTACGCATAGTAGGGGACATCGCCCCAATGAATGAATGAGTAAGCCGTTGGAGATTTGCTATACAAAAGATAAACACCAGACGTCATCCGGATGGAGGATATCGCAGATTATTCTATCGGAGAACTTGAATTCTCTTTCCAATTCAGATAATATTATTATGAATGCAAAATCATTGAGTACGGAAAACAATACTACTATTGAGAGTAGCGCTTGCGAACTGTTATTCTTTACAATTACAATAAACAAAAACAGCCAAACATTTGCTGCCCGAATTTCCCTGGTTCCCTGGATTAGGAGTATCAAACAGGTCTGGAAAAATATCACTGGCATGATTAATGAACTAACTTATATCGTTATTTTAAACTAAATTGTTACGGTACCACTAGGTAAACTTAGAAACCAAAATTTGGGATTCGCGTGGAAGGCCTTCCAGACTTTTGGATATATGCATAAGAAGACTCGCAAAAGTGACAATATTATAAGAAACCCATCTTTAATTCTAATAGGCTTATTAGATCGTTGGTATTACATCCTTCCGCATCGGCGCTACCTTGAACTTGCATCTGCGGGTAACGCAACAAAAATAGCGGGTTATTTTAAAAAGAATCTAAATTAGAAGTCTGTCTTGGCTCGGCGCTCGCGTGATGTGACGACACCACCAGACTAGATAATAATTACGATAATACCTTACGTTCTACACTGACGTAGGATTTAGATAAAGACAGGTTTATGTTTAGTCTGCTGGTCAAAATGCGGAATGAACGGTATTAACCAAGCGAGTACGGTGAATCTATTTGCTTATTTTTTCGTTAGAAGGCCTGTAGGCTTATGTCCAATAGTGGACTATATGTGCAGGTTTCACTAATCTCAAGCCCTAATGTCAGGGTTTCCTCAAATCCCCTTGACGGCCGCTGATACGGAGTTGACGACGGTGTAACGTAGCCCTCCCAGGCACGGGGGTGTAATACCGTCTCTTTACTTACTCCGGGCTGCATTGTGTTTTAAAAACCCACAAAACTATATCGGCCTGACCCGAGAATCAAAGCAAAGACAGCGTTCGAAGCAGTCGCAGTAACGACCACTAGACCAACGAGACAGTCCAATGGATCACGAGGCTGATAATGAACTGAATGACGAATTTAGAGGTCTTTGCGAGATTCTTAATGGCTCATAAAACCACAATGTGTTTGTATATTCAAAATGAATACAGTCTACTAAAAGATACTTTGCATTGAAACGCGCAATCACTACGGAATGCTAAGAACCAGCACTGTTTGAAGTACAAATACGAATATTGATGAGCACGATTTGCACAGTTAATACAATATTAAATTAGATACTTCATTTGCGTGCCTAGAAGGCTCCTAATTGAAGTGAAATAGTGGTTTGGTGGAAGGTTTTTTTTTTAGAATTACGCATCCTGGTACTACAAATATCTACGTTTCCTCCGCTAGAGCGGGTCTTTGATTTTTAAACTATCACAGTTTTTAAGAACATGTGAAATAAGGACTAAATCTAGGTTTAGTATTTCTTTCGTAGTTAAGTTTGTAAATCATTGGGGACCAAAATATTACTAACATAAAAACATGACAGCGCAAAGACTCAATATCACACATAGTCACATAAGTAAATAAGCTGAGAAAATGCTTATGAGCTGTTTACCCAAAAGGGAGACAGATATACCGATCAATATAGCTGTCTGCTGTCTAACTATGAACTGAATGGTTACTAGTGGAAACGCAACAAAGCAACAAAGAAGAGGAAATTACAATAGATTTAATAGAAATCCACGTTCGTTGCCGAATAAAACATGTTCATTGCGAAACTGTAATTACTGTTATTTGGGCAAATTTAATGAATATTATGAATTTGTTAATGCAACATGTATTCAGGATATAATGTAATGTGCAGTTACATCAAGTAACAAGTTGATTTACACCTCACCAGAGGGCTTACTTACTATTTTAATAAAATTCACACAGGCGCAACTCTCTTAACACCTAGGAAGTATTTTTATGGTAAATATTTTTTCATGGTAAGATATATGAAACTACATTTTGTTATAATGGGCATTATATTCATAATATCTTTGTGATGACTTACAAATAGCCATACTTAAAAAAAATGCTATGACTTAAAAAAGTTTTTTTATTTCCTGACATTTCATGTTTTCATAAAAATATAAAATATGTAAGTACAGTCAACTGTCGAGGCCAAATTAATTTATTTAATATCGATTGCAATGTCTCTGTGACCGTGGAAATATTGTTGGAAAGGTTGACATTTCAGTAGTTTTAATTATAAAGATAGTTATCGCTGTAATAACATAAGTAGAACTCTACTATGAGTCAGTGATTGCCTCATTGTGGGTGGTAAAACTGCTTATACCTAGTTAGAATAAGTTTAATAATAGAAAATCCTATTGTATAAATGAGCCTTGGAAATAGAACAAGACTTCTTTATGCTGATATAGTGACGTCGAATAATACTTATATTGAGAAGGATAAACGGTTAATTCCACATTCTTATATTTGCCTAAAGTATCACAAAAACAGCTTCCAAAAAAGGCCATAACATCTTATTAAGTTAATAGTGTAGAAGAGAAAATTACTAACTTCGCCTAGTAAGTTTCACTGTCAAACGCCAAAACAGCATTTTGCCGAAATCCGGGCATGTAAGAAATTTGACGTAGAACTGTTTACCGCGTGTAGTATAACATTTTGTTATGAAAGAATGGTTTCTTTGCCGGGCTTTCTGGCCAGGTGGTCCTGGCAAGGCTAGACTAATTGAAAAACATCCGCATTCGCTTTGCCGTATCGCGTCTGGATAGGTTAGCTATTAAATCACTCAGTGTTTATTGGAATGCGATTTGGTGGGCTATTTAAAACGGGTAATGTTTATTTTACGGGATTATTTGCAAAATCTGCTGTTTTCAATCTGAGTCTCGAAGGAATAGTGACTTTAATGTGCCAGGTATAATTAAGGATTTAAAAAAAAGTATGAGATTTTCAACAACACGAACATTTATATTTTTAAACATATTGGGTCTTTAAGCTTTTTGGTTGCAATGCATAAGCCTTCAAACAAAGGCCTCAAAACTCGGAAAACAAGATGTAAATCCTACCTTGTTTTGCAAGTTGCAAAAGGCATTGAAAATGATTTAACAAATCAAAGGACCGTTTGAAAATATATTAATACGTGAAACGAAAAGCTTGGAGCTTATTATAATAATTCACGCGCGGAAGTGTGAAATTTGGCATACCATAAAAGAGAAGAGATGAGAAAGACTAGATATAGAAGAAGCGCAAAAACCTAAATAAAAAACTGGTCGAACTTCCAGACCAGTGGGCGAACACTAGCGAACACTACACCTTATTCTTAGAAGACCAGTTTCACAGTACGAAGAATAATTTAAAACATCTTACCTTCTTATAAATCTCAAAGCTTGTGAACTGCGTGGCTGCGTACGGGAATATCCTGACCATCTGAGCGCCATTGCCCTTATACAGGGCTATGAGGGACTCTTTCTTGACTATGGCGGTTAACCCACCCAGGACTCCATGGTTCTTGTAGTGAGACGACTGGGCTTGGAGGAGGATCTTCATACGGTCTAGTGGGGCTACTGTTGTCTTGGCGCACATGCCTGCCACACCTGCAAAGGAAGACGATGAATTTACACTTACCACATCATTTGTAACTTCATCATACTTCATACTAATATTATAAATGCGAATTTTTTTAAGGATGGATGGATGGTCGGATGTTTGTTTCTCTTTCACGCAAAAACTACTTAATGGAATTTTATGAAACTTGGCACACACATAGTTTACAAACTGGATCAACAAATATGATATTTTTTATCCGGGTGCGCAAAGTACTTGTCTAAGGATGCGGGTGAAACTGCTGGAAACAACTAATTATAATTATATTGCATTGTTGGTGTAAGCTCCAAGGGTGATGAGGGCTAGTGTCCGATACCCGGTAGGGCAAAATATTATTGGGATTTATTCATGAGGTAATTCTCGGTGGCAATCTGGAAATTGGATTTGTGGGTGATTGATGGCATAGTTCGCTCTCTGGGCGTACCTACTACCTTCGAGAAAAATGGCATGATGCTATTTTCCGCTTTTTCGCTCGCGTCCTGAAAACAGTAGGTACCCCCTAGAAGGCCTAGCACGGGGGGTGGATAAACGGGTTTTCTCCACCCTTATGAATATGTTCCATACATATTCCATAGACAAATGTAGAGAAAATGAGTTTAGGTTAGTATTTTTTTTTGCCATTCCGAAATAGGGGAGGATGCATTTTTGAGCCCCTACAGGACGATTTGATTTAATACTGCAGCATAAAATAATGCCTGAATGATTATTTTATTATACTTGAGTATTAAGTATTAAATCTGTTTACTGTGACGGATAACAATCAGTTCAACATTGTAAATAAACGGTCTTATCGTTATCATAGATGGGCTTTGTTTTAAGCATGCAATCTGGTTTTGTAGACAATCTGTATGTACTTTGGTACCCAATATCAACATGGCGGATGACGGATATTACATACAAGCATTTCCCATAGCCCTGATGGATGTCGCAAAGACGACACGGGAATTGCGACAAAAGGATGCGTACGCAGTTTCCTGGTTTATGTGTTGATTGCGCTTAGCAGGAATTGGTTTCTGTCTGTCATGAAATGGGGTGTTGATTAATAGGTGTCAGTAATAGTACAAAAACTAATATTAAGTCAGTAATACTTTGGTGGGGGGGTCACCAACAACCAAAATAGGCTGTGGGGGGGGCATCAACAACCAAAATTGACCGAAGTGTTAGCGGAAGCCGAAGGTTTCAAGCAAGCTCCAAAATTTAACGATCTACGATTACGATACGATTTACGATTTTCCAATGCATAATTACAAATTAAGATTTTCATAAATTGTGATTTTTAGGAGTTTTATCAATTAGACGTGTACGATTTGAGGGGGTGGGGGGTTCATGTCCCCTGTGACCCACCCCCTCTCGGACCGCCACTGAGAGATTAGCACAACAAAACAAACAAACAAAACTCTTCAATTTTCAACTCTATAACATGAAATGTTGAAATTCTACAATATTAGAATCCTTACTATTGTTATCGTAAGAAATATTATAAATGTGAATTTGTAACACTTTCACTATATAATGGTACAGTCAGTTCACTGACACAATTTGATATGGAGATAGATGGGACCTGCAGCCATCTTCAGGCCTAAATGGGAGTCATGTTGGCACAACTAAGATGACCCACCGACCCAATAAATAACTGAATTTTATGTTAAAAGATAAGGATGAAATTTAGCACAAACATACCTAGTTAAAGGCATGAATTTATTATAATACTACTAATAATAGCGTGTTGGTTATGGCCCCAAGTTGGCCCCCAAAGGTCCGGGACTCTGTAGTCCCGTGAATGGCAGAGAAATACAAAAACTAATAATAATTATTATAAACCTTATCCTGTCTATTAACCACTGCCTATTAACCTAGTTTATATAATATTTTTTATGTTTTATAAAAAATTTATGATAGTGGTAAGTTTATGGTATTGTATTTTTAAATTATATGGGCTATGTTGCCTGATTTTAACAAATAAATAAAAAATATAACCAAAATAAATACTTCATCATTACCACAGTTGCCTTTAACAAACAGTGGCTAACTTCGAACTCATACAGAGAAGGCATGAGCATTGATCACCACGCCTGTTCAAGGTGGTTTGAATTAAAAATTAATAATACATAAATAACAAAAGAAAGATGACCCACCGACCAACTTTTTTCTTGGAACTAAGTTTCAAATAATTTATGATTTTCTGGTTATATTCTTACCTCCTGCCAGCAAGTTCTTGAGTATAAAATCAAGATCATTTTTCTGTTCCATGGTTAATGCCATTATCACCTTACTATCACTTGAGTTCGTAAAAAAATAATACAGAGACAAACTAAGATATTCACTATTTTCACTAGATTTTCACATTTGAACGTAAATATTTGATATAAAACCACCAGGTAACGCCATGGCACGCTTTAGAAATTGTCGAATTAATTTATTCAAAGTACAGTCGAGCTGTAGACATTTCTTGACGACTGTTCACGCGACTTCTCCGCCGACTTTCACCAGCGATTATTGCCGGACACTTTTTATTTACACATTAACTAGCAACGTAGCCAGCGCGCGAGTGAGCGGGCGCCGCGCCTGACGAAACAAACCTGACTAAAATACCAATCTCTAATTTGAATGTTCAAGCAATACTCGTTCAAACGAACATTGTTTCTTGTCGGATATCTGGCAGTCAGAGTCAGCTGTTGGAGTTGATTCGCTTTACAGAATTATTGCAAACACTAGCAGGTATTCTATCCTAACACTACAACTATAGCAGAATAGACTTGAAATATCATGTTTCATTCATAAACGCAGATGAAAATATAGTTATGCTGTATTTTACAGAACTTTAAATATTTTTCTTTTAATTTCCCCATAACCTTGGGAAATGGAATGTTATTTCCCCGTATGACATGACATTGATATTTACAAATTCGACAGTTATTTATGAATTGACGTTGGCAACCTGTGACAATTTGACTGTCTATGGTAAATTGTCTATTTCTGAAGTCCTTTTGGGGCGGCGCTAGTGTCTGTCATTCCATTACATACAAAAAAGGATTTAGGTTTTTTTACATAGGTCACCGTTCGTGGTGCATTCTACGCTATTGATATTATTCTCACTGCGATACGGAATAATATTTTTTATTTTGAACCGTACCCAATCGCATTGTCTTTATCACGTCAATGCACTATGGTAGGGTAGACCGCGAAATACGAAATATACGGATAAACTGTGTTCATTAGTCTGTAGACTTACAGATATGATTTTTAGGAACTTGCTGCTAGATGGTGTATCAAATAGTAATGGTATTAAAGTACTTTATACACACAATAATCCTTATCATAACTAATACGGTACCATTATAAATGCGAAGGTGAGTTTGTTTGTTTGTTACGTTTTCACGATAAAATGGCTGTACCGATTCGGATGAATTTTGATATGGGATTAGAGGGAAACCCTGGAGACGCTTATAGGCTATTTTTTATCCGATTGCGTTAAGTAGTTCCCCAGGGACGCGGGTGAAACCGCAGGAAACGTCTCCAGGGTCCCTTCTATCTCTGTCCATCCAAATCAGTTCAGCCGTTTTATCGTTAAAGCGTAACAAACAAACATATGAACAAAGAAACTCACTTTTTCGCATTTATATAATACATATTACTTATGATTAGGGTGGATTTGAATAGGGCTTCCATTATAAATAGCACATAGAGTAAACATACATACACGTAATAAAAATATTACCCTCCTCCTCTTCCTTCGGAAGTGGGGTAACTATTTCATTTACCTACAACCGATGCATAAAGCAAAAAGCAAATTATTGCGCCATCGATATAAGTACAATGTGGTGCATTGACGTAATATTGCCGTAAGTTACGTTTAAGTTATCAATCAGTGCCGTTGCAATATCAATCTATTTATTTATTATATATATTACCTACTATATGAACCGGGTGAACTTCTTATCACCTACATCTGTTTTTACTTTTTCTCACCGTTTAACACGTCTTCTTTGGACTACGCCAAATATTTCAAAACTAAAAGCAGCTAAATCAGCCCAGCCGTTTTCGAGTTATAGCGAGATTAACGAACAGCAATAATTAATTTTTAAATACAAATAAGAAGTGCTTTATGCAAGGATGCTTTTATTTAAGACAAATATACTTACAATAGATTTAAGTAAGTAATGTTTTTATTTAATATCTACCTAACTTAATAAAATCAGTGAAATTTTGACGAATAACTTCTCAGTTTCACTGTATTTCACACATCCTTTAATCGATTACAACTTAAGGTCACCTTGGCGCTTTGGCGCGAAAGCTCAAAGAGGACGCGTGTGACGCGTCTCGTCCAAATCTTTTGGTACATGGCGCTTAGCACGTTCCTTCTGCTTGATTTAAATAAAGTAAACAAACGTTGCACCAGCATTACTGATCATTTCGACATGATACGAACGCGTTGCGCGGATGACGCGCAGTGGTTTGTTGACCAGTAACAGAAGCGCGCGTTGTTTTGAGAGACCATTTTCATTCAACGTTTCCCGCGTAATATAAAGACGTGTTTTATTGTGAAAATTAGTATAATTATTTATTTAATTTGTTAGTGAATAGTAGAAAATAAGGCTGAAAAATGGATGTTCCAGTAAAAGAAAGTGTTTTGTGGCGTAAGTAATTTTAGTCTTTATTATTTAATGTCCGCGTGAAGTTTCAGTGTTTTGTTTTTGTTAATTATTCTGGATTTTCTTAATAAAATATCCAGGTTATATCTATAATATGACAATTTCTTTATTCAGTATTTATGATTAATATTTTCTGTAACTAAAGCTTTCGCTGTTGAACACAATATTATAAATAAAAAAACTTTCTTATCTAAAGTCCAAATAATTAATGAAATATCTACTTATCTTGTTAATAAAAAGTATATAAACAAATACATTGTGCTTAAAAGGAAAAAAAGTCTGGTTTGATAACGGGGGCCCCCAGGACCGCGCCGACCCCTGGCAGCGCCTGTGTGCGAAACCTACAAAGCGCTTCTTTTTTAACCGACTTTAAAAAAGGAAAAGGTTCTCAAGTCGACTACGTTACGCGATTACTCCACCAACTATGAATTGATTTTGATTATTCTTTTTTGTTTGGTAAGTCATATTTCAGAACAGTGGCGTAGCTAGCCTTTTAGGCGCCCCGTATCAACATTTGCTCGGGGCCCTAGTATCAGCTTGGGCAAAGCCCTTATAGATGGTAGACTTTTCACAAAATAAACACAACCTTTTTTATTGTAATAAAATAAATAAACACTATGTTTTTAGAAATTACACTATGTCGCAATCGAAAGCGCGAGCGAAGCGAGCGCGAATTTTTTTAGCATGATAATTAAAAGGAATTATATTTTTCAATAAATGGTAACAAAAACAAAGTTCGAAAAGAAATACAAATCAGTACGTAATTGAAAGCGCGAGCGAAGCGAGCGCGAATTTTTTTAGCATGATAATTAAAAGGAATTATATTTTTCAATAAATGTTAACAAAAACAAAGTTCGAAAAGAAATACAAATCAGTACGTAATTGAAAGCGCGAGCGAAGCGAGCGCGAATTTTTTTAGCATGATAATTATAGGATCGTTTTTCAATAAATAGTAACAAAAATAAGTATCTGAAAATAAATTATATACGTAATCAGAAGCGTGAGCGGAAACTTTTTATTTAACATGATAATTATATGTTTCAATAAATTGTAACGAAAATAATATTTTTTTAATGATGCCATAATTGATGATTTTGCAACCTATTTTATTTAGTTTCCGAAGATGAGAGAATTTTTCGCTAGTTCAATAAGAAGTGGGCTAATCAGATTTTTGGGGCCCTCCTAGCTTGGGGGCCCCGGGGCACTGCCCGGCTAGCCTCTGGGTAGCTACGCCCCTGCTCACGCTTTTATTTAAGTAATAACTGTAACAAATTAAAGCTTATGTTGCTTTTCCGCAAAAACAATGAAAAATTCTTACATTCTGTGTAGGTTTATGTAAATACTTAGGAGAGCTAGCCTAAGCCTATATACAGTACCGGTTTTACCCCCATCAGCGCCCTGGGCGAGATTTTTGCGGCGCACCCTAACTGCAATTTAAACCCATACGGAAAAAAACTGGCCAAGTGCGAGTCAGACTACCGCACCGAGGGTTCCAACATTTGGAAAGAATCGGCGTCGGCGTGATCAATACTGGAAAAGTTTTTAACCAGTGCGCATTTTTTTTGGTGGTTCGGTATCAGTAATTGAACACATTTCTATGTTTAGTAAGTAAAAGTAAGTAAGTAAGTAAAACGTAAGTAAAACATGGGCATAATCTTTTCATAATAGCACTACACTGCCTAAGCATGCAAGAGCGAGCTCACAAGTACAATACGATTCAGCTGATATCTACACACAAGCCGACCGGCGAGTTTTAAACAAATTAAGTTCTTAAATGAATATTTTGCGCAAACGATAACTTTTTTTAAGTACTAAGACCTAATAAACTGAAAAATACGTGTTTGTTAAAAAGTGTTGAAGTTTATTTAGATAAAATTTGCGCACTGGTTAAAAAAATCTTGTATACATATCCATACCAAATTTCAGCTTTCTTGTACTAAAGAACGCTTAGCTATACCGTGGACAGACAGATAGACAGAAGGTCATGGCGAAACTATAAGCGGGGTGTCCATTATAAATACCAAAAATAGTTCCCTGACTTTTCCCTGACCATTCTACCACATTTCCCTGATCCAATATTGTCGTCTTATGGAAAATATTATATTATTTTGTTTTTAACCAGAGTGTATACTTTGGACTATTATGTTAAAAATTTAGACCATGTGCATAGGTAGGAAAATATATATTATCTGTTTTTGGAGTTATAAACCATAAACAGTAAGCTAAGAGATCGTCAGAACAATATGAGTAAGAGCGCGAGCGAAGCGAGCGCGAATTTTTTTTTCAGGAGTACGAGCATCAATATTCTTAGGAATCATATTTGTATTTCATGACTCTTACATTTCCCTGAAAATCCGTGACCACCTATTGCTTCCCTGATTTTCCAAATAGTGGACAACCCGATTTTTAAAAGTTTTTCTAGTCGCCTACGGAACCCTAAAAACTATAAATAATAAGGTGAGAAAAAATCAGAGGCATAAGAGTAAGAGCGCGAGCGAAGCGAGCGCGAAATTTTTTAAGCAATAGGTATGAGCAACATAATAATCCTTACTAATATTATAAATGCGAAAGTAACTATGTCTGCCTGTTTGTCGCGTTTTCACGCCAAAACTACTGAACCGGTTTAAATGAAATTTGGTACACAGATAGTCTAGAGCCTGAGAAAGGACATAGGCTACTTTTTACCCGGGTTCGCGAAGGAGTTCACTCGGGATGTGGGTAAAACAGCTAGTAACAATATTATAATAATTGAATGCTTCGTTTTTGGGGGGCCCCGTGACAATGGCGCCCCGAGTGCCCTTATGGTAAAGACGATACTGGAGGGGCACCAACACGCCCATTCTCATTTGCCGGAAAATTGACGACAGTTTTTTTTTGTCAACTTTTGCATTCTAATGTCAATAACGTAGAAAAACCCGAAATTGATAGACATTTGATGAAAAATTCTAGAAAACTTTTGCTAAGCAAACTATATGTATGAGGGTAAGTAGGCCTCAAAAGAGGATATAAAAAGGGCGCCTGCGGCGCCCCTTCAGATCCGGCGCCCTGGGCGGTCGCCCCACCTCGCCCTACCCTAACGCCGCTACTGCCTATATAATCTTTTCTGTTCCATTGAGGCTACTCAAAATTTTTACTTTTGTAATTATTTTGGTTCTTCCGCTCGTTAAAATTGGGGAGTCCCCGGTGACCACATTTCGCTCGCGTCGCATCGCATCGGATTGCGTTGGTAACTCATCCACGTCACGTCCTTTGTAATAAAATAATCGCCTATTGTAGCGACTGCGGTGGTTCTTTTGATTTTAATGCAGAGCTCGTAATTCATGTAAACTAAAACCCGAAACGTAAACAGTGGGTCAATTCAAATAGTGTAAAATTAAACCACAATCATAATATTGTCTTGGGAGACTTATATCTTATATCTACTTAGTCATCAATGCTCAACTATGAGAGAATATGTTGATAAGTGACAAAAATAATGTTAATAACTGGCGCTGGCATTTCATCCGGCGCCCCTGCTGCCCTGGCGCCTGTGTGCGCCGCACACTTCGCACACAGGGGCGGCGCGGCCCTGGGGGCCCCGTCCTTGAAATCGGGAAGGTCACAGAAGGACGTGCGTCTTTGGGAGTTGGAAGGGGTCATTAACCTCGCTTGCGTTCCTGTATTTATGTACCTACGGATATTATGTGCTTCTAGTGTATTTCTATTCAGGATATTTTTTTTACTGTTTTATATAAAATAGATAATGTAGGGGAGGCAGAGGGACACCTGCTTAAAAAAAATCCTGTGTCCTTATTCAGGGTTCAAGCTATGTCCATACCAAATTTCATCCACAACTGTTCAGCAGTTTTCCCGTGAGCAGTCAGACAGACGGAGTTAATTTTGCATTTATAAAATTAGTGAGGATGCCATTATAATAGAGGCGATCCTCTGGCGAACAACAGGGCGTAAATCCGGAAGACGAAAAAATTGAAAAAATCCAATAACACTGCTGGGAATCTAACCAAGGACCTTACGATCAACAGTACTTACGACGATTAAAAAATATTTAAATAATCATACTTTGTAAAAATAATGATGAAGATTAAAAACTTGAGAAGAAACAAAATTAACGATTCATTGAGACACTTATCTAAGGTGCGAAGTTTTGCTGTTGACTAGAATAATTTTAAACATAGGAAAAACAATATTATTAACTACCTTATAGTATGGGTTCACCGTTCAATTATGTGTTTTACCAACAGGTCTTACTACCTAACTATTAATATAACAGCCCTTATTTACCTCTATACTTATAATAAATCTGTAGAGAGGTCAATTCTGTACATGAAATATATTTCTAAAATAACTATCAGGGGGTGATTAGGGATCGATACTGATGGCAAAAATGCAATCAGTAAATTTTTTGTCTGTCTGTATAAACGTTATAGAAACAAAAACTACTCTACGGATTTTAACGAAACTTGGTACAATTATTTTTCATACTCCTGAGCTGGTTATAGTATACTTTTCATCACGCTACAATCAATAGGAGGAGAGCAGTGAAGGAAAATGTTGTCATTTTGTTTAAACGCGCTAATCTCAGGAACCGCTGGTCCGATTTGAAAAATTCTTACAGTGTTAGTTCATTTATCGAGGAAGGCTATAAGCTATATGTCATCACGCTAAGACCAATAGGAGCGGAGCACCACTATTCCACGCGGACGAAGTCGCTGGCAGAAGCTAGTTTACCTCTATGTACTTTATAGCTGATCTGATAGGGATCTGTGCTTTGGAGTACTGGCAAGTAATTCCAGCAGGGGCAAATATTGTCAGAACTTGTAGGGTAGGTTCGTTACCTTTGCAATGTTAGAAATAGTTATCACTAGCTTCTGCCAGCGACTTCGTCCGCGTGGAATAGTGGTGCTCCGCTCCTATTGGTCTTAGCGTGATGATATATAGCCTATGGCCTTCGTCGATAAATGGACTATCTAACACTGAAAGAATTATTTAAATCGGACCAGCGGTTCCTGAGATTAGCGCGTTTAAACAAAATGACAACATTTCCCTTCACTGCTCTGCTCCTATTGATTGTAGCGTGATGAAAAGTATACTATAACCATCTCAGGAGTAGGTATGACAAATA
This sequence comes from Pyrrhia umbra, assembly GCA_963891755.1. NCBI lineage: Eukaryota > Metazoa > Arthropoda > Insecta > Lepidoptera > Noctuidae > Pyrrhia > Pyrrhia umbra. The sequence continues at coordinate 3,270,546 of OY982934.1, read as the reverse complement.
ATTGTACCAAGTTTCGTTAAAATCCGTCGAGTAGTTTTTGTTTCTATAGAGTTTATACAGACAGACAGACAGACAGACAGACAGACAGACAAAAATTTTACTGATTGCATTTTTGGCATCAGTATCGATCCCTAATCACCCCCTGATAGTTATTTTGGAAATACATTTCATGTACAGAATTGACCTCTCTACAGATTTATTATAAGTATAGATAGAAGATAAGTGAAAATATAGAACTTCTTTTAAAACAGTCGGTGGATTTAGTATTTACCAGAACGAGGGGCAGGATATGTGTTTAAGGGATGTTCGAAAGATTTACCGCGCCCCCGAAATGCAAAGGGCTAAGGAAGGAACATGGATGGGTTTTAGTCAGTAAGAGTCTGATACTCCCTCCTGTCCCGCCCATGGCAGGAGGAGTCATTTGATGATTTGCAATCCAAAAAAAAGCATGATCTCTGTATACCAACCTGTTTGAAAAACAATCTAAAATTAGATTATCACAAAGTCGATATAAAAAAAAAACTACGTTCACCGCTCTCGTGTGCAGCGATTTAAATTATTCAATGAACCTTTATTTACCTGCCGTTTATCACAGTTTAATTTTGGATGACCAAAACAATATTATTTCTAATATTAAATATATTTTGTTGACGATTCTGATGGAAAAACACGACCAGGCGAAAAGCAATGGTATTTTGTCATTTTTATTAGTGCAGTTCGAGAAGCAGGTAGATGTATCATCGTCATCGGCAGGCAAACAACCAGTACTTACCTAAGAAATAATAACATTATATATTTTGAAAAGTATACATTCAAATATTGGCACAAACAACGCAATTGCAAACAGCTTTTCTGATAAAAACAAAATTTTGATGGATGGTGTGATCAACCATAAACCAGTAATAACGTACGCTGCTTCGATTATATAATCGTTGGTACAATGACTGGGTTTGACAATAAAATAACTGTTACGTTACGTAGTCGCTATCCATTTTCCTTATCCAGAACTAAAGGTAACATTTGTTACTAATTAAGGACAAATACTGTAAAATCACTGGATTTTCCGCTTAGCCTTTCCCCAATTAGGTTGAGTGAGGTCGCCATTTATGACTTTACAGAACTCCACAAATCATTACTGGGTAGAAATATATGGATACTTTTATTTCGAAGAAAAAAAGCTTTTTACAAAAAAATTAAAACCGACTTCCAAAAAAAAAACTGAAAAGTAAAAAATAATTTTAATTTAAACGCTTTACGACCAAAACATCGCTCTAGAAGTCGGTGTCTTGTAAGTTACTATTGTTAGTATTTCGCCACCGACTTCGAGAGCGATGTTTTGGTCGTAAAGCGTTTAAATTAAAATTATTTTTTACTTTTCAGTTTTTTTTTTGGAAGTCGGTATTAATTTTTTTTTTTAAATCTTTTTTATTTTTTCGCTTTTCAGTGCCTCGGTCTTGCTATCTTAACAAAATAAACACACCACTTTTTTAGCTTGTAATAAGCGTAAATAACCAAATCATCTAAGTATTTGGCATATCAGCAAGTAGAGATAAATCGTTATTTTTGATATATTTATAAAACGGCTGAACCGGTAGTGATAAAATTTAAATGGGACCACACGGGAAGCACCAGCTTTCAAATAAAAAAAGAATCATGAAAATCGGTTCACCCAGTCGCAAGTTATGAGGTAACAAACATAAAAAAAAAAATACAGTCGAATTGATAACCCCCTCCTTTTTTTGAAGTCGGTTAAAAAATACGATCAGGGGGGTTAGACAAGTGGCAAAAACGCTAGTAGAATAGAATACAAAATGTATGGTTTTTTTTTCTACAAGCGTTTTTGTCTAACCCCCCAGCTGTCCCAATGAGAATCCAGCATCTGGCTTCAGACTACCCATAATGAGACTGGCCTACCCATAACATAACTGGCAGGAAGTAATGTATCGAAGCAAGAAGTTTCTCGATGTGTAAAACATGGGTACCATCCATTAACACTGCGGGGTTCGTTCATACCTAATAAATTTCAATAAAAACTGCCCGACTGAGACCAAAAATTGACAGTCAGTTCAAATCAGCATGAATCAGACTGATTTACTGAGATTGATTCTTCCATAAAACGAATAATGCTGAAATACGTCATCTTTATGCGTTATCGATGACGTTTAGAGTGTTTTATCTTAATTAGGTACGTAACTACCTCATTAAAGTCACATGACTGCAGACCATGCGCTTGTCATTTGTTTATTTAGCTCCAAATTAGGAGGGAGGAATCTACCCCGTCTGATACACATTACAAATCCTGTTCTCTCTACATTTTTACTAGTGCGACATCAAACACCACTCCCTGCCTTTCTTCAAAATCAGTAACTGCGATTACCAATCGCAATGACTTCGGAAGGATTGTTTGCTGTAGCGACTTATGTCATATAAGTACATCAACAGAGCACATTGCTGACTCGGTACTTGTTTCGTCTTTATGACTGACTAGCTGTTTCCTGAGGTTTCACCCGCGTCCTGAGGGAACTATTTAACCTATTCGGTTAAAAAGTAGCCTATATAACCGCCTCCATAATCCCCTTGGTCGCCGTACTAAATTTTGCCGCTTTATCGTGAAAGCGAAACAAGCAATCAAACTCATTTTCGCATTTATAATATTAGCTACGATAATATTAGTAAGGATCATTGAAACAGAAAATGAGCGCTACTAATAAAAAATATATTATGAATGATTTGCACTAAGGTACAAAACACTAAATTCTAAACCAACACCCATGGTCTGAATTTCAGAGCTATAGACATAAGACTAATAAATAATGAGTCAGCTTTACTTTTACCGTCACTTCGCGTTAGACGTTGGCGTTTTCGAAGATATATTTCATTGCTGACTCAACGAACTCAACGAAAACTACGAATCTAATGTAAACTCGGACATAACGTTACATTTTTGTTTGTATATACGCGTCTTGATTCCTTGCTATTCCATAATTAGACTTGCTTAGAATATAATAACGCTGACTTGTCAGTTTGATTCCCATGAGCGTTTGCCGGCAATGAACTGAATGTGGAAAATTGAGCAATTTTCCTGTAACAGAGTGAAATAGTATTGTTAGGTATATTAATATTTATTATACACAATATTTATTTGTAACGGCCATAGCAATATGTTATCTGTGGACTGTGTATTGATCTCGTGTTTGACTTCCTATTTTTGAAATTTATTTTATTAGCATTAATATTAACTTAATTTATTACAATTAATAGTTTTTAAATATTTTTCTATGATTCTGTGATTTTTGCAATAATTACTATAATAAAGATGTTTGTTATTTCTTTTGGCGCGTTAATGCACTTCCGGTGAGAATGGAGGTGGGAGGACAACCATGTGCACAGGCATTCTCACCGAGGCGTGCGTGCAAGACACTACCTTTTAAAAATAATATCAGTGTGATCTGTGTGTTATATTATTAACTATATATTGAGTTTGAAATAAAAGGTGTAAAAAGAAATATTATTGTGAATTATTTGCTTACGCTTTTAGTTCAGAAGTGGGATACCGAAAGGGATAAACAAAATTTCCCTACACGCTCACATATAATGTAAGTAGAGTGCACATTTATAAGTCTGATGCGATTTATAAAAACATATTTTTTTTCTCCCCCATTTCGTGGTGTTTTTTTTTGTTTGCGATATTTTATAACGGTAGAAGTAAAATATTCTACTAGTTAAGATTACAATATATAACTGTATGTCTAATAATATCATTCGTCGCCATATATAGTAAAATTAGTTCTTACCGGAATTATGTGAATAAATTATGTATATTCACAACGTTGATTATAATGAGGTTAACATTATGTGAAATTGTATAATTACTACCCCTGCCTATTTGAATGTTAATAAAGTGAATGATTATGACTAATCACTAAACACATTTTTAAATTGATAAAAAGGGTATAACAATTGTTTTATTATTAACAGATTGTCCAATTAATTAATTTAATAATTAGCTAATAAACTTTAGCAATGTGTTAGACTGGTTATGAAGTGTTCCCTCGTTTAGTAGATATGATCACGCCAGTTACTAAGCTGTCAATTTTTTGTCTTGAGTTTTAGAGCCATGGAAGACACCCGAAATGAAGGGTCTAGTGATGATACCCGAGGTGAAGGGATTTCAATGAATAATGCTCGAGGTAAAGGGCAAGGAGATACAACCCGAGGTAAAGGGTACAACGTTGATGATTCCCGAGGTGAAGGGTACCATGTTGATGATTCCCGAGGTCAAGGGATTACTGCTCGAGGTCAAGGGCTAAAGGTGATAAATACCCGAGGTCAAGGGATTACTGCCCGAGGTCAAGGGTCAAAGGTGATAGATACCCGAGGTCAAGGGTCATTTCCAGGAACATCGCGAGGAAGTACGCTGCGGAAGGAAAAGCGTAGAAGGAGAATGGGAACAACATCATCAGAAGAATCAGATGAGAGCGGGGAAAGAATATCCAAAGGACGCAGACGAAGATCTAAGCGAAGACGCAGATATTCCAGTAGCAGCTCGTCGGAGTCGACAGGTCAGTCAAGCAAAAGCCTCATTAAACCTAAACGTGGAAATTATTCTAAGGATACTAATGATATATTGAACAAATTTTTAACTATTATTAGGGACGTAAGGAGTTCGGATAAACCTAAACTGACTTACAACAACGTGATCCCTGATTTTGATCCCATGACTAAAGAACAGACAATGTTAACTTGGATTAATAAAGTCGAAGAGTGCGCTGAGATATATGGCTGGGAAGAAAAAGAGATAATTCACTATTCGTTACCGAAATTATGTGGTGTCGCAAAGTCATGGTACCAAGGTCTTCCCACGTTGTTGCATACTTGGACAGAATGGAAGAAAAAACTTCTTGAGTCTTTCCCTTGTCGAGAAGATTATGCCGAACTTCTTATGGACATGCTTAACAAAAGAGTACGATATGGTGATTCGTTGGAGCATTATTACTATGCAAAAATAAACCTTTTAAACCGATGTAAGATAAATGGTAGGCAAGCAGTAGACTGTCTGCTTCATGGGGTAGATGATCGCGCAGTTAAAGTAGGAGCTCAAGCAGCACAATTTGCTGAACCAGAACAAGTTTTAAAGTATTTTAGGTCAGTCAAAGTAGGTAACAGTAGAGAAAACAATGACATTAAAAGAAATAAGTTCGACAAAATTAGTAATCCCAATAATAAACCAAACAATCTTGGAAACACCGGTAGCAATTCCAGCATAAGATGTTTTAACTGTAATCAAATAGGACATCCAAGTTACAAGTGTTCCTTGCCTTTGGTAAAGTGTTCAAATTGTGATAGGATAGGGCATCAGTCGTCAAATTGCTACAGAAAAAAACAGAATGAACAGACGATTAACAAAGACGGGTCGGGAGATAAGACTGAAAAACAGGTATTGGAGCTTAGCGTGGCTGAAAAGTCTAATAATAAGTACTTCATGAACATCAAAGTTAACGATATGACGTTCGAATGTCATTTAGATTTGGGCAGTCAATGTACCCTAATGAGGGAGAGTGAGGCAAAACTATTAAATTTAAATTTAGTTAATGATGTCGAATTACCTACGTTAAGGGGAATTGGCGCGAAATTCATTAAACCTTTAGGCCTGATAGTAACCACAATTGAAGTTCAAAACATTAAGGAACTAGTAGATATTTATGTGGTAGAGGATTATGTTTTAAAGTCACCAGTATTGTTAGGGCACTCGTTTACTGAGAAACCACATATAGTAATAACTAAGTTACCCGACAAAATTGTGTTTAAGAAAATTCAACTGAATCAAAAGGTTCCGCTCTTTACTCGTAATATAGTCACTATTCCTGTAAATAGTTTGCTAGCTGTGCCAGTTTATTGTAAGGCCATAGTCGATAATCCAGTTTACGTTGATGGTTCAGTTCGAGGTCCTGAGGGTAAAGAATACTATCTTTTACCAGGCGAATATAGCATAGTGAACAACTATTCAGCTTTACTCGTTCATAATATTTCACATAACACCATAACATTAGAAAAAGATTTCCTCTTAACTAGGGCTGCCCAAATTCATTCAACAGCAGACGTAAGTGCAGTCACCATAAGTCAGACAGAGATAGACGACACATTAAACTGTAATCCTGATTTAACCAGTGAACAACGTTTAAGGCTCCAATGCTTGTTATCAGACTATAAAGATTGTTTTTCCAGTGGTTTAACAGACTTGGGGTATACTAATGCTACTGAAATGACGATAGAACTTGACGATACCGAACCCATAGCTTATAGGCCATACCGCATGTCCTATTCGGAAAGATGTTTAGTAAGAGACATGGTCCAAGAAATGATTGACAGTAATATAGTTAAAGAATCTTCTTCCCCATACGCCAGTCCTATAGTTTGGTAAAAAAGAAAACTGGCGAAAAGAGATTATGCGTCGATTATCGTGCATTAAATCGTAAAACAAAAAAAGACCACTTTCCTTTACCGCGTATTGAAGACCAGTTGGATCTTTTGGCTGGCAACACCTTGTTTATATCGCTAGATCTGGCATCCGGGTACTACCAAATCCCACTGAGTGAAAGCTCACGATCTAAAACTGCTTTCGTCACTCCGGATGGTCAGTTTGAATTCTTGAGGATGCCATTCGGACTTATCAACGCACCCTCAGTTTTTCAGAGGACAATGAATAAAATACTTTCGGAGGCCAAAATTAAATATGCTTTAGTTTACATGGATGACATTTTGATACCATGTAAAAATTTCGATGAAGGAATGGATAGACTTGGGGAAGTATTAGATCTGTTGAGAAAGGGAGGACTTACCTTAAAAATGAATAAATGTCATTTTTTCTTGAATAATATTGACTTTCTCGGTTTTGAAGTGAGTTCAAATGGCATCCGACCGGGCTCTAAGAAGTCTGAGGCAGTATCTAAATTCCCTACACCTAAAGACCAACATGAGTTACGACAGTTTCTAGGATTGTCCGGTTTCTTTAGGAGGTTTATGAAAAACTATGCTGTACTAGCTGCCCCTTTGTCAGATCTTTTAAAAAAGGATAAGAAATGGGATTGGGGTGACGCTCAGCAAAAATCATTCTTAGAAATTAAGGATAACCTATCTAAGCGACCTTTACTAGCCTTATATGACCCCACAGCCGAAACTCAACTCCACACAGATGCCAGCAAGTATGGTCTAGCTGGTATCTTACTCCAACGTAATCCCGACGGCATTTTGCAACCCGTGTCGTATTTCAGTCGTAAAACAACTGCGGAAGAGCAAAAGTATCATTCTTTTGAGCTTGAAACCCTTGCTGTCGTTGCGTCTCTTAGTAGGTTTAGGGTTTATTTAGTCGGAATACCATTCGTCATTCAAACGGACTGTAACGCCCTAAGAACAACTCTTACCAAAAGAGATCTTGTGCCGCGAATTGCGCGGTGGTGGATCCAGTTAACAGAGTATGACTGTGTGATTGAGTATAGACCAGGAGCGAAAATGTCGCATGTTGATGCACTAAGCCGCAATCCGGTAGACATGGACTTGACAGAGACTCATGTCTTGGATATATTGACAGTTGATTCTGAACAAGATTGGATTACCACTGTGCAATCTGCGGATGAAGAAATTTGTAGGATTAAGAGTATTCTTAGCGATCCCGAAACAGAAAATGTCGTTGATATACACAAAAATTTTAAACTAAAGAATGGTCGTGTCTACCGAGTAGTAGGGACAGAATTAAAGTGGGTAGTACCAAGGGGGGCACGCTGGCAAATTGTTAAGCGAAACCATGACGATGTAGGCCACTATGGTTACGAAAAAACGTTAGAACGTATAAAAAAACTTTATTGGTTTAGACGTATGAGACGCTTTGTAAAAAAATACGTTTTAGCATGCTTAGAGTGTGCCCATCATAAAGCTCCAGGTGGAAAGCGGGAGGGTGAGTTACATCCTATTGAAAAAGTAAATATTCCATTCCACACCATTCACGCTGACCACCTGGGTCCGTTCATTAGAAGTAAGGCCGGTAACTGTTATCTTCTAGTAATCATTGATAGCTTCACAAAGTTTATTAACATTACCCCTGTTAAAAATACTAAAACAACCACCACTATCAAAGTAATGGTAAATCACATGAGCTTCTTTGGTGTACCTACCCGCCTCATCACTGATAGAGGTACTAGCTTTACAAGTAAGACCTTTCAAGGTTTCGTCACAGAATACGGTATTAAGCACATTCTTAATGCGGTCGCGACGCCAAGGGCAAACGGTCAGGTGGAGCGGTTTAATAGAACCATAACACAAGCTTTAGCCACCTCTAATCATGGTATGGATGAGAAGAGTTGGGATGAGCATATAAGCGATATCCAAATAGGGTTAAATACCACCATACACAAAACAACTCGGAAATCACCATCGGAGCTCCTGTTTGGATTTAATCTTAACCATAGATCTCAGGGTATATTAAACACTGTTATTAACGACACCATTAATGTAATGTCACCAGATGAATTAGAGACTGTTAGGAATGAAGCTACTAATCGTATGGGAATCCAACAACAGAAGAATAGTGATAGGTTTAATAAAAATAGGAAACCAAGTAAAATATACAAAGTCGGTGACTTAGTTCGAATCGAAAGGCAAGTTCCACATGATGGCCAGTCACAAAAGTTAGTGGTTAAGTTTCAAGGTCCATACCGTATAGTAAAGGTGCTCCAGCATGACCGATTCATTGTAGAAGATACACCATTAACACGTAAGTGTGGCCGTCGTTATGAGGGTGTTGTAGCAATAGATAAGATACAGCCTTGGATGAGTTTTGATCGGAATTTTGATGACTCTGATGACGACAGCAACACTTTAAGAAGTAATCAACACTTAAATAATAATGAGGAAAGTAATAAAAATGTGATTGATTATTCAGATGTAGATGATTGTAATACCGATGATTAAAATAGATAATTCTGTTAATTAAAAGAAATTGTAAATAAAAAAAAAATATATATATTAATAATTGTTATGCTCATACCGTTTACATGTGTTATTTTATGTTTGGTTTAAATAATTGGATGAATGTATTATATAATCGCGCGGGGACTCGCGATATACAGGAAGGCCGAGCTGTTAGGTATATTAATATTTATTATACACAATATTTATTTGTAACGGCCATAGCAATATGTTATCTGTGGACTGTGTATTGATCTCGTGTTTGACTTCCTATTTTTGAAATTTATTTTATTAGCATTAATATTAACTTAATTTATTACAATTAATAGTTTTTAAATATTTTTCTATGATTCTGTGATTTTTGAAATAATTACTATAATAAAGATGTTTGTTATTTCTTTTGGCGCGTTAATGCACTTCCGGTGAGAATGGAGGTGGGAGGACAACCATGTGCACAGGCATTCTCACCGAGGCGTGCGTGCAAGACACTACCTTTTAAAAATAATATCAGTGTGATCTGTGTGTTATATTATTAACTATATATTGAGTTTGAAATAAAAGGTGTAAAAAGAAATATTATTGTGAATTATTTGCTTACGCTTTTAGTATGTTGGGTAGGTTGGAGAACTAGAACAGTCGAAGGTAGATCCGTGATAGATACAGACTACTAAAAGTTGAAATCATCATCAAAAAGGCGCTTTGAAATGTATAACTTCATAATATTTCGGATGACTTTGTAGTCTATGTAGAGTGTAGACGTGACCGATGTCGCATCGAACATTTGTAGCGATTAAAACGAATCTATCGGTACGACTACGAAGTAACCAGATTATAAATGTATTTATTCATACCGGTTTATTTGTTTGTGACTTAGTTAACGTTTTTTTTTAATTATTTTTATGCATTGGCATTGTTTATTAGGCATGTAGAGCAATATAAACATTGAGTTGAAAGATGTTTGAAATTCCAAATGGATCGGGAAGCTTCAGTCAAAAAGTTTTTATATTCCACTTCAATACCATAGTCCACACGGCCAATTTTCCTCACTCAAGTTCAGCCAAAATGGAAAACTAACCTTAGACATCTATAGTTAGAGATGCATATTGCAATGGTAATAAGGAAAATTCAGTTCTTTAGTTGGCTGGATAGTAGGTGTTTCCATAATCACAGCGGGTTGTACATTTGCAAAATTAATTTCCAAGGAATCACCTTCCTTGGAAATTAATTTTGCAAATGTACAACCCAAAATGAATTTAAAAAAATGAAATAAAAAAATACGTTTCGTATTTCAGAATCCTGCTCATCTGAAAAACCGACCAAGTGCGTGTCGGGCCACGCGCTTTGTTTTTGATAATACATATTTTTGAAAGATCTATCTAACGATACCCCACACGAAGGGATACGCGAGATAAAAATTATTCTTCCCCACTTTACGTGTTTGGGACTTTGCTACCCTAAAAAAAAAAACATAATTTTATTTTACCACTTTGTCAGCGTGATCGATATACATAACTGTACTAAATTTCAGCTTTCTAGTACCAAGAACCTCTGAGCTATGCCGCGGACAGACAGACAGACGGACATGGCGAAACTATAAGGGCTCCTTGTCGACTACGGTACCCTAAAAACTAAACCTAGTCAGATTTAGTTTTGAAGGCAACTGATCAGTTGAATGTAATTTTAATAAGTGCTCGAGTTTTGTGTCATGTTCTGGAATACGGGCCCAGTTGTCTTCCAGTTGGCGACGATAACTGATCACTCCAATTGTCAATATTGACCTAAGGAGTGTAGGTATACCCATCTACAACGCAATCACTTAGGAGATATATTCTAAGAAATTAGGTCTTGTTGTTTATATTGAACAAGTACTTACATAAATTAAGGATGCCAGATAATAAGTTGTTTTAAATTAACTAAAATGCTGGTCTCGTATTGATATGAAGTTTTAACGGCCTGAGATTTTGACCCCAAAATGGTTTAGATATTATTTTTATAGATAGATATCTGTTTTTCGCAATTTCAAACGCATCCTATAGAAACTACTTCGAGTATCCGGACAAAAACTATGTAGTAGGGCTTCCCCAGGCTTCAATCTGTAACCTTCTATCTTACAAGGGTTCAAGCTGTCTCCATATCAAATTTCATTTAAATCGGATCAGCCAGTTTCCCGTGCCATTCGGTCCAGCCGGCAGCCTAAAATACGACAAACACATTCGAATTTATAATGTTTCCCCCAGTTTCACCCGCGTCCAAGTCCTAAGGGAACTATTACGCGCACCCGGATAAAAAATACCCTGTCCTTGCGCAGGGTTCAAGCTATCTCTATACCAAATAGGTTCATTTTTAACCGACTTCAAAAAAAAGGAGGAGGTTCTCAATTCGACTGTATGTTTTTTTATGTTTGTGACCTCATAACTTTTGACTGGGTGAATCGATTTTGATGATTCTTTTTTTATTAGAAAGCTAAAGCTAAATTTTATCAACGTCGGTTCAGCCGTTTTATAAATAAAAAATAACGGTTTATGTCTACTTGCGTATACGCCAATTACTTAGATGATGGTTATTCACGCTTATTATATTGCGATCGATTTATTTTTTACTTTTCAGCTTTTCTTTTGGAAGTCGTTTTTTTTTTTTGTAAAAAGATTTTGTACTGTGAAAACTTCACAGACAGACCGAGTTACTTTCGGATTTATTATATTAGTAAGGACGTATCTATTTTCGTTTCAGGTATTTTCCCTGCCCGATACATACTAGCTGTTCTCGGGTCCATAGGCTTCGCCATAGTCTATGGTCTGAAAGTGAATCTCTCCGTGGCCCTGGTAGGAATGCTGAATCATACTGCCATCAAATTAGCCCAGGTCGCTGAAGGTGGACATGAGAACAACAGTGTGAACAATTTCGTGGCGGCTGGGGAAGAGGAATGCGTCCCTACTGGAGGAAGTAGTAATGTCACTGTAAGTATCTACTATAATAAATGAAATGATTTTACCAAAATCAGTTAGGTATATTAATTGGTTTTTGCGACTTAACGAAAAATTAAACATGACATATTTTCGCGTTTACTGTTTAAATAGAAACAATTGGTGCCTACTATCTCATTGTATGATGGATTTAAGAAAAGATCAGAAGCTTACCAGTACCATCCACTATTATCATCAAGATAATAAATGTATTAAATCGGTCTTTCCGCGTATAGGTAGTCTTTAGTCATTACAATAATGGCCATGCTTTTGGGAACTAATTAAGTAATGAAGGTTGGCAACTATAAAATTAGATTAAATACTTTTACTGAAATTGACGACGTTACTTTTACTGTCACATAAAGTGAGACAGCAAATAGTTACGGCTTTTAGTACAGAAAATGGTAGACTTATTTTCTATGTCGTGATACGACCTTTGATACATTGAAGATACTTATAAACTAGATTCCTAATGGTAATTGGTAATGTTAATTGATAAATGGAAATTACAATTATAAATAGAGTTTCAATGCAAAATTGTTTGCCACGTAAAACCCTTGGAAAACTAACATTATGGTCAACACCAAACTTAGTACGAACAACAAAACAATCATTGAATTAATTCAATTAATTGATTCCTAATAATTATGAAGGAAAATCGTAGAAAGCACGTTTTTGTGTACTTACTTATATTAAATCTGTTGTTGGAACTGTTCTAGAGAGATAGCATATTGATCTCGGGAATATACCCCGTAAACAGATAGGAGCAAGGAGATTCCCCGTAATGAGGAAAAATATTCACTTCAAATGTTGATAAAAAAGTTCTCCCAATGTCATTTTGTCTGGCATACATAATGAACATGAGTTGTTTTTAAACAGCAATTGGGTCGATCGTAAACTTTGATATACGATGAATATGATGCATTTTATTGACTATATCAATGTTGGACTCATAAATTACAAATTCCAAGCATTATAGCTTTCTCGTTAAATGCTTTGACATTGTTTTGTTTTTAATTTTGTACAAGGATAATGCTTACAATAAGATCGATATTGCAACGGCCGCTGTGATGTTATGCTTTAGCGTTGAAGGGTGGCTTTTTGGGGCTGACTAACGAGTTCCTAAACTGCTGATTTTCATCCATAATTATTGTTTTTTTTTCCAGAATAGTAGAATTGCTTATTTTATTACCTACTAAGTGTCAATGAATCGTTCCACAATCAGATTGAAACTGAAGCGGTTCTTTGACCTTGAAAAGTCAAGATTATTTCGTTGATCATACTTTTGGATCGATTCCAAACGGCCGGAATTATTCTGGAGAAAGAAATGCGCAGCAATAAAATTTTATTCTAATACAATTTTCAGAGGTTTCCATACATTTCATGTTTGAACTTAAGTTAACCTTTGTGTAACCTCTAGACTCCAGACAGACAGACATCGAAGCTCGTAAATGCTAGATTCGTATTTCACACAAGACGCGTTCTTGTGTCAAACAAGTTTAGCTATTATTGTTTGTATTTTAGATCTATAATTTATTAAACTTAGCCAAATTAACGACTATCAGAAGCAGGAACTGCACCGCGTAGTCTAGTGGTTCTCATTAAGTCAACCAAGAGGTAGAAAATCCTGTAGATTGGTATCAACTAATATGATATCTCTATCTGGCTAATAAGAGTTGAAATATTGAATATTATCTTTCGGTCGGAAGACTAGCAAGTTGTTGGGTCAAGGATAGGTACGTCCATTAAATATTTTTAGTATTTTTAGTCCAGAATTAATTTTAGTTTTAATTGCTTTATAAAGTCTTCGATTAGATATAAATTCATTAATTTATTTAAACAAATGAAGTTTACATCAAATTAATTTAGGTATTTTTTACTTTTAGGAACAAGATGGTCCTTTTGCGTGGTCTTCCGAAGTCCAAGGCATTGTGCTGAGTTGTTATTTCTGGGGCTATTTCATCTCACAGTTACCTGGTAAGTCTCAACACACCCTATCCGATTTATCCCCACCCTTTACAGATAATGGATATAGTCAGAGTCTTATGTTTTTTCCACTAACTATTGTTAAGAAATTGCAGACAAAAGATTGGCTTTCACGAACATGCATTGCAAAATCTATTGCTATAGGTGTTAATAAACGATCTATTGGTGTGTGGCCTGGATACAAATCTCCCGTCCATAGTGATACAAAAGAAAATATTTACTTGAGAGACATGTCTTGTGAACGCCGCGTGCCTCCTCCTTACCGTGTCGTGACGCATAATATTCAGGACTAGCTTTCCGCCCGCGTGGTAATTTTTTTTACACCTTGGGTTACATTATTGAAGTTTTAGTAGGGATCCCTAATTATTTCTGGAAATAAATATAGCCTATGACACTTCGTAAAGATGTAGCTTTCTAACGGTGAAAGAATTTTTAAAATCGGTTCAGTAGTTTTTGAGTTAAAACCCTACAAACAAAAAATCTTTCCTTTTTATAATATTAGTATACTAGATATCATATTAACTTACGTAAATATTTTGTCTTCTAGCCGCTCGTATAGCGGAGCTGTACTCAGCGAAATGGGTGATGTTCTTCAGCGTGTTTATCAACGTGGTGTGCACGCTGCTCACCCCGGTCATGTGTGAGCTGCACTACTCCGCCGCTGTGCTCATGAGGGTCGGGGAGGGCATTGGAGGGGTGAGTTTTGTACTACGGACGCTCTATCAACTGACGTAATACTCAACTTGGCATCCCTAATCTCTGTTATAGCACATCCGACGAGTCTTGGCCACTCTGAAGTTAGCCTTTTGGTTGCGCAATGGTTATTTGATATTATAATGGTATCTGTCTGATTAACTTCTGAGTGGTCAAGACACACCGGGCGCACTGTAACAGAGATTAGGGATGCCCAGTTGATCATTACGTAACCAATCTACAGATTATAGATTTTTTGGAGAATCTGCTCTCTTAGACACCTAGAGAGAACGTGCTTTATTTATTGTAAACTCTCAAAGTAAAGTAACAGAAACCGATGAAAAAATAGCTTTGACACTTTATTTAGGAATTATTACCTACATGAGCACAAATATATGCAGTTTATCATCGTTCTTGCGCGAAATAAATACAATTATGCGGTATTGCCCATACATAATGACTAGGTATAGGTATTATTCCTTTTTCCTTTAGGATCACTGTCCGAATTAATACCGTGATGACGTCAATATTGTTTATTGGTTTTATATATAGTTACTTATGTTGTTACGCTACCATCCATGGTTGCTACCGTTGGGATATTTGAAGCAATGATTTATAATCGTCTATAGTCTGAAAATGAAAGGATATTTTTGAAAGACCTATCTAACGATACCTACACAAAGGGAAATGTTGTGAAAAAAAAAAAACTAAATTATTCTAGGTATATATTATCCCCACTTTACGTGTTTGGGAGGTACCTATCCTAAAAAAATATTTTTCATAATTTTATTTTACCACTTTATCGTCAGGATTATTATACATTTCTATACTAAATTTTAGCTTTCTTGTACCAAAAATCTCTAAGCTATGCCGCGGACAGACCGACAGACAGACAGAC
Source organism: Pyrrhia umbra (assembly GCA_963891755.1). NCBI lineage: Eukaryota > Metazoa > Arthropoda > Insecta > Lepidoptera > Noctuidae > Pyrrhia > Pyrrhia umbra. The sequence continues at coordinate 3,255,045 of OY982934.1, read as the reverse complement.
GGACATGGCGAAACTATAAGGGTTCCTTGTCGACTACCCTAACCCTAAAAACCTATGACCTATCTCGTGTTAAAATGGTATTATCTTATTTAGGGAGTAACCTTCCCCGCAATGCACACTCTGCTGTCGAAGTGGGCGCCGCCTTCGGAGCGAAGCTTTATGGCTGCGCTGACTTACGCCGGAACTTCGCTTGGCACAGTCATCTCTATGCTGATGGCTGGTGTGCTGACTGCTAACGTTGGTAAGACTCTATCCCCTTACATGCTAGAATTTCTTAGGCGGAGTGGTAAGCTCCATGTTCAATAAAGAGTTATCTAAGTAGTAGTCAAATTATAATTTACTCCGGAACATCGTAAAGTAGAAAAAGTTTGAACATCTGACACTTTTGAATGAGTCCTAGTACGCGTAAGTTAAGGTAAAGTTTTTAACATCAAGTTAGCAACTTCGTGAAAAACCTCACGATGAAAACTAATAAATCACATAACATGAGTTACGTCTAAACATTTTTTCTCTTTGACAATGGGTTTGTTTATAACGGTGCTAATCAAACAAATTAGGGTCGGTATTACAGAAGTTGACTCACGTACCTACTACATCAAAATACATAGATTCAACCAATCTAATGGTTCTAATGCTCAATTCAAAATCTATGCTTTAGTAATATTCTGTCCGGGACTTTGTTTGAAAGAGTTACCACGGTACTGGAACGCAAAGGGCGAAGGAAGGAACATGGATCAGTAAGAATCCGACACTTACTCCTGCTCCACCCACAGCGAGGGAGTCATAAAAAAAAGGTATCGTTCTGTAACACGATCCTAAATCTCCTTAATCAATTTCCATCCAGGTTGGGAGAGCGTGTTCTACGTGATGGGCGGTCTGTCTCTAATTTGGTGTGTGCTGTGGGTGGTGCTGGTCCAGGACTCACCCCAGCAGCAGAGGTTCATGACTGCTGATGAGAGAACTATGGTCACCACGGCACTTGGTAACCAAGGGCAGCAACCACATAAGGTGAGGATCTAGATTTATGGATATTTAAGATAACTCCAAAAGGAGCTCGTGGCTAAGTAACAGCCACACAGGTCGACCGATAAAAAGTTAAGCTGCGCATGGCGCGGTCGGTACGTGGATGGGTGATCATCCTTGTCATAGCGAGACTCCTCCGTGCCTCGGAAAGCACGTTAAGCTTTTGGTCCCGGTTGTCATTTGTCGTTAGTCGTTACGGGTAGTTAGAAGCCAGAAAGTCCGACAACCAGTCTATTACCAAGGGGTATCGTGTTACCTGGTTACTGGGTTGTGGAGGTCAGATAGCAGTCGCTCCATGTAAAACACTGCTCTACTACTCAGCTGCATCCGGTTTAGATTGGAAGCCGACCCCAACATAGTTGGGAAAAAGGCGGATGATGATAAGACAACTCCAAAAGTCTTTAAAAATAAATGCATGCAGTTTTTAAATATAACCGCAGTCTCTATCTGTTTGTAGCGGTCCATCACCGTCATGCTATAGGAGGATAATATAGTCCAGGATCCTGGCTTCCAATGAAATTATATATCGGAGGATCTACAACACCCCATTTACACCTCAAATAGGGCACACTTGTGGCCCATAAGGGGAATGACTCTGCAACTTCTTCGAGCATTTCAACTTTAGGATCCTTCCATCTGCAACACCTCACCCCTTATTCTTCCAGCTCTAAAATGACACATGCGAGGACCGAACCCACCACGTTCGCATCCAGAAAATATCACCATCTGTTTGGAAAATCCTCCAAAAAATCATATAACATTATTTCTCACAGCAAAATCACCCGGTACCGTGGCGTGCGGTGTTCACGTCGCCGGCGTTCCTGGCGATCCTGATAGCGCACACGTGCTCCAACTTCGGCTGGTACATGGTGCTCATAGAGCTGCCGTTCTACATGAAGCAGGTGCTCAAGTTTAACATGACTGAGGTGAGTAGGGGAGAATACAAGGGGTATTGGAGTATTCCTTGAGTCTTCATGACTAATATTGTATAGTTTGTTTGAAGGTCTCCGTAACTACTCATCCTATTTCGAAAATTCTTCTCTAATACAAAAAAGAAAGCATTTGGATTTTCTGGATACACTGCTCCTACTTAGGAGAGGAGAGTGAGATTAGTAGACCATGAGCTTAAAATACTAACAAAAACATAATTTTACGAAGTTCTTCACCGATGAAATATAACATCAAAAGATGGGAGGAAGCAGATGCTACATACAATACTTCACTTTTAGCTGCATCTCACTCTCACTTCTGAATAGTGATATCAAAAATATGTCATCGTTTGCCCTCGGTGTTTTCACATTACACGATAAAGTACGAAATTGAAGTTTTGTATATTACAAAAGTAAAGTGGACTTTAACGAAGCTTCTACTCCTCAACATACCTAAATTGTATCCGTTTGTTATAGAACGCATTAGCAGTGTCTATGCCCTTCCTGGCTCTGTGGTTCTTCAGCATGGTCCTGAGTAGAACTTTGGACTTCTTGCGCGGCAAGTCTATCATCACCACTACCACGGCGAGGAAGATTGGAACCATATTTGGTAAGATTCTGTTTAGATATGATGTTCCGTCCAAAGTTACTTTCTCATAATTTATAATATATTATTTATTTGAGGAGCTCGTGGCTAAGTAACAGCCGCACGGTCGATCGATCAAATGGAAGAAGAAGCTACGCTTGGCGCGGTCGGTCCGTGAATGGGTGACCATCTATGTTATACCGAGCCTCCTCCGTGCCTCGGAAAGCACGTTAAGCTGTTGGTCTCGGTTGTCATTTGTAGATCTCTAACATTCGTCAGGTAGTCAGAAGCCAGAAAGTCTGACAACCAATCTTACCAAGGGGTATCGTGTTACCGGTGACTGGTTTGTTGAGGTCAGATAGGCAGTCGCTCCATGTAAAACACTGGTACTCAGCTGTATGCGTAAGACTGGAAGCTCCTCATAGTTGGGAAAAGGCTAGGCTGATAATGATCAATATTAGTAAGTATTTGTAAAAGTTAAAAAGCATATTTTTACTTACAAAACCGTCTCTCTTCGTCAGCTTCTCTGGTGCCTGGATCCTGCCTGCTGGCTATCTGCTACATCGGCTGCAACCGGTCGGCGGCCGTAGCCCTCATGGCTATAGCCGTCACCTCCATCGGTGGCATGTTCTGCGGCTTCCTCACCAACCATATCGATATCTCGCCCAACTTCGCTGGTAAGATTAACTTGAATTTCTACAAATATACTGCGAAAAAGTTTTCTGTCATATACTTCTTTTTATATTTTTTCTTCGTTTGGGTATTTTGACAATAGGTCTAAAAATACTTTTAGCAAGCTAAAAATATGATCTTTCATAACTCATGCTTGCTGCCGGGGATAAATTCCTTCAATGCTCTTAAAAATTGAACAACAAACACATTGAAAGATTTACTTTAATAACAATTTACCTCTATAAGTTTGAAAATGTTTTTTTTTTAAATGCTTGTGTACAAAGTAGGTATCTGTCTCTATACTGATTGAACAGTGTAACCTCTTAACTCCAGTAATAAATATGATTTTCTGTACTTCTCAGGTACATTGATGGCTATTACGAACACAGTGGCCACTGTTCCAGGCATAGTGGTGCCCATCTTTGTAGGCTATGTCACTCATGGAAATGTAAGTAATGAACCTTATATCTATCGACACTGTCGTAGAACAAAGTCAGATGTGATAATACAATGAAATTGTGATTTTTTCAAAATCAGCTTCAACTAAACATAATCTGTCGATATAAGCAAGAAAAAAAATATATATATCTGGTACTTTCCGAGATAATAAAACGAAGAAAGTTGTATTTCCAATACGTTCCAAAGAAAATCAAAACTTTAAAGTGCTCTCCTGTTAAGTAGCTATTTTGTAGATCCGACTTTGTTCTACGACAGTGTCGTAATATACACTTCTCATCAAAAAAATCGAAACACCTCGCAGTTTATGATTTGATAAGGATTATCAGAAAAATGTGTATATTTAGGAATAAATGTAAAATGTCATTTAATAGTGAGTAGTATGAGGTTTTTAAATCCTAATGTTATTGTTCTAAATTCAAATTAAGTCTTCATAGATTTCGTATTTTGTATAATGAGTAATTTTTACCCTGTATGGAATATGAAGGAAATGGGTAAAACAACACGCGTAAATGAAAAAAAAAATTAAGAAACGTTTATTTAATGACTTGTATTCCCTCCGCGAGCTCTTATTACTGCTTCCATACGGTTCTTCATCGATCGGATGAGAGTCACGATCACATGTTGTGGTATATTATCCCATTCCTCTTGGATTGCATTTTGCAGCTGGCTAAGTGTTTCTGGGGCTGGATCTCTTGCTCGAATTCGTCTCTTTAATTCATCCCATAGATGTTCAATGGGATTCATGTCCGGGCTTCTTGCTGGCCATACCATAATGGAGATACCGACTTCGGTAAGATAATCTCGTACGACGCCCGCGGTGTGAGCTCTAGCATTGTCGTGCATGAATATGAAGTCGTTGCCAATAAAATGTGCATAGGGCATCACATGAGGTTCAAGACACTGTTCGATGTACCGATGAGAGTTTAGTGCAGGCAGCCGTGGCCCAGACACAAAGGCAAGTTCTGTCTTACCGTCGGCGCTGATTCCTCCCCAAACCGTCCACGAACCGCCACCATAGCTGACCTTTTCTTCAATGCAGCATTGTGCAAAGCGTTCTCCATCTCTTCTGTAGACCTTGTTCCTTCCGTCGTTACCATACAGCATAATTTTACACTCATCAGAAAACAGTACTTTGCTCCACTGAAGGTATGACCAAGTTAGGTGCTCGCGTGCAAAGTTAAGGCGCGCTCTTCGATGGTCTGCAGTTAATTTCGGCCCATTCGCTGGCTTATGCGGTGCCAATCCGCGTTCCTTCAACCTTCTTCTTATTGTAGAGTCACTTACAGCTACTCTTCGTACAACGCGAAGCTGCTGCTGCAGTTGAAAAGCGTTAAGGCGTCGATTTCGTAAAGAAGTTGTTACAATAAATCGATCATCTCGCTCAGAAGTGACCCGATTCCTGCCAGATCCTGAACGGCGCGTGAACGAACCAGTCTCCCGATAGCGTTTGTAGACTCTATGAACAGATGATAAGCTTAGATGCAATCTTGCAGCCACAACACGCTGACTAAGTCCAGAATCCAGCAATGCCACCACTTGGGCGGCTTCTGCGGGCGAAGTATAATATAATAATAATATAATAATAAAACGTTTATTCTCTCAACACAATATTTAAAAAGCTACAATAATGTATTATGCTGTTGATAGCAATGGAATTACAATATTGTGAGAGACTGGAGCCTAAGCTAAGCCAGAAGCCTGTGTTTCAGGACTCCAGGTCTCCCCTGAGTAACAAGGTCAGCGCGTACTAGCACAATACACCGATAACATACGGCTATTACGGTACAAGACAGTTAATAATTAAATATGGTAGAGTATGTGAGTGTGCTGTGTAATTGGAGGTGTGTAAGTGTGGGTGTTGGTAGTGATTATGTTAATATTGTTGCAAGAATTTTTTCGGTGGAATCATACGATAATTTCTGCAGAAAGCTGGTAAGTATACTTATTAGTTTTTGTTTGCTCAGACCATATACATCAAGATGACGATGGATTTTATTATAAATACGGACACTAAGAACATCGAAGTGTCGGCTAGCAAACGTGGTACGACACTGCACAGGATTGCAAACCGGAAGACCTTTGCGTCTTCTTAAAACTTTATCGTCGAGAGGAAGCAGAGAGTGACGTCGCAATATAGCGCGTAGAATGAAGAGTTGACGCACGGTGAGGACTTTTGATTCGGAGTAGAGCAGGGCAGTAGGATAATCTCTACGTTTGAATTGCATAACTTTCAGGATAGCCCTTTGAGCTCGTTCGACTTGAATTAGGTAGCTTTTGCAGGTACCTCCCCAGGCAGAAATACAGTAAGTAAGAATAGAGACGCACAAGCTTTGATAGACAAGGAATAAAGTTTCGGGCTCAGCTGAGTGTCTCAGTTCCTTGAAAATATATATTAATTTCCTAATTCTTCTACACAGCGCTTCCGTGTGAGGACGCCAACTGAGATGCTCATCAATAAGCACTCCGAGGTATCTTGTACTTGGGACTACAGAGAGAGACAGACAATTGCATCCATCTGCTCTCTGAGCCAGGAAGTTGGGACAAGTGTGGGCTTTGATAATATTGGACGTCACCGGGGGTGCGCTAGAATGAGGGAGACAAAAGCGAACGATCTTAGTTTTTTCTATATTCAGAGTCAACAAGTTTACCGAGAGCCATTCCATTACCCGCTGAAGTGACTGCTCTGTTCTAAGTTTCGCGGCATCCCAACTAGCATCATACACGATCAGCGCCGTATCATCTGCGTAGGTGAATATGTCACAATTAGGTATTGGAAGACGGCACAGATCATTTATGTACAGTAAAAAGAGCGTAGGACCCAGAATACTTCCCTGGGGGACACCATACTTAATGTTTCTTTCATCACTGTAAATAGTGTCTATTTTAACACATTGTGAACGATTTAACAAATAGTCAGAGAAGATCTTGAGCGCCATTCCCCGTATCCATATGTTTTAGAAAAAAAAGTTTTTTCAGACGTCCCAAAGTCACAGTAAATGAAATAAGAAACAAAAAGTTTAAAGACAAGCGCTAATTTTTAGTTTTTAAACGAGAAACGTACTCCAACCCTAAATACACATTTGTCTCAAAACAGTGATTAATTTCATTTATAGGATAAACAAATGAAATTCTAATTTCGAATTTTGATTTTTTTCTTCTTACTGTAATGACCAAACTGCCAGCTACACAATAATGTTTTTTTTTTCATGGAATTAATTCTCTTTTGTAAAAAATTAGGACAAAAACAATAAAAACGAAAGTGTTTCGATTTTTTTGATGAGAAGTGTATTTGTTTTTTTTTTGAGAAATTTTAATGTATGTTTAAATAAATTTATCTTATCAATCATTTTATCGAGGCTTCCCGTTGATTTTTGGACTTACCGGAAGTCGATAAACTTCGATTATAGGTACTCATATACAAGAGCCTATGATATAGATATATGATACGAAAGTATTTTCATATATGTATTCATAAAAACTACTTTTAATTATATTTTAAAAAGGATCGTGCAAATCGCTGCACACTCATCGTTTGGGGGGGAAAAAAATCGAAATCAGAACGTTCTTCTTTTTTGAAGTTAGTTAATTAGATGGATGAAATTCAGGATTATTACGGGATTTTAAATTATTTTATTGGTATATTGAAAATACCCGTATGAATAATATATTTTTTTTGCATTTTACTGAATATTAAACAATTCCCATTTAATTTCCAGCAAACGATATTTGCTTGGCGCAAAATATTCTTCACCACCATAGGGTTGTACGTCGTGGAGTTAATTACGTACACAATCTTCGGATCTGGTGAGGAGCAGCCCTGGAATAAAGTCGACGCCGAAGACAAGAAGGAAAGTAAACCTCTTAATACAGAATAATTTGACTATGTAAAGAGAGAGAATTAAGCACCAACCGTCTTACTTATACAAAAGCTGTAATCTAAAGTTTAACCATTTCTCACCTAATCCTTACTTAACCCTTTGCCTGCCATGTGAGGCACAGGTGCCTGACGCTAGCGTAGGTTAGCCTTCAAATTATTTGGGATGGCAGTGTATGTGTTAACTTTGTAATCCAGGATTAAGCTGTTTCTAACTTAAGTTAGGATTAAAGCTAAACAGCATTTATGAGTGAGATTTTTTTCTAATCCGTTTCTAAACAGCAGATTAAAAAAATCGGACTTTCAAAATTCAAAAATAAGTTACTTTTATACAAATTGGGCTAAAAACTGCTTTTTGAATGTAAAAAAAAAAAATACAAAAGACAGCCCCTGAACTCTCCAACCTTCACGTTTCCTATGTATTTTTGCTACGAAGAAGAAGTGGCGCTACAAATTCCCAAACAACACATATCTCCTGTCTATCATGTTTGAAGAATAACTATGTCTTTCTATCTAGTTCACATAATTATATTATCAGCTATAATAACATTATTATTTCTTCAGGATCTCTGTGAAAGTTGCTTGAAAGTCTAGCGATTATAAAAATAATTTAAAAAATTAATTGGACTTGTATCTACACTAATATTATAAAGAGGAAAACTTTGTTTGTTTGTAATGAATAGGCTCAAAAACAACTGGACCGATTTTAAAAATTCTTTCACCATTCGAAAGCTACATTATCCACGAGTAACATAGGCTAAATTTTATTTTGGAAAAAAATAGGGTTCCGTAAGATATTTGGGTTTTCTACCACTATTCCACGCGGACGAAGTCGCGGGCAGAAGCTAGTATTCCATATAGGGAGAACTCTACAGAACCACTGACGAACTAATAGAGACCTTTAAATCTATGCATTTAAGAGTAAAATGGTCTTTCTGATTGTATTTATCTTTAAATTATACATCCTTTAAAATGATCAAAATTAGCCTTAAGAAATTTTCTTATTAAGCTTCCATGTAGTAGCTATGCGTAAAAGTTATAAAACATTTTTGGAGTAGAGTTTTACACTGTTTTATGTCTCTAAAAAGATGCTTTAACTGTCTAGGAAACTTATATTCATGGAAAATATATTAGCTGATTATATTTGCCAGCTGCATCAATTATTGCAGGAATAATCAAAGGAAAAAGAACTAGCGGTCAGCTGCATGATGAAATAAATTGTATTTTTGTAACATAATAATATTAATGTTATGTATTTAAAAGTTAAATGGAATAGAATAATACTATTTTATAAGTGAATAATGTTTTATTTAGTTGTTAATATTTATGCTACATTTTGTATTTCGATTAAAAATGAGCGAAAAAAACTTATAGAACTTTTGAATAGGTACTTAAGATAATTTATGAAAGTAATATATCAATAAGCATTGTAATAAATTTTATGAAAAAAGTAGGGCTATGATCTGATAGATTAAAGTGAAAGTAGGGAACTCTTTATTATCATTCTAATTTTTCTTAACTCATTTACGCAAAAGTTATATTTAAAGTTAAAGTTCACGTTAGCGTAAGGTAACTATAATATTATACCTAATAGCGCAAGCATGTCGAATACAGAAAAGTATTTATTAAACTATTTTTATAAGTTTCAGAAGTAAGCTTGGTACCGGATTTTCAAGACTTTTAGACTTGGCCGGTATGGTAGAAAAAACTCAATTATGAATGTCGCTATCAAAACTCCAGTGGAACAATGAAAAAGCTTCCAATCTGTGGATAGTCAGACTAGATAGGTCTTGCTTGAGTTATAGTCTAGAATACCCACGACAAGTCAACCGTGTTCGAATAAAGATTTTTTTTCTTACTAGAAGTATTTTATACTTATCGACCAGTAGCGTGTTTTAATGTGATTATTTTTCAGATTAACATAGACTGACAATTATAACTATATTATTATATACCTCTATCTATAACGGTTTCTCATTTTGATATAAAATTATTATGCATTTATATTTTATATACTAAACTCTATTTTTAAATTGTACTTATACTCGTAAGTTCGCTTACCAAAGACATTTTGTGTACTTATGCGAAGGTTTTAATAAATAAAAGTTTTATTAATCATGTTTTTGTTTTATTATCATGTCAAATATTTACAATATTTACAGTGTTGCGTCGATGTTTTATATAAAAATTGCAAATTAAATAGTAGGTAAAAGATGTTTTTCGCGACACCAATTTTCTTATCATGTGGACTGCAGCTTTTACCAACTTAACACGCCTTAGTGTTGGGGTATTCTCAAATACTGACAGCTTCTATTTCTTATATTCATAATTGAAACGTCATTCGTGAGAACTCTAGCACAGTGGTAATATGTCGCGGACACCTTTAGTACCAAATCTACTAATTAATTGTAACTTCGCGGACCCATTTAGTACTAAATATACTAATTAGTTATGGCTTCACGGACCCCCAGGGTTCCGCGGACACAAATTTGGGAAACGCTGCTCTAGCAGATAAGTTTAACATGTACTTATCCGGAGGTGGTGAAACTTGCACATTCTTACTCTAAAACTTGTCTCACTTTATCTAACGCGAACAAGTTTGGCGATATACGAAGGTCCAAAGTTAGCGCCGACAGAGGGCGTGACGAGCTGCCCGTACTTAGGCGCCGCGGAACCGCTGCCCAACACCAGCGTACCGCTTAGACCGGACATTGGTGCCGACATGTCCCTGGAAAATGTTTATTGTGTTGATAAAAGTAAGCTTAAAGGCTGCAATTCCACCAGAGATGTATGAGGATGCCTAGTAAGGGGTGTGTTTGTTAATAACTAATTAGAATCACTTCATGTACCTAGCTTCGCTCAGCGCAGAAGAGGAAACGCTGCCTAAGTTGTTTTTCTCCGAAATTTAGTTCGTAATAGGCATTATTTCGCAGTTTGGAATTGTTTTCTATTTAGTACGAAAATTTCGATCGACGTCACATTTATATATCTAGTTATGACAGCCATTTTTGTATATTATTAAAATATCTGATTATATAAAAACTCAAGCTAGGCTCTCAGCTTTTTTCCGCACGTTCTATGAGAGTATTATCTTTTTTCAATGATCAAATCAAATCAATCTAAAATCAAATCAAATCTTTTTTCATATTCAAAGTATTTTTTATTTTATGTCTAAATTTTAGTAACTCCAATGACCTTCAAAATTCATTCAAGCGTGTGGATCTGTCCGTATTTTTTATTTTGAACCAACTTTTTGCGAATGTATTTTGTGATAACAGTCCAGAAAGGCTATGTAATAAAGCTAGCACTTACTTGATAGTGACGACCAGGCTGTGCGCTTCGAAGGCGTGCTTCAGTGCCATGTGCACCACGCCGTCGTTCTGCACGGGGCTCAGCGAGCACGTGGAATACACCACCGTGCCGCCCACTTTCACCAGTTGGAGAGCATTACTGGAACCGATGACTTTTTCATTAATTTACTACATTACAATACAGCAAATAGCCAATTATACTTAATAAAAAAAACATATATATATGTAATTATAAATTACTAGCTTTCCGCCATCGGCTTCGTCCGCGTGAGCTATACGAGTTCAAAATTAAAAATGAACGAGTTTTAAACAAACATTGACCCCCATTTTCAGCCCATTAGGAATAGAATTTCGGAAAATCCTTTCTTATCGGATGCCTACGTCATAAAAAGAACACATACTCCACGTTTCAGGTCTCTGCGATCAGCGGTTTAGGCTGTGAGTTGATCCGTCAGTCATTCAGGACAACTGGGTACTTACACAAGCAACTGCGACTGCATTTCAGGTATCCTAAGCCTCTCCTTGATTCTGTCAGGTCTGAATATGTTGTTTTCATCTTCATTCATCGAATGCCGGTCGGTCGTGCATGGCACGTCCACTAATACCTGGACATTTAAAAAAACATTAGAATAAACATGATCTTCATAAAAAATATCACGTTTTTAAACATGCGGTATAAAATCTGCTATGTTGATTTTTTGGAAAACCTAGTCCGTGATACTCACGCGCGGATTCGACTTTAATCCTGCTTATACTAAAAATACTGAAGTTTGTGAGGATGTATGTATGTGTGTTACACTTTCACGCAAAAACTGCTGAATAGTTTTTCACGCATAGTTTATAACCTGGATTAACGAAGTAGTTCGCCCAGGATACGGATGATACAGCTGGTATATTATATACTTATCTGTAAACGTTATATTTTAAAATCCAACCAACTCAATAAGGAAGTCATCTCTAGGAAGGAATACTATTCTCATTTTTGGTATCACGACACAATTACTAGTACTTTTCCCCAAGAAAAATAATTACATAATAAAAAATCCCACTTAATCTTCTGCAACAACGCCTAAGCTTCACCTATTAGACCAGTGCTTTTAGCCTTTAAAAACCCTCTCCCACTTCCCGACCTCGGATCGCCCGTAATTAATTTTTCCTAACATTTTTATTATATTCTCCTCCTTTTCCAATGGGTTTCATCCTACATTTTTTTTCGTTTTCAAAAATTATCAGCACTGGTCTATATACTAGCTTAGATTTAAAAAAATAAGTGAGAAATTCAAAAATATCAAAATTCGAATCATTTATTTCAACTAGACCATTTACAGGCGCTTTTGAATTGTCAAAGAGTCATAAGTCTGTCAGTTTGTCGAAAAGAAAGTTGAAGCTATTTGAGAGAATTATGGCATACCTTATCAAACCCTTGATCGTCAATATACTGTCGGCCATCCAATCTCTTGAAGATGACGCGTTCGCGCCATTTGTTGCTGGTCTCGAAATCGAACAGGTACTCTCTGAACGATCGCTGTAGCCTAAAATATTTTAGCCAAGTATTTTATTACGATTTGGCAAGTGCTGATAGTCTTTGGGACTTGAGATTCGAGGTAAACCATGATTCATCAGAGTCCCAAATGATATAATATTTCAATTTATACATTGGCAATGATTCAGAATCCAAGTAACTGTTCTTGAAGAGAAATAAATGAAAATTATATAACAAATAGAAAAACATATAAAATTATTTGGAAGACAAAATAATTATATTGTAAAATACGTGTATACATTTTATTATATTTATCCATTGATTCTGTATTTGCCGCTTATATGATTGAACTCTGAAACAGCACATAAGTCACTAAATATTGCTTACCTATTCATCCGTGATATAGAAATATCATTGCATATAATAACGTCTGGCAGTAACGTCTGCAGCGCGACTAGGGCTTTGCCCCCGGGCGCTGAGCACAGGTCCAGTACCCTGTCACCGGCGGAGAGCCCTAGTGCTAAAACTGATAGCACGCTTCCACAGTCCATTGGATAGTAATTATAGACACCTGAAAAACCAAAGAAAACAAACAAAAATTTAAAAATCGGCCAAGTGGTAGTAGGGTTCCGTAGTAGGTATTAGTTAGTCGACTATAACTCTTTAACCAGTTAAGCCTGCTTAGTCGTGATAGTTTGCCTTGTAAGTTTATTAAATGAACTATAATATATACTAAACGGACATGGCGAAACTATAAGGGTTCCTTGTCGACTATGGAACCCTAAAAACTAGTCATTTTTCGTAGTTTCACTTGCCTATTGAGGGGAACTTCATGGATCCAAATAAAAATCTTAGGTCCTTCCTTCAAACTAACTTCATACCAAATTTTAGAATGGATAAGCAGTGAAACAGACAAACAAGAGTTATTTTTGAGTTTATTATTTAGTAGGATGAAAATAGAATAAGCCAGGTTATAAGTAGGTAATATAATGTATATTTGTACCAGAATACATTCAAAAAGGTAGTGTTTGGTAGAGTAGTCAGCAGTCAGATTTCTTGAAGTTTTTGGCAAGAATTTGATAAAGAAGGTACTTAAAAGTATTAGATACAGATATAATTTTATTTTGTAAAGAATACTTCAAAATTGCTATTAAACCTTAATTATCAAACTTAATTCAAATATACCTGTTTGACATCTTTTGGGCTCAGGAAATTTGGTTTCTTCACTGTCCATTTCGTAAGTGAAAACTTTCAAATGTTCCGGATAGTTCAGTGGGCCTTCTGGTTCTATCAATAATGGGAAGTCTTTGTCCTCTGAAAAAAAAGAGACATTATTATCCTGAAATATAGAAACAAGTTTGTAACAAAAACACTACATCACAGCCAGATCCAAAGACCAAAGGCAATACCCCATTTTGAGCACTCACACTTGCAAATAGCAGAATAATAAATTCAGGAAGTCTTTAATATCAATAAGAGGAGAGACAATGGGATCATGGGGATGAAAAGTTTACAAATATTACTACTGATAAAGCAGATGGACCCCTTGTGATAAATTGTAAAAATATTTTGTTGTGTATGCTGATGTGTGGCAAAAATAAATGGTTTAAATGGTAAAATAAATTCAAAAAATTCAAAAGTCATTTATTCAAATTAGGCTGAAAATCAGCACTTTTTGAACGTCAAATTTACAAAAGACAGCCCCCAAAACGCCCGCCCTTCACCACTTCCTATGTGTTTTTGCTGGGAAGAAGAAGTGGCGCAACAAACTCCCCAGCAACACATATCTGTCTGTAAGGTTTGAAGAGCCGTTTATACAATATTAATTAAAAAAAATAAAAATAGGTAATTATCATATTTTACTATACTTACTGGAATAATAAGAATAATGCACTGATTCTGAGACCCATTCATCCATTCCTTTCAGCTTAGTGGCTGGCAGGAACTGGTACAGAGACTCTGATGTCATTCCCAGTGACGGGTCTATTATTCTAGATTCATCTATTACTGCTTCTGCTATTGATTCTTCCAGAGTTTTGTTTGGGTAGGTCCTGTAACATAGATTTTAATACGAGGTAAATACTGGTTAATTTGATTTTCATTTTTTTTGTCAATTGGAGCTATTGTGTCATCCTAAGTTATATTTTACTAGCTGTTGCCTGCGGCTTCACCCACATCCCAAGGGAACTACTCCAAGCACCCTGGATAAACAATGCCTAAAACCTTCTTCTACCAGGGTCCCATCTATCTCCGTACATTTTTTTTGCGATGTGATGCGATAACCAAGGGAAATAGGGATTCATTTTTATATACATAGATTTATTTGAGCAAAGAATTATGAGTGTACATCACAGTAAGCAAGTCAATTAGACAGAAATAAAAAGTAAAACAGATCAGATATTAAAAACATTGATTAAATGTATATAGCTAAAAAGTTATTATTAGCCAATAAAACAAAGAGTGAGCCTGTGAAATGTGAACCTTGGGGAATTCCTACTAAGGTTTTTTTTGACTTGAAGAGTCACTTATAATATGACCTCTTTTCTAAATTACTTACACTTCTTCCTTCACTTTCTTTTCCTCCATTTTATCTGAATCTTCCCCCATATCCAACCTCTCTGGTATATTATCAGTCTTTGGATAAATGCTGGATTTTTCATCTGCCTGTTGTTTCTCTATGTACTCTGCTAGTCTGTTTGACTGTTGGTCCATTTGTGGGGGTGCTTGTGTGGGTGGGGGGGTAATGTTGAACTGTTTGTGAAACTCCTCCTGTGTTGATATTAACTTTTTTAAGCAATGTGCACCTGTGGAAAGAAAAAAACTTAAACAGAATTATAAAATATCTTGTAGTTTTTTAGGTAGTATGGGTTCTCAGTCAAGGGATACTGACAAGTTTATAGATAGGCTACCATTTAGGAGCTATTGGCATACATTTAAAAAGCTGGCACAAAAAGAACTTAAACATACAAGTTCTATATTCAAAACACCACCTCAAAGGTGACTTAAATTATAGAATGAGGATAGTTACCCCTGTTTGTAAGTTCTTCCATAGTCTGGTCAGCGTCTCCGTAGTTATTCACGACAGCTACATACTTTGAGCGTCGTAACATAGCCTCGCGCATCGCCTGCCATTTATCTCCAAACACTGATCCATAGAACTCATCAAAATGATTCAAAGCCTTATATTTAGGACTCGTTTTCTTCTTTAATTTTGCCTGTAAAAGTTACATTAAATTTTGTTAGTTGGTAAGAAAGTTTTAAACAGAAATATTGAAATTCTCTAGGAATTTACCCAATGTATCGTCTTTTTATATCGAGCTTGTAGCACTAAATAAGAAGTAACACATGTATTTTTATAAACGCTGGATATATTAAACATTTTAAACAAACTTTGTGTTAAATTAAGTTAAAGCTTTAGCTTATTTTGATTTATTTTGAGGTTACTATTGAGGTTTATTTTCCCATCAGCAGTATGACTTTGACGTTTCATCTGTGTTTCGTTCAGAGAAAATAGTGGAGCGCCTGGGGGTTTTCACCTCGGATTAGAGTTATAGTGAATGAATTAATATGATCGATGTGGGATATTGTTTTTTAAACTATAAATTGCAATGTTTACCCATTTTTTTTTTGTGCTTATCATTGTTTCATTGTTTAAACAAATTATTATGAAAAAATAATGTTTAACCATATATTTTCACTTTAAACAGTTTTTTTTTTATTTATATGTTAAATCTTACCTGAGTAGACATATAGGAACATTTTTCAAAGATACCTGTGTATAAAAATAGCAGTAAAGATCTCGAACAGTGGAGGGGAGAGCGGAGCGACAGCTGCTATGTACAATGAAATTTCTCGGCCAGTTTAATTATAAATGAAACGTACTCTATTGTGTACATTTAAAAAAATAAGGTAATTAATTACGACTAATGAAAAGAAAAAAAAATATTAGTACAAAATCTGTTTATTTAAATACAGTAAAACCCGTTTAAGACGATTTCACAGGGACTCAACCAAAAACGCGTCTTAAAGCGGGAAAGCGTATTATGCGGGATATAGGGAAATAAAAAACGGACCTACTACATACGTATGTATTAATATTAGGTATTGAATTGTACATTTCAAAATTATGTACGTTATATAAAGTGCCGTGTATCTATCACGTTATTTAAAATAATCACTTATTTTAGTTTGACAAAAAGATTTTGAGGCATTAGAAATTACAAGTTTTTTAACGTAATTTAACTTTTGTAGTGCGTCTTCACTTTGATTCAAAGAAGTTACATAGCGTCTTAAATCATTAACTGCTGATAATGCCTTGGCGTGTGACAAAATCGGAGTTGACTCATCTTCTTGATCATTATCACTTTCAGCCTCTTCTTGTGTGTTATTCACATTCTCAATAATATCTTCAATTGATTGAATTTCGTACAATGGAAGAATATCCAGGAAAACCCTGCAGTATTACGGGTTCTTCTTCTTCCAACACGACGTCAACCTGGTTATTTCTGAAACCTGCTTTCTTGAAACAATTTTGAATGGTTTCAGGCTTAATTGCTTCCCAAGCAGCTGCAATGTTTAGAATTGCATCATGCACAGTCAAGGGTCGCTTGCTATCAGGGTCTTCTATTTCCGCCGCTGGCCGCTGCCGCAGAGGTAATATGTGTTGGCGTTAGGCGTATTAAACCGGAAGACGAATCGTATTAAGCGTTAAAGAATGTATGAAAACATGTCTCAAGTTGTAATAAAATGTATATATTTTTGTTCTTATTGTTATTTTTATTCTTTTTACTAGCTTTCATTTGATACCCATATTGCTACGGAAAAAAAAATCAACTCCCCCTCCCATTCCGCCATTTGCGGGCGCCAGTTTGAAAATCTATATAGCCTATGTCACTACTACAATTTAGACAAATCGAACGACACCTCATATGTCAAAAACCGTCCAGACGTTTGGGCTATAGGGCGTGCCAAAGAAATGGACATACATACACTCGAAAAACATAACCCTCCTTCTGTCGCAGTCGGGTAAAAAACCAAATTTTTACTGTTATAGAAACACAATATTCACAGAATACGTGTTACTTGCAACTAAACTAGCCGAGAAATTTCATTGTACATAGTAGCTGTCGCTCCGCTCTCCCCTCCACTGTTCGAGATCTTTACTGCTATTTTTATACACAGGTATCTTTGAAAAATGTTCCTATATGTCTACTCAGGTAAGATTTAACATATAAATAAAAAAAATACTGTTTAAAGTGAAAATATATGTTTAAACATTATTTTTTCATAATAATTTGTTTAAACAATGAAACAATGATAAGCACAAAAAAAAAATGGGTAAACATTGCAATTTATAGTTTAAAAAACAATATCCCACATCGATCATATTAATTCATTCACTATAACTCTAATCCGAGGTTTTGCGGTTTTGAATGCTCCAGGCACTCCACTAAAAGTGAATCAATCATTTTATTATGATGAAGTATAGAGAACCTAAAAAACAAACAGATTTGTGTTTTTTTTTATGATATTAATTACTTTTGTATTTTGTTAGTCCTTTGAGCACGGATTGAGCACAGAGCTTATTTTTTTTTCTTTTCAGGAACGCAGCTTAATAGATGTCAAACTGACTGAAATAGAAATGTAATGCTGAACTCTTCGCACTTGCGCCGGTGCGCCCGCGAACACCAAATTAAAGTATTGATTTGTTTACAAGTAGCAGTGGTGCACGGAGATTTCTTGAGTGCTTATCTTGAACTATAGCTACCTATATCCCATACTTTACAGCCTTGTCTGTCAGAGCGATTGGGAGATAATATCCTGCTTAATTACTACCTTCCGTGTCAGACTTTATCAGTGGTCGGTGCCAGTTGTGAGCCGCCCCGCGAGTTTCGTCGGCTCGTAAGCTAATTACAACAGTTTGGGGCGAGTTGTTTTATCGATTACTTGCCCTTCCGTGCTTCGGTTCAGTTGTGTTCTCCTAAGCGCTGCGAGACTCGGTAAAGATCTGAGAATGTGCGACGAAATGATGTATGTCAATGGTTTTATTCACGAATTGGGTCATCGATGAATTTCTGTCGGCAGATGCGGTTTATTCGCGCGGAACACTCGATAATGGTTGTTTATTTATTTAAAGTGTAAATCCGTCTCCCAGGCGATGGATAGTGCAGTGATTGTGTTTTGAGGGATATTAGAAAACAGTAGTCATGTATGGGATGTTGTATGTTGGCTCACTGGCGGGTAACAAGGTGGAATGGATAGCGGCAGGCTGGAGGCGGCCCCTTCCGGGGCTGTACACTTGGACACAGTGAGGGCCCTGCACCAAACTGTAGTGTCACTTAGAACTGCACTAGAGATATCCAAGAATGAACTGAAACAGTTGAAGGAAAAATATGAGCAGCACTCCCATTGCTTAGACTACGCAGATGTTATAGAAAAATTGACTTTAGAGAATCATATTCTGAGGCGTAGAATAATAGATTCAGATTATGAAGAAAAGGACCCTAATGCACAGAACATAAAGTTGGAAGTAACTTACAGTCCTCACTCCCACAATATTGAAGAGTACACCAGCAGTGAGGTAGTTATTGCAACTGCTACTGATAGGAACAGCACTATAGATGAACTAGAACCCATTCCACAGGAATCAGACGAGAACAGTAATTTTTGTTCTGGCGATAAGTTGGATGAAATACCAGAGGACTTTGGAGAATTCTCCGAATCTCCTGAATTAAATGAGTCTACTGAACACAGTCCAGCTGACGAGGAAAACAACAACACCGAAATAGGAGAAATCTCTCAGATCTCAAGTTTACCAAAGCACACGGAAGAGTCAGAAATAAATCAGCCAAGTTTTAAAACAAAACTTGAACTGCTATCAAAGTTTGATGTTAGAATTAAAGTTCGTACTTTAAAAGAAGGGACTGTTATTTCTAGCACCACATCGGACAGTGATTCGTCAGAAGACAGAAAAGCTTTTGAAAAGGAATCAAAGGTGTTTAAAACTGACCAGCATTTCCATGAAAAAGAAGAACAGCTGGACAATAATAAGACAGTGAATATAAAATCATATTCTACGGACAACATCAGGATGGCGGTGCCAAATGAGGCAGACGTTAAAAGCAAAACGGACAAGTTTGATGTTCAAGTGAGGATAACGTCGGAGGAGAATCTTGTTGTGAAAGAAAATGTGGAGAGGGCCAGAAGAAAGGATACTCTCAACTTGGATGTTGATGATTTAAGTCTCAGGTAAAAATAATCATCTAGTTTTGAGTTTCTTATTTTTTTTCCAGTTTGCCTCATAATCTTCTTCTTCACTGTTAGTTATTAGCTCCCAAGATATTATAATACCTACTATTATAATACTAATGACTTTGAAAAAGTCGAATTGATTTTTTTTGGGTTGGTGGGTCATCTTAGGGGTTTGGGTTTCCTGTTCATATAAGTAGGTATGTACCTACTTGTTTGTGAGAAAAGTGCCCAACCTACAGATTGGAGTTACTTTCGATTTATAATAGTAAGGATTTTTTTCGGATTGGAAGCATCAAAATCAAATGACTCCTCCCGCCGTGGGTGAGGCGAGAGGGAATGTCGGACTCTTACTGACTAAAACCCAAACCCATCCATGTTCCACCTTTAGCCTTTTGCGTTCCGAGGGCGCGGTTACTCTTTCGAAGACAGACCTGGCAGGCAGGATATTAGTAAGGATAAGGCCTGGTTTCTGCATGATGTTCACACCAATCAATAAACGTATGGAGTACATAGTGTACCGAATAATCATTGTCATATCGTATACATCACGAACATACATAAGATGTTTCTAGTTTTGGCACTATAATGTTAAGGAATATAAATCAGTTTAAATAATTCATAAAATAGACTCTAGAAATTACCAAAGTAATTCAATTTAGATGTCATCATTATCTGATTAAGAAGTATTTATTTCGGTCTCTACTCATTACGAAACCCCAGCCTGAATTCAACGTAATTTGTACGAAAAAAATCCGTTCCTGTGAGGCTTCTAAATTAAAAGTAGGAGGTATAAAGACACCTACACTCTCTAGGGAAAAGACGTCGAAAGGAAATTTAATCACGAAGCCATCGCGTCTTCGCTGTTTGCTTAATAGATTCTCGCTTTTTACCGATTACAATCAGAAAATTAGTTTAATATTTTGGTAATATAATCGGATTTAAACACTGGTACTCCGCTGCTTCTGGTTTAGACTGGAAGCCGACCCCAACATAGTTGGGAAAAGGCTAGGCAGATGATGATGAATCGGATTTACGTAAACTCGATTTAGTAAGTAGATAAATTGTTTACATAATTGAACCAGTCCGTCGAAAAGTACACGGCATCAAAGCTCACGACATCGCGTTTTTGTGTGACGTCTCAAACTTGCTATCATCCACATTTCTGACTACCCTCCTTATTTATGATGCGCCGTATTGCAAAGAAACACGATATCGTGTTGAAGCCAACTCTTCGTATATGTGTAGATAGGGATACGCCATTTATTACCAAGTTTAAACGTTGGAAAACTTCCTTCACTATGGCAACTCGTTAATTTTCTTTCCTTTTTAGTCATGATATTGGGAAAATGTGAATACTTTGTAAGGCTTAACAACTCGTCTGTAATTTGATAGGGTGTAGATTATAGCAACATGAAAGCCTAGATCCAATTGCAGCCTTTTAGGGCTTCAGGTCGCGGACATGGAATAATACTAAAGTAAATCGTTGTTACCCCTTGTGCCCTAGTTTCTGTCGTGAGCTATTTATATAAATGAGGTTACTCTGTTCGAACAGCCTAGAATGCACTGGTCCCTACAATGCGAACTAAAAGACCAAAGTAGGACCAAAAATGGTGTGGTAGGTACAGGTATAATTTCGAATACCTTTAACATGAAAGTATTTTCTCCTACAGTTTTACACAGGCGGTACTAAAATAAACACAGTTGTTTTGCAAGTGTAAACAAACCTCGCAATAGAGGCTTGCATGCAAACTTTAAAGTTGCTGTTTTCGTTTTACGTAAAACAGCGGGCCCACTGATATAAACTACAACACAGTACCGGAGTTACTTTACCGCGCCTTATGTTTTAAAATGAAAATGTTCCGTTTTTTACGATTACTTTTATGTTGCCACTGTTGCATCTGGCGCACCAGGACCATATTCAACAAATTAGCTAGGATGATTAAAAATCCCTTTGTCTTTGTATTTTAAATACAAAAACTACTATTCTTTCGTTCTGTTAGACTTTTAGCTTTTGCTGAAACCTTTGTCTGCGTTGTAATAGGATACATTTTCTATTTACTTCATTATTTTATATTATTTATACGCTATCATAAAAAAATACATAAAACTTACTTTTTCATAAAATGCAGTATGCCGAGTACATCTTTGCATTGCCTCCCTGGCTATATCCTTATCATATAAAGCCAAGTACGTAAAATATAGACCAATCATCACACAATGCTCTCAAATAAGCTTAGAATTATTCTGTTTTTCTACAGAATATAGGTGCCAATGCCAACCAAACTAGTTATACTTTTGTATTATCTCCAGTTCCTTGGTTCAAAATAGGTTTTGTATGTAAAGTATATTGCTTCGCAGTCGAGGCTACAACTGTAAAACCTAGACAATATCTTCCATAAATAAAATTCTGTACTTCGCAACATGAAGCTGACATCGTGAATTTTAGACTTTATACGGCGGGTGGAGTGTTTAAATAAACATATTGAACCCGGTTTTATTATTTAACAGGCTAACATAGATAGTAGTTTAGAAGCTGTACCTACACAAATATTACGTTGAGTTCTAAAGTATGTATTGTAGTTTTGGTTCTTTTAAAGCAAATAGTATTAATAATAATACACCACCTTTATGTGAGCAGTCGTATATATAAATAAATGTGTGTAGGTTAGGTTGTTAGATGAACCTTTAGCTGTGATTCTATGATATACATTTAGCTGGGTGGCCGTTCTCTCAAAATTAGATACGCTAATTTATTTACTTAGAACTTCCAATTGCCCTATTTTCCAAGTCCCGATTAGACTAGAAAGTCCTACAATTAAACCTTTTTAAATAACTGTACTAAAACAAACATTGAGTTAAGCTACATTTCAGTCTAGATTACTCGAGTAGAAGTTTGCATACAAACAAACAGACCGGGGCCAGATCTATTTGTATGACTTTGTTTTGCTAAAGCTTTCAAGGGAAATGAAATCTCGAGTTTCTCGTGATTCTGTATTGTGAACGGGAGTTGATTTTCTCAGTATTTGATGTTATTATTTGCTCAAAGACGGGCTTACGATACAATTAAATCGTATTCCGAGTCAATTTCAAAGAGACTCACAGTTCGCTTCGGCAATTCTGTTTATCCCTAGGGGTGTATTATGCCAAATCGAATGCCAAATCAGCGAATATCAAATGTACGATCACTATTATTCGAATGTCTGAACAGTCGAAAATTGTTTTAGAGAGGGCGGGAATAATTGAACTACCTTTCATGCGAATATCTATATGTTTTGTTAACCTTAAATTTTTTAATGCCTGAAAATAAGAGTTCCTAAGATTAACCTATAATCCGGCTTACGCCCGAAATAAGCGTTTACGTCGACAGATCCACTTACAAAAGCTATTAAGGCTCCTACAACTTAATTGGCCTTGAGTAATGTTATCGCAAAGGCATTTAATGCCATGATTATCATATTGTTTCCATTATTCATAGCAAAAAATCTTATTTTATGCCGATTGTGTTCCCGTTTTTCGTACTAGAATGGAATGAATTCGTATTGTGTAGATCAGCCTTTCATAGGGTATAAGCACTGAAGTCAATTAGTAATGATAAAACATACCTAACATTTCGACTATGCTTCGCGTAGAGTTAAAAAAGGGATCATCATCATCATCTGCCTAGCCTTTTCCCAACTATGTTGGGGTCGGCTTCCAGTCTAAACCGGATGCAGCTGAGTACCAGTGTTTTACATGGAGCGACTGCCTATCTGACCTCCACAACCCAGTTACCGGGTAACACGGTACCCCTTGGTAAGACTGGTTGTCAGACTTTCTGGCTTCTGACTACCCGTAACGACTGTCAAAGATGTACAAATGACAACCGGGACCAACAGCTTAACGTGCTTTCCGAGGCACGGAGGAGTCTCGCTATGACATAGATGGTCACCCATCTACGGACCGACCGCGCCAAGCGCAGCTTAACCTTTGATCGGTCGAACCGTGCGGCTGTTACTTAGCCACGAGCTCCTCAGAGTTAAAAAAGGGATATACCCTATTATTCCCCTTCATTTCGCCATTTATATTTTACTTGCTTTCCGCCAGCGGCTTCGCCCGCGTGGCCTATACATCTCCAACAACTATCATTATATTTAAGCTAATGTATACAAACACATCATCATCATTGAATCAGTCTATCTATTAAAAAAACCGCATTAATCCGTTGCGTTTTAAAGATCGAAGCATAGGTACTTACAGACAGACAGACAGCGTGCAGCGACTTTGTTTTATTCTATGTAGTGACTAGTGTCTATACAAACACTTGACAATTATACACTAATACCTTATTCTTGAATCACTCTATCTATTAAAAAAACCGCATTAAAATCCGTTGCGTTTTAAAGATCCAAGCATAGGTACTTAGGGACAGACAGACAGCAGGAAGAGACTTTGTTTTATACTATGTAGCTATGACTAGCGTTTCCCGCGGCTTCACCTACATCTTGAGTGAACTACTTCACGCTCCCGACTAAAACTACCCTATATCCTTCCCCCGACTCAGTTTATCTCCATACCAAATTTTATCTCAATCAACCGTTTTCGCGTAAACGCGTAACAGACAGACAGAGTTACTTTCGGGTTCCTAATATTAGTAAGGATAGGATGTTCCATGTACAATACTAGCCTATTGCTGTTTATACTAAGTCTGAATTGATTATTAGTAGCAGTTCTAAGTCCTTCATATTTTTTCCAATTTTGGCCTCGATACCGGGTTATCTTGCACAGCAGTCGAGCTTTTTGTCACCAACGACACAGTCCTTATTATATTTTCAGTAACCTACTTATTATAATATCATAGAATTACCATTTCTAGACAGTAATAATATTTCCTAGTCCGTTCCTGTTTCCGGGAAAGCAGTCGTGACCTATTTCTGTAAATACCAGCTCGAGATATTACTAGGAAAACGTACTTAGTTATAATATTTTTTTTTTTTTTTTTTTTTATTTATTCATTTGGGAGAACAAACAGTTACACACTGTGAATGATCTTAAAATAGGCATGCACAACCATATGAGTGAGTGTGTAACTCACTGCGTAATCCACAAATTATATAAGTAATTAAAATACTAGTAAACTAGTCATGCACGATTTACAATTTGCATTTACACAATATATTATATGTTTATGTTTTTGTTTCTTTGTTATTATATATTTCTGAATCTTTTATTCTATTATTTACATCATTGCGGAATTTTTTGGCAGATAATGAAAAGATGTCTATGTCCGTAAAATACTTATTGTACGTATTTACTAAGCGACGCAGAGGTGCGCGTTCCCCAGCATTGGTGCGACTAGATAGTGCTGCAAACAGTGGTCGAGCGCGCACCTCTCGTCTTACTACAGTTCTAGGTACAATATAACACAGATTATTGGTCAGGTCTGAACAGTCGTATCGATTATTACATAGGTCATATAGGAACGTTGTCTCCAGAAGAGTGCGCCTGGACTCCAGTCTAAGCAACTTATAGTAATTTAATAACTCATCGTAACTTAAAATTCTACTATAACATCTGTAATGCATTGATTTTAAAAATTTGTGTTGTACCCTCTCTAAGTCCTTGATATATTTTTTATAATACGGATTCCAAACTGTAACAGCATACTCCAGCTGCGATCTTATCAGGGATTTATATAAGTGTATGAATGTCTGTGTGCGTCTAAATTCAGTTGTAGCCCTTATTACAAATCCATACATACGAAAAGCACTACTAATAATTTTGTCAATATGCTGGTCCAAATGCAATTTAACATCTAGCAGCACCCCAAGGTCTCGAACTAAGGATTCTTTCTGTAAAGG
This sequence comes from Pyrrhia umbra, assembly GCA_963891755.1. NCBI lineage: Eukaryota > Metazoa > Arthropoda > Insecta > Lepidoptera > Noctuidae > Pyrrhia > Pyrrhia umbra. Next base: position 3,229,620 of record OY982934.1, on the reverse strand, counting down.
AGTGTTGTTTATACAGTAAATATGTGTTAGATTATTAGATTTCTTGGAGAATGTTATAGTTAGGCATTTTGATATGTTTAGCTGGAGTTTATTATTATTACAGTAGGAAGCGAACCTTTCTAGATCTTCCTGAATTAAATGGCAATCATTAACATGTTCAATTTTTCTAAATATTTTTAGGTCATCAGCAAATAATAAAAATTGGGAATGTTTAAAACATAAATTTATGTCATTTATAAATAAAATAAATAGAAGAGGTCCGAGAATTGAGCCCTGGGGTACTCCAGAAGTAACACTAATCGAAGAGGACTCATAGCCACGTATTACTACTTTTTGGGTCCTATTTGTAACGTATGATGAGAACCACCGGAGCAAGTCACCTCGTATACCATTATACGCTATCTTTGTAAGAAGCAACTGATGGTCCACCTTGTCAAAAGCTTAGTGATTCTATGAAAATGGAATTCTCGGTTATAAGACTTCAAAGTGTTTCATAACATTTTTGTACCGGACGGGCGTAACTCGAAGCAGATATTTATCGATGGCTAGCGAGACGCTGACGTCCTGTACCTATAGGTTCGCTTGATGACGTGAAACACTATTAACACAAGCAGCACTGCTTCAACACGAACAGTTCAGGGGGCACTAACGAAATAAAACATCCGAATAAGTCTTCATAAGTCTTCAGGAGGTGATTTCAGGCTCTTCCTATTTGTTCTGAAGCACTATTCTTCCTTGCCGATGACTACAAAAATCCACAGCGCACGCGCGCGCTCAGGTTCTACGAAACTTTACCGTAGCGAGAGCCGCGAAATCACCTCCCTGATCGACAGTATTTTTTATTTTGTTTACATTATATTTATGTAAATTAACAATAGTAAATGCTATGTTTACACTATAAATTATACATCGCTGGATTCCCCGTGAATTGCCCTACACGAATACCTATAATGCATGCATATACCTTTCAGAGCTGAAAAGTTATTGCGGTATAAAAACTGAAAGTTTGTAAAAATTCTATGTTCTACGATAAACTTTTTCTAATATTTTTTAAACTATCCGAGCGATATTTGCGAACTAAACTGATAATAATAGGGCATTTCATGGGTTATTCAGGTATCATAGTTTGACCTATATAGGTCTAGGTTTTCAGGCTCTATTGACCTTATAAATGAAACGAAGGAAAAAACAACGTTTATTCTGACTATAAATAACACTGTATGGGTATATTAACTTAAAATATGTAACAAACGGTTAGATTTTCAGGAGACCTAGGTAATAACACAACATTCACATGTATATCTTCGTACTTACGAACTATATCACTAACGTTTTTCACGTACACTATATTGTTTTTTTTTTTTTTTTTTCACAACTTATTGTTTATACTAATTTTTAAGTTTATATCACATTGTTTCACTATTTTCACTATTTACTGTTGTGGTGACGCTTCGTCGCGAACATTTCTCCCGCCGTGCAGCGCGTTCATGGTTGGCGGCTGCGCTGCATCTCCCCGGTGAGTGACGACGCGATGATCACCTCGGCAGTGGCACGAGCTTCTTCGTTGGACGCTTGAGCACGCCACCGGCGGTGCGCACCTCAGCGATGCGCGCTTGACCGTCTGCGCCCGGGTACACGGCCACAACTCTACCTCGCGGCCATGTGTTGCGAGGCAGGTTGCCGTCGACGATGAGGACGGGGTCGCCCTCCTGGAGTGTTGGGCCGTGTCCGTGCGGCTCCCGCCGGTTTTGTAGTTCCGGCAGGTACTCACGCACCCAGCGACGCCAAAACATATCGGCGAGTATTTGTGAGCGTCGCCAGTGTTTTCGGCAGTCCAGATCTTGCTCGACGAATGTGCCGGGGACTGGTAATCTCGCCGACCCTCCTAATAGAATGTGGTTTGACGTGATGGATTCGTCGTCCTCGCTGTCCACGGAGACGTGAGTCAGCGGCCTGCTGTTGACGGTGTACTCGACTTCGCAGAGTAACGTTGTCAGCACTTCTTCGTGTGGATGCTTTTCCTGTAGCGCCGCGTAGAGTGCGATCTTGACGCATCTGACTAAGCGTTCCCAGGCACCCCCCATGAATGGTGCCGAGGGCGTGATGAAGCGCCATGTAATTCCACGACGATTCGCTTCTTCCATGCTCGCTTCCCGTAGCTCTCTGTCCGCTCCGTGCATGTTGGTGCCGTTGTCTGAGTATATTTCCGTAGGACATCCGCGCCGCGCCGCGAATCTGCGCAGCGCTAGTATAGCTGAGTCCGCGCTGAGGCTGGCTGCGATCTCGAGATGAACTGCCCTGGTGGTGAGACATGTAAAGAGTGCAACATATATCTTGTGGTGTTGACGACCGACGGTAACTGATAGCGGGCCAAAGTAGTCGAGTCCGGTGTATGTGAACGGCCTCTGATGATGTGCAAGGCGCGTCTTGGGATGGTCACCGGTGGCCGGCTCTGGCGGTCGTGATTTGCGAATGCGACATGGTAAGCACTGATTTATCGCCTTCTTCACTGTTGGCCGCAGTCTCACGATCCAGTAGTGCTGTCGTATTTCATTGATGACGAGTTCTGTCCCGCTATGCTGTAGGCTACGATGCGTCCAGTCGACGTACAATTGGGTGATGCGATGATTGCCGTCTAGCACCGGGGGGCTGATCATAGTCGCTGCCACTCCATCGACCGCCGCTATGCGACTCTTCAGTACTATCACATTGTCTACGATTTGTATGCGTAGCGGGCGCAGTCGACTGTCTTTGTCGACTGGTTTCTCTTTTCTCAGCTGAGAGATTTCTTGGCCGAACGCTTCTTCTTGTATTACTCGAACTAATAGCTTCTCCGCTTTTCTAAGTAAATCGGCTTCCAGTTCTACGAATCTTCTATCTTGTATGTTTGACCTATGTATGGTTTTGGTAGGAGCATGCACCGTTCGCTTTTTCTTCGACCAATCAGGGTCGTTCTCATCGTTTTTCTTTGTCCTCTTGTAGCATGTTTTCTCCTTCGGTTTTTTGCATAGCGACACGAACTGGAGTACTCTTGCCGCGGAGCGCAGTAACCTTTCCCATTTTGAAAAACGGTCGGCGTCAGGAGCGGCTTCTTTAATTTTTAATATACTGCAATTTTCAGCGAGCGTGACAGTTCTCTCTTCTCCGGTCTGTTCGCCTGCTGTAGAGTTTTCTGATGGCCAATTGGACGAGTCTTGATATAGGAAGGTCGGACCGCGGTACCACTCGTGTTTCGAATCGAAGTGTGGTGGTACGTCGCGGGTTGCGATGTCGGCAATGTTCATTTTGGTAGGAACCCAGCGCCAATCTTCTACTTTGCTATTCTCTTCTATGGCCGCCAGGCGGTGTGCGACGAACGGTTTGTACAGTCTCGCTCCTCTTCTTATCCATGTCAGCACAGTTTTGCTGTCAGTCCAGTAGGTCACGGAGGCGGGTGCAGTCTTGTGTTCTTGTATTACGGCTCTGGCGACCCGAGTGCCCATCACCGCGGCCTGTAGCTCGAGACGTGGTATCGATAGTAGCTTTAAGGGCTTTGCTACCTTTGCTTTGGCCATGACCAGACTAACATGTATGCTGTTGTCTGACGTCGTTGCTCTCCAGTAGACTGCGGTGGCGTAGGCTATCTCGCTGGCATCGGTGAATACGTGGACTTGAAGGTCGGTAGCTTCGCTGAATCCGGGATAACACCGAGGAATACTGACATTCTTCAGTTGATCGAGATGGTGAATCCAATTTTCCCACTGACTTGCCAATTCTTGATCGAGTAGTTGATCCCAATCCACTCCTCGCCTCCAGGCTTCTTGTAGTATTTGTTTCGCTCGAATCGTGACTGGTGAGGCGAGTCCGAGCGGGTCATAGAGTGACATGACTATCTTCAATGCCTCTCTCTTCGTCGGTACTTTGTGTAGTATGCCGGCTGGAAGGCGTGCGAGTTTCAAGTTGAAGCTCAGCTCGTCAGTGTAGGGTTTCCACATCACGCCGAGTATCTTCTCTGTGTTTTCTATGTTTCCTAGATTTACGATTTCAGCTGGTTTCTGATCAGGTTCCATCTCACGTATAACCTCTTCACTGTTAGACATCCACTTCTTGAGTTCGAATCGGGCCTGGTTATGTATTATTTGTACTGTCTTGACTATACGCGTAGCCTCTTCTATTGTTTTGAAACTGTCGAGATAATCATCCATGTAATGATTATCGATGATTGCTTCCACTGCTTCTGGATGCTCGTTCACGAATCGTTTTGCATTCCAGTTCTTGACATATATGGCCGTACATGGGGAACTTGCTGCGCCGAAGATGATCGATTTCATGCGGAATTCTTCAGGTGCTCCCTCCCGCCGGTTTCCTCTCCACAGGTATCGGAGAGCGTCCCTGTCTTCCGGCCTCACCTTCACCTGCATAAACATCTCTGCTATGTCCCCAGAGACGGCGATGAGGTGACGGCGGAAGCGCATCATCACGCCGGGTAGCGACTGCAGCAAGTCCGGTCCCGTGAGCAGATAGTCATTGAGTGACATCCCTCTTGTCTTGGCAGCTGCGTCGTGAACTATGCGAAGTTTCTCTGGCTTCATAGGGTTGAAGACGTCGAAATGTGGCAAGTACCATGTTCTTCCAGGTGTGTTTTCTACGGGCGCTTTCTCTGCGTATCCCCTTTCTATCAATAAGTCCATTTGCGCTGTGTATCTGTCCCTTAGTGCAGGGTTACGGTCGAGTTTCTTTTCTATGGAGACAAGTCTCTTCATCGCTGTCTCGTAACTATCTGGCATCTGTATAGTTTCTGTCTTCCATAGTAGCGCGGTTTGTACGTGTCCATCTTCTAGCTGTCGCGTGTTTTTATCCAGTATGTCTTCTGCCTTCTTCTCGAGATCGGAGGCCGGACGTTGCGGGTTGATGATTAACGATTCGAGTGCGAAGAAGTCACGTAGCTGTTGTTCTATGTTGTCATCGCTGGTGTTCACCCTGTTGACATAGTGTACTTGCTGTCCCAGTGTTCTAGTGTGCGCGCCGTGTAGCACCCAGCCGAGTGTAGTGAGCGATGCGACTGGTTGATGATGCGGTCCTCTTCGCACGTCGGTGGCCAGAAGCAGGTGCCAGTTGTCTTGTCCAATAAGTATCTTCGGCGTGCCTGCATTGTAGGTCAGTTGTTCTTTTAGGTCTTCAAGGTGCTTGCACTCTGTGATGTCATTCTCGCTAATTGTCTGAGGTGCCAGATGTAGTCGTGGTATGGTGCGCGCTTTAAATGGTATCTTCTTGTGCTGATTCGCAAGCGTGAGGGCGACTCGTTTCGACGTAGGAGTTTCGATGGTCACGTCTCCTATCGCACCTATCTTCAGCGGATCTGTTTGTCCTTCAGCCCCGATTTGATTTGCCATTTCCTCATCGATGAGCGACACTGTTGATCCGTCATCCAGCAATGCGTATGTGCAGACCTCTCCCGCCGGTCCGATGACTCGTACAGGCACTATTTTCAGATATGCTTGGCTGGAGCAGGTACGCGAACTTGCCACTGTCTCTTGAGATTCTTGCTTGCCTTCGTTTGCCTTAGTTTTCTTTTCGTAGTGAAGGAGCTGGTGGTGTGATGCGATGCAGCCTTCAATACCACACTTCTTGCGTTGGCACACGTGTCCTTGATGTCGGTGTCGCAGGCAGCGGAAACACATGTTGTGCTTCTTTGCGAGTTCCCATTTCTTGTTGCTCGAAGCATCTTTGAATTTGTTGCAGTCTGATGAGTGATGTCCCTCCTTCTCGCAGACACGGCACTTCAACGCTGCCTTCTCTGTGGCTGTGTGAGTTCTCTGCGTGGTACGTTTGATTCCCGTCGTGTCACTAATGTTTTCTGGAGGTGCAAACGCGCTGCAGTAGCGGGCTTGCTCGGTGATGAAGTCACTGAAGAGACTGAGGTTCGGTGTTGATTGATGTTTCTCGGTGTATGTTCTGTACCACTGCACGCGTAGGGAGTTCGGCAGCTTCTCTGTCAGGCTCCGCATCAGCTCAGCGTTCATCAGGTAATGTTCTTTCTTCAGCGCGTGCAATGTCACTATTCCACTTCGGACTCGGCTGGCGAACGTGCATATGTCCTTTGGAGCTTCTCCGCAGCGTGGCAGTCCTCGTAGTCTATCTGTTTCAGCTTGAGCTATCGAGTCTGGACGGCCGAACTGCAGTTCCAATTCCCTCATGATGTCATCCGGTTTGGCGTGTCCAATAAGTTCCGAACTCACTGTTTCAAGTGCTTTTCCTCGCAAACTTCTTCTTAATCTGGCAGTATTCTCCACGTCGTTGAAGTACTGGCGCGTTGTTTCATATATGGCACGAAACGACAACCACTCAGTATGCGCTCCACTAAAGTTCGGTAACAACATAATGACTTTCGATGCGGCAGGGTTGTGCAACGTCAGCTTCTCTTCATTCTTCTTCCCGGCAAGCGATGCGATGGCAGAGGTGAGCTCCGTTATAAACGGACGGAGCGTGTCTCCCCCTGCTGTATTTTCTATCTTCTTTGCATTGTTCTTCAAATCTTGCTGTTGGAGGGCTTCACTGTCTATGTCCACAGGGGGGGGCGGCGGCTCCTCGCCAGCATGTCGCCGGTCCCTTTCAGCGGCGTTGTCCTCTCTGTTCACGGTATTCTTCGATCGGAGGTCTTCATGTTCTATGTCCACCTGGGGGGGGGGCGGTGCGGTTCCTGTATGTCTATGTCCCCTTACAGTGGCGTTGTCCTCCCTCGGGTCTGGTTCCGGAGCTTCCTCTAGCCAGGAACGTACATATTCTTCGTTGGAATTTCGATCATCCAAATATTCATCGTCCGATTCTTCCTCGGCGCGCTGAAGTGCTATATGTGCGAGTTCCAACTTGATTTTCAGTAAGTCTTCACGAGCCTTCCTGATTTTTCTTGTCGATTCTATTGACCGGTTTGATGGCGGTCTTCTATGTTCGGTACGGGCGTCACCCCGGGTAGTCATCGGCATGGCGCGGCGATATGTCTTGTCGGCAGGCTTCATAGTTCGGTCCGATGTGTCTTCTTCGATACGGGATCTGGTACACGGCGGCGGCGATGGTGGACGAGTCGGTGCCGTCGGTGCCGGCGGTGCCGGCGCACGTATGTCTTCACCCCCCCGCGGGGGAGGGGGGCAGGGCTGTTCACCTCCCTCCGTGGTCGCTGGTGAAAACGGCGGTCTGTCGTGCACGATGGGTGGGGTGCGGCGAACTTCGCCGGCGTCGATGACCCAGGCCTCCGCCGCTTTTCCTTGTGATCTTGTTACAGGCATGCTTGATCTTCACTCTTCACGGTATATCCGGCTCGAAGGACCATCAAATGTACCGGACGGGCGTAACTCGAAGCAGATATTTATCGATGGCTAGCGAGACGCTGACGTCCTGTACCTATAGGTTCGCTTGATGACGTGAAACACTATTAACACAAGCAGCACTGCTTCAACACGAACAGTTCAGGGGGCACTAACGAAATAAAACATCCGAATAAGTCTTCATAAGTCTTCAGGAGGTGATTTCAGGCTCTTCCTATTTGTTCTGAAGCACTATTCTTCCTTGCCGATGACTACAAAAATCCACAGCGCACGCGCGCGCTCAGGTTCTACGAAACTTTACCGTAGCGAGAGCCGCGAAATCACCTCCCTGATCGACAGTATTTTTTATTTTGTTTACATTATATTTATGTAAATTAACAATAGTAAATGCTATGTTTACACTATAAATTATACATCGCTGGATTCCCCGTGAATTGCCCTACACGAATACCTATAATGCATGCATATACCTTTCAGAGCTGAAAAGTTATTGCGGTATAAAAACTGAAAGTTTGTAAAAATTCTATGTTCTACGATAAACTTTTTCTAATATTTTTTAAACTATCCGAGCGATATTTGCGAACTAAACTGATAATAATAGGGCATTTCATGGGTTATTCAGGTATCATAGTTTGACCTATATAGGTCTAGGTTTTCAGGCTCTATTGACCTTATAAATGAAACGAAGGAAAAAACAACGTTTATTCTGACTATAAATAACACTGTATGGGTATATTAACTTAAAATATGTAACAAACGGTTAGATTTTCAGGAGACCTAGGTAATTACACAACATTCACATGTATATCTTCGTACTTACGAACTATATCACTAACGTTTTTCACGTACACTATATTGTTTTTTTTTTTTTTTTTCACAACTTATTGTTTATACTAATTTTTAAGTTTATATCACATTGTTTCACTATTTTCACTATTTACTGTTGTGGTGACGCTTCGTCGCGAACAATTTTCGTAATAGAAAATTAATATTAAGTCGTATAAAATGGAGAATTTAAGCTCTTCAATAAGCGTGCTTTACTTCTACGAGATTCGACTCGTATCCTTATTGCTATATCGTATCCAGTGGCCGCATCAGAGAAGACGAGAAATCATCCAAGTACCTTTTGGCTTATTCCTCATTTATTTAGGTCACTTTAGCTTGAATATATAAATTACACAGGTAACGAATTGTTATTCTTTTGTTTTATTTCTACGTTCACTAAATTATGAAATGAAATGTATTGAACTGTAGGGAATATGTGTGTGATTCTACTTAAAACATATGAAAAAATACAATCATTATTACTTTAATATCATGCCTGCGTCTATATTTTTTAATATTATTTCTTTTTTATTCAGAAAATTATGACTAAAAAGTAAAGTAAAAAAACGCGAAATTCATAGTAGATGAAACATAGCGCTATTAATTCGAAAGGAAGTGACGAAAAGGGTCACGAAATCAATTTCAAACATGACACATTTGCTTACTTCTATTTATTGTTTGATGTCATTTTGACGTCACATCAAGCGCGCCAAAAGGTAGCCCGTGTAAAAAACCTTTATTACCAGTAGTTGCTATTTTTAACATTTTATTTGTTAGAAAGTTTTAGTGTTTTAGGGCTAGATATTTTTTTTATAGGCCTATAATAATATATACTATCATAAAAAAATACATGTGTATTCCCTTTTTGTTTCCACTGAACATTATTATTTCTTGTTCTCAGATCCATGTCAGAAGGCGACAACTCAGTTTTCTCTGAAGGGGGCACGACTCCCATGGATCCGAACGCTGCAGCAGAAGGCGATGAAAAACAAGATGACAACGCCAGTGGCAATGAATCTGAGGAAGTCGACGATATAGAACTCATATTTACTACAGACGAGTCGAAGGATATGAGTAATTTGCAGGTGAGGAAATTTGACCTATTTACTATCCCATTATTGGGTAAAGATCTCTTCTCATACAGAAAAGGCATGAGCGTGGATCAGAGCTTGCTCAAGGCGGTTTGGTGATGCCAAACTTTTTTAGTCCAGGTTTCCTCACCTATGTTTTCCTTCACCGTTAGTTAGTGATGTCTTAGAAACCTTGTTATATCTCTGTCTCTCATTGTAAAAAAAAGTGTTAATATGAATTCCTAGGTCAGTATTCTAGAATAATACTCAAGTATAGGTCATGTCTTTAGCATCGTCGTGGCCCATTTGATTGGTTGAATATATTTTTAAGAATGCTTGAATAAGGTTTTGTTATACGGACCTAAGAATAATTAAAAACCCAGCTAAAGACCATGTGCGTGACATCAGTGTATTTTATTTAATGTAGCAGTTACAGACAAAATGTTTAATTTAAAATGGTGTTAATAATCATCAATTAAGATTGTTATTGATATTTGAAAACTTTGGACAGTTTTGCGACAGCTAAGTGTGTTAATTATTTGCCATTAATGTAGAACGACTCCTAAGGCACCGGTCGCTAAGGTTATGTTTTACGAATATTACCATTGAAGCAACTAATTTTACTTTATTCATTCAATCCAGGAGGACCTAGTCTCCATACGCGAGGGCGACCAATGGGCTCCTCAGTCCGCATCAACAGCCCACTCCACACCAGTCCTCATAAAGTTCCACACCCTAGACCCTGACTTCCAACCAGGACCCGAAGCCAAAGACACTTCTACTGAGAACCAAGAAAACAACGACCAACCACCAGTAGAAATATCGAAACAGAAAAGAGTTTCATTACCAAACGATAAAGAAATTCGTCACGTCGCCTTTAACGGGAAGGGAAGTCTAGACCTACCAGGTCGGAGTATCCTGAAGAGCTGCGACAATAGATCAGACAATATGCTGTATAGGAAAAGTCCTAACACAAGTACCAGGAGACTAGACAGTATTGATAGTCTTACTTGTGAGTACAACAGGGGACTGAGTTTCGATAACACCAAGTCTTCTAGCTTCGAACTAGGATCCAGCATGGATATCCTGCATAGAGAGGAGAGTGTGGACAGTTTTCATAGAAACATACATCTAGGACATCGGTACTCGGTTTTCGCGGAGACGGACATTTCGAAGTGTGGGACTTCTGAAGATGATTTGGCTGCTAACTTGAATGTCAGGAGGAATACTTGTCCCAATCCGTTTCAATACAGGTAAGTTTTAGTGTTGTAGTTTTTTTTTTTTTCATAGTTGTTTTTGTGATTACATATCTTGTTGATATGGACTTTGAAATTGAATCGTAATATGCCAAAAAAAAAACGTTTTTTTTTTATTTAGCTGCTATTCAAAATAATTTCGCATAGGTACTCCTCAAATTAGAAACTTTCAATTTTTTTTATTGTTCAGGCCATCAGGCTACCGCGGCGTGTCCCGGCCGCCGGGCCCTTTCAAGGCAGGCACGGCGCGTCTCCGGCCCGTGCTGCGTGACGGCGCGCACGCCCGGCGCGACAGCGGCGCGCAGACCGACGTGTGCGCCCTGCCGCCGCGGTGGAGCTCCGACGGATATCTTGCGCATAAGGTAGGGTAACTGGCTAGTAGACCACACCTATATTTGACGTTTTTATTTAAGTTTTGCTCTACAATTTTAATGGTATTTCAGTGGCTTGCCGATTATTTCATTGACATGGATTTTATAGATTCAGAATTCATTCTGAAATTTTAGTTGTCAGAGCAACCTACGAGTATGTATACAAAAATGACTATTAAGCAATGACTACGTTTAGCAGATAATACACATAAAAACAGAAGTATCTTTTCTCCGAATATTTTTCAAGGCCACTAAAACCTATCGTTTGTCCTTGATGTATTTAAATAAACTACTACATATAATCGCTGTGGGCAAATATGAACTCTTAAAGCAAGTAAAGCATGCTCTGTTCTGGTCAGCTGCCGGTACCGGCCAGCAACGCGGCGACGGTGGCACCGCGCGGGGCGTCGGGCCCGCGCAGGCTCACGGTGCCGGACGCCCGCCCGCCGCCGCCCGCGCGCCGCACCGACGAGACCAGACGAGTGCTGCTTAGCGACATCGGTAATTTCCACAGACATGGCTCTAAATAGATGTATGTAGTTCAAGTGGTGTGGGATGTTCCAAAAAGTTACCTCGCCCCCGGAACGTAAAGGGCTAAAGAAAGAACATAGATGGGTTTAAGTCAGTAAAAATCTGACACAAGGGCGGAGTCATTTAATGATTTCCCAACAAAAAAAGAAATAAATGTGTATTTCGCGCGTGACATGAGTGTACAGCGACACCATCTGAATAAGCCCGTGCTCCATCGTATTGGTCAACTGAAACGTCAACTGAAACTAGAATAAAATAAAGTGTGCCGTATTGAGATGCAAAAAGTACTAAAAATTTTAGTTAAATATAAAGAAACTCACTAAAACGCTCTTGTGACGTCACAGAATGCTGTCATAAAGAGACACGTTTGGTTTTCATACAAATGACTGAACTTGCGTTGTTTATTTAGATACATATCTGTGGTCATCACAAACACTTCTAAACTTACGCTTTCACGGGTGCATCACTGACTATAGTGCTACGCGATTCGGAGAAGGGCTTGGGATAGTTTTTTTAGCTCCATTCATGAAGTAGTTCTTGATGCGGGTGTAAATAAGGGCAGTTTAACTTGTTAATAGTTAAATACTTTCTGAAGACACATACAATGACTTGTGTTGCTGTAGTTAGATGTAGATGACCTTGTGACATACTAGGATGACATCAATGCATATACAATGCATTCAGATGTTAGCAAGAAGGTCTTATCACTATATTCTGCCCTTCAGAGGAATTTAAATTTAACGAAAAACAATTAAAATCTTGTAGGGTTCACATCGATGGTGCCGGAGCTGTCTCGTTCAGCGGACCCTGTATGGGCGCTGGGCAAGAGACCCTCCCACCCTGATGACTCCACTACCACATCTACTTCCAAGTAAGTACAAGAATTGGTCTTCATTCACTTTTTAATTTATTTATGCACCAACCTTTCACCAATTCTGGGTAGAAATTATCTACCTACCAAATTAATAATATAATTTAAGCATTATTTGTATTATTATTACTTGGCATGTAGGTTTAACCGGCACTTATCTGGAGGTGGTAAAACTGTTATAAATGTGTTGAAAGCCTACCGTTTCAAGTATCGGTTTGTATTTTAGATTCCTGTCTCGCGGCTCATCATATCGGTCGCCTTGCCTCAGTATAGACAGGAGCAATGATTGGACACCACAGCATGTCTACCTGCCGTCGTCTCGAGGTAAGTTTCCATTGTGGGTGTTATACAGTAACTGTTTAAGAACTGATAGCCAGTAGGCTCGTTGTGTGTGGCTCTAGCCAAATGTGAAAAATTTAGCGCAACTTTTGAACAGATTGCGCAAAGGTTGCGCTAAATTTGCGCAGTTTGACACTAGTTTATACACTAATGTATTAAATATTACTTCCAGATTCTAGCCGTCCGTGGCGCAGCTCATTGCCCGATGTACGTCGGGATGATACTGACGAATTACTGGAGGAAGCTGAAATATTTGTCCGGCGATCTATTGACAACTTGCAGGCACCATCTATCGACTGTGAGTAGTTCTTAAATTTAAGCGCAACACTGCGCAATACTGTGTAAGTTTGAACGCCATTTTGCGCAGTAGAGTTTAATTTTTAGCGTTAAATGTTATTATTTTTGACTACGAATACACTAGGGATGCTATAGTTAAACTACTTTATTTGGATGGAAATTAATTTATAAAAATATGATCAATTTTCAAAACATGCATTGGCATCTCCAGTCTTAAAATATGTTGCAGATGTTTATAATATATTGTGTCTAATAAGTTGTCTTTTGTATTATTTCTAGTGGAGAAATCAATCGGTGTGACGGGCCAGCCATACATTCCAGCTGAACCGCGTCACTTGAGACTCGGACACACCGTTAAGGTGATAACGCCGCATGGACGCATCGCTGTCGGACGTGTCAGGTAATGGAATATACAGATGTCCGGCACTTAACGTCGGGCAGTAGTCTGCCAGACGATATCCTGATGATATCTGTCTGGGTGTAGGATTTTCAGATGAACTTTACTCCTTTATATTTTACTATCATTTTAATAAGAGACAAGACAGCTGTAGCTTGGCTAAATAAAAGCTAAAAATAATAATAGGTTTTTTTTCCGACTACACACAAGGATTTTGTACGCACGTACATCACATCTAAATCTTCATGAATTATTGAGGTATCCTTAGATTGGTCTTTACGACTCCGAATGGGTTCTCACACTCTTAAGAACACGGTTGGTGGCTATAAATATGAAATTGAACGGAAATAAATGTACTTATAAAGATCATGTTCTATACATTTTGAATGTTATTGTTGTATATGATCTACAGATACGTGGGTGTGGCAGGCGGCAGCGCCGCCACCAGCAGCGTGGTGGTCGGCGCGGAGGTGCTGCACACTCAGCAGCCCGGCCTGCCGCGCAACGACGGCCTGCACCGCGGCCGCCGCTACTTCCTCGCGCCGCCGCTCTACACCGCGCTCTTTGTACCATTCTCTAAGGTCGTCATGGCGTGGACGAATTAACGGTAACGAACATAATAATTCTTGTAATCGGCCTGTTCTACACGTACTATCGTTGAGGGCCAGTTGAATCACCAGTAAGGGTCAGTTGAATCACCAGTAAGGGTCACTTGAATCACCAGTAAGGGTCACTTGAATCACCAGTATGGGTCAGTTGAATCACGTAAACGTGTTTGTGATTATTTAATATGGCGGTATGAAAAAAAAGTTCTGAGTGGATTCACAAAATATTGTTGTGTGCAGAAAATCTGATCAGTCAACTTTGCTGAAGAACTGGCCTACCCTTATTACGTAACACATGGCAATTACGATTGATTTCATTTAGCCATTATTCAGTTATTTAATCGAAATGTGTATTGAATAGGCAAAATAAAACCAATGGAATAAAATTGTGTTACATAATTGAGGTGTGGTTTCGAAGAAAATTGCTTGTAGTGTTCGGACATTCGCAAATGGTGCATGTATTATAATACACTATATTTTTAACCAAAGATTTAGTAGTGTGTTACGGCCTAAATGCCTCAAATCTGAGTTCAGCAACTGTGTGAGTGTACATCAATATGCAGAAAAAAAAAGGACACGAAATGAAAAATGTTTGAAATTGATTGGAACATTGTATGATACGGTTGGCTAATGAGAATAGGACAATTGTAAGGGCGTGAGTGTTTTGACCTAAATGTTTGAATTTGGAAGCATTTGGAAATGATAAAGGTTTACGTAAGTTCGGTTTTCAAGACTATAATAATGTCTATGGCAAGGTTGAATTTGGTTGCGTAAAATTATAAGCCTGTATACAAAAAGTTATTTGTCGAATTCATACAAGACAGAGTGAGATAAAACGACTTTATACGCGAAGGCAATATCTACTGTCTTTCAATAAAACAGTGTAATAATTCAAATCCCTTCATGGGAGGCAATTGAGAGATCTTTTATAAAAAATAAACTAAAAATAAAAGTATTATTCTTGTTAGTCGATGTTATATAATATTTCTGTAAAATGATGTATTGAAATATCGAGACATTGTGATAAGAATATTTTTGTCGGAATTATACTTTTTAAATGGACAACACTAGTAACTGTCGCATAGATAAAATAATGGAATAAGTAATACTATCATGAAAAAAGTTTACTTTTAAGTGAAAAAGCTACCTAACAACCAATACCTGTTTCTTTTCTATAGGTCTTTGGTGAGCTTCTGTGAGTCTGTTCAATTGAACAATTAAAACTCGATAAAAAAGACAACTACTGCATACATGATCGCTTTGTCTCATGTGTGTATGTACGTATTTACTTTACAGCTGGGTCCCTAGAGTCCCTACCCAGCTCAGGCACTCCATAGTGCTCATTCCATTTATCTTTGTCTATGCTGTCTCCAAATGATAATGTCTCGACTAGGGCTATAATTCAACTACCCTACATTAACGCATTTTAAATGTTTAGTAAAACTGGAATTGAATATATGCCTAACTATGCTTAACGGAGATTATCTTGAGTTTATATGTAAATGTATAGAGCACATAGTTAATAAAATGTATGTATAAATATGTATATGTTTTCTCAATACTAATTAATGGTACTAAGTATTTTGCGAGATTAGCACTGCCGATTTCGAAGAGAGAAATGAGTATTTTATATGGGAAATAAATTGTCTATGGTAGAATCAATTTCATAGAATTTTCGAAAGAATTAGGAAAGTTAGTGCAAGATTTTTAATCTTTACGTTTTGGATCATAGAACAGATTTATATAATTATGTAACTAAACATACTACAATTTAAGTTTACATTTCAAGAAACTTAAAAAAACATTTTGGACTTAAATCGTTTTAATAAATTTAAAATATCTTTACTTTATCTTTCCGAATAAATGACGTCACAAGTCAGGATTTTGAAATACAGACGTCATAATATAAACCTTAACGTCTATTATTAATTAAAAAGCTACTTTATTAAGTGTATTCAATTAGCAAGTTAGCATTGAATAGATTTTTATTAGTGGGATTATACATAGACGCAATATGCACTCTTTACCAAAGAACATAAGACCTAAAATGGATTGTGTTCCCTTTTTAATAGGCTAGTTATATGCATTATATGTGTGTATTAATGTATGCCTAAATTAAGGTTCGCGGGGAGAAAAGGAGGTTAGAATATAAAATAAAATCAATTTTAAAATTAAATGTTTTTCCGTAGATCTATAAATATTACTGGTGTATCTTGTCGTCATGAAATGGGACGGGAATAAGAATTCATTTAATGTTAATAGTGATTATTTCCTCATAATATAAGACTAAAACTATTCAATGGCTAAGTGTTCAACGTATAAGCGTTTAAGTATTACGTCTGGCGTTATATGTATAGAAGCAGTTTGTCATGTAAAAAATATGAGATATTTTATACAATTGCTTTATCTAACCTCCTAAAATATTTGTGTCACAGCTGTCGTTTGGTAAGGCGTAGTCTCAAGTTGGGTACGATACCAATACCGATACGGTATACTAGATGTGACCCGCGGTTTCACTAGCATAAGGGAATTGCGCACCCGGATTAGAAATATTCCATGTGTTAATCCAAGTTGTTTTTACATTTGTGTACCAAATTTTATCAAAATTAATTCAGTCGTATTTGCGTGAAAAAGTAACAAACATACGTACATCCTAACAAACTTTCACAATTCTAATATTAGTAGGATGTGCTAACAAAAACTTCATTACTATTCAAAATGCGATAGCTCCCCATCTGGCAGTCATTTTGATCAATGAAAAATGATCAAATTGACTGGCAGACAGTGTTGCTGCAACTGAGTTCCCAAAAGGTACAAACGTACATCCACTGAAAGCAGCACTGAAAAGGTACATTTTGGGTTAAAAAGGTACATAAGCAATGCTTTTAAATTACTCACTACTGCTTCTCTCGCCCTCTCGCAAATAATGGGAGACAGCGCGAGACTATGATTATGGATGTTAAGTTGAAAAGCTACATAAATGGACCCCATTACACATGGGAGGCTTAAAAGGTACGTCAAATGTGTAAAATGTACGCTAACGGCAACACTGCTGGCAGATATGTAGCGATGGCCAATACCTGACGGCAGATGAGATACTTGGATTTCTCTTTCCTTCATATTCGTATATTAATATAAAGGTAATAGGGATGTAAGGGCCGTATTTATTTACTAAATAAATATAGTATATTAAAATGGGTAGATATTCGTGTTAACTGTGTAGATAAAAACGTGGTCTTGCGGCAAAGTACTTCATATAAAAAGTATTTAGTCAATAATTAATGTGTATGGCTAAACATTGCTCATACTTCTACAATGGTGCTCTATTACTTTGTCTTTTCTATACAGGGTGTTATGAAAACTGTTCTATTTATATTTTTATTTATTCAGTCATAGATTTGAAACATTTTATTTTTAAATTCTAAACGATGGTTTACATAACACTCTGTAAATACATGTTTGCTTACTAACGTTTTATCAATCGCTTAGTTCATAGTACAGGATCCCTGGTACATCTTTCATCAGTTATTACTAACAAGCTGATGTTTCGTGAGTAGGTTCCTTTTGACTAGACGCCCAACTTTTTTCTTTACAGTAATGTTGGTAAGTGGTAGCTTAATAGGGGTAACAAGGATAAAATATGTTGATTTGACGAATTTAAAAAATTTATTGCTAACCGATTTTTTCTTTGTTTATTATCAAGATAATTATCTAAATAATGTGAAAAAATATTTGTCCTACAAAATGTAAGGTTTTGTTAGGGAGTCCCCCCGCTCCAACATGTATCGTAAACAAGGTCATGAAAAATTATTACTAACCAGCTGATTTTTTTATTATTGGTTAGCTAACATTTGCATAGTTTACCACCCACATTGTCCTACAAATTGCGTGGTATGTCATCTTGGTCCTACGCTCAAAAGTTGTCAATACCGCGGGACTTTTTTTTTTATTAGTAACTGTAGGACAAAGGTATCACGTGATAGGTTAATATATTCTTCGTCCAAATAAAACAATGTCCTACAAAAAAAAAGGTATGATTTATTAGTCCTACAAGATTTGTAATTTTGGAGTATGCAAATGAAAGGATATATGTATAAAAGGGTATAAGGACATATAAAACATTATATATAATATATAATGTATTATATATTAATTATTATTATTATGTATTACATACATAATATAATGTTATATATTTATATAAACATTATTTTTTATCTGATTCATCTGATAAATCTCAATCTGTCTCTGACTAGTATATAGTAATCTGTGGTGCGCATGCGTTTGTGAGCAAGGATAATAGTGTGCCTCAGCTCCAATAGCAAAATGTACAAAATAATATTATTTTTAATTTCATGAATTTAAACTATGTAACTGGAGGGCTGGAATAACGTACCACGCAATTTGTAGGACAATATGGGTGGTAAACTATGCAAATGTTAGCTAACCAATAAAAAAACCGGCCAAGTGCGTGTCGGGCCACGCGCAGTAGGGTTCCGTAGCAGGTCTTAGTTAGTCGACTATAACTCTGTAACTGGTTAAGCCTACTTAGCCCTGATAGTTTTCCTAATAAGTTGATTATATTTCATCATGAATTTATTCAAATTTCTAGGGATAGCCATTCAAAAGTTAGAGGGGAGATGCTAGTATCGAAAAATTTTTTAACTTTAAAGGTAAATATTTTGCAAACGGATTCCTAAATCGAAGTATTGTCTTGACAGACCTACTATATTTTTGAAAGACCTATCCAATGATATCCCACACGATGGGAAACATGAGAAAAAAATATTCATCCCCACTTTACGTGTAATGGGAGCTACCTTATAAAAAATATTTTACATAATTTTATTTCACCACTTTGTCGATGTAACTAATATACATATCTATACCAAATTTCAGCTTTCTAGTACCAAGAACCTCTGAGCTATGCCGCGGACAGACAGACAGACAGACGGACAGACAGACAGACGGGCATGGCGAAACTATAAGGGTTCCTTGTCGGACTACGGAACCCTAAAAATCAGCTGGTTAGTAATTATTTTTCATGATCTTATTTATGATACATGTTGGAGAGGGGGGACTGCCTAACAAAACCTTATATTTTGTAGGACAAATATTTTTTCACGTTATTTAGATAATTATCTCGATAATTAACAAAAAAATTATCGGTTAGTAATAATTTTTTTTCATTCGTCAAATCAACACATTTCATCCCTATTATCTTAGTTATAAACCACAATCGAGAACTTTCGTACAAGAATTTGTTGGGCGTCTCATTGAAACGAAGCTATTCTCGAACATTCAGCTTGATAGTAATTATTTTGACATTAAGTATAAGTACTACAACTTTTGAGCGTAGGACCAAGATGACCTACCACGCAATTTGTAGGACAATGTGGGTGGTAAACTATGCAAATGTTAGCTAACCAATAAAAAAAAAATCAGCTGGTTAGTAATGATTTTTCATGACCTTGTTTACGATACATGTTGGAGCGGGGGGACTCCCTAACAAAACCTTACATTTTGTAGGACAAATATTTTTTCACATTATTTAGATAATTATCTTGATAATAAACAAAGAAAAAATCGGTTAGCAATAAATTTTTTAAATTCGTCAAATCAACATATTTTATCCTTGTTACCCCTATTAAGCTACCACTTACCAACATTACTGTAAAGAAAAAAGTTGGGCGTCTAGTCAAAAGGAACCTACTCACGAAACAACAGCTTGTTAGTAATAACTGATGAAAGATGTACCAGGGATCCTGTACTATCAAGGTTATTTTGTAGAAATTATTATTTTATTTACGCATATTTTTATAAATACTTATTTTTCTATGCTATTCTACAATTTTATACTGTATTTATGGATTGATGCGATCAGTGTAATGTATTACTTTTGGATGTACAGTCAGGGAAGAAAGTCATAGTTACGTAAAAAAATTTTTTTTTTCCTCATCTTCTATCGCAGTATACAATTTGATGATATTATTTAAATACAGATTAACTTCCTTGACTGTACCTGGCCTGCTATTGCATATCAAAACAAATTGTAGTTTATATTTTCTTATCTCTGCGACAATCGTCTATGAATTTTAAATATTTTAGAAAGCTTAGCTTAGCCGTTTCGAATGTGTATTTGATGTATAGTGTAATATATTGTATTAATTGTAATATATTATAATGTCAACTCTTACCTAGCGACTGTGTTTGTAAGGAGTATACGGGCTTATATACATATTATGTATCAATATTCTTACGTAGACGGTTCCGAGGCGGGACTAGACATAACATTGAGGTTTTTGTGTAAAAACCAATGATATTTCCTTAGAGAGATACTTTTATTGTATTACCGAATAAAGGAGTCATTAAAGTATACAACTTCTCAAACACAGTGGATAGGTAGCCTTATACCAAAAATATATTTCTCTACTTATCTTCTATGACTCGAGCAACTCGAAATACTATGCCTTCTGATCTAGGCGTATACATTATGTTGTATTGCTTAACATGTTATTGTAACATTGGTTGTAATGTTACACATGTTACCTTAACGTTACTTGAAATATAAAATGTTATTGTAACAGAACTCGAATTATAACATGTTACGGTAACATTACTTGAAATGTAACATGCTATTTAAAGGTTACTTAAAATGTGACATTTATATACCTAGAAATTATTTTAAATAATTGGCCTAAGTAATATATACTGTATTATGTACATATTTTTTGCTAAACTTACTTAATATGAAATTTTACCCAAAATATTTTGTTTTATACTTCTTATTTGAATAAATAGTTTGATAGAAGGAAGGCAAAAGGATGTGATTGTCTAACAGTGTCTTATTATGTACGGTACTTAGGATACGGTTAGCAATGGTACATGGATTTGTGTGTAGAAAAGTGTTACAATGTTTTACACATCAGCAACATGTTACAGCGAATGTTACAATTGTTACAAATACATTAAATAAAGTGACATACCTACCTTAACTTCTAAGCAAAGTTAATGGCATTTCTTGCAGGATAAGAGTTCCTTGTATATCTTTTAACTGGGATATGTCATAGAGCGAATGCGTACGACTTCATAGTCACACGGGGGGAAAGACTAAACATGTGACTGAAATATTTCGATGTGTCATGTAAGTACTAATGTGTAAAACATTTTAGAATATTCTCTTTAGGATTGGAATATAATAATGAACTGTATAGCTCAAATGTATAACAGAAATAGCTTTTTCCTAAGTTTGATCTCAAATATTTATTTTAGATCCGTAAGGCACTACTGTGATTTTATATTTATTTTGACTGAGTTTTAACAGTATTATTTACAGTATTGTGTAATGAAAAGCATGTCTTTAGCGGCTTAATCGTATAACTTACAAAATTATAATTTTATTGATCTTTGAAATAAAGTTCTTTATTGTTATAGAAACACCAAAGAATATGGTAAATGGGAAAAATGGTTTTAAAACACCGTTTGATAATATCGGATATTTACTAATAAGTACCTATGTACCAATAAACAATGTCTATATTGTAAAAATGGCTATAAATGGGCTTACAGAGGAAAAATAGTGTTCATCAAAATGTGCCAAACACTGGCTAAATGTCATGAAATAATATAATGTGTTATAGCATCTGTCTGTACAAAAGTCTTTGCCTAATTATTATTTTTAATACGATTTTTCAATTTCACGCACAAACTTTTTTGCCTAAAACTGGCAACCCAACGGTCTAACAAAGTGTTGCAATATGGAACAACCTTAAAGCCTAATCTACTTCTATAAAATTCTTCATGGAAAAATTAGCCCTATCTTTTCGATGTACAACATAATTTTGTACAACTCTGATTGTATATGTGTATACCTGTTATATATAGGTAGTGTATGTCATATACATGTAAGTAGAATCTTAGATCGAAACATCCTTATCTGTGCTGTTGATGAGATCAAAAGAAATCTATTTTAAATATCATTGTACGAGATTATATGTTAAGTGTAAGAAATAAAAGTAAAAAAAATATTTATGAACATTTTATTTGTAAAATTTACCAAAGATCGATCGATTTTTTTATTTAAATCTGAAGTAAAACTAATCACATAAAATAATTCTGTTGACTCTACATTTCACCCGACTGCAGAAGTAGGGTAATGATTTTCGGAAATGTCGTCACAGATTACCTATTGTTTATCTACATTGTAATTTACAAGTCAAATGGGAAGCAATTATTTATTAAAAACCAGTATTTACATATCTAGAATGATACATCTGTTATAGGCATGGTTTTAAAACTATATCTGAGGGTATAATGGAATAAAACTGCAAAAATCACATTGTCAACAATTTATTTGATCGTCGTCGTAGAGAAAAAAATGTATAAAAACAAAGAAAAGTCGAGTTATTAACAATGATTTAATTAACAGCAACAAATAACAATATTGTGCAACAAAACCTATAAGTAATTTGTTCTAAATTGCACCAGGTAGCTTGGTTTATAAAAAAGAAGAATAAGAAAAAAGAGATAGTAGAAATAGAAAGGCAGAGAAAAGATATAGAAACAGGAAAATTGATAGAATAGAAAGAGAGAGAAGAAAATAAAAGTGAAGAAAAAGAAGAAGAAATAGATTTAAAATAGCGTAGTAAATTAAGAACAGAAAAAGAGAAGCGTATTTAGATAAAGTATAGAACAAGATAGCAATAGATAGAGAGTAAGAATGCATGCAGTAGATTTAGATAAAGTGAAAAAGAACAATATAGTGTGCAAAGAATGACATAAAGATGTAGAGTAGTAGAGGAAAGATGAAATAAGTACAAGTAATAGTATAAGTATAGTAGTAAGAAATAAGAGTAACTTAAAATATATATAAGTAGCAGTAGTAAGTAATAAGAGTAAAATAAAATTGAAAATAAAGATTGCGAGATTAGATTTAGAATAGATAAGTGCGAAATGAAAAGAAATAATAATAGTTAAAAGGGAGGCAAAAATAAAGAAAAGAAGAAGTAGCAAGAAAGAGTAGAAAGGAAGTAGGAAATAATAGTATAAAGTGTAAGTGTAGTAGAGAAAGAAGGACAAGATCAAGTGAAAGTAGTAAAAATAGAAAGAAAAGATGAAGTGTAAAAAGAAAAAGATATAGTATAGAAAAGAGCTGTGGCTAAAGGAGTACAGAGATAAAAAGGAAGTATAAAGATTATAGAATAAGTAAGTAAATAAAAGACAGAAATAAAGCAAACAGTAAAATACGATAGAAATAAAACATAAGTGTTTCAAAGAAAATAAAGTTTGAAGCAAGTGGAAATAGCAAATAAGTTTAAACAAGAGTAGAATAAGAACGTGCACAGTCCAATGCTCCTTTACTTGTGCCTTTGACTTAAATTAAGCTCTTAATAAAAAAAAAACAAAAGCTTATTTCAGTGTTCGTCTGTCTCCTCTTTTTGTATACTGAATCTTGTACAAAGTAGATCATACATAGTGACAGTAGATATAACGCATTGTAGTAACCTCGATGATGGTACTCTCACGCTTTGAACTTATAGTGCTCAGGACGTTAACTCCATCCAAGTTCTCAGTGGTTCTGCACAGATGCCAGTCCCGGAGTCCAGGTATGATAAAATATATACGGTAGATTCTGCTCGACCAACTACTCTTCATAGTTATTAGCGATTTGGTGTCGTTTAAGAAAAAGTACTTTTGTATTTAACTTGCCAGACGTTAAATATGGACATTATAGAAATGGTTTTTTTTTATGAAAAAATCTATTTGGATCAAGAAGAAATTGATTGAAGGTAGAAAAAGGAAAAGAAATAAAGGTGATTTTTATAACTTTAGATCACGAAAGTCATATGAAAGAGATAGGAGCTAAATAATTATGTATTGTGTTGAAAAATATAATGTAGTGAAGGCCAAGATAGGAAAGATGATGATGATTTTGGTTTATGAGAATCTAATAAATTGGTCAGAATAAACTAATAAAGGAATAAAATTAAATATAAAAGAGTAAATAAATTGGTAAGAAACTTTAAAATTAACAAAGAATGAAATAATTGTGATGTGTGTAAGGATATAAAAATATGTAGGAATAACAGTGTATTTAAGATTAAAGTATTGTAAAGAAGTGAAATATCAGTTCGCTGGAGAAAAACAGTAGGAAAGAAGATAAACGGAGAATGACTATTTATCAAAGAAAAAATCTATACTAATATAATAAAGCTGAAGAGTTTGTTTGTTTGTTTGTTTGAACGCGCTAATCTCAGGACCATCTGGACCGATTTAAAAAAGTCTTTCAGTGTTAGATAGCCCATTTATCGAGGAAGGCTATAAGCTATATTTCATCACGCTAAAATCAATAGGAGCGGACCAATGAAGAATGTTTCAAAATCGGGGGTTAAAGTAAGCGATAGCCCAAAGTTACTATTTCATGCGAACGAAGTCGCGGGCAGAAGCTAGTATTTGATAAGAGAGACAGGCTTGCAAGTAAATATAAACTAAGGAAGTGATATTACAGAAAAATAAAAGAATAGAAAATTTGTAGAAGATAGTAATGCTTTTTCTTTAGTTCACATTAAAATATCATAGAAATGAATTTAAACCAAGAAATAATAAGTCTTAGAATAAAGGCAAGTTAATAGAAATAAAGACAGATAAAAATAAACATAAAGAGAGAAGAGAAAAAAGGTTGGAAAAGAAAAAGATTTTGAGACAAGATACAAGTAATCGTAAATATCAGGCTATCAAAGTCAAGAACAAAATGAATAAAGTGAAACAGAAATAAAAGGAAAATTACTAGATATCTGTCAGAAATAGCAGAAAAAAAAATAAGATAAAAGTATAAGACAAGTTGGAAGGAAAATATAGATAGAACAAAATGTAAGACAGAGAAAGTAACACAATATAAACGTAAACTAGTAAGAAAAAAATAAGAAATATATAAAGATGATAAAATGAGCGATGTATATTAAAATTTAAGACGGAAGAGAGTGAATAGATTAGATATGAGAGACTTAAGTAGAAGAAAGTAAATAGAATAGATATAAAATACTTCAATAGAATAAAGTAAATATATATAGGAAGTAAGAAATAATAGATTGAAATACACAACTTTAATAATATAAAAGGGAGAAAAGGCACAAATAAGATTTTAGGAAGAAGAAATAAGAAAACATAAGATAAAATAAAAGAAAGAGATAAGATGATAGTAAGATAGAATAGATATAGAGAGCCAAGACGTGAAATTGAAAAAAAAGCATGCTACTCATATTAAAATTTGTAGATTTAGAAAAAGGTAGAACAGTAGCTACATTGGTAATGAAAGTAAGAATGATAGATTGAAATATAGAATTTTACTAATACTTACATCTAGAAAAAGAGAAGAAAAAAAAAACAGTCAAGGGAAGAAGAAATAGAATACATAATAAGATAGGTATAATAAAAAAGAGAAGAAAAAAAGGAATTTACTAAAAAGAATGAAGAGATAAGTGAAAAATAATATCACAAGAAAAACGTTTCATTGTCACTTAGGAAAACTAGAATTATAAGAGTACATTAGGGCAAGTATAAAAAATAGATTAAGAGTTGAAATGCAAACAAGTATAGAATGAAATATAAAGTCACGCTGTCGTTTCAGAAATGAAAAAGAAAATAGATTACATAAAAGAAGGGTAGATAGTACCTTTATTATATGAAAATGTCATATTATATACGATCCAACATAAAATTTAATAATAAGAAGACTGAGAAAATAAAAACGTGGTAAAGTCAACAAAGTAGGTAGTACAAGAATTGCATGTTCGCCATTCGTTGGTAAAGCGATTCATGATGTTTAAGACCAGAAAAGTGAAGAAGCATTGATTATAAGAATGATTGTAGAAGATGATGATGTGATGATTCATATGTAGAATATAGAAGATAAAGCTGTATAGTTGATTGTTTGGTCAGAAGAGGTGAGGTTGGAGTCTGGTAAAAGTATATATTTTTCTTAAAAGACATTCATCTCTTAATTCTTACAAAAAATCGCAACATTAGCTGCAAAGTTTTAAGTTTTATGCGACAGATGGAAATCCTTATCGAAATCCATATCGCAGTATAGTTATAGATATAAATGATTGAAATAAAGAGTAAATGTAAGAGTAGAGATACAGTAGAAATTACAGGTTCGATATATGATGTATAAGAAATAGTTTGAGTGAAAAAGACAGTGAACATGCGTGAAAAGTAAGAAAAATCTGTGGAGTGATAGCATGAAATGAAACGAAGATGAATGTAACAGTTTATATTTGTAAACAAACAAAATGAAAGCGATACAGATTTAGCGAATAGATAAGAAAATAGTAAATGGGAAGTAATGAATAAGAATGATGCAAGAATAAGTCATACAAATGATGATATTGTACTTGAATAACAAATTATAAAGAAAGCGTGATAAAGGAAGCATAACAGTGAAGTGCAAGAAATTATAGCAGATAGGAAGAAAAAAGATAAAGATACAAAAGAAAAAGGCAAAGAAAAAAGATAGGACTACCTAGTACGTATCACAGTGTACTTTATAAACTTAAGTCTAATAAAACAGGAACTAACGTTGAAAGTGCATTTAAAAACGTTGAGCGGAATGAACCGTTTGAAACAAATGTGCGGTTATTCAGCTATGAACCTAAACCTAATAATATCACTTGAAATAATACTGTCTTTGGTCTTATTTGAGCAACAAGTGCTTAGCAAGATAGACCTCTAAATTGGCAAGATTTAAGCAAGAGCTATCCTGATTAGCTGGATTCGAAGGTAAGTTAACCCACTTAATTATATTGATAAATTTAACTTCTTTATCAAAAGCCTCATCTTTAAAAAACACTAATAAGTTATTGTTATCCACAAGGGCATCCTAAACTTCAAAAATATTTTTATTTGAGTGGGATTAACCTCCAACTTTAACGCTAGGATTCGCTCGGCTTTCTCATTGTATAACCTACTTTCTGTAGCTAGAATCGTGTTGGTTATTGACTGGGTAGTCAGCATACCAGCCGAAGGCTCCATTGTCACCAGTGTGGGCCCCGAAATCCACGTACTCCCCGAAGTCTGGTGGTCTTTCTGCAAATTGTGAAGCTCCGCCGTAGGTCGCCGATCCCGAAGCGTCTTGTGGTTGCTGCTGAAGTCTTAGGAGTCTAGCTGGGGCTTCATTTTCAGCTGGTTGGGTCAGAGCTACCGCTGTAAATTAGAATTATCCACTGAATACTGCAGATAAACATATTGAACCTAGGTGACGCTTGATAATGGTAGTAATCTGGTAGCCGTAAGTCTGAAGTAAAATTTAGACTGTGCGATAAAAACGTGGTTGCAATATAACTCGTAGCAGAAAATAAAGTTGCAAATAAAAATCTTGATATAAATGCAAACCAGGCTAATGAGCATATTCTCACGGCCGATATGTTTATACGAAACGTTTCAAAACCTGAGCTGAAGGAAATGCGCATACGCATGCATAATAATGTTTACGAAATAGATGGTAATAGTTTTTTAGCATGCACAAACCGACACAATCATCGGATTAAGCGTGCGTGACCGAAATTAATTGAGCAATGCCAAGACTGCCCGCTAAGCAGCAACTATATAGAGTAGACCATAGCTGCAAGACTTACAAAACCGACGTTCCTTAAGCACTTACTACCATGATTTATGTTAGAATCATACGAAACAAATACATAAACATTTATTCAGACCACGTCGAAATCGAAAGTGACGACTTCAACCAACAACATAATCAAAAATCATTGTGAAACAAAAACTTTTTGCGAGATTACGTAAATCACTTAACAAGATCTAACAATGAGGAAAGTCAACGGTACATCAGTCTTGTACGTCTTTGTTCGCTGACTGAACGGACACGATACCATTGAATGTAAAACACGTTATAACAAATAGTGTAGCTGCATAGAAAGCAGCTGATCCTTTGTTCTGGAGTGAAAGTGATGGGGTCAGAATAATCTTGATTGATGGCCGTATGAATCGGCATTACAGATCGTTTTGAGTTCTTCCATCTCGTAACTAATCGTACGACGAATGGTGTAAGGAAGTACTTTCCAAAATTTTAATAGTTTGTTAATTTGCCAAAGTCACGGCTACGTAATAATTTAGATGCTACACAGTTAATAAAAACGGTAATCAACAAACTTGAGTAATAAATAAAACGCGTTTCCTTTCAGCATAGGTACCGCTATGATTTCCTCTTAAAAAGAAATCAAATGGATGATCGACTTGCTTAATATTTATGTATTATTGAGCAAGAGTTTAAAACACACATTGCAGATACTAAAACTGTTGTAACTATGGCAACTTCAAGGTTTTCATTCTGGAAATATGAAACTTAAAAGCTCAAAAACCTATACCCATAGTTGCCACCAGAATTGGAGGAAGTAGGTATCTTTCTGAGACCTCGAATTCATTTTCTTTGAAATACATTTGTGACTGCAGATTTCTGGTGACTACCGTAGAAAATTGCTTGTTAAATAAGACCATCAGAGCTGTTGATAATAATATTAAAGCCTCATCAAAAACTTACGTTGCTGCTGGTACTGCTGAATTTGTATAGGTTGGTAGTCCTGTTCATAAAAAGCTTGCGGTAGCTGCTGTGTCAGCGGTGGTGGTGACAGAGTCTGCCTAGGCACGCGTCGCACGTGCAATGACGTCAGATCCACGAACGCGATCTGATCGGCCGGCACCGCGATGTAGGAAGGCATGGCCGTGGTTACGGCGGCCAAAGCAGCCAGGATTAGCGTGTGCTGTAAGAGGAACATTAGGTTAATATACCAGAAAATTGCGAGTAGCAATTGAAATAAGTAGAGATCGTGTGGTTCTATCTCCATCTATATGCCTAGTCCTTTCCCAACTGGGTGGGCTTTTAGAATATCTTTCGGTCAATGTTCTATAAAAGATTTAACTGCAGTTCGGTAACCCAAACATCCAAAGTGACAGCATACGAAAACCATCACTCCATGAATTAGTTAAGAGTTGTTGTCGTTGTTGTTTATTTTCAATGTCTTTTAAAAATAAAATGTAGGTTGGTCTGTCAGTGTTTTTCATCGTTGAGATACATTTAGACCGGTTCTTATTGCTTAACGAAACTGTTTAGAATGTGTGAAAAGTTGTGTAAACTATGTGCAGTGAGACCTTGAGTAAGAATGTCTATACTAACTAGTTCTACTTCCTTCCTTCCTTTTTTAGAATATCTCAAAACCAATATTATATTTATGGTCCTTCGAGACATGATGTCAATAAGGATAGATTTCGTGATGATCTAGAATTCATTACCTAAATAATTCATCCTTTCAACAATTTATGGGATTAATGGGAGTACAACCACCGAAATAGATACCGTCGCTTAGGTGATCTATGTCATTTTTAAGTTAAAACAGTTGAAGTTTTTTCACTTGATGCAGTAAGATCGGAATATTTAAAAGAATTTGTGTACTGACATCTCAATAGTTCTGTTTATTAACAAATACGTAATGTAGTATTGCCTAACGCCGATCTGTCATATCTCGCATGAATGGAAACAGACTTAACGTCTTTATCTTCGGAGAGCCAATTTGCACAGTATAACAAGTAATATCCTCAGATTAGTGGCATAATGTAGGTAAGAGTGATTATAATGCAGTTAGCTACAGCACGTAACAAACCACTTAGTCATTTGTCACTGTGGATTAGGTAATGTTTGTCAGCTGGTGAATTATGTATTAAGTGTCTTTAGACTACTACGCGTAGTACGTACCGGCGGGATGATGAGGCGTCTTGCTTTCTCTTTATGATCATTATGTTTGATAGTCAGTTTGTAAATTAGGTTGTTATTTAGTGAAATACCTGAACTCTATACTATATACGAGTATATTTTTCAAGTATACTGCGAATACGTAGCCGTTCGAATTCTTTCCCTAAAAGGATGCAAGAACGCCGCACGATATCCGTCCCGATCACGATATATTACAAATATGTAACATTACCCACATTGCTTCACAAATGACACGCTACACTGCAATAAGGGAACTGGCAGTAAGTTAACGTTTAGCGGCGCTTGCGCAACGGTAGTAATTGGAGCCCGCCCGAGTTGCGTAACCAAAGACATGCGCACTGGACCGCAGAGTTCATTGTTTTACACGAAAGCTTTCAGTGTCGAAACGGTAAACAATAAGTGAGAAAAAGATTATATCAATAGGCTTTTTGTCAGTTTTAAATGGCTACCTGGGAAATTGATACTGACGAAATTAAGCAAGAAGCTGCATTGCCTTTTAGGTAAACCTATATGCATAGCGATTGAGACACAAAGACAACTAAGTATCGTATCGAATTTCATGATTGCAGTAATGCACAAGCTATAGCCCATTGACACTCAGACGTGCTCATTTGTTACCAACCGTGCACAATTGATGATTGCTATTAGAAAACCAACGAGAATTCGAATACACAAATCGTGTCACGTAGGATTATCGTTAACCCAGTTAGCTTAGGAGGTTGCAGGAGTGTTGGTTATGTGCAACCACATCGAACCTACATCGATTGTACGTGCAACAGTAGAAGAAGTTAATACATTGGCTGTTACAACGTTAAATTTTCATTCAATAAATATTATATAACAGAAATTAAAGCTGTGTAGCATAAATCATAGTACAAACGATGAATGACTCACAAACTCTCAAGTCCCACTCAAGAGATTAAACGACCATTTACAGATTTATGCCTTTCGTGAATTGTATGAAATGTCGTAATTGTATTTCTACTTTGTGTAGGCAGTGTCGGTGGGTGTTAGTTGTTAATTTAATTAAATAGCCGAACGTGGGCGGTGGAAATAAGCCCACACTGCACTTTCCATTTAGACCTTGAAATTGCCTTTTATAGTAGCGATCGAATTGACCTTAACAACTGTCGCGACAAAAGCTTTTCAACGCCTGTCTGTGTCAATGGAAATGTCAACCCGACTTATTTTAAATAAATTCTCAACTTTATCACTTCTTTAAACTGGTAGGAATTTAATCAGTTGACGTATTTAAGGACAGAGATCCCAAGGTGAATTTAGGTAGCGAAAGTATTCTGTCATTAGTGAGAGACGCATATGCATCAGGATCAAATTGGTTATTCTTATTAAGATTTTTTTCTTGCCCGCATTTAACTTAATATTTTTTTTGTCTAGTGGCATAAAATATATTGATCTTAGGAGTTTAAATATCAAGCTATTGTTTTAGATTCGTTCCTATGCTTGCATTTATCTAGGTGTTTTAGTTTTCACAGGTTTCATGGCAATTAAGTAAATTAAAATGCTTTGCTACGATTTTGAAACATCGGCGTTAAACAATGTAGCATTTATTACGCGCTTGAGAATCTTCACATGTTTTGTTGTTAAAAAATTTCACACATTGTAGCAACTCGTAACAATGCATGGTAGAATTCGTGAATTCACAACAAGCTGTAGGACAAGGCTGAACGTCATTTATTAAGTTCTTTATCAACGTTATTTTTTTACAAACGATCTGCAATGCCTTTTTGGACAATGGGAAATAACTTACGTCACGTCGTCACTTATTTAAGTTTAAATACTTACTACCGTTGAAATTTTAAGTTAATCGATTTTTTTCTTTTAATCTTAATCTAAGAAATGACAAATCTTCGACTCGAAGGACCAATACTTACATAAGTATAAGTGATATAGTCAAAACTTTTAATTATATTTTTAAGTTAGTTTTTTAGATTTCTATGCATGTTTATTAGATTTCGGTACATATGAAATACATTAGGTCTCATAAAATAATTAACATTGCACAAGTTAAATATTTATCAATGAGTCCATCTAACGTTACGATAATATTTCAACAACGAATTGTTATCGCTGCCTTGGAATTAAATCTTTTCACTCACAACTACAATACTAGGCACTCTAAAACTGCTTTAATATCTTGTACCGTAATTGGTATATAGATTAGGCAGAATACGATAAATTAAATGCACTATAATATATATTTTTTCATTTAAATTTTAAATATCAAGTTTTACTGTGCACTTGTCTGTTTATATAGAAGTGCAATATTTATTTACCTAACTTTAGTTACTTTCAAAGCTGTGTTATTAACACGTCTCTGGTACTCACGATTTACTTTCAAATATCAGCGTCAAAAGCGAAATTACGTTATGTAATAGTCTAATGTTGCCATGCTTGATGTGTTGTCAAAACACTGACTGTTTCTGACTTATAATAGTTTTTGGAAGGTTATTTATATAAGTTTACCTGTATCTATGGCCTGGACCTATGGCTACAATATTTTTGATTGACTAGGAACCTGAAACCTGATTCTACTAGGTACTTATAACAGCTGATTTTGGGGATGTTTGGCAAGGAAACGGAATAGCATATTATGTATTTTCTAAATTAAATACAGAGTTGTTTATTGCAAATCTTAAGCGTATATAATAGTTTTTTTAATCGTTTCCAATTCAAAGGCAAGTTAATGAACCTAATAACAACTGTTACGTTCGAATTACAATTAGAAAGTAGAGTAAATACGATTTCATGGCTTTATGAACCAGTTGGTATCAATTACACAACCGTTTTGCACCGAATCGATTGCAATCGATTAAAAGTAAATCGACTTTTTACTTTCTTTTGGACCTGAAAGTTAATAGGTTTTTTCGTCTTATTTGTTTGCTTTATTATCATTCTTTTGACGGTTTATATAACAATTATATTATTAAGTTGACCGTCGAATGCTAAATGTGTTTTCTTCTTCAGCGTGAGACAGTAGTATTTTGAAAGTAAAATTATATTTTATTTATATGTATGTGGATACAAATTACATAAAAAGCGTCCGTTATATAATTTTAATTGATATTAAATGGTTATTTTTATTGCAAATTCCATTATAAAGCAAAATTGAGTATTTGGTGGGAACCTATTAAATAATAGATAATTGTGTGCAATCAATAAACGTTGTTAACAATTTTATTGTAGTTTTAAAAACCTGTGATGGTCTTTCGAACCGGATATATGAATAACTTTTAAGATATATGTATTTACAAACTAGATATTGCAAATTTCAATTCCGTGAGCGCCAATACCAGTTGTTAAAAATAATTTATTTTTATTTGCAGTTAGCTTCAGACCTAATTAATTAAAATAATGTAGATCATAATATTTTAATTCCATGTTCTGGCGCCATTGCATCTGTATGTACCTATTGCCCCACCCATTCCTGATTGCCTTCAATATTTCCGCGGGTGAAAGGTTTCTCAATGTCATTTACTTTTTGCTTTGTATTTATGTATAACAAAATAATGTCGTTTCTACTGTCGACATAAATTATGTCTGTAGGATCAAGGTCGGTAGTGAAAAACTGATTGACATGAGTTGCTAATTTTTTGTAGGATTTTAAAGGACACTTTTTACTGCAGGACATTACAAGCTATGTTTATTTAGTAGACAAGTATATGTCTAGAGTTTAACTTCCTCAAATGTTTTTCTATTAGGTACATATTTTCATTCTGAAAATTCCATGATTTAACCAGGAAAATGGGGAAAGTTAAATACCGAAATACAAATAAAGATTTATAAAAAATGACTGAAAACATCTATATTATTAAAATCAAATGCTTGTCTAGGTTGAATTTTACTACCTTCTTATAGTCTATTGTTTTCGAAGATATATTGACGTTTGTAGTATAAGCTAAATATAAATCGACAGAAGAATATAATTTATGCATTCAGCCGGTATGTAATAAATAATAAGACAATCAAACTTTACTTGACATTTTAGAATTACCTACCGCTTAGGCAGATATAAAACAAGACATATAGCTTCTAAGATTGTATCTGTATCTTTTGGAAATTCACGAACATTAAGGAAAATTGTTAACTACATAGAGCGCGTTATGGGCGCCGTAGTTTTGTAATTCTGATGTCCAAAAAATGCTCTCAGCTTCATTTAAATATATAAGTTTTAAATTTATAATTTAAATATATTATTCTAGTAATATCTATAATTAAGTATTTATATATTTGATCCTTGAATTTGATCTATCTCTATGGCCATTATAATATAGTTTATAAATATAATTTATTCAACAGTTACAAATATGATTAAAAATAACGTGGCACCGCGAGGACCATGTGCATAAATGGCACTCAGGGGCATAAAATTTAAATGATAAATCATATCTAATTTATCTCTTAGTACTGTTTCAGTTGTGTAAAATTAAATGAAACTAGCACACTATTACCTTCAATATTTCGGTCAGTTGATGCTCTAATAATTTCATAATTAGCGATCAATTAAACTGCAATAATTAGAAGTTTAATTAAAGTTAAAGTGCAGGACGTGATATTTTATAAATCTAGATTTTTTATCAAAAATAACTTATCGATAGGTACGGTTTATGCAATAAGATTAACTTGAGTAAAGCCCAAAACCGCCATAGCCATTATAAAAATATTATTACCGTAATACTTTGTAAAATAAATAATTGAATAATACTTTCACTAAAACACTTAAATTAAATACACTATGATAAACACTAAATATAATTAATACACTATATTATATTATAATAAATATTATGTGATACAACTACAAAGGATAACAAACACGACGAAAATAAATCGAAAGTGAATTATGAACTGACCATTTTCGTCCTGAGATGGCGTGACTGACGCGGCACGACGCGTTTGCCTCGACTGAGCTCGCTACAACCGTTGCTACAATTTATAAAGTATCCACACGGAGCGGTTTCACTTTCTACTCGGGTCCGGTCGAACATGATCCACTTTTTTACGGTCGCCATAACTCTTACACCTTGAATGGTAAACAAAGAGCGTTGATATTTCACCCCCGGGAGAAAAGACCATGTGGCTCAATTTCTGGTCCTTCGAGCCGCTTGCCATATGACGTGATATAATCGAGATATGAGTTGTAAAGTGATGAGTGTATTTGCATACGATGCGAACTTGACATAACATGTGGTATGACTCAGTAAAATAAGCTGGACACTTGGCTAAACTTGATATTTTAAATGACCATGTGGTGGTTATAGTTTTTAGACTAGTCTAAATAAGACTATCCCGCTCCTCTTGTGTAGGTGCCCCAATTATTTATTAAAATTATCTTAATTATTACTTGTACTACTAAAGGCAAAAAGGGCAGCTCATTCGAGCCTTATTTGATTCTGAGCTTTTCCGCTACATTACGCTTATTTGCCACGGCATAAACTATTGACCTAGCTCGTGCCAACACGAGATAGGAAGCATGAACAGAAATTATGATAGCGGTAGTAACTCACAGTAATTCATACTTTAGGACTAGGTAAGGCATCTACCTATTACAGCTTTTATGAGTTATTTTTATAAGTATAATAGTAGAGAGCCCAAAAGACATTGCAAGCACATTCATTGGGAAGGAACCCTTCTGGACATATTACTAGGAAGCCGAGGGTGTTAGGTTAGGTACTTAATAACTTTTCCTTTGCCTTGCTACTCACAGTTACTTACATTCTACGAAGAAGGGAATCTCTAGGTTATATAATTTTAAGTTTACGTTGGAACCTCTAAGATAGCTTTTGTTTGCCAAATCACTAAGAACTGAATCTCTAATAAGCTTGAAGGTGTTTGGCATTAGGACTGGGTGAGGGTCGTTATTCATTATTTCCATAAATCTTTATATTTCTTTAAGGATTTGCAATTGAAGTCGTGTTTAAAAAATATGGATAGAAACTGTATTCCGAGCCTGACCTTATGAGATAAGCCCTAAATTTTAAAATTATCTTTCAGTAGGTATACTGACTGTGACTACAAATAAGAATTTGACTCAAGGTTCAAACAAGTAAAGGCAACATTTTTAATAACCAGATCTACCGATACATCTATATAATATATAAAAATTAATGAAACGGCTGGACCAGCCGTTCACGCGTGATGCCGTGACTAAGGGATGCCGATGATGATTGATGCTGATGATTTGGATAAAATTTGGTACGGAGATTGAGGGGACCCTAGAGGAGGTTGTAGGCAACTTTTAGCAACCGGATGCGTGGAGTAGCTCCCTCGGGACGCGGGTGAAACCGCGGGCAACAGCAAGGTGGTTTATATATTTCGGGCGATATTGTGTTAAGTAGGTAATAAACTCCGGGAGACACTGAATCATCTGTGGGGAAATTGTCACCGAGAAATAAGGCTTTGAGGAAACGGGGTTTCAACGTTTGTTAAATAATAAAATCAGTCAAGATTATTATTATATTATGCGTGACCTATATTAGATTTAATTGCATCATCGATCAAAATAAGTTTTGAAATTAATTATACTGCAGAAGAAAACTTAGCATAAATTTAATTTTGCACTCTAGAAATAACTCCGAACTGTCTGATTATGTAGATACCTTTAAAGATACTAATCTATATAATGAATTAGTAGTAGTTTTTGAGTAAAATCATGTAATTGTTGCAACATATCAAAAGTCATTGTACAATTGGGGTCAAACTAGGTTATCTGTAACCCTGTACATAATTATGGCGCCGTACGCATTAGAAAATTGTTAGGTAATTATGAGATTTCACCTGACGATTTCCACGTTCAACTGTGAATGAAAGAAATGCATTAAAAGCGTGTTATTTTACCTACGTAATGGTGTCTTTTCTTAAAGTCTGAATGTTTAATAAAAAAACAATTTTGGATGATGTAAACAGATTTATAAAAAAACTTTTGAGTAGGTACTTCGTTTCAGTTTCATTGTAACATTGAAATTGTTATTCCTAAGACTTTGTTGTATGCACGTATTTCAAAGATTATTAAATGATTTTAAAAGTAAATATATTCCGAAAAAGTAAGCATAAAGACCAAATTCTTGGTCCTTTTGAACGAACCTGAATCAGGCTCTCTCCGTTCTCACGCCTGAATTAGACATGGCCGAGAGAAAATTTCATTTATTTACATGAGAATGCGAGGCGTTTTAACTAAATTATGAGAACAATGAGTTCGTTGCTTAAGTCAAAGTCAAGCAATAAAAAACTTAAATTATTTTCTTTTACACGCTACTGGTACCTACCGAAACTTAACTGGAAGGTGACTTTGTTTTTTAGGGTTCCGTAGTCCGACAAGGAACCATTATAGTTTCGCCATGTCCGTCTGTCTGTCTGTCTGTCCGCGGCATAGCTCCGAAGTTCTTGATACTAGAAAGGTGAAATTTGGTATGGATATGTATATTGATCACGCCGAGAGAGTGGTAAAATGAAATTTTGAAAAAAAATTTTTTTTAGGGTAGCTCCCAAACACGTAGTGGGGATGAATTTTTTTTTTCTCGCGTACCCCTCCGTGTGGGGTATCGTTAGATAGGTCTTTCAAAAATATTATGGGTGTGTGAAGACCACTTTTTGGTTAAGCGAGCCATTTGCGAAATATCTAGATTTTCAGTGCAAATTTTTGTTCGATTCGAGTTACCCCCCCCCCCCCTCTAACTTTTGAATGGCTGTACCTAGAAATGTGAAAAAAATCACAGGCGTAGTACATGTAATGAACTTACAAGGAAAACTATCACGGCTAAGTAGGCTTAACCGGTTACAGAGTTATAGTCGACTAACTCCTACTACGGAACCCTACTGCGCGTGGCCCGACACGCACTTGGCCGGTTTTATTCAGAAGGCAAAGGACTTACCCATTCTAAGAGTTCGTACCTAATATCTACATATTTATCTCGTAGGTATGAAGGTCTACTGTCGTTTCTAATAGCTTATATTTAGTAATCATTTTTTTAAGAATTTTGAGTTTATTTTTTTTTAAGAAATTAGGGATCTATTCGTCATTGGCGCTCAGCAAGGCGTTTTGTTTTAAACTTTATTCAGATTAGTTTCAAAGTTCTGTTTTGCTCAGCTATGGAACTTCCCAAGATGCCTCGCTCTGACGTATTTTTATAAACCTTTGACATATTCACTTAAATATGTATCTATATTTCAGAATATATTACTATACTATGTAATAATTAATTAAGCCATCGTGCATTTTTGTGTCCAATCGGTCACAGCGGACCAATCTAATAACAGGCCGGCCTTGAAGTTGACATTTCCTTCGAAAAGGAAGTATATATTTTGAGACAGGTAGGTATTTATTTTATTACTTAGAATTTATAACACAATGTTTCTGATTCTGGTCTAGATATCTAAAAGACACATTGTAAATAGGTACCAGTCCAAAAAACAGTTTACTTCATAGGTATTCAAAAATTCTTTATGTAAACTAGGTTGAAAATCAGCCCTTTTTCGAAAAAAAGTACTTTTTTTTACAAAAGACAGCCCCAAAACGCCCGCCCTTCACTACTTCCTATGTGTTTTTGCTGGGAAGAAGAAGTGGGGCAACAAACTATGGACTAAACTGGACATTGGTATAGGTCTTAAGTGCATTGTATTTCCCTGTTTTCAGTTCCGTAATAAATTACCATGCCTTTATACTTAAGCATAAATAATTTGAGCTTCATTGCATTGAAGCTATTTTGGCTTTTAAGAGTAGCAGTGGTTGGAAAGAAAAAAACTAACCTCACTTTCGTTCCATAAAAAAGGTCATCATGTCATTGGTATTCCTTCTCTTAGTTCTTCTTCCTCCGAATTCGAGAATTGACACTACATGAGTCAAAATCGGCTCAGTAGTTCAGGTGCTACGCCGAAACAAACATACAAAATACCTACTGCTAAAATCATAACGCTTCCTTTTGGTTTGGCCGTAAAAATAAACAACCAATCCATTTCGCACGTCTACGATAACGATACTGCATTTGTATTTAGCTAAATAACAATTAAGTAGACGAGTTTTATTATCCTGTTGCAGTCGTTGCAGACTTATAAAAAATGGCCATATATTTCTTGCGGGTGGTGTCTGTGTAGTGGTTATTTCCACACAGTCAGAACTCAGAAGTATTGTTAAGCGGGTTAGATCTCACTTTGTGTGCGCGCCACGGGCCCTGCATATAAATTATAGCTAGTAACCCTCTTACGTAATAGCTACGGATTTCTAAACTTTAAAGGATTCGAAGACTAGATTGAATATTAATTTGTATGACTACGCTTCCGTGTGGGTTTGGGAAAAAATACATATATGTACCTAAATAAAATATTTGAACATTTTCTGGGAAAATAACAAGTAGAACAAAATCCGGACTAGATTTAAAAACCTTTAGGTCTGTCTGTATGTCCTCGGAACAAGAGCTAGACCCATAAAAACTTCTTGCTACGGAATTGTGTAAAAAACCCTTTAGTCAAAAACCCTTTAAAGTCGATTTCATTTTGATACAAGACGATTTTGTAACGGACTCGTTATTCTAGTGTATCTAGAGTGTAGACATTATTATTTTTCTATAAGACATATGTATAATAAGCAGAATTTTCGTTGTTTTTTATTGCTAGTCATAGCAGGATAAACCTATAAAAAATACCTTCCTTATAGCATAAAAGAAGTACGCACTCAGCGATCGGAAAATTAACTCTAACAATTCCTCCTAATACTATTTTCCTCAAATGATTTGTCTAGAGGGAAATACAAGATTTTTAAAACCTGCATGCACCGTTACTTTTCCGATATCGTTATGGGAAAACCAAGTCCCTATTTGTTGAGTTGGTGCAACATCCGATATCTTCCTCAAACCTTAGATTATATACATGTCTAGATGGAGCGTCGCGCTACAATCATAACAAAGAAAACGAGGCAACAATTTCAATCATGTGTGCGTGCAGGCGTCGTTTTACACTGTGCGTATACGTCTCTGTGTGTGTAAATAATGATAACAGTTACTAAAATTCTCCCATAAATCACATAGAAATAATAGACTTATTAATTACGACAAGGTTTACCGACGGTTACGTACTGTACTGATCGGCGGGTAAGCACTTGTGAGCTAATTGTTGGCTGACACTTTTTGACACGTTTGCGCGCACTTGACGCTCCATCTAGACATGTATATAATCTAAGCCTCAAACATACATAGGTATAAGTACCGTACCGCATGTGGTCAGAGGGAGGGGTAACGCATTTCTTTATATAATTCAGTTGTGAACCATCTGTGTCGCTGAAGGCACAACCGGATGTAGCTGAGCACCAGTGTTTTACATGGAGCGACTGCCTGTTGACCTCCAAAGCTCAGTTAGGTAATACCGAAAACGATACCACTTCAAAATACAGGTTTGTCACATTTTTGGCTTCCCGAAAAATCTGTCAAAGATTTAAAAATTACAGCCCACCCGCCAACGAATACTTAATTAAAATAACCGACCACCTTTAGAAAGAATATTATACGCATAAAGTCCAAATCATCTTGTTTTTTTTCAACTGCATAATTAAGTTTGTTTGTAGAGGAAAATTGCTGATTGCTTAAAAACTGCAATAAATCATAGTTTTTCCTGTAATGTTTAGGTTAATGTCTATCAATCCTAATTCAGATTTTTTCCATCTCAAACTTCGGAGATAAGGGGGGGGGAGGTCATATTTTGTGCGGATTTAATTATAAATCATGAAAAGATATAAAAAATTATTGTTACCTAATGAGGATACAACACCCTATTTGCACCCTGTTTTACGATACAAATAGGAATAGATAAGATGCTATTTCTTTGGACGAGTGCCTTCCTTTTGAAATTTACTAAGTATCTGTGTACAACAGCCTAATTCTGCTAATTATTAGGCTGTTTTGATAACGACGATACGCCATGATGGATGTGTGAGAATTTGCTCGGCGTGTCCATTCTTTTATTCGTGTACTTTATGTGTTCACGCTGTAATATGCACAATGCATGCATATTGCATTGTAATTATCGCTTGCGACATCATTAGCCTACTATTATAAATTTTCCACGCGACTGAATTCGTGCGATGTTTTATTAAGAACATTACGAAATCATCATCTGCCTAGCCCTTTCCCAACTATGTTGGGGTCGGCTTCCAGTCTAAGCCGGATGCAGCTGAGTACCAGTGTTTTATATGGAGCGACTGCCTATCTGACCTCCACAACCCTGTTACCCGGTAACACGGTACCCCTTGGTAAGACTGGTTGTCAGACTTTCTGGCTTCTGACTACCCGTAACGACTGTCAAAGATCTACAAATGACAACTGGGACCAACAGCTTAACGTGCTTTCTGGGGCACCGAGGAGTCTCGCTATTACAAAGATGGTCACCCATCTACGGGCCGACCGCGCCAAACGCAACTTAACCTTTGATCGGTCAAACCATGCGGCTGTTACTCAGCCACGAGCTCCTTCCTAAGAACATTACGAAATAGTTGTATTAATATTTCATTTGGTCTGCTGAAAACTTATTGTCTACGTCTCGTAGACTTAAAGTTTTAGTCTAGGCTAGTCACGTTTTAGCCTTACTCATTAAAACTTAATTGTATAATTTTCCTTTTAGCGTTTTCCTGATTTTTTAACTACATTATGACATAATATCTGCATTGTAGGTTTGCGAAGATTCTTGTTCGATTTCTGATCCGAGAAGGAGTAATTTTGTTTTGCCAAAAGGAGTTTTTTAGCCCGGAGGCTGGATTTAATGCCCTCTATTACGTGACATTCTATAATAACTGGCCACATGTTGGTGTATCATCATCATCAGCCTATACATTGTCCCACTGCTGAGCACAGGCCTCTTCTCATTCAGAGAAGGCATGAGCATTGATCACCACGCTTGCTCAAGGCGGATTGGCGATTTCAGACTTTAAAAGTCCAGGTTTCCTCATGATGTTATTTTTCAAAGTAAGTCAGTGACGCCTAAGATAAACTTAGAAAGTACATATGACTTAAGAAAACTCACATTGGTACTTGCCAGGTTTTGAACCCGCACACTCGTACACGAGAGGCAGTGCCTTAACCACTAGGCCACCACGACTTCAAGTAGTCCTGTTGGTGTATACTATCTGCTATTACCTACCTAAATGTCATATTAATTTATCAATCTTGCTAATTTTATGCTAATGCTAAGCAATCTGGCTGCAGACAGATTTGATTTCGGATCAAATTACTCGGCGTTTAAGATAACCAGTTAGATTTTTAAACATAGAAATATCTAGAAAAATAAACAAGTTAATATTACAAAGTAAATTAGTCGGAAGTTTGATCTCTCGACTACGATATTGTTATCGCTGCGACGATCTCGATGTTACGTAATATCGATTACGAGTCGTTAATCGAGAATCGAGCCGGTGAAGCTTGCAACCCTATAAAATCGGAAATTGCTGATTATGCATTGCAATTGAGTAAAAGTATCATGGAAATTGGAAAGAAGTAGTATTAAAGTATTTAAAGTGCGGTGGTTTCATTTCTGATTCGATTTTGATTTTTAAATTATTCACAGAAAATATTTTTTTATTTTCCGTTAAATCCTTTAGGTACCAGATATTTATAATAATAATTGTAGGTACCACTACTTTTTCAGGACCCTATCTCACGGCTGCTCTTTGGCAGGGAGAGGGAGGGTGGCGAAGATTTCTGAAAAAAATATTCTAAGTCCAGTTGGGCCCTATCTCACAGCTGCTCTTTGGTAGGAAGAGGGAGGGTGTTGAAAATTTCTGAAAAAAATATTCTAAGTCCAGTTGGGCCCTATCTCACGGCTGCTCTTTGGCAGGGAGAGGGAGGGTGGCGAAAATTTCTGTAAAAAATATTCTAAGTCCATTTGGGCCCTATCTCACGGCTGCTCTTTGGTAGCGAGAGGGAGGGTGGCGAAGATTTCTGAAAAAAATATTCTAAGTCCAGTTGGGCCCTATCTCACAGCTGCTCTTTGGTAGGGAGAGGGAGGGCGGCGAAAATTTCTGAAAAAAAATTTCTAAGTGCAGTTGGGCCCTATCTCACAGCTGCTCTTTGGAAGCGAGAGGGAGGGTGGCGAAGATTTCTGAAAACAATATTCTAAGTCCAGTTGGGCCCTATCTCACAGCTGCTCTTTGGTAGGAAGAGGGAGGGTGTTGAATATTTCTGAAAAAAATATTCTAAGTCCAGTTGGGCCCTATCTCACGGCTGCTCTTTGGCAGGGAGAGGGAGGGTGGCGAAGATTTCTGAAAAAAATATTCTAAGTCCAGTTGGGCCATATCTCAGGGCTGCTCTTTGGTAGCGAGAGGGAGGGTGGCGAAGATTTCTGAAAAAATATTCTTAGTCCAGTTGGGCCCTATCTCACGGCTGCTCTTTGGTGTGAAGAGGGAGGGTGGCGAAAATTTCTGAAAATAAATTTTCTAAGTCCAGTTGGGCCCTATTTCACAGCTGCTCTTTGGTAGGGAGAGGGAGGGTGGCGAAAATTTCTGAAAAAAATATTCTAAGTCCAGTTAGGCCCTATCTCACAGCTGCT
The DNA here is from genome assembly GCA_963891755.1 of Pyrrhia umbra. NCBI lineage: Eukaryota > Metazoa > Arthropoda > Insecta > Lepidoptera > Noctuidae > Pyrrhia > Pyrrhia umbra. The sequence goes on along the minus strand of OY982934.1, from coordinate 3,186,437 downwards.
CTTTGGTAGGGAGAGGGAGGGTGGCGAAAATTTCTGAAAAAAATATTCTAAGTCCAGTTGGGCCCTATCTCACGGCTGCTCTTTGGCAGGGAGAGGGAGGGTGGCGAAGATTTCTGAAAAAAATATTCTAAGTCCAGTTGGGCCCTATCTCACAGCTGCTCTTTGGTAGGAAGAGGGAGGGTGTTGAAAATTTCTGAAAAAAATATTCTAAGTCCAGTTGGGCCCTATCTCACGGCTGCTCTTTGGCAGGGAGAGAGAGGGTGGCGAAGATTTCTGAAAAAAATATTCTAAGTCCAGTTGGGCCCTATCTCACGGCTGCTCTTTGGCAGGGAGAGGGAGGGTGGCGAAGATTTCTGAAAAAAATATTCTAAGTCCAGTTGGGCCCTATCTCACAGCTGCTCTTTGGTAGGAAGAGGGAGGGTGTTGAAAATTTCTGAAAAAAATATTCTAAGTCCAGTTGGGCCCTATCTCACGGCTGCTCTTTGGCAGGGAGAGGGAGGGTGGCGAAGATTTCTGAAAAAAAAATTCTAAGTCCAGTTGGGCCATATCTCAGGGCTGCTCTTTGGTAGCGAGAGGGAGGGTGGCGAAGATTTCTGAAAAAATATTCTTAGTCCAGTTGGGCCCTATCTCACGGCTGCTCTTTGGTGTGAAGAGGGAGGGTGGCGAAAATTTCTGAAAATAAATTTTCTAAGTCCAGTTGGGCCCTATTTCACAGCTGCTCTTTGGTAGGGAGAGGGTGGGTGGCGAAAATTTCTGAAAAAAATATTCTAAGTCCAGTTGGGCCCTATCTCACAGCTGCTCTTTGGTAGGGAGAGGGAGGGTGGCGAAAATTTCTGTAAAAAATATTCTAAGTTCATTTGGGCCCTATCTCACGGCTGCTCTTTGGTAGCGAGAGGGAGGGTGGCGAAGATTTCTGAAAAAATATTCTTAGTCCAGTTGGGCCCTATCTCACGGCTGCTCTTTGGTGTGAAGAGGGAGGGTGGCGAAAATTTCTGAAAATAAATTTTCTAAGTCCAGTTGGGCCCTATTTCACAGCTGCTCTTTGGTAGGGAGAGGGAGGGTGGCGAAAATTTCTGAAAAAAATATTCTAAGTCCAGTTGGGCCCTATCTCACACCTGCTCTTTGGTAGGGAGAGGGAGGGTGGCGAAAATTTCTGTAAAAAATATTCTAAGTCCATTTGGGCCCTATCTCACGGCTGCTCTTTGGTAGCGAGAGGGAGGGTGGCGAAGATTTCTGAAAAAAATATTCTAAGTGCAGTTGGGCCCTATCTCACGGCTGCTCTTTGGCAGGGAGAGGGAGGGTGGCGAAGATTTCTGAAAAAAATATTCTAAGTCCATTTGGGCCCTATCTCACGGGCGGAGGAGCTCGTGGCTAGTGGCTAAGTAACAGCCGCACGGTTCGACCGATATCACACGTTAAGCTGCGCTTGGCGCGGTCGGTCCGTGGATGGGTGACCATCTTTGTCATAGCGAGACTCCTCCGTGCCTCGGAAAGCACGTTAAGCTGTTGGTCCCGGTTGTCGTTTGTACATCTTTGACAGTCGTTACGGGTAGTCAGAAGCCAGAAAGTCTGACAACCAGTCTTACCAAGGGGAACCGTGTTACCTGGTAACTGGGTTGTTGAGGTCAGATAGGCAGTCGCTCCATGTAAAACACTGGTACTCAGCTGCATCCGGTTTAGACTGGAAGCCGACCCCAACATAGTTGGGAAAAGGCTAGGCAGATGATGACCACTACTTTTTCATTGGTAGTGATTTTCCAATCCATTTAAATCGAAAAAGACAGCCATTTTTAATGTATATAGTTCTAGAAATCAATGAGAACAATAAAGTATTTATTAATAAATTTAGATTTATTTAAGATCATTCTAGTCATCTTCTTAATTCAAAACAATCGCAGATCTTTAACTTTAATTGCATAATCACTAGCAATATGTTGATCAGCAAGAAATTATAAGATATAATATTTAAATTAAGTATCTATTCTCTGCATTTGTTACGGATGCAAATATTTAGACGTTTACATAAGTAATTAGCAATTTTTTTTATTTTTATAATATCAAATAGTTTATCGACGTGTTTAGGTAGTATAGTATTATTTTTAATCTATATTGATATTTGGTAATAAAATATTAATTATAGTTTCCATAAAGGGATGTTAAATCAATTGTTTATTTTTGAGGTAAGCTTATTATTAGGTTATTCGACTTCAAAAGTTACTTTTTCCACGGAAGACAGGATAAAACTCTAATTTTATAGAACGATATGAAAATAAATATTTCAACGTTAGCAATGTTCCGATCCGTAATCAGCGGTTTAATCTGTGCGTTGATCCAGGTGATGAGGTCATTCAGGACAAAGCATTTTATATGTTATAGATCACACAGCGTTTGTGTATAAAACATCTTTTTATTCAGATAATCACAGCTTGCATTCCCTTCGTTGATAAAAAGTAACTTTTTAGATATCGTGACGAGTTCCAGTAAGGAACAAGTAACCAGTACCACGGCTAATGGTTGGATTGACACCAATTTCTTCATGGCAACTGCATCCATTTCTAGTCAATGCTAGTACTATCTAGATCCAGATTTTGTTGTAGACATCGTGAAAGTGAGCCGACTAACCGGCAAGTCTTTCATTATATTCTTAAACACTGTGTACTTGATCGTATTGTTGGAAAGCTTCATGTACCTAATTGTGAAGGGAAAGTACGTCAGACTTGCATATCTGACACGTAATTCCAGTTGATGTCTGTAACCGTCTTACTTAAAGACCGAGTAATTTTTTATCTGCCTAATCTAAATTTTAAAAAATCTGCTGTTTAACGTTAATCCGGACTTGAGTTAGTAGCTTAATCCTAGATTACGATGTTAAGTAAGGATTACGTATGAAATGGTTAAACTTCAAATTACAGGTTTTTTATAAGAAAGACGGTAAAAGTATAATTAAGGTAGCCAACAGGACTATGATGATATTCGAAATTCGATTTTTAACTGACTTCTAAAAAGGAGGAGGTGCTCAATTCGTCAGAATCTTCTTTTATCGATACCTATGTGTATGGAAGAAATATTTACGTTAGTTTAGATCGCGTGTGAATAACTCACAGAGTGACAGTTGTTAGTTCATCGCTTACGGTTGAGTAACCATTTCCTCACCTAATTTATGTTTTCAACGGAAATATGTAGCGTAATACGTCTATAAATATAGTACTGTATGCTTTTCAATCCTTGGATACCAGTTTTCAGTGAAACTTTGCTTCAAAGAATACAGTTTAAAAGTACCATTCAGAATGGAACTTTTAAACTGTATTCGAATAAACTTTGAGAATGGACCATTCTCAAAGTTTATTCGCCCTAAAGACATATTATATCTATATCCATTAAACAGCTAAGTGTAGGTCATATTTTAGTAATTCGATCTTATCCTATCCTGTTATTATAAATGCGAATGTGAGTTAGTTTGTTACGCTTTCACAACAAAACGATTAACCCGATTCACACACCCATAATATATTTTGAAAGACCTATCTAACGATATGCCACACAAAGGGATTCGCGAGTAAAAAATATTCATCATATTAGGTACGAGTTTGGGAGCTACCCTAAAAAAATATTTTAAATAATTTTATTTTACCACTTTGTCGGGTGATCAATATACATATCTATAATAAATTTCAGCTTTCTAGTACCAAGAACCTCTGAGCTATGCTGCGGACAGACACAGACGGACATGGCGAAACTATAAGGGTTTCTTGTTGACTACAGAACCCTAAAAATATATATATAAACATCCGAATATGACGGCACGTTTAGGCGTAGTGGTTTAGCGATTGGCTGCGTCGCTGCGTGTCGCGGGTTCGATTCCCGCACGGGACAACTCTAATTGTTCCGTGTCTGGGTGTTTGTGTATGTGTAATGTTTGTTTGTAAACGCAGCTACGATGCAGCAGAAATTCCTAGTAAGTATAAAAGATCAACGATTAAAAAAAATTACTCCTTTTTTGGAAGTCTGTTATAAAATCGTTAATCGTCTTAAGAATACAATAACTAACTACACAGAGCATAACTAAAAAGTTGTTTTACGTGAATTTAGTTCTTTGTCAAATCAGTTAATGAGTGGTCAAGGGTACTACAAAGAGAGCGTGGTAAAGTTTTAATTAATTAAGACTTATTTAACGAATTTTATAAGTATTCATGTCAATTACACAGCTGATCTTTCGTAATTATAGTAGACTACCTGTCTACCGCGGTTTCACCCGCATCCCGACGGGACTACTTCGCGCAACGAGATAAAAAGTATCCTATATAATCCAGGTTATAATCTATGTGTCTACCAAATTTCATCCAAATATTTTCAGTGATTTTTGCGTGAAAGAGTAACACTCATAAATCTTCATAAACCTTCAGCATGAAATTGACATAAATGCGCCATCCTTACGCCATTTTGTTAATTTCTGTGGCAGTAAAAGAACAAAATAGATTACGACTTTGTTTTCATTTTTCGTAAAATCAATTAGATACAGACTATATATACTCTGTGCCTATTTTTTTTTTTTTGTGGCAAAGTAAGCAATTTATTATTCCACCTTTGCGACCTTTACTTTCATTCTGTTATTGATAAAGATCACTGAATTAAATTAGTCATGGAAACATTACCTACTTCGGAGATAGACTTCCGCTATGGCTTGGCCTCCACGGCTCACCTCACTAACACGATCTGGTTTACGTCTAATGTATGCAAGTTTCATGTTGTACCCCTACATGACTTTAAAACATGTACTTACCTTATACCTACATGATACAAGTATATGTAAGTTTTTTTTTTAATATTACTGATGTTTTTTCTTTAAAATCGATTAAATCAATATACTTTATGCTTAAAGATGGGAAATCGTCAAATGAGTCCAACTGTGGGTGGAGCGGAAGGAAATATTCCTTCCTTTGCCCCTTGTGTTCCGGGCTGGTAACTCTTTCGAACATTCTACAGCCATACCTAAGAATGGTTATGTCATTGTGTATTTAGTAATAAAAACAATTCCTTGGCAGTCGAGTAAAAATTTGCTACAATTCAAAAATAAACATAAAAAAATATGACAATAGTAAAGAAACATTTTTTCATTTATTTCACAACCTGCAGATGTACCAATAATACAACGCAAATAATAATAATAGTGGCAACACCTAAGACGTATGTCTGCAAAAAAAAAAATAGATTCAAATATGGAACGGTCACCATCCCGCAGTGCAGTGTTTTTGTGGGTCTCAAGTTAGCAACAAGTGGGTTTCCAGCTCACGCTGACGCTAGTATTCTGCTGGATCCCTATAATAACGGGCGGAAGACCGATTACGCGAATAAATAGTTCCAATAGTGTACAGTGCGATGTGTAACTCAAATTCAAAGCTTTTTATTTCATGCAGAATGTTCAGATACCCTACATAGAAAATGTCAAGAAAAAAAGTGAGCCCTATGAAGAAGAACCGGCACGAAACTCCGTGGATACTCTTTTAAAACTCATGTGAGCAGCCCTGGATTTGTCAATAGGCCGTATAGGCCGCGGCCTAGGGGCGGCAGCGTCCTAGGGGCGGCAGATTTCAGATTCAGATTTCAGGACGCTCACTGGTTTTCTCATGGTTTTTTATACTAATACGTTTAATCCCTATAGAAACTCATTCCTATCGAAAATTATCAATCCTAGGTACCTACTGTTATGTTATTGTACCTATTTTATTTTACTGCGTGAGTGTTTGATGAGAGCGGGGGGCGGGTGGCACTAGCATTTTACATTGTTTTCGTGGAAAAGCAACATACGCTTTAATTTGTTACAGTTACTTACTTAAAAGCGTGAGCAGAGGCTTAGCTACCCAGGGGCTAGGCGGGGCAGTGCCCCGGGGCTCCCAAAACCTGATTAGCCAACCTTACTGAACTTAACCTTATAGAACTAGCGAAAAATTCTCCCATCTTCGGAAACTAAATAAAATAGGTCGCAACATCACCAATCATGCAACTCATTACAAAAAATATTATTCCCCAAAATTTACTTGCTAAAAAAGAAATTCGCGCTCGCTTCGCTCGCGTTTTCAATTACATATTCTTATTTCTTTTCAGATTCTGTTTTCGTTACTATTTATTGAAAAATTACCCTGTTTAAAAAAAAGTTAGCGCTCGCGCTTCTGATAACGTATATTATTTATTTTCAGATTCTGTTTTTGATACAATTTATTGAAAAAAAAAATATTCCCTATAATTATCATGCTAAAAAAATTCGCGCTCGCTTCGCTCGCGCTATCGATTACATGGCTATTTATATTCCTTTACAAGCTTTGTTTTTGTTACCATTTATTTAAAAATATTATTCCCTGTTACAAGGGCCCCGAGCAAAAGTTGATATGGTGCCCCTAAAAGGCTAGCTACGCAACTGGTAACCACCTCCGCTTCCCGCCCGCACTCAGCTGCCTGCGCCTTATGATTTCACTTCGTCTGTCTGTCTATCTGTCACTGCTGATTATTTCAGGAATTACTCATGCTTGCAACAGTTATGAAGAACGATTGTGCATGCGTATCGTAGATGAAAAAAGTTGAAAAAACATCTTTTGGGAGGTAGTGGGGGTTTAAAATTTATTTAGGCATCATAATATGAAAGGTCTTAAATTATTTACACATTCGAATATAGTTTTAAGTTTTCTGATATGTCTTTTAATTTTGGAATTATAATAGAGTCCGCATAAAAAAATTCGTTCTTATCTCCGTATCTCCGAAGATTGAGAACAGAAAAATCTGAAATAATTCGGGCTGATAGACATTAGCCTAAATATTACAGGCAAAATAAAACTATGATTCGTATCGTATTGCAGTTTTTAAGTAATCAGCAATTTTGCTCAACAAACTTAATTATGCGGTCGAAAAAAAACAAGATCCCGACTCGCACTTGGCCGGTTTATTTTATTTAACTTAAGTGTTTTCCTTACTACAAATGTAAAATTATTATTTAAGGAAGGTACATGGGCGGCGGAAATTAAGTGGCCTATACTCATAAAAAATATAAATCCGGCACTGCATGTGAGTATTAAATTTAGTTTTTCTTACGTGTATTAAATCTGAAAGTAACTCTTGTCTTCTGTTACGCTTTCATAGGAAAACCTTTGAACAGATTCAGACATTTTGGTATGGAGATATCTTAAACCCTGTTCCGTTATGTTTTTTTAATTGGCGGTCTCTCTTACGAAGAGCTAAGCTGCTAAAGGCAAGGACTGAGGTTCCTCGTGTGAGTGTGATGTGTTTCCGGACGTTTAGAAGACGATCTTGTCAGTGTGTCTGGAGTACTGTCAGTCAGATGAGTGTGTGAGTGCTTTATTATGTTACCAAATGTAACTGACCAATGGTCGTTTTTGTTAATTAAATAAATTTAATTTAATCATGTGGCAAAACTACCTGCCTGCCCTTATTATAGATGTGTTTGAAATCCAACCCAGTTTTTTGCTAGTCAATAAGAAATTAAATACACTTCTGCATAAGCTGAGGTACCGAACAACTAAGTCCCAGCCGTAGAAAATATTTTTTTCTACTACTTGGAGTAAAAGAGAGATTGCCAAATGTGCAATTTGTGTATGTTATGTACGTAGGTACATGTACTTACATGAATGTCATTTTTGATTCACACGCCCTTATAAAATCTCTTTATCGCTCTAGGTTTCCTGTAAGAGAACCCAATTCTTGGTTAAACTCGCCTTTGTACATGAATTTTATGTATCCAATGTAAATGTGTGCAATTAAGAATAATAATAATAATGAATGAAGCTGAAATGTGTTGCCATCCGTACATCTAGTCACCATTTAGGAATACTGCATTGGGTGAATGGCCTTCTCTTCGCCGTGAAACAAGAAAACTCGCTAATTCTTTTGCTCTTTTCTTATATAATAGTTATTATCACTACGTCGATAACGTCGCCGTCACAATATCCACGATAGATTTTATGTAATACCGCTCCACGCTTTCGTTTGTTGCACTTGGGCCGTTCGCAAAATTATATTGTTCTCCTTGTTTGGTACAAGAAGCAAACTTATGTTACGTCAATTAGTTTATAGAAAATATTATTTGAGGAAAGGAGCTCGTGGGAGAGGCGCTCGTGGCTAAGTACCAGCTGCACCGGTCGACCGATCATAGCTTAAGCTACGCTTGGCGCGGTCGGTCCGTGGATGGGTGACCATCTATGTCATAGCGAGACTATGTCTTTTGCTCCTTAATTATTGCAGATTCTATTTCATACTGGCCAACAGCTGAGTAGACTTCGTTTGGCAAACGATAGGCTTCGACCTCTTATTTTGATGTATTTCATTATTAGCTTCAATCACATTACCATAAAATTTTATTGAATATTTTATAGTTTGCAAATGCTATTGCACTATTGACCGACATACCTACATAGCGCTTGCGCTTCGCATGTTAGCAAAAATGTCTAACGCGTGTCGTATGTAGCCTCCTCACGCTACATACGACTTAGGAATATCGACCTACTAAGCAACATGCTTAGCGTGCTTTACAGTAGTATTGAGACACTTTTTCCGTGAACGATCTAAAGCGGATTAACTTTCTTTTGAAACTAGTTTCAGTCCAAGGCTATCATTTCTCCTTTATCATAAATCCATCCAAAGGTTGTCTGTAAAAGATCGCTTTTAGCGATAAGACTGTCTAGAGTGTCACCTTTTAACTAATTTTCCAATGTCATATGTTTTTCTTATGGTGTATATAATAAAGAACATTCTATTCTATATTTGTGTGGACTTCGGAATCGGATTGGGTCAAGCATCCTGTGTTTAATGAAAAATATGGTTATAATAATGTATAGGTACCTACCCAGTTTCACCCATTCATTGCCTTTTCACTCATTCGATTCGGTATTTTTTGCGTGAAAGAGTAATAATCCCTATCTATTCTATTTCCATGACAAACGTTCACGTTTATAATACAAGCTGTTACCTGCGAATTTACTCGCATCCTGAGGAAACTACTTCAACCACCCTGAGAAAATCTATCCTATATTTATGTGCATTCCCCTGGTTACATTCGCATTTATAATATTGCTGATTTAATCTTAATTTACAAGTTTGAAGTATAATTTGTATATTGTCAGGGTCTTATTAATAAATTGTCGGCTCTCCGAGACACACTGACCTGTGTGGTCAAGGATGAGCTGCCTATAAGGAACGTGTTGTTTGTACTTAATGCTTTTAACAAATGTTTTATTTCTTTTGTTTACCTTTATTACCTACATGGAAAGACCAAAGTGTTATTAAGCTGGTAGGTTTTATGCTCTATCGGAGTGTTTTTTATTTTACTAAAGTTCTTACCTAAGGCATTTTCTTTTTATCTTTACTAGGTATGCAGTTGACTTAAAATCTGTAATATCAATATGAATATGAATGAATCTTGTATAGTTTCAAAATCAAAGTTGCAAAAAACCTAGTTACTCGTGTAGACACTTAATTAATATTTGTACATTACAAATTTTAATATTTCTACATTATAAGTAATTATGCGACTAGATAAATTGAAATAAGTCTGCAAAATCCGCACAGTTGTACGGATCCATTTGTAGATCTTTGACATTCAGTACGGTAGGTCAGAATTCAGAAAGTCTGACAACCAGTCTTACCAAGGGTGTTACCTGGTACCTGGGTTGTGGAGGTTCTTTTTGTGTCTAGACTTTTATTTAAGGACCCAGTCCCCGGAGGTTTTGGAGGTCAGATAGGCAGTCCAGCCCCATGTAAAACACATAGAACTTAGCTGCATCCGGTTAGACTGGAAGCAGACTCCAGTGAGTTGGGAAAAGGCTAGTCAGATGATTGCCAATTAAAATAAATTCCAATATAAAAAAAAAACTTCAATCTCTCCTCGTTAATTCTCATCACTTGCACCGCCGCGCATCGCATAGTAACAATGATTTTAGTTTAACGACAGTGATTCGGAACCGTTTCAAAAGGTAAATAGATAACAATTGGAGAGAGCACCACGCTTTCAAGAGTAACAGACGAACGTGGAACTACACACCGTGTAATGAACACCAAAGTGTATTCGAGATTAGCAACGTGAGCGATGTTTTGGGGCATTTTTGTTATGCAATAAATAACATATCAGCGAAGCAGCTTGTTGACACTTCCCGTGATCCAAAGGCTGGCTTTTACTCTGGCCAAAGGCTAAGCATTGCCATCCAACGTGGCAATGCTGCCAGCCTCTTGGGTACACTTCCAATTGACGGCGATGAGGAAGAATTTTTTGACGCCATATTTTAGTTAGATTTGTATTAGAATATTTGTAATTACTTTTTTCCTAATGTAAATACTTTCTGTAAATAAATAAAATTAAAGTAATAACATCTTAGGTCTACTGGTAGCATGGGCTTCGGGATGTTCGAGTTACCGCGCCCCCGGAATAGAAAGGGCTGAGGAAGGAACATGGATGGGTTTTAGTCTGTAACTCCCTTTGATGATTTCCCATCCTAAAAAAGGTATTTTGGTAGCATTAGAATTATGTACATTGAAATTATGATTTGTTTACGTCTAAATCAAGCTAACTAACCGATCGAGAACTATGAAACTCATCATCTGCCTAGCCTTTTCCTAGCCATGGTCGGCTTCCAATCTAATCGGATGCAGCTGAAGTCTCAGTGTTTTTACATGGAGCAACTGCCTATCTGACCTCCACAACCCAATTATCGAGATAAATGAAACTATTATTTTTACAACCCAGATTTTCTTTAGGAGTTAGTACAGGTTCATATATCCGTGAGTGATGTCTCTCGAGATGACAAGTGATTTTGTCTCAGCTGACAAAAATGTGATGGTAGTAATACTAGTATGGTTAAAATATCTAGGGATTATTTGAAACGAGGACTGCAATAAAAACACAACTTTCTTCCACAAATGTATTTCTATGTTGAAAAGGAATTTACAAAAGTACATTTTTACAAAATTTTCGAGTTTTAACAAAGTCTAAACAAATAGACAACTAATACTAAAAAAACCATAGCTATAACAATTTAATTCGAAAACTAGAAAACAATACTTATCCCGCGTAACGCAGGTTTGTACTAGAATGGTATGGCACCATTACAATTTTGCTTTTTCAACCAATAGTAATGTTTAATTTTTGACTTACGTTTCCAATTGGTTGCCTAAGTTACTTAAATACCACTGATAAACTGTGATTGGTTGACATTGAATGTTCGCACCAAAATAATTAAACATTTTTTTGAAAATAGAAATATTGAGCATGTTTCTAAAAATAAGTACAGTTTTTAAACAAAATATGGTGTAAAAACAATAGAATATTTTTTTTTTTTATCAGCCCGATCAATCGGTTATCAAAAATAGTGAATCCTCACTAGGAATCCCAAAGTACCCTTTATCTAAGCTCTTTAGCACCATTTAATTGTTCCAATCTCCTTCGAAAACCGGGCAATATAGCTGGAATTTTAAGAACAAATGTAAAATATATCTACCTATCTGTACCTAGTATCTTCTATACAGAAGAGAACAGAATAAGAGAGGGCATGTATTTATATTATCTTAGATCAATACATCTCTATATTGCCCAGTTTTTTTTTATCACCTTTCTTCATCGTATTATTACCGTCTGCCGTACATAGTAACAGCCATAACTATAGTCTGCCATTGATTTTACAAAAAATGTAAACAAACTCTTAACATATTTTGTTCTAATTCTGCTACAAAAAGGCGTAAGGATGGCGCATTTATGTAAATTTCATGCTTTAAACATCGTCATTTTAGCATTTAATGCCATTTTATTTATCTATGTGGGAAAATTAGAACAAAATAGGTTATGATTTTGTTTAATGTTTCGTTAAATCAATTAGTACTATACCTATCTGGGTTTGCATAGCAAAATTCAATCTCTATTCAGCAAATTTACATATAGATAGTTTAATAATAATGTCTGTTAATATTTTCTCAACCTTACGGATAGGTGGATATAATATAGCCTCAGAATACCTTTTGTATTATGTGAAAAAAATACTTAAAACAGTACACTTCCAACAGACCACTGACTTCATATTGAAAAGACATAATTTAGAAACAAGAATATGCGTTTTTTTATTACATATAAACTTTTGAACGAAAACTTTTTTAAGAATAAGTTTATACAATCTTTAGAAAAATTATATAGATTCATTTTTATTATGATAATGCGTTCATGTTAGTTTAGTCTTATAATAACTAATCACCTAATACAAAAAGCATTTGTTCCAAATAATAATTTACTTCATAGTGACTACACAATAACTTTGCTGACTTACGGTGTATTCTTACACAAATATAAGGTAAAACGTATACGCGGTATATGTGACAAAATGCAGGCAAAGTACATACATGAAATGGTAGAAGCGACAAATAAAATACAACTTACTACTAAGCGGCCATTAGTGCCTACTTCAAGCTTATGTTATTTACAATCACAGAAACATATGTAACAATTTTTGAAGCAAATAACTTTCAATTTTTCAGTACCACTATTTATTTTAAGAAGAAAGAAAAATATTATGAAATCAGCTCTGAAGTTGCACGTGAAAAATACTGAATATTTTGAGCTGGCAACATGGATTGGTAGAAACTAGGAAATACTCTGAGCATAGAAGACTGGTAAGTACTTAATACATTAGAAATACATTTCAAACACTCCTGTTTACTTGTGTGTTAAACAATAAAAAGAGCATACATAATTGCGCTAACATGCATGCGCTCGAAAAATGTTGTCTACTAGTTCTGTTTTAATTCATTTATTTCGAAAAAAAATGAAATTTAGACATCATTTTTGGAGGCTTCCGGCGACCGGGACCGCAATTAACTGATCCGCGGTGTGAGTCGCCGGATGGATTTAATTTAAATATTTTTCTTCCGGCGACTGGGACCACTCATAAAATATAAGGTTCAAATCAAAAATAGTACAGTCAGACAAAAAAATCTTCAGTGCACTCTATAATATATATTAAAAGAATCAAATGGACATTGAACATTTGAAATGTTGCGTCACGAAAAGTACTAGGACATCATAGAATGAAAGAGACCGCAGTGTTGTTTCAACTACCCGCCCGTATATAATGTAAATAAAATGCGCACGGAATACGCGGGTCTCGCCAAGGTTAAGAAGCAAACTACTTGAGCGGGCCCGCGTATTCGTCGGTTAGTTGCAGTCGTCAGCCAATCAACACTTAGCGAAGTAAAGAAGTGCGAAACCCTGGTATGTTACGCGGCATTATTACAAAGTAACTGGTGGGTAGTTGAAACATCACAGCGGTGTCTCTTTCATTTTATGCTGTCCTAGTAACTTCACTAGCGGGATGGGAACAACAGAATTAGGTGCAACCTACACATCCCGTCTTTCGATCTCACTATGTTGGTAGAATTGAATAGTTCCGTTATCCGAATGCGGACGGAACTTCTGCAACCTTATGAAGCCCTGGTATGTTACGTGGCATTTACAAAGTAACGGGTGGGGAAAGTTTTACATTATGTACGGGTGGGTAGTTGAAACAACACTGCGGTCTCTTTCATTCTATGATGTCCTAGTACTTTTCGTGACGCAACATTTCAAATGTTCAATGTCCATTTGATTTTTTTAATATATATTATAGAGTGCACTGAAGATTTTTTTGTCTGACTGTACTATTTTTGATTTGAACCTTATATTTTATGAGTGGTCCCAGTCGCCGGAAGAAAAATATTTAAATTAAATCCATCCGGCGACTCACACCGCGGATCAGTTAATTGCGGTCCCGGTCGCCGGAAGCCTCCATTTTTGTAGCGCACGTAGACATTTATACGTATCTGCTAAATTGGTTGCTTAAAAATAATATACGATAGATATGAAGTAATGAGATTAATTACTTTTTCTAAACACCTTTTTAATCTGGTATTAATTCCTACGCTTAATAATCTGATTGGCTGTTGTAATTAACGTCAGCCAATCACGGTGGCTAACATTTGAGAACAAATTTACTAATTAGAAAATATTAATCTCCTGTAATGTTTTTAAACTAACAAAGTATTTAAGGCCGATTTATACATTCATGTAATAAAAGACTAGTCAAAATGTGACTAAGACCATTAGGGTACAGCTTATAGGTTCTACACCTTAGTAAAAACGGTCCAGTCACGAGTAGCTAGTGACTTCACTTTTTATAAAACATGTCCTTTCATCGTATCAAATTGTGAATAGAAAAAAAAAACAGAACAAATACTCAAACATAATAAAAACATCTACTTTATTCTATAGTCAATATAGAAAGATGTAGCGTTGACAATGTCATTGAAATACACAACCTTGCAATAAAACCTCTTTTTTTATCTTTTGTATATAAATTAAAGCTTTTTTTCGCATAACATAATAATAACGAAACATTTCCAGCCAGTTACACAAAAAAATATGGTGTTACTTATACATATAACGGAAGAACATTCAAGATCTGTCAAAATGGAGGATAAAATTGAATAATTTTCCTGTTATTTTGTTTTTCATCTAAATATTTATGATATATATTTCCTTAATTATTATTTCTATGTTCTGATAACATAGAAAAAATATTAAAAGTATGCTAATTATTGACATCTTGTTTTATGATTTTCGTAATAGTATAAATGATAAAAAGGATGTTGCAACCGGCTGTTAATGTTTTTAGGTTTTTTTTAGGAAGTTTACGTTCTAAAATGTAAATGGGAAGTTTAAGTAGGTGGCAATTGACTTTATACTTTAAGTGCTAGAGAATACATGTTAATATCAAATACACAAAATAAATTATATCATGACTCGATATCACATACTGGGTAATGATCTATGATTTAACAATGAAATATAATAATCGGAGTTGAGACTTAAATAACTTTTAATACAACATTCGTTACTTTTAATCCGGACATTTTATTCTAGAACGATTAAAAGTCGAGACGACAAATGTTTTAAAATTCACTGGTTGCTGAGAAAAAAATACATTGAAGATGAGTGACCGATTTTGAAATAGTACCTACATCTAATTTATTCCTTTATTTTAAGTACTGAGTATTATTGATATCCAACTTAGATTTTTGTTTAGTTAGAGAATCAGAAGAAATAGTTATCTTTGTTTTCTACTTAAACATTCTCCACATAATAAATATTGTCAAACTGTCAACCGTTTAATGAAATTAAACTTTATATCGTCTACCGCAGAGTATTTAATGCAAAAAATACCTTACAAGGATGTCTATATGTCAGTTTTTGTTTTAAAAACTTTACCTTTGTCGTAATAAAGTTCAAAATACAAAAACGCTTCGTAAAACGGGCAATATGTTTCAGCATTTTTCAAACACAGTCTTCAAAATGTATTTAAGTCAGAAACAATCATCGTCGCGACTTTAAAAAACAACAAATATCTTAAAAACTAAAAATTACTTATTATTATTATCATGTTGAGATTTCGCTAGAAATTCAAGATTACTATGATGGGAGTCTATTCTGTTCATGTTTGCTTTAAACTCGTCTAAAGGCGACTTCGATAGAATAGGGGTGGAAGGCACGGGGGGTACTAGAGTATCTATCGAACCTTTATCGACATTACCTTCTTTGTCTAAATTCTGTTTTTCGATATGCAGGAAATTTTCGTGGGAGCCGTTGATTGCTTTGGAGAGAGAATTGTCGGGGTAGGAGAGGTCGAAATTTGATATGGAGAGGGGCTTGTCGCCTGTTTCGAGGCCAGAGCCGAGCGATTTCGAAGTTGTCATTCGTTCGTTATCTGGAAGGTAAGAAATACATATTAAAAAAATAATTCAGAAAATCCTTTATTTACTTTATTGTTCATTATTATAGCGAAGTTGTTTTTTTCGTAAAATGATTTTGTCTTATGTAGATTGTGATTTTCGATACTGATATATTAATAAAGCTTTGATTGCACTACAGATTTACCACCTTATTCATAATGCCATTCATCTTATGAGTCTTTAAGCTATCGAAATTTTGTCCTTATCTGTCAAGTCAAAATTAAGTTTGAAGTAAAGGGACGAAACAGTTCGATAGTTAAGAGGCTTACATGCCGAATGACGTTATTAAAGAGGGTTAAGATTTAATGAAATTCGGTACAACCGTTTTATTTATAAATAACCTGTAATCTGAAGTTTAACCTTTTCTCACTTAATCCTTACTTATCGTCGTAATCCAGGAATAACTTAAGTTCGGATTAACGCTAAACGGCAGTTAATTTCATTCTTTTCTTTTCATTTGAGTGAGATATTTGCTAATCCGTTGCTAAGCAGCAGATTAAAACTTAATCGGAATTTATAGGTAAGACGGTAAGACAATGCGCTTGTCACAACGACTGAGTAATTTATCTCTCTCATTAAAAATATTTTTTTCTGTGGGCCTGAGACGCAAATATTCGAAAAACTAGGACAGTGTTGTTTTTAAAATACTTCTTACCTTTTTCAGAGCTATCAGCGGGCGTTTGCTTTTGTTCGTCGCGAATATCCTTGTGGTCTTTGGGCACTGAGGAGCTTCGCCCCCCCTCTAACATGCCCAACACCCTACACAAACAACGCGTAGGTGAGCGAGATACCTTCATTTCTACCATTACTAGTAGTTTCTCGACTAACTAAATATAAGTAGTTTTCAAATCGTGCAATACATTTCCAGTGTTTATACCTCTTCTCATCCAAATTGAGCATAGACAACAAAAATACAGAGACACATTAGCTAGCATAAATATAAACATATACTACCTACTTAATGATAGAATTCTTAAGGCCAATTCTCGTATCAAAAAATGTTTAAAATTCAGTTCCGACCCAGTACCCTCAATAGACCAGTGCCAATAATTTTTGAAAACAAAAAAATAATAGCAGGATGAAACCCATTGGAAAAGGAGGAGAATATAATGAAAATTAAAGTAAAAAAAACTGTTTATCTCAATTTCCGGCAAAACTACAAGTCCTATGAAAAAAAGTTAAATGGCAAAGTTGTAGGTAATAAAAAGATCTACAACTTTTGGATTGACACTTTTTCACATAACCTGAAAATTTATGTGAAAAATTCAAAAAAACAAGTTTTTGGTTTTTTATTTTTATCTTTTACAATAATTATTTTATTCCACGAAATTTGGTGAAAACTCCCCTTGTCATGTCCCAAACACACTGTAATTTATTTGATTTAAAATTATTATTTTTTCACCCTTATTTAGACTTAACATCGAAAAAACACCCTAATTTTCAATCGAAAATTCTCGTGTCAAAATATCACTTTTTTAAAAAAAGTCTGTGGTCTTTTTGTTCATTGAAATCTCTACTTTCTAATGGTATAAAAAAATATTTGCATTACTATGGTAAATGTTCTCAGAAAATATAAAGAAACGCTACGAAATAACAGGGTAGTAAGGCCTAGACCCTTCTGGCAACTCCCCACTTCTCTATGAAATACCTTTTGATGAGCTAAAAGGTATTTCATAGAGAGGTCCGAGGTTCCGTAGGTCACTCAGATACATAAGTTATCTTAAAATAACAATAAATAGGCATCTACGCAAATAATTTAAGCCGGTCTAGGCCTTACTACCTGTTATTTCGTAGCGTTTCTTTATATTTTCTGAGAACATTTACCATAGCAATGTAAATATTTTTTTATACCATCTGAAAGTAGAGATTTCAACGAACAAAAAGACCACCGACTTTTAAAAAAAAAGTGATATTTTGACACGAGAATTTTTGATTGAAAATTAGGGTGTTTTTTCGATATTAAGTCAAAATAAGAGTGAAAAAATAATAATTTTAAATCAAATAAATTAAACGGTGGTTGGGACATAAAAAGGTAAGTTTTCACCAAATTTCGTGGAAAAAGAAAATATTGTAAAAGATAAAAATAAAAAACCAAAAACAAACCAAGTTTTTGAATTTTTCACATAAATTTTGAGGTTATGTGAAAAAAGTGTCAATCCAAAAGTTGTAGATCTTTTTATTACCTACAACTTTGCCATTTAACTTTTTTCATAGGACTTGTAGTTTTGCCGGAAATTGAGATAAACTTTTTTTTTTTTCTTTTCTTTAACCCTCCCCCCTCCCCCCACTTCCCGACCTCAGATCGCCCGTAATTTATTTTTCCTATCATTTTTATTATATTCTCCTCCTTTTCCAATGGGTTTCATCCTACTATTATTTTATTCACTTTTTACCGTTTTTAGAGGCTAAAAGCCTACAACCTAAGTTATCAGACAAAAAGCTGATGAGCCGATAACATTATTACTATCATGATAAGATTATAGTTATTAGAGCTTTGAGATTTATTCAATTCCGCTCTGATACGATGCTGCTGATATCATTATCAGCTATATGATATTGGATGTATGAACATCGAAATCAAAATATTGTACAGAGTTGAGATTGAAAATTCAATGAGAACTGAATTTTAAACGCTTTAAATTACAGAAAATCGTTTATTTAAAAAGGAAATATTATTTTATTGCAGAGTGTAGTCACCTGGAGTTGCCGAGGTCCCCGAATGGTGGTCGGTGCTGTGTGGGCGAGGGCCGGTCCCCGGGCCCGTGCTCGGCCCAGCCCTCTGCGATCAACGCCGCGCCGATGTCCAATTCGCCTTCTAAAATATCAAAAAATACTTATATTTAATACCAGAACCAGTAGTTTTAATTGTAAGCAATATTAATTTTACTTATTTAATACCTATTCATTATCATTCATACTCTATCTGAAAAAATAAATACTATAGTCCTTGTTTACCATGGTTGTGTTATACAGTTACATCAAAATCTGCACATATAGGTGTGTGCTAGCCAACAGGTGGTAATTAATAAATATAATGTAAGTCTGTACTTTTTAACCGACTTCAAAAAAAGGAGGAGGTTATCAATTCGACTGTTTTTTGTTTTTTTTTTTTTTAATGTTTGTTACCTCATAACTTGCGACTGGGTGAACCGATTTTCATGATTCTTTTTTTATTTGAAAGCTGGTGCTTCCCGTGTGGTCCCATTTAAATTTTATCACTACCGGTTCAGCCGTTTTATAAATATATCAAAAATAACGATTTATCTCTACTTGCTGATATGCCAAATACTTCGATGATTTGGTTATTTACGCTTATTACAACCTAAAAAGTGGTGTGTTTATTTTGTTAAGATAGCAAGACCGAGACACTGAAAAGCGAAAAAATAAAAAAGCTTTTTACAAAAAAAATAAAACAGACTTCCAAAAAAAAAACTGAAAAGTAAAAAATAATTTTAATTTAAACGCTTTACGACCAAAACATCGCTCTAGAAGTCGGTGGCGAAATACTAACAATAGTAACTTACAAGACACCGACTTCTAGAGCGATGTTTTGGTCGTAAAGCGTTTAAATTAAAATTATTTTTTACTTTTCAGTTTTTTTTTTGGAAGTCGGTTTTTAGTCTATTTGTATCAACTTACCATCAGTGTTGTCGAATAACTTGATGCCAGGTATTTCCCTCTCCTTCTCGCCTTCAGCGGTAGCTGTCTTCTTGTATGTGCATGTTTTAGACATCAATGGTTTCCATCTGGCCACCTACAAACAATAGAATGTTTATGTAGACGCGAATTGTACACATTCAACAGAATAAAAGTACTTGTGTTTAACTATCTATGTATACATATAAAATGCTTTGTCCGGAATGACTGACGGATCAACGCACAGCCTAAACCGCTGATCGTAGAGACCTGAAACTTGGAGGGTATGTTCTTTGTATGACGTAGGCATCCGATAAGAAAGGATTTTCTGAAATTCTACCCCTAAAGGAGTGAAAAAGGGGGACAAAGTTTGTATGAAACTGTCATTTTTAATTTGAATTTGTATAACCCACGCGGGTGAAGCAGCTGGCGGAAAGCTAGTATGATAATAATATTTAAATGATACTCTTTCAATTTATTTATTTTTGACGGAGAAAGTATCTATGTATACGTGAGGCACGAGAATTGTAACGCATGGATTTCGCAACTCCTCAAGCGGTGGCCCTACACCTGGACAGCCTTGCTCCTTCGGCAATGTCCAGCATTACAGACATCACCATCTACTTGACGAAGGCGTGCAATGGCGGTGCTATGATACCCGGTGACTGTTTTTTATAAGGAATGCTTTTTGTACCCACAAAGTAATAATACAATGAAATATATAATTATTTGTTTGTTTTGTTTCCACACCGCTAAAGAATTTTCCCTAAAATATGAAAAATAATGAATTAAAAAATAATATGATTGGGATAAGTTCACCGACAAGATAACGGTCCGATCAACTGAAAACAGCTGTTTAGCATAAAATAAAACTTCTACCATACGATGGATGACCTATCAATTGGGTTGTTTATTCCTAAAACGGTCGATTACCAAGCCGAGGTTAAAGAAGAAGTTGACAACACGAAAATTCCCGCTTCGTGGTTAAAAAACGTTTTCGTTTAACGGGCCGATTATGTAACCATCTGTTGCCCTAACACAATCTAATATATTAGTTTATATACCTGCGTAAGTTCTTCAAACCGCTCTATAGCTTGAGGGTGCCAGCGGTCCCGAGGTATCTCTTCCGAGACGGCCGGTCTCACGCCAGCCAGGAAACACTCCATCGCCTGAACACGATATAAAATTCCTATTTATAAACAAATTCTAAACATAAAAGATTTGTTGCCATATTGGGAAAAAGCTACCATAAAAATCTGCCATATATGAACAGTAAAGGGAAATAACTGCTGATCAAGGAACACAGTAGGTGTACCTAAAAACGAAGCCTATTAAAAACTAAAAAACACAAATTTATATTATTCGGTGTCCTACCAATAAAGAGAAAAAAAAAACTCATTAACACGCGTGCAGATGGCCGCATCAATAAGATTAATTACTTATTATTACGTGGCTAAGTAACAGCCGCACGGCTCGACCGATATCACACGTTAAGCTGCGCTTGGCGCGGTCGGTCCGTGGATGGGTGACCATCTATGTCATAGCGAGACTCCTCCGTGCCTCGGAAAGCACGTTAAGCTGTTGGTCCGGCTGTCACTTGTCCATCTTTGACAGTCGTTACGGGTAGTCAGAAGCCAGAAAGTCTGACAACCAGTCTTACCAAGGGGTGCCGTGTTACCCGGTAACTCGGTTGTGGAGGTCAGATAGGCAGTCGCTCCATGTAAAACACTGGTACTCAGCTGCATCCGGTTTAGAATGGAAGCCGACCCCAACATAGTTGGGAAAAGGCTAAGCAGATGATGACTTATTATTACGCATAGATCGAGAATCTTAAAAAACCGTGTAACCAATCGACGTCATCTATACATGAATAGTTCCTACAAAATCTTGCCAACAGCTAGAAAGTCCTAACACTATAAATACGAAAGTTCATGAAAGCATTTGGTTGAAATTAGGTACACGTACTTATTAATTCCAATAATTTATAATTAAGTCCAATATTTTTTAATCTACTTCTTAGCAACGGATTAGCAAAATTCTCACTCATAAATGCCGTTTAGCGTTAATCCCAACGTAAGTTAGTAGCTTAATCCTGGCTTAATTATGACGTTAAGTAAGAATTAGGTGAGAAATGGTTAAAATTCAGATTACAGGTTTTTCATAAGTCAGAAGGATATAGTTTAATAAACCTGGATTACCACAAAGGGTACTTTTTTTCGGGTGCAGAAGACATTTCCCTGAGGATGCGATAGATAAAGCGACATATACCTGGAACCTGAGCCGCAACAAGTCAGCGCGCAGCTCGCACAGCTCGTGCGTGGCCACGTACTCGCTGTCGCCGTAGTCCAAGAAGAATACATCCGCTACCTGTACAATATATAAACATTTTTTTATTTTGACATACTTGTCAACTGAAAAAAAAAAAAAAATACCCTCAAAACATTTAATAAGTATAGCAATAAGAAAACCAGAATGTAACTGCGTTTAGTTACTGCCGCACTAATAAAATACTGCCGTCATAAGAAAAAGCGTTCCGTTTTTTCCTTTTGAGGTTCGGAACACTAAAAACGCCGCAACTACCCTTTTTTTGATATTGAGTTAAGTACATATTTGGAATCAGGAAAAAAAACACGATTATAATTATGTATTTAACTCAATACCGAAAAAAAAAAAGATACGGTAGTTTATCTTATGACGGCAGAATACATTCATAATTAAGAGGTAGACTAACCAACAGTCTGATTTTTGGAATTTTGGAAAATAAAAAAATGCATGGCTTTATTATGGAGGTAACACAATTTTAGAATATTGAAAAGATATTATTCTGTTATTTACTTACTCGGGCTAGACTAAATCTGTTGTCAGGCAATATATATAATCTTTACATTGTTCTTTTTGAATCATTCTCTGTACATACTGTCCTATTCTTCTTTCTTTTAATAACATTGTTAAATAAATAAAAAAATCTTATGTAAAGTTAGTTATCTACGTTACAATACCTGTTGCGAGGCATCGAACTCGTTGGCTCTGATGTCATGCACGCGCGCGCGGTACCAGCGCCCGTCGTGCCGGAACACCGCCGCCACCACCTGCCCCACCGACACGTGCGCCAACTGGACATACACATTGTTTACTATTATATATATTTATGTGAGTACCTATTTATTTGATAATATACAAGTAGCATATCGCACTCCTAGATCAAAACTGTAACAACTCAAAAATCGTTTATTTAGAGTTATTCTTGTATTCGAATGCCTGGTGATCACACGCAACTATCCCGACATAACCGCAACAATATTGCTTAACAAAAAAAAACTAGATGGCGTTGACTTTCTATTGTTGAATCATAATGCCTGTGTCCCCCCCACCTAAACAAGTTTATTGTTAGTTGACCTTCACTAGTCACCACGAGAGCACGTATTAAAAAAATCGAAAATGCGGACATTTCGAATTGTTACAGTTTTGTTGAATTGAATAAGTCAATTAGAGTAAGTGAATTAGAATTGTTACGGTATTGGTGAATCGGTGTGCAATACGTCTTAAGGATATTTTGACTTATTCCAGTTTTGTTTGAAAAGGTACGTAAATATTTAATTACTATTTAGATTTGACTTAGTTTTGATGGATCAACATGTAAATTTCTAGTTGTCTTAGTATTGTTGAAACTAATTTAAATTGATATTTTTTCTATATAAAATGAAATATTCTTCATGCATCGAATTAAAATCGTGAACGTAATCATAAATATTGTCGATTTCTATTGAAGTTTTCTTGATAAAACTCTTAATTCCGTTGTATTAAAAGATTTTTTTGAGTTAACTCACTATTGCTGGATCGGTATAATTTACAATAATTTACTTTTCTCTATTTTAGATAAACATGAAGAGAGGCAGATTTCTCGTCAATATTGTCAATGAAAAATATAAAAAAAACCTGGTATCAGCTAATGATGAAGATTTAACTACAAATTTAGATACAGAAGCACAAATAAACAAAGAAAATATTCCATTAAACACTATTATAATGACTGATCAAGCCCATAGTAGACAAATTGAAAACGATTTAGCTATATCTCCAAGTGAAGAAAGTTTTATTGAAGACTCTGATACCGATCCAACTTATATTCGTAAAAAGAAGAAGAAACTTCCCCGTAAAATAATCCCATCATCTTCTTCATCTTCAAGTGAGACTTCTAGTAGCGACAGTTCTAGTAGCGACAGTTCTAGTAGCAGTAGTGATTCTGAAACTGAAACCACTGATACTCTAGCTCAGTCTAGAAGTCAAAACGTTGTTCCAATTGAATCTATGGCTGTAATTGATACCGTTGGACAGCTTCAGACTCAAAATGATGTTGATACTGAGTTCAGGGATGTTAATAATCCTACTGTACAACCACAGTGTCACGTTGTCAATGAATTGAGCAATGATCAGCCAAATGAAGAGGTAAAAAGAGGAAAGAAGAAGTTAAGAAGAGAATCGACGTGGAAAGCAAATATTTCTAAAGTTCTGAGGAATTCTGGTAAGTCATACCAATCTCTATCAAAAAGCAAGAAAGTTTTTAATGAAAGGAAAGTTCGCCCGGCATGTGGTGAAAGTTGTAGACAACGTTGTAGTTCGAAAATCAATGAAGAAACAAGACAAAACATCTTTGATGGTTATTGGGGCCTAGCAGATCTACAGAGACAGAGGGAGTACATAATCAGACATACTCAAGAAATCAAACCAAAGTATAGATATTCTTGTACACAGGAGTTTAGAAATCTTAATAGAGCCTTTTATTTTGAAGTAGCTGGCAATAAGATCCGCGTTTGTAAGTATTTTTTTAAAGCAACGCTCGACGTGAGTAATACGAGTATCACAACTGCACTGGCTAAAAAAAATGAACATGGCATTGTCGCTACCGATTTTAGAGGCAAACATGGTAATCAAGTGAAAATTGATCAAGGAATTAAAGATAGTGTTACAGAGTTCATCAACAGTATCCCTAGGATTGAGTCCCATTACTTGAGGGCACAAACGTCAAGAGAATTTATTTGCAGTGACAAATCTCTTGCTGATTTATATCGCGACTACAAAGAAGCTCGTGAACTTAAACAGTTATCTTTCGCCACGAAGTCAACTTTTAATAGAATATTCAATACTGAATTTAATCTCGGTTTTTATATTCCAAAAAAAGATCTGTGTGACCTTTGTGAGTGCTTTAAAAATGCTAATGAAGAAGGAAAAAATAATTTACGAGAGAACTATGAACAACATCTACTAGAAAAAAAATTAGCAAGGGACCACAAAGAAAAAGACAAGAATAGAAATGATGGAGTTATCGTAGCTGTATATGACTTACAAGCAGTTATGCAAGTTCCAAAGGGTCAGGTTTCATTGTTTTTCTATAAATCTCGGATTAATTGTTTAAATTTCACTATAAGTGATTTAAGAGCACAAGAAGTAATTTGTTTTTTTTGGGATGAAATAGAAGGTAAAAGGGGTGCTGTGGAAATAGGCTCCTGTGTTTTACGGTATATTGACACTTTATTACAAAAACATCCAGATAAAGACATTGAGATTATTTTCTATTCTGATAACTGTGGTGGACAGCAGAAAAATAAATACTTACTATCTGCCTATGCTTATGCTGTTGTTACTAAAAGAGTAAAATCAATAACACATAAATTTCTTATACGTGGTCATTCTCAAAATGAGGGTGACAATGTTCACAGCGTTATAGAGAAACAGATCAAAAGACACATAAAATCTGGCCCGATATATACCCCGCAACAGTATTGTACTTTGATTCGGACAGCGAAAAAAACCGGAAGTCCTTACCAAGTAGAAGAGATGACACATGAACAATTTTACGACACGAAAATGTTACAAGAAGAGTGGGGAACTAATTTCAATTTAGATGAAGATCGTAACCAAGTCAAATGGCAAGATATAAAAGTCTTAAGGGTAGAAAAGGAGAATCCAGGAGCATTTTTTTATAAAACCTCATTTTCAGATGAAAACTATAAAAAGGTGTCTGTGCGCAAACGCCGAACCAAAGACGATCAGATAGTTTTTACGGGTCTTAAACAAGCTTACTCTCAAAAAATACCTCTCTCTGAAGCAAAAGTAAAAGATATTAAGGAACTTATAACCAAAAACGCTATCCCAAAACAGTATGTAGATTCTTATTTTAAAAATGTTATCGATATTAACTGATTAATTTCGAAAATATTCTGCTCTTTAAAATAATTCTGACGTGCCTTTTATGTAAGTTCCTATAGGCTAAGATTTACTATTCTTTGAGAATTTATTTTGGTTGGTATAAATTATTATAGTTTAGCAATAATTTTATATATTGTATTTTGATTGCAAGGGGTAGAGGATTTTAATAATTGTTGATCTCAAATATGCCATCCCAATTAGTTCTGTAAGAAGTTTTGTAAAAATCTTATTCTTATACCTATTCGTAAAATAATGTTAACTATTTATATTATTTGTTAATTCTATTATTTTCATTTGTAAGATGTGTCATTTTTTTATATTACGAGGCTTACATTCGATTTTAGCCTGATTTGTTTTTTAGACTGATTTTTGTGATTTATAATAAGTTTTATTACATTGGAAGATTTATAATTAATGTTATGTGTATGTGTATGTTAACTAATATCTCAATTCTTGTTAACTTTTAATTTTGGATGTTTCTTTATTAATTAGTGGTAACTCCTAATTAATTTATAAGTGGCGTTTATTAATAGTTTGCATGTTTGAGAAATATGTCCACTCTTTTAGAACTCTTTTGTTTGAATAATTGTTTTTATTTTTCTTGTAGTAAATAAGTATAACTCAAACTGATTCAATAAAACTGATTCAAGTCAAAATGGTGTTTCTTTTTTTTACATAGTCATCACCCTAAAGTGCAACAATTCAAAAACAGCGATTTTTGATAAAAATCATTGTACTAAAGCCCCTACTTTTCGAAAGTACGATTTCACAAGCCAATTCATATATAGAATTCAATTAAATTGTATTACTTTTCGAACCAAAAACGCAGTTATAAGTTTTTTTCGTTTCCTGAATAATGACCCTTTTTGAGTTGTTACAGTTTTGATCTAGGAGTGCGATATGTTGTGAGTATATTGTTTTAAACCGAGTACAAATACCGGACGGTTACTGAGAAACTTCCCATGAAACAAGCTTGAACCCAGGATACCAAGTTCATCAGTCGCGCTCATGACCAATACACCTATGACGAGTCACATAGACGTCTATACTAATAATATAAAGAGGTTATATTTTTGAATGTTTGTATATAAAAATTAGGTCACCATAAAATCACACATTCAGCTATATAATATGTTTTACTAGCTGTTTCCCGCGGTTTCACCCGCATCCCGAGGGAACTACTTAGCGCACCCGGGTAAAAAGTATCCTATGTTGTTCCTCAGGGTCTATTCTATCTCTGTACCAAATTTCATTTATGTCGGTCCAGTAGTTTTGGCGTGAAAGCGTAACAGACAGACAGACAGACAGACAGACAGAGTTACTTTCGCATTTATAATATTAGTAAGGAAGTAAGGATTAGCAGTTTCACCCGCGTCCTGTACCATTTGACGAACCCAGAAAAAATATACTATATCTTCCCCAGGGGTCAAGTATCTCCATACAAAATTAAATCTAAATTAATTCAGGCCCAAGTTCACTGACAAGATAACAGTCCGATCAAGTCAAAACAGCTGTTTACCATAAATTCAAACTTCGGTCTTACGATGGATACCTTATCATTTGGGTTTTTATTCCCAAAACGGTCGATTACCAATCCAGGGTTCGACAAGAAGTGGATAACACGAGAATTTACGCTTCGTGATTAAAAAACGTTTTTATTTAACGGGCGGATTAGGTAACCATCAGTCGATGAACTTGACCCTCAGTTTTTTTGTTTTTTTTTTTACCATAAAAATATAACAAACAAACAAACAAACTCACTTTCGCATTTACAATATTAGATAGTGATAGCTCAGACGACATTGCTGGCTGAAGCTAGTTATCTACAAAGAGGAAAGATTTGTATTTTTGTGTGTATGTTTGTAATGAATAAACTCAAAAACTACTGTGCCGATTTCAAAAATTCTTTCACCATTGGAAAGTTACACTGACCCAGAGTAACATAGGCTACCCGTGCGAAGCCGGGACGGGCCGCTAGTATTATGAAAACTGCGTTAAAAAATCTTACTCACAGCATGGGCCTCCCTGTTCTCCTTCTTGCCGTAGTACTCCGTCATTTCTTCGACGAGAGAGTCGAGCTGCGTCACCTGCGGCCCCACGAACTGCACCCAGAACCGCGAGGGCGACGACACGGCCGACACGTATACTTCTATCGGAGCGCCCCTGTTCTCTTTATAGGGAGGAAATATAATAATGTTGATGAATTTTGTAAATAAATGAATATTACAGGCATTAGTAAACTAATACTTCATTAGTTATGTCCTTACACAGGCTATACTACATTTAAAGAAGGTTCCATTGACTATGCTATAAGTAAAGTTGATTTTACCCAATAAACAATATCTTTATTTCGATTTTTTAATAAATATTATACTAAATTGGGTTGTCTCATTTAAATTCCTCAAAAAAAAGACATTATAAAAGGTAGTGTATGTTTTACACAATAGACTATAAAGATCTAGAAAGATTTTGTAATATTTCTAATAATAAATTGAAATCAATTTCGAATACAGTCATTGTTCTTATTTCAAACTATCAGATTTAAAAAAAGTTTGTAACCAAAACCAACCTTTATTCCCACTATCCCCCAACTAGAACACATGAAAACACCCTAAGCACTATAGCAATAAAAAATATTGACCAACACATTCCCGCCACACCCCAAAATGGCGCTAATTACCCAACACACAAAAACATCACTCTGACGTCACAAAACATAAACACACATATAAAAATAAATCTAAATATATATACGTACTTATACATCAGTGCTGAGCACACGGGCAAAAACAGGTGTAATAATGTGTATAACATATTAAAATAAATACCTGGCAAGAAAACTGTCCAGAATTATATTCAATATTTTATTTATTTAAATACACACATACAGCTTGGCAAAAAAGAGTAGAAATTAATAGGGGCGCCACTTTACCGTTCGTGTGGCAACCCGCTGCGACCGTATAGCGTACCATCCTATCGTCTTGATACTAAGCTGTATTTTTATAAGTAACTAGCTTCTGCCAGCGACTTCGTCCGCGTGGAATAGTTGTGCTCCGCTCCTATTGGTCTTAGCGTGATGATATATAGCCTATAGCCTTCCTCGATAAATGGACTATCTAACACTGAAAGAATTATTTAAATCGAACCAGCGGTTCCTGAGATTAGCGCGTTTAAACAAAATGACAACATTTCCCTTCACTGCTCTGCTCCTATTGATTGTAGCGTGATAAAAAGTATACTATAACCATCTCAGGAGTATGACAAATAATTGTACCAAGTTTCGTTAAAATCCGTCGAGTAGTTTTTGTTTCTATAGAGTTTATACAGACAGACAGACAGACAGACAAAAATTTTACTGATTGCATTTTTGGCATCAGTATCGATCCCTAATCACCCCCTGATAGTTATTTTGGAAATATATTTCATGTACAGAATTGACCTCTACAGATTTATTATAAGTATAGATAGATTAAAATCAGTAAGTATCATAAAATGTAATAACAATGTATTCACGTCATGTAACTGAATACAAATTACTTACAAGCACTAATAATGCAGCAAAGCACTCCTGTGTTTTCAATTTTTTTTTGGGGTAAAAAAAAGGCGTATGAATATAGCATTATTATAATTGATTTCAATAAATCTTCCTCTAAATGTTCCACGCCCGCCACATACATGTCTTGGCTAGAGCTAGCCATAAACTCATCTGAGTCACACTCAGATTCAAAGGCACTGCGCTATCATGTTGGAGATTGATTCCTAAACGTTTTATGTCCAAGTACGAGCCCTCTCATAAATTCATAATACTCCTTTTCTATTTTGTTAACATGCTGGCATGAATTCTTTTGAACTCCTACTCGGTTATAGATTGAAATGCACGTTCGGTGCTTCCTACAAAGATAAAAAAAAATGATTAAACCTCTATCAATATTAAACGTAAAAAGTTTACGGTACCTATTTTGTTTTTGTGATTTTTAAATGCTAGTTATAACAAGTATTATATTATCTTGTGATCACCCTCATAGATAAAGTTATGTAGAAATCTAATTTACATATTGCAGAGTATCAAGGCTCAAGCCACTCAAGTATCAATAGTAATCTAGTCGCGCTATACCAAAGTGTCAAAGACAAAACGTAAACATAACCTATATGCTCGATGTTTATTGTTCAAAATTTCCTTTATTTCGTATTCAAGCAATTCAAAACCAAATAGAGATCATAAATTAACACTTGATACAACTAAATACAACAAAACAAGCTCTTACATACCTGTCATAATGGCGGTACTTTAGTAAATATCGTCGAGATCGGAAAGAAGAGTTTAAGCCTCATGTTCGACCAGATATCGCATATAAACATTATAAATTGTTTCCTTGCTAGTACTCCGAATGGTTTTATTTATTATAACGTGGTTTTATTAACGTTTTGATGGTCGAAATAAAAAAAAAAAGTAACTCGCGAGCTTTGTTTACATCGAACGACACAGAACCACAGAGTATATAAACAGAACGACATTAATTGCCAGGGGCTGCCAGCAATAAAAAAAATTAGTTCCGTTTCTAGACTTTTTTGCCAAGCTGTACATAAAGATTTTTGGCGTTCCTACCGTAATTCTGGATATAGTCAGAACTAAAAATGATGAAGACAAACTAGTACGAATTCAATTTATGAAAATTACTAGAAGCTTTATAATTTCAAACATTTTAACGCCACGCCGGTCACCGGTGACCCCCAAACAATAGTTTTTGCATTTTTGACAGTGTGGCGTTAAACTAAAATGAAACTAGGAGAATCGTTTATTTATTTAATCTTAAAGAAATATATCATTTGATTCAGGGCCCATAAAATATGGGGAGTAAACCTACTGGCTAACTACTACCATTTTAATAATAAAATCTGACCTGTAATGGCTAACTACTACCATTTTAATAATAAAATCTAACCTGTAATTGCTGATTTGTTTGCGTTGAAGACTGCTGTGTGTAGGACCTTAGCGTTGAACTCTAATTACATACCAAGGCTCTTTGTATGTTATACAATCCATGTGTGTTTATAACGACAAACGTAAACTCGGTCGTGCCTTGCAATTTAGGCTAAGGTTATATAGTTACTACTCCTATTTTTTAGCTGCTGACCAATATGATTTGCAGTTAAAATAATCTATACATATAAAATGCTTTGTCCTGAATGACTGACGGATCAACGCAGTCTAAAACGCTGATCGTAGAGATCTGAAACTTGAAAGGTGTGTTCTTTGTATGACGTAGGCATCCGATAAGAAAGGATTTTCCAAAATTCTGAAATTCCAAAAGACTGAAAAAGGGGGGCAAAGTTTATTATGAAACTCTAACATTTTTATAGCCCAAGCAAGCGAAGCTGCTGGCGAAAAGCTAGGGTGTTATGAAAACTATAATTTTTGACAGACTTTACAAAAAATAAGGTAGCACAAACAAAAGTTCAACAACATTTGTCACGTCACGTTGAATGAGATTCTAACTTTTCTCTCACAGGTCAAGCTGCTTTCTAAAAAATATTTAAAATGACAAAAAAAAGGAGTATCAATTTGTCGATAAATATTGACAATGAAGTGTAATGTAGAAGCATGCTGTTAGCAAGTCTTACCAGGCCTCTTATATTTGACATGCTTGTGCACTTGGGAGTCACCTGACGCGTCTTCAGTGTTGTCGCTGGTGGTCACGGAGGGCGTCGGGGAAGGAGACTTCGAGGAGGACTGAACGTGACGCGGACTGCGTTTTGACTGCTCGATTTCGCGGCGACACTTCTCTTGGGCTACCTGTAAATATAAAATTAAAAAAAGAAATTAATTCATCATCTGCTTAGCTTTTTCTTAAATACGTTGGGATCGGCTTCCAGTCTAACCGTAGGTAGCTGAGTCTCAGTGTTTTACATGGAGCGACTGCCTATCTGAACTCCACAACCCAGTTACCGGGTAACACAGTACCCTTGGTAAGACTGGCTGTTGGACTTTCAGTATTCTGCCTACCTGATACGACTGTCAAATATCTACATATGACAGTCGAGACCAACAGCTTTAATTTTTCGGAGGAGTCTCGTTATGACATTATGTAGATGGTCACCCATCCTCGGTACAACCGCGCCAAGCGTATCTATGATCGATCAACCCGTGCGGCATAAGCCACGGGTTCCTCTAAAAGTCACTTATTCAGTAAAAAGTCAAAATGTGATGTGACCGTTATATTTAAGAACTCTCCAGTATATCTGGATGTTGCTAAAGTGTGTATTTTCGTTCTATTTTCAGAATTAAACAGTCAAAGAGATTTTGATAAAATATTGCTGAGGTTAGGCCTAACTTAGAGAATTAAATACGCTTATACATAGCTAGGTCAAATAGAGCAAATCCAGTAGTCAGTTACCATTTTGAATCACATCATATCCTATTTTCACATAAGCAGTTGACCTGATTGTATCTACGCAGATGCTCAGTGTTCCTATGTCCGTAGGCGTCGCATACACACACAAGCCCTTATCTCTGCACGTTACCATGTGGGATAGAAGACGGTAATTAAATTATACAGAAATTAAATAAACTCACTGAATTTTCAATAAGATCCTTAGCAGTCTTGATCTGTTCCTTGGTGCCCCAGAACATGACTTTTCGTTCGGTTCCCTTGTCGCCATTCGACATGACCTTGATCCTCGCACCGCTGCGGTGGCTTATTGAATTTATATTCTCGCCTTGTGTTCCTGATAAAATAATAATGTTTACAGTATTTCGTAAATGGATCACGATCAACTCAATTTTCGATTTGATAGCTAACACCAGTGAGACTACTGACTGCTGCCCATCAATTGCCAGTTAAAAGTCAAAATTATATTAGTGACTTCTAAACCAACCCTGTTCTATTGTCTGTTCCAATTGATTTTACGAAAAATGTAAACAAAGTCGTTTCGTTATAACTAACGTAACCTAAAGAGGGTTTCGGAAAAAATGCTGTCCAAAGCAAGGAACGGAGCACATTCCTCCGAGATCTGAAGACTGCCACAGTCATTATGTATATGGTGTGAATCTCCTTATCGTGTGGGCTGCAGGGTTTTCTCAAATCCACCTGACGCCCCTGACATGGAATAAGAATGTATCACCCCAGAGCCTCCCCCAGGGGCATAGTCTCCAGAACACAAAGGGCTGAGGAAGGAGCATGGATGGGTTTTAGTCAGTAAGAGTCTGACACTCCCTTCCGCCCCACCCAAGGCGGGAGGGGTCATTTGATGATATCCCATCCGAAAAAAAAACCAGATACAAAGGTAAGGTCAAAAGACAACAAGAAGTCTCAAAACAGTTCCTGGAAAATAAATCGACAGGTGAAATCTTCATAGAAACTTACCGATGATCCTGCCGCAAGCCCAAGCTGGTACATTCATACTATCTTCAACATTAACCGGCTGCTGGCTAATGAAGTCATGTATGACGGTCTCAGCCATCTGCGTGGCGTCACTGCGTCCTCTGATGACGCACACATCGAACTCCCTGTCACTAAACTCTTTCACGTTCACCTTGGCTCCTGTAGTCTTCTCGATCTCTTTTATGTTGGAGCCACCGCGGCCTGTTGGCGGAAAATATTATGGATAGGATATTTTCTTTTGATATAAGGAAATAATGATATAACTAGTAGATATTAAACAGGGTTAAGTTCCCAAAGATGAGACCCTATTACTGAGCCAAGCCGTTGTCAGCCATAGAGGTGTATCTTTACCGTAAAAGCTTTATAGAAATATTCACTCGCCTCCCGAGGAAACTACTGAACGCACTGATAAAAAGTACCCTATAACAGTCTCCTGAATCCCATCTATCTCCGTACCAAATGTTATTAACATCGTTTCGCCAGTTTTACCGCAAACGCGTTACAAACTCACTTTTGCGTTTATAATATTAAGTAGGGTAGTACTGGTATGCACCTGTATTCAGTTTGATTGAAAGCCGACCCTATAAACATAATTATGTAGGTATTTGGGATAAACGCAAGTTCAAAACTAAGTACATCCATACAACAATCCTGGGATAAAATGCATTTCCGTTGGTAAAAAGTGGCCATAATACGATATTTGCATAGAAACCCTATCCATATCTAACTTGACTGAAAACTCAGATTACATTATTATCAAATAATATGCATGACCGAATTAGTTTCTCAAGATTACAGAGTTTCCTATTACAGCTTACTTAAGGTATCAGTTTTCTGCAACTTAATACGTTACTTTCAATTTTATATACGATATTTCCAAAAAGCTCAATTCACTAGTTACTGACATCGATACAAATAAATATGAGAGCCTATTTATCAAGGAATAAAGGCCTTGTTACAACAATATTTTCAGGCGTTTGTTTCCAAAATCAAAGCTTCCAAGAACTTTAGGGAAAGCGAACGTGCCGTCAACAATGGCAATAAAGAAACCTTTTCTGTTTATTTGGGGTAAGAATTTCAAGGCCGAAGAACAACTTTATATCTCAGAGCAAAACGGTTGAAAATCGAGTGTACATATTCCTCGAATGATGAACTGGAAATCAATCATCTCTCTAACAATGTCTGGTCTAGCAGTCAATCTGCAGCTTTTAAATTGATTTGTGTTGACTGTCTTCGGCTTTTTGCCAAGTCTAGATAGACTTGTAGATACGAAGACGCTAACAGCAACTAGCGATGGATGTCGTCACTAGCTGACTGAAGGATTACATCCGGCGCAGGAGCGGTATCTTTCACCATTTATATACTGGCAACATTATTACCACAATGCGAATTTTCTGGAGACATCACAGCTGTTTGGCTTTGGAATAGTATCCAGCCATTTATATCAAGGCAAATAAATGAGAATGTCCGCTTGCGTCCGATAATCCTTTCTTATCGGGTACCTCTACCTACGTGATACAAAGAACACACCTTCCATGTTTCAGGTCTCTTCAATTAGCGGTTTAGGCTGTGCGTTGATCCGTCAGTCATTCAGGACAAGCATAGATATGTATAGATAATTGTTATAATGGTCTCCTGTCGCTTCAAAATTATTTTACCTAGTCCAAATGAAAGAAATAAGAAAGAAAGGTCTTTAAAGCGCATCGACTTCGCAAAATGCAGGCACAGACAGACAGTAAAAAATATTAAGGTATATAACCCTCTAAATTCAATGAAAAGCAAACGACAAAATAGAGACGCTGACAGTAGAATCATATCTAAATGTGATTTAGAGTATTCGAACCGTGCCAAAAGATTTAATGTTAGGTTAGCATGACACATTTACAAAATTAAAAGGTGAAAGTGTTTTTTTATGAAAATAAATGTGTTTTAACATGATTTCAAGGTTTGTATGAGTAACATCGACTTGACAAGGTCGGGGTGAAAGTACAAGGGCGCGGTTTATTGGCAGACGCCATGCTATGCGACACGTAATACTTAGCAACACACTGACCTATTTATTATATAGGCTTGATTTTTGCCAAATATTACGTCAATTACTTGCAGCACGCACTTATGATTCCCGAAAATCCCGCGCAGTAACTTCAAAAATAGAAACGATGTTTTTTTACAAAAATATATCAATAGGTACATCTAAAGTGCTTTGTCCTGAATGATTGACGGATCAACGCACAGCCTATACCGCTGATCGTAGAGACCTGAAACTTGGTGGGTGTGTTCTTTGTATGACGTAGGCATCCGAGAAGAAAGGATTTTCCGAAATTCTACCCCTAAGGGGGTGAAAAATGGACAAAGTTAGTTACTAGTTAGTATGAAACTCATTTATAATTTGAATCACGCAGGCGAAACCGCTGACGGAATTCTAGCAAACACTAAAAAACAACACTCCTTTTTGTGTGCAGTCGTATTATGATAAAATTTCAAGTTGTGATTGTTCGTGGATCCTACCTCACAGGGTGGCTAAGAGAATCATTATTGTCAAGCTAAAGACCGGGAAGTTTGGCACACATTAGGAAAGGCCTTTGTCCATTGTTCAGCAGAGGACTAGTATTGGATAGGCTGATGAAGAGAATAATCTGCCATATCCTTTTTAGGGTTCCGCGTAGTCCGACAAGGAACCCTTATAGTTTCGCTCTGTCCGTCTGTCTGTCTGTCTGTCTGTCTGTCCGCGGCATAGCTCCGTGGTTTTTGTTATAAGAAAGCTGAAATTTGGTATGAATATGTATATTGATCACGCCGAGAAAGTGGTAAAATAAAATTTTGAAAAATATTTTTTTTTAGGGTAGCTCCCAAACATGTAAAGTAGGGATGAATATTTTTTTTCTCGCGTACCCCTTCGTGTGGGGTATCGTTAGATAGGTCTTTCAAAAATATTATGGGTGTGTGAAGATCATTTTTCGGTTAAGCGAGCCATTTGCGAAATATCT
Source organism: Pyrrhia umbra (assembly GCA_963891755.1). Taxonomy (NCBI): domain Eukaryota; kingdom Metazoa; phylum Arthropoda; class Insecta; order Lepidoptera; family Noctuidae; genus Pyrrhia; species Pyrrhia umbra. Next base: position 3,150,424 of record OY982934.1, on the reverse strand, counting down.
AGATTTTAAGTGAAATTTTTTGTTCGATACGAGTTACCCCCCCTCTAACTTTTGAATGGCTATACCTAGAAATGTGAAAAAAAATCACAGACGTAGCACATGTAATGAACTTACAAGGAAAACTATCACGGCTAAGTAGGCTTAACCGGTTACAGAGTTATAGTCGACTAACTGAGACCTACTACGGAACCCTACTGCGCGTGGCCCGACACGCACTTGGCCGGTTTTTTAAGGAATGAGGTGTCTTCTCTCGCATCAAGAAACTAATATATAATACCTCACTGCCTAAGCAATAATTATAATTACAAAGGACTAACTGCTACGTAACTGAAAATAGCAAGCCTTCTGGCAAAATGATTTTTGGGGATCATTTCATGAGCCTTAAGTTAGTAGTAAGTAGTCATATGACATGCTATCCCAGCATGTGGCACATTAGCTTTGTAACTAGTTTAAAAGCTCTTAACGACCGTCTAATCAATCAAACACAAAGGTGTTGTTACATAAGTTGAATAAATACATACGTTGTAACGAATAACAATATATCATTCGTCTGGACATTCCCTAACAACTAGGTATAGGTGATAATATAATACACACTATTGACGATGACGGCACGAGATGACGTAACAAAAGGCAATTCCATCGATACTTATCTAACGGTTTCAACCGTGAAGTCATGACAAGCGCCCAAAAAAGGGGTGACGTCACAAGCCTATAAGAAAATTTAACCTTACCATGACGTGCTAAAGCAGGAAGTTATGTTGTGAAAAAGAGACGATGCTATAAAACGTCAGTAACTGTGTCTCGTTTTCACACCTGAATAGTGATTGCAAAAACACGGCTCTTGATCTTCTGTAGGCCGTAATAATGTTATTGTAATTGTTATTGTGTAAGCGATTTTACCGTAGCACTGAGTACCGTTAGTTTATAATCTTACTCGTAAGTTTATAGATTAACGAAAAAATTTAAAATTTAATTTATTTTAAAATTTTAGTAGGGTAGTAGGAAGTAACATAATAGGATGCAAAAGTTTGTGAGGATGTATGTTTGTAACTGTTTCACGCAAAAACTAATGAATGGATTTGGGTGAAATATGGTAAGCACATAGTTTATAACTATGTGTTAACATGGAATACGTTTTATCCGAGTGCGCGAAGTGGTTACCTCGGTATGCGGGTGAAACCGCGTGAAAGACCTAGTAACAATTCTTTCATCGACTTTAAATGTAAGAATTAGTTCCGAGGAACAATGTCGATGGCAAGCAAATTTTCATTGCCACTGATATTTTTAAAAATGTTCTCATAAATTTTTTATTCGTTTTTCTAAACATTCCCGCACACGATTTGCTACAATACAAAACACAGGATATCGTTGGATTTCTATTGCTTTAACCTTCAATGAACACTGACATCATACGCACGTGTGAAGTAGTTTAAACTTACACAAATATACATAGTTAGCATAGTAATCATGCATTAAATTTAGAATACATCATCTGGGACAGATGCTAGTCTGTTTACTTTGAGACCTGTTTACTAATATTTATCGCAAATAATTTAACGTTTCAGTATTATGAGGAATCCAAATGAAGGTTTCAATGACAACTTATACAGTTTTTTTCGTTGCAGTTTTAGGTGAATATAGGAGGATCCAATGCATAGGTAAAATAAACTTTCGGCATTTAAATTTTAATGAACTTTCAAGCGTATTGCTTCAAAACCAAATCTATATACTTCGTGTCATGAAGTGCAAAGACCATTCACAAAAATGTATGTGACACATATATTAATCGATCTTCAAATGTCTAAATCTGTCCAGCTGTTTTACTGTGAAACCCTAACAGACAAACACACTTTCGGATTTATAGTATTAGGTAGGATGTTATTCTTCCATTTCACTGTCAAAGAAACCTTATAGTTTTTCATGAAAGTATTGTTCAAGGGCTCTAGCTGGACCAATTAGTGGTAACTACTCGTGCCTAAGGCTCTTTGAGGAAACCCGACAAGTTGTCTATTGTTTCAATCTCAGGTAAGACTGTCTAATATCGGCGTCTAAGTGTTGGTATACAGGAAAACTCTTCAAATCATCGTGAGACGGCCTCAGAGAGTGACGTATTGCAACGCGCAGAATACATACATATCATTGAGATAGAAAAGGCAATGCAAAAAAATATTTCATTCACTGAAAAAAAAAAGGGACCTATGACTGGTCGTCGCGTCATATCGTGCCCACAAAACCTAACACGGGGGTTGTACAAACATGTTTTCTTCGCCTTTAATACGTATTCGGGAGGCAAAGGTCTACCCCCACGTGCTAGTCCTGTCTAAAGCACTTAGCGACTATTTATACAGATTTTTTCAGAACTGGGGCCTTACCATGACGTGACAAAACAAGATTATTTTCGTTATTAAAAAGAGACGGAGCTATAAGACGTTAATAGCTGTGTCATGCTCTCAAACTTGAATAGTGATTGTAAAAACACGTGGTGGTACAGCCCCTGTACGTAGTTACATATTTTGTATTTCCAAAGATAAACCAAATTCAAGCAACAAGAGCACAAGCAAATGCAACAGAGATTTATTTAGCTGATTTAGGATGCATGCATACGAATATTTCTAGTGCACAGAAATTATGCCATTAACAAGATTAGCTTGCGGTTCCAATCCTGCTTATTAAACAGTCTATTCAACCATAGGTAGTTCTGAGATTGTGACGATAGTAGTTTGTGTCATTTTGTGTTAAGCCATCCAAACTTTCAGTTTTGCATTATTAATGCCAAGTTTCTAAGAAACTTTTTTCGATGGTTTATCTATTCAATAACGGCGGTAACATTTTCGGGCTATAATTTAGTCTATACATATAAAATGCTTTGTCCTGAATGAATGACGGACCAACACACAGCCTAAACCGCCGCTGATCGTAGAGACCTGAAACTTGGAGGGTGTGTTCTTTGTGACGTAGGCATCCGATAAGAAAGGACTTTCCGAAGTTTTATTCGTATAAGAAGCCGCTGGCGGGACCTAGTAGATAGACAAACCACCGACAATGTAGGTACCTCAGAAACCTGGCATAAGTAGTAAATCCTTCGCGGTTTGTGAAAAATTGAGATAAGTAGCACTAATTGAATGTTACCTATATTTTAAAAAAAATTGGTGTCACTATTATTTTGTTTTTCTGTTAGACATCGCTTTGGCCCAAACATATACCAAATAACAATACTGACAGATATAATTCCGGGTTTATGATATTATTTGTTGGATAAACAGCTCTCCAGCTGGCTTATTGAGCTTTCTGAATGACTTGGCTCAACATTAAGGCCAAAGAAGATATATCATACAAAATTCTAGATACGTTCATTCACGAATCTATTTAAAACCTGAGTGCATAGCTAGTTTTATATATGAATCAGCATAGTTCATTCTAATTCATTCGTTTTCTTTTTCCTGTTGGTAGAATAATCATCCCTTCCTACTAATATCTAAGTATGTAGTGCGAAAGTCTGTTTGTTAGGTTGTACGTTTTTTGCCCAACTATGGAGCATTTTTTTTAAACGCTAGGTTTTTTTTCGGTATCGTGGTTGCGTTTACAAACATACATTACAGATGCACAAACACCCAGACCCGGAACAATTTTAGTTGTTCCGCGCGGGAATCAAACCCGCGACACGCAGCGCAGCAGCCGATTGCTCAACCAGTACACCAAACGTGCCGTCATTTATGTGCCTATGTATGAATGAAACTGGAAAAAGCGTATAAACTACTCTAGCAGTCTTTCCCGCGGTTTCTTCCGCGTCTTGAAGAACCTACTTCAAGTAACCGGATAAAAAGTTGCACTATGTTGTCGCATCTATATTAATATTTCCCGCAAAATTGCACTATTCCGATCACCGAGACAGAGCTTATCACCTACAAACAAAAGACTACACACAAAAAAAGACACTCACTAAAACGCGAATATTTCATCATGAGAAAAAAAATTGTGACATCATAGCATGATGCGACATCATGCCGGGGCAGCGGGACGTTCGAACGAAACACCGCGCCCCCGGAATACAAAGGGCTGAGGAAGGACATGGATGGGTTTTAGTCAGTAAGAGCCTGACACCCGCCCCACCCACGGCGGGAGGGGCCATCTGATGATTTCCCACCCGAAAAAAAAAGCGACATCGTAAAAGAAATACATACTTAACAAATGATGACACAAGTTAAAACATAAAAACTGCATTTGATGCCATCAACTTACGAAGCTTTGATAACCAAGTTTCAGCTCTGAATAGGTATTAAGAAGTCCATCAGGATGTTTAATGACTGATATCACAATATACTAAACAAAATACAGATGAGTAAGTAACAAGATAAGATAGTGAGCTCACTGCACAAATGAGAAATGACCTAATGCCTAAGATAATGATAATGGTCCAAAAATATATGTTACAATTATTTGGAGTATATTAAATCTGTTCTAGAAATTATGATTGCAGTTTGCCGCATTCTATTATAAACTATAATCTGTACCAATTGATGTTATGAAAAATGTAAACAAAGTCTTCACCTATTTTGGTCTAATTCTGCCACAAAAAAATAACAAAATGGTGTAAGGATGCTTTAAATATCATCATTCATCATTTAATGCTATTTTATTTATCTATTTGGGAAAATTAGAACAAAAAAGGTTATGATTTTATTTGCATTTTTCGTAAAATCATTTGGAACAGACTATACAACTCAAATTATGAAACTGCAGATCGGGGTGTATATGCATGTTTGTAAACACACCCACAATACAGGAGAAATTCCTAGGAAGGAGCAATGTATTTATAAAAAAATAACAAATAAATTGCATTTAACTTTTTAAGAGTGTATCTTCCTCTTTGCTGAATTTTTATTAAGAGCTTAGAATGGACAAGAAAACTTTTTCGTGGCAAACATGTATCGGATTCTCACACCACACGGTGAACCATGATATAAGTTCAAAAAACCAATAACTGTAATGTGGATTCGGCTGTTGATTTGAAGCCTACTAAACTGTTTATTTACACACTACTTAGTATTAAAACAAAATAGAAAATATGACTCACCAATCAAAGCAGGAACAATACTTTTAGGCACATCAACTTCAATGACATTTACTCTTGAAGTCTTCACTCTTTTGTCACCTTCCTCTTCTTCATCTTTCTTGAATACATAGTAGACTACAAATGCGCTGACTGACAATAGGGACAGGCCTAAGACCACAGGTATTAATAACTTAGTGTTAGCCATTGTGCTGGAACAATAATACTGAGATAAATGTTTGAATACATTCTAATTTTAAACGAGCATAGAGAATGGATTTCGATTGTATACTTTTTTGATATGCTAACTATTTTTAGAGAGTTTTTTATGTACTAAGTAGGAAATATAGGTAGTGTTTAAAATTACAGCTAGTATTGAGTGAATAGGTTCTGAGATATTTGTCTATAGATGAGCAAATGTAGGCTGAATAGAAGAAATTATAATTACATACATCACTGTAGGCCTGAATATTAAATAAACAATTTATTTTAAGTTGCGGTTAAATCTCATGCTATTTTTTCTAACTTTATTTAACAGAAAGGTCTTAGAGGCTAATAAAAAAGAACAAGTTTAAAGTGGAACATGAAAAATTTACATGAACATTTTAATGTACAAACCAAAGTACTAGGTATTTAAATAAATGAAACAGTTTTTTCTATTAGAAAAACATTACCCACATCTGTTGGATAAAATATCAAATTATGTTACAAACCAGTCTAGGGTATACTACAAAATAATGCTGTACTGCAAATTACCTTGCCGGATTTTACTTAAAACAATCTATTAGCAGCTATGACATAATATCGAGAGTAAAAATTACTTCACAAGTAATATGATACTTTGTCGTTTATAAGAATTATAACATTCACTTACCTTCAATCGTCAACACAATTGAAATAAAAATTGCACCAGTTGATTAACGCACAAAACAATTTCTCACTCACGTGTAATAATAAAAATTTTAATCAACAAACAATCTCGGGCATTTTCGACAGAAAAAGTATTTTTTTCTAATCTATGACATTTTGAACGAACTGAACCATAAATTTTGAATGAATTTTAGGAGGTGGGGAGGGCAAGGGGAGGGAGTGTACCATGAATAAGGTAAATGTTGCCAAGAAATCCTACGAAGGGAAAATGGTAAAAATATTTGATTGATGCTTCGCTCGCGTCGCAAAACTGCGTTCGTCGTTCAACATCCTCAAATTTTTATTTCAAGTTTATATTAAGTTGACTATTTTTTAATAAAAGGAAAAATCTAAGGAGATTACTTTTAAGCGTTCCGGAGGCAAAAGGCATAAATAGAACCTGTAAATTTTCGTCACATAGTTTGTCTATGTCGATCTTTGTTCCTAATTTGATCATCATTGAATTGACACTTTTTAAACATTTATTTAACAAAATTAGTTTATGCATGTATTGTTCGTTAACCCTGTAAACCATGTCTTCAATTAAGATCATATATCTTATCCAAAACAATACTTGCTGAGAAATGAAATGTGTGCTTCTAAACTAAAGGCAAAGCATAGTTAAATCACATACGTAGTAAGGCGAGTTCACAAAACAAAACACTTCCAACGAAAATTGCTTTCAATTAGATAAGTATATTTAGTTATTAGTCGCTGTTATAACTGCCAATATAAAAATATACAATGCGTACATACATCACCACTCCTTGTGCGTGTTTCTTTAATGGTTTCTAATCTACGCATAACAATATTTTGATACAGTTTTTTTTTTGGGTGACGATTTGCGATACTGCTGGTAGAAGTTATTAATAGAGCTTCTAAATACTGAACTATAAAGTTAACCAAAAAGTTTGATACAGTTTTATATTCAACCTATTTTATGATCAAATGACACATAATAATTAAATTGACATAACAAAAATAGTTTCCAACAGTGCTACGTACAACTCCTTATTTTTTATATCTGCTGGTTTTAAGAAACAGGTTTGTACATCATACTTAAAGTAATTCAACAAAATAAGATTTTTTCGTAAATAATATTTCTAATAATTAGAATTAGAGAAACAACTAAGGAGAGGCTATACACGTGACGTAGGTAACATTAGCGAGTTCTTTTCATTAGGTTCGGAACGTGATTTAACCGTATAGTTCGTAGCGGGGTCCAATTGGACCCGAACGTCAAAACCTCCGTAAGCTCAGTAAGGGTACCAATTGGGGCCGAGAATTTTGTCATGCGCCATCCTAATTATATATGCCTATATTTATTTTGCATTTTATAAAACCTTATGCATTTGTATCAATTTAAAAAGCGTAATAAATATATGTTCAGATAACGTCATCAAACCTTTCATAATTAGCGTTCAAGTTATAAAATTAACGTTAAAAATCACTACTAGAATTTGGTGCTTAAAATCCGCCATGTTTGTTTACATTAGTTGTTTTTTTAATTTAAAGATGTGAGGGAACGATGGTATGATCCGATTATTATTTCAAATTTCGATCGATTCGATTCATCAAATTAGGAATCGTTTTATTTAATTCATTAAAATAAATATTTCTCAAGTGAAATGATGTAAAAATAAATGGAATATCAGTTTATCTCTTTGATGAAATGATAAATGGGTAAAGGGGAGCGTACAGTACGCCCGGTATATTTTTATAAAAAATTAGAATTAGTTAATCGCAAAAGATTTTAAATATTTGTTATTTGTTTATACATGTTATTTATACGCCAATGACTGACCACTAACAAGGGCCGGGTCGCCAACCCCCCCCTCGCCCCTTCCTACCACGTTCCCAGATAAAAAATTTTGAAAAGCCTTTTGGTAAGAATTTCAAATATCAGTCTTCCAAAAGTCTGATCAGGGGGTTGATCATACCGTTTTATTGTCAAAGACTTTTAATTTATATGTCATAATTACGATATAGTTTCCTTTTTTTAAATTAATTTTCTTATAATACTCGCAGGTAACGATAATGTGATCCGATTATTTTTTGACATTTCGATCAACTTGATTCAACTAATTAGGAATCGTTTTATTAATTTCATTTAAATAAATATTTGTCATGTTGAAATTATGGGAACATTAACGAATATGATGTTTATCCCTTTGATGAAATTAGAAATTGGTAAAAGGGAGTGTACCTACAGTACGCCCAGTATTTTATAAAAAAAAATATAGAATTAGTTAATCACAAAATATTGTAAATATTTGTTTATACGTCAATGAGTGTTTTCTTACAAGGAAGAAGGAGGCCACTGTGTCTAACCCCCCCCCTCCTCCTCCTACCACTTTCCAAGTTAAAATTTATCGTGTTTGGTATCATTTGAAAGGGCTTTTGATAAGGATTTTAAATATCATCCTTACAAAAGTCTGAGGGGAAAAGGTGGATCCTAAGTAACATTAAAATGGGATGTAGTTAAACGTTATATCGATAATACAGATTTTGGGGCTAGTAAATACATTGATAACATTGTCGACAACGGCAATCTAGTTTCAACTGGTTCTGATATAGCCAATTTATTCAATAATTTCTTCATAGATGTAGTTCAAAATAATACAAATATTAATAATAAGTCTGAGCACCTTGCACATAATTTAAAAAATAATGATAGTAGTATTTTTTTAAACCCTACGACTGCAAATGAAGTCTTCAATACAATTTGTTCGTTAAAAAACTCCAAGTCTACAGGATATGATGATATCAATTCAGACTTGCTGAAAAGTATTGCGTTGTTTATATCTGAACCTTTGGCATATATTATTAATCTATCCCTTGAACAGGGATGTTTCCCAGATAAACTTAAACTTTCTGTAATAAAACCTCTATTTAAAAAAACCGGCCAAGTGCGAGTCGGACTCGCGCACCGAGGGTTCCGACCATTGCAAAGAAAAAATACGCAATAAAGTCGCAATTATCTTGTTTTTTTCCGACCGCATAATTAAGTTTGTTTTTAGAGGAAAATTGCTGATTACTTAAAAACTACCTGCTAGATCTCGTTCAAACCAATTTTCAATGGAAGTTTGCATGGTAATCTACATCATATATTTTTTTTAGTTTTATCATTCTCTTATTTTAGAAGTTACAGGGGGGGGGGACACAATTTTTACCACTTTGGAAGTGCCTCTCGCGCAAACTATTCAGTTTAGAAAAAAATGATATTAGAAACCTCAATATAATTTTTGAAGACCTATCCATAGATACCCCACACGTATGGGTTTGACGAAAAAAAAATTTTTGAGTTTCAGTTCTAAGTATGGGGACCCCCAAAATTTATTGCTTTTTTTCTATTTTTGTGTCAAAATCTAAAAGCGGTTCACAGAATACATCTACGTGCCAAATTTCAACAGAATTGTTCTTATAGTTTCTGAAAAAAATGGCTGTGACATACGGACGGACAGACAGACAGACAGACAGACATGACGAATCTATAAGGGTTCCGTTTTTGCCATTTGGCTACGGAACCCTAAAAAGGCTCAAGACTCGATATAAATAATTATAGACCTATTGCTCTAACCCCTGTTCTATCCAAGGTCTTCGAAAGGATTATGTATAAAAGAATCTTATCCTTTCTAGATAAATATGAAATTTTGGCAAATGAACAATTTGGATTCAGGAAATATAAATCTACGCAATTAGCCACTTTTACCTTAATAAACCGTATCATCAATAATATAAATAATAGAATTCCCACATCCGCATTACTCTTAGATCTAAGTAAAGCCTTTGATTTTGTTGATCATTCCTTGCTCATTTCAAAATTGGAAAATTATGGTATAAGGGGTTTATCCTTGTCATGGTTTCAGTCATATTTGCATAATAGAAAACAGCTCACTAGAATAACTAAATTTGATAAAAATTCTAACCACGTAGTTAAATTCGATTCTGAATTGAGAATTAACTATTCTGGAGTGCCCCAAGGAAGCATCTTGGGGCCACTATTATTTCTTATCTACGTTAATGACCTCCCACGAGCACTTACACATGACTGTGTCTTGTTTGCAGATGACACAACAATTATCTTAGATTGTAAAAATAGGAACACATATGAAGCTGAAATAAATAAAACCATAAACGATGTAATTAAATGGCTTGATGTTAATAAACTAAAAATAAATATAGAAAAAACTAAATTAATTAATTTCAAAACATATAAAAGTAAACATACACAACTAAATATAGGTTATAGAATCACATTAATACAACAGATACAGAGCGCAAAATTCTTAGGTATAACTCTAGACACACATTTCTCGTGGAAGGAACACATTAATAGTCTATGCATGAAAATTAATAAATTCGTGTTTGCACTTAAAAAAGTAAAGGACGTAACATCAAGACAAACATCAATGATGGTTTACCATGCCTATATCTGTTCCATAATAAGATATGGCATAGTTGTCTGGGGAAATTCGTCAGATATCGTGAGGGTTTTTATAGCCCAGAAAAAGTGCATTCGTGCATTATTTGGCATGGAATGGGCAGAATCATGTAGACCGATATTCAAATCAAAGGATTTATTAACTGTGCCCAGTATTTACATTTATGAAGTGGCAAAATTTGTAAAAAGCCACAAATATCTGTTTGTCAGCAACGACAACACACAAAAACGCCAGATCACTCACCTGCCCTTAAAAATGCCAGTCCCTAAATTAGAACTTTATAGGAAAAGTTGTACCTATATGGCGCCACTTATATTCAACTGCTTACCCAAAGGGATTATCGATTTACCACACAAAACCTTTTGTCATGCCTTACGACGATGGTTAATTCAAGAGAGTTTTTATTCTACCAAAGATTTCCTTAATAAGAGCTCTTGCAGATATGCAGCTTATTAACGCTTTGTGTCATTGTAATAATTGATTTACTATATATTTTTTTATTAATATTCATCGTTTAATTTTGTATGTAGTCGCTAGTCCTAGCAAAATTTAATTGAATATAATGTTTGCATGCCCGTACCAGGGTGAAATATGTCATGTTCTATGTATTATTTAATAACATCTTATGTACCATATTTCAAGCAAATAAACGATATCTGATCTTATCTTATCTAATAGTCTAAAAACATAATACAGAAAAACACAACCGCAAAAAGTATTCTTTTTTTCTTTCACTATTTGGGACACTGAAAAGAGAAAATAAAACTTTTTGCTAAACCGCTTCGTAACGTCTTAACTTAGAGACACCAACTTGTAGATTATGATGTAGGACGATGTATTGGATAAATTTGTTTATTAGCGTTTTATTTTTCTAAGTACTTTTATTTTTCTCTGTTCAGTTTTTAGTATTTGGGAGTTGGCTGTACTTTTTGTAAAAAGGTTTTTAGTGGTCCGACTAAATATGGTTACCGGTTTTAGGGTTCCGTAGTCGACAACGAACCCTTATAGTTTTGCCATGTCCGTCTGTCCACGGCATAGATCAGAGATTCTTGGTTCTAGAAAGCTGAAATTTAGTATAGATATGTATATTGATCAGGCCGACAAAGTGGTAAATATTATGAAAAATTATTTTTTTAGAGTACCTCCCAAACACAAAGTGTGGTTGAATATTTTTTTTCGTGTATACCTACGTGTGGGGTATCGTTAAATAGGTTTTTCAAAAACTTTTGGGTGTGTGAAGACCATTTTTCGGTTAAGTGAGCCATTTGCAAAATAACTTTTAAGTGCAAATTTTCGTTCGATACGAGCACCCAACTTTTCTCCCCCTCCAACTTTGGCTGTCCCTAGAAATGTGAAAAAAATCAAAGACGTAGCACATGTAATACTATCACAGCTAAGTAGGCTTAACCGGTTACAGAGTAATAGTCGACTAACTAACACCTACTACGGAACCCTACATCGCGTGGCCCGACACGCACTTGACCGGTTTTATTGTTGATGAAGCATAGATAAATTTTCACTTATATGTCACACAATATTGTTTCCCTTTTTGAATTAATTTTCTAATAGGTACTAAATTTCTAATAATACCCCCAAAAACTGACCCCCGTGCTTAAAATTAATTTATTTACGTTACATGGCCATCTTTGGATCAACAATTTAAATATGTGTACCGCAGCTCAATCGGTCTAGTAGTTTTGGCTGTGACACAAGGACGGACAGACAGACACGTCAGTAATCCTATAAGGGTTCAGTTTTTTTAATTATGAGGTACGGAACCCTAAAAAAAAGATGATTGTATTTTACTGCGATTTTTTTTAATCAAAGTTGAACCCTTGGTACACATCCAATTCGCTCTTGGCCATTTTCTTTTAGTATTGTAACGCCTTTTTAGGGTTCCTTAGCCAAATGGCAAAAAACGGAACCCTTATAGATTCGTCATGTCTGTCTGTCCGTCCGTATGTCACAGCTATTTTTTCCGAAACTATAAGAACTATACTGTTGAAATTTGGTAAGTAGATGTATTCTGTTAACCGCTTTAAGATTTTGACACAAAAATAGAAAAAAGTTATAAATTTTGGGGGTTCCCCATACTTAGAACTGAAACTCAAATTTTTTTTTTTAATCAAACCCATTCGTGTGGTATCTATGGATAGGTCTTCAAAAATGATATTAAGGTTTCTAAGATCATTTTTGTCTAAACTGAATAGTTTGTGCGAGAGGCACTTCCAAAGTGGTAAAATGTGTCCCTCCCCTGTAACTTCTAAAATAAGAGATTGATAAAACTAAAAAAAATGTATGATGTAGGTTACCATGCAAACTTCCACCGAAAATTGGTTTGAACGAGATCTCATAATTAGTTTTTAAGTAATCAGTAATTTTCCTCTACAAACAAACTTAATTATGCGGTCGGAAAAAAACAAGATAATTGCGACTTTATGCGTATTTATCCTTTCCAATGATCGGAACCCTCGGTGCGCGAGTCCGACTCGCACTTGGCCGGTTTTTTATACATTTTATTTCTTTATCCGAAAGCGACTAAGAGTAAAAGATAATATTCGAATTCTGTATCTACGTATAATAAAAGCCGGCCAAGTGCGCATCGTGTCGGGTTCCGTATTAATACGTTTTATTTGGTTGGTCGACTATAACAGTGTTACCGCTAAAGTCTACTTAGCCGCGATAGTTTTCCTTATATGTTCATTATAATTATAAGCTACGTCTGTGATTTTTTTTACAAATCTTAAAACAACTATTCAGACGCTCGAACCAAACAAAAATGAACTTTAAAGCTTGATATTTTGCAAACTACTCCCTAAATTGCAAAATTATCTAGATACCAGCTTTATTTTTGAAATACTTATTTAACAATACCCCACACAACGGGATACACGAGAAAAAAATAGTAATCCCCACTTTACGTGTATGGGAGGTACCCTAATTTTTTTTCACTCTTTAATTTTACCACTTTGTTAGCGTACTTAATATGCATATCCATACAAAATTATTATAGATTTCTAGTCCAAAAAACCTCTGAGTTATGTCGCGGAAAGACAGACAGACGGACATGGCGAAATTATAAGTGTACCTTGTTGTCTACGGAACCCTAAAAAGACCAAAACTATAAAATGTCTATAAATTTTGAAATCAAAAAGTCACACGTGTGACCTCATAACCGCGTCTATTTTTTGCATCAAATAATTCCTAATTTATGATAATAATATTTTTTTAATGCAATAAAATTATATTTTTGTTCTCAAGATAAAAGCGTAGGCATAAATAGTAGTAATATTACTAAAATAAATCAAAAAGTTTTTATTTAATTTTATACAGTTTCAACTTTTTTTTATTGTATCCGATTATCGATTAGGCAGAATGCTAAATACGTTAGAAAATAAAAAAAAAGATGATTGGGCAGCACTAAACGAGTATTACTTTGTCTTTGATATTATGGTAATTTTTGACCAATTTTGATTGTGAATTTTAAGTAACTTATTGCATGATTATTAGTATGAATGACACTGCAGGTAAACTGAAAATATTATAAATATGTCCTCGATACACTATTTAAGAAAGTGAGTACATTGTAGGTGTTATTTTTGAGTAATTTAAAGTAGTCTACCATTTGGATAGGTAATAGATTTATGTAATTTATACTAATTTCGGGATATAATAACACAGTATGGCCTATTGCAAATCATTGTTTATTAAATTTACTTCACACTTATTGTTTAGACATCTACAATAAAGTATTTAACACTTTGTATTTGTAAGTTGAAAGTTGATGCAAATTCTTCAATTCCATGTCACAATTCAAAATATCCCGCCGAGTCAGGGGTAGTCTCATATGTCACAATCTGGTCGAGCAGAGGGGTTAATTTTAAGAAAACGAATCAATGGTTTTGGTTGCGTGAAATAGTTTCCTTAAGTCGCGGGTGAAACTGCAGGAAACAGCTAGTAAAATATGTATTCAATGCACCACCATTGCTATAATGTGCACTCGTATGATTCAGTCTTGTATCCTACTCACTCTACAATAATAAACCAGCGTAATGATAAAGTAACCTGCACAAGAAATCGCGTGACTTTGACAACACGAACCTATTCCACCAGCCAGCAGTCCTAATAGCTTCTTTCATCGATTGTAACTCAATTTTCTTAAAATTGTCCACACTTGCCGTTTCCCACAGGTTTTAATGGAAATAGCTCATTGTTTGTTTTAATTTTCAGATTTTTGTTTACTGGGACTTGGGATAATATTGATGTAATCTTTTTGAGACACTTTTTACTTTAGCAGGATGACTTGGGATATCACATTAGGTAAGAAATAAATAAATAAGTACCTACATGTGTAGAGTATTTACCTTCATTTATTATTATTATTCTATTTTATACCGGCCTTTCTTACCGGCATAAAATACATTAGTATTTATAAAATGAACAAGATACGAATTTCATAAGTTTCAGTATTTAATTCCCGGTTTTATTATAATTATGACATCGGCCAAAAAATACCCTTTAGTGTAAACAGCTATCATAATATATATTTAATCCAATTTAAAATATCTTCTTGGAAGTAACTCTAACAGAAACTAGGTCAACGAGGCAATAAGTACGAAGGATATACGTATAATAAAGCAATAAACAAACGTTCAACTATGTTTGTGCATTGACACGACCTTTGCCTTTTTTTTCGTGTCTTTCAGTTTCATGTCGTAAACAAATGATTCCCTCGTTCCGATTGCTGATTTTGTGGGGTAACCAAACTTTCAATCATTATTAGTCCTTACTAATACAATAAACGTGAAAGTAACTCTGTCTGTCTCGCTTTCACGGCAAAATGATTTTGACGAAATTTGGTATGAACATGTTGAAATCTCGGAATACGAATACGTTGTGAATGAAACCACATGTATATGGTTTATTGGATAACATTTATCTCAGGAATCGAAAGTTCAAAATTTTGCTAGAAACAAAAGCACACATTCAACTGATTTGGGCTGGAAAAGACATATTTTGCTTTTGTTGGATTCTATTCGCCATCAACCTCACTTATATTTGAGTTTGGTAATTATACTGTATGGGAACCGTGCTTTAAAGCTTTTGACTTGACATAGCTTGCCTTGGAAAAATAAATGGAAATCTCTTCTTAGAGCCCAATGTCCCCGATAAGGGGCCACAGAATCGCATCATCATCATCATAGCTTACCTTAATTATGATAATATAACCATAATTTGGATAAAAACAGAAATGTCCTAAACTGTTTGGCGATTTGGTCGCAACCACAAAAGCAACGAGCGTGCGCGCCAATAAAGCGTAATATGGTTGGATTTTCCATATTTTTTTATTGTCCCAACAATCACGAAAGCTCCGCGATCCGTGAATGCTAGTCTAGTCGGTAGGCAGTACACACGTGTCTAGCAGCAAACAAACATGCAAAGACCGTACGCGCGCCGATACCTGGCACCCAATAATATGGGAGAAGCCTTTCATGGCGGTAAAGTTTCAAATTAACTTGATATTAAATTAAGTGCAGATAATAAGCGTGCGAATGCTGTTTTGCCTTTTTTTATTGAATTTACTCAGTGAGAAGTAGGCTTCTCACATTGTGAAACAGGGCTGAAAATTGCTGTATTAAATGGACAATGATTGTAGTCGAAAGTTTAAATTGTTATCGTAGGAAATAAACAGTCAATATAAAAAGATTCCCAAGAGTTCAAGTTATTTCCACACCAGATTTCATCTAAATCTGTTTAGCTGTTTACTGTGAAAGTAATAGATATAATGCATTTATAATATTAGTATAGAAATACAATTAGTAATTCTGTGATATTAGTAAGGATAAGAGTCACTTGGTTACCATAGGTGAGACTACAGTATCATACCTACATTGTTATTTTTTGTCATATTGTCTTTGTTTTGATCACCAGCCTTACTCTTCTATTCACGGAGATTTTTTTTAAGTTACAATTTGTATACATATTGTTTTTTTTGGAACTCATTGTTAATATATCTTCCAATAATTTTATTATTTCATAACATTCCTGCAGATTTCGAATATGTAGTAACCAAAAAGCCTCAACCTCGTATATGTTTTGGATCTGCACAAGAACGAGATGTGCTTCCAATGAAAGGGCCGGGCTTGAGTCCATTTATGCGGCGTATGGCAATAGAAATAAGAGAAAATATAGGACCTGCCACTTATGAAAGTAAACGCGACGCATTTTCTGATATTGGCAACAGGGTATGTATAAAGTAGTGTAAAATAAAATTAAATTGTTATGTTGTTGTACGGTTAAAAAACGGTTGTGATAAAGTTTTAAGTAACATTAGAAAAAATAGACGTGAACATTAAAATATTTTCAACAAGATTATCTTGGGTTTACCATTCTTAAGATAACGAAGCAGAAGATTTAAAAATTTATGTGTTTGTCGGGAACCATTGATTCGTTGATTTAATTGTTTCGGTTGAAAAGTTTCGTTTTTTTTTAAATAACCATGATCTTGTTTTCAGTACTATAGCAAATATGGTCTAGGTGCCAGATCTCCGCGTTGGCTTATGAAACACGAATATCAGCCCCCACTGAGAGCACCCCGTCCAAAGACGCCGATCAAGAAAAATTGCGCTCCTTTCAATGCCACCTCCAAAAGAAAGGGGATTTTTTCACCCTCATCTTATCCAGCGTAAGATTACTTAATAAGTTTATATTATTCAAAAGTTAGTAGCTAATAGCATTTATTTTTAATAATCCACTTTCTCCAATGAAAGAAACTTAGTGAGATTTTAGGCTCAATTTTATTTCTTTGATGTTTCAGACCCTGCGACTATTGTCCTGAATATATTAAACGGCAGATGAAATTCGCGTATGCCTTCTCTGGGAAAAAGACTCTTCGGTGTGCTGTAGAGGTAACAAAATAGATTTCTTCTGAACTTGAAGCTTGTGAATTTCAAATGGTCCCATTTAGGTAGATACAAATATTGACCATCAATTAAATACTGTTTAATTTTTAGATAAAATGTGTGCCATACAACTTGGATGAATGTGGATATTGCGGCTGTTCATGCTCACAACAGGGTGATTATTGGCAATATGAAAATAGAATATTCCTGTGCAGAAAACATTACACTCGATTATTCAAACATTGCCTGTCCAAATTCCAAGGCGCTAAGCTTGCTGAATTCAAGGTAATGCCGCGGTCACCATTGAATATAGATTTTTTTTATCTAGCATTACGTAATCTAATTCATATTTTTTATTGGTACTTGTACAGTCCGTGAGGGATTGCTTCTTCGCGCATGCGCACAACAGTTGCAAAGCTGCCCTAAAGATAATGAAGTCCGAAGAAATTGTTAAGAAATTAAGGAAGGAAGCATATTTGGATCTATTCTTCCCACAGCGTCGATTTTGTAACAATTAGTTTATAAACATTTATTATTTTTATTCAGGATGAAGAAATAGCGTAGTATAAACCCTAGTTGATATTAGTCATGAATATTAGTAGATTTTTTATTTTTGTGGATAGCAACACGTGTTAGGGTTTACATGACATCGGGATCGGAGAAAAGGCTTAAAAGTGAAGAAGTCAAGCCTGGCTAAATAAATAAATCATTAAAAAAAAAGTTCAATCATCTGACTTTCCTCAACATCTCTCTCTCTCATATTTATTATTTATTTTGATAACGAATCGATATTTTGGACCAATAAAGCAACGGAATCATGAAACTGGACTCGAATAATAAAATGATAAATAGCGAGAGCGGCGCAGATCTATCTGAAGAAGTAGTGGACCCGCGGCAGAATGCTGAGGACATTATTGACGAAATACTCGCAGAGTTCACAGAGTCGCGATCACCTGATGTCGCGAGAAACGGTAACGGTATACCAGAAAACCTATTCAACATGATACAACCTCCGAGGACGCGGACTCCCGCGAACTCTTTCTCTGAGAACGCCACAATAGATGATATTGACCCGTCTTCAGACCTCGGTACATCCATAAGAAACAAGTGTTTGGAACTGGAAGAGATACTTCAAAGCCTCAAGTCACGGCTTAACCACGTAGTTTTGGACGAAAATATCGTTCTCAGTCCTGAGGCTAACTCCATGGAGGCCCAACTCGAACATGACCTGGACACAGATTGTCAGGAGGACCTGTCTCTTCAGGAATTTCTTGAGCTGCTGCACTCCCAAAACAAAATAAGCCCGACGGGTGTTCAGTGATTGCTTAATGGACCATCCCCATGAACTTAGCCATAAGACAAAATTTACATGAATTTATTGTGTGCAAATTTGAATTTTAGATTTTATTGAAGTACTATTAAATATTCAGGCCTAGTTTCTGGAGTATTATTTTAACAATAGCCACACATCCACCATCAGATTAAAGGATTAAAAATAATTTTTTTGTTGATAGATTGATATAGAGATGAATCAATCATCTAATAAATTAAAAACATCCAATGTTACATACAAAATACTTTATTCAATAAATAACAGATCATAAATATACTTGTTAACTTATAATAACTAATCATCAAACATGTTCTGAACTTCAGTGTTGATGGTAAATTCAGATGAATTTGGAATTGTATCATTTTCATACATCTGACTTTCTTCATGGCTCTGTTCATCTTCATAAGTGCTCAAACTGTTTTCTTCTTTCAATATATAGCTGAGTTTTTTCTCCATTATCAATTCTAACACCCTGTTATTATCAGATTCCACCAGTTCTGCTTTTAATTTTTTTACCCAATTGTTATAATCAGTAGGATCAGATTTTAAAAATTCTGTTCTCAAATGTGCAATAGCATCTAATGCTTTAGAAAAGTTTCCGTCAATGTTATTGGTAATCAGGCTCTCAATGGCTCTGATCATTTCTGTGGCTAGCTCTGACAAAGGCTTATTCTTATTTTGAAGAGTTTTGAAGTCCTCAATTGGGTTAATTGTACTTATATTTTTAATCTCATCCACAGCTCCTTTAGTGGGCAGCTGAATTTTAGGCATATTTGGAATGTCTGGAGTATGTGACGCAGACGGCATAACTCCAAGTGGTGCTTTAAACTGATCAATATCTATTGGAGCATTTTTATTTGTTCTTTTCTTGACCTCAACCTTTGTCAATGTGAATAAGCTTTTCAGTTTTTCCAAAGGCTTTCTTGCACTTTCCTCAAGCAGAGGTGGAACTTTAAATAGAGTCATTATCTCTTCTCTTGGTTTTGGCAAAGGCTTGTCTGGATTCATGGCACGGAAAGCTATGCAGTCCAGGACATATTGTGCAGAAGGGCTAACGCACTCTGCTATAGGGAATGCTTCGGTATCATCATACGTGTCATCATATGCTTTGGTCAGATCCATAGCATTAATCAGTTCTTTAAAAGCATCCACTTGCTCTTGTGAGCATTTATACTTTTTTAAGTTAGTTGCTGGAAAGGACATTTGTTTTATATCATCTTTATAACAAAGACCAGCCATTGAAAGGCATACATAATTATTAGTATCAATGACAGGCATTAGAGCAAACATTTTGGGTACATTGTTATTGTTATATACTTTCCGCACAATGGCAACCAGATTTAGTTCATGCAGACATTCTACAAGACATCTGATAGCTTTTTGTGAGTTCTTGTCATCTTTCTTCCCGAATACATATGACAAACCATCTCCGTTTAAGTGTTGCCATTTAATATTATCAGCAGAAGTGAAGCCATATACTGACAATGATTTAACACCAGCTTGATACAGCATTGTTTTATCACAGTCTGAAAAGGGTATAATGGCTTGTCCATAATGGTATCCTTTTAGTTTTTCAGTAGCCTCAACTGGCATCCCGGTCTCCTGATTGATGTATTGTCTGGTTCTCACAACGGCTTCTGATGTGCTTGAAGTAGATGTGATTGGGTTTTTGACAGACTTCTGCCAGTTTTTGACGGTCGGTTCATCCCTTAGTTTGATATAGCAAGAAACCGGGATGTTTATATTTGGACCAATGCTTAGGTTTACATCCCATGAGTTTGCGTTCACTATCTTCTTTCTATGGAACAGTAGGTCATACTTCAAAATGTTTTCCAATGTACCTGCTGCACCGCCAGTACCTTCTACAAACTGCTTAATTAGGTCTGTTGATTCATTCTCATACTCTTTGGAGTAAATATCTGGACCAATGACACTGACTTCATAACCCTCAGTTTTGAATCCATTTAAAACCTATAACAAATAATGATTAAATAAGTAACAAACGGTGAACCATTGTTGAGACTATCTTAAGACCCAAAACTTTGGTTAATGGGAAAAAGAAGACACTAATGTTTTTTACCTCTTCAACACCATCAGGATTAAAGGATGTTTTCTTCTTAAAGTTGGTCATCAGCACAATATTCTTACTGGCCAATTTAACACCATAGAATACATTTTGAAAATAGTCTGCTGCTACTAAAAGTGCATCAAACCAGTCACCCCTGCTTTCTGTTGGCTACAAAAGAAGAAAAATCATATGATAAACAAACAAATAAGTTTGTCATTCTGTATGTTACAATTTCACAGACCTTTTGACCAATTTTGATGAAATTTGACCAGATTCCGATATTTAACTTATTTGGTTGTCATAACTCAGATGGATTATTAAAAAGAGATAGAATGAAGCAGTTTCACAATATTGGAAATATCTGATCTCATGTTAAAAGCCGCCACTATAAATAGGGCTAGTTACGAGTATCACTGAGCGTGTTGTATAAGGAATAGGTAAAATGTATGCTGATTTGTATGTTGCACAACCGTGAGTCATAACAGCCTCTTGACCTTGTTCACTAAGAAATAATGTAGCTAAAGATAATATCAAACAGGTGAAATTAACTTTGACTTTAAGAAATTACCTTTTCCGGTAGGTTCCTTATCATTTTCCACATAGGAGCCTGCAGCTCGGCTAAAATTTCAATATGTCTAAATGAACCTTCATACTGATTTGCCATATTATTATTTGTCTTCTTGGATCCCAATAGTATTATCCCAACTAGGTTCTTGCCTTGACTCAAAATTTTTCGTTCTAGGATACGAGCTGTGCACTCTTTCGCTGTTTCGAAAAACGTTTTTTCGTTTTCCTTATCTTTAGTGGAAACATTTCGTCCTATATCCAGAATTATTAGAGTTCCTAGTGACATCTTGCACAAATCTGCTCCTCGGGCGCTCTTTTGATCAAAAT
Organism: Pyrrhia umbra; assembly: GCA_963891755.1. Lineage (NCBI taxonomy): Eukaryota > Metazoa > Arthropoda > Insecta > Lepidoptera > Noctuidae > Pyrrhia > Pyrrhia umbra. The sequence goes on along the minus strand of OY982934.1, from coordinate 3,128,820 downwards.
TTGAACTCGGTTTATACGAACTTTCCAAATTAAATGTGATTATTTTACGACGTATTTTCAGTTTCCCGGTAACAACAACAAGTTTCGACAAGTTTTCGCGCAATCAATTTTGACATTTGCCATTTACTGACATTTGAAATAATAAAAAAAACTTTTTCGTAAATTTCTGTCTCTGATTTTCATTTCATCAATCGTAAAGGCTTCAATCATTGACTCTATCAATTAATAGACGTCACAACAAATGATAAGATTTGTTACAATAGGAAAATATATGGATGATAGAAAAGTATTGAAACAGGCAAGGAACAGACCTTATCGTAGACGATATGGAACACCTCTAAAAATGCGCCTCTATGGCTCTTATGTCAAAATATGTCAATAGATCATAGACTAGGCGTCTGTCAAGATTTCCATCAATTTTCAATCGATTGTTGTTGTGTTGTGAGAAATTTTACTGTTTACAAAAAACAGAAACGCAGTCTTCGTTTATCTTTATCTACAATGATAATTTACATTTGCCTGGTATCATTTGTTTTGTGGGTTGGTTATAAGTTCATATAACTTGTTCTATTCATTTAAATCAACAATGTGAACTAATTATCTAGCATTTAAACATTTTAGTAGTGTATGCGCTAAACATCTACAATGTCTACAACTTTCGCAAATAGAAGTAAAATTATAACAGAAATGATGAAGTTTTCTTTCCATCATAGAGCTTTTTATTGTTACCTTGGCATGAGTGTTTGGATATTCTTTTTAATAACAGGTAAATATTAAATCAAAGTATCTTTTATTGTTATTTTTCTTTCGAGCGATTGGCTAAATACGATTTTGTTTACATAATCTTGTCACAAGTTAAATCGGCAAGATTTTGTGAATCATGGTTTCAGGGTAATTTTACAATGATGATTTAATTAATAGTTAAAAAAAAACATTGTGGTATGCACTGGCTATTGTACATGGTATGGCTACTATGGTACATAGTATGGGTCACCAAAGAACAATATGCTTTTGCTTTGTAAATAAACAAGAAAATACTATAGTGACAAGTATAGAGTGGCTATGATGTTTATTAAACATTGCCTATTACTGTCTACTATGTAATAAGCATATACACATATATATTCTTTGCAGCAAAGCAAAATGCCACCATTAGATTTTGATAAAAAAAAATATTTTCTCAATTGTACCAAATTAAAATAAGAGTTTGACTGGAAGAGTAGTTTTACTAAGCAAACTGCTTTTCACCAAATCAGATGCAAGTAACATAAATACCTGATATATTCTTATGAAGCCTTTAAATTGATTAATTTGTTCTATAATTTTCTTTTGTGTATTTTTCTCTTCTGTACCTTTTCTGTTATAGTGTCTTTTTTGTGTGAATAAATGCTTTTTCTTTCTTTTTTTCTTCTTCTATTTACATAATTATTGGGCTCACTTATAGCTTAGTTCATTTCTGAAGTCTTGATGGAAATTCAAAAGCTTACCTTAATAATCTGTAAATCTCATGATAGTAAGCAGGATAAAATAATATAGTCAATTGGCATTATTAGCCCTGATACAGCAATGACCTTGTCCTGAACATAGATTTGTGGCTATTATTTGTAGCAGTAATATGGATCTTAGTAAGTATATAATATAGTTTGTTTTTCATATTTCCAGTTATGTATAAATACATGTCAGTAGGGGAGGAAACTATAGCTGTAAAGAAGATTGTTAGAAATGATTACATATCAAAGAGTGACACAAAGTTCAGGAAGATTTACTTGAGAGCCTGTAACCCTCCGGATAGCATTGTACGAGGATCTGAAGGTTAGTAACAGACTTAGAGCCTCTATGTTTACGTTCAGGAGATAAACCTGGATTTTGGTATGATAATATCAGTATGGACACCTTTTTGCATCCAGTAAAAGACTCAAATTTAAGTTAGCTTACTTTTATTATTTTTATTTATTTCATTTGTTTGGGAAAACAAACAGTTATACTAAAGTTTCTTAATTAATAATCTTTGATTTATTTAGAATTTTTAAGAAAACCACGTATAGTTCGTATGCAGGTTTATTTGCAACTGGTCGAAAACATAATGGACTGTAAATACATGTATAGATAGATAGCTACTACTTAGACATAATCTATAGGCTCACAACACATAAACGCTAATCAATTTGGACAGTATCTAAAGTTTTTTTAAAGGATTTCAGCAGCTCCTTCTTTCTACTCAATTTTACCTACCTTTGCAAGACAAATGCAATGCAAAAAATGCGAAGAAGATTAGACTATCCTAGAGTTCACATAGGCTGTAATAATAGTGCCAATAGTAAAAAACTCAATGTTATTTTGGAGTTACCAAATTAATTTGGACCTTAAATCTGAAGACATACAAAGAACAAATCACTGTATCAAGTGATATATTTGTCCCAGGTGTGGTGGACAGTGACACTTGGTTGCTTCAGGGTGCTTTAGTTGTGACGCGGCATGGTGACAGAGGGCCCCTGACACATCTCAAGCATGGGGACAAACTACCATGTGATGCTGAGCCAGTCTCACCTCTTCTAAAAAGGTAGGGTTTATAATTCCCTCTTAAATTAATGAATTCTTTCATTAATCAAATTATACCTCGTGTTCTATAATGTTGTTGTGTACATTATCAATATCCTATTTAGCACTACTGCAAGTATCAAGAAGAAATTTGGACATTTGTTTGGACATAAACATTTTATAATTTAATTTTTAACACACAATTTTCTTTATCATTCAAGTGAAATTGACTCACATTTTTTTTTCTAATCTAACTATTGTTATAATCTACTGAGCAACGTCTTAGCTTGCAAGATACTACAACACACCCTCAGTGTACAGAGTAGCAAACGAGCGAATAGAATTTTCACAAACTATAATTCTCTGTCCACTTTCAATAACTATGTGATCCCTTTCAACTAGCTATGAAGAGTTCGTCACGAACGCGAGCTCGTCGGGTCGCGCGTGGTGGGTGTCGGTGGCGGGGCCGTTCCACAACTTCCCGTCGCTGCCGGCGCGAGCAGCCGGCACCCGCTGCGCGCTCGGACAGCTCACTCCACGCGGTATACTGCAGATGGTCACCGTCGGTAAGCGTTTATACGTACATTTATAAGTTTATACGACTTTGTCTCAAGCTAGATATTTCGCAAAAGACTCTCTCAACCGAAAGATGGTGTTTACACACCTAAAATATACTTTTATACACCTTTCTAACGATACCCCGCACTAAGGGATACGCGAGAAAATAAATATTCATCCCACTTTACGTGTTTGGGAGATCCTACCCAAAAAAAATATTATTCATAATTTTATTTTACCACTTTGTCGGCGTGATCAATATACATATGTATACTAAATTTCAGCTTTCTAGTCCTCTGAGCTCTGTCGCGGACAGACAGACAGACGGATATGGCAAAACTATAAAGATTCCTTGTCGGACCACGGAATTCTAAAAAATAAATAAATATACTTACACTTATGAATTACAGATTACAGTAGATGTAATTAGTTTACTGTATTGTGGTATTAAGGTTGGTATTCACAGTCGTAAGTCAATGTTGTATTTTTTGTGTCTCAGGTAATATTTTACGAGAGGCGTATGGAGAGAAGTTGAACTTGGAGAATGTGGAGCCTCAAGGGAAGAAAGATACGGGTAAGTTTGTTGCATCATATAAATACTAGTAAAGAACTTTGATTTTTGTGCTGAAATATGTCATCATCTGCCTTTTCCCAACTATACCCAGTCTAAGCTGGATGCAGCCGAATACCAGTGTTTTACATGGAATGACTGCCTATCTGACCTCCACAACCTAGTTACTGGGTAACACGGTACCCCTTGGTAAGACTGGTTATCAGACTTTTAGGCTTCTGACTACCCGTAAAGACTGTCAAAGATCTACAATTGACATCCGGGACCAACAGCTTAACGTGCTTTCCGAGACACGGAGGAGTCTCGCTATGGTCACCCATTCACGACGTAGATGGTCACCCATCCACGGACGCGCCAAGCTGTTACTTAGCCACGAGCTCCTCTTTGTGCTGAAATGTGTATGAAACAAATATGTGTGCGGATTGTCTAATAAATAGTGATTGTGTTATTCCAGGCTCGGTGCTGTCGTACAGCACGCGGTACCGGCGCACGTACCAGTCGCTGGTGTCGCTGTGGTGGGGCGCGGCGCGGGGGGGGGCCGGCAGTCGCGCCGCGCCCGCGCGCGAGGCACACAGCGTCGCCTTCTGCTTCCGCGACTGCGCCTGCGCCGCCCTGCACGCGCTCAGCAGGTCAGTACCCACGGTGTACTGTACGGCGCGGGGGGGGGCCGGCAGTCGCGCCGCGCCCGCGCGCGAGGCACACAGCGTCGCCTTCTGCTTCCGCGACTGCGCCTGCGCCGCCCTGCACGCGCTCAGCAGGTCAGTACCCACGGTGTACTGTACGGCGCGGGGGGGGGCCGGCAGTCGCGCCGCGCCCGCGCGCGAGGCACACAGCGTCGCCTTCTGCTTCCGCGACTGCGCCTGCGCCGCCCTGCACGCGCTCAGCAGGTCAGGACCTACGGAAAAAAATGTCCTTATAAAACCACAATGTATCAACTCACTTAACTTGTTACTTATAAAAAACCTGTAATCTGAAGTTTAACCATTTCTCATTTAATCCGTGCTTAACATTATAATCCATTCAAACATTAAAATTAAGCTACTGACTTAAGTTCGGATTAATGGTAAACAGCATTTATGAGTGAGGTTTCTAATCCGTTGCTAATCAGCAGATTAATCGGACTATATAAGTAAGACGGCTACAGCACGCGACAGTTATAAACTACTATTATTTTTTTCACATTGCAGAAAAATAAACACACAAGCGAAGAACCGTCTCGAATCTCATCCAGCAATCAAGGAGCTAGTCAGCAAGCTGTCCAAAGTCCTGTTCGAATCTCAAGAGCATCCCGACGCAGACGTCGTAAGAGACGCGCTCCTCGCCTACATGTGCCACGACGCCCCCTTGCCCTGCTCGGACAAACCGAAACCGCCAACAAAGACCAAACTATCGTTAGACAAAAAACACCGGAAATTTCGCCCGAACACCATCCCGTCTCGAAAAATCCTTGACGTAGACATCGACACTTTAAATATGGAATTAGACTACATTAACAACCAAATGGATTTCAATAACGAAATTGGACGAAAAGCCAGAGATATCATTGGAAAATATTACGACAGTAAACAGAAAGCTCCCTTAGACTTCGACGCTCAGATGGAAAGAGAAAAACTCCTCTATTACCAGCAAAGGTACCTCGACAACGCCGATGGTTACGAAGACGTGGTCATTGTAAAGAAAAATCTAGACGCCGATTTCAATTTCCCGAACGACGCCCGAATGGATACGGACTTTGACGAAGACTATAAAGAACCAACTCCAGAAAGTTCCGAGGATTTCTGCATCAAGAAAGAACATGTTATGTCGTTATTCGCGTACTTAGAGTGGAGTTATCGACAGGAAATTAAGAATATACATAATAGACGAAGAGGTCTATTAGTAGCGTATGGGCTGATACACAATATAGTCCAGAATATGATACGAATGATATCCGAAAATAAGCCGAAGTTCGTTGTTTATTCAGGGCACGACAAAACTCTACAAGCTCTTATACTAGCCCTAGGGCTCAATAACTACCAACATTACAACATACAATACGCTTCTAGAATGATCTTCGAAGTTTATAGAAAGAAGGATTTACGCGACGAGTTCAAATTCACGAAACGAAAAGCGGTGGCCCAAGATTTTTACTTTCGTGTAGTGTACAACGGCGATGACGTCACGAATAAGTTAAGTTTCTGCAAATCGAGGCAGAATGTCGTTATGAAGGTCGTTGACCCCATAGACGATGTTAAGATCTATAATACATATCTCTGTTCGATAGAAAACATAGTTAGGTTTATACACGACGATTATTTTGCTAGTTTTAATGTGACAAATTATAAAGACGCATGCGCAAGCTACGGGAACTCGAAACATATCTATTAGTTCTAATGTTACACCATCAATTGATGAACAATTTTTATTTATTTATTTTAAGTACTTATGTGCAGTTGTTGAGGTAGGAATAATAATTTATTTTTAATTTGTGCGATTATTTGTAATTACAGCAAATAGATTATGTGACGAATCTGAGACTATGGGATGCCCAAAAGAAGGATTTTATTACTAATTTTTAACTCTTCCGCACAAATTATAGATACGTAAATCTAAGTAACAAATAAATACATGAAAAATTTAAAATGTTACTTTTAAATATAAGTTCAGGAGGCATAATTAAGAGATTAATTTAATAATGATTGAGATTATTTATATCTAGTGTAGCTAATAGAGGCATATCAATGTTTAATACTTAACAAGACTTATTTTCATATTTGTGATTATTTTTATACAACTTAGACTTAATTGATCTCGTTTTAATATAATTTGTTTTTAATTTATGAAACTGCGTACTAGTGAGATCAGTGGGTCTAGCAGGATCGCACAAATGTAATCATAACGTTAATGCGAGCGGCTTCGAATCATAAATACGACCATACCAGTGCAAAATTTATGAATTTATAATTAAAATGCATAAATAACAATTTGCAGCATCCATAGATATGATTAAAGTCATCAATTTAATTAAATACTAACTTAGAAGCGAGTATATTCCATTCAAATACTGCTTTCGATACGAATACTTTTTCGAAAGTGATTCGTGCTAGGCCCAATGAGTTTTGTCTGTGTAAGTACAACTGCACTTTGATTACGCACACATATGCATATCTTCTGTCTCTTTAAGAGGGTTGTACCTAAATATATAGGTATTTATTTTAACTTTAACTTGGCTAGTATCATTGCTGGCTTAACAAAAAGAGATGATGAATATCATAGTGTATACTATGATGGCAGTTCTAACGATTTTCATTAATTTCTAGTGGACCCTACAGAGAGTCATTTTTGAGTTTTTGCACGACTTAGTAACTGATTTATAAACATATGTATAGATAGATAACTAAGTGATAAAATTAAGTGTCTCGTCAAAATGCAGCAAAGACCGGCCCCCTCCAAAGATTAGATGGCGTATGTTAGAGAAGGAAGAATGTGCTAGAATGTTTAGGAACCAGATCGTTGACAAAATGGTGGAAATGAATGAGATGGAAGGTAAATCTGTGAATGAATGTTGGAATGAGATGGCAAACTATGTAAGGAAAGTCGCAAAAGACGTGTGTGGAGAGTCGAAAGGAAAAGGTTTGATAGATAGGGATACATGGTGGTGGAATGAGGATGTGCAAAAGGTTTTGAAAGATAAAAAAGTAGCATTTAAAGAATGGCAGAATGTAGAAATTGTGAATGCAAGTCTGAAGGATGAAAGAAAGAGAGTTTACAAAGAATGGAAGAGAAAAGCAAAGAAGGCGGTAGCAGTTGCCAGAGCTAAGGCACAGGAGAGATTGTACGACTCCCTGGACAGCCCTAGAGGCCAAAAGGAACTCTACCGAATTACAAAAGAGAGAGAAAGGCGATCGAGGGATATAAGTCATATCAAATGCATGAAAGATGAGTCTGGCAAGGTTTTGTGTAAAGATGATGATATAAAAGAGAGATGGAAGAGCTATTTTTAAAAGCTTATGAATGAAGAGAATGAATGGGATGGAATGCTTCAAGAGGCACAAGTAAATAAGGGATTGGTAAGAGAAATTAGCATGGATGAGGTAGTGAGAGCATTTATAAGTATGAAAAACGGAAAGGCTTTGGGACCGGATGATATACCAGCTGAAGTATGGAAGGTGTTAAAAAGGGACGGATGTATGTGGCTGACTTTGTTCTTCAATAAGTTGCTGCATGAATAAGTCATCCCACAAGAATGGTGCAGTAGTTCGCTAGTGCCCATCTTCAAAAATAAAGGGGATGTACAGGATTGCAGCAACTATAGAGGGATAAAGCTCATGTCGCATACTATGAAAGTATGGGAAAAGGTGATAGAGAAAAGATTGCGAGAAGAGAGTGAGATAACCCAAAATCAATTTGGGTTTATGCCAGGTCGAGGGACAATGGACGCCATCTTTGCACTTCGCCAACTATGCGAAAAGTACAGACGGGTGCATAAGAACCTGCACATGATGTTCATTGATCTTGAGAAAGCGTATGATAGGGTGCCTCGAGAAGTGTTGTGGTGGGCTATGAAAGAGAAAGGTGTGCCTGGGAAGTATGTGGAGTTAGTCCGTGCTATGTACAGGCAATCCTGTACATATGTCCGATCTTCTGCCGGCAACTCCGACCAGTTCAGTGTGGCTGTGGGCTTGCACCAAGGGTCGGCTTTAAGTCCTTACCTCTTCCTGTTGATTAGGGACGCCTTGACGGCGGGTATACAGGAGGAGGCACCCTGGTGTATGCTGTTTGCCGACGACATTGTTCTGGTTGGTGAAAGTGGACCTGAGATCCAAAGCAGACTGGAGAATTGGCAAAGGAAACTGGAGAGTGTTGGCTTGAAAATCAGCAGAACCAAGACCGAATACATGTTCTGCGATTTCGGCGGTCTCTCCAGTCCTGAAGCCATAGAGCTTGATAACGCTTCCCTTCCAGTCTGCTCCGACTTTCGGTATCTCGGTTCACTTATGCAAGGCGATGGCGAAATAGATCGGACAGTCAAGCACAGGATTAACGCAGGATGGATGAAATGGCGGCAGGTAACGGGAACAATTTGTGACCCTCGCCTTCCCCTTAAACTTAAGGGGAAGATCTATAAGACTATGGTCGGACCTGCCGTCCTATATGGTTCAGAGTGCTGGCCCACAAAAGGGATGAATGAAAGACAACTGCATGCAGCGGAGATGAGAATGTTAAGAGGAATGTGTGGTGTTACGCGAATGGATAGAGTAAGAAATGAGTATATTAGGGGAAGTTTGAAAGTGGCACCGGTAACCGAAAAACTAGTTGGAATCGGTTATCATGGTATGGGCATGTGATGAGGAGGAATGAGGATTATGTAGTGAGAAAGGTTTTGGACATGAATGTGGATGGATATAGAGGAAGGAGACGACCGAAGAAACGATGGATGGATTGTGTGAAGGTTGATATGATTAGAATGAATGTTACTAGCGAGATGACGGCAGATAGAAGAGTATGGAAGAAGAAAACATGCTGCGCCGACCCCAAATAAAATTGGGATAAGGGCAGGAGGATGATGAGATAGATAACTTATACATGTTTGAGCGTGTTTTATTAAAATTATTAATATTAATTTATTTTACATAATAATAACATTTTAAAATATTACTAAAAATAGCTTTCCGCCAGCGGCTTCGCCTGCGATATTTTAGCCAATGGATACATAAACTTAGCCTTCCTCTTGAATCACTCTATCTATTAAAAAAACCGCATCAAAATCCGTTGCGTAGTTTTAAAGATCTAAGCATACATAGGGATAGGGACAGACATCGGGAAGCGACTTTGTTTTATACTATCATTTTAAATCGAAGATCTGATATTGCATAAAATCTTTTTGTTTAATCAGTAATGATACTAATATTGCCCTAATGATGCCATTAACATATCCCAATCGATACTCTAACTATAATTTAAGAGAGGAATAATGAAAAGACTGTACTTTTATTTTTAATAATTTAGATTATTTATCGAAATTGTGTATTTGATTTTATTTATTTAAACGTGAATATGAAGTGAGAAGCCATGTTTTCTAGGGTCTACGGAGTAAAATAATTCTTGCAAGTTCAAGGGCAGATTTTTCAATACATAACTTATATGTAAAGAAAAAATATAATAATATGATAGTTTCACATATTTTCTTTAAAAAAAAATCAAACAACATATTTATTCATCAGATAGCAATTATCTGACTATTGAAAAATCGGCCCTAAGAAAAAAATAGTTTTCCTTAAAGAAGATCTCATTCTTATCAGACTACGGTAGAGAGAAAGTTGTATGAATCTCACTGGCTATGTATGTATGATATAAAATGTATGTATGACCTCATTCTTATCAGACTACGGTAAAGAGAATTTGTATGAATCTCACTGGCTATGTATGTATGATATAAAATGTATGTATGACCTCATTCTTATCAGACTACGGTAAAGAGAATTTGTATGAATCTCACTGGCTATGTATGTATGATATAAAATGTATGTATGACCTCATTCTTATCAGACTACGGTAAAGAGAATTTGTATGAATCTCACTGGCTATGTATGTATGATATAAAATGTATGTATGACATGTAAGTATGTCTGTAAATTTGTTCTCTCCCACAACTTAAACTGAATTGGTTTCTTTAGTTCAGATCTAAAGAGTTTCAAGGTACATGACGTCACAGTAAATTATTACGTAATTAAATTTTATGGGTTAATTGATTTAATTAATGTTCGGCAAAATGCGTTCTTGAGTTATCTGTCATTTTGAATGTAGGCGCAATGTTTATTATAACTGATTACTGATGTAACTACAAATCATAGATGACCACACATAAAACTGATTCAACTCTATTTGTTGTTTTATTTTACGCTTACTGTTTGACGCAGTTTCACCCCCATCCCTTCAAGTACTCGAATAAGAACTATTCTATGTCATTTCCCAGGTTTCAATCTATCTCCATACAGTGGCGGTCCGAGGAGGGGGGAATATGACCCCCCACCCAAATCGTACACGTGTAATTGACACACCTAAAAATAAACAATTAAAATTTTCATTTATTAAAATTTTCATTTATTCAAATTTAAATTGTAATTACGCATTGGTAGGTCGTTAATCGTAACAGATCGTTCAATTATGGAGATTGCTTGAAGCCTTCGGATTCGGCCAATTTTGGCTGTTGATGACCCCCCTAAAATATACGGCTGTGACTGCGCCTGTCTCCATAGCAAATTTCATTTCAGCTGTTTTGCCGTGAATGCGTCAGAAACAGACAGACATGAGTTTCTTTTGGATTAATTATATTTTTTTGTAAGGATATCTGTTTTATGACCTATATTTGTATCCTTCGCCTATTATGTGAACGCGAATTGAATTTAAATATGGCCTTAAAAATAATAGGTATTACGACGTTAACGCGTAGGTACATAAAATGTTTATTTGTTTGTCATAGTTGCAATCTGCATAACATATAAACAAGTTGTTTACTTCCCACAGTAGTTATAACAATATACAATCTATTAATATTCTATTAAAAATATATTTTTACGTAGGTATTTGTCATACATATTTAGGTAAGAGACTAGACTATTTAATTCAAAATGTTGCAATATTTCAGTGGTATATTTATAAAAAAAACTAGCTGGCCCGGTAAAAATCGTACCTTCTCTCTTTGTTGTATCATATATTTCTTGGAATTTTCTTCTATTATTCGGGAGGGAGACAAATCAAAAACCATGAAAATCGGCCCAGCCGTTCTTAAGTTATACATACATATGTCTAGGGCCTATCTCGAGGAGAAATACATTTTTGAAGCAGATCGTCGCTTACAATATATCACTGTTAAATATCCAGTAGGTAGGTACCCATAGACCTGTTTGTTTTTTTACTGCGAGTGTCTTGAAACAGCCAAGATGGCAAAGGCTGAAAATACCAGTCGGCGCCTACCAGGTTACTAACCCGGTATGTAGGGAGTGGGTTAAATACTTGAGTCTACGTGTCTATAGTATCGTCTACTTGTGTCTATTGTTGTTGGCAGTCTAAAGTTAATACCTTCGTCTACCAAAAAATGTAGGTAGGTACTTTAAGTAACTGAACTGTTCAGGAACCTCTTCTTTATCGGCCTTCCTTGCAGAATACCTAAAGTAAACTTAATGGACCGCGTACCCTGATCACAAATTTCAAAAAACTGCAAACCCTTTTAATTTTATTAGTGTGATGAGTAGGTTTGTTTAACGTCATGGATTCAGTCAATTTCAACTAGCTGAGGTTATTTAAATTTAGTTGCGTACCCCATTTTGAGAAATCCTGACCTAAGGCATCAAAAATAATTTGTTGGTTTGGAATTCTACAATTTATCCGCTTGGACAAATCTAGCTTTTGCAATCAGTAGAAATCTTAAGTAGATTTTTTTCCAGGATTCATCAGAAAATAAGATCTTTCGTTATTACGGCTGAGGATCAAAAGAATATTATTTACATATCTGCTTCGTGATATTCCAGTAATATTACTATAGTCTAAATGTTATTTGGCCATCCTACTAATAGTACTAATATTATAAACTTTCCGCCAGGGGCTTCGCCCGCGTGCGCTATACGAATTCAAGTTAAAAATAACTACCCCTTTAAGGGCAGATTTCGGAAAATCCTTTCTTATTTGATGCCTACGTCATACAAAGAACACACCCTCCAAGTTTCAGGTCTCTACGATCAGCGGTTCAGGTTGTGCGTTGATCAGTCAGTCATTCAGGACAAAGCATTTTATATGTAGGTATCTATTGATGTGAAAGTACCGAACTCTGTTTGTCTATTACACTTTCACGACTAACCCCTATCCCAAGCTATTACGATATGATTCTTCAATACCCCTGTTCTGACTTCAGATCCACGTCAGACAGTCATTGACATCTCGGTCTACGTGACTGTCGTACCGACGTCCACTCTGGCGCTGTTGTTGTTGACAAGACGAAATATAAATAGATTGAGTTATGACCTGGCGACAGACACATGTGTATTCTAAGTGTGTTACGGGCAATTGAGAGTTGATGAGCTTTGAGCATTGCACTCGTTCATGAAGGTAGGTCTACTTGCGTTAGTTTCCATACAAGTTATTTGGGTTCTTCGGTCGCGTCATATTATGCACAAGGCACACACAACGCTAAGGGATTATCTAGCTTTCTCGTTTTAGGGAAAATCTGCTTGTCTGAATTTGGTTTCCATTTTGTTCGGGGTTGCCACTGAAAACCAGCGCTGGTCCTTGTCTTAGGTTAAATCAGCATCTTTGTTGAGTGGAGTGGAAACCCCCTTATCGCACATGAGCAACTTGTTTTTTTATTTTGTTTGTTTTAATTTTTTTTTCTTTTATGTGTATGTTGTTGTAAGTGAATACCTAACTAATGCTTCTTTCTTTCCCCGAAAAGTTTAATTTTAAAAAAGTAACGTAGAGTAACTTAGTAACGTTTGATAAGCTTTTCAATGAGAACCAGTTTAGACCAGCCAGTTTAGACGTTATTGGTTACTAATGTTCCAATTTCGAACTGAAATCGAACCAATTTTAAACAGCCAAACCGCCCAATTTAGATTCGCAATTCAAAACAATAGACGTTCTAAAGTTCTAAACACAAACAAGTGACGCCATCTTGCAACGCGGGGGCTAAAGGGCGGTGTACCAAGGCAAGCACAGCTCCACCTAACACAAATATGTTGTTGGAGCACATTTTGAAGGGATAAGGCGTGCCACTATGAAATTGCACCATAATAATCGTAATGATGTAAATATTTAATGTTTGTACACTTCCATATTTGCAATATTTGTTTGTCTATCTACATTCTTGTATAATTTACTGTCGTCGTCGTAATTTTAACATAACGCAGGCAACACTCAATTCAAATCATATTTTATAAGGTTTATGTTTGGTAGGTACCTATTATGTTAATAATTTTCTTTGTAGCACTCGATTAATTTTTAAAGCTTTTCCAATAGTTTAAACAAACTGGTGGTGACTATTTGAACAAATTACTCCAAATAAATTTACCTATCTATACCCACCTAATGTATAAAATTAGCTAAACTACTAAACTAATATTTCGTAAATGATTAAAGAAGTATTCATCATCACCATCTTCAGCAGCATATATACAGTCCCACTGCTGGGCACAGGCCTCTTCTCATACGGAGAAGACATGAGCATTGATCTCCACGCTTGCTCAAGGCGGATTGACGAATTAATCAATGTTTTTTTTTTGTTCTGTTTCTTTCACTCTTTCTAACATAGATTTCACAAAATATATTCTGTTAATCTAGATTAATTATTGTAGATTAATAATCTAGATTAATTTGTTTAGATGACCCAACTTACCGCTCGACTGAAGGAACCGATCAGAGCACCGTAGTTAGTAGGTAATAATTAACTCACATGGTAATCTGTCGACGTCCACCCGATCGGCTTTACCAATCAAGTGGTTAGTTAGGTCATGTGAGAGCTTAAAGCAAACATTTCCACGGAATTTTCGTGTTCAGTGTCCAGAGCCTTAGGTACCTACTATCAATGCTCATGCCTTCTCTGTATGAGACGAGGCGTTTGCCTAGCAGTGGGATAATCATCGAGATATATCAATAGATATGCAATCCCGAACATTACGCGGTAACAAAAACGTAACCATTTTTTAGAATGCAGACGTAGCTTTGAAACTAGTAACCATTTTGATGCAACATTATATTTATCTCTTTCACACTAACCGATACATTATGTAAGTGACATCAGTCCGACAAAGACGGCGACAGTCAGTTTTTCCAGACATTCAGTTGAAGTCAAGCTGACAGATGATATGAATTGTGGCTGGGGGCTCGAACTTTTATGGCACGCATTTTGCTTTGTGATTGCAGATCTAGTTACTTTAGTAACATATATATCTATGGGGATAATATGATGATGAATGAATACAAAAGCAGCAAATTATATTACGCTCGTAGGTACGCCGACACGTGTAAGTTGAAAGGCCAAAAGGATTACGTTACAGCCATTGTCTTTCTACATATGACCTAACGTGCACTTTGCTGTAAACAAAAAGTTCAATACCATTTAGAGCTTGTTTACACTATAGGTTATTATGATTAAAACTGTAATTTTCGTCAAAATTGAAACAAAATACATCAGCGTAGGTGGGATATGAGCGTTTCAGTAGAAATTGCAATCATTTTTTCCTGTGTGTAGTATTTTTGAAACACTAAAAATACAAACGTTAACGGCTTAGTAATCACTTTAAAAAAACATTACTAAACCTTATACATGAATAAGAAACAACGCAATGAATAGGTACATAAGTCAAAGGTTATAATTTTATGTATAAGAATTACAGGCTCTTATAAAACGTAAAAGCTAGAAACTAGGTGCACGGTTCCAAAAAGTGGGTCCTATGGAGAGGAACCAGTAAGAAACTCCATGGATACTAATTTTTTTAATAATACAATATGGTAAATATTTCAACAGTGTCTTACATCACAGACTGTTTTAATGAATAAATAATAATCGTAGGTCAATAAGGACAGTCATCAATATTAAATAATATTCTATCGAGCGATAGGTTGTACGTGGGCGTGGGGTATAAAATAATTTATTTTATTGCTTATTCACGTGTTTATCGTAAAATAATACCTAAGTACTGTACATAGATAGAATACAAAGCCTATCTCACTATATTTTACAAAGGATTTTATAACATGGGCGTCGGCAGAGATATTTTCCGGGCGGTGCATTAAAATATTTTTTTAATATGGAATTATCAGCTATTAAGCTATGTTATGGGTTTCTAGACTCGTTTCCATATTAATATTATAGCCTAATACTAGTACTTTTGACAATAACCTAGGTGAAATTTGTATTTGCTTTCATGGCACATAGGTGGAGTGCACCTCCCGGCGACCATTCAAAACAAAATTCTATTTGATTTGGCAATCGTCGCGAATTAAAAGGTTCTCTGGTCTGTGGCTGGTGGTTATCTATTTCTGGTCTCGATTTATCTAAACTTAAGCTACATTTTCCGCCGTGATTAACAATGGTAACCTATTTTTACATATTTCAGATATTTGTCAAGACGATCTGCCAAAGGCTACAGAAGATGCATGCGTCAAGCTGAAAACCGGGCGATATGGCACACGTTAGGAGAGGCCTATGCCCAGCAGTGGACTAGTGTTAGATAGGCTGACTGATGATGATGATCAGAACCCCTTTGTATCTCCGAAAGCAAGTCTATAATCAGATATTCCGAAGGCTGCCTTACGAATAAATTTGACAGTCTATTCGATAGCTGAGAAAGAAGCCCAGAAAACAGTGGAAAATCTAGCCTAGGTAATGTTACGATTCTGTCTAGCACAGAATATCTGCAAAAAAAACGCGCTATGTACACTACCTCAAAGATGGCGTGCAAACGTGTGCATATTATGACGATTACAATTCTTTCAACTTTTTGAATCGTTATATCTAAAAAACGGTGGCTCTTAGGAAAA
Source organism: Pyrrhia umbra (assembly GCA_963891755.1). Lineage (NCBI taxonomy): Eukaryota > Metazoa > Arthropoda > Insecta > Lepidoptera > Noctuidae > Pyrrhia > Pyrrhia umbra. Next base: position 3,112,640 of record OY982934.1, on the reverse strand, counting down.
AAGTATTAAGACATTTTTTATAGATAATTGTCTAATCTACAATTTTGTCTCAGCTAATTTTATGATAAAACTTACCGATTTGCTGAAAATCGCGAAAAACCCGTTTTTGTGACCTTTGACCCCCAATATTTTTTTTTCCACGTGCCGGATCGATGAGGACTTGTCACATTTCCTTTATAATAGTGTAATAAACGATCCTACAAATTTTCAGCCTAATGGGAATTTTTGTAACCTTGGATGTCTAAATTGACTGGACTATTAATAAATTCAAATATCACTGAGATACGTCAACATTACCATTAAAGAGTAGAACTTTACACTTAAAGCTGCTTTCAGACTACGCTATAATATAATAGCATATAGTATATAGCATAACAATATCGCGCACCATACATAGCCAATAATACAATATCTAGTACAGTACAGTGTGAACGTGTCCATAACAATGTATGGTGCGTGATATTGTTGTGCTATGAGCTATATACTATTTGCTATTATATTATAGCGTAGTCTGAAAGCAGCTTTAGCTGTCACGTTAGTTTGGTTTGGCCATAAATTTCAGATCAGTATAAAACACTGATATGCAACAGACAGGAAGACAACTTCAGAAAACGTCAGGATTAACTAAAAAGATAAGCATAGACTTAGATTTGCGGTAAGTCTCTATCTGTCTGATAAAAGTGATAAGTTATCAGTTATTTTTAATTTGTAAATTCTGGGGCATTTTAGACATGTCTGAGTAGCCAAGTACACCCAGTAAATTCACTGAATATTTGTCTAAAATTATCTGACAAATTGAGTGGTAAAACAATGGGTCTTTTTTTTTCGGATGGAAAATCATCAAATAACCCCTCCCGCCTTGGGTGGGGCAGAAGGGATTGTCAGATTCTTACTGATTAAAACCCATCCATGTTCCTTCCTCAGTACTTAAGAGGGGGCCTAAAGCAAAATCGACAATTTTTGATTGGATTTTTAGAGTAGTAGATCGTGTTTAAATTGAAAAAAATAAATATGTCAAGAAACTTCATTATAAATGCGAGGGTCGTCCCAGACAAAAACATGATAGGATAAAATTTTCTCGATAGAAAACCATCACAAAGTTACCTCTGACTATAAACTTATTTCGATTTCATTCTATTTTGGTACATAGTACTGTACCATAAATTTGATAAATAGTAACAATCATATAAACCTAGGGATGACCCAGAGGATTTTTTGAAATATTGCCTATTTTAAAAGATATCCGTATAAAAAGCCTTTGGCGCTTACTACATTTTTAATCCGCATAATATGCTGTCTTCCGTCTCGCTTGACACAAGCTTGTGACATATCGTTTGTTTCACCGATCAGTTTCCCTCGCTCTGTTGAGACGGGTGGTCTATATCTGTTTGCTCTGCGCCTACTATTATTAATAAATATTCATATTTTGTTGAGTAATATGAGAAATACAAAAAATAGAACGAAAAAACTGAAAAAGCGACAACTAAAACAATTGAAGACTCAAAAGATTGCTAATTGCCGAAATCAAAGGTAAGTATTATTTTGTAATATTCAAGGCTAGTGCATAGTATACGCAAAATAAACAGATAATTGATTTGACTTTTAATAGTCAACTTTCAGACCTGTGTTGAACAACTTAGAAAATGTTAGCTTGTAACACTATAGCCACTCAGCATGATCAACCAGATATTTATAGCTCGAGCAATGAAGATGAAACTCTCACAAAGTAATTTCCACAGTTTCAAAGTTCTTTTTTTTTTTAATTTCAGTAATGATTTAACAAAAGATATTGATGGTGCCTTGAACAATAACAACGTAACAGAACTTGAGTGTCACAATGAACAGTACGTATTTTGTGAAACATTTGTTCTTTAGGACGTAGGTATCTACTATAGGTAAACTGCTGTACGTGCGGCCCTCTTAATGATTTGCGGGATGCAGGGCGGGTAATGCATTTGGCTATACACAAAATGACATAAATTTATGAGTATCGTAAGATTTACTAAGTTAGTTTTTTTATTGCAGAAACTCAGAACTACGAGTGTATCAAGGACCAAAGAATAAAATAAAAGAAGATACGAACGAAAAAAAGAAGAGTAATAAAAAAGTCCATGACAAAAATATTTATGATGCTTCAGACTGCTCAACAGCTATGGCGGTTGCAGCGGAACGCGAAAGACAAGCCGCAATTTTTTATTCAACACTTTTAGTTAGGATTATAAGACAGTACTATTATTACGTAACCTCTTGATCACTTTTATTGGTTACCGTGCAACGTGGACTGTATACATTGGCATGAATGAATAAACATCTCTAAAGTGCATTTCAAATGAGTGTAAGAAAAGACGGACCATTTAGTGATGTCCAATTGTAATGCTGCAATTGCTTGCTGGGGAGTTTGTTGCGCCACTTCTTCTTCCCAGCTAAAACACATAGGAAGTGGTGAAGGGCGGGCATTTTGGGGGCTGTCTTTGCTGATTTTCAGCCTAATTTGAATAAACGATTTTTGAATTTTTGAATGCCAATAATTATAAATTAATTAATTAATTGAATAAAACATTGAATGAAACTTATACAGCAAAGATAAATCTATGGAATTGTAGATTGTCTTTATATATATTTTATTATATGATTGTATTTAAAGAGACACACATATTTATTGGGCAAAGAATTAGCATTGCTATTCAACGCGGCAATGTTGCTAGTCTTCTGGGCACGTTACCAGATGATAGCGATGTGGCAGAATATTATGACACTTAACTGTGAGGTATTTTTTATACATGCATATTATATTTATTCTCTATACGCATATCTTATCTTCTTCTTCTATATAAATAAAAATGAATCCCTATTTCCCTTGGTCACGGCATCACGCATGACGGCTGGACCAATTTGGATAAAATTTGGTACGGAGATAGAGGAGAATCTTTTTTTTGGATGGGTAATCATCAAATGATCCCTCCCCCCGTGGGTGGTACGGAAGGGAGTGTCAGACTCTTACTGACTAAAACCCATCCAAGTTCCTTCCTCAGCCCTTTGCATTCCGGAGGCACGCTATCTCTTTCGAACGTCCCACAGCCCCGGCAGGCTATGACCCTGGGGGAGGGCCCCGTCAACGATGCTGACATTTCTTTGAGGCGCGTGGAACACGAATACGCCATCGACATGGGTCTGGTCCTTGCCGAACGGTGAGCCACCCATGGCTCACCGTCCGCAGCCTCGTGCCTACGGTAACCGGGAGTCATCTCGCGATAGAGAGGAAAGGAGAAGGTTTTATACTTTTTATCCGGGTGCGGGACTACGCCACTACTAAAGGTCAACGACCTTGTGGGAGTACACAGTTCACAGACTTTGACTACTTATACTGAGCACTACATTTACTATTTATACATTGAAAGAGAGGGGGGCTTGCTGACTTCTTGAGGCTTGGTAACTTACTGACTGGTATATACTGAAACTGATCTATATTTCTACATATTTCGGCGCTATCTATATAGCGCCAATCTTAAGCACAGTTAGTGGGTGGACCAATAACGTATTTTTATTTTTCGCTAAAGAGGCTAGCCTCTTTTGACCTTGGAGATCCCGCCATGTTGACGCCTAATGATTGAAAATGGTAGAAATCGGTTTTACCCAGTTTGATTGCATAAAATTTTACATACATTGCAATATTATTATTAAGTAACTAAAATTTTAATCATAATCTTTGATTTTATCTGAATATATTACATATACTACGCATCATTTCAATCACTCAATGTGACGTCGACGCGATTTGTTTGCGTGCGTCATCGCGTCGCCCGTGGTTGTTATCCGTACTAATGCAGGGGTTTGCGAGGGGCGCGGGTGAAATCAGTTTTTTTTCTGGCATTGGGCCCCCTCTTAATGTTCCGGGGGCGCGGTAACTCCTATAACAAAATTACAATATATGGACGTAACGGTAATGGGAGTGACCATTTTTATAAAACAAGTGAATTGAAATTAAAATTTAAATTGCGTCAAGCACATTTTGTATCTTTCGTTCTTATTTAATTAAGTACTTAATAATGTGCGGAATGACTCATAGTTTATATTATAAAGGTATACTAGCTGTTTCCTACGGTTTCACCCGCGTCCCGGAAGAACTACTTAACGCACCCGATCAAAAAGACTATGTAACCATCTCCAGGGTCCCATTTAACTCTGTACCAAATTTCATCCAAATCGGTTCAGCCGTTTTCACGTGGAAGCGTAACAAACGAACACACTTTCGCAGTTGCCTACATATAATATTAATTAGGATTCGTAGAAACAGACTTACTACGTTAGTGCTAGCCCCAGATGCGCCATTACACTCAAGGATGTCTTATCAGAAGTCTTGTTATGAAAAAGTTTATAATATTAATGAATAAATACATAATCTATCTATTTTTGTACAGCATGATGTAAAAGAGAACAAGATTGTCGTCATCTTGTGCTAATCTTTAGCACTCAAATGTGACACGCTGTTTAAAATCCGTCGTACGGTGAGTTCGAAGGTGTTATTCGCGTTATCTAAGATAAGAGGCAGTGTAACGAATACAAGGCATTTTTTTCCACGTTTAATAACGTGCCGCGAGTAGGGTAACCATAATGTGCTATCAAATTTATTGTTAGACAAAAAAGTATATGAAAAAAAAAACGGTTTATAGAAAATTAGGTATATCTCAAAAGTCAAGTTATTTCATCGTGGTTGTACTAATTAAATTTTGTAGTGGCATGTTGTACGTCATATTGAAAACTCGACGTCTTCAATCCCACTGAAGTTCGGATATTTTAGTAATTTGAACCACGAAATATTATAACATTTAAAAACAATGAATGTTCCTCAAATGTTAAAAGTGTTAAGTCAAAATAGAGGATAAAATTGAATAATTTTGCTATTATTTATATTTTTCGTCGTAATATTTGTGATATAGGTTTACTTAATTGTTATATCTATGTATTGATACCATAAAAACTACTAAAAGTATGCTAATTATTGATATCATGTTTTGTTATATTCGTAAAAGTATAAATATATATAGTACTAGCTTCTGCCAGCGACTTCGTACGCGTGGAATAGTGGTGCTCCGGTACTTTTGGTCTTAGCGTGATAATATAAATAGCCTATAGCCTTTCTCGATAAATGGACTATCTAACACTGAAATAATTATTTAAATTGGACCAGCGGTTCCTGAGATTAGCGCGTTTAAACAAAATGACAACATTTCCCTTCACTGCTCTGCTCCTATTGATTGTAGCGTGATGAAAAGTATACTATAACCATCTCAGGAGTATGACAAATAATTGTACCAAGTTTCGTTAAAATCCGTCCAGTAGTTTTTGTTTCTATAGAGTTTATACAGACAGACAGACAGACAGACAGACTGACAGACAGACAGACAAAAATTTTACTGATTGCATTTTTGGCATCAGTATCGATCCCTAATCACCCCCTGATAGTTATTTTGGAAATATATTTCATGTACAGAATTGACCTCTCTACAGATTTATTATAAGTATAGATAAAATAAAAGTTGGACTTTTCCGTAGAAATCTAAACGCGTGGTCGCCGCAACCGCGAACTACGCAGTTGTACAGTCAAGGTCATCGGTCGCGAATGCGTGATGTCTGCACTACAACATTTTTTATTTATTTTATTAATGGCCGGTGGAACGATAAAACGAACTCTGTTGATAGGCAGCGATCGCGTGTAAGGTCGCGTTGTTAAAAAAAAACCGAATACCTAACTAATTATTATTGGAAAATTCCGCTTGAAGATGAAAATGAGTGTGGTTACCCTATTTCTAAAATTTTCAACATGTGAGCTTAAACGCTCAGTGTGCAGGATGTCAATTACCGCGACTTCGTCCGCGTGGAATAGTGGTGCTCCGCTCCTATTGGTTTTAGCCTGATGATATATATATATATATATAGCCTATACTATTGGCCCTATAGCCTTCCTCAATAAATGGGCTATCTAACACTGAAAGATTTTTTCAAATCGTACTAGAAGTTCCTGAGATTAACGCGTTCAAACAAACAAACTCTTCAGCTTTATTATATTAGTATAGATAAATTTCAACCGTTACCTAATTATAAATTCCTCAATGGAAAATCTTTGCAACTCATTTGTGAGACGATTGAATTTAAACTGTCTCATTTGTCTCATTTTGAGTTGGTGCCCTTGAACTATTATCTAGTCTTATTTACTATGTAAGTAAGTATATTAAATACTAGCTTCTGCCCGCGACTTCGTCCGCGTGGAATAGTGGTGCTCCGCCCCTATTGGTTTTATCGTGATGATATATAGCCTATAGCCTTCCTCAATAAATGGGCTATCTAACACTGATAGAATTTTTCAAATCGTACCATTAGTTCCTGAGATAAGCGCGTTCAAACAAACAAAATCTTCAGCTTTATTATATTAGTATAGATATAGATTATATGTATTTACTATTTTTGTATTTTGTCACGAACATATCTGGCAACGCAACATCCTATTGTGAGTTCTTATGCCATCCGCTATGGTATTATTAGATTGATGATTGATTTGAGCTTTTTCTTTCTAAAACAGTCGATTACCAACCCGAGTTTAAACAAGAAGTGGGTAACACGAGAATTCTCGCTTCGTAGTTAAAGTTAAAAAAACGTTTTTGTTTAACGGACCGATTATGTAACCAGATGTCGATGAACTTGGCCCTTATTATAAAACCTTTCGGTAAACTATACTGGTATGGAGATAGCTTAAACCATGGTTAAGGATATAGGGTAGTTTTTATCTTGTTGCGTGATGTAGTTAAAACTGAGGGTAGCAACTAGTTTTATATAAAACAGGGTCCGAGTTCGCGTATCCTCTTCATGGATAGATCTAATAGATAGATTATGTCAATAAGATATGTAAAAGAGAAAGATGGTAGACACTTGTGCGTGCAATTTTTTTATGCTGCTAATATTAAAAAAGCGAAAGTAACTGTCTGTCTATAACGCTTTTACAGGAAAACGAAAGAACCGATTGATATGAAATTTTGCCTGGAAATAGGCTGAAACCTGATGAAGGATATAGAGTTTTTCTCTAATAAAACTGCATGGAGTTCCCTCAGGTCGCGGGTGAGACCGCGGTAATGTGCTAGTATAGTATATAATATTGAAATAACTCTGTTATGTAATACAGACTTGGTTATCAGGCGTTATACTCATTTAGCTATCTATGTAAACCAGTGTAGACTTATCAAACTGATTATATAAAATTGAGGTTGATAGGTACCAATATCAGCTTTAATTTTCATTACAAGATCTATGTATTTTCAAACAATAAATAGAGGAGATATTGATTTAGGGTTGATTACCCATTAACAAACAAGTTTACTTAATTTTAATGTAGTTGTTGAAATCCACAATAATAATATCCAGGCGCTAAGTAAAACATTCCTTGATCAACTTTTTCGAATTTTAAAAACTGGACAGGAATTTAGAGCGCAATGTTGTCTATGCATGTTTTACGATAAATTTTAGTCAGTTGGTATACTATGTGTTTGTATACTATCTTTGGTTGGTATAGAAAATTGGGTTGTTCTCAAATATACCACACTATAGCAGGAAACTGCGATACTTTTTTTTTAATTTTAGAAGTAACAAGGAGTAAGAACCGAAAAATTGTGGTAAAAGCAAACACAAGTTACACTTTGAACACAATATTAGACCGTATAATTATTTGACAGAAGGCTGTGATTAAAATAAAAAAATAAAAATAAAAAAACAGCGTTCTAAATTTAAAAGAGGACGACTCTTCAGAGCCGAATGGATCCAATTCCGGTAACGAAACCTTTTTGGCATAAACTTTTGGCATAAAAATGTCCGCTCCGGTAAAGTTGGTTATTTTATTTGCGGACTGCGGTTTGAGGAATCCAATAAGGTTCTCAAGGAGTGTGGAGTTAGAGGGCAAAGGTTGTATACACGGCTTTTATAGCTCCGCTTTGTGGTATTTGAATGTTGGTTTTTAGTACTCTATGTTTTGATGCAAAAGCACTTAAATATTTATAATAATGGAAATAGGTACGTATTTCAGCTGATCACCAAAATTCACTTACTTTTATACAAACATTATTATCTATAGGTAAGTATATCAATAAAAAACAATTACGTCATCGATGTAAACAAAAATGTAAAAAATGTTCACAAAATGAAAACTACTGGGCCAAACCATGTGAAATTTTTATGGGACCAAATGGCATCTATTCCGCATCAAACTAAAAAAGAATCACGTAAATCGGATCATAAATCTCAGCGTAATCGGTGTACATACATAGAAAAAAAAAAAAAAAAAAATACCGATCGAATTGAGAACCTCCTCCTTTTTTTGAAGTCGGTTAAAAATAATCGGAGAAATGTATGTAAGCGCATTACTTCCGAACGACTGCACCAAATTGGATAATTCTTGTTTTTGTGTTCGAAAAAAAAAACGAACAGAAAATTGTGGCACGAAGGTGGCGGGCCAGCTAGTGAAATATAAAATTTTAGAGAGTTCCAAAGCTCAAGTTACATATCTTCTATCTTCTATACATAGAATATACTTTGTTCTGAATAACTGACGGATCAATGCACAGCCTAAACCGCTGATCGTGGAGACATGAAACTTGGAGGGTGTGTTCTTTGCATGACGTATGCATCAGATAAGAAAGGATTTTCCGAAATTCGACCCCTAAGTAGGTGAGAAAGGAAGGCAAAGTTTGTATGAAACTCTGTAGTTTTTAATTTGAATTCCTATAGCCCACGCGGGCGAAGTCGCTGGCGGAAAGCTTATATCGTATTATCGTAAAAAAAAAAAAAACTCCAGACTCACGGGTGATTGTTTACTGACCTTTGTGGAAATTTATCACGATGCGAAGTCCATTGAACCTAAACCTTGGCCCAGTCAGACAGAGGACGGACAGCCTTGACAATGAACTGCATTCCGCCCAGTCGCACGTCGAAAGAAACGTATGGATGTCGTACTTGTTTATTTTAATACAAAATGATTTAAATTCTTTGTTGTTTAGTAAAAACTTCGTAATTAAAGCATAACTGCATTATTTGTTTTATTCAGAATCAGAATCAGCTTTTATTTGTGAAACAAAGGTTTTTTACATTTAAAAGATCTTAGATTAGATATTATAAGTGCGCTATGTTTTGCCGTGAAGGCGTACAAATATTGAAAGAAACAAAAAAAAATAACAACTAAACTACTAACATACGAAGAAAACAAAATTAAACTCTTACATGAGAAAAGGAACTATAATCTTATAAAAACAAATACTTCGTGAATATAGCCCAAATACCTACATTCGTTGTTCTATTATTCGCTCTTTCCCGCGCTCCGAGAGAACTACCTACTTGAGAATATAGGATAAAAAGTAGCCTGTGTCTGTTTCCAGGGTTCCCTCTACCTCCGTACCAAATTTCATTCAAATCGGTTCAGCCGTTTTACTGTGACAAATAAACAAACTTACTTTCACATTTATAATATGTAAGGGTTATAGAGTGGAAATGTAACGCTTATTTAATACTAGCTTCTGCCAGCGACTTCGTCCGCGTGGAATAGTGGTGCTCCGCTCCTATTGGTCTTAGCGTGATGATATATAGCCTATAGCCTTCCTCGATAAATGGACTATCTAACGCTGAAAGAATTTTTCAAATCGGACCAGCGGTTCCTGAGATTAGCGCGTTTAAACAAAATGACAACATTTCCCTTCACTGCTCTGCTCCTATTGATTGTAGCGTGATGAAAAGTTTACTATAACCATCTCAGGAGTATGACAAATAACTGTATCAAGTTTCGTTAAAATCCGTCGAGTAGTTTTTGTTTCTATAGAGTTTATACAGACAGACAGACAGACAGACAGACAGACAGACAGACAGACAGACAGACAGACAGAAAAATTTTACTGATTGCATTTTTGGCATCAGTATCGATCCCTAATCACCCCCTGATAGTTATTTTGGAAATATATTTCATGTACAGAATTGACCTCTCTACAGATTTATTATAAGTATAGATAGATATAGATAGAAGATAAGTATAGATCATAAATGCGAAAGTAACTCTTGTCTTTCTGTAACACTTTAACGGAAAAACGACTGAAGCGTTTTGAATGAAATTTGGTATGTAGCCCGCTCCCTGTTTCTTGCAGTTTCAGCCACATCATTCACACACCCGGATAAAAACTATTCCATTTTCTTTCCGTGTTTCAATCTATAAAATACCCTTTAAAATCAGTTCTACTGTTTTCCCGTAAAAGCGTAATACACAGACATACAGAGTTACTTATATAATATAAGTAAGGATAGGTTCCTATTATTAAACGTATTAAAGAATAATGTGTAGTCTATTGAGGTAGGTTACCATCAATCAATGTTCTCGCTCCATTTATGTAGGAGGGGAAAAGCTAGTTAGTTCTAACTGGGAAAACTTAGCTTCACTCAGCTATAAATACTCGTAATAGTTAAACATCGTTACCGCAGTGGCTGGGTATTACAAGAACAGAGCTATGCTGGGGGCTTCCAACCTTACTGCTAACGGTTCTTGATAAGCTGAATGTGTAAGCAAAATATTAGCATTCATTAGACCTTATTATAATTATATGCGATAGTAACTCTGTCTGTCTGTCACGCTCAACGCCGAAATAGATTCAGCTGAAATTGTGTGTCTTTTCTTTCCCAAGATACCTTGAGTCTTGGGATAGTGTTATTATCACTACGTCTGGTTTTTTTTCATAAATCTAGGAGCAGCCATTCAGGACTCGAACACACACGTTTTATTTTTGAAAGACCTATTAAACGGTACGAGGGAATATATCAGAAATATAATTATTCATCTCCACTTTACGCGTTTTGGGAGGTACCCAAAAAATTCAATCAATTTTACCACTTTGTCGGCATGATCAATACGCATATCCATACAAAATTTCAGCTTTCAAGTTCGAAGAACTTCTGCGCTATGCCACGGATAGACAGACAGACGGACATGGCGAAACTATAAGGGTTCCTTTCCTTGTCGACAACGGAACCGAGTGAATTGTTTTTTTCTATTATCTGAAGGCAGCAAAACTTCGCTACCGTAAACATTTCGTGTTAATAAAATAAACTACATAAAATAGTTCTAGTTTAAGGAGTTAGGCAGGTTGCCAGGTCGACACAATTTTTGCTGCTGCGATCAATGCAGTCTTAATCGGCTTTGGCAACTGGCCGATAGGAAGATAAATAAATTGTCTATAGTTTAAGTGGATGGGAGAATTGGGAGACATTCTGCGGCTTTTGTAGTATAGATTACAAAGCAGTTATATATCTTCTCAAAATTCGTTTATTCAGACTAGGCAGAAAATCAACACTTTTTGAATGCCAAATTTACAAAAGCCCGCCCCCAAAATGTTTGCTGCGGGATGTTCTAAAGAGTTAGCGCGCCCCCGACATACTAAGCCTCAAAGAGATGTCAGCATAGTTGACAGGTCCCACTCCCGGGGCCAGTGCCTGCCGGCGATGCGAGCTTCTTCGAAGGACTTGCCTCGGCCCTGGAACGCAAAGGGCTAAGGAAGAAACATGGATGGGTTTTAGTCAGTAAAGAGTCTGACACTTTCGCTTTGCTCACAGCGGAAGAACTAATTTCATGATTTAATATCCTTAAAAAACCATAGAGATCTGCATCTCTGAATGTAAACCATTGTGAGTGCCAATTAATGTTATTCCTTTCTTAGAAAACCATCAAAGTTGGCAGTTCATTTGTTTTTTAGCTGTACACACATCATGACAGCAATTAATTTACATTGATTAATTATGATCAATATTACAATCTATGCATCTCTACGGTATTTAGATACGACTACTACTCACTAAAAGCTTAATAACAACTGCACACTTGCACTTACGATGTGTTGGAATCGAATTTCTTGCTAATGAAGACTGTCTAAACAATGCTTATTTTAAGAAATGTTATTTCACATTTAAATCCTTAAGAAATAAGTCCATAATATTTTTTGATTCCTCAAACAATACAATGCAAAGAAAACAAGGAATAAAAGGAAACGCAATTGATTCATTCATTTCTAGAGAACAATAGAAATTACACATAACATGTGGACATAAGAATGCGTTTAATTCAATTTAGTTACGCTAGATACCATCTGACCTTGACAATGACCGCCTTATGTAAGAAGCCATTTTGTTTTGCATACCTATTACGACACGCTTTCGCAAGCATCTCCGATAGCTTACGTAAGTATTGGTAGGAATAGAAAAGTTAAAAAAATGGAATTTTCGAGACTTTTTAGTAAATAATTACCAGAAAAAGAACCACGGATCAAGCATTTTTTTCTTTCGCCACAGAACCTACGTTAAGGACATATTAACGTCTCTTTACGTTTTCACTATCAAATTACGGTCTTCTAAGATCTGCTGATCTAATTTTATTACCCGACTATGACAGAAGAAGGGTTATGTTTTTTAATAGGTAAACATAATACATTTTTTTAACAGTACACAGTAATCAATCATTACCTTTAATTCTCGTAAGCTAACAGCTGTGCAGATCAATAAGTCTTTTAGCTTACACAGCACTTGCCTTCAGCCCATTGTTGCGTCTTTTTTGCCTTTTCATAACTTAACAAGTAATCACCGTGTCTAGAGGAGGACGTTACGCCGTCGGTCCTGCGTCTGATCACTTTCTGATCGTGGTGGACTACCTTTCCATCTGACTATGACAGAAATAGAGAGGGAAGAGGGAGTGCACCATTTTTTTAGGTGTGGGAAATCATCAAATGACTCCTCTCGTAGTGAGCAAAGCGGGAGGAAGAGTCATACATCTATACTTATAATAAATCTGTAGAGAGGTCAATTCTGTACATGAAATATATTTCCAAAATAACTATCAGGGGGTGATTAGGGATCGATACTGATGCCAAAAATGCAATCAGTAAAATTTTTGTCTGTCTGTCTGTCTGTCTGTCTGTCTGTCTGTCTGTCTGTCTGTATAAACTCTATAGAAATAAAAACTACTCGACGGATTTTAACGAAACTTGGTACAAATATATGTCATACTCCTGAGATGGTTATAGTATACTTTTCATCACGCTACAATCAATAGGAGCAGAGCAGTGAAGGGAAATGTTGTCATTTTGTTTAAACGCACTAATCTCAGGAACCGCTGGTCCGATTTAAATAATTCTTTCAGTGTTAGATAGTCCATTTATCGAGGAAGGCTATAGGCTATATATCATCACGCTAAGACCAATAGGAGCGGAGCACCACTATTCCACGCGGACGAAGTCGCTGGCAGAAGCTAGTACTAACTAAAACCCATCAATGTTCTATCATTCGCCCTTTACCTTCCAGGGCCGCGGCAAGTCCTTCGAATAATCTCGCAGCCCCGGTAGGCACTGGCCCCGGGGTGGGCCCCGTCAACTTCACTGGCATCTCTTTGAGGCGTATAATACAAATGCGCTGTCGACACCGCCGTGTGCAACATTTGCGTAATAACATCTCCTGTGTAGATGTAATATAATCTATAATCTCCGTTCAAATTAGCCGCTGTGACCTATAATTCAATCTTGAGAACACTTATCACAACTCACAATGCAGCCCACGTTTCATTGAACCCTACGATTTCTGTCAACGAGATTGTCTTAAATCCTACGTGGGTGGACTTTATCTCATTGTTATAACTTTATGGTTACTATTCAAAGTTTGGACTAGCTGTTAGATGTGGGTGTCCTTTGAGCTATAAATATAGTGCTTTGTAGTGGCCGCAACAAGCCTCAATTTTGACATTTAATTAGTTCCAACCCTGTGGTCGCCCGCATAATGTAGTCTGTCGTGAATTTTGTTGTAAAATCGGTATAGATATACCTATTTACTTAGTTACTATTCATGACATTATTATTAAAAACATTGGTAAGTATAAAAACCAGTTGCCTAGGGTTAGGTTCTACTAAGCTTTTTGTACTTTTAGGTCCATGAAAACGTTTGTGGTCATAATTGCTAGCATTTTAGGTACATAAGACTGTATGATATGTATTCTGTGCATATGCACCTTAAATTCTTTTAGAAATTATATAGACCAGTGCCAATAGCTTTTGAAAACAAAAAAAATAATAGTAGGATGAAACCCATTGGAAAAGGAGGAGAATACAATAAAAATGATAGGAAAAATAAATTACGGGCGATCTGAGGTCGGGAAGTGGGGGGGGGAGGGGGGGTTAAAGTTAAAAAAACGGTTTATCTCAATTTCCGGCAAAACTACAAGTCCTATGAAAAAAAGTTAAATGGAAAAGTTGTAGGTAATAAAAAGATCTACAACTTTTGGATTGACACTTTTTTCACATAACCTCAAAATTTATGTGAAAAATTCTAAAAACCAAGTTTTTGGTTTTTTATTTTTAGCTTTTACAATAATTAAATTTTTTTCACGAAATTTGGTGAAAACTTACCTTTTTATGTCTCAAACACACTGTAATTTATTTGATTTAAAATAAATTTTTTTTCACCCTTATTTTGACTTAATAACGAAAAAACACCCTAATTTTCAATCGAAAATTCTCGTGTCAAAATATCACTTCTTTTTTAAAAGTCGATGGTCTTTTTGTTCGTTGAAATCTCTACTTTCAGATGGTATAAAAAAATATTTACATTGCTATGGTAAATGTTCTCAGAAAATATAAAGAAACGCTACGAAATAACAGTTAGCAAGGCCTAGATCCTTCTAGCAACTCCCCACTTCTCAATGAAATACCTTTTGATGAGTTAAAAGGTATTTCATAGAGAGGTCCGAGGTTCCGTAGGTCACTCAGATATATAAGTTATCTTAAAATAGCAATAAATAGGCATCTACGCAAAAAAATTAAGCCGGTCTAGGCCTTACTACTTGTTATTTCGTAGCGTTTCTTTATATTTTCTGAGAACATTTACCATAGAAATGTATTTTTTTTTATACCATCTGAAAGTAGAGATTTCAACGAACAAAAAGACCATCGTCTTTTAGAAAAAAAGTGATATTTTGACACGAGAATTTTCGATTGAAAATTAGGGTGTTTTTTCGTTATTAAGTCAAAATAAGGGTGAAAAAATAATTATTTTAAATCAAATAAATTACAGTGTATTTGAGACATAAAAAGGTAAGTTTTCACCAAATTTCGTGAAAAAAAATTAATTATTGTAAAAGCTAAAAATAAAAAACCAAAAACTTGGTTTTTTGAATTTTTCACATAAATTTTGAGGTTATGTGAAAAAAGTGTCAATCCAAAAGTTGTAGATCTTTTTATTACCTACAACTTTTCCATTTAACTTTTTTTCATAGGACTTGTAGTTTTGCCGGAAATTGAGATAAACCGTTTTTTTAACTTTAACCCCCCCTCCCCCCCACTTCCCGACCTCAGATCGCCCGTAATTTATTTTTCCTATCATTTTTATTGTATTCTCCTCCTTTTCCAATGGGTTTCATCCTACTATTATTTTATTCACTTTTTACCGTTTTTAGAGGCTAAAAGCACTGGCCTAATAATCATTGTTTAACAATCGATGGTTGCATCCACATTTTATCTAAACTCCATTACTTCACTCGAGAAGAGACTTTTAAAAATTATGTGCAAGTAGTTTCAGAAATAAGATTACAAACAAACAAATTCAATACCATTGTAGTTGATATGCAGTCTGTTTAGTTAATTAGTGAAATTCAACGAAATTATTTATTTTGGAACTAGGATATTAAAATCACTTTTACACGTCAATAGTTTTGTTATTATGAGAACGTTGGCGCCGGCACTCCCTAGCTGACTACCTCTGAGAAGAAATGCCGAAACAAACTCAGGGGTCGTGGTCTCTTTTAAATAGAAATAAATCCTTTTAATGTTGTTTATAGGTTTCAGACGAGTATAAAAGTAACTTGTTTACTATATAACTGTAACGAATTCGGAAGGAATTTAAATGGCGCAGTAACAATAGGCGAACAGTACATTAATACAATTGTTAAACAACTGTTATAAATAAATACTATGTATTTATAACCACTACATACAATATTTCGTTACAATTCTCTCGTTAGAAAGTATTTATTTAAAAGAAAGTATTTACAGCTTGGCAAAAAAGTCTAGAAACGGAACTAATTTTTTTTATTGCTGGCAGCCGCTGTCAATTAATGTCGTTCTGTGTCGTTCGATGTAAACAAAGTTCGCGAGTTACTTATTTTTTTATTTCGACCATCAAAACGTTAATAAAACCACGTTATAATAAATAAAACCATTCAGAGTACTAGCAAGGAAACAATTTATAATGTTTATAGGCGATATCTGGTCGAACATGAGGCTTAAACTCTTCTTTCCGATCTCGACGATATTTACCAAAGTACCGCCATTATGACAGGTATGTAAGAGTTTGTTTTGATGTATTTAGTTGTATCAAGTGTTAATTTATGATCTCTAATTGGTTTTGAATTGCTTGAATACGAAATAAGTGAAATTTTGAAAAATAAACATCGAGCATATAGGTTATGTTTACGTTTTGTCTTTGACACTTTGGTATAGCGCGACTAGATTATTTTGATACTTGAGTGGCTTGAGCCTTGATACTCTGCAATATGTAAATTCGATTTCTACATAACCTTATCTATGAGTGTGATCACAAGATAATATAATACTTGTTATAACTAGCATTTAAAAACCACAAAAAAAACTTGATAGGTACCGTAAACTTTTTCATTAATTATTGATAGAGGTTTAATCATTTTTTTTATCTTTATAGGAAGCACCGAACGTGCATTTCAATCTATAACCGAGTATGAGTTCAAAAGAATTCATGCCAGCATGTTAACAAAATAGAAGAGGAGTATTATGAATTTATGAGAGGGCTCGTACTTGGACATAAAACGTTTAGGAATCAATCTCCAACATGATAGCGCAGTGCCTTTGAATCTGAGTGTGACTCAGATGAGTTTATGGCTAGCTCTAGCCAAGACATGGATGTGGCGGGCGTGGAATATTTAGAGGAAGATTTATTGAAATCAAATATAATAACGCTATATTCATACGCCTTTTTTTTATACCCAAAAAAAATTGTAAACACAGGAGTGCTTACATTATTAGTGCTAATAAGTAATTTGTATTCAGACGACGTGAATACTTGTTATTACATTTTATAATACTTACTGATTTTAATTAATTATAAAAATACAGCTTAGTATCAAGACGATAGCATGGTACGCTATACGGTCGCAGCGGGTTGCCACACGAACGGTAAAGTGGCGCCCCTATTAATTTCTACTCTTTTGTGCCAAGCTGTACATTATTTACATTACGAAAAATAAAAAAAAAGTAAATATATTCTAATATAAATCTAACTAAAATATTGCGTCAAAAAATTCTTCCTCATCGCCGTCAACTGGAAGTGTACCCAAGATGCTGGCGGCATTGCCACGTTGGATGGCAATGCTTAGCCTTTGGCCAAAGTAAAAGCCAGCCTTTGGGTCACGGGAAGTGTCAACAAGCCGCTTCGCTAATTCTTTAAAAAGAAGGTGGGCACTCGGACCCCACGACCCTAGAGTTTCAACCCCAAACGGCTCAAAAATATAGTTACCAATAAGGTTACTATACTTTCGCCGCTTGAGGTTCTCCGCAGCCGCAGCAGCGGAGCCAACGCAGCACGCAGAGCTAGCAAGGTGGGATGGCGCAAGAGTATCGACACAGGTTGCGTCCCACACTAAAGGCCTACCCATCTTCCATGGAAATAATGACATACCGTCTGGTCTCTTGCCATCGTCACGTGCCAAGCCATTTGGTTCTAATACAGCTGGAACGCCGACGGCAACAAGAGCACGACGGATGATGTCATTTATATTTGCGTGCCGCGCGATACGGCCCGCGCTTCGGCTGCATGACAGGCCGTGGTGACCGAGGCTGTTGACAGCTTCGCCACAGTGGCAGCGATGAGGAGAGCAGCATGGCGCGCCCAGACGCAGGCAAACAGCAAGGCGGAAAGTAGTGTCATCAAACATGGTGCCTATGTTTGATGACGGAAGTGCTTGAAGCCAAAGACCCGATTCCCATGCACCCACAGCCAGCAGGCGTGCTCGCTCGGCAGAAGTAATTGATGAATCGATTAAATTCTTTTGAATTACTCTGCAGAGCGGCTCATCCCACTGTCTTTGGGAGGATGGGTTGGCGGGTAGATCAGAGTTCGGGCAGGTGATTTTCCAGGTATCTATAGCCTCAGTCAAACACGGTACCTCAAAATTAACCAGTGTGGAAGGTAAGATATTCCTGGTTAATTTCTCAGTACCGCGGACGGAGGATATAAAAGCCGGTAAACTTATACTAGAAATTTTGCGGACGCCGAGGCCTCCCATACGAATGGGAAGAGTGGCTTGAGTCCAAGCTCGGTCGTCCATGGCCACATTTAAGATGGAAGTTAATAGGCGAACTATTTGCTACCAACATGTTATTAGCTTTTTTACGTTTTAAAATTCCTACGTGTTTTCGTTAGTCCGGTGTTTTTGTGAGGAAGTCTTGTTTGTAATTGGTATTTTTTTTTGCCAGCTTTTTTTATTTAGTTGGTTTGTTTGTTCATCTGTTTTGTCTTAGTAGCTGACCCAATATAGTATGATTTCAGTTGAAAACATATTTTAGCATTTTCCGAATTCCTAATTTTTACCCGGCAACTTATCCCATTTTTTTCCATAACAATAGATTACGGTAAACTAGCTGAGGTTTCAGTTATTTTCCGAGGTATTTACCAGAACAAAAACTATCGAATGTCCTTACCCAGGATATAAGCAATCTACATATCAAATATCATTCAAATCGGTTGAACCATTTTCCCGTAAAAGCGTACAGGTTGGCATAGCTACTTCTACATATATAATCTTTGTAGGGAAATAAGTATAATACCAGTAATATGGTAAACGGCTATAATAAAGCAATTAGCCATTACGGTCCAACCGACGCGTTCAACTTCAAGTGGTGAGCTTGTAACAAACTGTATACAGCTTAAAGCTTGGAGGATGACTAATTTTTTAACTATTTTTTTTTTAAATCTTTGTCTTCGTCAAAAAACATGTAGGTACCATATTGGCTGTGGAGTTCTTCTTATCCATAAAGTGCGTTCTTATTTGTAACCAATTTTATAACTGACCTAGTCACAAACTTTTTTCTATGAAACCTTTTTGTGGCACATTTTATTACAGAAACAGACGTCAATTTGATTACATTATCAATGACAAAGAGAAAAAAAAAATGAGTCATAAATAAAGTTTTTTCTCAAACTTATTTTTTATTAATAAGTTGAAACAACTGTTTATGACGCATTTGGATGAAAACATATAAATGCGACACGGAAAAATTGCGTCGTTTTCTTAAGAAATATAAAAAAAAACTTCCTATAATTATATCGAGGTATTACATAAAGCTAGAAATAAGTTATTTTTGTTTTTTTTTTTTTGATTGTTGACGTTATTAATAAGGTAAATATAAACATTAGCCTAGCCTTCTGTAGTCCCCTGTGAAAAACAGTGGTTGTTGTGTTTACTAATGATATAATATATATATAAGTTAAATTGTGTTTTTTTTTCTGATTATTTGTAACCAGTCTTTTCCCGTATCGGAAGTTGCCGTTCATTTTTGGGATAATTATCCTGCTCCTTAATTCAGGTCACAAGTTTACCTGTCATCAAAATTCGTTGATTTGATCCAAACTTATGCGCAGTTTTTTTTAATGAATCTTTTCTTACCTTTTCGGATCGCAATTAAGTTTTGTGCCTATCATTTATCGTTGACTTAGCAGTATATGTAAAGAGCGTAGAAGGGGTAGCGTTTTTTAGTCCCTACTTATATGTTTAAAACACTGTAACACAGTTTAAATACCCATTTATTGAACTTGGTTGCGTAACGATTTCATTGAGATTGTCATCCAAAGTTGTTTGCCGGCCTCTTGGGTACGCGATGTTGAGGAGGAGAATTTTTCCGATGCTTTAAATTAATGTTATTGGAATATTTAAGTAATCGTTATTATTCTAAGATTTAATAAATTTAAATATAGATAAATATTTCTATAAAATTATTACGACTTAAATAATATCGTGTCATTCAAGTATAATTAAATCCAGATTGATTTTGAATACTTCTTTCAAAATGTATCCTTGACCTTAAATTCATAAATATATATATTATTGAATATTCTATTCAATATACTGTGAAGTCTTTTGTTTACAAATACTAGAACAATATGCGCGGCACTTGTGTTTATGAATAAATAATTAAATATGAAGCACCTACTTCACATCGTCTGCATCTTACTTTAGAGTTTACAGTATCATTGCAATTGCCCTTGAATACAATGAAAATTTGCGACGTATGTTATTCTAGAAGTTTCTTCTAAAACCTGGAATGAGATTGGGTAGGTTATTTTATTCGGATGGGAAATCATTAAATGACCCCTCCCGCCGTGGATGCGGCGGGTGGGAGTGTCAGAATCTAACTGACTAAAACCCATCCATGTTCCTTCCTCAGCCCTTTTATTCCAGGGGGACGCGGTAACTTTTTCGAACAACCGGCTATGGCCCTGTGGAAAGGGCCCCGTCATAAGAAACATACTCAGGTATTTGGTTGAATACAATTCTAAGTTGTGCTTGATCCTGACTCACAAAAATCTGCTTCTGTAATACGCAACTAAATGCTTATTTGGGTTCCATAATTCATACTTGTCGCCTGACAAATGTCGCCGTAAATGTGTCTATGTGTGTATACATGTAGTCGTAGGATTCTTCCTGTTGTTCATACAGTACACAGGGCTATAAATTTTAATTAATATGTCGGTCATGTGTTTTGAAAACATGTGTTTTAGCACGTGTGTCCGATAGTATTGTTTTTTGTTGTCAAATTGTATAGTACTGTTTATAATATGTTTTTGTGTGGTTAATGGTTCCTGGGTTATAATTACGTATAATTATGTATGTACGTATTAGAGCGGACTATGTGAATTAAGCTCTTGCCTAGAGTACATTTCGATAAGGGTGGAGGGTTAATTAAAAGTGATATCTCTGCTATATCCTAATGTTTTCTTATGACCTTAAGTTAACCTTTGAGAAACCTAGATGTACGCATAGTTAAAATAATTATTAGAATAACTGATGTAAATAATTCGAGTCTCATATTCAAAATATTACCAACACCAAATTCACAATATAGTATACCAAATTTCAAATTTGGATATTTTTTTAATAATTTATATTTAAATAAAAAAAAACAACACAACATTAAAAATCCAAAATATTCCATCAAAAACAAAACGAAGCACAGTATTCAAAACAATACTATCGATCATTCAGAACAATAGCACCACGTTTCCAATGTTAACTATCTCCGTCCACGTAATCCACGTGTCATTAACTCATTGCCCACGTGGGTAAACAAAGGGGGCGTGTCCACTGACTCACGCGCACTTATGTAACTGGAAAAAGTTAAGCGCAGTTTTTGTAAACACATCCAAGGTTTTTATCGCGCGATTTCTGGCGTGGCCGGTCGATGCAAAACAAGTGACGTAACTATATAAAAATGGCGGCCGTTCTAAGTTTGAAGTAGTGGAAAGACTAAGTTTTGAGTGTTTAGATTTTTTGTGAACTTGCGAACATGACTCGACTAAATGAGCCATCATAAACATTTGTCCTATTTGGTGCGTTGTTTTTGACCAAATTCGGGGACATTATTTTTAAGAGCGGGATATACGCCGATGACCTTGCTCGAGTGGGCGTAACCAAGGAAAATACCCCGCGCAGGCTCCACACCTCCCCTGACAAAAATTACGTACGCGCAGCGCATGGCACGGCAAAATAATAATCCAACCATTTGCACAGCACGATAGGGCTGCCGGCTTACAGTATTTCTGCCTACTTGAGTTTCTTTCTATTTTTTTATTGTTAATATATTTTTTATTCAATTTGTGGATAGTGAAATAATAAGAAGTGTTAAGTTAAAATATTTTTGTGTGCTACCATTTATTACCCTCATAAATACCTACCATTATTACCACATACCAAATACCATCTTCTCATAATCATTTCATTATTTTATTACCAATTCAATTCAATAATATAGTAAGTCGCTAAGTGCCTACCTACATAAATAGATAGCCCAGCCTAGAAAACCTACAAGTTTTTTCACGAGATAACATTTCCGTGCCTATGATGTTACTTTATTAGGTACTAGCTTTTGCCCGCGGTTCCGCACGCTTTCTTCCGGGATAAAAAGTACAGCCTATGTTTGATTCCAAGCCTAGGACTACCTATATGTAAAATTTCAGCCCAATCCGTTCATTAGCGTTCCGTTTTGGCGTGAAAAGGGAACAGACATCCATTCCACGGTAATATTATCTATACAGTATTCCAACTTCATACAAACGGATGAATCGCGAGCTATGCCTACGCGCCTCGATCTCGGCATGCAGATAGTCGCGACTGTGCCGCAGTGACGAACGGACGGTGTGTTGTTTTTAGGGTTCCGTACCAAAAATGGTAAAAAGGAACCCTTATGGTTTCAATTCGTCTGTCTGTCTATCCGTCTGTCACACTGACTTGAAATTTGGAACAGTTATAAAGAACGATTGTTCATGCGTATCGCAAATGAAAAAAAAATAAAAATCATATTGCTTTTATTGGAAAAGTGAGGGAAAGTGGGTGTTTAAAATTTCAAAGTATAGTTACTAGGTCATGTGAGGTATCATATGAAAGGTCTTTATTTGCACATTCTAATATATTTTTTTGTTTTCTTGTATGTCTTTTAATTTTCGAATAATAATGAAATCCGCACAAAAAATTACCGGGGGAACGGTCATTTTTATCTCCGTAATTTGAGAAGGGAAAAATCTAAAATAATAATGATTGATAAACATTAACCTAAATATTACAGGGAAAATAAAACTATGAATTTAAGTTTAACAGTTTTTAAGTAATCAGCAATTTTCCCCTACAAATAAACTTAATTATGCGGTCGAAAAAAAAAACAAGATAATTAGGTATTTGACCACCAACTAATATGTACTAAAATGCTGTTACATTAAAAAGATTCCATAGAAACAAAACGAAGTGTCGAAAAATAAATAATTAAGTCAATGTTAAAATAAATAACATCCATGCTTTTAAAGTTTTTGGAAGGGGAATTCTCTATCCTTATCACGCGAAACATAATTTGTTCTAGGAAATGTCGAGTTATACAGCGTTTTGACATAATGATGTGCTGCATGTGCTCTCTTTTTCTAGCAATGACTTTTTAAATGCTTATAACTAGGCCGTTTTTTAGGATAATACATTCGTATTTTCACTGTTGTTAATCTTTTCGTTAATTAGTTATGTATTTCTAATAAAAAAAAATACAGTCAAATAACCAATTGCGACTTTATTGCGTATAATATTCTTTCCAAGTGAAATTTATTATAATTTCAATTTAATATTGGTTTTAAATTTAATTTAATTTTTAATTTTGATTGTAACTTTGATTTTAATTTTTTATTATGATTGTAATTTTGATTTTAACTTCGTTGTATTGTCATCATCAAAGTATGTGCATAACTGAGTAAGTTAGCTTCACTTTTGGTCTGATATTAATTTAAGCATGTGGTGTTCACTTATAAGTGATTGTTACACTGTAATATTATCGTTAAGCATGTGTTTTATAATTGAAATGGTGTAAACAATTGTTGGTGAACCTATTATAATAAAATAAAAAATAAAATTCCAAATGTCGGAACCTTCGGTGCGCGAGTCCGACTCGCACTTGGCCGGTATTTTTTAACAATAACCGCGCGATTTTTTCACTAAAAATAAGTTCAAGTACTTATTTAATATGTATTGGTTCCTTGAATTCATCAATAACATTTTTAAATTACCTGGATACTCCGGAAGGTATAACTATAATTTTTGGATATGTCTACCAATGACGTAATCTGTTTTTGCTTTTAATAGGTAGATATTTCGATTTTTCCACTGAGTAAAAAAACCCAGATTAATTAATAAATAAGTAGATAGGGTGTAAAAAGTGCACTTACGTTAAAAAAAAGTAGTTTCCCACTCTAGGCTATTTACTTACTTATGTAATTAGCTATTTATAAACATAAATATTATTGAATTAGGCGAAATATCATTATGAAATGAATATGTGAGTAATAAATGATAGGTATCAACCTAGTAAGATTTACATGTATTTTTATTGAACACTTCCTATTTCATTCACAAAAAAAAACATTTTTGAAAATAAAAATATATATTATTTACATTCACAAAACAAGAAAGAAACTCAAGTACGAGTAGGTTGATGAAATTAAAACACTATATAGGCAGGCAGCCCTATCGCGTGTGTGAGTACCGCGCGGCTGTAGGTAGTTATATCCCGAACAGGGCCGAGTCACAATACTGGTAGATACCTTTACCGTGTCCATACATCCATCCAAACTTTCGCATTCCACAAATAAAATAATAGTGCAGTTTTCGGAGAAAAGTGTCACAGGTCCGTTCAGCACAGCGTCTCGTCCCGCACTGATTCTTAGGACGGCAGAGGGGTGCTCACGCGAATAACGAGTATCGATTACGTAAAAAAATCGTTAAAAATAATTAGGGCATTAATCTGGAAAAATAAGAAGAAGGTTCCCTCGGTATTCTTTTATTTAATATGGTGATGACAATAAAATAATCCTGAGATTGATAGTTTACGAGAAAAACCGTAGTAACTAAGAAAATAGATGATACTTTGCTCAATTATTTTTGATATTTAAATTGATTTTTTTTTATTTTTGAAAAGAAGGGGACCTGCCTTGTATGGCATAGATTATTATGTATTTTTTTCGAAGCATTTTCGATAAAAATGACGGAGAAAAAACGTTTTAATGTAACACAAATTACACCCAATTCACATATATCGCCGCCTTAAGTGTATTTTCCACTATGTAGTGGTCTATCTAGCACTGAGGTAAGAAGGTAGCCTTGAGATTGTAAAACCATGACTAGGCGGTTCAAAACCATAAGTACTAGTATGTCATTTTGAAAGTCATATTATCTAAGTTTATCTTGCACACCAGAGACTTACATTGTAATAACGCTGTGATACTATATTTATCATCACCCTCATCATATCAACCAAAAAAAGGTCCACTGCTGGACATAAACCTCGCCCAAATCATCACCACAACACCCAGTCCTAGCTGTCAGCATCCAACGGAGCCTGGGCTACTCTAACTCAGGGGTCTCCAAAATACGGCCCGCGGGTCAAATCCGGCCCGCCACTGCCATCAATCCGGCCCGCGACAACTTAAGACTAGTGTCATCAATCTGGCCCACGACAGCCAATGTTTTACTGTTGTTACTATTGCTGTGATAAGTTGAATAAAAACACAGAATGATATGTAGCTGAAATAGATAGTACCTAGAACAGTACATAGGATCACTACTCGACACTAGACGTTACGTGTCACAATACACAATCAATAGTAATTGAAATGCAATAAAAGCCTATATTTGCTTAGGTGGGCAGAAAAATTAAAATTGTTATGGCCCTTGCAACATACCGAAAAGAATATTATGGCCCCAAGGCTTCAAAGTTTGGAGACCCCTGCTCTAACTCAACGAAAACGAAGATTCGTTTGAAATTCGGAACCTTTCCTTGTCAATTTTAGGGCGGTAGGTTCAAACAATTGTTATATATGGATAGAATAACTACACCCCACTTTGTACAGAGCATCAAATCGCACCACAGAAAAAGTTATCGTCTATTCTCGGTCGTTCCGAAGTTTCGTTTCGGTGAATTATAGTAGGCTGGACTAGACCGGCGGTCCATTTTGCAGCTATTTCGGAACTATTTTTGTAAGTGATGGAAACTAAAGGTATCAAACTCGATAAGTTGCCACATAATAGGTATAAAATATTAAAAGAATTTTAATTTATTGACAAGACGAGTCATCCCACGCAAAGGATTTGATTAAGAAAAACCAGTCGTAATTTATGTGTTTACTACTAGATATAAAAGTCACGTGCAATTTAATCTGTAGGTACTTAGTATAATTATAATAATACCAATCACGGTTTATTGTTGATATATTGTGCATTCAACAATTGCTCTCTTTAAAAAACTATTAAAAATATAATTTGATTGAATGTTTTAATAAAAATAGGGATTCTGTATGCCTTTGTTATTTTTGCAGCAACTTTTGGAGTTATGGATGATTTGCAATAGAATATCTACGAACTAATTATTTATTTTATTAAAATAATTATTATCCGGTACCAAAACTTAAATTATAACAGCTAGAAAAAAAAACAATAAAATATAGAAAACTTAGTAACTAATAAAGGGCGTCAAAAATTCGTCCTCATCGCAGTCAACTGGAGGCATACCCATAAGGCTGGCTTATTATTATTTCTTGAATAACATTGATGATAAAATGTATCATCAGCCAGATCTTTGTAGAATACATATGTACTACATGATATTATGTTTTATCATACAACAGTAGAGTAGAGATTAGTTGAAATAGTAAAAATAAAAGGCATTCGAGTAGATTACATGATAATTTGCTGCACTCAGCTGTCTTGAAGTGAAAAAATGAATTTTATCCAATGAATTTTACAGACGAAATATTCAGATACCTAAAACAATTTTTATATAAACAAGGTACCCAAATAGTTAAATAAATACGATATAAGTTGGGTGCCAAAAATAAACACTATTGAAATGACATTTCTTCGAAAATTCAAATCAAAATTCATCAGCACACGTTTGGTTGGTCTTGAATATAAATACAGGCCGCAGTTCGTATTCCAGCGACAGACATTCAAAGAATCATACATTTGTATGAAAATTAACTATCGATGTGTTTGCCCTTGGCAGTAATCAGTTGGCACATTGTTTTGTTAGCTACATACTGGCTTCTACACTTGATACACGGTTTTAAATACAGCAGCAGTTACATAGTCAAATATGTGAGTGTGTGCCCACAAATGTTTCTGTGTAACTAGGGTCTATCGCTCGTGTTGTGTAGAGATATAAAGGCATATTATGGAACTGTAAAATGATATCGGTTTAATAGTTACAGAGATTATCTATTTATTACATACAAACTTTATCTTTTTATAATAATCACAACTCGTTTCACCAATAAAACATGTGAAACTGAAGAACTGTCATTCAAGATTTGTCAAGATGGTAGTGTATATTGGGCAAGAACTACGAAAAACTATGCGTAATTTTGGTTCTTAATCTGTGACCACTGTTAAATTATGTTAATGACTATTGTTAATTGAGATTTGATCATTAATATTGCGCAAAAAAAAATAGAATGGCACATCCAGTTATCTTCGAGAGAAAAGAAGCGTATATATAAAACCACGAAACTTATTTAAAATACTATTCAATGTCAAAAGAATTTATTTTAGTACCTATTGAAACAATTGTTTCTTCGATTTTGGTTTCCTCCTTCTTCCGACACAATTCGGTGCTAGATAAGTTAGCTAAAAAAGGCAATGAAATTATTTTCATGGAATCAATTCGCGATAAAACTGAAAGGTGCAAACACTTTCCTCTTTTTGGCGGGCCTTTTGTAGCGGATATTATATATATTTAGCATTCATTCTATTATTAAAAATAAAAAATCTGTTGATTTAGAAAATATTAAAGAGTTCAGCCACAATTTTATCCATAAAACAATAAATGATTTGCACTTACAAATTACGTCGACCATCATCTTACCCAAGAATCTTGTCAGCAGCACGTTTCCCGCCTTTTTTATTTTCTTTATCTATAACCATAGACAAAATTAAAGAGTTTCCTAACTATATTGATTGGTTGTAACGCATGCGTCCGTTCTCTGCAAAAAAAAACAGGATTGTAGAACAAAATAGTTTTGATTGTCAAAGAAAGAGGAAAATGTTAAAAAATTTCAAAATATGACCTTTTTGACAAGCTTTCATTAAGAAGACCAAAATTTCTACCCAATTCGCAAACTGAGCTTTTTCTGAACATCTCGTTTCGTTTATATCCTCGTTAAATTCCTATTAAACTCGGCACATGGCTAAAACATTAATGGTACCAGAAATAGCTCCAACACCTATTTTATTACTTGGCACCTTATCTTATTGCTTTATCAAATCTGTACCTACCTAAATTGGTGTAATAAAGACTATTTTGCATTGAAAGCGTACTTTATTATTTACTTAAAGCTAGCGTTTTCCCCCGGTTTCTACCGCCTCTTAAAATGGTATTTCTGTGTGCAAAATCAAACTTAAATCGCGTAAAAGAGTGACAAAAAATGTATCCTCTTAGACTTATACGTTGGTTATTTGTAGGATCATAGGATTAATTTGTAGGGAAGTGACTATTGCACGGGTCGATAAATCAAAGTTAAGTTATGCTGGCCACAGTCGGTCCGTGGATGGGTACATCTATATCATACTGATACTCCTCCGTGCCTCGGACAGTTAAGCCATTGGTTCTGGCAGTCATTTGTCTTTGCCAGTCGTTGCGGGTTGTCAGAAGCCAGAAGGTCCAACCAGTCATACCAAGGGGTATAATATTACACGGTAACTGGGTTGCGGAGGTGAGATAGGCAATCGCTCCATGTTAAAGACGAGTAACATAGCTGGGGAAAAGGCTAGGCAGATAATTAGTAGGATTAACTAATACTCAGTAAGTAGTAAAACTTGCCAAGGCCGCCGGTAGGAATATTTTCAGAGAGACACAACAAAACAAGACCAACAAAGCAGTAATTTGTATTCAAATGGTCTCTTTAGTATTCTACATATTCACTTGGATTACATAAGAAATAAGTTGGTTTACTAACATAAAAAGTATGGCAGTAGATGTCTTAACATGATGCTAAAAACAGTACACGGTCAAGATCTTTGAGCTTGTGTGTGTGTGTAATATACGAGTATATTGTATGATACTGTTAAAGCCTTCGAAACCTATGCAAGTACCAATGTGACTTTTCTAAAGTCATATATGTTCTTTCTAAGTCTATATTAGATAGGGCTGCCATTCGTCCGGATTTCCCCGGATATGTCCTAGTTTAGATGGCGTCCGGGGTGCGTCCGGGAGGGTTTACAAAGAGCGTCCGGAGAAAACCCGGACACTTTTTACCTGATATTCAATTGATTGAAAGGTAAGCAATAAATTAAAACAAATAATAAAAAGTGTCCGGAAAAAAATCAAACTCATTCAAAATGTGCGGGGTTTTTATAGTTTTAGTCCAGGGTCGACGATTTGGGTGATGGCAGCCCTTATATTAGACAACACTGACTAAAAGTGAAAGAAAATATCATGAGGAAACTTGGACTAAAAAGTCTGAACTTGCCGACCGTCCTTGAGTAAGCGAGGTGATCGATGCTCATGCCTTCTCTGTATGAGAAGAGGGGAATGTAAATAAGCTACGATGACCAAAGCCCGAACTATGATAAATCTCTCTATTAATATATTAACAGTCATCAAAAAGTGTGTTCTGAGATCATCGTTCATTGAGATTTGTTCAATCTTATATTTTGCTATTCACCGTAGTTCCAACTTTTACAGTAACATAATATGCTTACATTCAGTTTATGTACGTATATGTATGTGTGAGTGCGTGACTAATGTGTACCTAAGCATGGCATTGTTCTATACGGAATTAAGAATTTTCTTTTCCAATTATTTAAACGAAATCAACACGTTATGTCACCGTTGTGGTATTATTGTCACGTGAAAAATGAATGGGTGAACCCATTGTGAACAATTGTTGTTTCTGTACCTATACAAATACCTACTTATTTACAATATTATAAAATCGTCATCTGCCTAGCCTTTTCCCAAGTATGTTGGGGTCGGCTTCCAGTCTAAACCGGATGCAGCTGAGTACCAGTGTTTTACATGGAGCGACTGCCTATCTGACCTCCACAACCCAATTACCAGGTAACACGGTACCCCTTGGTAAGACTGGTTGTCAGACTTTCTGGCTTCTGACTACCCGTAATGACTGTCAAAGATGTACAAATGACAACCGGGACCAACAGCTTAACGTGCTTTCCGAGGCACGGAGGAGTCTCGCTATGACATAGATGGACCATCCACGGACCGACCGCGCCAAGCGCAGCTTAACCTTTGATCGGTCGAACCGTGCGCCTGTTACTTAGCCACGAGCCCCTCCTTCCTTATTTACAATATTATAATACCTACTATAAATTAAGAAGATCACCTGCGCGTTTGGCATTAATTATAATGTTGTATAATTAGTTTTATCACGGGTGGTTTTAATATAATTATTAACCACTAGCTGTTAGCCACGGTTTCACCCGCATTCTGAAGGAACTACTTCAAGCACCCAGATAAAAGCTATCCTATGATCTACCCCTGGGTTTACTCTATTTATGTACCAATTTTCATCAAAATCGGTTTAGCCGTTTTACCGTGAAGGCGTAAGAGACAAACATATTTCATTTTCACGTTTGAAATATAAGTAAAGAACATTTACTGCCTGTCTCGTCGATTCAAAATGGTTGCTAGTGCAACTGTGTTGGGTCCCGGGTTTGGTTCTCAGGTCGGGCAAAATGCTGAGGTACCCGAGGAATGTCTCAGTTGCATTCCACAGCCTGGAATTGCACCTAGTTTTTGCACCTAGCTTGCGTTCTACATTGCTGGCGATACGGAAATATTAGGGCGCATAACATTTCTGCTTATTCTTTTAAGAATTGCAAGCTTAATGATATACGTTTATCAGAATTAAAATTAGCAGCGCGTGCTTTAGATTCATCAAGACACGTCAAAACATTTCATAGAGCGCCAGAATAAATATTTACATTGTAACGTTACGAGCTAAGATAAACGTTAGATTTAATAGGTACATTAGCTACTAAATATGAGTATTGAGATAGAATTGATACCAACGTCTATACTGATACCGACGCCTATACTGATACCGACGCCAACTCTGTTACTGGCGTCAACTTTGATACCGAAGCCTAGACTGATTCCCGCTACTTTCCAGGCCGGGATTTCCTGGTTCTGAATCCTAGTTTAAACCAATTTTGCTCTGAGCTGTGAAAATTCAGTGCGCAGACGATTTTCATGGTTGAATGGCTAACAATAAGTTGTAAGACTTCCTGACATTTCTGAAATAACAAAAGTAAAAATAAAGCAGGGAAATTCAAATAAAATAGATTGGTGCAGCTAGTGCGTAGGATTGGCGACTGCTATAAACTATTTTCATACATTTTATGGGTATATGTATACTTCATTCTTTCTATTTTTGGCAGGACGAACAGATAGACGGAGCATTTTCGTGTATTACGTATTTGTTGTAATTGTAAGTAAGTGTTATCCAGCGAACATATAAATAAGATAAATATTTAATCCAAACTATATCTTAGTTGCGGAGATATTTATTTACAACATTCTTAACAATATCAATAAAAAAAACTCCATTATTATTAAAATATTGCGTCAAAAAAATCATCCTCATCGCCGTCAACTGGGAGTGTACCCAAGAGACAGACGGCATTGTCACGTTGGATGGCAATGCTTAGCTTTAGACCAAAATAAAAGCGACTTAAAAAAATATTGAATCAGTAAGGAAATATATAATAAATATTTACGAGTAGAACGAATCAAAGTGACAACAAAAAAATAATCACAATCAATTAAAATAATAAAAGCAATGACGTAGGTAGACTTTGTTTATTTTCAAGCAAAGAAAAGCAATTAAAAAAATAATGATGAAACTTTTTCTTATTGTTACCTACTTTGTTGTTGTGTAATCTATTTTAAATTTTACTGTTAGGCTTCATTCACACTGAAGCAGATTAGAAGCGAAAACGACGCGTTTTCTTCCAGGTACATAGCTGGGAAAAGGCAAATGATGATATTGCAAAAATGTATTTGGGCTAAGAGGGGATAAATAAAGAGAAACTTGAATTTTATCCTCTCGCTCTTCACTTGATCATTTTACAAGCAAGTAGTTTATCTGTTCGTATTTTATGGTATGTGGGTTTCTTTTGTTTAAAGTTAATCTAAATAAATTTAGGACCAATTCTATTCAATTCAAAGTCAACAAAAAAAAAAAGAATTTAGTTGCCCATTCCAAAAAGTCTGACCAAGACCAAAGATCAGTTCACTTTATATCTGCCTACCACACTCTGTTGCCAAACACGATTGACCATCGCCACTTAGGTATGTACATATTGGCGCCCAACATTTTTATAGGTTCGTGCAAATTCTTCCTAAATACGTCATAGAGTGACATAATATGTCGTTTCGCTTCGATAGTGTGTTCTAAGCCTTAGGTATTTTACCTTGCTACTGCGCAGTTTGTGATAGGAGAGAAAAAAACAATAAGTTACCTAATATCTCGATATTTACTTGCAAAGAGAGAAGTGTATACCTAGACATAAGCGGTTTAAGTAAATTTTTCTAGTTACATAACGATTGTTAATTATTAAACATTATTTTGAAATCTTCGTCTTCTGTCAATAAATGCTTAATTTTGTCTTGTCTTGTGTTAACTTTTTTTGTACTAACTCCTTCTATTCTGATGAGATATTCTTTTGTTCTAACCAAAGATTTTCATAATACAGTGGACCCCCGGTAATCCGGCAAACATTATGCAGGGCAGTGTCGGACTATCGAATTTGTCGGATTATAGAGCACTGCCTAAGACCCCTATAGTCCGGATTTTTT
Source organism: Pyrrhia umbra (assembly GCA_963891755.1). Classification (NCBI taxonomy): domain Eukaryota; kingdom Metazoa; phylum Arthropoda; class Insecta; order Lepidoptera; family Noctuidae; genus Pyrrhia; species Pyrrhia umbra. Next base: position 3,079,950 of record OY982934.1, on the reverse strand, counting down.
TACGAAAGAGTACCTTGTAATCCGACAAATTACATATCTAATGACAAGAATCTATATATTATACGTACATAAGTATGTACTTTGAAGTACAAATCAGACTTAATTTATGTAAGTCGAATTTAGAAAATTAAATAACAATTGAGAGCTTACGTTTTATTATAAAATTAAGCATAAATGCACATACATATCTACTATATTTATAATTCTAAGTCATGTCGGATTACAGGGGGCGCCGGATTAGACAGGGGCCGGATTATCGGGGGTCCACTGTACTTTAATTCAACATGTTTAATAACTATAATCCTTTGGCATTTTTTTCTTCTACACGTAATTGTCTAATTTTAAAGGAATAATAATAAACACTTAGGCCGTGCCCAAAGCAAATGTGTGTATGTAATAGCAGGTATGTTTAACTGATGTAAAACACGTGACTTTTCAAGATAAGCCTGTTGGCTGATCGCTACTGAGCATAAATACTTTACGTACTATGAAGTAGGTCGCGAGATTAGCCCCAAGAATTGTGATAACATTCCTAAAGTTAAGGGCATAGTTATTTATTCATGCGTTCGCCGTCAGGAATAGGTATTTGTTCAGCAGGCGTACTAGATATTATTCAGACTAGTATGCCACTTTTTAGTCCAACTAAAAGTATAAATGCGAAAGTGTGTGATGGCGTAATAATTACTGAATGGATTTGGATACATTTTGGTACACATATAGTCAATTAGCCGGACAATTAGGATACTTTTTATCTGGGTGCGCGAATTAAAATTCCGTGGCAAAAAACCGACTTCTAGTGAGATTTTTCAGCAGAACCTAAATGATTGGTTATATTTTTGTAAAAAGTTTTTAATGTTCCATTTTTAAATGCTATATTTTCATTTGTTTTCATATTTCTTCGTTCATGTGGGAGGGAGAAAATGTATGATGCAACAGCTGTTCTTATTTCAGAACGTTGATGGTATAATTAGATGTTATGATCGTATTATTAGATTTGTTTAGGGCTGCTACACTCAAAATGAGTTTTGTTTGTAATTCGGTAATGATGGAAAATTCTCTTATGCCTATCGTTATGACTTCCTCGTTCGTCTAATTGTCATAAGTGCGACTGGGTTTAATATTTTTTATAATTTTATTTTACCACTTTGTCGGCGTGATCAATATGCATTCTATAATAAATTTCAGCTTTCTAGTACCGAGAACCTCTGAGCTATGCCGCAGACGGACAGACAGACAGACAGACGGACGTGGCGAAACTATAAGGGTTCCTTGTCCTGGTTGAAATATGGAAAAGCTTCGGTCAATAGGAGGTTTTTCACTAACTTTATTATATTTAAGACAGGACAACGTATAACGAGTAGGTATCGGGTCAAAAATTATTATTAATTGTTATTGTTAAATAATATATGTTATGAAGTGAACATAGTTGAATCACTCTCGCTGCGATTAGTCGCACTGCGGGTGTTACGACCGAGTCGTAATCGTAACGTTTCGTCATGCGTTTGTTTTGTTGAATTAATTTCTGTTTTCGTACTGAAAATGTAGGTATTTTTTCACAGTTTCGTAAGACTAATCGTGGGCTACGTATGTGGATCGAATCGGGTAAGTTCTGGGGGGTTAGACAAGTGGCAAAAACGCTAGTAGAATAAAAAACAAAATGTATGGGAATGACAGATAGCTAGTCGTAAACGAATGTCATTGCCATACATTTTGTTTTCTACAAGCGTTTTTGCCACTAGTCTAACCCCCCTGATGTGTTAATTATGATGAAATTAATTACTTTTGGGGATAAAGTCCTTGTGTCGTGGGGTCTGAGTCATCGTATTCAAAAGCATTTTTAATACGCTGGTTGATACAGAAGAGTATAATTATATAATCACTCCGTTTTAGTTGAAACTTCTCATGAGCTAAAGTCTGGAGAATATTGTTGCCAAAGGCTAAGCATTGCCCTCCAACGTGGCTTTGCTGTCAGTATTTCGGGTAAACCTAGCTTTAACAATTTAAAAATGAATTGGTTATTACACTTAGTAGGTATTTAAATCTGCATGCCGATTAAACGATGAGACATGTGGAACACTTAATAATAATAATAAATATCTATGGACAATTTCACACAGCGCCCCAAAGTAAGCAATGCAAGCAAGCATGCTTGTGTTATGGGTGCTAGCTTAACGGATATACTACTTATATACTTTTATAAATACATATATATTATACATAGTAACACCCAGACCCGTTACAGAAATAAAAATTCATCATTTCAATTTCTGCCCGGCCGGGATTCGAACCCGGGACCTCTTGCGTGGCATTGACGGCATGTTGACCACCAAACCACTCAGGTCGTCACACTTAAATATTAACATCTTGTAAAATACCGTGTTTCTAGCAAAATAAATTTCTATTCTATTCAAAAACTTACCTTGAAAAATATGCTTTTAAATAACCCCATCCAAATCGAATCACTAGTTTTTGAGTAAATCGCGGACATACAATAATTCAGGTTGAATACAGAACCGCCTTTTTTTGATAAAACAAAATACATGTTAAGCAAAAATATGTACCAAAATTATAAAGCCAAAACTATGTAAACACAGGCGGATAAAACTTTAACTGTCAGATAATAAATTGTTATCAATGATTATCCTTGAAAACGTTTGCAGTCAAAATACATATTATTATGAATTAATATTATCGCTACTTATTATACACGTTTCGGCGAAAAACTGGTGTTTACATACATGCATTTAAAACCTGTATTACAATGTTTATTTATCAATTTATGTACACAGAATAAAAGAAAAGAAGGAATAGGAAAGAATTAACAAAGGCACTATTTATTTCTTAAGAAATCTAAAGGCTAAACACAGAAGACTGTACCGCTGTCTGTAACGCAAACGACGAAAGAAGGAATATGGATGGGTTTTAGTCAGTAAGAGTCTGACATTTCCACCCACTCCGCCCACAGCGGAGGGAGTCATATGATGATTTCCCATCCCTGAAAAAACCAGATCACTGTAGTAACTGAAAGTGAAATTAATTGTTTAAGACTGCAAGTAATTATAGCGTCTACATCGCGGACTGACTACCTTTTTGCTTCGCCGTAGCTGGGTAAAAGTTTTTTTTTAAATGCACATGCAATTTAGGTACTATATTAATCTTGTGCGTGGGACCACTTCTAGGACATATAAGTACTAGCTGCGGGAGGTTCGAAAGAGTTACCGCGCCCCCTGATCATAAAGGGCTGAGGGAGGAACATAGATGGGTTTTAGTCAGTGAGTCTGACGCTTTTTCCGCCTCACCCACGGCGGGAGGGATCATTTTGATGATTTCCCACCCGGAAAAAAATTTACATATAAGTTCTAACTGTACTAGTTTTCAATTCCTGTTTCGCCTTCTTGCTCTGAAAAAAAAAAACCTGACGATGAAACTTTTTTTTGTGACTGAAAACCGGTTCTACATTTCAATCTTATCAAATTGTACTTTGACTTACATAAAAAAGTCATTTGTATAGACGTAACAATTATTTTTTTTCATAATTATTTGTATACATTACGTAGGTACAAAGATCAAACAGTATCGGTTGGTACAACTAAAGTAATCGCCAATTGACATCGTTATTTTTAGCGCTGACAATAAACGGGAAAATACTTTTAAAATAATGATAAATAAACATAGAAAGGCTCTTACGAGTATATCTATCGTTCAACGTTTATAAAAGACGAAGTAATAAAATAAATATAGGGACACTTTAACAGACGGTTACATAAAAAAATATACGGTTACATATACGTGAAATGGAAGAACTAGATCTGTCAAAGTTTAATTATTATATAATATGTTTATTTTTACATTGTATTTGAATTTAATTAATATAATACTACTATACTATTTATAAGTGGAGGATAAAATTGAATAATTTTGCTATTATTTTATATTTTTCGTCGTAATATTTGTTATACCAAAAAAACTACTAAAAGTATGCTAATTATTGAGATCATGTTTTGAGATATTCGTAAAAGTATAAATGATAAAAAGTTTGGTGCAACCGGCTGTAAGCCGTACACGTAAACGTTTTACACGTAAACGTTTTACACGTAAACGTTTCTTTTTAGTACAAAATAAAGTAAATCTAACTATTATAAAATGCGAAAGTGATTTTTTTTATGTGACGCTTTCACGTTAAAATGGCAGAACTGGTTTGGATGAAATTTTGTAGGTAGATAGATAGGGATGAAGACAGGTTTAGGCTTTTTATCAGATGATTTAAGTACCTAGTCCCTTTGAGACACTGGGTAAAAGCTTTTATATATATTTTAAGCATCAAATTCTAAGGTATATCTTATCCTAATCGTGGTCAACCCATGGTTAGGCGAATACTCTTTACACATCTAGAAAAGTCAGCAGTTTCAATGTTTCATAGACAAACAAAACAAATTAGTCTATGATTTACGCTTATGTACAGTCCTTATCGTTCTACAAAAAAACTTACAGACGACGTTATCAGTGTTGTTTTGATACAATATTCAGATTTCGGCTGAAAATATGATATGCCTACGTGCTTCTATGCATGAGAATATTTTGTAATATTTTATAGGAAGCTAGCTATATTCATTATATACTATAGCTTTCCACCAGCGTGGGCTATATGAATGAACCGCTCGACCGATTTTGTGCAAACTTCACATGAACCATCTAGTAAATAGTCCGAACAAAGCCTAAACATTTGGTTTGGATAGGTGAGCCCGTTCTTGAGTAATAAAATTACAACGAAAAGTGGCATTGATTTTTATATATATTGATATATAGCCATTTCACCTGTATCCTGAGGAATCTTCTTGAAGCACCCGGTCAAAAACTATCCATGGCCTTCCATAGGTTTCAATCTAACTCAATACAAGATTTCATTCTAACCGGTTTAGCCGTTTTACTGTAAAAGCGTAACAGACAGACGGAAACTTTGAATTATAATATTAGCAAGGATTAGAAGACTCTTCCTATGTTATTTTAGGTAGTTATTTGTCCGTAACTGAATATCTATTTGATGAATATAAATTCCCTTCCTAAACATTTTTTTATTATCTGGAAGTAGTTTTTTTTTTTTAATTTTTCAGTGTTTCTGTCTGTGAAAGGTATGATTGTAAAAGGTAGGATAATTAAGTTGTATTTAATTATTTATTTTTCTCATTGTCTTAGTCAGTATATGATAGTATTAGTATCTAAGTAGCTCGTAACACGTGAGGTTCTTAAATTATTGTCGAGGCCCTATGGGAAAAAAATATACAAGGTAATCAGTACTTTTGTATCATATGACACAACAGTGTGAAAGTTTAAGAAGATGGATCGTTGTTCGTTAAGTGCTTTTACGAAAAAAAACTACATATTGAGCGGACGTTGACGAAATTCGGAAGACAGGTAGACCGAATTCGGGCGTCGGGACCCACGAGAATTCCGGCCACTGTAGGCCCGGGCCTGCTGATGGTGAGCTATGGGTGGCTCGCTATCCGGTTAGGACCAGGGGCTGTACCACCACGTGTTTTTGCAATCACTATTCAAGTTTGAGAGCGTGACACAGCTACTAACGTCGTATAGCTCCGTCTCTTTTTCATAACGAAAATAACCTTGTTTTGGCACGTCATGGTAAGGCCCCAGGCCCATCTAGACGGCGTTTGTGTCCTCGCGCCTCAAATAGATGTCAGTAGAAGTGATGTGGCCCTCCCCTAGGGTCACAACCTGCCGGGGCTGCGGGATTTACGAGAATTAGGCGGCCCCAACCCAAAGGGAACACAAACGGCGTAGGAAGGAACATGGGGTCTAGTCAGTAAATTCTAACACTCCCTCTCATACCACCCACGGCGCAAGAAGTCATTAGATGATTTCCCATCGGAAAAAATAAAGATAGACTGTTTTAACCTGTAGGATACGTGCACTTGCTTGCAGGCAAATACAGTAATATTAAGGCTTTGATACCTTTATAATCAGCCCACATGTCAGTCCACTGTTGGACATAAGCCTCTCCCATGGTACGCCACTTTGAAATCCAACCTTTGTAAAAATAATAATTTCTAACAAATACATACTTTTTGAGTTTAAAAGGAACGAATGCCTATAGGGTCTCCACAGTTACTGTGTAAAATGATAAACTTGTTTATGTGCTTATAATCTATAGTTTGTTAATAAAAAATATGAAGAGTAAAAGAATAATTAATTAAAACTCGGATGTAACGCTGTGTTCCCAATTATTTACTAATTGTCTTAGTAACAACTTATCTAGTTATCTAACGGTTTGCTATCTGTGCGTTATCAATTCTAATATCCTTGGAGTATTAAAACCATTTACATGACATGAATAAAAAGTAATACCACGCGAGTCGACCGATCAAAGGTTAAGTTGCGCTTGGCGCAGTCGGTCCGTGGGTGGGTGACCATCTATGCCATAACGAGGCTCCTCCGTGCCTCGGAAAGCACGTTTAGCCGTTGGCAGTAGTTGTAGATCCTTGACAGTCGTTACGGGTAATCAGAAGCACCAGTGACAACCAGTCTTATATAAGGGAGATCGTAAGGGGTATCGTGCTACCCGGTAACTGGGCTATGGAGGTCAGATAGGCAGTCGTTTCATGTAAAACACTGGTACTCAACTGTATACGGTTACACTGGTAGTCGACCCCAATATAGTTGAGAAAAGGCTAGGTATATGATGTACAAATGCATACTATATTATTAGATATCTCTAAACATTAGTTAGGGTTAAGGACATTAATTTAGTCTACCTGAAGTGAAAAATTCTAGACTTTAAATAAAAAAAAACAATAAAATTACCTTTTTTTTATTTAATAGACGCTACGCTATAGCATAGACTTTTCTTTTGAAATATAAAAAAATATGCGTAGAATAAATATAAAAACAGAATTCATAAAAATTTGATTAGCGTTAATTCTCAATTGCGTGCTAATAACAGATAGTAAAAACAATATTTTTCCTACATTAAAAAAATAAAATTGACAACAGCCAGTCATTTTTTATGTAGCATTTACAGTTTATATAAAATTTTAGCACATTTTTATCATAATCACTAACAAAACTTTTATCTCAACATAAAACTAATATGTATTATGTATTGCAATAAGCAACACTATATTGGCCCAACATTAAGGCCACACTACCAACATTGGCAACAACACAATATTCCAATTTGACCTATATTTTCCTCTGTCCATTAGCTCTGGAAACCGCGTGGTAGCGCCACGTGGTACAAAAGAGGTTATGTGAGCGACCTTCAGATATATATAGCGTAAGAATGAACAGTACTTGTATGTATACTAACAAAAGATTGCACTAAAAAATACAGGTTCGTAAAACGTATTTCGCTTTCCATCAGAATCTTTACTCATATTATAAATGCGAATGTGACTGTTTTTTGTTACGTTTTCATGGTAAACTTTTATTAACCGACTTCAAAAAAGGAGGAGGTTCTCAATTCGACGGTATATATATATATTTTTTTTTTGTGTATTTGTTACGCGATTACTCCGCCTTTCTTTCTTTCTTTCTTTCATACTTCCGAAGTGGTCCCATATAAATTTTATCACTACCGGTTCAGCCGTTTTATAAATATATCAAAAATAACGATTTATCTCTACTTGCTGATATGCCAAATACTTAGATGATTTGGTTATTTACGCTTATTACAACCTAAAAAAGTGGTGTGTTTATTTTGTTAAGATAGCAAGACCGAGACACTGAAAAGCGAAAAAAAAAAAAACGAAGTCGGTGGCGAAATACTAACAATAGTAACTTACAAGACACCGACTTCTAGAGCGATGTTTTGGTCGTAAAGCGTTTAAATAAAAAATATGTTTTACTTTTCAGTTTTTTTTTGGAAGTCGGTTTTATTTTTTTGTAATTTGTTACGTTTTAATGGTAAAACTGCTAGAGACCCGGATACGGTTATAGGCTTTTTATTCGGGTACGGGGAACAGCTCGTGAATGATAACAGCTCTAGAAGATATTATACATTTTATAGCAATTTATCTTATTTTACGTGTTACGATTTCCAAGATACGTTTCCAAATCTGCTATAGCGTAAGCGTTTAAAAATAATTCAAAGAATTATAATTACTTACTTAAAAGTATCCTAACAAATATTATAAATGTGAAAGTGTGTTTGTTTGTTTGTAACACTTTCGCGGTAAAACGGCTGAATCGATTTTAATGAAATTTGGCACAGGGAAAAATGGGACGTAATTTGGATTAAGTTCCAAATAATAAATAACTAATCAATTAAAGAAGCTCTCTAGAGAAATCAAACCGTGAGAACATCTATTACCTTTACACCGATTAATAACTACGAGCTATTACAAACGAGTTACTCGAGAAGTCGGAAATCGGTTATTATAAATTATACATTAATAAACTCTTATTTTTTAAAGGTAGTAGGTAGATTAGGTTATTTTTTAAAAACCCGGGTAAGGATATATAAGGGTAAGGGTGTCGAAGGTTGTTTATAAGAATCTAATTATGATATAAAAGAAATTTGTATGAAGAGATAAAGTATAAGCACTTAATTACCCTTATAAACAACAATATGATTATAATTTGCAGTGCAAACATTACTAGCATCTAGCTAGATTAGAAATTAGATAACACTCGGACTAAAGTTTCGATTGTTGTACTAAGTCGAGTTAAACCAGGTATAAATTGGAATAATCTAAAAAAATAATATCAAAAAGTGTGAGGATGTACGTATGTTTGATACTATTTCACGCAAAAACTATTCATGAATGGATTTAGAGGAAATTATGTATAGAGGTACCTACATCCTTACTTAATATTATAAATGTGAAAGTAACTCTGTCTGTCTGTCTGTTACGCTTTCACGCCAAAACTACTGGACCGATATAAATGAAATTTGGTACAGAGATACAATAGACCCTGAGGAACAACATAGGCTACTTTTTACCCGGGTGCGCTAAGTAGTTCCCTCGGGATGCGGGTGAAACCGCGGGAAACAGCTAGTAGTTTATAAAGTACATTTTATCCGGGAACGCGAAGAAATTTTCTCTAGCTATAGTATTATGGCTAGCTAGTATTAGGTATAATATATATCTACATAATGTATTATATACTTAAACATATTTGCAGGTGAAAAACAATTGAAAATACATTTATCGAATTCTGAGAATAGAAATAGGTGGAATTGTTTTGTTGTTTATGATTGTTTCTTGGAGTTCATTTATGCACTTAACATTTTATATACAAACAAAAGATAAGAGAGGAAAAAATAATAAAAAGCCAACTTACCTATGAGAAACTGCTCTTACGGAATTTCTTCCATTTAATCTGCAAAAGGAGAGTTAGAATAAAAAGTCGCTTGAAAAAAATAACTGTCCAAAAAATATGCAGTATGAAGCTAGGTAGCTATGACACTGCAGACCTTATACAATATCAATATATTTCACATATGTAGCTTTTGTGTGTTTACATTTGATTTAGGGAAAGAAAAGGTTGTACAAATAGTTGAAAACCATTTTTTCTTTCGGATGGGAAATCATCAAATGACCCCTCTCGCCGTGGGTGGTGCGGAAAGGAGTGTCAGACTAAAACCCATTCATGTTCCTTCCTCAGCCCTTTGTATTCAGAGTTGATAACCCTGCCTCCCACACTAGAGGGATCTTGTGACTTAGGGGTCAGTATTCTATTGAAGCTTCGCGCTATAAAAAGAGATACAGCGAGAGTGAGAAAGGGAGAGAGAGAAAAAGTCGTTTGGCGGGAGCATAATTAATGCATACTCCCTTGCGTGACGACGTCTATCAATCAAATCTTAATCCTAAAGAGGGAATTCCAAAACAGATTCTAATACATAATAATCTTCACCCATGGCTAGTCGATTTTGTCCGAGATAAACATTTTACGAATATAAATGAGTCGACATAGCCATATCGACTGACTAAACTAGTAACTACGCACAAAACATTGCGTAGACATGTGTGGGTGGAACGTACGATAACGATTATTATTCTATGTGTGTGTAATCAAAGATTGTATGGAGTTTGTTTATTATGAGACGGGGAAATAGGTAGAAAAGTTATGTTGTTAGAATAATTTGTTTTAATATTAGAAAAGTACCTACAGGTATACCGTTAGGTACTTGATTTTTTTGACAAATAAAATCATTTCAAAATTTTAATCTCTTTAAAAGAAAATTAGGTTTAATTAAACAGTGACTTATCACGATAATATTTGAATGCTAATTTTCTAGTAGCTTAACTAATAATATAAATGCGGAAGTGAGTTTGTTTGTTTTTGGTATAACGTTTTAATGGCTGAAAGATTTCGGTAAAGTAGTAAGGAGATAGATGGGTGTTTTAAGTCGTTGTGTCGTGGATACGCAGGAAATTGCTAGCATTCAAGTAAATTCAGCAAATTTCTGTATGTGTGTATTAACATAATTCATTATGATATGTTCTAGTATATATTTCTAGGTAAAAACTTTGTATGTTTTAATAATTTACTAGCTACGAATAAATATTATTCATTACAAACTCATCTCAAGGTCATTGAGTCAGATAACCGCGACAGCGAAGTAGCCTGTCTGCCACAATAGTCTATGCATGTTTTGATGTGGCTCGCTCGTGTGAGACGTGTTTACAATACATAACGCATGTATGTGTGCGTTTAGCTGGTAAACGTATTTATTTTAGGCATCGGCTACACCCGGTTCAGTCCTCCTTGTCTTTTTCATCGACCAACAGTGTCAGTGTTTTGTGAAAGTATTTAACTAAAAAGTTTTGGAATAATGTCGGCGTCACCTATTGCGAGGCAAGCGACCAATTGCCAGGCCATTCCTTCAAGGAGGGTACTTATAACCGACCCCTCGCAGATGCCTGATGTCTACTCCAGCACACCTGGAGGCACTGTGTACTCTACCACCCCTGGAGGTAATTGACTTTCAGCTCTATTCATTATAAAATAGGTCATAAAACACGTGAGCAAAATTAAATAATAAAACGACCTCGTTCGTAATCAGTGATATGATATCACGCTTCAGGCTGAATATTTAAACAGCGTTTAACACAAAAAGAAAAAAAATACTTTTTTTTTATAATGCTCGCCCTAAAGTTCAACACCCTAGCAACCAGTTTTATGCAGTTCAAATTTATTAATCATCCATTCTATGTTACTATTGTGTCATAGGAATTATGCACAGAATCTGCCAAGCGAGCTTTTCACAATAATAATCTTTCGTAGCCAACAACATTATTTTTTCAATCCGGCCAGCACATGAAGCACATAAGTTCCCTAAACCATACGGCGTTTTAAATTTAGAAGTGGCAATGACCTTAATATTGAACTCAATTGTTCAATTGTAACCTTGAAAGAGATTAATTAGGACTATCGCGGTAATTAGCATTAGTACAACATGTGAATTCAATAAACATTATTCAAGTCACTGTTAATTAAAAACAAAAATGATTCGTGTAACATTGATAATGCCTTTTACGATAATTTAGTTTTGTACTTACTATCTTTTAGTAGTTATATAAGTATAGATAAAAGACTTATGTAAAGTGTATCTTAGACAGCAATGACTAATGGCGAAGGAAAAAATCGTGAGGAAACCTAGACTAAAAAGTCTGAAATTGCCAAGCCGCCTTGAGCACGCGTGGTGATCTATACTCATGCCATCTCTGTATGAGACGAGGCCTTTGGTCAGTGGTATATTAAATAGATGATGTTGAGCTAAATGACTATATTCACAGAAAAAAAATATTGAAAGAAATTCCATGATCAAAATGAAATGACTAATAATATATGAATTATTATAAAAGAAAAACAGTAAACTCTTTAATTGGACACAATACCTACTTCTTTTAGAACTAAACGTGACCTAACTATAAGTCATGATTTAAGTTTATAATCTCTCACACTTAAACCAAAATTATATTTAAACCATGTTTCAACATATGCCAGAAAAAGCATCGAAAAACATTTACCAACAAAGCACAACTAACAATCTTTAAAATAGAAATATTGTAACGACTTAAGTCTATACATACATAGATATAATACAACTATTTCAAATGTTATCAATGTCCAAACAAGATAATCTACGTCTTTGTTTGTGTAACCCGTGACTTATAAAAGACATTACTGTGGTTTATGATTATCATAAAAACATATTACAACGATAAATTATTGTATTAATTTATACAGTTTCTACAAATAGAATGAATTGGCTTTGAATAATCTTAATTCAAGGTACAATTAATTTGGGATTGGTCTGTACATTTGTTACTTCAAAACAAAATTCTATTTTACGTTTTAAAAGTCCACAAAGCTGTTTTTCATAAAAGTCTTAAGATAACACAAATGTTATTCGTCAAAGAAATAATAATTAAAAATCGAAAACTCACATCTCTCTCTCAAAATTCTGAAATATCAGGACAAGTCTTGAGAAATGGTCACCAACTTCATGGGCACACCGCACATGGGCATTAATATCAGACCAGTTGTAAACCGTATAGCAACAATGTAAGTAGATAATTCAAATAAACATGATGAACTAACTCGATATGTCAATTGAGATTTCCGGGGCCAAACGCCGTGGAAACTTGTCAAACTATTATTATAAAACCTTGACATCATCTGCCTAGCCCTTTTCCTAACTATATTGGGGTCGGCTTCCAGTCTAACCAGATACATCTGAGACCCTACCCAGTATTTTACATAGACCGACTGTCTAACCTCTACAACACAACTGCTTAACATGCTTTCCGAGGCACGGAGGAGAAAGATGGACTCCCATCCACGGACCGACCGCGACAGGTACAGCTTAACCTTTGGTCGATCAAACCGTGCGGCTTTTACTTAGCCAATATGTAGCCAATATATGGCAATATGTGGATGATGTTGGTTCAAATTCAAAATTCAAATGTTTTTATTTCAAATAGGTCTTTGCAGGCACTTATGAAACGTCAAGTTAGTTGCACGATTCCAAGGAGTGGGTCTTATGGAGAAGAACCGGCAAGAAACTCCATAGACACTCTTTTCAATAGGAAATGTTTACAATTGTCTTTTTACAGTACAGGTTATCTCTGAGAAAGTTATACAATTCAAATGATGCTATACAACAAAAAAATGAAATGATTAAATTACAATTTAAATTTTATGGTTATATGTACATTAATCAAAATTATAGTAAATTTCCTTGGAAACATTAGAATGTGTAACTGTTTTTTATCCCAAATAATAATATATTATAGAACTTTATAGTAACGTAAACATATTCTTAACCTAACTATAAAGTGAAAACGTGATTCTCTTACGTAAACATGCCATGCGGAGATTCTAAATATTATGTTCATTATATAACCGCTTGGCAACTAGTGGTACACAATCCACTGTTTGTTTTGAGATAATGGAACAACCATGTCCACTTATCATGCATTTGCGTTCATAGAACATATTGTTGATGATCTTTAGTGCTTATTTAATCGATTATTATTAATTATACAGATTGTATCTCGTATTAAAACTAGTTTGTATGACGCTTATCTACGATTCGTACGATATATCATAAATATATTTTTCCATTTATTAGTCATGTAAAATTTATCATGTTTAGAATGTCGTATGGTAGTCGTTTTTACATACGAATCTGCATAATTAAACATGTTATTATGTAAAGCCGATTATATCGTAGTTGTTAATTTTTAAAATTCAAGTTAAAGATATGCTAGCTGTAAATACACGTTATAATATCATGTCATTTCAAATATTGTTAAAAAAATCATATAATAGTGAGAAAGGCCAAGGGTTTTTAACATTTAAATTGAAAGCGAACTCCTCGTCGGTTCAAAGAAGCGCTAGTGTATGCTTCAAGCGGCTTAAGGGTCATTACGACCAACTTATCTGAGAGTCAAAGTGACGCAGGAAATGTCAGCAGTCTTTTATACCTTTGTGTTAAAAAAAAAACGTCGAAAAATATACATATATTTATTTTCTTGAATATATATATGCTGAATAATAAACAATTTTGACGTTTACTAAAAAAATATTAGAAAATAATAATATTATAGGTAATGTTATGATGAAAAGGTAGTAGTTGTATAATTTGAATTAATGTTTTTGAATATTTAATGTAGCTTTCCCGTTTATAACATTATATATACATACATTTAATTTTTTTTAAGAACAAGAGGAATGAATGAGTACAATTAAATTTACCATCTGGTTAATGTAAATATATAAATAAATAAATAAAAATGTAACACCTTTTAAACTTCCCTGATGGTCAATGAAATATATTTTTTACTTCTCAACTAGTCAAAATAAGATGTCTTTATAACACATAATTTATTCTACTAGTAAATAAATATTAGTCACATACAAGGTTCGCGAGTACTCGTTTCCATAAACAATGAAAGATTTAGTGGTAAATATTGCAGCAGCCAAATAAACAAGCACTTCGATTTGAGTGTGCAAACCGATAGAATTTCTATTTGAATACTGTAATTGGAAAAGAAGGCCAGTCTTTAAAAATTCCTACTTCTTTTAGTATGTCTGTACCAATGATATTGCGGAAAAGTTAATTAGTTAAATAAAACCTTTTAATTTTGCTCTTATTCCTGCCGGATGCTGCAAACAATTCTATGTAGAAATGTTATAGGATAAAGTGTTATCAAAATTGCATTATTCTTTAAAAAAAAATATTATAATTTATTTTTTAAAATACATAAAAATAGCTGCAGATCCATTCTCAAGATAAGATCTGTGCTTTTAAGTATAGTTATAAAATATAGAAATATAGATGTAAGTTTGTAAAGTAAACGATCAAGAAATCCATAAAATTCCGACCTCAATTTAATTATTTATGTAAGCTAGTGGTCTGTAACCCTGCTCATGTTTAAATTGTTATGCTAACTACAGAAAAAAATAGCGTTCAGCTATAAAACAATACGTAAACCCTACATATTTTGATAAATCGATTTAATTGTATCTGGTACTTATATAAAGTAGAAGCAGAACTTTTTCATTATATATTTGTTATTATTCAGTAGACGAGTATTTATGTAACACGTAGTAAACATAAATTCACAACGTGTTAAAGAAAAAATGTCACAACATTGACGCGCGGAAATGCAAAAATAGAATTCTAAAGATTATATTTTCGTAGTAACTGAACTGAATCTGCCAGATTTTTTCCACCGTAAATTAATTATACAATGAGTGAAATAATAAGCCGTAATTTTACACGTTGCAAGATTTTTTTGCACAATTGAGTTTTTTTAACAAAATTAATAAAAAGCTTATTTTAAAAATAACAAATAAAAACATATTTATAAAAATAAACATTTATTGATGATTAGTATAGTCATAACGAATCTCTATTTTAAAGATTTTTTTTTAAGAAAAACGCCAAAAAATAATTCAAATATTAATCATTACTTGTATGTACCTATATAAGTTTATTTCTTTACAGATTTTTTCGTATGTCGACTATGGACCTTAGAACTTTATTAACAAATATTTTTCCTTTCTTTCCAGGCACGCGGATTGTATACGAGAGGTCGTTCATGATGTCGTTACGGCAATCACCGATCTCCCAAACCCCACCGAAGTGCGCGCTACCTGCCGCCTTGTTGAAGAACCCAAATTCCGTCCCGAATGTCATACAGCCGACTGCAGCGCAAAAAGCGCGTTCAAACTCAATCTCATTCGACGAGTCGCAAGAAACATTCAGCATGGATCTCTAATAGTTTAAGAATTAAGTCATTATTAAAAACTTATACTTTATTGTACAATTTTCTGATATTAGTAAGTTCCAAGCATGTTTCAATGTGTGCGCTTACTTTTTAATGTCTTTTTCGTACATTGTAAGTGTCGGTTTTATTTAATTAAGGCAAGGGAAAACAAATAGGAACTATTTAATTTTTCTTGTCTTAGATTTAGTTTTTAAGTTAGTTTTAGTCAGATGCGTGACTGAACATTATTATAGCGTTCAAAACGCGGTCCTTTGCCACGCCCGCCAAAAATCAAATAAAAAATAAAAAAAATAGTACAGATTATAAAATACAAAAAAATAAAATCAATTCTTAATGGAATGGATGCGTTCGTAAGTTCGTAATAGTATGAGACCAAAAATGTATTTATTGTTAAAAAAAAATGTGGCAAAAGATAAAATTGTAAATAATTGTTAGTTTTATGCGTGTAACGCACACTGTAGGTGCTTAGTATTTTTATATTAAAAGCAAGTGCCATTCAAGGAAGTTGATTCGCGTGACATAATTTGCTTCCAACTGGTGTTGCTGACATTGTTATGAAATCTCAGATTTTAAATGCTGTCTGGGTTTTGCGATATTAATTAATTTGTATTTAGTGAAATCGGTCACAGATTGCTATAAATCTTGTAAGTCAAATTGTAGGTATTATTACGGTAGGAATCTGAAATTTTAGAAATTATATATAAATAATTTCTACTATTTAAATAGGGCTTTATATTACAGTTAACTGAATACATTGCGGGATATTGTGAGATTTATTCTATGAATTGTCAATCAAAACCTGCAATGGATATTTTAGTCTGACTTATTGACTTAGAAGCCCTAGATTAAGGACTTACTTATTGAATTGTTGTTGCAAAGCATTTAATTGTCTGTAATGGACAGATTAGTCCACCATCTCTCTTGCAAGTATACCATGTATATATTATATGGGTGCTTTCAGTATAGTTTGTGCACTACGTTGATATTACAATTATACGACTGCCAGTATATAATAATTATGGAAATAAAAACGTATGAAATTATTTTGGTGATTTAATTTTATGAGGATTACCGTCCTCCTTGTAACTACTGAGTTACCATTAAAAAAAATCTGCAGCAGAAAATAAAATATGATACTTGGAGGTACTTTCCTAGGCGAGTTTCATCGAAGAGTTTAACTCCTAGTTTTGACTGTTTACCAAATAATAAGATGTAGAGGGAAATTTATACATATAAAATGCTTTGTCCTGAATGAGCACAGTCTAAGCCGGTGATTGTAGAGACCTGAAACTTGGAGGGTGTGTTCTTTGTATTACGTAGGCATCTGATAAGAAAAGATATTCCGAAATTCTACTTCTAAGGGTAAAAAAACAGGGGTAAAGTTTGAATGAAACTCTGTCATTTTTAATTTGACATCGTAAGGCCCACGCGGGCGAAGCTGCTGGCGGGAAGCTAGTAGCATATAAAATTGACGGCGCACATTTAGTAGCCTTTAGTTGTGGCGAGTGGAAATTCTCAGAGACTTTCCTTCGCCTGGGCACGTCGAATTTTCACTAGCTAAAACACCCCAAGTTTCTCCAGGTGCCTACGGTGGCATAGGAGTTGGTTAAAAGTAGCATCGATTAGTGATACTTTCGTTAACTATGGCTATAAAGTGATTACACGCAACAAAATAATTTGGTCCTTTCGTCAGAAAACCGCAAGGGAATATAGATCTATACTAATATTATAAAGAAGAAAGATTTGTTTGTTTGTAGGGTACAAACAAACAAATCTTTTAACAAAAAAAACATCGAATTAAAATTCTAACTTTAGAAAGCTACATCTTTACGAAGTGTCATAATATGGATGGGTTTTAAGGAGTTATTTGATGAATTTTCGAGGGAAAATCACATATCACCAGTACCTAGGTTATTTTAATGCACACACACATGGCCCTTCTACACCAATGATAAGGATTGTGCTTGAAGCTATGTGATGTAACTATAGCTATAGTGAACACTACGGTTGGACTGGAAATGGGGGTCATTTTTAACACGCTTTTATATTAGCTCGGGTTGTATGTATGTATGTATGTAACGGAATCTTTGAACCTAATTTTCACTGGTTTCTAGACGTCTGATCAACTTGGAACTTTGCACACGTGTTAAGGGCCGATGACAATGCAATAATCCGATAAAAAAAACTAAAAAAACACGCTTTTATTGCTGACCGAACTAAAAAATGGAAAATAAATAATAGTTTAAAAAAACTAAAAAAACACGCTTTTATTGCTGACCGAACTAAAAAGTAGAAAATAATTTTTAAATAATTCAATTCAGAGTAAAAAGCGTGGGGTGCTTGATATTATAGGAAAATGCACCCCACGCTTTTTACTCTGAATTGAATTATTTAAAAATTATTTTCTACTTTTTAGTTCGGTCAGCAATAAAAGCGTGTTTTTTTTGTTTTTTTAAACTATTATTTTTTGTCAATGGAATGGTATTGGTCCTACTCAAGGTTATAATAATATATGTATTTTCATTTAAAACAAGTAAGTATTTGATTAAGAACGTAAATAATTCATTAGGCACATACAGGCAGGGAAGTCGTAATGTTATCAGTAATGGAGTTATGATTTCGTAGTATAGGTAATTGCCATATCGGGCCCAAGGCTACGCAATCCGCGAGGTTTTATGTTCCGTGGTAATGTTATAGTGTGTTGTGGTAGGTCATAAAGTATATGTTATGATAGGGCTCTACTACTCATTGTAGACCCGTGCCTTTAGCCTTTAAAAACGGTAAAAAGTGAAAAAAAGAATAGTAGGATGAAAACCATTGAAAAAGGGGGAGAATAAAATTAAAGGAAAAATAAATTACGGGCGATCTGAGGTCGGGAAGTGGGAGGGAAGTGGGGGTTAAGGGTACAAAACTGTTTATCTCAATTTCCGGCAAAACTACAAGTGCTATGGAAAAAAGTTAAATGGCAAAGTTGTAGGTAGTAAAAAGATCTACAACTTTTTTGTATTGTTTTTATTGCACTACTATTTTTTTGTTTTCAAAAATTATTGGCACTGGTCTATTGTTAGAAAGAAATGGATTATTTCATTATTCCATTCCATTTTTTCTTTTTAATTTCAAATAGGACTTTTGAGTGTCTGCAGTGTTAGCCACTTATTTGAGAGTCAAACCGTTTACTTTTGAGTTTGAGCACCTTCACTATCAGTCGCCAGTCGGGTCATAATGACTGTCAGCCCATGTACTATGAGTGTCAGCCACTTCATTGTGAGTGTCAGACACTTTACTATGAATGTCAGCGCCTGCATCATGAGTGTCACCACCTTCACTACGAGTGTCAACCAGTGCACTATGAGTGTCAGTCACTTCTCTATGGGTGTCAGCATCTTCACTATGAGTGTCAGTCACTTTACTATGGGTGTCAGCAACTTCACTATGAGTATAAGACACTTCACTATGAGTGTCAGACACTTCACTATGCATGTATAAATAGCATTATGTTATGTTTTTTTTATTTAAATTGAACTTAGCTTCGATTGTCAGCAATTTCGCTTTAAGTGTCAGCAACTTCACTATAAGTGTCAGACACTTAACCATGAGTGTCAGACACTTCACTATGAGTGTCAGACACTTCACTATGAGTGTCAGACACTTCACTATGAGTGTCAGACACTTAACCATGAGTGTCAGACACTTCACTATGAGTGTCAGACACTTCACTGTGAGTGTCAGTATCATTTGCTATGATTTTCGGCCACTTCGCTGAGTGTCAGTCACTTCACTATGAGTGTCAGACACTTCACTATGAGTGTCAGACACTTCACTACGAGTGTCAGACACTTCACTACGAGTGTCAGACACTTCACTATGAGTGTCAGTATCATTTGCTATGATTTTCGGCCACTTCGCTGAGTGTCAGTCACTTCTTTATGGGTGTCAGCAACTTCACTATGAGTGTCAGTCACTTTACTATGGGTGTCAGCAACTTCACTATGAGTATAAGACACTTCACTATAAGTGTCAGACACTTCACTATGAGTATCAGACACTTAACTATGAGTGTCAGACACTTCACTATGAGTGTCAGACACTTCACTATGAGTGTCAGACACTTCACTATGAGGGTCAGTATCATTTGCTATGATTTTCGGCCACTTCGCTGAGTGTCAGTCACTTAATATGGGTGTCAGGAACTTCACTATGAGTATAAGACACTTCACTATTAGTGTAGGACACTTCACTATGAGTGTCAAACACTTCACTATGCATGTATAAAAAGCATCATGTTATGTTTTTTTTTATTTAAATTGAACTTAGCTTCGATTGTCAGCAATTTCGCTTTAAGTGTCAGACACTTCACTATGAGTGTCAGTATCATTTGCTATGATTTTCGGCCACTTCGCTGAGTGTCAGTCATTTCTTTATGGGTGTCAGCAACTTCACTATGAGTGTCAGTCACTTTACTATGGGTGTCAGCAACTTCACTATGAGTATAAGACACTTCACTATGAGTGTCAGACACTTCACTATGAGTGTCAGTCACTTTACTATGGGTGTCAGCAACTTCACTATGAGTATAAGACACTTCACAATGAGTGTCAGACACTTCACTATGAGTGTCAGACACTTAACCATGAGTGTCAGACACTTCACTATGAGTGTCAGACACTTCACTATGAGTGTCAGTATCATTTGCTATGATTTTCGGCCACTTCGCTGAGTGTCTTTCACTTCGCTATGGGTGTCAGCAACTTCACTATGAGTGTCAGTCACTTTACTATGGGTGTCAGCAACTTCACTATGAGTATAAGACACTTCACAATGAGTGTCAGACACTTCACTATGAGTGTCAGACACTTCACTATGAGTGTCAGACACTTAACCATGAGTGTCAGACACTTCACTATGAGTGTCAGACACTTCACTATAAGTGTCAGTATCATTTGCTATGATTTTCGGCCACTTTGCTGAGTGTCAATCACTTCTCTATTGGTGTCAGAACTTCACTATGAGTGTCAGTCACTTTACTATGGGTGTCAGCAACTTCACTATGAGTATAAGACACTTCACAATGAGTGTCAGACACTTCACTATGAGTGTCAGACACTTCACTATGAGTGTCAGACACTTAACCATGAGTGTCAGACACTTCACTATGAGTGTCAGTATCATTTGCTATGATTTTCGGCCACTTCGCTGATTGTCTGTCACTTCGCTATGGGTGTCAGCAACTTCACTATGAGTGTCAGTCACTTTACTATGGGTGTCAGCAACTTCACTATGAGTATAAGACACTTCACAATGAGTGTCAGACACTTCACTATGAGTGTCAGACACTTCACTATGAGTGTCAGACACTTAACCATGAGTGTCAGACACTTCACTAAGAGTGTCAGACACTTCACTATAAGTGTCAGTATCATTTGCTATGATTTTCGGCTACTTTGCTGAGTGTCAGTCACTTTACTATGGGTGTCAGCAACTTTACTATGAGTATAAGACACTTCACAATGAGTGTCAGACACTTCGCTATGGGTGTTAGCAACTTCACTATGAGTGTCAGTATCATTTGCTATGATTTTCGGCCACTTCGCTGAGTGTCTGTCACTTCTCTATGGGTGTCAGCAACTTCACTATGAGTGTCAGTCACTTTACTATGGGTGTCAGCAACTTCACTATGAGTATAAGACACTTCACAATGAGTGTCAGACACTTCACTATGAGTGTCAGACACTTCACTATGAGTGTCAGACACTTAACCATGAGTGTCAGACACTTCACTATGAGTGTCAGACACTTCACTATGAGTGTCAGTATCATTTGCTATGATTTTCGGCCACTTCGCTGAGTGTCTGTCACTTCGCTATGGGTGTCAGCAACTTCACTATGAGTGTCAGTCACTTTACTATGGGTGTCAGCAACTTCACTATGAGTATAAGACACTTCACAATGAGTGTCAGACACTTCACTATGAGTGTCAGACACTTCACTATGAGTGTCAGACACTTAACCATGAGTGTCAGACACTTCACTATGAGTGTCAGACACTTCACTATAAGTGTCAGTATCATTTGCTATGATTTTCGGCCACTTTGCTGAGTGTCAATCACTTCTCTATTGGTGTCAGAACTTCACTATGAGTGTCAGTCACTTTACTATGGGTGTCAGCAACTTCACTATGAGTGTCAGTCACTTTACTATGGGTGTCAGCAACTTCACTATGAGTATAAGACACTTCACAATGAGTGTCAGACACTTCACTATGAGTGTCAGACACTTCACTATGAGTGTCAGACACTTAACCATGAGTGTCAGACACTTCACTATGAGTGTCAGTATCATTTGCTATGATTTTCGGCCACTTCGCTGATTGTCTGTCACTTCGCTATGGGTGTCAGCAACTTCACTATGAGTGTCAGTCACTTTACTATGGGTGTCAGCAACTTCACTATGAGTATAAGACACTTCACAATGAGTGTCAGACACTTCACTATGAGTGTCAGACACTTCACTATGAGTGTCAGACACTTAACCATGAGTGTCAGACACTTCACTTAGAGTGTCAGACACTTCACTATAAGTGTCAGTATCATTTGCTATGATTTTCGGCTACTTTGCTGAGTGTCAATCACTTCTCTATTGGTGTCAGCAACTTCACTATGAATGTATAAATAGCATCTTTGTTATTTTTTTTTTAATTGAAATTGAACTTAGCTTCGAGTGTCAGCAATTTCGCTTTGAGTGTCTGCAACTTCATTATGAGTGTCAGACACTTCACTATGAGTGTCAGACACTTCACTATGAGTGTCAGACACTTCACTATGAGTGTCAGACACTTAACCATGAGTGTCAGACACTTCACTTAGAGTGTCAGACACTTCACTATAAGTGTCAGTATCATTTGCTATGATTTTCGGCTACTTTGCTGAGTGTCAATCACTTCTCTATTGGTGTCAGCAACTTCACTATGAATGTATAAATAGCATCTTTGTTATTTTTTTTTTAATTGAAATTGAACTTAGCTTCGAGTGTCAGCAATTTCGCTTTGAGTGTCTGCAACTTCATTATGAGTGTCAGACACTTCACTATGAGTGTCAGACACTTCACTATGAGTGTCAGACACTTCACTATGAGTGTCAGACACTTAACCATGAGTGTCAGACACTTCACTATGAGTGTCAGACACTTCACTATAAGTGTCAGTATCATTTGCTATGATTTTCGGCCACTTCGCTGAGTGTCTGTCACTTCGCTATGGGTGTCAGCAACTTCACTATGAGTGTCAGTCACTTTACTATGGGTGTCAGCAACTTCACTATGAGTATAAGACACTTCACAATGAGTGTCAGACACTTCACTATGAGTGTCAGACACTTCACTATGAGTGTCAGACACTTAACCATGAGTGTCAGACACTTCACTAAGAGTGTCAGACACTTCACTATAAGTGTCAGTATCATTTGCTATGATTTTCGGCTACTTTGCTGAGTGTCAATCACTTCTCTATTGGTGTCAGCAACTTCACTATGAATGTATAAATAGCATCTTTGTTATTTTTTTTTTAATTGAAATTGAACTTAGCTTCGAGTGTCAGCAATTTCGCTTTGAGTGTCTGCAACTTCACTATGAGTGTCAATCACTTCTCTATTGGTGTCAGCAACTTCACTATGAATGTATAAATAGCATCTTTGTTATTTTTTTTTTAATTGAAATTGAACTTCACTATGAGTGTCAGTCACTTTACTATGGGTGTCAGCAACTTCACTATGAGTATAAGACACTTCACAATGAGTGTCAGACACTTCACTATGAGTGTCAGACACTTCACTATGAGTGTCAGACACTTAACCATGAGTGTCAGACACTTCACTTAGAGTGTCAGACACTTCACTATAAGTGTCAGTATCATTTGCTATGATTTTCGGCTACTTTGCTGAGTGTCAATCACTTCTCTATTGGTGTCAGCAACTTCACTATGAATGTATAAATAGCATCTTTGTTATTTTTTTTTTAATTGAAATTGAACTTAGCTTCGAGTGTCAGCAATTTCGCTTTGAGTGTCTGCAACTTCATTATGAGTGTCAGACACTTCTCTATGAGTGTCAGACACTTCACTATGAGTGTCAGACACTTCACTATGAGTGTCAGACACTTAACCATGAGTGTCAGACACTTCACTTAGAGTGTCAGACACTTCACTATAAGTGTCAGTATCATTTGCTATGATTTTCGGCTACTTTGCTGAGTGTCAATCACTTCTCTATTGGTGTCAGCAACTTCACTATGAATGTATAAATAGCATCTTTGTTATTTTTTTTTTAATTGAAATTGAACTTAGCTTCGAGTGTCAGCAATTTCGCTTTGAGTGTCTGCAACTTCATTATGAGTGTCAGACACTTCACTATGAGTGTCAGACACTTCACTATGAGTGTCAGACACTTCACTATGAGTGTCAGACACTTAACCATGAGTGTCAGACACTTCACTTAGAGTGTCAGACACTTCACTATAAGTGTCAGTATCATTTGCTATGATTTTCGGCTACTTTGCTGAGTGTCAATCACTTCTCTATTGGTGTCAGCAACTTCACTATGAATGTATAAATAGCATCTTTGTTATTTTTTTTTTAATTGAAATTGAACTTAGCTTCGAGTGTCAGCAATTTCGCTTTGAGTGTCTGCAACTTCATTATGAGTGTCAGACACTTCACTATGAGTGTCAGACACTTCACTATGAGTGTCAGACACTTCACTATGAGTGTCAGACACTTAACCATGAGTGTCAGACACTTCACTATGAGTGTCAGACACTTCACTATAAGTGTCAGTATCATTTGCTATGATTTTCGGCCACTTCGCTGAGTGTCTGTCACTTCGCTATGGGTGTCAGCAACTTCACTATGAGTGTCAGTCACTTTACTATGGGTGTCAGCAACTTCACTATGAGTATAAGACACTTCACAATGAGTGTCAGACACTTCACTATGAGTGTCAGACACTTCACTATGAGTGTCAGACACTTAACCATGAGTGTCAGACACTTCACTAAGAGTGTCAGACACTTCACTATAAGTGTCAGTATCATTTGCTATGATTTTCGGCTACTTTGCTGAGTGTCAATCACTTCTCTATTGGTGTCAGCAACTTCACTATGAATGTATAAATAGCATCTTTGTTATTTTTTTTTTAATTGAAATTGAACTTAGCTTCGAGTGTCAGCAATTTCGCTTTGAGTGTCTGCAACTTCACTATGAGTGTCAATCACTTCTCTATTGGTGTCAGCAACTTCACTATGAGTGTCAGTCACTTTACTATGGGTGTCAGCAACTTCACTATGAGTATAAGACACTTCACAATGAGTGTCAAACACTTCACTATAAGTGTCAGTATCATTTGCTATGATTTTCGGCCACTTTGCTGAGTGTCAATCACTTCTCTATTGGTGTCAGCAACTTCACTATGAATGTATAAATAGCATCTTTGTTATTTTTTTTTATTGAAATTGAACTTAGCTTCGAGTGTCAGCAATTTCGCTTTGAGTGTCAGCAACTTCATTATGAGTGTCAGACACTTCACTATGAGTGTCAGTACCATTTGCTATGATTTTTGGCCACTTCGCTGAGTGTCAGTCACTTCGCTATGGGCATCAGCAACTTCACTATGAGTGTCAGCAACTTCATTATGAGTGTCAGACACCTTACTATGAGTGTCAGTATCATTTGCTATGATTTTTGGCCACTTCGCTGAGTGTCAGTCACTTCTCTATGGGTGTATGCATATAGCATAGATTAGATTAACACATAGGATACATTCAAAGCAGGTGCACAAAGTACTTCTATCAGGAGGCGGGTGAAAACTCGAAAAATAGCTTATAAGAAAATAATATTATCCCTGCAATTGCAGATTAGTTCTTCGTCCGTCCACTAGGCGGCGCTACTAGTCCAGTGTTCCCTCGCAAAAGCTCTGCGATTCACTTATAATGATCTGAGTGACGTCAGAGCCGTGAGTGATGCGTACCATGCACGCGATGAGGGGTCAGTGAACTTAGGGTTGTAACAATGCGCCTATTAGTATGTCTAGAATTATTGGTACCTACATAAACTAAAAAACACATAATTATGTATAGGCTTATTTAAAGGAATTTCAAAAATCGTATACGAAAGTAACTTTAATTGTTTGTTATGCTGAACATATTTAGATGGAATTTCTTATGGAGATAGATTACAAATTTGAATTGGGAATGATCAATAGTATTTAGCTATATCTACTTTCTAGGAAGGAAAGGCTAGAAAGAGAAAGACTATATCTTTATCTTGGTCGGCATCAGCTATGTAGGTGTTAACTCCTCTTTTACTCTTACATGGTCTCCATCTCCGTACCAAATTTCATCCAAATCGGTTCAGCTGATTTACAAGCGTTAAAATTAAACAAACAAACCCACTTTCGCTTTTATAATATTAGTTAGGATTAGGATTATGGAATAGTTCCCCTAGAAAGTGGATGAAAACACAGACAATATTGCGAATATTAGCGACATCTAGTATTTAGTTAGAAATTATAATATAATTTTTGCATTCACCTTCGTAGCAATTCGTAGCACGGTCTTTGTGAGGTGATTTTCGAATCAGCTTCGTAGCTATCGTAGCACGGCTTTTTCGCGAACGCGATGTACCTACTAACCCTTAGTTTAGGGGTGAATCTTAAAAAAATATGCTTTTGGATTTTCGACGCTGTTCGCTTCCTCAAACGGATTTCATAATTACCGGTCGTATAAAATTCAATATATCTATTT
The DNA here is from genome assembly GCA_963891755.1 of Pyrrhia umbra. Taxonomy (NCBI): domain Eukaryota; kingdom Metazoa; phylum Arthropoda; class Insecta; order Lepidoptera; family Noctuidae; genus Pyrrhia; species Pyrrhia umbra. The sequence goes on along the minus strand of OY982934.1, from coordinate 3,053,401 downwards.
CATCATATAACAAAATAATTTTTAACTATACAATTTAAACGACAGTCGGTGATGAGGGTAATGACTTTACGATTCAACAGTAAATAAAACCCGTTAAAATAAATAAAGTGTTGAATATTCATAAGACAAATGGATTTCCTAATTTGACATTGTTTTCATATTTTTCATTATAGCTGCCAGGATTTAATTAATTAAATGTTTACCAAACATTTTAAGCTTCGTTCTTAATAAACATTCATTTTCATTAAAAATCCTTATTTCTTTTACGTTTAAACAAGGGTCAATGCACCCTTGTACTCGGTATCTGTGTAGCACAATTCCATAGATGTTGGATTGAGCAATTTTTAATCTTATTTATTGTGCTTTAAGGTGGCTTTTCAAATATTTAGTAACACATTACATTCCCCTTTTCACCCTCTCGTTGACGTTTTAATCTGTCTGGAACTAATCGGTTTTGATATTTGCCACACTGTTCAGTTCATAACGTTAATATGATTAGATTTATTTTTCTTTGGCAAAGGCATCTTCTGCTAAAGATAGACGGGTGAAACCGCGGGAAACAGCTAGTGTTTATTAATGCCGAATGTTTCTTGAAGGTCTCATAAAGGAGTTTCATTCAAAGTGACGTAGGCATTTTAATTTGTTGTTGGCGCGTTGGTTTTTGAAAAGGAATTTTGTTACTCAAAGCTTGGAATGTCTGTATTAATTTAATTTGTAACAAGCCTAATATTTAATTATTTAAGTGCGTCATGAGTAAGAAATTTCTGTGAAAATATTCGATGAAGTATTTCATAACAAATATAACGTGTAACTTGTTTACTAGTGCTGTTTCCCGCGGGTCCAACCGCGTCCCGAGGGAGTCACTTAGCGTATCCAAACTTATTTTGTAATTAAATAGGGTTACAACACTAGTACTCGGTTGCTAAATGATATCAATAATTAGATGATAAAATACATAATTAAGGAGATTTATTATTATTATTTTTAGCCTATTGTGTCCCACTGCAGGGCAAAGGCCTCCCTTCCCACCTTTCATTTGTCCCGGTCTCGTGCAATCTGAGGCCAATCTTTTAGGTAGGACTCCAGTTCATCTTTCTGATATATATGATATATACAACTTAGATATTAAGACAAAAAACATGTAAAATAAAGCTAAATTATTACATTTTTATTCTCCATTTTGACAGATCTTGAATCACAGTTCCATTACACGTTTAACTGATATGATTTGGTGCAACTGGGTGATAATGTTTTAGTCATATAAATTGTTCAGAGCAAATCTAACACTACTTGAATCCTCGGTTAACGACTTAAACTTGAAAGCAAGTAAAGTCCTGCATAAAGAGGTATGTGTATTGTGTGGCATTATTTTGCTCGTCACATGCAACATTGCATCGCTGCTTTTGCCTAATAGAACTAACTAGGGGAAAGGGGTGCGCTTGCAAAGGGCCACCCTTTGCGAGCCGGTCACAATTAGATAGTGGAATCCGTTTGCAGCCCTCTCCACAGTTATACAGAATGTATTTTTGTGATGGGACTGCGACATGGATTTTATTACATCAATTTAGGAGAAATACAAAATTCAGATGAGCATAAAATTCAAAAAATGTTTATAATTTTTGTTTTTTTTTTTAAGATTTACGAGGAAACGGTTTTGTTCTTTTTTCAAAACAAACAGGTCTGTATCGTTTTAGTAATGCATTAACAAATAGTACTTATTCATCTTCAAGGATCTCAAAAATGATTTTGTTTTATTTTCATGTTGATTAATCTCAAATTAAAGATTAGGATGTGATGTCAATCGGTACGAATAAATTATCGTTTGGTATTTAAATCCCATGCCCGTATTGCAATAACATAAAGGACAAAGTTATGGCCACACACATGTGACCATGAAAGCCAAAATCGTAAAGCGTGACCAAAGGTCATTGTGAATGTAAAGGTTATTCATAGAATAACTTCAAATCAAAAAATGAAATGTTATTTAAAATGTGGTGATGTCAACAGTGAGCAGTCCAATAAAGGGCCCCTTAGAAATTTTTTGTAGCAACGTAACACGAACGCAACATGCGTTTGCGTTTAATTCAAACGATTAACAAAGGCGAGTGCATTGGTACTAAAAGCGCTCGTAAAAAGTCAACACGGCACGTGTAGTATTATGGAAAACCCAGTTTTCGTAGAATAGCAATATCGTTGCAATATTCAATTAGAAATAGAGATAGTTTAAAACGCGTTATTATGTTTTTAATTACTGACGGGCAAAAGATTTGGTTCGGAATTTTCGAAATGTCTCGAGATAGTGTGGTCAACGTTTATCAATGTATGTGTAAATGCAGCGACATTTTTTAATAATATGTTGTGATAGTTATTAATTTATAGGCATAATAAAGTTCTAAAAATAACCACTCAGACAGCGACAGTACCCCACTCTCCCCCGTGAAGGGGAGCGAACGATCATCAAGGGCTGATGGTAGGTCTACCATCGCCCGCCTCACGCTCAGGGCACCGCGCCACATCTCATCAACGTGGTTTGTGAGGACTCACATAGTGTGAAAGTCTCGAGAAGAGCTTACTATAGAAATGATCCTATGAAGTAAGGTCTTAACTCGATACCGAAGTTCCGAGCGGGGTCATTCAATCGCGGAGAATCTTAACACCGCGATGTAAAAAGTGACGTCAAATGCACAGCGCCATCTAGTAATAAACTTTAGAAGTTTTCTTACGGTACTAAAATAGATTTTGTCGCAGTGGAGTTTGATGATAACAACTGTGTTATGTTATATTCATGTGGTATTTATGATGATGATGTTCTTAAAAATAACCTTTTCGCAGAATTAGTTTTAGTTTTAGGTTTTATAGTAATTAAAGTTTAGTTTTTATTGTATTTTGTAGGTAATAATTTGTTTTGTATTTATTAACATTTTTAAATTAAATTGTAAGTATATTAAATTTAATTTTAATGTTAAAACCTGTTTTATAGTAATTAAAGTTTAATTTTTATTGTAGTATTATGTAGGTAATAATTTGATTTATGTTTATTAACATTTTTAAATTAAATTCTATATTAAATTAAATTTTAAAGTTAAAATTTATAATTATTTAAGTAAAATAATAAAGGGACAGGTAATGTTTCTCGTGTCTTGACCCACTACTTGACGCAAAATTATATAACTTTCCCCAGAGTTCAAAAAAATTTCATACCAACTTCCATCTAAATCGATTAAGCAGTCTAGTCGTGAATGTAACAAACAAACTCACTTTCGCATTTTATATAATTTTAGATAGGATTGGGATTTCTCAAAGCAGCGTTTGTGAAACTATAAAATACAATATCGGCGGCCGCTATAAAAAACTTTATAAACCTTGATGGATACTCTTCAAGGTGGAGGTTCAATATGGTTATTATTTTGTTATTTAGTAGCCTTATTCACAAAGCTAAACAAGAAATTGTGGGTATAGCTCGTTTTTCTCACCTTTATTTCTAACTTGAATAAGTATGTTTGATTAATCTATGAGTTTTTTATTTATTCTCCCTGTGTAAAGAACACTTTACTACACCGCTACACAAGGACAAAAAATGCTAATGTTGCGAGCGAGGGCAGGTAGTTTCAAGTTGTCAATCATTCTAAGTCAATATTTTAACGTTAGTCATTATGAAATACAGCCCTATTTAAGAATCCCGGGACTGTGGGATGTTCGAAAGAGTGACGCCCCCGGAATACAAAGGGCTGAGGATGGAATATGGATGAGTTTTAGTCAGTAAGAGTATCTCTCTCTCGCCCCATGGACGCCGTGGGTGAGGGGGTTATTTGATGATTTCCCATCTGAAAAAAAGCCCTATTCGACGATAGTTAGCGGTATTATGCAACCGTTCCTTAGTGAAATTAATTCATTGAATTTATTATTCACTCTGCCGAAGTTTTTTAGCTAAATAGTTTTTTGATGAAAGTTAAACGTCATTCAGAACACATTTCATTATTTTCAAAACGCTTTTTAGTATTGTTTTCAAAAGAATTTCCTTACGCAAGTTCGCGTTAATTTACCTAGTTCGTTCAGTTACGAAAAGCCGCGTGATTCCATTGCAAAACTTCGGCTTTTGTTGATTTTTTATAAAAAATCTTTTGTAGTGAAAGCCTTTGCTTGTAAAATGTGTTGCAAGCCGTTTGTGAAACAGGAAAACGAGGCACGTTGATAAATGCTTGATATTTCAACATTTCCACGTGGCAGCGTCCCACTGGCAACGTGGTAAAGAAGTAGTAAGTATTTTGGTTAACTTCTATCTATCTATACATATAAAATGCTTTGACCTGAATGACTGACGGATCAACGCACAGCCTAAACCGCTAATCGTAGAGACATGAAACTTGGAGGGTGTGTTCTTGGTGTCATTCAAAGAACACGCCCTCCAATGTTTCTTATTATTATTTGTAATACATATTAGTAAGGATTCTAAGGATTCACAGGTGGGTATTATCATGAAGCTTCACCAGTACCTATCTACTACTCCAGCTATTCCAACCAACTATCAATTAACTTTAATCTTGGTCATTAATTCCCGAATACGCATAATATTGACACATGGTCGGGGTAGGTAAACATAGGCTTATGTCGCATACTCGCACTCCGCTCTAGGGCTTCACTAAAGACATTAGGGACGACCTCGCGCGGCCACGGGCAAGCTACGTGCTTGATTCGCTTTGATTTGTAATTGGAATGTATGATTTTAATCTGAATGTTTTAGATTGGTTCTGTAGGTTTTTTGTTAGTTGTAAAATCGATTTACGGTTAATCGATTATTAGATCGGTATTCCATAACGCCCTATGGGGAATGATATTCAACCATGAATTTTGTCTTAACCATAAATTTTCCTGACATATTTTGTAAAACGTAGCTAGCAGTTTCCTGCAATCTGAGGAAACTTCGTCGCGAATCCGGATATAAAGTATCCTGTATGTTAACCTAGGCTATAAATTATGTGAGTTCCAAATTTCATCCAGATCCATTCAGCAGTTTTTGAGTGCAAGAGTAGGCACCTACCTAAGTGGTAAAAAAAAATCGGGTTCCTAGACATATACATATACACTACTTTTTTAGGGTGCAATAAGCGTAAATCACCAAATTATCTAAGTACGTGATATATGCGCAAATAGAGACAAACCGTTATTTTAAATATATTTAGAAAACGGCTGAACCGATATTGATAAAATTTATATGGGGCCACATGGGGAGCACCAGCTTTCAAATAAAAAAGATCATGAAAATCGGTTAACCCAGTCGAAAGTTCTGAGGTAACAAACATAAAAAATAATAATAAAAAAATGCAGTCGTATTGAGAACCTCCTCCTTTTTTTGAAGTCGGTTAAAAAGAGATTCCATTAATATTTCCTAGGATAATGGCAGCTGCGTGGCGCATCGCGTTTCATTTTGCAAACACAAAAATCTATTCGTAGAACCCTAAAAGCTATCACTGTTGAGAGCTATGGCTATGAGCAAATATTGCAGGGAGGTGTTAGATATCACGATAAACAGTTCATTTTCGAAGATTCCCTTTCAAAACAAAGGGGCAAAATATTTACTTTGTACAGATGTATAGAAGACTAGCTGTTTCCCGCGGTTTCACCCGCATTGTGAGGAAAGTACTTCACGCAAACGGATTAAAAGTATCCTATATGTTAAACCAGGTTTAAAACTATATATGTACCAAATTTCATCCAAATCTATTCATTAGTTTTTGCGTGGACGAGTAACAAAGATACATACAGATCTATATCGTCACAAAACTTTCGCATCCTAACTATCCTATCTATCTTCTATACTTATAATAAATCTGTAGAGAGGTCAATTCTGTACATTAAATATATTTCCAAAATAACTACCAGGGGGTGATTAGGGATCGATACCGATGCCAAAAATGCAATCAGTAAAAATGAGGTCTGTCTGACTGTCTGTATAAACGTTATAGAAACAAAAACTACTCGACGGATTTTAACGAAACTTGGTACAATTATTTGTCATACTCCTGAGCTGGTTATAGTATACTTTTCATCACGCTACAATCAATAGGAGCAGAGCAGTGAAGAGAAATGTTGTCATTTTGTTTAAACGCGCTAATCTCAGGAACCGCTGGTCCGATTTAAAAATTATTTCAGTGTTAGATAGTCCATTTATCGAGGAAGGCTATATATCATCACGCTAAGACCAATAGGAGCGGAGCACCACTATTCCACGCGGACGAAGTCGCTGGCAGAAGCTAGTATCTAATATAATAAATGCTAAAGTGAGTTAGTATGTTACGCTTCCACCGGCTGGCTGGTCCGATTTAGATGAAATTTAGTACGAAGATAGAGGGGACCTCGGAGACGGTTATAGATTTTGTTTTTATCAGGGTGTGTTAATAAGTTTATAATATATGTACGATGACTAATCTTAATCTAATAGGTCTGTCTAGCCATCCACATCATACAGCAATAAATATCTTCAAAATATTCCATTATACCGTCGCATTTTCTCCGAAAAGCCATTAGCCGCTGCCTTATAGGAATAAAAAGAAAACTTCGTATTATGAGGTGACGCATCGCTCTTGGAATTCAGCATCAGACTCCGCGATTAACATACAGATGTAATAACTCTTCTATATTAGGTACTTTCACTGCGTAGCTATTATATTGCAGAACTTTCTCCGTGCGTTACGCTGTATATCACTAACCGTTACTGGTTTTCATAAGCTCCGACTAATTGGAGTTCCTTTATCTATTTACTAGCTTCTGCCGCGACTTCGTCCGCGTGGAATAGTGGTGCTCCGCTCCTATTGGTTTTAGCGTGATGATATATAGCCTATAGCCTTCCTCAATAAATGGGCTATCTAACACTGAAAGAATTTTTCAAATCGTACCAGTAGTTCCTGGGATTAGCGTGTTCAAACAAACAACCTCTTCAGGTACATTATATTAGTATAGATTTTTGTTTACTTGCTTTACAAACATTTGTTCCGTAACAGCTGGGTATTTATAATCTTAAACTACCATCTAAGATTAATTGGGAGAAAAAAAAATGAAAAAAATGCGTCACATTGCGCGAAACTGCTGACGCCCAGCATAATGCTGTGGCGTGCAAAGGCACGAATCTACGGCGCTAGTTTTCAGCGTTAGCCGGCGTGTCATTGTCTCAGGGGCCGTACCCACACGTGCTTTAGCGATCACTATTCAGGTTTGAGCTAGAAACTGCTACTAGAACCAAATGATATTAATAAATACAATACAAGCGCTTGATACAGAAAGCGGTATTACTGGATACGGCACGCATCGTCAAGATGTTTCTTTCTCTGGGAAGCTTGGACCATGTTCCCGTTACCGGTGGAGTACTATTTTTGTATGTTTTTTTTATGTATATATAGAAATTAAATATTTTATACTATAAATAATATTATTATTTTATAATAATATTATTATATTATATTATTATAATATAATAATAATATTAAATAAATATTAAATTAAATATTTAAAAATGTAAATATATATAAAACAACAATTATTATTGTTCCGAGTTCGCTGCAGAAGATGCAGCTGCAATACATGCAACAACAAAGGCAAAGTAATAGGGTCGACCCATCATTATCATCATTATCGGCCTATCTCACTGCTGGTCAATATAATATAGTCTTTAAGTGGATAAATCTTCCCGTAATCTTCAAGCAAAACAACCTTTTAATTCGAGAAGTGTGTGTATCTTCCAGGTCACTGATGATGGATCGAATATGATGAGGATGTGATGTGGATTCTAATACGTTAAAACTTTTAGACAATACAATCTCTTTGGTTTTCAACTGAGTTTTATTCTGATAGCTCAAACTTGTTTATTTTTATTAGTTACCTTTTTAACTTGATCAATAATAAGATACTAAGGTACATGTAGGTTTAAGGGTGTAGTAGTCCTTTTAGGGTTCTGTATTCCGACAAGGAACACATATCCATACCAAATTATAGTTTCGCCATGTCCGTCTGTCTGTCCGCGGCATAGCACCGAGGTTCTTGATACTAGAACGCTGAAATTTGGTATGGATATGTATATTGATCACGCCAAGAAAGTGGTAAAATAAAATTTTGAAAAATATTTTTTTTAGGGTAGCTCCAAAACACGTAAAGTGGGGATGAATATTTTTTTTCTTGCGTACCCCTTCGTGTGGGATATCGTTAGATAGGTCTTTCAAATATATTATGGGTGTGGAAAGACCATTTTTCGGTTAAGCGAGCTATTTGCGTAAAATCTAGCTTTTAAGTGCAGATTTTTGTTCGATACGAGTTACCCCCCTAACTGTTGAATGGCTGTACCTAAAAATGTGAAAAAAATCACAGACGTAGCACATGTAATGAACTTACAAGGAAAACTATCACGGTTAAGTAGGCTCCACCGGTTACAGAGTTATAGTCGACTAATTAACTTCTACTACGGAACTCTACTGCGCGTGGCCCGACACGCACTTGGCCGGGTTTTTTTTTGTTATGGCATCTCACAGGTCAACCTAGAAGGTTGTTCACTGCTTAACCGGTGTAGTAGTCCGGATTTAGTCATCTGTGCTGCTGCCCTGGAACCCAAAGGGCGAAGGAAGGAACATGAATGAGTTTTAGTCAGTAAGAGTCTGACACTCCCTCCCGCTCCTACCACAGCGGAGGGAGTCACTTGATATTTCCCATGTCAAAAAAGGGTGTATTAGTGTTGTATTGCAATTTTCGTTCTGACTAAAAAACGTAAACGGATTAAAAAAAAAAGTATTATTTACCTACTTAAATTATAAATTGTCCTTGTCTTGTCTAGGATATTATTTACGTTCGTTCCAGCGAGCAGTGGGATTGGAATTTTGGATTTAGGTATATCTATAAATAGAATGACAAGAAACTATTGCCTACGGGGAATATAAATGTATTATGTCTTACGTTATAAGATATGTATCTTCAGTAAATATTTATTTCGTGTGTATATTTTCTGTCATCTCTAATAAGTCATCATTTCGGTTCTTTGGTATATCATCTTTCACGCTGTCCATTTATCTTAGTTGTGCTTCCCTTATTGTGTAAGCCACTCACTTTTCCGATAAATGGTTGTCATTAATTATCACACGTTGCCATGACAACCGGTTACAATACCCAGCCTTCGCTACCAGGAATACATGAAAGTTAATAGGGTCATTCAAGCACATGTTTTTAATTACCACGCGGTTTGTTATGTCATGTTTGTTTACGAGGCCGGGTTCCCGAGTCGATCCACATTAGGTACTCCAAACACCGCCTATCAGAGGTGGCAGGCGTCCGGAACTTCGGTGATTCGATTATAGTCCCGGAGCGGCCGCACCGCCGCATTATTATGTAACATCCGCAATAATCCCGACCTGCCTCCTGGCCTAACTAATGGACTTCAGCTATTGAAAAATGACGCAGTTCCATAAAGTAGCGTTTGTTTGCTGAGATAGGTGGCGACGCCATAAATTATGAGTGTAATAATTTAATAATCAGAACATGATCAATGGGATAGCGGTGCATTCATTTGTATGTATTAATTAAATACATTTAATTAGCAATAACGTAGCATATTGGGAGTAAAGGTATTGGAATCAATTAAACTGAACGATTTCCCAATCGAAATGCAATAACGATAGTGAAGAGCGGCGTCATCACATACGGCGCGGTAACAGCGAGAGCTCTGGTGAGAGGTGTCGGTTTTAATTGGAATTAATAACCGATAAGTAATTCCGAGGTGGTGCTCGTGCCGGGGGTTTGTTTACCGGGGCGGGCGGGGCCGGCGGGCGCGCGAGGGCGGCGGCGTCAGCTGGGTGCGCGCGCAGCGGTCGATAGCGGGCCGCGCATGGCGCACGCGCGCCGCTATCGAGCCCACACGGGCCGCCGCCGCCGCCGGCCGCGAACGTGATGCATGCGGGCACCTAGCGGCTGCACGCGCGCGGGCCTCATGGGCACCGTGCTGAGCTTCAGCCCGCGCGAGCGGCGCCCGCCCGCCGCCGCGCCGCCGCCCGACCGCGCCGCGCTCGCCTACTCCTACGAGCGCCTCAACAACGCTAAGAACCGCGAGAACCGGGAGGTGCCGCGCGACGAGCGCCGCGCCACCCTCGACGACGCTGCCAAAATTATTTCCGAGAAAACCGCGCTGGAGAAGAACCTGAAGAAGCATTCGCTGTTTATAAATGCGCTTTCTTGGAAGCGGTTTTCTACGGCGAACAACAATAAGAAGAAGCTGGAATGCAAGAGCAAGAGTGTGGCGACGTTCCGGGCGCCGCTGACGGACAACGCGCCGCTGGACCGCAACAAGAATGTGAGCGTGCAGGGCGTGTACGCGCGGCCGGCGCCCGCGCCCGCGCCGCCGCCCGACGTGGCGCGGGCCAACGCGCTCAACAACAACGTGGTGTGCTACGACAAGCTGCCCAGCACCGGCCCGCCCGTCGTGGTGCCGCGCAAGACCGTCATCCAGGCGTCCACGTCGGAGCTCCTCAAGTGCCTGGGCCTGTTCCTGCACACGCGCTGCCACCGGCTGCGCGACTTCCAGGCGGGGGACGCGGTCATGTGGCTGCGGACCGTGGACCGCTCGCTGCTGCTGCAAGGATGGCAGGTAAACACAATGCGCGCTCTATTTACATATACGCAGGAACAACAACAAGGCCTCGCAGGTGACAACACGGGTAACAGGGGACAACAGTAATGGTGGCCATCATTGTTGACGGTAACACTGATTCGCATAACAATACTGTGGAAAATTGGAAAAAAAATTAACACAACGAAAGAAATAGATTTAGTTTTCTTTTATGATTCACAAGATGAGTCTAATTGTTTATAGTGCAAAACATAATATCGTAACCGTGGATCTCTGTCCGTGACACTTTTACAATGACCCCGATGGCTTCCTATGTTTTGTTCATTAAATTAATTCATGCTGCACTGCTGTCCTTGCCTCAATTAGTTTTATGGCGTTATTTGCGGTAGTCATTTGAATTTAGAATAGTTCGTATATTGTAGATTGGTGTAATGAGGATTTTAAAAGTGAGACTGTACCGATGCTAAACTCTAAATACGTCGTATAGGTAGGTACCTACAATTAAATATTTATAGCATCATTTATTCAATCGATTTCGTTTGAAGGTTTCACGAACTTGTAAATTTTTAAAGGGTGCCTAATAACAGGTTACATTGCCTAAATATCAAGGTAGTCTGATTAGAGCACTCATGCATCAACTGAAACTTTCTAGTTTCTCTTTTCCGTTTGGAATATCGATTGAGCCTCAATGAATATTTAATGAGACAGCCGCCTACAATAAAAGGGCATTGCATTCCTTCGCGATTAACAGTAAGTAGCAACTGGAGCAATATGGCGGCTTGACGCATCCCACCTCTTTATTTACATTTTCCTTTCATAAATCTACGAGCTAAGCCCCAACAGAGCCACCGTTTGCAAAGTGAACCATTTATCCTTGCAAGTGCTCAGTAATACGCAATATGCTAAAAGCTACATCTAATATTCAAAGATGCTTCACAAAACATCGCAGTACCTACACTTTATCTAGTGGTCCGAATCATACACAAACATTTGTAGGCGACTTCATTCAATATGAAGGGGACCCAAGCGTACGTCACACGAAAAATCGATAGGATGTTATGGCATCAAGAATTTTATACCCCGTCTTTAACGATTTGGGCTTTGTTTAGAGCGAGATAGCGATATCCATTGAGTGTTGCCGTGTTGCTCTGTTCACGGTGGTCGATGAATTTTGAATTTGGATTTCGTACAATCACATGAGTGACGCAGTAGTTATTTATTTTTGATTTTGGAATTCTTGTTTGAAATGTGACGTTTTGACAGTTGTTTGTTTTTTTTATTTATTTAATGGCTTATTAATATTATTGCCTACCTATTTAATTAAATCACATGTACCTACCTATTCTTCCTTCTATTTTTGTTTGAAATTATAATGACATAATACTTAAATTAAGTCTCAATTTCGACAAGAGACTATAAAAATATACCATGTTATTCGGAAAGGAAAAACCCAGACATCAATAAAACCCCATGGATGGTATGTGGCGGCCATATTGTGATTACCCGGCCGGAGGTGGAATGTAACTGCTACCGTGCATATTGGCAATTGCTTGGATTTTTATGAATACCGAAACGACAGACGATTTGAGGAAAAAATATAGTAGTATACTGCAGTTAGGTTTGTTTTTAAAATAATTGAGTTACGAGAAAATAAATAAATATAGTGCTAAAAATATGAGATACTTAAAAATTTTGAAAGAATAAGTTGTAATAACCTCATTTTTGCTTTCCCATAAAAAAAATCTAAGTAATATTTTTGCGGTATTCTTAATAGGGAGCCATTTGCCATCCACCTACACGGATCCAAACTCGGGGCTGATACTAAAAAGAATAATAAGATAATAACAATAACATTGCCTTACCCAGCAACCTAGGACCTCATACTCCTTAGTACTTAGTACTTATGACTACTAGACTAACGTGAAAATACACCAAAAACATTCCTTATAAAAAAACTATTATTAAGTACATGTGAGTAACCTTACCTCCTTGTTCACCTCACTAGTGGCTAATTAGCACCCGCACAACCAAAGTTAAGCCGCGCTTGAAGGGTCGGTCTAAGGATGACCATCTATGTCATACCGAGACTCCGTGGCTCGGAAAGCACGTTAAGCCGTTCGTTAGGGCTGTCATTTGTAGATCTTTGATTAACAGTCGTTACGGGTATTCAGAAGCTAGAAAGTATATCAACCATTTTTTCCAAGGATATCGTGTTACCAGGTAACTGGGTTGTGGAGGTCAGATAGGCGGTCGCTCCATGTAAAACACTGGTACTCAGCTGCAGTAGGTTAGACTGAAAGCCGATCCCAACACAGTTGGAAAAAGGTCTATCCACGGTACCCCTTGGTAAGACTGATTGTCAGACTTTCTGGCTTCTGACTACCCATAACGACTGTCAAAGATCTACAAATGACAACCGAGACCAACAGCGCGAGGAGTCTCGCTATGACAAGGATGGTCACGCATCCACGGACCGACCGCGCCAAGCGTAGCTTAACCTTTGATCGGTCGAACCGTGCGGCTGTTACTCAGCCACGAGTTCCTCATGAATGTGACTCACTTAAACAACTTTAATAGAACTTTCTAGAAAAATACATTTAAATATAGAATGACTTAATATTTCATGTAATACATTGGTATTCTATTTCAGTTAGGATCGATAATGGTATTAATTCGACTGACAATAACACGGTAGTCAGATTACGATCGCGTGCAGGTCATAAAACTTTTATAGGTAGATGACAACCAGTCAATAAGTCGATAAATTGACGACTGACGTGAAAATATTTTTACGAAAATTTTTTTATACGAACTCCAATGAATCTAAAACGACGAAAACTTTATGAAGTTAAAGAGAATTCAATAAGTGTTAAAATATAAATTTTGAATTGTATTAACTTTAAACTTCTAAAAATTTCAATAGTAAAGTTTCAAGTACCAATAATAGATCCATTCAACATTGAGTGTAATGTTGTCTTAAATAAGGTAAAAAGTCAATTCAAAGTTCTTAGACATATTTCTCTTTTAAGCTGCACAGAAATACCTAGCTTCAGTTTTACCTTTAGAGTCCGAAGTATTCTTTGTAGCAAGTTCATTTCATAAAACAAGACTCAATCTAAAACAACAAACATGTACCTACTTAAAATGTATTGAAAGAACCTTTTTAAATTCATATATTCATAAGTTCGACTAAAGTTCGAATACATTTACGAAAGTATGAAAACCTAATGATATTATAATGTACATTATATACTAATGCACACTTATAAGAGATCTAGTTTAAAAGTGAAAAAGATAAAATATTCTTTTATAAGCATGTAAAGATACGTTAGCCTTCTTCCGGGGCGGGCGGCGTAGCAAGGAAAACGGAAGCGTAGCGAACGTAGGCAACTGCTACGAAGACTGCCGCTACGCTCATTATGTAGCTTCGTAGCACTTCTTATGGTTCATTTGTTATCTATGTATTTAGTTTTTCTTGTACTGTATGATATTTATAGTTAGGTATGTTGTTTATATTGAATTTATATGAAAAAAAAACGGAAGAGGTTCTCAAGTCGACGCGTATATATTTTTTTTTATATATGACCACGCATAACTTTTAATCAATTTTCGAAGAAAAACAAAATCCTTTACTGAATCTGTCCCAAGTGACTCCACTCTGTTCGATTATTTGCTTTCCGCTTTTAGTCGGTATTTTTTCCTTAAGAATTATACATGTTAGATTTTATAATTGAAATATTTTACTTATAAATGTGATTAGGTGTTATAATATTTTGTTCCTAGTCTTTCTCCCATAACTGAGGATCGTCACTCATTAACAGACTTCAAAAAGGAGGAGGTTCTCAATTCGATTGGTATTTTTTTATTGTTATTTTTCGCAGCCCTATGAAAATATTCATGTTAAAATTTACACACATATTCGCAATCATTAAAGGTTAACCCTAATTATCCATAAAAGATATTAACATCATACATATTTCAATACACGATCGGATAACGAAAACAGCATCATCAAAAAGCTTAATTCCATAACTCACTCACTCACTATCTAAACAACAACATTTCACATTCAGATTTAAGTAGCAACTTAACCTAAATTCTGTAGGGCTTTCTATTCTCAAGGCTTTGACACAATTTGATTCAGATCAAGAACTTACATAGAACGAATCCGGGTCATTGTTTTTAATTAGACACGAAAATGTCCACCGTTCCGATTAGAGTGGTTCTATTAACTGGATACTCGGATAAAATGGGTTCAATTTATCCGCACTCGCTGTCGCTTCGACGAATTGGATTCGATTTGTTTCCAATTTCTTCCAAAGAGTATCCAATTTTGGGGGATGTTAAGCTGAGAGGTCGCGGTTTCGGATTTCAACCCTATTGAACTTTTGGGGTGGATTTGGAAGGTGTTAAATGACTGTTTAGTTAAGTGGGTATTACTTGACTCCACTATTTGTAGGTCAATAACAACTTTTTTTAAATTCAAATAATTTATTTCAATTAGACGATCGTACCCTATCAAACATAATATTCATATAATTATTTGAATTCCACAAAAATAAGGAGGAGGCTCTTGAGGAGCTCGTGGCTAAATAACAGCCGCACGGGTCGATCGATCAAAGGTTAAGTTGTGCTTGGCTCGGTCGGTCCGTGGATGGGTGACTATTTATATTATAGTGAGACTCCTCCGTGCCTCGGAAAGCACGTTAAGCTGTTCGACCCGGTTTTCATTTGTAGAATCTTTGACAGTCGTTACAGGTGTACAGAAGCGAGAAAGTCTGACAACCGTCTTACCAAGTGGTATCGTGTAACCTGGTAAATGGGTTGTAGAGGTCAGATAGGCAGTCGCTTCATGTAAAACACTGGTACTCAGCTCCATCTAGTTTAGACTGGGAACCGACCCCAACATAGTTGGGAAAACGCTAGGCAGTTGATGATTGTTAGGGATATACGCCTTATATGGGTACAAATAGGGCTAAAGGCATATACGGTTTCATACTCAAGACTTATATACCTGGAAAAATAGGTCTTGAGTCAAAGTAGTCAACTAGGCGACTGTAGTGCGATCAATCGTAGTTTTATGGCAGCAGGTGGCGTTCAAAGGTCAGGCGTTTATGGTGATCGAAAGCTTTTCCCTTTAGAAAAATAATGTTCAGAATACAGAGAGTATTCTAGTAAATGTTGTTCATAGTTTAGCTATGAATCCTAACTATAGTCTGTAGGTACTAATTGATTTTACGAAAAATGTAAACAAAATCATAACCTATTTTGTTCTAATTTTCCCACTCATATAAATAAAACGACATTAAATGATGAATGTTGATGTTTAGAGCATGAAATTGACATAAATGCGCCATCCTTACGCCGTTTTGTTAATTTCAGTGGGAGAATTAGAATAAAATAGGTTACGATTTTCTTTACCTTTTCTCAATTGAAACCGACTATAATATTATAAATGAGTTTGTTTGTTTGTTTGTTAGTTACGCTTTCACGGTAAAACGGCTGAGCAAATGATTTGAACTCGGTTCATGGCAATACAATCGTTTCCTTTCTCATGGTGCTACATGAAAAAGTACACTTGGAAATGCTTAATAACTATATTTTTTACGTATAGTTTCATATAAATAATATTAGGTATTTAGTACTCAAATTATAGGCTGCCATAAGGCAGGGGTACAAAACTCGAGGCACGCGTTGAATATGTGATAAGTGAAACCATCACAGAATATTGTTTGCACGGAAACAATTGAAGTTCTATTTACGGAAAACGATCACAATCGCTGTTACAAGTAAATTCATAGTTTTATTTGTGTGCCAGTTATTACAATTGTCATTGTAGTGTAAGTATTTGTTTTGAAGAGACAAAAGAAACTTATTTATCAGTCGACAATGTATTAAATTGGCTGATGATGATGATAATATAAACTTTTATAGCTTATTTTATAGCTCATCCATTTGAATGGTGACTTCTGAAATGGTGTTTTGAAAGACCTAGCTAACGATATGCCACACGACGGGATACATGAGAAAAAAAAACATCCCCATTTTACATGTATGAGAAATACCCTAAAAAAATATTTTTCATAATTTTATTTACCATTTTGTCGGCGTTATCAATATACATATCAATAACAAAACTCAGCTTTCTATATAGGTATAACCTCTGAGCTACACCCCGTGTATACAGACGACTACGGACCCCTAAAAAGTTGGTTATTTTACGTCATCTTCAAAATCGTTTAGAATCCCTGCTATAGGCGGCCTCATGTGTAGAAAGGTAGCAATTACTATAGATGATAATATACAACGTGGGCGAAGAAATATTGTACTAAACCGACTATTTTCGGCAAATCGATATTGCTACGGGTGCTACGGATAATCGTAGCAGTTACCGGCCGTATAGTCGTAGCGACTACGCGGCCCAGTTTAAGACAAATGAGTCATGTTTTTGTCCCAATAACTTTTGTTTATTATAAGTACGCTTGAAACTTCGTCAGTGGTTGTGGATGTTTTGGTAATTACTATATAGGCGTCTGAAAATGTAGATGTTTGTTAGCCATCCAAAACCGGCTGAACGGTGTTGGATGATGTGCCAAAATTTAATCGAAATCCGTTACTTGGATTAACATTAACGAGTATGATACTTATCCCGGTATCATACTCTCAGTAGCTGATCATGAGTTAAAGCTAGTTAGCTAGTTAGAAGCTAGTGTGATGCATTTTTTAGAGATTTATAGTATAGGTCAGTCTAATCAGATTAATTAACAAAAAGCTTTTTTATGTATATTTTTATCAAGTACAAGTACTGTGTTTATCTGTCTACGTTCATAGTTCAATATTTTTGCTATATATATAGCTGTTGCCCGCGGTTACACTCGCATCCTGAGAGAACTACTTCACGCACTAGGATAAAAAGTATTCTATGTGCTAATCCCGGTTAGAGACTATGTGTGTACCAAATTACATTAAGATCTATCCAATAGTTTTTGCGTGAAAGAGTAACAAACATACATTCATACATCCTCACAAACTTCCGCATTTTTATAATATTAGTAGCGTGTGAATTTATCAATTTTTACGATCTGCTATAATGAAAGGGAAACTCCAGTCAATAATAATATATGTCATTATTCCAGGTATTTTAAAATGTTAACGTTCAATTTGAGTTGACCGCTTTATACGGTACAATTATACTAAGTAGTATCTATCTAGTTGAATCAGTAATTAGAATAATTAAAGCCACAGAAAACTATAATTGTAACTACATATTTTCCAGGTCAAATATTGTGGCTCTAGTATAAAATTGTAACATATAACGGCAGTATATAAATGATAATTTAGAGTGATCCAATGCGAAAAACCGACCAAGTGCGTGACAGGTTACGCGCAGTATAGTGTTCTGCTATAAATTTTTAGTTGGTTGGCTATACATAAGCCTTCTATGCCGTGATAGATTTAATTTTATGTCTGTTATTTTTGCTATTGCCATGAATTTTCTCACGCACTCAGGTACAAAAATTTATTTATTTAATACTTTTTGTATAGGACAATAAATTTCGGACTTAACGCTCTAGAAGTTCACTAACTAGCAGTTAGATAGGGGGACGGGGACGGTGAACTCAAACTAAAATGAGCACTAACTATTTTATAATTTGTCTTCAGTCGCGGACAGTCAGACATACCTAGACCTTGTCGACTACGGAACTCTAAAAAGTGGCAGTGCTATGCGTGCTGTTATCTCCAGCTTTCTTTAGCACTGGCACATTTATACGAAGAATAAAAATATATCATTGATTGATAATGACTACCTCTGAATCGCAACTTATGAACTATGTACCAGTAACCCTGAAACTTGTAAGGTATCGAGTTTGCTGAAACAGATCGATACTCTAGCGATGAGTCACACTCATTTATAACTCACTCAGCCGTGCCACTGTTGACTTGTAAGTCAAAACAAACTAACACGATATTTACTCGTACTTAATTAGATGAAAAGAGGGCAGACAACCAACCTAAATAAACAAACAAAATAAACACGATATTAATAAAAGAAAATAACTTAGAAGCTAGTGTTGAAAATAATTAATCACTTTTATTAAGTAAATGTTGATTATTCTCTTAATAAAATAACAGCTGTGTGTTGCCATACTGTTGAACTGCACTTAAACTGTTACTATCTTGTAAATGAGATTTCACCAGATCGCCCCCCAACTTCATTAGAAGATAATGATGATCTGAGATTTACCTTTCAAAGCATTCTATTTATAACAACAAAAAAGCTGAAATCATGTCTAATTTGAAAATATTTGTTTTCCAGGACGTGGCGTTCATAAACCCTGCGAACGTGGTGTTCGTGTACATGCTGGTACGCGAGCTGGTGGACGGCGAGCGGATAGGCCGTCCCCAGGAGCTGCAGGCCGTCGTGCTCACCTGCCTCTACCTCTCCTATTCCTACATGGGCAACGAGATCTCCTACCCGCTCAAACCATTCCTAGTCGAAGACTCTAAAGATAAGTTCTGGGACCGGTGCCTCCTCATCGTAGACCGGCTGTCCTTCAACATGCTTAGGATCAACTCGGAGCCTGGTTTCTTCACCGAAGTGTTCACAGAGCTGAAGGCGTGCGGCACGGCGGTGGAGAGCCCTCCGCCCGCGCCCGCACACCCCGCGCCCGCGCCCCCTCTCGCCATCTCCGCCGCCTGACACACGGAAGTCGCCGTCCTCCGGTTGGCACTAACTGACCGCCCCAGTCGTGTTTGATGTCGGCTTCTGACAGTCGAAGCTCTTGGTCAATCGTCCTCGTTTTAGCGTTTCGAGTAGCTTCACGTTTATCGAGTCATTTAGTGTTCACAGCCGGGTTTGAAGGTGGATAATTGGTCGGTGTCTAAATGCCCGGTATTTGCTTTAGTAAGTTTACGATACAGATATGTAATGTGGTGGGTAATAAAGTACTTTTAGACAACAATAGAATTTGTCAGAGTGCCCCACAGTGTAAAGGCTTACATTTATTTATCCTGAGTGCATTATATAACAGTCTAGTCATTTATTGTAATATTATTTAAAGTTATAAATATTTTTTTTAACATAATAATAAATAAATAATAAATAAATTACTTATGCGACCTAAGGACTCCACATAAGTGACACATTTATTTTAATCATTATTTTACATGATCAAAGCCCATGGTGTGATTGCTCAAAAACGCGAAATAATTAAAAATAGGTACTAAATAAAAGTAAATAGCTACGATTGGCCAAGACTTAAAATGTCATTGCAATAGATAGACGAGTGAAAGGTTTAAACAATAATACGAATTATGTGTGTACCTTCATAATTCAGTATCGTGACATTGAATCAAGTTTGAAGGGAGAATGTGATATCTAGTGGAACACTTTATTTCAAGACATTTTAGGGTTGGTAACATCTGATATTGACATGATATTTATGACTGGGACTGACGAATACCGTTTGTGCAGTCGTATGTTGAGGGGACGGCATGGAGATATAATGAAGCTTGAGAACCTTCGTGCAATAGGCGTTTGTCATTGTCGCCAATAATTATAATTTTGGCTAAAGCGGCCTGACTGGATTTGGCACGTAAATTCTGCATGGATTCTAAGATTTCAGCAACATTTCCATGGCATTACGCCTGGCGTGCGTAATGCGTAATGCGCGAAAGTCCTCAAAGCTGCCAGGAAGACTGCTGATGTGGTATATCCGAGAACAAACACACATTCGCAGTTGTATTCCCAATTCTAAGTCGGCAGATGCTGAGACCGGGCGCCTCTCGCCGACGTCGCACGTCTGCCGAAGTGCAACGCTGTCGTTCTGGTGTTTCGATGTGAACCACGTTCAAGTAGTTGATGCTGCACTCTCTTGTCTGTTCGTATGTTTACGTAGGTAATTGTCTGGTAATGTTATTTTCTCGTGCCGCTGGACCAAGCGGTCTTTTAGTCCAATAGAACAGCGGTTAGCTAGTAAGTTAAGAGTTTCGTAAACGTAGTGAAATGAACGTATTGCCATATAGTTAGATGATATTAGAAAATGTCTGGCAGGCGGGAGGATGCAATAAAGCGGGAACTCCGTCGTAATGTAATCCGGTGAACCCTTCTATGAAGTGTACGTATTTAAATAAAATGGTCGGCTAAAAGCGGGACGTCTCTATTATGTTGAGGCGATGAAATGTATTAATAACAAATAGGTCAAATTTTGCGAAGGATTAAGCGTTTTGTACAGTAAAATCGAATAAAATAATACATCTAAGTCTTAACCGTTAGCATAGTTTAGACAAATGGACGGCAGGCTCACGTCTGGAAGGCACTCGGTCCACAATACAGTAGCGACAACGCTATCCTTTTTCAAACTCATCGCTTTCATCAATATTGATCTCGTTAGATTCGTGTAAGGTCAGGGGGAGGTACTTGAGCGTAGTTATTACGAAAGTCCTAATTATCCGGCTTAAGTTTAGCTCTCAAAGGAACCAGGTTCATAATTGGACAGCCTAATCAATGCAGGAATAGAGGCCAGAAATCGACCGGTCACGCCGAGTGCCGTAGTTAAGATAAATTGTTTAGTCGAGTGAATGTCTAAGGGTGATGAAATGTAAGTATTTAATAATATTAAATAAATAAATAAAAAAAAGAATCTCATAATACGTTCCACTCATTAACGATTAGGTAAAGGTAGTTGTCTGTGATTTATTGAATCTTAGTTTTGTGTTAGCCATGTTAATTTTTTTGTTAATTTTAATTTAGCCACTATAAAATTGTTCTGTTATTTATTATTACGAAATAAGATAATGGTTACTGTGAACGCAATATTGTATTATTTTTGGATATTTCCTTGAATCTGAGAAGCACGATATAACGCCGTCTGTATGATATACAAAGTAAAACGTTGGAATAATCACTAGTATATTAAATATTTGGATTATAATGCTTTTTGAGAATTGACGAGACATTTGAATTTTTATTATTGTTGCCGTTTTATTTAAGTTGTGTTTTGATTTTAGAAATTAATTAGATGACGTGTTAATTTGTAATGATCTCGATTTTTATGATGGTTAGCTTTGATTGGCGTACTACATTCCAATTACTAGGTAAAAATACTAGTCAGTAAAGGCTGCCAAGGCCAGATACAATTCAATATCGAATTTCGACGATCTCTCCTAAGATTAATGATAGTGTAACTTTGGTATTTGACGTGTGGATGTGCGTGTCTAATCGGAAGCGTATACCTGGTCATATACCTCTTCTAACAATATTCATGTAACTCACGTTTGTTAATTAATCTATTGTAAATATACCCAATTATTAAAAAAACTTTCGTATATATAAATACTGGTGTTTTATTTCTTTACCAACCCGTCTCTTACGCAAACTAGATACTGCTTACGGCGTTTTTGCCCTTGATCGAAAATGAGTTATTGTACAAAAAAGTTTTTCTGAAATCAGTGCAGTAATGCCAAAGATTACCCATTACATAATTAGGTAAAAACCAGATTGAATAAATCTTTGTTGAATTTTATCTACATGTCCGTGGACCGTGGGTATCATAAAAATATAGGTAGGTAAGTACCTATAAGTTACACAGAAGTCCAACCTACGGTATCTAAATTTTAAGATCTTTGTAACAGTAAAACTTAAGATTTATCAACTCCTAATATCCGAAAAAAATTGTGATCATTGTTTATTTCGAACTCTGTAAATAGGTTCTGGCGTCGCGAGTCGGTTTGAAACAATGAATAATGTAGAACATCCTAGTTCTGGCGTCGATATGGTCTATGTATTTGAATTGAAATAGTTGTAATTGTACAAACTACAAACCTGTTGATTGCTTTCACCCAAAACACACAAAGCTTGAGATGTGGATGCTAAGATAGTCGGTTGGTATATAGGTGCTTATACAATATTAGGTACACACAGGCAGTACCTAATGGTAAGAAGCCTATGGCTAATAGTGAGGATACTGGATAGCCACAGAAGCACGGATCGATCGATCAAAGATTAAAAGTCCGTGGATGGGTGATCGACTCTCTTACCTCGGACAACAAGTTAACCTGTTGGTCCCATCTTACCAATAGATATTGTAGGTAACTAACTGGGTTGTGGAGATCAGACAGGAAGTCACTCCATCCAAAATACTGGTACCTACTTAGCTGCATTGCCTACATCTGGTTAGACTGGAAGCGGATCCCAACATACATAGTTGGGAAAATGCGAGGCAGATAATGTAATAATGTTCAGTGGTTGTTGACGTCAATCATGCTAGTATCAAATATCTTCTTATTCCTGGATCCTTAAGTTATTAAGTTAGTAGATAGAGTGTGGGTGGAAGCAAAGAATGATCAAGCTTTATTATTCAGATTTATATTGTTTACGAATTAAAATTGGTATGGATTCTACCAAAAAATGGTAGAAAAAGTGGTGAGGAAAAGACTAGAAGCGAAATGTTAAAAAAAATATCTCTGTTTATGATTCGATTGACGTTACTGCCATTGTCAAGTCAATACTGTCAGTGTCAATGTCAATTTCGACACATGCATGTAAACAGCGACTGTTTTGAATTTCTAAGTTTTAAAAAGTAATTTTACTGTGATTTAAAAAGCATTTAAACACCTTTTATTGAAGAATAAGCAAGCAATTTACTTAAAGTCCTACTTGTGCCCTTTTCCCTTTAATACTGAAGGTTATACTAGCAAAATGGGTGATTATCCAGACCCCGATGAAGAATACGAGTTGATGTACGCTGATGAATTGGAAATGTTAAAAGAAGATGAGGACCATGCAGGTACCGTAGAAGTCCTTAAGTTGCAATAAGTTTGATTAATATATAAACATCTATAATGTCCCGTGAAGGTATATTAAAAATGTTTATTTTATTCTATTTAGTGTCAAACGTTAACTTTAAAAATACTAGTATATTTGTATGATTTATTGCAAAAAAAAAAAAAAAACTAAAGATAATCTACGAAACTCATTAAAAAATCGTCCGTTTCGCTAAGTAATACACTGCAGTAGCGTACTTTCAAAAACTTGTATTTTTCAGAGCCGAGTGTGGTTAAAAAGAAAACTCTACCAGCTAAACGAAGTCTCGACTTTTCCAGTCCCATAGCCAAGAAGCCAGTATGCACCCCATCCACCAAAATTGTACCCCCCACTGTTACTGTACCAAATAATAGTGAAACGTCCGATATCTCTCTCACACCGAATTTGCAACCATTAGAAGATTTCACTCCTGTGTCAAGTAAAAGAACAGCAGATGAACTGTTCGGAGATATTGGAGACATAGATTTCAATGAAGTAGAGTTACCCAGTAAGAGACAGAAGACCGAGGAGGAGAATGACTTGGATCTGATCGAGAAGATCCTTGAAGGGAGACGGTTGAAACAGATCTTGTTAGAACCTAGTGGACATGTGCCTGGTTATAAGTCTGGGTTTAAAGCTAAAGATAATTTATCGCTTGATATTCCAAGGTAAAATTTTGTTACTTTTGGAACAAATACTATTTTATAACAATGTTTAAACGTCTTACTTATAAAAAACCTGTGATCTGAAGTTAAATCATTTCTCACCTAATCCTTACTTAACGTCGTAATCCAGGATTAAGCTAATAACTTATGTTCGGATTAATATGAAACAGCATTTATGAGTGAGATTTTTGCTAATCAGCAGATAATGTTGCTAAGGAGCAGATTAAAAATTAATTAGACTTTATAAGTAAGTAATGTGTACAGAAGTGACTAGGTTAAGTTTTTGCATCAAATGATCACTTCTTTGCTTAGGAGTAGGACAGATATGCTAAGAGAAACATAATTTAAAATAATCTTTTTCATTTTACTGTAGTGTGTTTGTATAAAATAAAATAATTAAAATTGCTCTAAGCACTATTTAGATATGTAGCATTCACTGCTGCTATGGGCATCAATGATTGCTTAGATATGTAGTTTTCTCATATTTAATAGCTATATAGATTTTGAATGGCTAACATAGTCTGATATTATTGTTTTACGATAGCAGTGATATTTTGAATAATTATAAAAATACAACAGGAAGTTTAAATTCTTCCAATATCAAATATTATTTATTAATTATTATAAATATTAGTATATTAGAAAATATTTAAAATTATATTTCATGCTTCCTCCTTGTGGTTTCCAGATGGGCATTTCTACCTCTAACAAACTCTGATGGTGAACGAGTGTATGTGAGGTTAGAATCTGAGGAGTCTTGGGAGAATTCCCTGGACACAGGGGCTGAACAGATGTCTTTACATTCCACTTACACCAGCACTTGGGTAGAGGCTAGGAAAATTGTAAGTTTTAATCCTAACTGTGTGATAAATGCTTAACTGTAAGTCTATCTGATAAGACTTTAAATTGAAATTACTAAACACATTAAGATGACAATTGACACACCAGCACTGTACTGATTGCAAAATAATTATTGGTGTATAATTTGACATTGGCATACCAATACTAATATCATTGGTTAGCAGTGGCGGATCCAGGATTTTGGTTTAGGGGGGCTTGATTCTGGTGAAAACCTACCTGGTTTTATCAAGCGAAACACTAAAAAAGCACAGAACATTTTATTTTGCTTAATGGATAATAAGTCTCCTTGCTTAGCTTTTGGGGGGAGGGGGCTTCAGCCCCTTCCCCCCCCCCCCTGGATCCGCCACTGTTAGTTAGTATTCTTCATTATGGACTAATAACCATCTTATGAATATGGCCAGGTTAGAAAAAAATACTGTGCTAAAACTCTGAGGCAGAGATTACAAAGTTTGAAAAAATGTCTTTATGAAAAATAATATTTTTCTTGTGAAATAAAATAATGTACAAAGAACCAATTCACTAAAAATATCCATTAAAATCTTTCAGCTAGAAGAGAAAGAGAAGGAGCAGATATCTGAAGAAGCTGCCTCTCAACATCTACCAGATGTTGATGCGGACATCAATGGCAACATACTGTGGGTGGACAAGTACAGGCCCCAGTCATATTTAGACCTGCTCTCTGAAGAGCCTGTGAACAGAGCCCTGTTGCACTGGCTGCATTTGTGGGACAAGGTAGGAGAAAGGAGTATAGCATGTTCACCAAAAAAAAGGTTAAACAGATGATTATGATAAACAACATAAAATATTTTTTTTGGCTAATTTCTTTCTCTGATATTTTCTGCCTAAAAGATATCAATATCAGAAAAGGATAATCATTAAGTCCAAAAAGTAAACAAAGATGTGAAGTAGTTTTAAAGGCTCTGTATTGCCTAAAACAGTTCTCAGTAAAAGTTTTATAATGAAGTATTATTTTAAATGCGATTTTGTACTCGACATTAGTACCTAATGCTTGCCAAATATCTAACTAATTCAAACATAAATACATCACAGCCTACTTATTCTGAGGGATGACTTCGAAATTTATGACAATATTCAGTTTGAGCTAAGTCAATACACTTTCCATTTTAAATCAACAGATAGTGTTCAAAAAAGAAGTAAAAACAAAGGAACCTCAGCAACGGACAACATTCAGCAAGCGAGCTGGCCAGTTCCAGCTGACGAATAAGTGGAAAGGCAAGAAGGAGGAGGAGCCGGAGATGGACGAGGACGGGCGGCCGCACCACAAGGTGGCGCTGCTGTGCGGGCCCCCGGGGGTCGGCAAGACTACTCTAGCACATTTGTTGGCGAGGATCGCTGGTAAGATTGATTATCATTACTTTCTTACTTATATCATGAGTACAAAAGTAACTCTGTCTTATTCTCTACTAGCTGTTTCCCGCGGTTTCACCCGCATCCCGAGGGAACTACTTAGCGTACCCGGGTAAAAAGTAGCCTATGTTGTTCCTCAGGGTCTATTCTATCTCTGTACCAAATTTCATTTATATCGGTCCAGTAGTTTTGGCGTGAAAGCGTAACAGACAGACAGAGTTACTTTCGCATTTATAATATTAGTAAGGATTAGAATTTACTAGCTGTTTCCCGCGGATTCACTCGCATCTCGAGGGAACTACTCCGCGCACCCGGGTAAAAAGTATCCAAACTACATAGTTTTGATTTAGTTTTTCCATGAAAGAGTAACAAACATACATCCATGCATTCTTATAAATATTAGTAGGATTACACATATGCCTCAACTTTAATAATTGTCACATCTCTTTCCTCACTTGCATTTGTTCATGACTTTCAGGTTACAGGCCCGTAGAACTGAATGCTTCAGATGAGCGCAGTACTGAGGCGTTCCGCACGGCGCTGCAGAGTGCCACGCTCATGAGATCTGTGATAGACGCTGAGAAACGACCTAACTGCTTGATATTAGGTGACATATTGAACTTTATGCTAGTTCATTTAAGGTTTAATTTCAAAATACTGATACACTACTTATGTAATTTTTAGTTGTTTAGAAGTCTTTATTGAAATAAGTAAGTGGTAGATTTTAATTATTTGATATAATTTTATTTGCAAGCAACAGGGGTTTGGTCAATGAGGTATGTTTTTATCACATTATTGTATATTGAGTATTGTCATCTGCCTAGCCTTTTCACAACTATGTTGGGGTCGGCTTCCAGTCTAAACCGGATGCAGCTGAGTACCAGTGTTTTACATGGAGCGACTGCCTATCTGACCTCCACAACCCAGTTACTGGGTAACACGGTACCCCTTGGTAAGACTGGTTGTCAGACTTTCTGGCTTCTGACTACCCGTAACGACTGTCAAAGATGTACAAATGACAACCGGGACCAACAGCTTAACGTGCTTTCCGAGGCACGGAGGAATCTCGCTATGACATAGATGGTCACCCATCCACGGACCGACCGCGCCAAGCGCAGCTTAACCTTTGATCGGTCGAACCGTGCGGCTGTTACTTAGCCACGAGCTCCTCATGTATATTGAGTATTGTATTATTTGTTTAATTGATACGATAAACTATTTAGACCTTATTAAATGTATGAGACTATATTTCAAACGCAGTGTATCCATATTCTTTCGATGTTTTTTTTTTTGACTTAATTTTATTTGCCTAGGCTTTTCCTATATTGGGGTCAACTTCCAGTCTAACCGGATTGAGTTATAGTGTTTTACATGGAGCGACTGCCTATCTGACCTCCACAACCCGGGTATGACTCTGGTATGACTGGTTGTCAGACTCTGGCTTCTGACTATCCACAACAACTGTCAAAACTATTTGACTAAATAAAGACAATTTTTTTTTCAAGATGGCCTACAAAAAGTGTATCCAAAGACAATTTTCCTCAATTCCAGATGAAATAGACGGCGCCCCCCTCCCGACTGTGGAGCTACTGGTGCGATGGTGCACGGCCACTGCCACAGAAGGCAAGAAGAAGGCCAAGCAGCAGCCTTTGAAGAGACCAGTCATAGCCATATGTAACGACCTTTACGCTCCGTCACTGAGGCCTTTGAGGTAAACCTAAATACTGTCTAGTTGGAATATGTTAACATTGGAGATGAGCAATGATCATTTTGTAATGAATTTAAATATTATTTATCTTTATAATTATCTGCCTAGCCTTTTCCCTAGTATCTTGGGTCGGTTACCAGTTTAATAAGATGCAGTTGACTACCAAAATTAGACTTTCTAAGTACTTATTTTTTACAAACGCTTACCATGCTTTCCAAGCCACGGAATTCTTGACACAGAGTCTTTGTATGACATCCATACATCCATAATAATGAACAAAATATATTTTAATATTAAGATAGCTTTATCGTCCTCACGGCTAATGAGTTCAAAAGTTTCGCTAACTAACGCCTTAGGAGGTTCTCGTTAGGTGGTTTGACTAATTGAAAAGATTCTTTAATTCAAGAGATTTTATTCCTGAAACGGTCGATTACCAAACAAGGGTACTAGAAGGTGAACTAGAAATGAGTAACGCCAAAAATTCCAGTTTCCTGGTTAAAAAACGTTTTTGTTTAACGGGCTGATTACGTACGAACTGAAGTAAAAAGTAAAAAGTAAAAAGTAAAAAGTAAAAAGTAAAAAGTAAAAAGTAAAAAGTAAAAAGTAAAAAGTAAAAAGTAAAAAGTAAAAAGTAAAAAGTAAAAAGTAAAAAGTAAAAAGTAAAAAGTAAAAAGTAAAAAGTAAAAAGTAAAAAGTAAAAAGTAAAAAGTAAAAAGTAAAAAGTAAAAAGTAAAAAGTAAAAAGTAAAAAGTAAAAAGTAAAAAGTAAAAAGTAAAAAGTAAAACGTAAAACGTAAAACGTAAAACGTAAAACGTAAAACGTAAAACGTAAAACGTAAAACGTAAAACGTAAAACGTAAAACGTAAAACGTAAAACGTAAAACGTAAAACGTAAAACGTAAAACGTAAAACGTAAAACGTAAAAAGTAAAAGTAAAAATGGCGCTTTAAAAATATTGTTTCCAGGGCGGTGGCGCTAGTAGTGCAGGTGGGCGGCGTGTCGCTGGCGCGGCTGGCGGGGCGCCTGGCGCAGGTGTGCGCGCGCGAGGGGCTGCGGCCCGCGCCGCACGCCTGCGCCGCACTGGCAGCGCGCGTGCGGGGCGACGTGCGGGCCGCCATACAACTGCTCAGCTTTATTAAAGCTAGAGCGAAGGCACAGGTATTTGTGTACTAATATATTTGTCGACATGATGTAGATTCTATAATAGCTTTCCGCCAGCGGCTTCGCCCGCGTGAGCTATACGAATTCAAATAAAAATGACAGAGTTTTATACAAACTTTGCCCCCCTTTATCACCCCCCTAGGGATAAGAATTTCGTAAAATCCTTTCTTATCGGATGCCTACGTCATACAAAGAACGCACCCTCCAAGTTTCAGGTCTCTACGATCAGCGTTTTAGGCTGTGCTTTGATCCATCTGTTATTGAGGACAAAGCATTTTATATGTGTAGTTCTTCTACAATGATCAAGTTGTATATCTACTTTCGCTTACAAGTATATTATAAATAACACTGATGTCCCCTATGACACTTCCACATGATATTTTTAAGATGGCGCCCGATTGAAAGTGTTTAAGCCGGGTAAGATATTTAATGGGTCCCGACTTTTGTGACTTTTTGACCGAATTTTTGACTACTGGACTTCCTTTCAGTGTTTTGTCCGTCGGATTTTTTAAAATATTAATTATGTATATTTATTTCCCTTTTTATTATCTAGCATCCTGATATATTTTTTAACAAAATCCCGACGATTTTTTAACCTTAAATCAAACTCTTGCCCGATTTTTTCCAGTTAAACATGGAGGACGTAGAAAACGTAGCAATAGGCACAAAAGACTGCAACAAGAGCTTAATGCAGGCGCTACAAGCTATCTTCACGACCAACGACCGCGAGCCAGACGCCATTCTCAAAACTGTACAAGCCGCAGGAGAATATGACAAGTAATCCTTACATCCTTATTAATTAATATTATAAACCTGAAAGTAACTATGTCTGTCAGATTGAGATGAAATTTGTCATAGAGATAGAGTGAGGCCCCGGGAATAGATATAGAGGGACATATTTATCTGAGTGCGTAGTTTTGTCAACATGCGAATGAAACCACGGTATTTCTCGCTAGTATTAAAAATGCGATGGTAACTTTGTTACAACTTAACGGTAAAACGGCTGAATCAAACTGTATTAAAATTGGTCTGGTTCCCGGAACTAGCTTATATCCTATAACTCCCAAACATCCACAGCCCCGGGGCTGTAGTTATTTGATGATATCCCATCCAAAAAAAAAGGAAACAGGCTAGTCATTATTTGGTTGCGTGAAGTAGTTCTCTGAGACGTAAGTGAAAGCGCGAGAAACTACTATAAGCTGTACCAAATGATTTTATGAAAAATCTAAACAAAGTCGTAACCTATTTTGTTCTAATTCTTCCACAGAAATTAACAAAATGTCTTGAGGATGACGCATTTATGTCATTTAATGCCATTTTATTTATCTATGTAAGAAAATTAGAACAAAAAAGGTTATGATTTTGTTTACATTTGTCGTAAAACCAATTGGTACAGGCCTTTACTATTTCTTATATGATTAAAGAAACACCAACTACACACAGTTCTACTGAGCGTGTTGGCAAGCGCAACGTGACAGTGGGCAACATTAAAAGCTACGACATGACGTGCCAAAAAAAATTGGTTGTTTGTAAAGTAGGTTTACGATCGAGATGTTTACGTGATAACGTCTTATTGGTGATATAAGTTTTTGGGAAGTAAGGAATTAATGAAGATAACAATTTTTACCAACCAATTATGAAATGATGTTTATTTCTTTTTTATGCCGCTAGAGTGAGAGAGACGGAAGATCGGTCCACTCACTCGAACGCTATGCCAGCCTCCGCTCGTGAGGATTCCGCGTGACAAGTTTCACGGAATGACTGGCAGCGCTCGAGATGAGACGGGAGATCGGTCCGTCTCTCTCTCGTTATACCTGCGATCGCACTCGTGAGGTTTTGGTGTGACACAAGTTTCTGAACATGTCACCCGACTAAAACGATTTTAAAGACGTTATCACGTCAAAATATTCAAGAAAATAATCTAACACACATCCGTAGACTAGCAGATGGAATATTCGAGAACTACCTAACGGCTCGGGTGGACGGGCGCCTGCGCATCGCGGTGGAGACGCTGTCGTGGCTGCAGCTGCATGACGTCATCAGTAGCTGGACGCTGCGGCGGCAGAACTACTCGCTGTACGGCGTGCTGCCGCTGTGCCTGGCACGCTGCCACGCTGTTCTCGCTTCCAGGACCCCGCAGAGGATCAACTTCCCTTGGCAGGCACAGGAGGTACAGTATAACCGTCATCAGCATCTGCCTAGCCTTTTCCTATGTTGGACTCGGCTTCCAGTCTAAACCGGTTGCAGCTGAGTACCAGTATTTTAAGTAAAGTGTCCACTGGCAATAAAATTTTCGGATGTTGACTTGCGCAAGCGACTTTCAACGTGTAAACGCCCGTGCAAGTTGACTTGTGCAAGTTTTAGTGACTTGCCGAACTTGCTGCAAGTCGCACGTGTATAGAGAAATTGCAGTCAGTGGAAACAGTTGTCAGTTGACCTCTGCAAGAAATTGTGGAAGTGAACTTGCCAGTGGACACTTTGCTTTACGTGGAGCGACTGCCTATCTGACCTCCACAACCCAGTTATCGGGTAACACGATACCCCTTGGTAAGACTGGTTGTCAGACTTTCTGGCTTCTGTCTACCCGTAACGACTGCTTAACGTGTTTTCCGAGGTTCGGAGGAGTCTTGTTCTGACATAGGTGGTCACCCATCCACGGACCGACCGCGCCAAGCGCAGCTTAACCTTTGATCGGCCGACCCGTGCGGCTGTTACTTAGCCACGAGCTCTTCTAGTACAGTATAACCGTCTTATTCATAATAAAATCGTTAACCTGAAAACCCTGTTTTAGCTATCGATATATTTGTCTCTTTCTGTCGAAGTTCATTTTACTTGACGAAAAGGGATCCTTTTTTCGGATGGGAAATCATCAAATGATCATCCCGCCGTGGGTGGGGCGGGTGGGAGTGTCAGACTCTTACTGACTAAAACACATCCATGTTCCTTCCTCAGCCCTTTGTATTCCGGGGGCGCGGTCTTTCGCAGCCCCAGGGTAAGGGACCCTATCGATTTTATCTAGATCGGTTTTGTAGTTTTCGTTAATCAATGAAACGTGTTTCTATTCCCGCAGATGTACCGCAAGAAAACAGAGCTGGAAGGTGTGGTGTCGTCAGTACTGCGCGGGCGCTCGGCCGGCGTGTGCGGCTCCCGCGCGGCGCTGCTGCTGGACGTGCTGCCGCTACTGCCGCACCTGCTCGCTCCGAGACTACGCACTCATAACGTGCAGGTACCACAAATCTATGTAGATTATTCGCCTCCTTCTTCAAAGCAGTAATGCTGGAGGTGAATAATCTGGTGGAAGCCGACCCTAACATAGTTGGGAAAAGGCTAGGCAGATGATGATGTCATAGAAATAAAGTTACAAATACGAAACAGACTAGCACTTTTAAGTGTCTTAAACCTAAACCTTGTGTTAAATATAATTTCGTTGTATCAGCTGTGCAGCTCGGGCGAGCGCGAGTCGCTCCGCTCGTGCGCGGGCGCGATGTGCGACTACGGGCTGCAGTACGTGCAGCAGCGCGGTGCGGACGGGCTGTACGCCTTCGACATCGACCCGCCTATCTATAAGATAGCTTTCTTTGGTTAGTATTCATTTTTAATCATTAAAATCTACAGTAATTTGAACCCTAAACAAAATTATACACTGTGTGCGTTGAAATAAGATCGGAAATAAAATTACCAATTGCCATTAGGTTTAAAATCTTCATTAATTTTTATTGCCGAAGAAAAATATACACTGCATGTATATAAATAAGATCTAAAATAAAATAACCAATTGCCATCACGTTTCAAATTTTCATAAATGTTTATTGCCAAAGAAAAATCTACACTGCGTGTATTAAAATAAGATCTAAAATAAAAAACCAATTGCCATCAGGTTCTGACGAGAAAATGCGTCCACCACCTGCGATCAGACAGGCGATAGCGCGCGAACAACAGCTTGAAATTATCAGACGGAACGAGGAAATGGTGAGTCAAAACTATTTAAACTAGCGACGTGTCTAGTATAATTCACCAAAAGCCCTAAGTATCGTAGCTAGTTATAAATATAATAACACAGATTACTCACTCATCCACCTACATGGCGTTCTCCTCAAGCCGCATGTAGTCCTACTGCTAAAGCTATCAAGCTAATCAATGATTTTTTGCAAAAGCATCCAGATGTTGATATGTTCTTTGATACACCTAATATCATCGCAAAAAATGTCATACTTTATTTAGACGAGGCTAAACAATAATTAAAATAAAATTTTCAACTGTAACAATATTTATCATTGGGTATAATTACTGAATTAAACTGTCTATATGTCTATGTAATTTATTTAAAATGTCAATTGCTAATTTCATAATTTCCTTTCTAGTCAATGAATTCAATATAATTTTATTTGTCTAATTTCTAGTCGATGATTTCAATATAATTTTATTTGTATAATTTCCAAGCTATAAGTAGGTATAATTTGAATAATTAGTGTAACATTATAAGCGCTTTGGTTTATACTGTAAGCTTATAATTGTTGTTATGAATAAATGAATAAATGAATAACTTAGACTAAAGTTTCTATAAGTCTCAAACATATTTCGAACTATAAATTAAACATAATGGCAACTTATTACTACTGCTACGACGCGTAGCCGCTACGGCGCGTAGCCGCTACGGCTTCTACATCGTAGCAGCTCTGTAGCACTTAACGGGTGATTCTTCAAAAATATGCGGTTGGTTTTTCGACACTGTTCGTTTCCTCGCGAATTTCATCATTACCAGCCGTATAAAATTCAATATTTACCTACATAAAGAGGCTATATCTATTTCATTATTTAACGTAATAATTTTAATCTTGTAAATTATACAATTTAAACGACAGTCGGTGATGAGGATACTAACGATTCTGAAACCAAACAGCAAAACATTGAAGATTCACCCTAATACTTATCTTTCTACAGGCGAATAGAGTGCCCAAAAGAAGCAATGCCACCAGCACTCCTGCTGTGAAGAAATCTACTGTTGATAGCAAAGAGGCTTCAACCAGCAAGGAAAAGGAGGCGAGACTGCCGAACCACCTGCAAAGACTAGAGCCCAAAGCAGTCAAGAGAAATACCCCTCAAGTAAGTAATTTGGTTCTGTATTTATTTTTTGACAACCACCGTACCACCATGTGTTTTTGCAATCACTATTCAGGGGTGAGGCTAAGTAACAGCCGCACGGGTCGACCGATCATAGGTTAAGCTGCGCTTGGCGCGGTCGGTCCGTGGATGGGTGACCATCTTTGTCATAGCGAGATTCCTCCGTGCCTCGGAAAGCACGTTAAGCTGTTGGTCACGGCTGTCATTTGTAGATCTTTGACAGTCGTTACGGGTAGTCAGAAGCCAGAAAGTCTGACAACCAGTCTCGCCAAGGGGTATCGTGTTACCCGGTAAACTGGGTTGTGGAGGTCAGATAGGCAGTCGCTCCATGTAAAACACTGGTACTCTCAGCTGCATCCGGTTAGACTGGAAGCTGACCCCAACGTAGTTGGGAAAAGGCTAGGCAGATGATGATGATGATATTCAGGGGTGAGAGCGAGACACAGCTAGTAACGTTGTATAGCACCGTCTCTTTTTCACAACGGAAGTATTCCTTCTTTGGCACGTCATGGCTTACCATGGGGCCTTAGTCCCAGGTAGCCAACCCTCACTCATAATTAGGAGGGGTTTGATCATATTAAATTTTTGTCAATTTTCATTTACCTTCATTACAAATTCGAAATTGATTGTTTGAAAATGTTTAACTAAGAAAATTTAATTTGTTGTCGGAAACATGAAGAAAATTCCGTCATGTGTATTTGTGATGTGATGTTCATTGATGATGATTTTATTCAAAACTGAAAACGATCATTTTGACAAAGATCTTACGATAATGGAATGGAAAACGCCAATGAAAAGTAGGTTCCATCCAAATCAATCCAAAAAATCTATCCAAAAAAATTATCTTCTTCCTATTAATATCATAAATTAGCTTCTGCCCGCGACTACGTCCGCGTGGAATAGTGGTGCTCCGCTCCTATTGGTTTTAGCGTGATGATATATAGCCTATAGCCTTCCTCAATAAATGGTCTATCTAACACCGAAAGAATTTTTCAAATC
Source organism: Pyrrhia umbra (assembly GCA_963891755.1). Lineage (NCBI taxonomy): Eukaryota > Metazoa > Arthropoda > Insecta > Lepidoptera > Noctuidae > Pyrrhia > Pyrrhia umbra. Next base: position 3,018,117 of record OY982934.1, on the reverse strand, counting down.
GTACCAGTAGTTCCTGAGATTAGCATGTTCAAACAAACAAACTCTTCAGCTTTATTATATTAGTATAGATGAAAGTTTGTATATACCTATGTATGCTTGTTACTTTACCACACGAAAACGACAAGATGGATTTGCATCGAATTTACACTCATAGTTTTTAACTTGATGGACTTGAAGGACGCGGATCCAAACAAGTAGCACAAGAAAAAAAAAAGAAAAAGAATCACCTCTGACCTCTGAGGAAAGAAAAAACAGCAATAAAACCTCCATATAAATTCATATCACAAATCAAAATATCATCTCGTTCCACAATAGAGCGCCGGCTAACAGGGTTCCGCATAGAAAGAACTCGTTACCGCGTGAATGGGACGCGAGCAGATGAAGTTTACACGTTTGATGGAATAAATTAGCGCTCGTGTGTACGGAACACTTGCTCCCGGATTTGATACTGGTTTTTAATTGCAAGAATTTTGTGGTGCCCTGTGTGGCCGACGGGGTTTTTGAGTAAGGGGTGTTGTGTTATGGTGAAATTGGTTTTGTACGTAGTGAATTTTTTAAAAGATTAAACAAGAAAATTATTTTTTTTGCTTAGTTTTTTATGATCGTAATAAGAGGAAAAGCATCTTCACTCACATCCTTTTTTTTTCGGATGGGAAAACATCAAGTGTCCCTTCTTGCCGTGGGTGGGGTGGCAGGGAGTGTCAGACTCTTACTGACTAAAACCCATCCATGTTCCTTCCTCAGCCCGTTGTATTCCGGGGGCGCGGTATCTCTTTCGAACGTCCCGCAGCCCCGTTTCACTCACATCCTGAAGGAACAATCTGATGCACCCGTTTAGAAATTATCCTTGGTATATACTTTTCTCTGGTTCCTAACTCCATACCCTTCACCTACCTATAGTAATTTTATGAAAGTATAACGAACATATAGATAAATAGACACATTTACGTTTGCATTTGCAGCGATTGTTTAACTGCAACTATTTGTAACAATATAATAGTATTTTTTTTTTATAATTTGACGACTTTCTTTCCTTCTCATCTCCATATGAGACACTTTCTGGAAACATTTTGACCTTACATAATGACTTTAAGATGGACTATAAAACACGACAGATAAATAATAAACTAACGCACATATATAAGTCTGTTTCCCTAGCATAAAACATTGTTTATCGCAAGTAATAGGCACGAGACTAGGTGGAAGCACTCTGCGAATCTCGCTAATTAAAACTGTGTTTGCTTAATCCGCATCGCGTATTGTGAGAGCGTGAAAGCGCTTCAGACCAACTTGCCAAAGATTATACAGATGCGCAGAACTGATGTTTGTATAAAAGCATTGTTTTTTTTTTCTAAAATCGAATAGTTTAGTATATCGAATAGACTGTCAAAAGTCGAATAACATCGTCATACTATATTGTTTTAAATGAAATTGTTCCACTAACAATAACGGATAATAGTCAAAAGTGGGTATTGTAATTTTCATAGACTTTCCTGCATAAATCAAACGTTTTTAGAAAGAAACACACAATTAATGTCAAATCATCGCAACAGCGGATTATTCATGGACTAAATAAATAGTTTTTAGATTTATTTTACACCTTTCGTGATTGTTGTAGCGAAGGGGGTTTAAATAACTGTCTTGAAAGATGCGTATTAGTCTACTTATGTCTATAAAGGGAGAAGATATGTATTTACAGGTTAGTATCCTTTTTCATTTACTCTCTTTGAAGGACAACATGGTATAACTTACAAATGCAAGAAGATGCATTAATTTATTTAATTAACGCACAATCACAATTAAATAAATAGGTTAATTCCTGTCCTCACTGAGGCTCAAATTTTTAACTGTAACATCATCTCATCTGCCTTGCCTAGTCACGTCTAAACACGTTCGTAGCGCGAAGTCACGTAATCACAGCAATCTCGGAGCGAGGGCTCGCACAAAAAGAAATAATTAACCCATCCGCGTCGCTGCACTTGTCACGTCATGTCGCAGCTTTTAATGTTGCCCACTGTCACGCTGCGCTTGCCAACACGCTCAGTGGAACTGTGTGTGTACTTGTGTTTCTTTAATTAAATAATAAATAGTAGACTATGGTCTGTACCAATTGATTTAACGATAAATTTAAACAAAATTATAACCTATTTGGTTCAAAATTTTCCCACATAGATAAATAAAATGGCGTTAAATGATGAATGATGATGTTTAGAGCATGAAATGGACATAAATGCGTCATCTTTACGCCATTTTGTTATTTTCTGTGGCAAAATTAGAACAAAATAGATTACGACTTTGTTTACATTTTTCGTAAAATAAATTGGTTTAGACTTTAACTGCCTTGTAAGTCCAATGATGTATGTTTAGTCAGTCCTGGGTACGATTCGCGGACCGGGCAAAGTTTTGTTGGCATTTTCCATGTGGATTTTCAGGATAGTGATTAGTTCTCTGAGGGTATAGATAGCTACTGGAAATTATAGTCAAACAAAAGAAAAATATAAATCGAAACTTATGAAGTAAAATTAAAAATATGAGGTAAAGTTAATGTCAAAACTTTACAAATATTTCAAAAATAAATTCCCTTCTTCCGAGATAGTAAAGTTGTTTTTCCTAATTATAAGTCGTCCATTATTTAAAAAAGCCCGTCAGAAAAGAAGCGTAAATCAAAAATATTCTTAAAGGCTTCAGTGTCAAAACTGAAAAGTTATTATTTTTTAAATGTGTGGCTACGAAACCAGCGATTTTAGCAAAGAAGATAGTTGTCGCTTAAAGAGTCCCGTAGTCAGATCATTAAAAAAAAGTTGTGGTGGTTTGTATGCATATCTGTCATCGTAAGACTACGAATACCGTTGGTATATAATCTTACTCGTAAGATCTTAATCTGACGAAAAATCATATAAAACATGGCCGCTCAGTTTAAAAAAGAATAGCTTTCGGATTTATAAAGATTTTTGGATATTTTAAAAAGTAGAAACCATTCATCCAGTTTTTCTTTCAAGAAGTACATGTACGGCCCATTAGGTATCTGGTTCTCGCATACTTAGTGCCCCCACAATAATTCCCATTAAAGTCTCGAGTGAGTTCCGTCAATATCTCCGGACGGACAGACCTCCCCTCGTAAATACAATAACTAATCACAATAAAAGGGTTGCGGCTGTCTCTATTAAAAACTCGCTAAGAATATTATCAGGGGTGGTTAGGAACGACGCATACTCGGTGAACCTCTTTTTGGACAACTATGAATTTTGGAGGAACATGATTTTAAAAATTCAAAATTTAAAAACGTCCTTGTCCTTTCTAGTATATATTTTTATATTTATGATATGGGTTTGCTCTTGACTTTTAGTCTAGGTCAGAGGTAACAAAGACAAAGTCGTCGATGGAGCGAGCTTACCCAGAAGAAGTCTGTAAAATATACAGTTAGAAAAGAACAGTAGAAATGTTGAAATCAGCTTGCATTGAAGCACACTTAAATATGCTCGATCATCCTTAACACTGGATTGTAAATCAACTATACATTTTCACTAACTTAAATAAACCAAAACAAATACGGCATCGATATTTGTTAATTCTAAATCTATATTGCCCTGGCTTATATTTTAGCTACGACATAATCTATTGTATGTAGTGCAAATACGTAGAAGTTGAAGAACTAGAAAACTTGGGTTGAGATAAATAGAACTTAAGCTAACCCTGTCCCTATCGCCCAACTGTTAAATTACAATAGTAAGACAGAGACGGCAACATACCTTAGCACGGGCTAAATAACTTCTATTTATTCAGCTTCAGTGTGCGTTCTGCATTATTATTATGATTTTTCTCCGGTTTTCCTCCCGCTAATGGCGTTGCAATCCCGCCGGCCGCGTCGATTCATTGCGTCACTTGCCTTCTCTTCTGGTTTGATTATTTATTAATACGCTGTAATGTACTGTCATCATGGTTCACGTTTGGAAGAGTGGATGCTTGAGGACGTAGAGATCACTACATCTGACTTCGGTTGAGTTTTTTTTTTGTTTTTTTTTTTTTTCTAGGCAGAAGTTACTTTATCGTACTAAAAAAGTAATTTGTAAAATAAAAAGTAGTAGTATAAGGCACAGGCTGCTGTCTATCTGGCTCCATCATCAAATGAGAAATACTCGTAAAAAAAAAACAAATTAATCAGCCTTTTAGGCACGATTCCCGTTGACAGTGACGCGAGTGAATATTTGGATGCCTACCTTCTTTTATAATTAACACTAGCTTCTACCGACGACTTCGTCCGCGTGGAAAAGGTCCTCCGCTCCTATTGGTTTTAGCGTGATGATATATAGCCTATAACCTTTCTCAATAAATGGGCTATCTAGCGCTGAAAGAATTTTTCAAATCGTATCAGTAGTTCCTGAGATTACCGCGTGCAAACATAAACAAACTCTTCAGCTTTATTATATTAATATAGATTATGTTTTAATATAGATTTGTGTGAGTAAATAAAAATCAATCAAAGTTTTGTAACTGTTCAAAAGCCCTTTTTGGCAACCTTCTTATTTTGAACCTACTACTATGTACTTGCAAACTTAAGCGCTTAGCTTCGACTATCTCCAGGATCTAACAACATACCTATTTGAAGTAAAATAGTTTAAGTTCACGCATTCACATGGTAACTGGGCAATAAATAAATTCGTTCGTAGTAACATTAGGCGCCGCGGCGGCTAAGTGCCCGTGCGTCTGACCGCTAATTGCTAACTATCGCTTTTAACTACTTGTGTGTTACTGGAAACTCTACTGTTATTTCTAACTGAAATTCGGGTTTAACGGAATACAAGTTAAAGGGTATATTCATCCTACTTGGGCTGCGGGATTAGCTGAAAGAGGAGTTCTTCCCGTCGGAGGAGTCATTTGATGATTTCCCATCGCTAAAAAATGGCATTTTGTTAGTTTTCATGGATGTTTATAGTTTGGTTCAGGTTTTTTGTTTATAGCCTTTAGCCCTCCTTTTACTATATCTCTCTATGGAGGTGACACATTAGATTGACAGGTAGGTAAACTCTATTCTATGCATCTGAATTTACACTGAATCCAACTTCCCTTTTCCCAAAGTCGAACGGCCCAAAGATAAAACAAAACCAAGAAAAAAGAATACAAAAACCCCATTCGGCCAGTTTATTAGCATCTATTAGACCAAGCCCCGACCTTCCCATTACACTGGCGAGCACAAAAATGTGTAACGCCCACCTAATAAATTTACCGGCAGTTAAGTCGCGCACGCGACCCAAAGTGGATGGTTAGCGGGATACGTTGAGTGCTTTGTACGGATTTTATGTTCCGCGATTAGGGCATTTGATGCGTTACACTGTAGTAATGGCTGGGTCAATTAAATGAACTTAAGTGTAGATTGGGTGTTGTATTCTAGTTCGTTCGGATAGTATTTTTATTGAGTTGTTTGGACCGTGAAGGTTTAATGAATATGCCTTTTGAAATATTGTAGACTAGTTGTTTATTCCCACGTCCTCATGTATCTACTTCAAACACTGATATAAAAAGTAGTCGTCTGCCTATAATAGTCTCCAAGGCCCCGTATATTTTCATATAAAGTTTCATCTGAACGTGGTTTGCCCTTTGACAAATAAATAATTTCACATTCATATTTTCAATACTAAGTTAGGATTATATTAAAAAAATCAAAGCGTTATAGAAAGTTTGTATTTAAAGGCATTATTGGGTACCATAATTATAGTTTTTCAACCAGATTTATTATTGGCCTATTTATCTTTCCTTTTAATAAGATGGTTTTCCTTCAAGTAAGTACATAAGTAACCAAAAACACAAACCAACTAGATAACAACATTAAATTCCAACTAAAACAGAAAAAAATCGCGTTACATTACCTCTGATAACTGATGTCAGACATTAAGCACTCGACTCGCTCGTAATAAAAGCAATAACACTCTGAATAGGAAAGAGTGCCTCTATAATGCCTTGGGTAAACGAATATGTGGGGAAATTGCTCGGGAGTGAACGAAGATGCGATTGAGAGAGCCCGGATACGGGCAATCATCAATCTAACCCCCTACCCGGGTACGTCGTAAATCACGCGTACAATAGCCGAGGGAAGTTCTTAAGAAGAAAAACTATAGGTTTATATCCTTCCGGGGCTCGGCCAATCGGAAGCCGGCGCCGAAACCCCCCCGCGCGGGAAGGGTTAGCCCTGGATTGTGTTAAGGGGAGATACGGTGTAATTGGTCAGTGATGAGTTTTATACAGTCGGGATTGTGATTTTAGTTTGGAAAGTTAAAGAAATATTTTATTATTATATTCGAACGTCTTTCATAAAGCTCAATTTATACTCCTGTGTAAATGTTAGCCTCCTAAAAGATTTTACTAAATAAGAGATTACGCACCAATAGATAAATAGATTGATAGAATATTCTTTATTGTACACCATTAGACAACAACACAGGAAAATACAAACTAAAAGGCAGCAGTGCAATAGGCGATCTTATCGCTGAAAGCAATTTCTTACAGACAACCTTTGGATGGAGTCAAATTGTAAAATAATAGGAAATACCTAACGGGCAGTTTTCGGCTTATGTTTAAATTTACTTTTTCTTTTTCTCATTCGCAGCATCTTGTGAACATAAAACGGGTAGTGACCGAACACCTAACTTTTCCAAGTCTATAGCACAAGCGACTGGCCAAAAAATCTAAATCAAATCTAGGAAAACTAAGACATGAGAGTATTCTATAAATTTCTCTATCGGTCGACTACATTTTGTAAAAAGGCCTTTATATTACTCTTAGGCTAAGACCAATGCTGCGGGATATTCGAAAAAGTTACCGCGCCCCCGGAATATAAAAGGGCAAATGGGTTTTAGTCAGTAAGAGTCTTGACACTACCTTTTGCCCCACTCACGGCGGGAATCATCATCATTTGAAGATCATCCAAAAAAAAGCCGCTTTTTTAATAATCAGATAACTTTTATCTGATGAATAAATATGTCAATTTGACAGACTTTGTAAAGAAGATATGTCAAAATGACATATTGAAAAATCGACCCATAGACCAATAAATAAAATGTGTGATTTTGATTTAAAATCGTGCCAGATTCGCTGTTCAGACGATTTTTAATATAAACCAACTCGTCTTAAAACTTTTTCTATATTCGTAACATAAAACAGTTTTCATTGCATTCTTCCGGAGTCGTTTACATCGGCCGCCTTTCCCCCTTTCTCGATTCCAAGTTATTCGGTTAGGGGTGAGATTTTTCCACGTCTGTCGACCGCTAGAAAACCGTCCGTCATCGGCGAGGATTACTGGTAATCTCCTAGCGGCGATAGCGTAATGGCTCCTGATGTGACGGCTTCATTCCAATTATTTATATTGATAAGGTCGTGGTTATGCGTCGAAATTGGATTTTTGGCATGTGAAGTTCGTTTATTGGCTAGATAATTTTTATATATGCACGGAAACTAAAAATTGGCGAAAATCGGTAACTTTATGAGTAATGCTAGTTTCATCTTTTTATGGCTGGCAACGGTTCTCTAATCAATGTTTGTATGTGATAGTAATGTTTTTCTAGATGCATCGTATCATAGATGTCATCGTACCATTTATAGAGCATAGAAGTAACGCCATGCAAACCTATTTGAAGTTACATAACATGAAATGTATAACCTAATTCGTTGATCAAACATCTGTTTAAATACAAGTTGCCACAGAAAAACTTAACCTAAGAAATAACCTTTAATTGTGTAATTCACAAAATTACATTTCCCCAAAGCATATAACATTTGAACACAATTTACTTTTTCGAACGAATTCATTTGCGGCTGGCAACACGTTGGAAAATTTGAATTTAGAACGCGTTCGGGGAGCGCGGGCCGCCGCGGCAAATTGTGAATTAGACCGCCGCGGGCGCACCGCACCACCGCTTGTTAGCTAGTTTTTACGCTGGCAACCCCTTTGTCAGGGAAATTGCATCAATGCCGTATTGCACTGTGTAGTCAGTTATTTAGACCGAGCGGAAAGATTGCTATGATACTCCTTTTATTGCGGTTTTCAAATTCCTAATTTCGTGATGGTAATTTTTTTTATAATTTCATAAAATATTGAAGGTAAACGTTTATTTGAAACTCAATTTTAAATCGTCAACAAGAATAGGTGGGTCACTATATAATGCACGTAGCATATACATTTAAATGTGCAGGCTCGTCCTAACTATGATATTAAAAATACGAATGTGAGTTTGTTGGTTGGTTTTTTACGCTTTCATAATATAACAGATCAACCGATTTAGATGAATTTTGAGGTATATGGGACCCTGGAGACAGTTATATGCTAGTTTTTCTAGGACAGTGATGAAACCGCAAAATACAGTATAAAATAATATAAAACTACAAATGGATACATCTTCAAAATCTATTTTTGGTACTCATTAGGGCCTAACTCCTGTCGATAGTGACAATGCGCGGTGCAATTAATTTGCCCTTGGGGTGGTGGGCCGTTCGTTTTGTACATTCAAATGATATAATTATAATACAACGCCATGAGAGGGTGTCGGTATCCTGCCGCGATGCAATCGTGATGGTAATGATCCCTCAGCATCGTTTTGCAGATTCGTTACCAATTGCTTATAAGAAAAACATGTTGCAACGTTATAAGTTTCAAGTAGGTATTTTTCTACACAGATTATAACAACTTTTTTGTTTGTAAATGACTTTATTGATGGAAATAAAAACTATTTAAAAAAAGTTTGCACTAATAGTTTCAATTGTATTTTATGTATTTTAAATTAATTTGAATCATTAAGATTAAATAGTCTAAAAAATGATAAAAAAGGGTAATAAATTGACTAATAATAACTAATAATAATAATAATACTAATAATTTGCAAACAATCTCCAGATTAATAAGGAGAAACACACCCATTCATTATCTTCTTAAATTATTTATGAACATCATAAATAAGCCAGTAATTTTCATTTCACTCTGCATTACAAGGATTACGTTCCATTTTCCCGCACGCCCCATTTTATTATTGTAACTAATCTTGTCACTAAACCCTAGTCCGATTATCCGAACGCAGCAAATAGGCTCAAATAATGCGGTTCCAAATTTAAACACGCGTATAATTTTCAAAAGTGGATGCCATATGTGTTGCCTGAGGCGAAATTTTTTTTTGGCGCCACAAAGTCGCACCCGTTCGGATACGCGCTACTGACACCCGTTAAACGAGCATTAAGAACACAAATGTATTCACGAGTGGGGTGAGCGGATAATAAACGGTTTTATTGGCTTTATCCCGTTGTGTCTGAGCCTGAGCCAACATTGTTACTCGGTTTCTTTTTCGGTAAAGTAATTTGAATATTTTATTAGAGAATTTTTCGCTGATAAAGCGGGTTCGTTCGGATATTTTTGGCTAGTCATACAAATATTAACGTCAACGATAAAATAGATTCTATAAGTCTATGGATGTTGGCGCTTGGAGAACTAGTAAACTTTTGTTGTATTCTATTCTACACCAATATTCCATATCACTAAAGTTATTTGAACAGGCTGTTTGAGTCTAAAAACTAAGTCAAAGCATACTCACCTGAGGCTAAAAAACTCACTTTAAAACGCACATTTGTGTGTAAAGCTGTGCGGTAATCATCTTTTGTGCGTTGCGCAAACATGTGGCATATTGCGAAGCCCTATCTGATTAGCCAAACAATTTGCGAAGCCCCCCTCGACCCGGCCGCGGCTTTGACTCGGCTACCCGCGAGCCAAATGACTCGACGCGGAATATAAGGGGTTAATCTCAATGTTTGAGAATACATTCCTTTTATGTGGCTTTTTTTCTTTTATAGGCACAGATTGCGGGACTTATAGGTGTTTAATTCTTAAAGAAGATTAGCGTTAAGGTTTTTCCTATGCTGCCTTCATAAGAAGAAAGTTAAGTACCTACATATCTATAATCAGGAAAAGATTCTGATTACGAATATGTATTTAACTGCAATTTCTGCTTATGACGGCAGTATGCAGACGATGCCTAATAAATGAAACTTTGAAAGCATGTGCCAATAATCACAAATTTTGGAGAGATTCGGTTTTTTTTTTCGATTTTTAATGATAGAAAACTATTCCCAAAATTACACTGAACATCTTTAATGATTCCTTTAGAGACGTTTAAAGAAGGCTACAGTTAATATACTGTATCAGCGTAATCCAGGAAAGTCTATAAAAATAACACATTGATCTAAAAGCACAAATTAGTTACATATGTTTAATACCTCTGCACTTTGAATTGATCTGAATATTTCGCAAAAGAAGTCGCGGAGAAGCTAGTAGATATTTTCTTCTAAGAAGGTTTGTTTTAATCTCCAACATTAAAGGTATTATTATTCTCCTCAACGCGTTATTTTCTTAAAAATTACGCCTTAATCCATGTTATTGACAGTGATAGGCGATCGATCAAGTTCCCCGGAGAGTATCAATACAATTTTAAGTTTAACAAATCGTTCACGGCTGAATGTAATTTGCGTGAGAGCATTGCCTTGCCGCCGTTTATTATGTATTTACGGAGTTGGGAAGTGGTGCTGGTGTGTGAGAGCGATTTTTTATCGCGAAGTGAAGAGATTAGTGACTAACGGTGAAGGAAAACGTCGTGAGGAAACATGGAGGGTTTGAAATCGCCAATCCGCCTTAAGCAAGCGTAGTGATCAATGCTCATGTCTTCTCTGTATGATAAGAGGCCTTTACCCTACAGTGAGATAGTAAGTAAATGGGCCAATGATGATGTGGAAAATATTAGTGATCACACAAGGAAATGAAAGGAAATATTAGATTGATTCGATAATTTGTTGCTGCTGTTTGTAGCGAATATAGAGTAATTATGACTTTCTTCACATAACTTTCTAAATTTTATTGAAGTTAAAAAATAGGAATATGTCCGAAATTCTGAGAACCTATTTTGATATCACTTTATGTCAATTTCAATCTCAAAAGGTTTAGTGTAAAACATAATAAAAATATTGATGATTGAGTGTTAATTAGAAACAGATCGATTTTCCAGTTTTTTATTGTGCTCATATTTATTAGAATGAAACATTTTTTTCGGAATATGCACTGGAAACGTCTGGAATTTCGATAATATTTCTTTTGGACGAAAATACTCCCAATTGCACCTTAATTTTACCTGAGAGAAACCGAGGTTGGTCACTAGTCCTATTAATATTACAAATGCAAAAGTTTGAAAAACTACCGACTGGATTTGAATGAAATTCGATACACACATAGTTTATAAGCAGAATTAAAACATAGGATACATTTTACCCGGGTACTCGAAGTAGTATCCTCAGAATACGGGTGAAACTGCGGGCACCAGCTAGTCACTACATAGTATAAAACAAAGTCGCTTTCTCTGTCCCTATATCCATATGTATGCTTAAATCTTTAAAACTACGCAACGGATTTTGATGCGGTTTTTTTTAATAGATAGAGTGATTAATGAGGAAGGTTTTAGTATATAATTCGTCGAGTCTTTGTTGTTAAATATCGCGGGCGAAGCCGCTGGCGAGAAGCTAGTTAAAATAAAACAAACAGATTTGTAACAACAAAGTGTAACACGAAGGCATTACTCCCCTAACGACGGGAACCGCCCCTGAATACTTTATGCCCTTAAAGGCTATTTATTCGCTGCCCTGACAACTGTTACTTTTATTGTCCTTTCACTATGAAATAAAGTAAAGCCTCTATTGTAACTATATCAATAGGCTTTTGTGAGAACAAAGGCACAATGATTTAAGATACTGTGTGGTGTATTTGTTACCAAATATATTACGATGGGTCATTTTTTTATTGGAAAACGATAGTTTTTATATACCATCTTCTACAACATTGTATTACGAAAAATATATATGAAGGGAACAAATATTTTAACATCTATAGACTTAGTTTTTAATCACAGAAACTGGCGAAGTTCTGTCCGCGCAGCTTTTTTAGTACGACTCCTTGAGTTTGGGTGCTATCATCATCAGCCTGTATATTGTCTCAGTGCTGGGCACAGGCCTCTTCTCATACAGAGAAGGCATTGAAGACAAAGGCAGAAATTGAGAACATTTATCACCATGTTTGCTCAACGCGGATTGGCGATTTAAGGCTTTTTAAGTCCAGGTTTCCTCACGATGATTTCCTTCACCGTTAGTCAGTGACGTCTAAGATATCTAGAAAGTACATATGACTTCAGAAAAATCATTGGCACTTGCCAGTGCCGCACACTCGTATACGAGAGGCAGGCCTTAGCCACTAGGCCACCGCGACATGTTGCTATCTACCTATATTTAATTAACAACTATTCAAAAGTAAGATTTCTTTATAAAGCAACATTTTTTAGAATTGTTGTCTGCTTTTCTGAAAAATAAAATACTAAAAATTTTGTCTGCATGGTCTTATGATCACGCAGTCATAATATAAAAAATAGAATATGAAGAGTAGAATATTCTTTTTTGGTTACACATAAATAAAACAGCCTACTTATTTCAAAAGGCAGTTACGAGAAATTATAGATTAATTCCATTACGTATGCTGCTACACCACACACCGCAGTCCAGCGTCTATGCATATACTCGTATGTGGACCATTAAATAAATATCGAATAGGTTAGCGTTAGATGGGCACACGATGTATGGCCGGCATTACGAAATAAATGGCCAATTTGTATATAAATGTATATATGCCAACGTGAAATATTGTACTGGGATGAGGGCGTATTATAGGTATCTTCATACTTATAAAGAGGTATTTGTTTTTTAGTAGTGAGGTAAAGTTTTGAATCTCTGAATTTAATTTGTAAATTGCAAAAGCATTGCAGATACATACTACTATATAAAGTATATTGGAATTTTAGAGGCTGCTAAAATGCTTTATGTATGAAACAATGAAGTGAAATATTTATATTTAATAAAATATAAGCAGATTCACCTTCTGCAAGATCTTTGCAAGCTCGTGACCGATAGAATTCCAACTCGCTTTGCAACTTCCATCTCGGTCTTTTACGTAATTAAAGTACAGATCCACTTTATTCAGCGGCTGTACTGTCTAAGTCAAAAAATGATTTATTCATCATCATCATCAGCCTTTATATTGTCCCACTGCTGGGCACAGGCCTCTTCCCATACAGGCAAGACGTCATTGATTGACAGTGAGTGAAAATGATTTATTACTTAAATAAAATTTCGATCAATTCTGGTTTTAATAACAAAACTTTATCATTCCCACCTCTAACAAGCAATCATGTTATAAAGCCCAGAAACTCTTTTCTATCTCATATCGTAGTGGGTCGTAAACACAAACTCCCGGTTATCCGCGCTCTATTTACGATAGAGAACAAATAAGTATCGGAGGAGGGGCACGGAGGACAAGAAACAATGAGAAATGACCGGCGGAAAATTGCGCGGATTCTGAGAGGAATCCGAGTGGGAGACGACGCGATCACTGCTTAAGGAAATGTGCAGGGATGGAGCCGAACGACTTGTTTTATGAGTTTTTTTATTGTTTTAGTGGTCTTTATTATAGATCTAACTTTTTCAGCTTAACCATTTGTGGGCCTACTAGATGTTTTCTGCGGTTACATCCGCATCTTGAAGGAGCAGCTTCTTATCGCACCTTGATAAAAACTATCCTATGTTCTTCGCCAGGCTTCGATCTATCTCCAAACCAAATTTCAACTCAATCGGTACAGCCGTGGAAGCGTAACAGACAGATTGAGTAGCTTTCAGATTTATTATATTAGTTACGATGTAAGCACGTTACAGAATTATTGCGCAGACGCTTCAAATTTACTTTTGCATACATCATTGTTATTGGATGTCTTGGTTAAATGGGAGATAAATACCAATAGTATTTATGGTTTATTAATACTGTAACGATGAATTTCTACTAGCATAGCGTTACTGATGTCTGTAATGTCAGAACTATGTGTGGTAATAAAAAAGCTCATTTTAAATGGCATCATCCACTCACCACCCGGACTTACGAAACAGCTTGGCAAACTGTTTATTGCTTTGCCTGTTGATACATTTGTGCTCATTCATATCTCCCCTAATTTTTGTCCGAAATTGTTTAATCAACAGCATGATCACCCCTCAATCATGTGATCCACGTTCCATGATTCCATTTAATAGTCTCAGTGCGTTTCCTCAGCAGCCAGGGCCCAGTGCACGTCTGTCCTCAAGCCCGAGGCGTCCCTGTGTTGGCGCGCACTCTATTTTCCTATTTGCGCGGCAGATTGGCTCTGATTGTATTGTTTGCGGCGGGGCGGAGCATTGATACCCGGGGCCCACTCCCCCCGCACCCCGGCGACCCCCGACCGCCCCACGGGGTGCAGCCGAGCGGAAAAATGTTATCTACAACGTGAAATATCGCATGTTTGCGATAAATATTTGATAGGAGAATGGATTTTTAAATTTGTTTCGTACGGACATTAGTTTGCGGTCGCGGTTCTCGGGAGGTTGCTATATACGATTTGGATTTTTTATTTGTTATGTATAGTTGCTTGGTTGAGAGAATAAGATATTATCATTACTAAACAGGCGGTAGCTATACAATTTTTTTAAGCTATTAAAAATATTAACACCATTGCACGGTACTAATATTTACAATCTTTCCTAAATCTAATAAAAACACCATCTAACCAAACATCCCTTAACATTTTCCTTCAAAAACACCCTTTACCATAAAAAAAATCCGCTACCCATCAAACGATATCAAGTAATCAAAACAATCCTCCCTGTACGGTTATTGACAATATCGGCACATCTGTGTGCCGCCACCTCTAAGGTGACGCCCGCCGGTAACTTTTATGAGTGCGAAATTGTGTTTATGCGACGCCGCGGCGCGATTTACCGCTGCCGCGCCGCGCGCCGACCGCGTAATCGGAAATATTGTACGAGAACGAAGTTAGGGTTCGGTGCGAGGTGTACGAGATGGGGGGTAAGATGACAGGTCTTTAAGAAGCTAGATTATATTATTTTTTATTAATCTATTGATGTTTGCGAACAATCGACAGAATCGATCGATTGAAGACTTTAGAAGTCTATACGGGTCATTCGATTTCAAATTAATATTTTTATTTTTTATTGATTTTTTATAGTTAATGTTCGTCTATATGAGATTGAAAGACTTTGAGTTTTTTATTCTTACCGTGCCAAACGGTACATTTATAATATTTCGATTATATGATACTAGCTGTTTCCCGCAGTTTCACCCGCATCCCGAGGGAACTACTTAGCGTACCCGGGTAAAAAGTAGCCTATGTTGTTCCTCAGGGTCTATTCTATCTCTGTACCAAATTTCATTTATATCGGTCCAGTAGTTTTGGCGTGAAAGCGTAACAGACAGACAGACAGACAGAGTTACTTTCGCATTTATAATATTAGTAAGGATTTTCAAATGTATAAAATAATTACGAATATAAATAAAATAAAGATAATGATGTAATTTCTCAATTTTAAACTAACCTAGCATTTTTTTTTATCTTCTATTCGACGCCATTTGCAACCAAATCCACCATTTCTTTTCATTCAGCGTTTAAAAATATATTTTCTATTTCAATTTTAGTGTGTTATATAGAAAATAGTGAAACTCTATTCTGATTTTACACTAAAAAACATTACTCGTGTTTTTGGTAGTCGCCCGCTCCAATGATATTACAATAAATAACTAGGCCCGCTCCCGCTTATGAGTTAGACTGCGCAGTGTGCCAGCGGCCGCATCTGGTGGTATTGTCGATAGTTTTACTATGACTCCGTAACAAACTAATAATTGGTTTGGTATTGCCAGTTGGTTGTTGATACCTTTTGTAACTCTTTACTTTATGAATGTAAATATATTTGTATTTATTTGTATCGGTATCCAACTATTATGTAGGGCATTTAATTTTTCATATTTTATGTAACTCTATCCTTACTAATATTATAAATGCGAAAGTAACTCTGTCTGTCTGTTACGCTTTCATGCCTAAACCAGTGAGCCGATTTTGATGAAAATTGGTACAGAGATAGAATAGACCCTGTGGAACAACATAGGCTACTTTTTACCCGGGTGCGCGAAGGAGTTGCCTCGGGATGCGGGTGAAACCGCGGGAAACAGCTAGTTTATTATAAAAACGTCTCATCATTGTATGTCTGAGTAAGTCTACAAATGAGATCGTAAAATTAACATATGTTACTTTGACGCTACGAAAATCTACTACGAGTTTTCGTAGCGCTACTAACTGCTACGTAGGCGTAGCTCCTTAGTATGCATGTTTCAAAAACTGCGTTTTTCGTCTTAAACTCGTCATCTCGTCTTGCAGTTTCCACGTTAGAGCGTCACAAGTGCTGTTTACGAGGACGTTAACGAGGCTGCGGCGAGACGGCGACGATACGTCATTACTGCCGCGTGCAGCGGGACGTGTGACGATAGTGCGCTAGTTGTATTGTTTAAGGAAATGTTAACTTAAATGTGTCTTATGGTTTTATTCTTACTGTAGATTTGAATACTGATCAATGCATTAACATACCATATCTCTTTATTATGAAGAACAAACTAGAAATATACAAAACTACCTAGATTATTGGACATTACTATTGAAATCAAATTTTAGAAGGCGTAGTCTGTTCTATTAAACAGGCTAAGGTCGGGTGTTTTTTATCCAAATGTCTACACCACAAAACAGTATTTCCGGTATTTTTGATCAGATTTCTACAACAGTTGGGAAAATATTTCAATCAGCGTTCCATCCGTACGTAGCGTGCGTACGGGCACTCCATAACCCGATAAGATGCTAACACCAATTATAAATCCTGTAATTCATAAAATAAAGTCGAAAATCCTTTACAAAGATACACATGCAAGTGTTGTCACTAATTGGAGACGGTGCAACAAAATGTGGTTTTATTTTTTTAATTGTAACTGTGAAGAGTAACACCCGTAATGACGGCTGTTAGCGCGAACACAAAGGTGTAGGACAGAGACGTTTGTGTGTGAGTGAGATAAGTGTCGTTAGCGTGTCTTTGTGGGAAAAGTTTTTTTCTTCTCTTGTTACTAACTTCTCGGGTATTTTATAATGGTTTCACAGTATGAAACATATTCCCATCATCATCAGCCTAGCCTTTTCCCAACTATGTTGGGGTCGGCTTTACTAGTGTTTTACATGGAGCGACTGCCTAACTGACCTTCACAACCTTTGACTTTCTGGCTTGTGACTACCCGTAACGACTGTCAAAGATGTACAAATGACAACCAGGACCAACAGCTTATTGTGCTTTCCGAGGCACGGAGGAGTCTCGCTATGACGTAGATGGTCACCCAGCCACGGACCGACCGTGCCAAGCGCAGCTTAACCTTTGATCGGTCGACTCGTATGGCCGTTACTTAGCCACGAGCTCCTCTGAAATGAAACATTCACATACAGTCCTAAATATAAAATGAAAATCCACCATCATATTTTTTTTCGCGGCTTCACTCGCGTTCTTAGGAAACTACATAACGCACCCAGATAAAAATTACCCTATTTCCTTCTCCCAAGGCGGCACGTTTGGCGTAGTGGCTGAACAATTGGCTGCTGCGCTGCGTGTCGCGGGTTCGATTCCCGCACGGGACAACTAAAATTGTTCCGGGTCTGGGTGTTTGTGCATGTGTAATGTATATTTGTAAACGCACCCACAACTCAGGAATAATTCCTAGTATGGGGCAACGTTTTAAAATAAAAAAAAAGGCTTCGTACCAATTTTTATCGCAATTACTTCAGCTGTTTCCCACGAAAATGTAGCAGCTTCGGATTCGTAATATTAGTACGCACTGGTATTCAGCTGCATCCGGTTAGACTGGAAGCCGATCCCACTATAGTTGGGAAAAGGCTAGGCAGATGATGAGTAAGGATTGAAGAAAGTTCAAACAAGACTATATTGATAGATTGACGGATTTATTGACGTGTGGACATTTTTTTACACCTTGGGTTAAATTATTCAAGTTTTAGTAGGGATCCCTAATTATTTCTGGAAATAATTATAGCCTATAACACTTCATAAAGATGTAGCTTTCTAACGGTAAAAGAATTTTTAAAATCGGTCCAGTAGTTTTTGAGTTAAACCCCTACAAACAAAAACTACTTTACTCTTTATAATATTAGTATAGAAGTATAGATTAATTTCAGGATTAACACACAGTTGAGTATGTTGTTATATACTAATAATCCATCTTTGTTACAGGTACATAAAGACTTCTTCGGACGAATAGTGCCCCTTTCGCAAGTACAACGAAACGGTAAGATATTAATAATTTTATTCATAAATGTAACTAGAAAAGACAAGTATCATAGTATTAAAACCACAGAATAAAACCAAGTACTATAACGATAGGACTCTGGCGAATGTAATTTTTAATCGTTTTATTATATAAATTACTACTACTTATCGTGTGGTAGGTTTAGGTATTTAAACCTGCATCCCATACTAAATCCTAAATCCATTTAAAAACTTATTCCCCCATAAATAAAAAGAGAAAACCCTGTTAGGTAACAGTATCAGAGTTTTCTCAAACCCAACTGGCCATCAGAACGACATGAAATGATTTAGAATATATTTTTTTCTAATTTATCCAAACGAATATTCGGCTGACTAACAAACTAACTTTCGCATTTACACTTCTCATCAAAAAAATCGAAACACTTTCGTTTTTATTGTTTTTGTCCTAATTTTTTACAAAAGAGAATTAATTCCATGAAAAAAAAAACATTATTGTGTAGCTGGCAGTTTGGTCATTACAGTAAGAAGAAAAAAATCAAAATTCGAAATTAGAATTTCATTTGTTTATCCTATAAATGAAATTAATCACTGTTTTGAGACAAATGTTTATTTAGGGTTGGAGTACGTTTCTCGTTTAAAAACTAAAAATTAGCGCTTGTCTTTAAACTTTTTGTTTCTTATTTCATTTACTGTGACTTTGGGACGTCTGAAAAAACTTTTTTTTCTAAAACATATGGATACTTCGCCCGCAGAAGCCGCCCAAGTGGTGGCATTGCTGGATTCTGGACTTAGTCAGGGTGTTGTGGCTGCAAGATTGCATCTAAGCTTATCATCTGTTCATAGAGTCTACAAACGCTATCGGGAGACTGGTTCGTTCACGCGCCGTTCAGGATCTGGCAGGAATCGGGTCACTTCTGAGCGAGATGATCGATTTATTGTAACAACTTCTTTACGAAATCGACGCCTTAACGCTTTTCAACTGCAGCAGCAGCTTCGCGTTGTACGAAGAGTAGCTGTAAGTGACTCTACAATAAGAAGAAGGTTGAAGGAACGCGGATTGGCACCGCATAAGCCAGCGAATGGGCCGAAATTAACTGCAGACCATCGAAGAGCGCGCCTTAACTTTGCACGCGAGCACCTAACTTGGTCATACCTTCAGTGGAGCAAAGTACTGTTTTCTGATGAGTGTAAAATTATGCTGTATGGTAACGACGGAAGGAACAAGGTCTACAGAAGAGATGGAGAACGCTTTGCACAATGCTGCATTGAAGAAAAGGTCAGCTATGGTGGCGGTTCGTGGACGGTTTGGGGAGGAATCAGCGCCGACGGTAAGACAGAACTTGCCTTTATGTCTGGGCCACGGCTGCCTGCACTAAACTCTCATCGGTACATCGAACAGTGTCTTGAACCTCATGTGATGCCCTATGCACATTTTATTGGCAACGACTTCATATTCATGCACGACAATGCTAGAGCTCACACCGCGGGCGTCGTACGAGATTATCTTACCGAAGTCGGTATCTCCATTATGGTATGGCCAGCAAGAAGCCCGGACATGAATCCCATTGAACATCTATGGGATGAATTAAAGAGACGAATTCGAGCAAGAGATCCAGCCCCAGAAACACTTAGCCAGCTGCAAAATGCAATCCAAGAGGAATGGGATAATATACCACAACATGTGATCGTGACTCTCATCCGATCGATGAAGAACCGTATGGAAGCAGTAATAAGAGCTCGCGGAGGGAATACAAGATATTAAATAAACGTTTCTTAATTTTTTTTTTCATTTACGCGTGTTGTTTTACCCATTTCCTTCATATTCCATACAGGGTAAAAATTACTCATTATACAAAATACGAAATCTATGAAGACTTAATTTGAATTTAGAACAATAACATTAGGATTTAAAAACCTCATACTACTCACTATTAAATGACATTTTACATTTATTCCTAAATATACACATTTTTCTGATAATCCTTATCAAATCATAAACTGCGAGGTGTTTCGATTTTTTTGATGAGAAGTGTATAATTGAAGTTAGAATTTCTAAAGTTGCATAAAGGAATTTTCTTGAAAAATCAAGCATCAAACCACTCGGAAATGGTTGACATTTGCATAGGGTAATCCCCTATTATAAAATGACCCTGTATTAAAATTAACAAGTAAAGGGAAAATTCCGAATTATAAAAAAGTTAAAAATGAAGATAAATTTTGGTACAAGTTTTCGCGAAAATCTAAATTTGGCCATATCTTTTTATCGTATTGAATCCAGGACCTTGATTTTTATACCCCTAATAGGGACTATAGACGAACGAATATTCGGCTGACGCCAATGAAAAAGTTCTAGCGTATTACTACTAGTATCTGCTATTCTGATTAGACAAACAAATACTTTACATAACACAATAAATTACATTCAACAACCATACTGCCATACTATATAATAATATCACAACTTTTTATATAACAAGTAAACTCAACTCACTCGCAACCTCAAAACATTACACTCAAACCAACCCATTTAATACCATTCCTACCCACACTGATCACATAACGTTAATCACGCGTTCCTCTATTATTTTCAATTACTACCCCCGTTTCTGTTCAAAGGGTTGTTAATATTCGTTTGGCCGACATCCGAACGTAGGCGCACCTGAACCCCTAGATGTAATAACCGCCGCCTAGCCGATTGTCTGACATTGCGATATTAGTCCCAGTAATTACGTCACGGATGGGAAAATTTTAATAGATTGAGAATTGTTTTAGGCGTAAGGCTGGGGTACAGTTGATTGATATTTTTTTATTAAAATAATGTGAATTAAAGTCAAATGCTTTTGGTTGGTAGGCGATCTGATTGAGAACCGTTCGATCATTGTGGTTTTAATTTCAACTTTTTTTTTAAATTAAGAACATTGCTCTATATGTTTTTTTTTTGTTTTATTGCGCCTAAGTTGATACTATGTAAAATTAGTTACTAAATTGTGACATTTGACGGTAACACAGTTTTTCCAGCAGATTTAGGCAGAGGTGTTTAACATACCTATATTTCACCAAATGCTTAAAGCTTATGTTATTAGCCTCACTGCTTAAGCACATACACAGACTATAGGTCATTGAGAAATTTCACATGAGAAAACGCGACCTCTCAACGAAGCAGTTCTGCTCAAAATAGTACCAACTAAAAGTAGATCTATCACTTAAACTACTATTTAAACCGAAATCCCAATCAAAAGACAAGCCTTCCATTGTGTATTCATCCTAAAGTGGATCGTGTCCCCCCTACCCCCAACTCACCCCCCTACACCCCCCTCTGCCGTCACAATTCTCGTTAAGGTGACTGTTTAATAATCTCAACGCGATTTGTAATGGGATTGAGCTGAAATTCACAGGAGAACTCCCTAAAGCTATATTATTGTTTCTAAGTCTGAGTACCGTCGGAGAATTTGATTTTGTAATATTAAAATTTCGTGTTAATATTTATATTAATATTAAAATTAAAATGGATGGAGTTATAGGGTTTGGATTACTGTCTATAGATTAATGATTGCTGAGAATATTTTTTATTGAGTTGGTAATTATTATGTTGGATTTTGTTTAAGTATTTTAAATTGATTTTATATTTGTTGAAGTTTAGCTGTAGATATGGCATTGAGTACGCAATAATTAAATACTTATGATGCATTACAATATTTAGGAAATAGTTAAGAGTGAATGGTTTTAAATCATCACTTAAAAAATTATGTGAAAATTGCCATACTTTACGGTCATGTACGAGGTGGAACAAAAAAAGACATTTTTTATGTACTCAGGCAATACAGTTTTCGATAAGTAATGCAAAATTAAACAGTTTATAAGCCACATAGATTTTTTTGTTATACTATAGAATGCAAGAAAAATTACTTCAGCAATTTCGTATTTAATTCATTGTAAGCGCTACGTAGCCTTCGTGCACGAAGTCTCGTAGCCGCTGCTACGAGATCTGCTACGCGCTACAACTTGCTACGATTTATTGTTGGGGCGTTAACTTTTTAACTTTTAATCTAGATTTAAACTATTTTGTTTATAAGCTCGTTTTGGAAATCAATTATATTTTTTAGAATTTATAGAAGACTTACAGCCGATTGCATCAAAAAATATACGTGAAACGGAAGAACTGTCATCAAAGATCTATCAAAAATGGAGCATAAAATAGAATAATTTTGGTATTATTTTATGTTTTTCGTCTAAATATATAATATATGTTTACTTATTTATTATATCTATGTATTGACATCATGAAAAATATTAAAAGTATGCTAATTATTGATATGATTTCAATAATTAGCATACAGTTAATTAGTATATAGTTTTGTGATATTCGTAAGAGTAAAAAGTGTAAATGATAAAAAAATTGATGCAACTGGCTGTTGGTCCTTTAAAGTTATGAGTATAATAGTAACCTAGGTAAAAAAGTTAAAAACATTACGGGAGATTTTGGTACAAGTTTTCGCGAAAATCTAAATTTGGCCATATCTTTTTATCGTATTGACTCAGGACCTTGATTTTTATACCCCTAATAGGGCCTATAGACCTTAGTATCTGGTATAAATTTCAACTTGCCAGATCTGCTTATTCCTGAGAAAATCGTTGGTAACACACGGACAGACAGACGTACAAGACGTTCCTTTTTACCTTTTAAGTTAAAGAACCCTAAAAATGTACAATATTCACGTGAAACGGTTGTACTGTCCGTACATTACAATACAAAGTTATAATGAGTCGCTGTATAAACTTAATTGTTCGGTGTGTGCCCGGCGAGCCTTGAAATCGACTTGTCTGTTTGATTTGAACCCAATTATTGCTATAACATTGTCTATTAACTGTTAACTAACGAGTTGTGTGCATCGGTAATTAGTTGGGGGTTTTAATTTGGGTTTAACTGATGAGTAATTATGTTTTTAAATACAAAAAAAAACAAACATAATTTCAAAGAATGTATAAAAATTTGATTATTGGGACGACATGGCATATATACTAGCAGTAGCAGCAATATCATAAAAATTGGGTCTTCTGTACTACAAATTTAATTTTAAAATGTCAAACACTTTTTGTTACTTGCGTGAGTAAGAGAGGCAATGCGTCTTCGAATTCACATATTATATATATTACTAGCTGTCCGCTTTGCCCCCCTTTTTTACCCCCTTAGAGGTAGAATTTCGGAAAAGAAAAATCTTATCGGATGCTTACGTCATACAAAGAACACACCCTCCAAGTTTCAGGTCTCTACGTATAGATTTATGTGGCTAAGTGACAGCCTGGACTGACAGTCATCCCCTTTCACGTGACATCATAAGTATAATTATAATTCAGTTGCACTGTAAATGTTTTGTTGTATAAAATTATATAATAATATAAATAAGGCATAATCAATACACAGTAATTAAAAACAGCAAATAATTATCAATCAAAAGTATTACGGACTAAAAACACGAAAATCGCTTCACGAACGATATGTCACATTATTAAGCACTCAATACATAGGTACAGTAAACGAATCTCTTTGTATTTGAAGTACATAACACGTGGGCGCGGGGGAGGCGTCTCGCCGCACTAATTAACAGCGGCAAATACCGCCATTGTGTCTGAATACCGCCCCGCCGTCTACCTCTATGTACGAGTACTGATGTCGGATAAATTGTCTCTTTGCCTACATGTTGTGTGATATATTGTATACCTATAGGTTTTTTTATAATTCATTAATAAACTTAACTTGGCTATCGAACCGATAGTACGTGAAAAATTCGATTCTGAAGTAGACAAAAAATGTCTGATTGTTTTACTTTGTAATATAAATATTACACGTTGTTAAGAATAGATATAGTATTACCATAATTACCATGTACATATAATTGACAT
Source organism: Pyrrhia umbra (assembly GCA_963891755.1). Taxonomy (NCBI): domain Eukaryota; kingdom Metazoa; phylum Arthropoda; class Insecta; order Lepidoptera; family Noctuidae; genus Pyrrhia; species Pyrrhia umbra. The sequence continues at coordinate 2,993,973 of OY982934.1, read as the reverse complement.
TGAGTGAATTTTGCACAATGTTCAAACAAGATTTTAGCTTCTTACATTCCATCCTTTCTCTCTTTTCTTCCTTACAAAAGGAATCAATTCTAATTCTAATTATTTAACTAATATTGTGATGTGTCCTGCCCAGACCCAGTGGCCGACGTGATATCATCGAGCAGCGTGTTCTACCACTATCAGGAGGGATTCAACAACGCCGTGCGGAGGAATGTACGCGTGCGCGATTTATTTTAATGTTAGAACTTTCATGTAATAATAAATAAATATCTTTATAATATATAGTTCTTCTGTACTTCTGTTTGTCACCTAACTTCTCCTAAATGGTTTGACCGAATTTGGATAATTTTGGTGTACATTTGAGTGGGTCCCAGTATGGTTTGAAAATATAAAGGGTCCCGGTAGGTGTCGTCAGAAAGTTGGACAGTACAACGTCTGTCGGTACCCGGTCCACCAGTATTAATATATACAGACTGACAGGATGAACAAGGAGACAAGCTTTAGGACATGAATACTACCACCAAAACAAACAAGTTTTGTTCTACGAGTTCGTAAAATGCGCAAAAATAATCACTTCCCATAGAAATTGGTCGATCAGCTGTCGACTTTTCTATGGAAAGTGAATTCTGTTTCTGAGTAATGTTGATCAGTTGACTTCCTTGTCCAGATTCAGACACAGATATAACAAGAAGTGAAAGAAAGTGAAGATGTGTCATTTCATGAGACATTTAAACATTTATCAATCGAATTTAGGGTCATATGGTCGTAAAACTATCCTAAATAGCTAGGAATACTCTGTTATCATTAATATATAATAATCTCCCTGATATAAATAATTAACTACAATACAACTGCAGTGGGTGTTGATACAATAAATTGTAAAGTTGTGTTGTCTATCTGCTAGCCACCTGGGGTATTAACTTTGAACATAAATCTTTTGATACTTGTAAAATAATAATACTTGTAGTTACTGTGCCTGTTTTCCCTTCTATAAAGGCTTTATTTCTAACTAGCTAATTCCCGTGGTGTCGCCCGCGTCCTGGAGAACTAATTCGTACACCTGAATTTAAAATATCCTTGGTTATAAATGATGTGTGTACCAAATTCCATCTATATCGATTCAGTAGTTATGTTATAGTGTTATTAGTAAAAGTGATGCTATAATGATTGACATGGCTATTATTTTCTGTTTTGTGGCTTACGATTTATGGTGTACTTTAAAAAAAATATTATGTTGATTGATTTAATCGTATGTTTTTCATCTCAATTTTAATTTTAGAAGCTTGGAATTTATCCTCTTTATTTTTGGCGCACATATTGAGTAAATAACTTCAACAATTAACGAGAGGATATGGTTCAAATAAATCACTGATAATTTTGTAAATCGCTTACATTAGAAAATATTCCTCACAATATATTCAAATGCATCTCTTCGGACTGGGAAAAATCTGAAAATCTCCTTAAATTTTACAACATACTGGATATTGAATATATAATGGAAAACTTACTTCCTTATTTCATAATCATTTCACACTAAATTCAATCTCTTTTGATGCTGATAACGTTTCCATACATACACATTCATCTCAACATCTTTTGAAGGAACAAACTTATTTCTATATTTCAACGCCATTCCTACATACAGTACTTAGCTGTTATTAATAAAGTCTTTAAGACAGACGCCATAAAAGGCATTTTATTAAAAACTTCGTTCATAAATACATCGAGAACGTAATTTATGATTCTTGTTACCGTTACGTTGTCAAATACGATGAGTAAGTACAAAACTTTGAGGACAATTTGAAATTGTTTTCAAGTCATAAAATATGGGGTAATCTTACGAGTTGGAAAATATTAATGTGTATACCTTGTGTTCTAAAAGCGTGCTTAATTAGAATAAAATTATTTAGACTAGCTTCCGCCAGCGGCTTCGCTCGCGTGGGGTATACGAATCCAAATTAAAAATGACAGAGTTTCATACAAACTTTGCCCCCCTTTTTCACCTTAGGGGTAGAATTTCGAAAAACCATTTTTATCGGATGCCATACAAAGAACACACCCTCCAAGTTTCAGGTCTCCACGATTAGCGGTTTGGGCTGTGCGTTGATCCGTCAGTCATTCAGGACAAAGCATTTTATATGTATAGATATAAATTTGTCAACATTTCGACAGTCAAATTGATGTTAATTACTTATTGAAATTAGGGTAGATTCGACCAAACATGAATTTATACAAGAATAACTATACGGAAAATAATATATACCACGATTTTATTCTCGAGCAAAATCATCAGTCGTTTTTCCATGCAATTTAGCGTATAGCTATACTTGTAGTTGCTTACTCACGAATAGCGAAGTGAATGTGAACGAATGTAATACGCGGCCAAAAAAAGTTGTTCTACAAATGGGAGGGTGCAGAAGCATAACTCATGTCAACTCTGATTTGTCGTATTATAGTGTGGAAAAGTAGCTGCCAAGCGACAAAGCCCTTTAAATTAATAAAAAAGAATAAAAAATAAATGTCAGTGAATGATGCTGTCATTTAATGTCATTTTTTTTATTCCAGGCATTAGCTTCTTATTCCATGCAAAATGGTGGTATAGTGACTATTCCCGTATAGACTCGTTATTCCTCGAATTGTAGTTGGTTAAACGTGAAAGTGATTTATTCTCGAGTAATAAGCGATTTACGCCCAGAATAAAATTTATTCCTGTTTGGTCGAATCCTCCCTTAGTCAATTAAGAACAATATTTCTCACCCTGTATGAACCTATTTGTCATTAGAAAATGAAAGACAGAAATGATTTTAAACGCTGCAATTTTTGTTGTCATGATTAGCACTGGACTGGATCGCTGGACTGGAATAATGTAAACCGGCCATAAAGGTATATAATATTATGCATTGTCAATGTTTATGTAAATAGTGTAAGTAATTTGTTAATGTTAGCTAAATAAGTTATGAATAAATATACCAACGTGTGTGAAATCAAAATAAATGATTGTGAATCAGTGCCTTATGTTTTTTATTGTTCCTATTTTCGTACTCTATATATAACTATCATGTCAACCACACGACATTATCATTTATTAACGATGCAGCAATGCATTCAAATATAATAAAAATTACTTATTTCCTCCAATTAATATACATAGAAGTGGATGATGTGTGATATTTTTTTAAATTTAGAATCCATATCCAATATACAGTGAAGAGATAAACAATAGGGAAAAAATGGTTGAATTGAAAGAAATATCTTACAAGACTGAAGACCGTCAAATTAGAAGAGTTAAAAAGTAGTTGCTAGATAAAGATAGCACGAAATCTGATGTCATTATGTTCCAAATACAAAATGATGTTTCGCGTGACAGGGATAGAAAATTCCCTCTTGAAAAACTTTTGAAGCGTGAATTTTCTTTCCTTCTTAATTTTATAACACTTCCTTTTCTTAATATGTAGTCTGTATGATATGATATAATTTATGTATTTTAGTATGGCTAGCAGTCAAATAGCTAACCCACGCTTTATTGGGTAAAAAGACTTCATTGGCCGAACTATTTACCTACTGCATGTATTTGCAATCATTATTCAGGTGGGAGAGTGAGACACTACTAACGTCAAATAGCACAGTCTCTTTCTCTTATCGGCACTATTTCTGCTTTCGCCGTCATGGTAAGGCACCAAGCCAAGGTCCGGCTGAACGATGTTAATCCTTATACGGCTTATTCACCAGCATAAGCTATGCTTCAGATGTCATATATTAAAATGCAGAACGCCTGTTTTCTGGTACATTCCTTCGATGGACTGATAAATTCTAGGAGAGTCTTGTCGTAACACAGTCACGCGATAATCAAGGACGGGTAGAAAGAAAAGGTACTCACATTTACTCATACAATGTTTGATGTAACCCCCGCCACTACACGTCACACCACAAAACAACTCTCAGGGAGTGCTTCACACTGTCCAGCACCGTCCCTATATTTAGACACAACACAATTGTTTATAATCTTTGTAGAACCTATCATTAATTTGCTTTGTTATAATTAAAGTACCTATTTGTTAAAGTGGGATCCGATAATATGACCACCATACTTTTATTGTTACGTGAGATGAGCAAGCGAGGTTGAAATGGATGACAGAAGGATTCAAATTTGGAACATGGAATGGATAAGAAAATGGAACTGTGACTGTGAATGAGTTTAATTTTGATTTTGGTACTTTAAGCAGCCCATGTATGCCTATGCCTTATTTAGCTAGTATACATCGCAGAGGCAGATTTTCAAAATGCTGACGTAGCTATTAAAGAGATATAGAAAAAGATAAGCCTTCAAATAAGAAAATCAACTTACGGATAAATACTGCTCTCTATATATTTATTTTTAATCTATACCTTCATACGTATAATTACTTGTGACTGACTGATTCGATTGATCAACGCAGAACCTAAACGCTGGGCTGCTTATTTGAAATCTTTAGCTGATGATGCCTTTTATGTTGCAAGCATCCATTAAGAAAGCTTTTTTGGAAAATTCATCCATAAAGACCAAGAAGAAAATCTAAGAGGTATCTACAGTTTATTCAAAATAAATAGAATTTTCATAGCTAAAATTATGTGTATCTATAAAGAATCTATTGAAATTATTGGTTATTAGTGTATAAACAGCACACTTTAGGCACCCACTACTTATGTCTTACCGTTTGTCGGTTTTTTTTTCAATATTACCTAAACTCGCGACAAATATCACAAAATAAGTCAGAATCTGTTAACACACGCGTGACATCGTACAGATTAGATATCAAACTAACGCATACGCTATAGTTTGTTCGAAATATAATTAAATTTTTTGACTACCCGCATTTTAAAAAATCGACCGTTCGAAAAAACAGTATCTATGTGCTTTCTACATGCTCCAATGAAACAGATAGTTTGGGTACCATTCTAGGGGATTTTTTTCCGGTTGAGAAATCATTAAGTGACTGACTAAAACCCATCCATGTTCCTTCCTCAGCCCTTTTTTAAATGTTGCGAAACGTTCGAAAGAGATACCGCGTCCCCGGAATACAAAAGGCTGAGGAAGGAACATGGATGGGTTGTAGTCAGTACCTAAAAGACTGACACTCCGTTCCGCCCCACCCACGGCGGGAGGGGTCATTTGATGATTTGCCATACGAAAAAAAAGAAGCCCTTTATTAAAAATGTTCCGGGGCCGCGGTAACTCTTTCGAAAATCCCGCAGCCCCGCCAATTCTAGGGTAAATCTTCAATAGAAGAGGCAAAAATAAAAACACCAAGAAAATATAATTACGTAATATTATATTTCGCAATAATTAAAACAACTAATGGTACATCTCTAGTGGTATATATTTATAATGCATGTACAACCCGCGCCGGCAATTCCACATCTCGTGCATAGTGCAGTGTTGACCGTCTCGCGTATGTACAGGCTTGGCGCGGGCCACTTATGTTAATAGGTATTTATATTAGGTACTATTGTTACATGGTATAATGCTTAGACCATTTAACCCCTGAACGAGTGAGAATCAGGTTCAATGTATACATTGATTGGAAAAAGAAAAAAAAATAGTACTAAGTTTCGAAACTCGCACTAAAACAAGATTCAGATAAAGTACGATGGCCGTCAAAATATTTTCCATGAAGAAAAAAAGTCGCATTTAATGTGGGGTAAGTTGTTCTCCACACAGTTTTTGAAATGTTTTTGAAATTTTGGGCCATTTTTTTCGCTCAGTAATAAATTTTATCATACGCAAAAATTACCATAAGAAGATCAGAAGATAGGAAAAGTTAATCGTATAAGTCCTTTCATCACATTATGTCCTTTAGTTAAGTGATCTAAGCTTACATGACAAGGATAGGAAAATGGAATGTGTCAATATACTTTGAGGAATGCATAATATGGTATCATGTTTTAATCTATACAAACATTAGCTTTTTATACAAGTGAAATAAGAAGACAAAAATAAACAATTTACAAATAAGTGATATTTAAATTAAAAAATATTTCTTGTGTATGTAGCTTCTTTACTAATAAACTCAATGATTTCCAAAACTTAATTTCACCATTTATTTATAGGTTTACTGCAAGGATCGATAGTAAAACGACATAAAAAATATCTATAAAGAAATTCTGTGAATCTTATTATGCATAGCTTAATTACATAACGAAAAGATTCCATATTTTTGTGTTTCTTATTATCTAACTAGACTATATAAACTGTGTTAGCTATATACATTTCGTGAACTACGTACGAACATTCAAATGTTGATATCTAAATAATTATATTTATGTACAATTTTCTTAAGATTAAAATATAAACAAAACGAAATATTCACAACAGTTGGTCGTACTAATTGAAAATTAACTTTATTCTTAGACTTCCTTTACAAATAATAAAGATAAAACATATTTTCGTAAATAATTTATTTTGCCACATTTTTTTTTCATATACTGTCATTCCTTGTTTGAATTAAAAAAACATTAACAGTAATATAATTATTATGTATGTAGTTAGATACAAAGTGTGCTTATCGCTATAAAATTAAATATTGTTCACATAAGGTATGGCACAAATCATTGGCTCATGAAAAACAATTGGCATTTTATAATAATACTGTTGAGTTTACCAGCTAGGTACGTACTCGATATATATCTATACACCTATGTATGGCACATGAATTCACGAAGTTTATTACATTAAAATATATTGTACATCGAGATACTGAAAAAGATTGTCTTACAGGGGTAGTTTCCAACGTAAAAAACTTACAACACCCCTCTTTTTGCGTCGGGGGTTAGAAACTTTTTTTTTTTCAAATTATTTCCGTACACTTTTAAATGGTGTTTAACTAAAAACTAAATGGAATGAATGAAATAATCGTGAACAGTGAGCCTTTTTTTCATAAAAATTACATAATATGATAGTAATGAATAGACTGAATTTCTGCTTAAATTAACAAAGAATATTAGCAGTTACCAACACGATTGGCAGCACAATATATAGCTGAAGTAGACATTACTCGATACAAATCACGCTTGTAAGCAACGTGTCACTTTACTCTTGATGTTTGGGCGGTTCGTGCGCCTGCGCAGGCTGCGCGTCATGGGGCAGGAGTGGTAGCGGCGGCAGCGGTAGTGGTAGCGGCAGCGGCAGGAGTGCGCGCGACTGGAAGCTGGCCAGCTGATGCAGGAGAGCTGCTGAGTGCTCGTGTGCCTTACGCCTTAGCTCCGCCACGCTGGAGGAGCGCGCCTCCTCTTTGGGGCAACAGGGGCATGGGGCGCCCCAACCTGAGGAGAGAGATTAGTTTTAAACATACTTTCAGTAAACTTTGAATTGATACAGGCATTCTGAAATAAAGTAGATGACCTTTACTAACGATTAATGCTTTTTTTTGTTTTCTGTCAATAGGAATTTAAAGCTATTGTCCTTTCAGGCACAAATCCCTTCTTAATCTCCTCTGTTTGCAAACCTCGCAGAATTCAAAAGTTACTCTTTTTCATAATGAACCAATAATTATTTAGCCTGTTGTTTTTAAGAAAAGTTGCTTAAGCTATGTGTTAAATTACCTTTAAGCGGAAAGAACGGTTGCGACAAGTGGTTGAGGTGTTGCGACAAATGCGACAGATGCGGCGGCAGGAACAGAGGCGGTGGTGGCGCTGGAGGGGGCTCGCCCGCGCCGCCCGGGGACGTGCGAAACGCGCCCGTACTGAGACAACGAGACATCATACTGTTAGTTAAATGCATGATATTATAAAACATAATATCCAGAGAGTTTCTTCTCTGTAGTTAGTGAAATTATAAGAGTGTTTTATCGAGTACACAACGCAATATATCCACGAACGTGTGGCATATTGTTGACTGCGTAAAATAGTATAAAGTCATCAGTTAATACTCGCCTTTATAAAATTACATGGTCTAACATTTGAGATGAAATAACACTCTCTTTGTTTTTCACGGATAGTTTAGCATAGCTAAGCTATCGTTATCAATGTTTACAGTCATAAGTACCTACCTACCTGTCAGCAAAAAGTGCGCATAAATATACTTGTGTCTATTAAGTTTCAATTAACTAGCAACTTAGTTAGAGATCTAATATTTTTTTTAGCAGAAATACCATCAATAAAATAAATTGAAAATTAAATTTAGCTGCTCTCCAAATATCACGACTCACTTGTGCAATTCAATCAAAATACATATTCTATTTAGTTTAAAAATCATCCTTTTTATATTTACATATGTCTAGATAAATAAAATGTTTTATTTAAATAAGTTTTACGTTGAAAGTGTGTGCATATCGATGTGAGAGGATCGGCTTTGATCTCGCAAACGAAATTTGCGGGCAGTCGAGCGACACCGATTCGAGACGAGAGCGGGTGACTCGACGCCTTCGAACACTCAAAAGAAACAACTTATAAAATGAATTATTCTAATTGATTAATATTTTTCTTATATTCATTTACCAAAAGTATTTTGGTAAGTACAACTTTACGGGTTCTTCTTTACCGGTCGCTAATTAAAGGGAATGCATACATACAGGTAACATTTATTAACATAGAGACCCCACCGTGCCTTAAAAGCAAAGCCGTTGGACCTGGGTTTGACTTCTTGCTCGATGAGCCAGCCCGCGCGCTGAGCCAGTAGCATAAAAAGTCCCCTAATAATAATAATTATTGTTATGATCCAGCTAGTCCCTAGTTGTCCTCCCCAGTGACGCCCTAAGCCGAGGTTCGTTCCCCACTAGGGGGAGCCCTTAGCGCGCTGTCACTTAGTTTTTAAACTTAGTTTTAAGCCTTAGCTAGAGGCCTTAATTTAATTGATTAAATTAGGACCTCGCCACATTGTTCGGTTAAGCAGGTCGAATGCTGTTAGAAGCACCCTGCAAGAGGTCATGTAGAAAAAAAAAAACCTGGGTCTGACTTTTACGCGATTGTGACTGCTTGTCATACCAAAAGACTGTGAGACTGAGAGAACAGAAAGTGCACTTGTATCAACGCACATTCATACACTGTTAAAGATATATTATAGTATTAGTATTCGAAATAATGAAGATAACTGCAATATATACAGTCGATAACTCAAAGAATATCTAGATAGTTATTGGTAGTCAATCAAAGTGCACTTTTGACTAACGCAACAAACGTCCCACTATTCGTCGTACAGTCCCTATAACTCCGAGTAACAAAGAATATACGATGAGCAATTGAGCGTCACGCTAAGTGTTACTCCGATAGTTATGGTAAGTGCTATGTATGTAGTTATCAATTAAATCAACACTAAAATACATCGCATAATGTTGTTTACAGAAACTATTGCAAAATTCAGCGCTAGGTGGCGCGGGGGCAGACGGAGACAATGAAATGAACGCTGGGCCGAGGTGTCACGTCGCTCCCACATTCCCTCAGTGCATACTTGATGTACCGCGACGGAGGGCGAAGTATGTCATAAGCTGAAGCGGGGGAGAGAACAGCGGGTTTAATGTGGAGTTCTGTGAAGATGACTGATAATGTATCATTTTGGCTTACCTTTAACATTATCGGGACATCAAAAATATTCTTTAGTGTAATTAATCGATCAAGGAATAGTTTTAGTTATGTATATATTATGTTAGTGAAATCTGGGCTGTCAATAGTAATGTGGGTCTTATTTATAAGTCATAAATAATACTGCTGAGCAATGAAGCTTAATTTTCGTGAAAAACAAAGTTTTTATTTCGCTTTAGTTAACAAAACTTGATGTACCTAACACAAAGCTTCCTTTCGGTAGTACAAAAAACATATTATAATACTAGCTTTTCACCAGAGGCTTCGCCCGCAATAGCTATACGAATTCAAATTAAAAATAACGAAGTTTCCTACGTGATACAAATAACAAACTCTGTACGATCAGCGGTTTAGGCTGTGTGTCGATCTGTCAGTAATTCGGAACAAAGCATTTTATATGTATAGATTACCGATTATTTGCATCTGCCACTATTTCCCACTGTATTGCTCATCATCAAAATCGCCGTCACCCCTCTCAACGCTTGTACCACAGCCAACAAATTCCCTCTGGCACTCGTTCAATGGAATCAAAGGATTTGCGTTCATTACAGGCGCTAATAATTGATGTTCGCTCGCGACACTAAAAGCGTTAGTGTCGGCTACTTGTTTGTACAACACGAGCCATCGGTATTAACACTTGATTTTATAGATATTGGAAAAGGACAGATGTGGATGTGACTGCAGACTTTTTGTCATCATAATTCACGATTCCTTATTGACTCGTGATGTACCTAGGTTTCTTTATAAACATGATAACGGCTGATATGATTGATGGTTGTATATGCCTAACTTCTACAAGAATCAAACTTCTAGATAATACCTATCTTGATGGTTAGACCGGACTTTTTCTGTTTCTAGGGTCTGTAATAATTAATTCGTACTTAAATGATATGTAAAAATCCATATTCGTTTAAAATTGTCAGCAATACGATATAAGTACCAAATTGTGCTGCTGTGTAGGAACATATTTTATCTGTTATGTTTATACACACACAGGTATCTTACAGCTGTAAATAAGTCCATCAATAATATCTAGCATAATGTAATATATGACATATCTACACACCGTAGATCGCTGAATATATCAATCACAATTCAAATTACGCTAACAGACACAAAATAACGAAAACCAAAATTGTATTTAAAAACAACCCTTACACTTTAAACCGCCCCAAGAAAATCTTTTTCGTCCACAAAGTGGGGAGTATCAATGATTCTCCTTGCAGCCCAATTCCATTATGTACAACAGGGGTCAAGTTAGGATTGTGTAACGAAGCGCGTCTCTATTAATTGATTTTAGAGGGCCGGGGGAGACGGGGGACATTTGGAAAATGTCCTCCTTGAGTCCCCACTAATATGAATATTCAACTAGAGTAGAAACGGGTTGGTTGTAACAAAGAGAATTAATATTACAGCTAATAGCGTTAATGTTTTGATTAAGACGCGCCTGCTGAAATTGAGTGGCATGTAATATTCATAAACGATGTTAAGTAGTTATTTGTAGCTAAGGCTTTGCTCTGACACCGCTCGCTCTCGATATTGTGTGTGATTATTTGTTCTAGATATAGAGAATAAAAGAGATCCGTAGGAAGGAAACAGAGTACATCCAACTTTTGTTAAGTGTTGTGCAGGAAAACTTTCAATAGAACTCAAAATCAGAAAATATGTGTTGTGAAAGCTAAATTACCTTTATTTCTATTAATCGACCTCCCTTTAAAACCCAGACTTTGTTTGAAGAGGTAATTGGCCCTTATCGACCACCACGCGAGGCCTGTGACTTTTCACAGACGTCACAAATTCTTTGTCATATTTTTTAGACCAAAACTTTATTTGATCATGTTTTCTAATAAAGCTAGTTTTGGTCGTATCCCTAGCCATTTTGTGGATCTATGATAGTTATTTCAAGAAGATGTAAGATAGAGAAATATGAAAAACAGGTCTCAAATAGACTTCTTAAACTACTCATCTCATGGTTAACGACACCGAAACACATAAGTAGCTATATGATGTGTGACTTTATCGAAATTTAAAACTTGTGTAAAAATAAAACAAAGATTATTGAAACTTTATTTATGACACATGCTTAACATAAACTTTTATAATTCTTAATATTAACAAAATGCTTTGACAAATTACCTTCTACATATAGCACTTAGACAGCTAATATTCAGGAATTCCTCCTTTAACCTATATTTGGTTGTGTGTGACGGCGGCGCGGTCGGCGCGGCTAATGACGCCGTTCAATTATTCATGCAATTAACTGATTATAGCGACACTCTGGCCGCCCCTCCCCTCGTAAGTTGCCCACTACTGGCTGTACAATATGTATAGGATGTTCACGGAGAAAAAGCTCATAGTATTCCTAATTGTGCAAGATATTTTGCTACTTATCAAATAAAATTTTATAAGCTATTATCTAGTATCAAAATAATGTTGACTATATGCATCTTTGGTCAGAAAACTATATTTTCGCATAAAAATTATAGTTTTTTGACTAAAGATAGTCTAACGAAAACCCAAAGAAATATTCGAGTATAAAAGTGGATGTTGTTTCGTAAGTCAAAACAATATGTACCTACGTTATATACGAGACATACGAGACCATCCCAAAAACATAAAACCATCACATTTCCTTCCAAGTCATCCTAAACAAACACCTAAAGCACTATTAGTCCTAACACAGCCTAACTAGATAACTACGAAACATCTACTAGAAAATGTACACATGAAACTGGAAACATGGCCATAAGACCCGTCGCCACCCGGCATCACGTAATTAGTGTCAATTTATCATTCTGCATTATTAATTTTCATTTGTGCAACAGTATGCTTGGTAAGTGTGTATTCAGTTAGTGGGCCGACTATATTTTGATCATTTATTCATGGCGACGTGTCAGGCATTTCATGAGGCTGAATATCAAAGGCATAGACAATCAAATAGCGTGGAGACACGCCCGCTTTGTGTTTTAACGTTGGAGTTTAGGTTTTGGTGTCGGCTTTTGTTTTTTGGTGAGCTTTAGTGATGTTCGGTTAAATTAATAGTAAAGTTGATTATTCTTGATATTTTATCATAATAAAATATCAAGAATAATCAACTTTACTAATCTATAAAATGTGAACTAATCTGTAAAATTTACTAATCTGTAAAATGTATCTAAAGCCTGAAATTGTACTAATACCCATTATATTTTAAAGTTTCTCCATAATCGGATTATAAAGTAAGCGTGTCTTTAAGAAATACCTATATCAGAATGTTTTACATCCAATTTTAACAGAAAAATTATACGTTTTACAAATCAATATTTTAAATTAATCAGCTAAATAAACGATGAGAACTGTACTTAAATATCTAAGTTCATGTCTTACTGTTGTAAAGTAAGAACAAACTAAAGAGTTGCTATTCGTAAAAGCACAACTTAATATTAAAAGAAGGAATCTTTGTAAATGGCACAAAATCAACACTCATTTACACAGCAACCACACAAGCCGTATACATTTAAATTAGCAAATTTACAGCATTACTCGCAAAGGGAAAATATTAAAGCATCCTAACACTCAATTTATGTATCTTTAAGAAGCAAATTTAATTCTTGTGCGAAGGTGGGAGGCGGCTTGGGGAGGGGTCTAATTGGCAATTTTCTCTTTACGCCATTTTTTTCAGCTTTTAAAGAGAAAAATTCGTTAATGCATATTTAATAGCCGTAATCGTCTCTCCCTCTCAAGATATTACAAGCCACCGACTCCCGCTTTTAAATACAGCGGTATGTTTTTTTTTATTAATATTATATACAATTTGTTTATTAAGTATTTCGTAATCTGCTTCGTGAATAATGGTCAGTTTTGTTTTGCTTTTGGGAGCTTAATAATTGGAGCATTAATTAATGTGTAATGAGTAACTTATAAACCGAAAAAAATTACCTGCAATCTTGATTTAGCATTAATTAGTTAATTAAGCATTATTTAGAGAGTGTGTATTAGTTACACACAAACATGAGATCAAGTTAAAAATTCTGCAAATAATAAGCTTTAGGTACAAATAAAAATCTACGTAATTATATTACACATCACACATACTAGTGTTGATTTGTACCTTTTGACTTTTATCCACAAAATTCTTGACGTATCCTTGTCATCAGACTTTTGATGCAGGTTCATACGATACATGTATTAATTCATATCAATTCCTAACCACTACGATATCATCGTATTACAATTAAAATATATTAGGGTTGTCATAATACTCGTCTACTGAGTTCACCCAGTGAATAAAATTAAGAGTAAATGACTGCAGGGTTGTAAGTGGTGTCGATAACACAAAAGATTTCATGTTGTTTTCTAATACAACCTTCTTATTTAAAAAACGAAATTATATAATGGAACTTTTGAACATAAACAACGATATAAAGAGATGCCTTCGCATTCATGTGTGCTATCTACGTATGTATATCTTAGACGTCACTGACTAACGGTGAAGGTAAACATCGTGAGGAAACCTGGACTTAAAAAGTCTGAAATCGCCAATCCAACTTGAGCAAGCGTGGTGATCAATGCTCATGCCTTCTCTGTATGAGAAGAGGCCTAGCAGTGGAACAATATATAGGCTGATGATGATGATGATCTATTTTATTATTTTTACAAGTATATGCTTCCCGTCATGAGGCCTTCCTTTGACCGTCAATTATAAACTTCGAAAGTACGACTTTGAATAACACACTGGTACTTATCAGGATTTGAAACCGTATAGACTGGTAGAGATGCGAGGACACCGTGACTACTAAGATCAATAATCTAGAAATGTAACCCGTGCTTGACATTCATTCCCTCCACGAACTATCTCTCCTGGGTCCACGGGTCCGCGATCATTTTCTTTGAGTTGGCCATAATCCCGCCTCATGTATAATGCTCGCATATAAATTTCAATTTTAAACCGGGCCGGTTCAAGTTACACCCATTTGTGGAATTACGCGTAGGGTGAGGATACCCGGGTAATCTAGTAATGCGTTTGCGACGCGACCTTATAAATAAACAAGCTTTCTTTTGCACTCGTCTTGACTTCACTTTTGTATATTTTGTCGTTTTTTATTATCATTTCTGGCGTTCGCTTGTATTATGTAGAATTCTGCGCTGCTGAAGCTGCAAGTGTAGAATCCTTTCGGAGCACTCAAATAAATTACTTTATACTGAAATAAGTTTTGTTTCAAATTATGAATGCTGTTCTGTTTTCAGTTGGCAGTTATATAATTTTAATAGTTTAACTAGTTACGTACAAAATTATTATGAACTTGGTAAAATAAGCTCTTTCTTATGTCACGACGTTTTAAATAAGAAAAGCACTTAGTCAAGTAATTTTCAATATTTGATTTTATTGGTAAAAGGCGTCGTAATTAAAAATGGTGCTAACCAGATTAAATTACTTACCTTGGTGCATTAATTTACTCTTTTATAATTTGCAATAATATTTAGGTTAGGTTAAAATAATATTGAATAAATATATTAAATATAAAAACTATTTTCTTAAATATTCATGAAAATCTACATATTTTTAATACAACAGATGATTGTATTAAAAATATTTGTTTTTTTTTTTCACTTTAAAAGAAATATATAACTTAAAAGCATTTTAAATATATTATTTCTGAATGAATAATAAAACCAACCAAACTTCAATTAAAAATTAAACAAATAATTGTACAAGTGTACCCTAATCGTAATTGATGGAGCATCAGCCCCACTTGATTGCAACAGTTGCACCGAGCCGCAAATCAACCCTAAACCGCTCGAGGTCATATCAAAAGTCTATAACAAAGCTAATACGAGAGGGTTGCAAGAAAAAAACCGCAGCTTGGAACTTTTATTTTTTATATTTAGTTGTTGAAATATTGTGTAAATATTTTGTCTTTCATTATGCTATATTCTATCTATTCATGGAACCTGAGCCTGCAGTGGTATTTTCTTTATATTTTTTTTAATAAATTCATACTTTTCGTAAAGTGTTGTGAAAATAATAAAACCAGTGAAGTTATTCAGATATCTTATAATTTAAAAAATGCATCTTGCTGTTATGTTTATATTTTTTTTATTAATTACTCTTTACTAGGTGTCAAAAAATCCTATAAAGTTTATGTAACATTTCTATCATCTGTAGATCGAAATCAAAAGGTCGACTATCTATTAGCAGCATTACGGCCGATAATACTCTGTTCCCTGACAGTTTACGTCAGCCATCAATCCCCGTAATCCGTCAGCAACAAATAATAACATTTGCCCAAATCCACCGCTGCTAATGTACCCGCGTCTCCCCGCGGACTTTAAACTGCTTACATTTGGTTTAAAAATCCCCGACCTCCCCAATAGGGCTTATAAGCCGTTCGGTAAGAGGTCCTTGGTAACAATAAGGATACGTGATTTAAAATTTTTGTATTATCTATTTATTTGTGGAAAGTAAAAATAAATTAGGGAATCTAAATAAATCTTTGTTTTTTTTAGAGCTATGCAGAAAGCTTGAAGGCGTGGTTAAGGCACAAGTACCTCTGTGACAGACACAGTGGTACTTTTCCAAAATCATATTACTTTCTAAGTGTATCTTAGACACCACTGACTAACGGTGAACCGTGAAGGAAAATATCGTGAGGAAACCTGGACTATAAAAAATTAAATCGCCAATCTGCCTTGAGCAAGCGTGACGATCAATGCTTATGCCTTCTCTGTATGAGAAGAGGCCTTTACCCAACAGTACGATAGTAAATAGGCCGATAATGATGATGCAGGAAAAACGAATTTTACAACAGTGGCATTTTCTTCCTATGTTTGAACTATGCTAGTCATCAGTAATTTTATTAGTGAAACGTTTATATTAATTTGCTTTACCTAACTTCCAAAGTTTTCATCAGTAGTGGATATGTGTACACTAGTGGCTTACAGTATTTTTTAAAGAAAACATTAATTAATATTTTGTAAAACAATACATTTTGACTTCGAAATTCATATTTCCGACTTTACACCGACTTTGCCTGAATTTTCAACTGCAGATTACAGTAAATTGCCGATTAAGCAAATGCTAGTTAATAAAAATAAAACATATTAATCTAATAGAGGGTAATTCCCAACCAAAGTGTGGGGGCTCTCATAAACTCAATCGAAACACATTCGTTCACATTACGCATATGAATTGAGACAGCATCATCGTCCTGACTCATAAATTTCAATGAGAACATACCGAGTTATCAAATTAGAAAAATTAAAAGTGATAAATAAAGTCCAATTAAGCGTTATTGCGTAAAAAAGGCATAAATTAATGCGTTAGTCGTACGTCCCGGCCGGCGGGAAAACATGTGACGTATGTCAAGTGACGTAGTGATGGGAATCGTGAGATTTTTTTGCGAATTTTCCAATTTAAATATCGATAGGACTCGAATTTTTGTTTGATTAATTAGTATGGAAATGAGTTCGATTTGTGGATTGGAGTTTTGTTTTTTAAATGTGTAAAAAGCTGAACTATGAATAAAAGAGTAGTTTTAAGTAATCTCATAAAAAATAGTCAGTTGTCAGATTTCAGCTTACACCTGACACCCACAGAAAAATACTAATACACATGAACTTTTCGTAAATTTTGCTCTAATGAAAGCTATCGCTCGCACAAGTTAGCACAAACATAATTACTGATATGTAGAAGGTATGCACGTAATAAAGTGGACATTACTCAGGGCGGTCATAAAATTAGGTTTAATAAAATGCACATCTAGCCACTTGGAACTAACGCCATTATGAGTCGCGAACTAACGTAATGTGTTCAGCTGCGTGCTCATAATATTTGATGTGCTATTCAATCAACTTTCATGGGAGTCACTTATTCACTCATGTACCTACTTAGTTAATTGACTTTTTTAATATTTCTAGAAATTATTGAGAGTTAGAGTTTAAGGGGCTATTAGAAATCGAGTCTAATAATGAAGTAATTGCAATAGTGTTAAATTCTATTTAATTTGATTTAATTGTTCATCATCATCTTCATAAATATAGATTTAATTTTAGTTTTTTTTACCAATGTCGTCAATTTGTTCTCGGAATTAATTTATGAAGAAGCAGCAGGTCGATCTATTTCTAATGTATGTATCGATAAGATAGGATTGTATGCACTAGTAACTGCAAAAACATCGATAGCACGCAGACTGTTTCCCAGCACTAGAGCTCAACACACGTGTTCTCTAATTACGCGCTTAAATTGTATTAATTAGTGCGCGACTGAAAGGGTTCCGTCACAATTAAATGGCATTTTAGCTGCAACGGAACCCGCCGCTATTGTTCTCAACAGTATAGGGGTCATTAGCATAATTTTAATTTTGTTTGTTAATTATATGTGATATGATATCTTGTTAATGGAATCATGATATTAATATGAGGAGGCTTTTGATGTTATTATTTATTTGTATAATATAATATTATTTATTTTTAATAGAAT
Source organism: Pyrrhia umbra (assembly GCA_963891755.1). NCBI lineage: Eukaryota > Metazoa > Arthropoda > Insecta > Lepidoptera > Noctuidae > Pyrrhia > Pyrrhia umbra. The sequence continues at coordinate 2,975,963 of OY982934.1, read as the reverse complement.
AAAAAAAACTTTGTACCATCGGAGACTCTTCATCGACTTGTTTTCTTTTTTTGTATATTAAGCTATTGTTAATTACGTCTTAACCTTGACAGGACCCTCTGAGAGTTAATTAAACCCCAACACAGTTATAAAAACCATTTTAAACCCATCCCGCAATACAAACTAACAAATTCACAAACTGCAAGAGCCAAACCGATTTACTAAAGAAGTGGAATATAAAACTAAATTGCATAACATAAAACTTGAATTATTCTGGGGGGGAGGAAACTCGGAGCGTTACCAACATCAAAAGGGGGCTATTATGAAAAATCGTAACACGTTTACTGGGCGGACTGTACTACATTATTCATGAGTGAAATTGCTCCTTCCCAGCTAGCTACCTATGAACGGAGCTGTTATTTATACTCGTTCCGGATAATAACTGTTATTGGGGTGTAAGCCCCGCCCTACTCGATGGGCTAAAGTTAGGTTATGTGATGGTTATTTATCGGTTGTTTATTGTAGCGTTTAGAACTTTTAAAATTGTTGTTAGGTTTTTAGTAACGAGAAAATTGATTATGTTTAGACACAAAGATAAGTTAGATCAAGCAGATCAGGGGCGCTACCATGTCGTAAGCAAAGCACCAAAGCAGGAATAGTTACATTGTGAAAAAGAAACGGTGCTACACGGCGTAAGTAGCTGTGTCTCGCTCTCACACCTGAATACTGATTGCTTGAACACGTGGTAGTACGTCCCCCGTTCAAATGGAATGAAAGTTACTCTGCACTTTAAGTTTTTCTAATATAACTAAATTTTAATGAATTTAATTCTATAATAAATTCAGGAATTACTAATTAAATAAGTACCTAATTGCCCAGTATACCTAAGACGGTCTGACCATATTTTTAACATTATAAAAAGACGCTGTCATTATAAATCTTCTATATAATTCCAGGATACACAAATAATTCAAAGAACCCCTGAAACAACACTACAATATCTTGTAAATCCACTCGCTGTACGTACGTAAGGACTTTCATAAGGAATCGAGTCACGACCCGCTGCGACTGTCGCCAGCCTAACCCGCTTACGGCGCAAACACTCGTGATTGCTAACGATACCGACACGGCGACGCGACGACACGGGAAATTGAATCAAACGTTTTTCTCTAAGGCCGGATTAGATGGCTTTGTTCAGAGGTTCGGAATATTCGGATATATTTGTGTGTGTACTGGTTTTTTATGTTTTTTGTTTGAGATAGTGTATAGGCCACGTAGGCTAACAGATCAGCCTGTTTACACTTAGTGATGTACTTAGACTGAATGACTGGCGAACAACGCACAGCCTAAACCGCTGATCGTAAAGATCTGAAACTTGGAGGGTGTGTTATTTGTATGACGTAGGCATCTGATAAGGATTTTCCGAAATTCTACCCCTAAAGGGATGAAAAAGGGGGCAAAGTTTGTATTAAACTCTGTTATTTTTAATATGAACTCTTATAGCACACGCAGCCGAAGCCGCTGGCGGAAAGCTTGAAAGCATAAAGTGGTAAAATAAAGTGCGGATATCAAGGAATAGATAATAAAGGTACAGTGAAAATATAAAGAAACCGTTACGTTTGAATACGTTATGCTGATTGTTATTTGTTCTATCAATTAGTGGTTATAATACGATGATGATTTTATACGAGGGTTAGACCAGTTGACATTCACACGCTAAAATAAATTTATTTAATGGCTCTAGTTTGCACAACGAGTAAATTGATGATTACATAAAGGCAAACATCAAGAATGATACGATAAAACTTTATTGTTCAATCTTAGAGATATTATACTACAATAACAGAAAAAAATCTTTCAATATTGAATATTATCCCGATCAATATCCTTGATCCGATTATCTAGATGAAAACGCGAGCGACATAAACACAACGCCTTGATTATAAAAGTGGAGAAAAGCAAACGAGATGATCCGACTTGTACGCGGTAATAAGCGGCGACGCGCCCGCCCGCTCACCGTAAGCAAAAACTCAATTATCATATTTTATACCTCATAATACTTACGAAAAGATATTCAATTATATAATTTTTCCTCTGAAAAGGGAATCCCTTTTCATTTCTCATTTGGATTTTTCTCTTAAGCAATTACGAGGCAGCCCGGGGGAGCGAGAGATTGGCTCCGCGAATACATTTGCACGCCGGACGCGCCCGCTCTAATTTATCTTTTAACAAGGAATGGAATGTTATGTTAACTTATGCGCAGACCGCGTTAGCTCTGTTTTCGTTTAATAAAAGTGTGTTTCGTGGATGATTTTATGAGTTTCGGCGAGTTATGAATTTGTTTGTGTGCGGAATAGAAATGAGCTCATTTCGTGCTCCCCGCCCGATGTGTTGTGTGGAGATTATTTATTTATTATTTATACACCAGCTTTATACATAAATGATAAAACTAATAACAGCCTCAAGGTATTCCCATTCAATTTGCATGGCTATGACAAACTGGTTGAAACATAATTTGCGATGGAAAGACATTATGTTTGTAACAAACGAAGTTCTCGCTCGCTAACTCCGCTCAAGCGGCTCGGCACAATTCGATTCCGACAAGCGGCGGATCGGATTCGGGCGAAACTCGCGTAATCGTATCGCGCGGCCGGGAACACAAATTATTCGTGCGCCGAAACTGGCTAACTTCGTCAACCCTATAAAGGAGGTAAAGAACAAAGCGGAACCACAATTGGCCGTGGATCCTCTACCTGAGTCGATGGAAGTTTTAAAAATGGCGGCTCTTTGAGAGCAAACTCGATAAGGGCACGCCCGCGGGACGCGTAAATACAATTTGCAAGGAATCGCTCGTGCCTTTGACGTGAGTCGCGACTTGCCGTTAGGAGCTCGCCCCGCTCCCAGAGACGCGTATCTGACTACCTCTATGAGGGAAAAATCTAATAATATAACCCCGATGAATATTTAGCGTGCTCTACAAACTATTCTAATGCGATATCGAATAAATTTGTTTACTAAGTTTAAGAAGAGAAGTTTGCCGCTGAAGTGTGGTTATTGGATTACTTTTGAACGTCCTCCGTTACAATAAAGACTGAACCTGGCATAGCATCACCATTTTCAGCTATACATATTTTTATATTTTAGCCACAAGATATGAGAAAGTAAGAAATGAGTATATTAGGGGAAGTTTGAAAGTGGCACCGGTAACCGAAAAACTATGTGGAAATCGGTTATCATGGTATGGGCATGTGATGAAGAGGAATGATGATTATGTAGTGAGAAAGGTTTTGGACATGAATGTGGATGGATATAGAGGAAGGGGACGACCGAAGAAACGATGGATGGATTGTGTGAAGGTTGATATGATTAGAATGAATGTTACTAGCGAGATGGCGGCAGATAGAAGAGTATGGAAGAAGAAAACATGCTGCGCCGACCCCAAATAAAATCGGGATAAGGGCAGGAGGATGATGAGGATGATGAGCCACAAGATATGAGAAAGTTTCACAAGGTTTTCCAAAAACCACCTAATCGTTTAATAATGTCTATATTTAAGCTAAATAATAAATGAAATTAAGTATGGATATCTTTCATCATTACAATATAGAACAATGAAAGAGCAGCTTCACAATGCCATCTTTAATTTGTTTTCGACGTCATAATTAATTTGAAGCAACTTTTGAATTCAAACGGATATGACGAAGCGGCTCCATTTGATTGATGCGATATTAATATTGTTATTTGATTGGGATAATTAATAGCTTCTTATGAACTTTTGGTAAAGTTCATGAAAAAATATGTGGATATGATTTTCTTTACTAATGAGAAATCGATGCTTGGCTAACATTGTTGAATGTAATGTTGTTAATTAATTGCTTTTTCGCGAGATATCATGAAGTTCTTTTTATACGCAAATAAAAATATAATTTAGTTGCGTCTGCATATGACGTCTTATATGTGCAAACGTAAACCTATAAAACTCGGAGATAATGTAACTTTCTATTTGTATAAGAATCTCTGCAAGCGATGCAGTAATTCCAGAGAGACCGACAATCAAACCAACTATCCTTCATTATATGACACATTGACCACGAATAAAAATCTTAACTTTACCTCCATGAAGTGTTTATTTAATAAAATTGAAGTACTTATTCCTTTAAGTTATTACTTAAACTCAAACTATCACCATAAAATGTCTACCCAAATACCTAGACAAACAGCTCGCTCAACCCTCTGATACCTACACTTAACCCGTAGGTATTCGCGTTACCATAGCAACCGTTCACACTCCCCTCTACCCTATTTACACCACAAAATTGTACTCTATTCTTGTACAAATAAAGTGTCAATTTGCCTGTTGGTTAAAAGGTAAAAAGAGTTGGCACAACAAACGAAGGTAAAGTCGTTAGGTTCTCGTGTCGGTGTCGTTCCGTGCTAGTTTCGTTACCGGACTGTGAATTTATTTGGAATTTAGTGTTCTGCCAATATTAGTTTAGGGAGTTAGCTGTAGATTGGTACCTTTTGGCTGTTGGAGAATCTACACTTTCAAAAATCATTTCGGGATTTCGCCATAATAATGCTTATCGCTGAAAAGTTTACTAACGTAAATTAATGCGATTTATTATTATTCACAGACTTCAAAAAAGGAGGAGGTTCTCAATTTGTCGGATTTTTTTTTATCTATGTAAATTGCAATATCATTTAGGCCGAACTTTATTTCTTTAAATATATATTTTAATTGTTAAATTGCAAATAAAAAAACGATTAATAAGTAGGTATGGAGATTTGGAGTGTATTATGATATACTTAACAAAAAATATATTACTATAACTAGCTTCTGCCAGAAATTTTGTCCGCTTAGAATAGTGGTGTTCCGCTCCTATTGGTCTTAGAAAATGATATATAGCCTTCCTCGATAAATGGCCTATCTAACACTGAAAGAATATTTCAAATCGGACCAGTAGTTCCTGAGATTAGCGCGTTCAAGCAAGCAAACAAACTCTTCAGCTTTATATATTAGTATAGATTATTTTTTCCTGTCAAGCCAAACCACAATTTATAAACACATCTTTCGTTCAGAGAAAATTCTAATAAAGTATTAGGTATAATATTTTCCATTTAATTTTTCTATGATTAGTTAAAAGAAGGGTTAAAAAAAATGTTTAATTACCCGTGTATCATTTTACCCGCATACGGTCAGTGAAGGGTTAGCCCAGCGTCACTCAATCTCAACCCGTCGCCGATCAGTGGGCTATTTGATTTATTTTTTATAGCCACTTGAAAATATGGCTCTATGCGATTGTATGCAGGCGTGGCTAATGTGCGTAAAGGGTATTTTATGTCTCATTGCATTATACAATTGTGTGATTTTGGAAAAGTAAATTGAGTATTTTGATGTTGATATAAATATTGTGATTTCATGAGATTCACCAAGTCCTGTATGTTTTAAATGTTCTATGTGCCTATAAAATTGTTTGTGGCTGTCAAAAACGGGATGTTTAACTATAGCGGCAGATAATTATATTCATATTATGTAGGCAGGCACTCAAAACAACTTGAAGGTGTGAAAAAATATTTTAAGCGCGACACAATTTTACCAAAGCTCCTATAAACATTTACTAAAACAAAACTGCCGAACAAAACAGTTCTTTTTTGGTGTTTATTGATTACGATTATAAAAGAGACTTCACGCTGTCAGCCGGATCGCTGCGGCACGCGCGTGTTATCGCAAAATATTGTCAATTGCCCGCAGCGCGCAGCAGGGGAGCTTATTGTGTACAATACGGTAGCAGTGGTTAGTGTGAAAAATTTAAAAGTTTTTTTTAATGAAAGGTGTGCTATGAATATAATCGATAGAATTCAGAGACAATTAGTTACTTTTTCAGACTTAATGAAGAGAGATAAAGTAGAATGGCTTGCAGTTTATTTCTGATTTTGTGATATAGCGTCACCATAATAATTTAGTAATGCCCAAAACAAATAATTTTAGAATCTCGAGACAGAATCTCGACTTTAGATTACTATATTAAGACAGCTACAATACAAGATTAAATAAGTCATTAAACGTAATTTAGTCTTTGCAACAAAATCAAGATCCAATTACGCTACATTTAGCATCAATAGTCCACTTGAGCACACGCTCGAGCCACGTGGCGTACGTGCGTTTTGTTTATCCACCAGATTCGACTCAATTTAGCGTTAAGTGATCGCCTATAGCGACTGTAGGGACACACCCTCGACTTTCCGCTTTTTTAATCGCGTCGCGACGGGTCGCCGCGATTTATTACGGACAGTGTGAATGTGCCCTATTGTCCGAGCGATTTTTGGTGCTTGATTGAGATCGGTTCCGCTATTAAACCGTTGTTTGTGTGACATTTTTATTTTTATAGTTTCGTTTTGGGCGGCGCATGGCGTTGATTTATAAACGATGCCATGATGAATGGGCTATTAGTGTTTATAGTTTTTTAAAATACTACCAATAAGGATAGAGCTTTTAAGTTAAGTGTTGATAAATATTTGATGTGGGTATTGTAAAAATGCCTTCTAATGGAAGCATAAGTATAACTGAATACTGATTCTAGATTTATGAAACCTCTACTTAGTGAATGTTTGAATATTAATTAGTAAATAATAAATTATATATAATTTACAAACCGGATATCGAACAGAGTAGCGAAGCATTGGAGAGGAGTCTGCCCAACGTTGGGCGAATGTCCGCTGATAAAGAAAGAAAGGAAATTATAGTATATTGATTTTCCTCAAATACTTGGGTCAACTAAGTGGGGGTGAGAAAATATTTATTTTAAACATAATTATAGACATATTTTAATCATGAAAAGTTTAGCCTTAATGATCTGGGTTTGTAAATTGCACTATTCACATATTACATATTAAAAAACTAATACATATTAGTAATGAGATTTTCAGTCAATAAATAGTTTTTTTACTCGCTTTTAAAGTGATTATTCACCTCATTAAGTTTAGAACAAAAGCTTTCATCTTTCATAAACAATACCTAAAAAAATAAAAAATGTACATAATATGGAATTCTCCATTAAACATATTTTTTTAAATAAACAATTTAACTTTTCCAAAAAACATATTTTATTTATACAATTTACACAAAAAACCTTAACCTTCCAACCCTCCAATATGACTATGACACCAAAAATAGTCTACAAACTGACACTGCGCGCTAACGGGTTGACTCAACGCAGAACAATAGACGGGCTCAGTGTTCATACTGTTCATTAATGGTATTAATTAATGTTTAATTGAGCCAAATAGAGTATCAATTTAGCGGACGGCAATTGGATCATGCATCCCGGCACACGATGTGGATGTACTTACTGGGATGCGTGTTTAAACGAAGTTTGTGTTGTAGTACAGTAGACGACAAAAGAATTGGATCATTTTTAATCGTGCGAAGATTAAAAATGATCCAATTCTTATTACATTTTAACAGAGTTTTTTAAATACTGAGCACCTTAAGTTTTATTTCTTTATTGAAATTAAATTTATTTATTTCTTAGTCTTAAAAAAACTATTCCTTGATATCTCAAAATTGTAGTTTATTTTATGCCTTATTTGTATATTTTTTTTCTGGAAAACGCTAGGCAGATGATGATGATTTCTATTTTCCTCCATGTATATCATTATGATGATTCATATTTATTTATTAAATAAAACACTTTAAATGGTATGAATAAGGTTTTTAAGAAATCCCGAATTTATATAAAATATACAATTTGAGTTTCCGTAAAAACCTTGTCTAAAACATTGACGTTTGGGTAGGACGACTGCTGTCAGATCAGATGGTTTGAAATAAAAAGATCTAGCATCTTTATTCTTATCGCTTACTCTATGTTAGTACTATCATTAAAAGTAAGCGTACATCGGAGAGCGGAGTGCGTCTCACGTTTAATTACGACGTTAATTACTCGAATTGACTTAAACAGAGACGCGATTAGTTGCGCGGCAATCAACGCTGCTGTGGGCGAACCTTTACTATTGTACCTAGTGGTCATTTGTACTAGGAATGACGTAGATTTTTTGTATTTCTTTTTTTTTGTAGCTCTCTGTGATTCCTAGGTGTGACTTGATTCAATGAGATATATCTAACAAGTTAAAACCAAGTTTGTGTAAGACATATTGGCCTAAACAGACCTATAGCCATTTTATATTTGAAATTAAAATTCATTTAATATTTTGATGCTTTTTACTTGTAAATAATGTCAATAGTCCACCCAAAATATGATATTATTTTAAAAGAAAATTTCATTTTACTTTAAATTTTGACATTAACAATAACTGCAGTGAAATTTACAGGAAATGAGAAATGTATAAAAAAAATATTAAATTTATTCAAGAAGGATTCATTACGTCATTTTAATTTTGCTGAACAAATATGTTACTTTACTGTTACATTCTAGTATGCGTTTAGTACAACTACTAAAATACTACATCCACAAAATGAATGACAAACACAATATTGATCTCGGAACATCAAAAATGTACCACGCTCAATAATAAGCGTTAAACACACAAACAGACAAAGCGATTTGTCGCTCGACATAGGATTAAACAAGGCGGGAATTAGCGAGCGTCGACATTGGACGGTTAACGCATTTACGTCGACGACAATCGCATTGTGCGCTGTCATGTTGAACGTTTTGATACTACAATAATTATGTTTAATTAATTTAAGATAAATTGGATTCTTTGGTAGCGTTAGGAGGATCGAACAACATAATTTTGGTAGTAGACTACTTATTGTTAAAGTGATATGAATCAATATCACGTACCTACGGTAAAATTTCATCTCAACTGTGAGCTCAACACTTCAAATTCGTATATATTTTTAGTTAAATGTAACTGAAGAAATCTTACATTAGTAAAAATATATGTAGATTTAACAGGTACTTTTTTTTCATCATATCAGACAAACAACAACATTAATTAAACCTTTGATTAGGTACTAAATTCAATTACCTAAAAATAAGTCTTTAGAAGTTCAGAAACACATATTTTGAACGTCATACACAGTATACTTAACAATAATTATATTAACTGAGTAATAGCCTTTAAACACAAGATCATAAGTAAATTCAACAGTAATCATCAGAAAAAATACCAATTAAAACATATCGGTATCAAAACCATTGCACTGACATGGAACCACCCGCCGCCGGTGTCGGGTACAAGCGACCGATGTAAATCTATTTGTCATATTAATGTGGACAATTAGAGCGAATGCGGGCGCCAACCCTTGCGCGCGAAACCGCCGCGGGGTTCATTACACCGCCCAATTGTGCCACACTGCACTGTAATCGTGTTTTAATGGAGATCAGAAGGACCATTTTTAAGTTTTGGTCTTTGGTGATGCGGCGTGATGGGCATTATTATTTTATGGTATAAGGACTTTTCACCACTATTTAAATTCTTACAACCGGTTGCACTAAAAATATGCGGTTACTTATACGTGAAACGGAAGAACTGTCATCCAAGATCTGTCAAAATAGAGGATAAAATTGAATCATTTTGCTATTATTTTATGTTTACCGCCTAAATGTGTATGATATATGTTTACTTCATTATTATATCTATTTATTGATACCATAAAACTACTAAAAGTATACTAATTATTAATATCAAGTCTTGTTACGTTCGTAAAAGTATAAAGTATAAATTATAAAAAGTTTGGTGATACCGGCTGCTAGTGTTTAAAAATATCAACTGCTGGTATTCTTAATATTGTGCCCCGCCCTTTCTAGTTTTGTAAAATAATCTAGGCAACTGTCAGACCACAGACCGTGCTGCGGGAGGTTTGAAAGAGACCGCGCCCGGAATAAAAAGGGCTGAGGAAGGAACATGGATGGGTTTTAGTCAGTAAGAGTCTGACACTCCCTCCTGCCCAACCCACGGCGGGAAGAGTCATTTAATAATTTCCTATCTGAAAAAAGACCACAGATCGTCAACTGCGAATTTTATCATGATAATCAAGATAGTCGTCTTTTAAATCAAAGGTACTCGTTCTTATTGAAGAGTAAGCATGACTGTATAAAAAGTGAACCTTCTGTCAATTTTAATTATATGTCTGCACATGCTGATGGCGTTTTAATCGCATCTAATTAGATTTGGAGACGATAATGTTTTAAAAAATTATATAATTCAAAGTAAGCGTAATTACTTTTGTCATTGCTCGGTTGAATAAATTTGATATACTCGTAAGTAGTGTTTATGGATCAATATGCTATGTTCACAGAAATTACTTATTTTTGTTAATATTAAATGAACTAAACATGCGTTATTTACATTCACATAACATTTATTTTATTCTAATATAGAATACATAATATTTAATACGTAGACCTGTCACTATAGAGAAAACATATTTAAAGATTTAAATAGTTTAATTTCATGTTTTAAATATAGAATTTTTAAATAAGTTATATAAGCACGCTAAATAACTTTTGTTTGCTGTTAATGTGATATTAACTTTAAAATACCGAAAATTACAGACTTCGATAATATTAAAGAGTTCATCCATAAAACAATAAATAATTTTCACTTATTGACGACCATCATCTTACCCAAGAATATTCTAATTGACAACTCGTTTCGCGCCTTTTTTATATTCTTTATCCATAACCATAGACAAAATTATAGAGTTTCTTAACTATCCTTACTTCCTTACTAATATTATAAATGCGAAAGTAACTCTGTCTGTCTGTCTGTTACGCTTTCACGCCAAAACTACTGGACCGATATAAATGAAATTTGGTACAGAGATAGAATAGACCCTGAGGAACAACATAGGCTACTTTTTACCCGGGTGCGCTAAGTAGTTCCCTCGGGATGCGGGTGAAACCGCGGGAAACAGCTAGTATAGTATATTTTTAATCCAAAAGCATAGTATCTACACATCAATAAATTCCCGTGTATTTTTATCAGTTTCAGTACAATTGTCATTCATATAATCAAATACAAGTAAGAGCTCAATTGATTCGGCGTCGTTCGGCGTTGATACAATTATTATGATAATTCATCGCGCGTGTGAAACTCTTGTGTAATTGAACGTGCTTCGTTGTAGAAGATGAAAGATGAAATGTAGATATGGTATTTTATATCCCGTGGCGGATTTTGAAGGGTTGGGTTGGTTTTTTATGGAGGCAAAATATTTATACTGTTTTAAATGAGGAATGATAAGGATAGATATTTTTGTGGAGTAAAGTGAGTTAATCTGTATTATAGACACATAGCAAAATCACAAAAACTAAATACAGTTATTTAATAAAAAACATAATTTTCTTTTATACATGACTAACTTTCCGCCAGCGGCTTTGCCCGCGATATTTTAGCCAATGGATATAAAAACTTGACAAATTTTATACTAAAACCTTCCTCTTAAATCATTCTATCTATTAAAAAAAACTACATCAAATCCGTTGCTTAGTTTTAAAGATTTAAGCATATAAAGGGACAGACAGACAGCGGGAAGCGACTTTGTTTTATACTATGTAAAGATTAACAAATAAATGCCATAAAATAAATTTGAATTACTTGGCTGAGTAATCATACTGCTGACAATACCTGTATGGGTTTAATTATATTACTATTATGTCGAAATCAGATCATTTTCAAAAAAGTTAAATTACATACAATAAATAACTCTGAAATATAAAATTAAACAAAACCATATTAAAAAAAATCCTTCAACCTCCTTGTCCCACTGACTCCACTGAACAATTGATCGCATGCGCACGCGCCGGCCGCCATTCGTTCGATATTCAAACAATAGCCGTTACAGTGATAGCGGACGAATGTATTGTTATTAGGGTTACAGTTACAAAGGTCACTGACATTAACTTTGACTATGTTATTATTTCATATATGTATTTGTAAATTAGGTTGTGTATTCTAAAGGACTGTATTTAAAAATACTTTTGTTATTATCTGTAAATATATTCTGGTGAAATTAAAGTGTTTTGACGAGAAAACTATTCATGTTAAAGTTTATATAAACAACGAAAAAGTATTCGTAAATAGTAGGTATATAGTTAAACTTCTTGGATTTTAGTGAATTAAAAAACCGTAAGTACCTAACTATCTTTTTGGAATTCAAACTTTCAACACTGGATGTGTGTTTCATCCTAATCCTAACGCATCCTAATAAAAAATACCATATAATCGTCTCCCGAGTCCCAGCTCTCTCTATACCAAATTTCATCCACATCGGTTCAGTAGTTTTACTATGAAATATTATCTATACTAATATTATAAAGAGGAAAGATTTGTTTGTTTGATTGTTTGATTGTTTGATTGTAGGGTTTTAACTCGAAAACTACTGGACTGATTTTAAAAATTATTTCACTGTTAGAAAGCTACATCTTTACGAAACGTCATAGGCTATATTTATTTCCAGAAATAATTAAGGATCCCTATTAAACCTTGAATAATGTAACCCGGGGTGTAAAAAAATGTCTATGTGGGCGAAGCGGCGGGCGGAAAGCTACTTATAATATATTTTACGGGAAATTCTACGATATATAGTCATTTTAACATTCATGAATCATTATTTTAAAAAAGTAAACACATTTACAATCCATATCACCACAAACAAACAAATCTCAGATTCTAATCATAAACGGTTGCCCGGTTGTTCTCTTGCCAAAAATCGTCTCTACGTAGAGTCGGTAGAGTGAGATAACTCTACACAGAGGCGCTATAAGCCGGGCTCGACGCTACATATCGCATTAGACCGGATCCGGTCCAGCCGGATGTAGAGCCGAGTTCCGTAAGGCTGCTCGGCTGAGTGAGGCGGATTTGTAAGTGATTTGAGTGAACTCTATGTTTTTTATGTTTCTAATAAAGAAGAAAGAAAGAAAGAATCATTTATTACCACCACATGACACAACGATATAATACAGTAGCTTATAAAAAAAAAACAAAAGATAACCGGTAGCACCAACGTAAATTTTTATCTATTTATATAAAAGAAGAATCATTTATAATGTATACTTTTACGAATACCACAAAACACGATATCAATAATTAGCATACCTTTAGTTTTTATCAATACATATATATAATAATTAAGTAAACATAACTATGTTAACTATAAATATTTAGTCCAAAATAACAGCAAAATTATCCAATTTTATCCTACATATTGACAGATCTTGATGATTGATGATGATTTTTGAGTAATATTTTAAATCGTTGTATGTATCGTCGTTTTCATTCGTATCCTGAAAGAAGTAAGTTCGCGTACGCGGGCACAAACTATACGATATTTATCTTTACATTTCCAATAAATCTCCATACTTCATGTTAAACCTGTGATACAAAAAATATCCTAGTAATACTATAAATAGAAAAGTTTATGAGATATATTTATGTATGTTTGTTATTCTCTGACGCAAAAATTACTAAATAGATTTGGATGAAATTCGGTACACGCATAGTTCATAACCTGGATTACCACATAGAACACGTTTTAATCGTATGCGAGAAGTAGTTCCCTCAGGATGCGGGTGAAACCGCGGGAAACACCTAGTAATATATGTATATTTTTGTTTCGCAGGGAAGCCAAACACAACTTCACTCAATCCCAATCATAATTAATCCACCATAATTAAACTAACAAAAGTATAACTAACCAATAATGAAGTTAATCAATACTTAACTAATTAAACCGTGAACTTTCCGAGTTAAGTTCTCAAGTAAAACCGAGTTAACCCGAGATCATTATTATTGACAATTAAACTCCGTCTGATTCGATTAAAGTCAATCTTGGGAGTTTGACGGGACCTCCACGAAGTCTGGAGTGCGGCGCAATTTATTGGAGATACGGCTTATGGTGTTAATTTATTTGTTATAGTATCAATAAAGGCTAGGAAAGCTGTCTTTTAGGTGCTCGAGACATGGGAGAAAATAAATGCACCAATAAACAAATGCAATATGAAGAATATAATCTAACAAAAGTATCTGGACGACCTGAGTGGTTCAGTGGTCAACATGAATACCACGCAAGAGGTCCCGGGTTCAATTCCCGGACGGACAGAAATTGAAATGATGAATTTTAATTTCTGTAACGGGTCTGGGTGTTACTATGTATAAATATGTATGTATTTAAAAAAAACGTATATATAAGTAGCTAGCCGTTAAGCTAGCACCCATAACACAAGCATGCTTGCTTGCATTGCTTACTTTGGGGCTAGATGGCGTTGTGTAAAATTGTCCAAAGATATATATTATTTATTTATTATAATCTACTACGCCTAAAACCTTTTGAAACCATAAAAAGTGTGTGCCTTTGTCCTGCCCTGTGGGCTTTTCTGTGAGCACAAACGCACTTATGTAATCGTAAATTTAAGACGACGACTACCGCCAATGACCTTGAGCAAATGGGCGGAGCTTGAGCTTCCCCCCCGCGACCCCGCAATGCACACCGCACGCTTGTCATTTTATATTTTGAAGAACTTTGACGGGTGACCATAATATTATGTAGAGATTCTAAGGACAGTCGCATATTGTATTTTGATATGCATGTCTAAGATATAAAAATAGAAATACAAATAACATCTGTCTGAGTAATACTTCGAAACACTAATTTTAAATTTCCAACCCCCACTGCATACTTCGTTTGCCAGAAAAGCAAAAATATTATCAATTTCTTTAATCTGCAAAACATATTTATCGATCTGAATTGTTACAAGTTTCAAGAAAAAAATCTGAAACTAGCATTCTTGAATTAATCCGCTGTGAAAGATGGACAGACAGACAGATAAAATCGCACCATAGGAGTTAATTTTTAGGCCATATTGGTGTCCATTTTGAGATCTTCTAACAGAAATGCACGCAAGTTTTTTTCATATTTGCATTTTACGACATCTGCTGCTTCTCAAATAACTTCAGCTCATCTTCACTTGTATAGGATAATCATATTAGTTTTGTAAGGAGAGCCTGGAAGCCAGTTAATTAGTCCGACGTTTCTGATCCATCTGTAAAGTGTCCGACCAAACCTTTGGCATCAGCTTTGGCCAAACCATTAGCTTAAAATTGGCCTAAGTTTTGACACCAACAGAACCGAAATTGAATAATCTATTACGTTTAAAGGCCTAAAAGTGAGTGAGACTGTATTACAAATGATGTTAATATTTTAAATAAGCTGCAGGTAGTTTTATTTATATTATTAAGTTAATACACCGAACATATTAGTAAAAAGTCATTGTGGCTTCTTTGCTAAGGCACCTGCATCTCATTTATGAGTATGCAGATTCGGACTTCGAAACCTAGAAATTACGAATCTGACTATTCCAAAGTTTTACGTGCACTTTTTTAGTATAACTTAGACACCATTGACTAACGGTGAAGGAAAACATCTTGAGGAAACCTGGACTACACGGTCTGAAATCACCAATCCACCTTGAAAAAGCGTGATAATTAATGCTAATGCATGTCTATGTCATATCCAAAAGTGGGATAATAAAGATTCCGATTATGACCAGAATTTTTAAAATTTTTACCTATCATGAACAATGGAAATTCACCCGTTTTGGGCCTAATTTTGAAAGTGCCGCAAAGCAAAAAATCAATGCAAAAATAAATGTGCTAAATTCGGATATAGACTTAGTCTGAATGAGAATTAGCTGTTACATTTTCAAGCACCAAATTTGTACGACACTTTTCCACGGTTTCATGCATTATTGAAGAAATAAAGTAATGGAAAAAAATCCTACCATTGTATGGCATTTCCATAATCTTTTAGAAAGATGCAATATCGATTTTTGACTTTGAAATCATTTATAATTACCAATTTAAATATTTTTGATCTTTATCTTTTTACCTTATATTACTAATAAAAGGTTTTTTATAATTATTTTATCAGAAAAACTCACCGCAAAAATTGACAGATTTTTTTATAAAAAGATTATTAAATTGACATGCAGTAGCTCAATTTTCATTTAGTTTTCTTATTACAATTCATCGGAATTCAAACATAACCTTGGAATTGGAAAATGGTCGAAATACCATATTAAGAAAAGCATTTAAGAGAAAAATGTATGGAAGTCTAATTATTTCAGAATGTTTGTTTTACAAACTACGGAGAGTTTTTTTTAAATTTAATTCGTATACCAAAAGATGTCGAAGAAAACATAAAAAATATTAAAATATGCATCAAGCCTTTATATCAAGCCCTTTCATAATTATGATGACGTAGAAACTACACTTTGTAATTTTAAATTCCATTTTTCCTCGAAAGTAGTATTTTTCTACTTTATCCATTTGCGATATATTTCAACAATTGGTTATTTGACTGTATTTTTTTTATTACAAATACATAACTAATTAACGAAAAGATTAACAACAGTGAAAATACGAATGTATTATCTTAAAAAACGGCCTAGTTATAAGCATTTAAAAAGTCATTGCTAGAAAAAGAGAGCACGATGCAATTATGACGTCATTATGTCAAAACGCTGTATAACTCGACATTTCCTAGAACAAATTATGTTTCGCGTGACAAGGATAGAGAATTGCCCTTCCAAAAACTTTGAACGCATGGATGTTATTTATTTTAACATTGATTTAATTTATTTTTCGACACTTCGTTTTGTTTCTATGGGATCTTCTTAATAAAATAGCATTTTAGTACATTTTAGTTGGTGGTCAAATACCTAATTATTCCAAATCGATAAGGTTAGTCATTCCTGAAGTAATTATCAGCTCTGACAGACAGACTGAGAAAGTCGCATCACATAAGGGTTACTTTTTACTATTTTGGTTCGGAACCTTAAATATACTATTTGAATATATATCTTTTTTTTTTCATTTTCAGTTCTTCTGTCTTTGACTTCTGGACCAAAAATTAAAGAAGATCAAATCCTTTTTATTTTTCAGGGCTTTAGCCAAAGAATTAAGCGATTGCCTATTAATCGGCTTAGGCCTAGCCAAAAATCGACGTTCTGTCGGATACTATTTGGTGTTGAAAATAAAACATAAGAGTGGCATAGTGAAGTAGGCCCTTCATTTCTAAAACACTATGCTTCGTCTTATCTTTTAGATTGTGTGTATATAATATTATCCCACATTAGATACCTTGACTAATAGATTAATATGTATATCATATGTGACTGCTTACTTGGCGTTTTTACTAAACTTCTAAAATGGTTGCTATGTAAAGCATCACTACCCAATGTTACCAGTAAAAAACCGGCCAAGTGCGTGTCGGGCCACACGCAGTAGGATTCCGTAGTAGGTCTTAGTTAGTCAACTATAACTATGTAACCGGTGAAGCCTACTTTGCCGTGATAGTTTTCGAAAGTTAGTTTTTTTTATTTTTGAAAGACCTATCTAACGATACCCTACATGAAGGGTTACACAACAAAAAAAATATTCATCCTCATTTCACATGTTCGGGAGCTCCACTAAATTATTTTATTTTTTTTATTCATTTTTACCACTTTTTCGGCGTGATCAATACACATATCTATACTAAATTTCAGCTTTCTAGTACCAAGAGCCTCTGAGCTATGCCGCGAACAGAGAGACAGACGGACATTGCAAAACTATAAGGGTTCCTTGTCGGACTACGGAACCCTAAAAATAAAACTAATGTAACCAATCCAAAATAGAAAAATGGTCTAGCTAAAATAGTCAGACAATACAATACATTTTACAATTTTACATTTTACAATACTCTTTGAATAGCGTAAGCTTATTTTTTTATCATATTCTGCATTTTTTTTCAAATTCGTCTCGTAGCAAAGAAACTCGAACCCAAATTCACGTGTTTAGAAAAATATTTTCATTGGTAATGATTTAGAATAGCGCCACCTTGTTACCCATGGATAAACCGTTTTATTTACAAACCATTAAGTTTTTTTTAAGATATCATCCCATGCCCTGACTTATAGCTACTATTTCTATAAATTCCAAACTATTAGGAAATATTGTAACATAACATGAAAGAATTTTAATTTTGACGATTATTTCCGACCTACATGTAAAATTTAAATGAGGTATGCAATATTCTCGTTTTGAATACGCAATGTATTAAAAGAAATACATATTTAAATCCTAAAGTACATTTAATTATTTAGTAAGTTAAATATATTTTGTTATTAACGAAATATATTTGTCCTGCCAAATTTAGATACACACATTTTAGATTATGACAGATTATGGATGATTTGGTTTGAAAACACGTTATTCACATCAAAAAAATATTTTATCCGCATGTAGTGCCTTTTCAATGTAATAATTATAATTCACCAGTCATCTTATCACAAATATAATAATTTATTTACATCGTAATGTGCTCGCTCTGAGTGACAGCGTCTACCCGTGACAGTGGTCACAGACGTACTGCCCCCGTCGCCCGGTGGAGCCCCTCCGTAATTTCAACTCAACGTTTTGACAAAAGCACAAAAATTGACGTAAATGTACGATTAAAAAAATATATACGTATACAAAAAGACAGATAATTAACTTTTCTATAAAATGGTACAGGTTTCATTAAAATCCGCTTGATAAATTCTATGTAAAACTCAGTTTTTCTTCTGCGTTAGACCTAACTTCATGATTTTTTTATACAATGTTATAAATACATAATTAAAAAAAACGTTATACAAAATTATCAAGCATATGCTCTAGTTTAGTATATATACTTTTCAAATCATGAAAGCAAGTCGTTAAAGCGTATTCATTAGCTTTAAAAGGGGCAAAGTCGTATATCGCCGCCTTAATGTAAGCGATTTTCTAATCATAAATAGATACATACATACAACCGTTAGCAAAGTATTTTTTTTTTGTTTAACAATTTGCAGCATCCAATGCAATCAATTAAAATAAATAATACCTACGTAAGTGAGTATACTTTTTCGAAAGTGATTCATGCTAGGCTCACAGGGCTTAAAAAACATGGCTTGCGTATAAAGTTATTTATAAAAATCGTCATTATTTGTCTCTTTCTATTACCAACATTAGACTGTGAGTCTGCGAGCAAGTATTGAGATTCGAGCACTGTGCGCGGCCGACCTCAATGAGGAAATTCGATTTTGACGGGGTTCCCACACCCTTACACTTTTCAATTTATTCATATACATTCTTTCAAGATTAAGACCATTTTTTTTTCTTAGAACTATTTTTTATCATTATTACAGACTATGACAATTTTAAATCTATTAATAGAGAAATCGGTAACCGAGTACAATCTATTATGTCGACCTTACGATCGACACGTCTGCGATACACAAAGTTATTCTATGGCCTACATACCGGCTTGTTACAACAAATTAATTTAAATGGATGCCCGTTGAATCAATGTCAATCAACCACTGATGCTGTGCTCTTAATTTTGATATCAATGCATTTGATTTGAGGGTTTAATTTTGATTAAGAAAACAAAATGGTGGGACCGCATACCATATTTAGTATCTTTGTTTGTGTTGATATTTTTAAGTCTATCGTGCTTCACGCAAATACGACTGGACGGATATGGATGAAATATAGCCCACAGATAGTTGATAACCTAGATTACCACGTATTATACTTTTCATGTTTTAATCAAAGGAAATAGAGGACGTGGATAGATAGCAGAAGCTCGACTAGTAAATTTTACGTAGTCTATAAAAACTGTCTTAATGTCAATCAATGGGAATAATTGTGTGATTAAAAGATCCTCTGGATCTTCTATATTATATATTTAAAAGAAGTAACTGATTGGCTGACTGACTGACTGATCAATCAACGCATAGTGAAAACCGCTGGTTCTAGAAGTATGAAATTTTTCGCAAATGTTCTTTATATGACGTGAGTGTACACTAAGAAAGATTCTAAATTCGTCCCTTAAGGGATGAAATAAGGCATTAAAGTTTGTATATAACTCTGTCATTTTCAATTTCAGTTGAGTGAAATGTGGTAGTTAGCCTCTAAATATAAAATGATAAATCCTACGTATAACCTACACGGGCGAAGTCGCTAGTCGCTAGTAGAAAGCTAGTCCTGTATAAAAACGCCAGCTATCTATGAAACCATTAACTCCTTCATACATACTAGTACATGTTAATACTTGAGTACGAGTATGGCAGCGCAATATAATTAGTGTTGATTAGCGCGGGGCGGGCAGCGCGCTCTTAATAGAGTAATTGCCTTCATAAACTCAACTCGTCATAAGACCACCGAAGATGTAGGAAACGACATGCAGAAGCTCTATTAACTCAAACATTTTCTGTACATATTTTTCTTATTAATCGATAATTTTATAGTCTTAATTATAAAGTCCGATTAATTTTAATCTGCTGGTTAGCAATGGATTAGAAAAAATCTCACTCATAAATGCTGTTTAGCGTGAATCCGAACTTAAGGTGGATGTTCCAGAGTAGCCCGCGAAATTTTAATTTTCGTAAACTTTTTGCTATTTACAGCTCGATATCGGATTGTGTGATGATACAATACATATTCGCGGTAGTTAAATGTAAATATGTGTTTACACAGTTATACTTGTTAAAGCCATCAACATAACTCTGTAACCTAGAGAAGTTCAACAACGTCAAGTTTTTACTAAAATGGTACAATGTAGAACTTCACTAAATTTCGGAGCTATGTGGATGGTTTTAACAAATATTGCTGTGTAAATACATAAATTTCACTACCGCAAATATATACTTTATTATCATGGTATCTGATATCGAGCTGTAAATTGTAAAACACTCACAAAAATTTAAATTTCGCGGGCTACCCTGGAGCATTCACCTTAAGTTAGTAGCTAAATCCTGGATTACGACGTTAAGTAAGGATTAGGTGAGAAATGGTTGAACTTCATTTGAATTGAAAACGTTGTGAAACAATTGAAACGCTCTTAAATTTCTTAAGTTTCTTCATCTACCTTCTGTTTATTTTTACTCTATGACGGATGACACACGCTTGCGTACACTTGTTGTCATCGTTTGTAACTTTTATGTATTTAAACAAGGTATTATGTTCATTAGTTAATTAAAATGGTGAGCGGTTGCGCTAAGATAGTCTGAATTTGAAGTATTTTAATTATTTTATTAGAAGAACAGCTGCATGTACTTATGTTTTGTTTCATGATGTTTATGTTTTAAGAGCAATTTTTAAATAAGCCATAATAACTAAAAAAAATATATAATATATTATTATAGTTTGCTAGGTAGTATATCTATGGGCCATAGTTAATTAAAACTTGACAATGTTCATACACAAATTGAAGATTAACTATAGAATAAATTCTTCATATTGGTGATTTTACGTATGCAAGACATTATGTCAGTTAATGCCGTTAGTGCCTTAAAATAATTTCATAAAAGGTTTATTTTGATAATATTTAATAATAGGAAATTTAAGTGCAATGCTTAATCTAAAATCAGTTTTATCGTGTTTTAATGAAAAAGACAATACCTATTGTCAAAATGTCGTTTAGGCTACAGATTGGCGCTCCAAATCGATAATTCCCTACTCAATAGGCCTAGGTCTTTCTCAAAACTTCATATATACAATAGTACTCACTGGTCAAAAGGTGAGAAGATGTGATGTGGCGGGCGCTGGTCCATGGCGCCGTCTCTTGAGCTGGCGCTGCCGACGGATGGCGCTGGTGACGGACAGCTGGCTTCAGACCTAAGGAACAATATTAAATCGTTAATTGGCTGATTAATTTACAAATCAGTACCATCCTATTTTGATCACTTAACATGTTGCCAGCATTTTCATTGATCGGTCTTTTTTGAGCCTTAAAATGTTGCAATAAAGCCGTCACGAAAAAGGGAAAAATGATTTAATTATATTAAAAGGCATCAATATGTACTATCTTTACCCGCCATATCATCCACCCGATTATCTATCTATCCCTAGATTTGCTAACTAAAGATAGGTTTTTAACATTAGTTGTATGGACTTTATGTCAAAATTCTATCTCTGGAAAAAAGTTTCGGTTAGCGTATATCACATAGCCTATGCTTGCTGCTTATCACGCCGCTTAATCTCTCTACAGCTTGTCATGTAAGATCTCCATACCTTTCATGTCTTGGCGATCTATTGGGCGAACGATTCGGCGATCGCAGCGGGGACCGCCGGGGCGAGCCGGGGGTGACGGGAGGGGAGGCGCGGGGTGACACCGCCGCGCCAGACACGGGTGACGCCTCCGCCGAGCCGCGGGACATACCGCATTCTGATGAACCCTGGGTTTAAGAAGATTAGGATGAGTGGGTATAATATTTTGCATTATAGAGATGTCACTGTTGTGGTCATTTTTGGGTTGTATCTTAGCTCAACTGAAAAGCTGGGGTTATTTGGTAATTTCATTGTGATCTGTCATTATCCTGGTAGATGGTACTTATAATTAATTTTAACTTCTAAATTCGTATCTCAGTATACATTTTCAAGGCATTGTTTACCTCCTACTTATCAGTCCACACAGAGGGTGGGTGTAAACAAACTCCAGTGTGTTATCATACCTTATCATCGGTGGGGTCCCTCTTAGTCAGCACATCGCCCTCCCGCTTCCTCTGTTCCTCCTTCAATCGCTCCGCTTTCCTCCACTTCGCTCGCCGGTTCTGGAACCACACCTGAGAACAAGGAAAGAAAGATTTTTGTAGGAAAGTATTTTGAGAAAACTAATTATTTGAAACTAAATTTTATGAAATAGTGCTGCGCTGGGTGCTGTCATGTCGAAATAAGATAAAATTATACAAATTTTAGATTATACAAATTCTAGATATAGGTAAGTAAAATTAATATTATAATGTTTTTGTTTTGATAAAACTATTGAATGTATGACTAAGCTTATGCAAACGTAAACTTTCCATTTCAATTATCTATATTATTGCCTATCTACATCATCATAATTTCAAATATTTTTATACAACTTTTTGAAAATAATATAATCAGTTTAAATTTTTTTTCACGAAATCCGCTAACATTTATAAACGTGATAAAATTTTATTCCTATCATAAATTTAGCTAAATAGAATTTATAGGCCATCGCAGTAATCCTCAATAGGCGAGCTGTCAACACGCCGCAGAGTAACACCACATCATTACCACCCCATCTCGTACTCGTTATATCTCAAAGATCATCCCGCCACTCTATACCATAAGGGCCTAACCACCAAACAAGAAGACCCACTAACCAGAACAATTTATTTGCTACGCGGGCTCTTTTTACACTGGTCTATTCGTAATACGGGCCAATTTAACAAGACCCCGGTTGTGAAATAATTTGTAAGCTACGGAAGATCTTGTTATGTCGGGGCTTGTAAGCCGGTTAGCGAAATACGTCAGGGCCACATTTGCACTGCAATTTTCGCAATTTAGTTTTAATAAGCCTTGTTCGGTGAGTGCTACGAAATCTAGGGGCGGATGGGGAAATCAGTTGAGACAGTAGGTAAAAAGTGTTTTTGCTAGGTCTAAAGTACTTTGCCCAGTTTAATGTTATTGTCTTTACTGATATAAACATTTAATAAAATAAATACAATTCATTTAAAACCAAATCTATAATAATTTTAAACAGGGATACTATTGTGGTGAATATAAATAGGTTGTCTGTAAGAAATTGCTTTTAACGATAAGACCGCCTATTGTACTGCTGCATATTTGTTTGTCCTATTGGTATACAATAAAGAATATTTTATCTATCTATTCCTCTATAAAAGCTTAAATCTAAAGAACGAAATAATTAAACGTTTTATCATTATTTTGTTTCTTCAATCATTCTGTGTCGTTATTTTTAACATACTAGTATGATCGTATATATGATTGGATGCGTTTAAATTTTTTTTTGTAACCAAACGTTTGTCACATCTGCATTTAATCTTTGACCCGTAAGAGCACCACAGTCCCTTAACACCAGTAAGCTAACTTCGTTAAAATAATAATCTGCCCATAATCCGAGACCCGCCCTAATAGTTTTTATCTCTTACGAGGGTAGAATTAATATTTGAACGTGTTGTACACCCCTGTTGCGGCACCCTTGTTATGTTTACTTTATTGATATATCGTAGATCGTAGAATGTACTTTGCGGTATTTTTTGGTTTTTATTTTTTTCTTTACTGCCCCGTTAATATAATGGCAATGTGTTATCTAGTTTCTTCATGTATAATTTTTCAATAGCAGCCATTATCGTCTTTAATTGAACAAAAATGTAGACCACGACATTTTTAGGCAATGACAATCGAAATGTGTGTGATTTATAAGTAGTTATAGTTACACTTCTGTGCGGTGTGTGTGTTCTGTGTGCGGAATGACTTCTTTCACCTTCTATCCAATCGCCTTAAAGTTTACAATAATAGTTTATGTATTGAAATGGGTAACCAGTCCAGTCTTATATCGGTGCTGACTAATCACGATAATTTTATATCGATTCGAGTGACATAGAAGTAAATAAACTACCCCAACTAATGAACCCAGCATCGATGATCAATCAACAATCAACTAAATGCTCTTAAACACTAAATTACCGATGTCATGATTCACAAACCAATTCGCCCCACAAACAGCATTGTAGCCGAAAAACACATGTCGCCATTCACAAACTAGTATACATCGACCCGCTTCGCCCCTTTTCAACGTCGAAACTTCACACAAATTATTACAATAAGGGGTGTTCGGGTGCGAATAGACGGGTCAGCTTATTTTGGCTGGTGTTTTCTCATTAAGGGGTGTGCACACTAGGGGTGCGGTAATTACCTTCTGTTGGCAAACGTGTACTGTTTGTCGTCCTTTACACGGCACATTGAGTGCGCTTGCGTTAAATAATAACAAATATTGTTTGGTGTGAACAACGCTTAAGGGTAGCCAGTTTAATTACTTCTTTTGTTTAATACAATGGGGAGGACTTGGGTATTGTTTGTGTTAGCTGAGAAGTCTTGATGATCGTCATTTAATAATAAGGATTGAGTGGTAACGATCTCATGGAGTTCTATATTAATTTATGAAAACGAATGTCTATTAAAAAATATTCTTTGATGCAACAGAGGTTAGTTCCATATATGTTTTCTATTACATTGAACTTAGCATAAAGTTGGAAGATTAATTTAACATTCAGATTAAAACATAAAAGGCAATCCAAAAACTACAATAGTGTGATTTAAAATCACATAACAAAGAATGCAACTAAATCAAATCGTTGTTTCCTTCAGATTAGACCACACAGTTTCCACCAAAATTAATTTTATAGCAGCTCAGTTATTCTGTAAATTAAAGTTGATACGCTTGTAATTACGAAACACATTTCAACGCAAACATGTTGAAACGAAATTTAATTTCAAACATAAAAAGTTAAATTCAAACTCGCCACTCGCATGCATCGCCTACTTAAAAGTTACTACCCCTTAATTGCGTCACCGCGAGTAATGTTTTAAAACACTTCATACGAGGAGTTAACGTGAAAGTTAACGTTAAAGACTCATGGAAATATGTTAAGAAACCGCGGCGAAACTGTTTAAGTAGCGGGGAATGTTTTCACGACTCGCTTTAAGTGACAGCTCGTGTGTTAAGGGGAGGTTTATGTTAAGTGATTATACGGTACGCTGGTTTGTTTTTGGTTGATGTCAATATGTCGATGTTCTTATTTGTTATGTTGACGGTAAAAATGCGCATGACAATATTTCAATTGTTTCGGAATTAAGTTTGTGAAGCATCGAGTTTTCCATTTCTATACATGTTAGGGAAATGTTTGTTGGTTTGTGGTAATTTTGTTTATGTAAAGAAGACTCATACAATATACAATCAAAAATAATGTTGAGATAATCGACCCACAATTACCTTTGGTACCCCATGAGTAAAATTAAGAATGTATTCTTACCATTTTTTATTATATTTAAACGGAGTTTTATATATAAATGGAGCGAGATCCTAAAATTTTCAAAAAAATTAACCAACACTTCTTTTAAATGGTTATTTTGCTTTTATATTTTGCTTTTATAACAAAATATATTTTATTTGTATGAAAAAAAAATAAAATATACTGTTACCAACCACAAAGCATAATAAAACCATCAAAATTACGAGCCATTAATATTAAAACTAAGCCTATTAAACATGTAGTAAGCAAGGAGTCTTAACACGTAAGAGACGGCACACACCGAGGGCCATGTCTCGGTGACTTTATTAAAAGGCCCTAATGGCGGCACCGGCGGATAATTTGCACAACTTGTCAATCTCCCGCGCACTTGATCACTTAGCTTCGCGGTTAAGCTATTACTTAACTTTGAACGACAGTTTAAATGACGTGTTAGGATGGCAACATAGAAATTGTGAAAACTTCTTATATTGCCATTTAATTAAAATCAAATGATGTCTACAGATTTTTTTGAGTGTGTTTTGTCGTAATTTATTACATGAAACATTTCATACGTAATAAATATTTCAATTGAAGACTATTTTATTCTATCATATCTACAGATACAGATTATGCTTGTGACATATACATACAAGTATACCTACACTTGTGTGCAGTTGGTTAGTTGCATTTTCTAATAAAACAAGACAGTGATCATGATCATATAAGGGTTTATTTTTTACCTTTTAAGGTACGGAACTCTAAAAAGCATTATTACTTTTGGGCTAGACCTTTAACTTTATCAATGTGGTCAAACTATGTAAATCAAGCGATAAAGTAATATTGTGTCCTTTCTAAGCTGATAAAACGAGACCTACGTATGTGAAATTGTTTTAATGTATTTACCATAATTATGAAAGTTTCTAAAAATACGGTATATAAAAAAAATAAAAAAAAACGAATTACATAATTTTGATGCCTTGATGTGCATTGTCAAGTCATATATTTATTTTTATGACATAGGCGCATCAAACATAAATTTAACATACACATTCACAACCCGACAACGAATAAACACACACACATTAATCCCATATACATTAAAATTAACATAATAAATAAGCCAAAGTATTCCCAAAACTGATTATATTCAATCTACTTGAACCGACTGACGGTACATGTGGCGTTAAGTTTTTCATCACATGATTAGGGGCAAATTGCCTCCCCCCACCACTCTTGGGAACTGGCAAATCTACCGTTATCCCCTCTAAGACCCGAGGAGCTTTCTTAGCTTGCGGTACAGGTATCTATGAAGATAGATATGATATGGCAATAAATTATAGGTTAGTCTTTACAAGAGCACAACATAATGTAAGTTAGAATTATATTTATAAATCAAAGTGCCTTCAAAGAATAGACAAATCCATTATGACAATAGACCTAGCAGTTAATCTGCCGAGAAATGTCAAATGATGAGCAATCGAGCCCTCAACAATATTAAAAAAAAAACGTGTGCGTCTCGGGACGCTCGACAGAAGTGATAACTTCAACTAATCTAAGTTGAACTATTTAATATTGAAATTGTTGAACTTGAGAAAAGCTTAGCTTATTACTTAAATTTTATGTACATTAATATGATAATGTGAGGAAAGGTTATTTATTAATGAAATTTTTCAGACATATAGTACCGTAACGCGTTACGTTACGAAGCGGTTTAACCTGAAGAAGACACTGGTTCCTATGATACAGTTCACACTAGTTTAGGGACCAGGGGATTCACATTTATTGTAATATTTTCTTATGTCAATAAATAAATTATTATTATTATTTTGGGAAAACATTTTTGTTTCTTAGCACATTGGCTAGTTTTGACTACATTTACGGGCCAAAGCCAAGTAAATGTAGTGTGTAATTTGTAATTGTTTATGTAGTGTGGGGAGCTATTTCATTTTCTTCCAATTGCATGAACTTTCTTACTATACGGCAGGTATTTAATATTGCGGCTTTTTGGAGTTGAATGTAAGTTGAGTCTTGTAGGTCTATTAATTTGAGGCTGTGGTGGAGATGTTTGGGTATGACACCCGTGGTGGAGATAACTATGGGTACTATGTAGACTTTATCTTGTCTCCAAATTCTGGTAACTTCTTCTTTAAGCTCTGCATACTTGCTTATCTTCTCGCCTATTGTTTTTTGTAAATTATGCGTGTTGGGTACTGCAATATCAATGAGGTAGGTAATTTTATTTAATTTATCCTGAAGTGTTATGTCTGGTCTATTATAATGAACAGTCCTATCGGTAAGTATAGCACGATCGTAGTAGAGTTTGTGTGTAGGGGTTTCTAAAACAGTTTGTGGTGTGTATTTGTAGTAGGGTGTGTTTGTGTCTTGAATGAGTTTATGTTTGAGTGCTAGTTTTTGATGAATGATGTTTGCTACTTGGTTGTGTCTGTGAGTATAGTCGGTCTGTGTGAGAGTTGTGCATGCCCCTGTTATATGTTGTATGGTTTCTGGTTGTATGTGACACTTGCGGCATTTGTCATTTGTTATTGTGGGGTCTTTGATGATGTATTTCCTGTAGTTCTTAGTGTTGATTATCTGGTCTTGTATTGCTATGATAAACCCTTCAGTTTCCGGGAATAAGTTACCTATTTTAAGCCACTTATTTGATGCTACTGCGTCTATATGCGGTTGTTCTAGGTCATGTGGGTGTCGTCCGTGCAGAACTTTCTTTTTCCAGTCCTCAATCTTTTGGTTTTGTGGGTCATTAGTGTTATTGTGTAGTGGGTCTGTTTCTTCGTTTAGGTTGAGTGGGGTGTAGTTGTGATCATTAAGAGCTACTGCTTTGTGAATGTTGCTAGTGCGAGATTTTGTGTGAAAGAATGTTTTGAGCCTACTTATTTGTTTTTGCCAAAGATGGTGAATATCTATAAGGCCTCTCCCTCCATTTTGTCTTTTGATTGTGAGTCTTTCTACGGCGGATTTAGGGTGTAGATTATTGTGTTTGGTGAGTGTGGTGCGTGTGATTCGTTCTATCTGTTGTATGTCAGTTTTGGACCATTTAATAACTCCAAAGGAGTAGGTTAATATTGGGATCGCGTAGGTATTTAATGCTTTGATAAGATGCTTTCCAGCGAGTTGTGTTTTACATACTGCGGTCACTCTCCGTTTGTATTCTGCGTTTAATGTGTGTTTGATAGCTGTGTGATCGAGTCCTTTGAGTTGCTTGTATCCTAGATATTTGTATAAATCTGTTGGTTCCATTGCTGTAATTGTGTCATTAGTGTTAATTGTGTAGTCACCTGGTTTAATTTTGCCTCTTATTATGTGTACTGTTTTGCATTTATCTAGTCCAAAATGCATGTTGATATCTTTGCTAAATTCTGTTGTAGTATCTATTAAAACTTTCATTTCTTTTTCTGTTTTTGTGTAAAGTTTAATGTCATCCATATAAATGAGGTGTGAGAGTGTGATTTCTTCTGTTGTGGTGTGTTTTAGGTTATACCCGGCTTGGCAATTGTGTAGTAGGTTAGACAGAGGGTTCAGTGCAAGGCAGAACCATAGAGGACTCAGGGAGTCACCCTGGTAAATACCCTTTCTAATAAATATTTGTCGAGTTTTAATAATGTTGTTGTGGTAATTTAATTGAAGTGTAGTTTTCCAACGAGCCATGATGTGATGTAAAAAGTTTATTAATTGTGGATTTATTTTATAGATGCGTAATATTTGTATTAACCATGAGTGTGGGATACTATCGAAGGCTTTTTTATAGTCTATATAGGTACAGTGTAGGTTTCTATTTTTTGTAGCGGCGTGTTTGTGGACTATTGAATCTATAACTAACTGTTCTTTGCATCCCATGTGGCCTCGTCTGCATCCTTTTTGTTCTTCTGCTATTATGTTGTGGTGTTCAATGTGTTTGTTGATTTTACTTGTGATTGCTGATGTTAGTATTTTGTATATTGTGGGAAGACAAGTGATTGGTCTGTATTGGGAAGGTTGTAGGGAATATTGAGATTTCGGTAGCATGTAAGTTATTCCAGTTGCAATAAATTCAGGTATGGTTTGATGTCCTAAAATTAAATCTGTTAAGTTTTTAGCGATAATTTTGTGTAATGAATCTAATTTTTTGTACCAGTAATTGTGTATTTTATCAATGCCAGGTGATTTCCAGTTGTGTAGTCTTGCTGTAATACTGTTTATATCAGATTCAGAAATCTCGGTAAATTCCATTTCTTCTATTGCACTCCACTTACTTTCTTCGTCTGTTATCCAACTAGCTTTGTCATTGTGTTGTACTTGCTCTTCCCAGATGCTAGACCAGAATGTCTCCAGTTGTTCTGTTGTTGGTAGTTCTGTGTTAGTGTTGGTTGTCATTGTGTCAATTTGTGGTCTCTGTAAATTTCTGTAGAAGTTCTTTTCGTTAGTAGCAAACATAGCGTTGTCGTTTTTGCGTTCTTGCGCCTTTTTGTACCTTCTTAGTCTATGGACTTTTAGCGCGAGCTTCTGTTTTAGTGTATCTAAGAATTCTTCGGGTTTTCTATTGTCGTTTTCATGTCTAGTATGGGTGGCCATGTTCTTAAATATTGCTTCAACTCTTTTGACTACCTTATTAGATCTGTTATTGTTGATGTACTGTGTTAATCTACCGCAATCAGCTCGCAGTTTTTCGATATCTTGTTCAAGTCTCTGCTGCCATGATGGTTTGTTTGTGATTCTTGATCTAATGCCACCTGTGTGTTCTGTTATTTTATAACCAAGTTGTTCGCTGATAACTAGCGCTGTACAATATATTAATGTGTGTATGTCTACTAGCTGTGTGTTTTCAGATATATATTGGTTTAATATGATATTATTAAATATATATACTAAGTGAGAGAGTTTCGGGCTATATCTAAGCTTGGGGAGTTTGGGACGGGCTGATGGATTCATCCCTGAGTATTGAGTTAGGGCGGTTTTAAGTTTTTCGTGTATTTCTTGGATGTGTGCATCTGATAACTGATTTTGATCGAAATTTTCTAAAGTCTCAATGTCATTTTCTAGCATTATGGTTATATTCTCGGTTTGTGTAGATGTGTGTGTACTTTGTGAGTATGCTTGTGATTGACTATAAGGTTGAGATTGTGTGCGATGTTGTGATTGAGTAGGTGATTGTGGTTGTATTTGTAGGGTATTTTCTGCTGGTTGTGGTGTAGGATCGTGATTTAGGTCATCAAGCTGCGCACGAACTTCTTCTTTCAGTTGGTCAATTACTTCTTGGGATAAAAGTTTATTTCTTACTATTGTTCTTCTTTGATCTGAAATTCGTTGTTCTGTAACGCTTATTTCTGGGTATTGTTGTATGAAAAGTTCATGCAATCGTTGTCTGTACGTGGTCAAGTCTATCTCTAATTTAGTGATCTGGAAGTAGGTTCGCATGATAAAGATATTTACTTCCTTGCTCCATCTCATGCGAACTCTTGGTTTTCCTGCCTTGGTGGACGCGGGTAAGAAGGTGCTTACCCCCCGCGCAACATTCAAGGCTGGTAAGGGTGAATCGGAAATAATACTAGTGATGGGGGGTGATAAAGGTATGGGAGGTGACGATGGTATCGATGGTGATGATTGTCTGGAGGGTGTGTATGATACGGTACTTGGGCTAAATGGTTCTAATGGGCTATCTGTACGGTCTGTCAGTCTGTCACCATCGTCACTGATTTCGGCTGTAGTATTCTTGTCGGTGAGGGCCCGCCTGTTCAACTCCTCACCGCTGACGGTTCGCATGCTGAGACACCCAGCGCCAGCTCCAGGTGTGCCCCGGCGATCGCCCCCGGGCAGCGGTCCTAAACGTTTTCTTTTTGAACGAGTCTCCATGTTGAATGGGTTTCCAGAGCCACGTTAGCCACGCCAGTAATATTCCAATCGTGTGTCCGCCCCCCACGTGATTTGATGGTCAATCAGGACGTGTGGTTGTTTAGGGGGCTTATTATTATTATTATTATTATTATTATTACCTTCCATAAGAAGTTATCACTTCAAAAATATCTCAAATGATAAACGTCATGTGGAATGCGTACATCATACGAAGAGTTACGAGAAAAACAACAGAACATCGCTAACGTAATAAAAATCTCTGCACAGCCAACCTCATAAAAAAAAACAAAACATCATACTAATTCCATTTTCAAAATACCGCATCCATTATAATCCTTTTCGTGGGCCAACCGCTCCGTAATTAGATTCCACTAGAGAGTGGTGTAATTCGCGCAAAATGGAAGATGTATCTCAGATAACATGTTTACGAGAAATTATCTTTGGCATCGTATCGACTGGATTAGCTTGCAGTCATTAGTTGTGACAGTTTCAGTATTTCTTGGCTGTTTAGTTTGTTGAGTAGTTTTATAGTTCGTACTGGTATATCGTGTTCTTTGGTGGGATTCATTAGAAAAACTTACAAGCTATTTGAAACGAAGATGTTATAAATATGATTTGCATTCTTCATTTTCTTAGTTTGATGTAGACAATATTACACATACAAAGTATCTAATCTAAGTGAGCTTAACTCACAGAAATAATTTTAATTTCGTACCATGACACAATAACGAAACAAGAATTCATAGCTTAGTTTAGATAAATGTATTTTCAGTAACTAATATGTCATTTAAGAATAACTAAAAAAAAACGGTTCATAATCAACAAAAAGTTTTAAAATGGAGTATAATCATAGCTTTTATTCTAAAAGTTGCTACATCTATAATTTCTATCAATCGAGCTCAATAATAGGCAAAGATGTGCTAATTCTTAACCCTCCTCATGCAACTAGTGAAAACTAACCAGGCCGACTTTTACAACTTCAATTATTCTCATATTCAAAACTGATACTACAACAAATATTTGTCAGTGATAATTTTCCGTAGTGACACGCGCCGAAGGGGTTACAACGCACTGTTGTGGGGGTTGCACCCACTTGTAACACTGTCATCTCACGAGTATAGTGTTGCGACAAATTGTATTAATACCTTATTCCATATTATGACAGATGACAATAAAACTGTAGGTTGGGCACGTTAAGGGTTGAATGTCATATGGATAATTAAACATAATATATAAAATTTATTAGCCTGTCTGTCATATATTTTGATAGCAAACCTTTGGTATGTTCTTGGAGATTACTGATTCTGAACAGTAAAATGTATGTAGTTAAGAATCTAAAATTTTCAATTGTCACTAGGAAAGTATGGTATCTAATTCTTTAAGGGATCAAGGATAGGCTGGTTCTACATCCATACTAATATAGAAAATGCAACCGTTTAACAATGAGAGCGTTTTATAAATGTTGAACCGATTTTAAATTTGATAAAGAAATAGATTTAAATTCGGGGAACATATACCAGTTTTTATTTGGGTGCGTTAATTAGTTTCCTCTAGATGCGTCTTAAACCACAGAAAACATCCAGCAGGAAATATTTTTCATAATTTCATCTTGCTTTGCTAAATATTTTTTTCTTAAATCCCCTTTAACAACACAGAAAAGAGTACCCCCTCAAGCGGGACTTAAAACCAGCTTTTGTAATGTAAAATGTGACATATTTCATTTTCACCCCTGATTTGATTTGAGTATGAAAATGATTGATAAAGTACAACACGCCAAGTACGTGTCGCGGCTTGAGTGTCACAAATATAAAGAAGAGTGGAAATAATCAAAACGGAGTCGGTATTATGAATGGTGACGCCGAACGTAAAGGTATGCTAAGGTTAATATAATATTCTTGATAAAATAATTAAATTTTATAAAACTCTGATAAGTTTTAAAGAGCTTTATTTAATAATAGATCCAAAATATTTTTACAAGCTTAGCATAGTATCTATATCCAAATCCACTGCCATTTAGTCACTGCATATTTAAAATAGGCTATAAATCAGCAGTTTTTGAACTTCAAATATTTGAATAAGTAGCGCAACGCTCGTCTGCAACACATATATGTCTGCCAGTTTTGAAGAACCAGCTTTAATACAATATTAATAATAATACTAATTTGTGTCACATTAAACTATTGACTCGCTTCTAACCTGATTTATCTCTCTCCTACGGAAAGAGATACGCAGAGAGACTCTTTTATAAGGAAAAGAAAAATAAAATTAAAAGTCAGTTAAAAATAAAGTCTAGCATTCAAAACGCGACGGCAACTCGCGTAATGTTTAGTCGTGTGTTTTATAATGTTTGTGTAGACAAGAGTTCGATATGACGCGTCGTTAGGTTTGGTCTCACGCCGGTAGGGTTGCACCGCCCCCGGGATCCTGGCTAATTGGCTTCGCTATGTACACAACACAATTTTTTTGTTATTCTATTGTAATTCAATTAACATTGAGTGTAATTGCTGTGGAACAAACTGGTACGGGTTATCATTTTCAATTTGATTTAATTATAAGTATCTGCCAGATTAATTCATTATTGGAACATCTTTTGTATGAAGTTCCTTAGTCTAGTAGATAAGTTTAACCGGCATTTATCCGGGGCGTTGAAGTGGTTATAATAAAATTGTGATAACAAGTCAAAAAAGACGACGCTTTTGATGCGTGTAGATTGGCACCTGGCTATCTAAACCAACCAACATATCTACATTTATTAGGTATTTATCTTTAGGTCAACCAAACTACTGCAAAACTAATCACACTGACATTTTCTCATGCTCATCAAACAAAGTACTTTAAAAAATACTAAACATAAATATAATTAATCTCAACAATTCAGAACTCCCTCTTGAACAAGAAACAAATAATAATTAAGTACTCGTTACAGCAGCCCTACACTCGAGTCGCGCCCGTTCAAGTACTATTGTAATGTCGTGTTGTTTACACGCTTGACAACCCTATTGTTTTACACGAGTGCCTCTACACGTCATTGGGGGAGGGATAATTTTTTTGAGTGATTCTTTTTTGTTTTTTGATTCTTTTAAATATGGAATCTGAGCTTTTTCTGAAAGTGAATTTGGCTGATGTTGGCATGATGTATATTATGTTAAAGTATGTATGTGTGATTGGATGAAAAAGTAGTCAATTTGATGATAAGTAGATTTGCAGTAAACTTAGGAGAATGCATCTTAAAACTTTGCTCTATACCTGCGTCGCCTTATACCTACAGTTTTTAAAATGATAATAGTAGATAATCCCAATTAAAGTTTGTACGGATAGATATACTATGTTTGGAACACTTTCTTCTAAAAACTACTGGATGGGTTTGGATGAAATGTGGTACACACATAGTTTAAAACCTGTATAGCTAAGATATCTTTTATCCTGGCAGCTAGACCCAATTCATAGTCCAGGCAGACAAAGTCGCGAAGGCTAGTTATATAAATCCAGTAAATAAATAGATACTGGAACTAAAGGGCCTGGTAAACGATTCAACATGTTTGGTAAGCTCGATTGTTCGTGTGTATCAAACAGTACTGAATACGTCCAAACTTAGCTTCCGTTGAAACCCAGTTTTTATGGAGAAGTGAAGCCGGTATGAGCAAACAAGCCTTCAATCAAAATTCATTCCAGCTTGTTGATTATTTGGCAAACGCATCAAATATAGCCGCAAACTAACAAATAATTTGATAAGAAAATCTGACAAAATATTTGATAGTTTACCGGGCTGATAGAGCTGTAAGTCCCGGCTGTCATTTACAGATCTTTGACAGTCGTTACGGGTAGTCGTTACGGTAGCCAGAAAGTCTGATAGCCAGTCTTATGAAGGGGGTTTCGTGTTACCCAGTAACTGGCTTGTGGAGGTCAGATAAGCACTCGCTCCATGTAACACACTGGTACTCAACTGCATCCGATTAAACTCCAACATACCCCAACATAGTTAGCAAACAGCTAGGCAGATGATGACGATAATGATGAGGAGTTTACCAGGCGTTTAATTATCTAAAACATATTTTTTTGTGAAGTCTTATTAAAAGTTGGGTGTTTTATGTAATAAGTGGAACTTAGTGGATAGAAATAAGGAAGATCCTATCGCAGGGTACTTAGTTATGGTATGGGTAGTTTCCATGAGAAATACCAGTTACGACTAATGTCAGATTATAATTAGATCGAACTAAATATAATTGTTTCCAATTCCAACCATATTTCGAAAAGCAATATTTAAAAATAGAACAATATCCCAATCACTTATCGGCGAGCCACATTGGTAGGTACATTCCTCTTGGCGCCGCTCGTTCGCACCCACCTCGCTGTAATCCAATATGGCGGACAGCTGCTCCCAAAAGCTTCCTTTTTATATTTTTCGGGCGAATTATCACCGACACTCTGCAGTCGGACGAGGATGCGAATCAAATTGAAAGCCGACTCAATTATATTACGAAGCTCTTTTAGGGTTGTCAAAGATGGTATCGTGATGTTTGACATGTGGTGTCTCAGTTGTGACATGATTGGGTCAAGACTGTTTTGAGGTATATGATTTTTGTTAAAAGTACTGGTTAAATTTTCGTTTAGCTGATCTTATTGGACAAGCATTCTTTTCAAAACTAAAGACCAGTTTCACCACCTTGCTAAGGACCGATTAATTTTAAATGCCAAATTTTGTATCAATGACATTGCAATTATGAATGAATCTGGTAGAAGGCCCCAAGTTTATGTAGATAGTTTTCGTTTTCTACATGCAGAAAAATTGCACTGAAAAATTCACAAGTATTCCTTCACAAATACGCCTACCAATCAATCCTTGATAGCAGTATAATTCGTGTACCAATTCCTATGCCTAACCCCGCAGTCCTCTACATACGAGCGACACCCCTTAATCCCAGTAGCACGTGCCGTTAGGTGTGAGCGGGGGTGCGGCACGCGGGCGCGGGGTAACAGCCTCATACCGTAATACCATTCCGAGATGAGCGACTTAAACGCGTTACAGACCACCGGCGGTACCTGACCTCCCCCGCCCCCCGCAGCACTCACATATCCACCGATATTCCAACAATCCAATGAAGTATCGAAGACCAATCTTATATGGACGCTCACACGTTCAATTCTCAACTGTTTTGGTGGTTTTGCCAATGAACTAGAGTAGAGTGGGTTTTGACAATGGTAGTTTACTAATGGAAGTGGATGTTCGACGGGACGGACAAACGAAATTGGATATTGTCTTACGCGGGAGCTCGTTACCTCGATTGGCCGTGTTACCGAGATGGGCCGGTCAATGCTGACGTTTGACATGTGACTGTAATTACGTTGGTAACTTTAGAGTTACCGTCACATGTCTAAGGGAACCCCTTTATTGGTTTAGAGATAAATTTCTAATAAACTGTAGTCACCCTCGCTGCACAATTATGACATTTCCTCGTCTCTCTAAACTACGCTAACAAAAATTCGGAAGATTCCCGTTACGATATCCTAAGTATAAATACATAGCATGATAAAAAACCATTATCATGCTATGTATTTCTGCGTATTTTCGAATAACTGGGGGGTTAGACAAGTGGCAAAACGCTAACGCTAACGCTAACGCTCAATGTATGGGAATGACATATAGCTAGTCGTAAACGAATGTCATTCCCATACATTGAGCGTTAGCGTTAGCGTTTTGCCACTTGTCTAACCCCCCTGGTTCCAATATCAGGATTGCTTATACATACTGACCAATTTCGATAAAATTGCTGCTCATTCTAAAGCGGAGATCCAATAAATAAAATCGAACAAGAAACTTCACGTTACACAGTAACTACTTAGTTATAATTTTGCATGGTACATAACTCTAGCTAAACATGTGATCAAATTGAACTGATTGTAACACCTTATAAGTATACCGTGTTTTTATGCGAATAAATTATTCTATTCTACTCTATTCTATTTACGGTAAGAACTAACTTAGGAGCACTTTATTAGGCAAAAACTTATTACAATCTTAGAGGTCAAAAATCACTGTCCAAAAGGGATGCAGTCAAAAATGTTATGTCAACATTTTACGTAGGTATAAAACAAGGATCTACTCGAACACTTAACAGGCATTATGATTCAGCAGATATGTGCAATAAAACTGGAGATCCCGAGCGACAGCCTGCCACTAAATTGTGGCCGTAGCCGACGGAATTTGGCCAATTTTTATTCGAGCATAAATAAAACACGGACGGTAGCGCCGAGCAATTTGACTAAAACAGGCGCCGTGCTAGCAAGCCGGGTATGTACGGATCAGGGTATGTACCAAGCTATTTTAAGGTTAATGGTTACTGGAGAAGATCTTTACTGAGAGATCAGTAATGCTGTTTTTAAATTACCTAATAATACCTACTAATATTATTAAATTTGGGAAGGAAACCCTCGTTTTTCATGTTCAAAAGTTTGTTTTTTGTTTTTATAAAATTATATTTGCCGCCATCATTATTAATTTGCCGCCACAATTATATTTGCCGGTGCCAGCGTTCTCAATAACAAAACTATTGACGTGTAAAAGTGATTTAAATATCCTAGTTACAAAATAAATAATTTCATTTCAGTTGCAACTTACATACTATAAAAAGTATACCATTTTAGTTAGATTACGTTGATATGTAGCTATATTTTAAATTCGTTTGATTTCAATAAATTATTTAAATTCGTTTTATAATAACGGTAATATAGCTTAATATTTAATTAAATTGTTATTACCGTTGCTATAACAGATGATGAGAACATAACTTTTCCTCCATACTGATCAATTTCCAAAAAGGCTTCCTGACCCAATAGTACCCTCGTTCACGTCCGGGTTAAGAAGCACTCGCATTACATTCGGTCTTCAGTTCAATATCATTCACTCTCCGCTTTGCAAGCCAGCGAAAAAAACTTGAAAATAAACTTGGTATGCAAAATGCACAGTATATTGAAAAAATAAATTCTCTGAAGTTTTGTATTCTTATATATATATTAATCTTAAATATATAAGCTTCTAAGATTAGACCATTTACAGCCTGTAGCACCAAAAAATGTCAGGTTACTTATTGGTGAAAGGGAAAAACTCTCATATAAGATCTGTAGAAATGGAGGCTGAAATTGAACAATATTGCATATTTTATGCTTTTCGTTGTAATATTTCTGATATATGTATAATAACATAAAACATATTAAACGTATACGAATTATTTATATCATTTTATGTGATATTCGTAAAAGTTTTTACTTTTAATTATTTAAACATGTCATAACGCATCGCAAAGCTAACTTACATTATGTGTATAATGAAACACATAAGAAACGAAAACTAAAAAATGTGTATGTAAGTAACTCTGCATTTAATCAAAATCTTAACCACCATTTTGTATTCACAATAAAGGCAGACATCTAAAATTTAATCCCCACATTCGACGTTATATGCAATAAAGTAATGTTTTACGAGCCAACCGACTCTGAACGTTCAAGGCAAGCGACGCTTTTGAACGATATGAGGCAGGCGACATTTTTGAACGATATGAGGCAAGCGATGTTATTGAGGCGGACAGGTTAGACGTGGCGCGGTGGCGACGCGCGTAAATTCAACATTTTATGTAGAACTTGAGGGTTGAAGTTGAATATGATTTTGTGGGGTTAAGAGGAGTGGTTGTTACGTAAGTTTAAGTGTATTTGATGTAATTGCAGTTACGATAATATTATGTAAGGTGTAATTTATGTAAGTAATAATTGATGAATCGTTTTAACCTACGAATTAAAACCGAGGAGGTTCACAAGTCGAAAAATATGAACAAAGTTACTGTTGTTCATATTTTTCGACTTGTAAACCTCCTGAGACACCGACTTCTAGATCGATATATTGGTCCACTAGTTTAAATAAAACTTATTTTTCTCATTTAAGTATTTTTGGAAGTCGGTTGTATTTTTGACGTCTTCATCTTTTTGCTGTCTCTTATTTCTATCCTATCTCAATATTACTTCAGTTAATTACATAGTTTTGTGGGAAAACTATCGCTTTAATAAGGGCACCATTTAAAACTGAATGTTTGAAAGAGAAAGTAGACAAAAGTTTGACTGACCTGCACTCTGGCTTCCGTGAGATTGATTTTGAGAGCAAGATCCTCTCTCGTAAACACGTCGGGGTAGTGAGTCTGCGCAAACGCAGTTTCCAGCTCCTCCAACTGCAAATGTTACGAAGTATTTACCAAAAAATTGCATTGTCATGATGCTCATCCCTTATTTTAACTAACAGAAGAAGCTTTTAATTTCGTTTGAAGCATTTTAATCTACGGAAAGTGTATAGTTTGGAGGGTCTACAAAAATTTGTGGGAAATACTAGGTATAAGTCATTTTTGCATAAATAGAATATTAAACAGAAGTGGTTTTTCTGTTGCGATAATAAGTAGTCGTTACATTGAAATATTTCACAGACTTTCAAATATCTGAGTACCCACAAAATCTACCATAGCTATTCATTTACTTAGGTCAACTGAGACCATAAGTTTAGCGGGCTTCAAAACACAGAGAATTTTCTTTCTTTTAATACACGAACAAGCTTTAATACGTAGAACGATTAATCAGCGCAAAATATCCATTATTCAGCTATTCTGTACGTGTGTTTGTCACCTAACTCCTCCTAAACGGCTTGACTGATTTGGATGAAATTTTGTATGGGTCTGGACGGACATCTGAAAATACAATTGAAACCGTTAGATGCCGTCGTTTTCATTAAAAACGCTAAAGTTAGAACGGTACAACGTCTGTCAGGCTCGCTAGTCTGTTAATTACTTTATAATGTTGTTTATTACATATTTACCTGTTGCAGTGTAAAGGTAGTGCGGTTACGCCTCTGTTTCCGACGAACGAACGTGTCATCGTGTATCGCCGGGTGATACGAGTAGCTTGTGTCTGTTGAACACGAATATTTTATGAAACAAAATATATATAAAAAATGACGTAACTTACCAATATTAAGCAATTATAAAGTATTTTTAGAACAGTATGACTTGGTTGAATATTTAAATGTGGAAACACTATGATTTTGATATAACTAGTGGTTGTCGAATGATAAAATTCGATACTTATTCATTAAATATTTAAATATTGAGAATACTATTTATTTAAACTTTTAC
The DNA here is from genome assembly GCA_963891755.1 of Pyrrhia umbra. NCBI lineage: Eukaryota > Metazoa > Arthropoda > Insecta > Lepidoptera > Noctuidae > Pyrrhia > Pyrrhia umbra. Next base: position 2,935,168 of record OY982934.1, on the reverse strand, counting down.
AGTTAGTAGTTTTACATATTTTATTGCCTCTTTCTAAGTGTTATAATTTACGTTTTGTTGTAAATATTTACACTTTATACTTTTTCTCCATATATAAACTTTAACTATGCGAAATGGAGAAGTCATAAAGTTTTCTCTTCGCATAATAAAATGATCTATATTTTATAATGCGAAAAAACCTTTGGGTATGTAGCAAAAAAGTAGTAATATATATACACTCGAGAGCAATGAATCCGGGTCACTTAAAGAATCCTAAAAATCTCGGAAACTAAAAATGCTAGGTTAATGCAATAAATTGTATTTAATAGACAATGTAATACTCCTTAAATGAAGGTATTAAAACTTCTTAGTTATTGTAAAGTTATATCATAAAAAAATCAAATTTGAAAAAGGGCCACTTTCGAAGATGGAACTACGAAATTACAGCATTTGGTTTTGCTTTTGTTTGTAATCTGTCATTTATGTGGGTACATAAACCATGTTGATAGTGCTCTATATTCATTATTCAAGCTGAAATTATGTCGCTTACGCCTGAAGAATGCACCAGAATACTTACAATGCTGGAAACCGGCCGGAGTCAGCGCGATACAGCCAGGACTGTCGGTGTGTCGCTGTCAAAAGTACAAAGAGTTCTCCGACGTTACGAAGAAACTGGTTCTAACCTACGCAGACCAGGAACGGGCAGAACCAGGTGTACCACAGCACGAGAAGACCGATACTTGGTGAACACCATGCTTCGAAATCGCTTTCTCACAGGAACTGAACTCACAAATCAGTTTCGACGCCTCGGAGGAAGTAACCCAAGTGCATGGACAGTAAGACGTCGGCTTGCTGAATCTAACTTAAAACCCCTTAGACCTGCAAACGGCCCTAAACTGGAGCGTGGGCATCGTATTTCAAGACTAAGATATGCCCAGAGCCACGTAAATTGGAGTATTGAAGATTGGTCAAAAGTTATGTTCTCCGACGAATCAAAATTTATGCTCTACAAGCACGATGGAAGACACAGAGTGTATCGAAGACCAGGGGAAAGATTCAAGCAAGCATGCATCGAAGAAAAAGTAGCCTACGGTGGTGGGTCTGTACTTGTGTGGGCCGGAATTTCTTCTGAAAGTCGCACAGAGCTGGTGATCATAGAAAACGGCTCTTTAACTAGCGAAAGATATGTGGAAGAAATCCTCAATGATCACGTTGGTCCATTTATGGTCAATTTAGGTGAGGATGCTATATTTATGCATGACAATGCCCGACCTCATACAGGTAGGATTGTGAATGACTACCTTCAAGAGATGAACATTACTCGTATGGAGTGGCCAGCGCGCAGCCCGGATATCAACCCGATCGAGCATGCTTGGGACGAGCTAGGCAGATGTGTAAAACAACGAAACCCTCCCCCAATCACGCTTCGTGAGTTCAAAATTGCTCTCACAGAGGAATGGGAGAATATTCCCCAAAATCGTATAAGGAACTTGGTGTACAGCATGCCAAACCGCGTAAACGCAGTAATGGAAGCACGAGGAGGCAATACGAAGTATTAAAATTCAAGAAAATCGTAATAAAGTTCAAAAATTTCATGTTTCCTATTTTTGTTTTAAGGAGAGATCAGCAGTTTTTTTCTTTATGTAATTTTGTGTTAATAAAATGTATGATGACTCATATTTTTTTTACTTTCATTTAAGGAGTATTACATTGTCTATTAAATACAATTTATTGCATTAACCTATCATTTTTGTTTCCGAGATTTTTAACATTCTTTAAGTGACCCGGATTCATTGCTCTCGAGTGTATATTTTTTTTTATATAAAATTCTAAACTTTTCAATACATATTTTTTCGTTGTTCTTTCTATCTTGAACTTAAGCATTTGCATACCTATTATTAAAATATGTATCAACTTAATCACACTCAAACAATTGAACATTACCTAACTAAAGGCCAAACACAGTGTCTCAGGTTCACTGACATTTTGCCGAGACAATCACTAGGACCAGGAAGTACCGGCCCATTACGCCGGGAGTGCCAAATCGCCTCCCCAGCATTTATTATAGCTATCTGAATGGCATGTCCGCGGCAATTGATGAGGTGGAGACACTGTAGTGGGTGACCATGATTCGTAGGAAAATTAGGAAAAGAAATAACACAATTAATTAATGCGTAGGTAATACGGACTTTCAATTTTGCCTAATAATTTTGAGACGAAAACTCACGCGTAACAGTAGCGCTACGGACTTCGTAGCATGTCTGCGTAGCACAGCAAAGTCGTAGCATTCGTAGCTATAAAACATCTTACGATTTTGGCAGAATAAACTTAGCCCTTTACGTATAGCTATCGATATTCTTAGGTTCAGTTTCAGTGCCTTAATAATGACTCAGATTGCTGACGTTTGTACAAGTTTTTTTTTCGGATGGGAAGTCAACGAATGACCTTTCCCACCGTGGATGGGGCGAGAGGGAGTGTTAGTCTCTTAGTGACTAAAATCCATCCATGTTCCTTCCTCAGCTCTTTTTATTCTGGATGCGCAGTAACTATTTCGAACATCCCGCAGGTTTGTTCAACCTAACATTGGTACAGAAATATAATCAGAGATCAAAATATTTATTAATTTCCTGCCTATTTAACTGACGTCTATCAAAGGACGGGATTTTCTAATTTTGACAATAAACAAGTATGTACTTTATTATCATTTTCAAACAATTTTACGTACAACCAAAATAAGAAACGGAAGATCTGATAATATTTTATTTCAGACCAGATTATATCTTTTTTCTAAACACATTAAATCATATCCCTAAAAAACCTAAACCCATAGTCACCCTACAGTGACGCAGTATATCGGGTGACAATCGCTAGGGCTGTCCACCCTAACGTTTCTATTATTCTTAGGATAATGTCGTTGCGAACATTACTTGACGGGAATTGCCCCTAATAGCCGTATTACCGGGGATGACTTTAGTTTTATTTGTTCGTGGTAATAGTTTTTGTAGATTTGGAATAATTATACTTGTACTTGAGTAAAACCTCTTGAGTATATATCTTGATTTATACTACCGTATTTGTCTTAGACTAGATGACCCGGTGTACTTCGTATCACCTACATGTATCTTAACTTTTTCTCACCGTTTAAACCTTCCCTGGACTACGACAAACATTTAAAAAAAAAAAACAGCTAAATCGGCCCAGCCGTTCTCGAGTTTTAGCGAGACTAACGAACATGAATTCATTTTAATATGTAAGATTAATCTTAAAAATGACTGCTAAACTGGTACAGAGGTTGCATAACGTGACTGCTGTGAACGGAGTCTAGGGTTCGATTGTGAGGTCGGAGCGAAATCACTTTAAAAAAAAACACTACACAGCTCGAAGTCAACAAGTTAATAGTGTTGTTCCCCCGTGAAGCCATCGCCCTAAGCTTACTACCTTGATTGCAGTCATTATTATAATGCCATAAGAAGGGCGTCAGGCGTATTTGAGAAAACCCTGACACTAGGGCTTGTAAGGTTAGTTCTGCAGAACGGTAAGAAGAAGAAGAATCTTATAAATTATATCTTACAAATATTATAATACTTTGTATAAAAACAAAAATATTAAAAATGTCAAAATTAGTGAGGATGGATGTATGCATGTTCGTTACTCTTCCACGCAAAAACTACCGAATGGATTTAAATGAAATTTGGTAAACACATAGTTTATAACTTAGATTAACACATAAGATACTTTTTATTAAGGTATTTAAAATGGGTAGTTAACACCACCAATCAATTTACACACTTTTTATGAGCTGTCAAAACGCTATTATATCTCACAGATTTATGTATGGCAATAGCAAACTATGGCGGCACTTATTTTCTAACTCAATTCACTGATTATTTATCAATTTCAAAGCTACTCAAAATCGAATTTTACAGCATACTCGAATTTCATGAGGTTTTCACGCATAAATTTAAGCGCATTTTAGACAAATTTTGTATTGGAATTATTTGTTATTAGTGTCAACTGCCTAATTAATAGAATAGAATAGAATAGAATATTCTTTAATATGTACACCAAAAGAAAAACATGTAACATTGGAAAGTTAGTTACATAGGGTGGCACAATGGGCGGTCTTATCGCTAAAAGCGATCTTTTACAGACAACCTTTTATTAGTCCACGCATATAAAGTCGCGGGCAGAATTAAGTCAGTAATACAATACATTGAACGCCACTCAACCTGTATGGAGCACGGCAATCAATTCGTTGATAATAAAATGTGCGCATTAAACTTATGTCGTACGACTTCAAAGCAAGGCACCGGCGACCTAATGGAGCGAATTAATTGGTCCAATTTGTACCGTTGCGATTCACTCAGCGAATTTAATTTGTTATTCGCTTATATAGTCGTGAATTTGTGATGGCGCACTGTTTGGGTGTAGGTTTTATTTAATACTAGCTTCTGCCAGCGACTTCGTCCGCGTGGAATAGTGGTGCTCCGCTTCTACTGGTCTTAGCGTGATGGTATATAGCCTATAGCCTTGATTTCTGTGTAGCTTTAACCATTAAGGTTGCAAACGCGACGGAAGCTTAAAAAATGGAGTAACTTCTCCCGTTTTCCCAACATTTCCCTTCACTGCTCTGCTCTTATTGATTGTAGCGTGATGAAAAGTATACTATAACCAGCACAGGAGTATGAAAAATTATTGTACCAAGTTTCGTTAAAATCCGTCGAGTATAGATTTTGTTTCTATAACGGTTGTACAGACAGACAGACAGACAAAAATTTTACTGATTGCATTTTTGGCATCAGTATCGATCCCTAATCACCCCTGATAGTTATTTTGGAAATATATTTCATGTACAGAATTTACCTCTCTACAGATTTATAAGTATAGATAGTTATTGCTCGCGGTTTCGCCGGCATCCTAAAGGATAAACAGAAACTTGAGGGTGTGTTCTTTGTATGACGTAGACATCCGATAAGAAAGGATTTTCCAAAATTCTACCCCTAAGGGGGTGAAAAAAGAGGGGCAAACTTTTTATGAAACTGTGCAATTTGAATTCATGTAGTACACGCGGGCGAAATGCTGGCGAAAAACTAGTAAGTAGATAAAGTAGCCTATTCGTAATGCAAACAGTCGTGGTGGCCTAGTAGTTAAGGCACCCGCCTCTCGTGTACTAGTGTGCAGGTTCAAAACCTGGAAAACACCAATGTAACTTTTCTAAACTCATATGTACTTTCTAAATATATTTTAGACGTCACTGACTAACGGTGAATGAAAACATCGTGAGGAAACATGATCTTAGAAAATCTGAAATCGCCAATCTGCCTTGAGCTAGCTTGACGATTAATGCACATGCCTTCTCTGTATAAAAAGAGGCCTCTGCCCAGCATTGGGACAACATATAGGCTGATGATGATGATGATTCGTAATGCAGACAACTATTTCGTCATAGTATAGAACTATAACCCAACAGCGCCAATTAATTGCTCCAATTTGTATCGTTGCGACTCACTCAGCAAATTAACTCTGTTATTCGCTTATATTGTCGAGTGTGTGTTCGGCTTTATTTTATTCGTTAAATTGCATTTGTTTTGTTAGCTATCGTTTTAATTGATGAGTTGAGCAAATGTTGTTTTTTATTTGGTAAATAGATTAATTAATTTTAACCGTATAGTTCGTAGCAGGCCCCTTTGGGGGCCGAACGTCAAAACCACCGTAAGCTCAGTAGGGGTACCCAGAGGGGCCGGGAATTTTGTCATGCGCCATCCTAATTATTTATGTCTATATTTATTTTGCGTTCCATCGAATCTTGTGTGTGTATAGTAATTTAAAAACTGTAATAAATATATGTTCAGTTAACTTCATCAAACCTTTCATATTTAGCGTTAAAGTTACAACATTTACGTTTTGAAAATCATTACTAGAATTTCGTGCTTAAAATCCGCCATGTTTGTTTACATTAGTTGTTTTTTTAATTTAAAGATGTGAGGGAGCGATGGTATGATCCGATTATTATTTCAAATTCCGGTCGAATCGATTCATCAAATTAGCAATCGTTTTATTTATTTAATTAAAAAACATTTTTTAGGTGAAATGATGTAAAAATAAATGGAATATTTTTACATCATTAATTTCACCTAAAAAAAATATAAATGGGTAAAAGGTAGCGTAGTGGTAGTACGCCCGGTATATTATTATAAAAAAATTGAATTCACAAAATATTTTAAATATTTGTTATTTGTTTATACATGTTATTTATACGCCAATGACTGACCACTAACAAGGGCCGGGTGCGTCGACTCCCCCCCCCCCCCCGCCTTCCTACCACGTTCCCAGTTTTTTTTTGTGTGAGGTATCATTTGAAAGGTCTTTTGGCAAGAATTTCAAACATCAGTCTTCCAAAAGTCTGAATAGGGGAGGGGGGGTTGATCGTAGGTACCACTAAAAATAGTGTAATCTTTTTGACAAAAAATGCAACCGGCTTCCAAAACACTGACAAGAGAAAAATAAAGTGTTTAGTGTTCCGACCAAAAATGGTACCGTTTTTATTGTCAAAGAATTTTCATTTATATGTCATACGATATAGTTTCCTTTTTTTAAAAATTAATTTTCTTATAATACTCCCGAAAACTGGCCCGAGTGCATAAAATTTATTTATTTACGTTACATGGCCGTCTTTGGATCAACGACCTTTGAATAAATAAGTGTGCCGAATTTCAACTCAATCGGTCCAGTAGTTTTGGAGGAAATTGGCTGTAACATGAGGACGAACAGACAGACACGTCGATTCTATAAGCGTTCAGTTTTTGTGTCCTTTTGACCTCAAAAACATGTCGAAATCCTAAAAATAGGGTAATTGGATTTTACTGCGTACATTTTTCCTATCAAAGTTAGACTCCTGGTACACATCCGATTCGCTCTTGGCCATTGTCTTTTAGTATAGTAATGTACAGCTCGGCAAAAAAGAGTAGAAATTAATAGGGGCGCCACTTTACCGTTCGTGTGGCAACCCGCTGCGACCGTATAGCGTACCATCCTATCGTCTTGATATTAAGCTGTATTTTTATAAGTAATTAAAATCAGCAAGTCTCATAAAATGTAATAACAATGTATTCACGTCATGTAACTGAATACAAATTACTTATAAGCACTAATAATGCAGCAAAGCACTCCTGTGTTTTCAATTTTTTTTTGGGGTAAAAAAAAGGCGTATGAATATAGCATTATTATAATTGATTTCAATAAATCTTCCTCTAAATGTTCCACGCCCGCCACATCCATGTCTTGGCTAGAGCTAGCCATAAACTCATCTGAGTCACACTCAGATTCAAAGGCACTGCGCTATCATGTTGGAGATTGATTCCTAAACGTTTTATGTCCAAGTACGAGCCCTCTCATAAATTCATAATACTCCTTTTCTATTTTGTTAACATGCTAGCATGAATTCTTTTGAACTCCTACTCGGTTATAGATTGAAATGCACGTTCGGTGCTTCCTATAAAGATAAAAAAATTGATTAAACCTCTATCAATATTAAACGTAAAAAGTTTACGGTACCTATTTTTTTTTTTTTATTTTTAAATGCTAGTTATAACAAGTATTATAATTATCTTGTGATCACACTCATAGATAAAGTTATGTAGAAATCGAATTTACATATTGCAGAGTATCAAGGCTCAAGCCACTCAAGTATCAATATTAGTCTAGTCGCGCTATACCAAAGTGTCAAAGACAAAACGTAAACATAACCTATATGCTCGATGTTTATTGTTCAAAATTTCACTTATTTCGTATTCAAGCAATTCAAAACAAAATAGAGATCATAAATTAACACTTGATACAACTAAATACAACAAAACAAACTCTTACATACCTGTAATTATGGCGGTACTTTGGTAAATATCGTCGAGATCGGAAAGAAGAGTTTCAGCCTCATGTTTGACCAGATATCGCCTATAAACCTTATGAATTGTTTCCTTGCTAGTAACTCTGAGTGGTTTTATTTATTATAACGTAGTTTTATAGCCGTTTTCATGGTCGAAGTAAAAAAATAAGTAACTCGCGAACTTTGTTTACATCGAACGACACAGAACCACAGAGTATATAAACAGAACGACATTAATTGCCAAAGGCTGCCAGCAATAAAAAAAAATAGTTCCGTTTCTAGACTTTTTTGCCAAGCTGTACATTTTAGTTATTTGTCTGATAGATACGACTAAGAGTGAAAGATAATATTCGAATTCGGTACCTACGTATAATAAAAGCCGGCCAAGTGGGCATCGGGTCGGGTTCCGTATTAATACGTTTTATTTGGTTGGTTGACTATAACTGTGTAACCGAACAATTTATTTCACAAATCTTGGAACAACCATTCGAAAATTAGAGGCCACGCTCAAACCGAACAAAAATACATTTTAAAGCTTGATATTTCGTTAACTGCTCCCTAAATTGAATATTTATCTTGACACACCTGCGTTATTAAAAATACCCCACACAATGGGGTACACGAGGAAAAATATTTATCCCCACTTTACCTGTTTCGTGGAGGCAGCTTTCTAGTCCGAAGAACCTCTGAGCTATGCCGCGGACAAACAGACAGATGGACATGGCGAAATTAAACTAAACCCTTAAAAGACCAAAACTATAAAATGTCCATATTATACATTTAAAAAACAAAAAGTCACACGTGACCTCATAACCGCGTCTAATTTTTGCATCAAATAATAAAATTCTTAATTTGAGATAAAGTTTTTTTTATTGAAATAATATTATATTTTTGTTCTCAAAAGTTTTTATTTTAGTTATAAAATTAATAGTGTAGGAATAAATAGTAATAATATTACTAAAATAAATCAAAAAGTTTTTATTTAATTTAATACAGTTACAACTTTTTTTATTGTATTCGATTATCGATTAGGCAGAATGCTAAATACCTAAGAAAATTAAAAAAAAAAGATGATTGGGCAGCACTAAACGAGTATTACTTTGTCTTTGATATTATGGTAATTTTTGACCGATTTTGATTGTGAATTACAAGTAACTTATTGCATGATTATTAGTATGAATGATACTGCAGGTCAACTGAAAATATTGTAAATATGTCCTCGATACACTATTTAAGAAAGTGAGTACACTCTACGGGTGTAATTTTTGAGTAATTTAAAGTAGTCTACCTTTTGGATAGGTAATAGATTTATGTAATTTATACTAATTTTGGATTATACTGACACAGTATGGCCTACTGCAAATCATTATTTATTACATTTACTTCATACTTATTGTTTAGACATCTACAATAAGGTATTTTACACTTTATATTTGTAAGTTGAAAGTTGATGCAAATTCTTCAATTCCATGTCACAATTCAAAATATCCCGCCGAATCAGGGGTAGTGTCATATGTCACAATCTGGTCGAGCAGAGAGGTTAAGTGTTTTTAATTAGTTTTATTAGTGTTGTGATGTGACATATTGATAGTGCGAAGGGATTGGCATCATTGTTTAACCGACGAAAAAAAGGATGAGGTTCTCAAGTCGATGCGTAGGGATATATTCTTTAGTAACTGTTTATTATATTTTAGTGTGATTTTTTTTTTAATATTTCTATTATTTATGTTTATTAACTTAATTATAGGTCATATATTATTCTTTGTATTATACTAGCTTCTGCCCGCGACTTCGTCCGCGTGGAATAGTGATAGAAAACCCAAATATCTTACGGAACCCTATTTTTTCCAAAATAAAATTTAGCCTATGTTACTCGTGGATAATGTAGCTTTCGAATGGTGAAAGAATTTTTAAAATCGGTCCAGTAGTTTTTGAGCCTATTCATTACAAACAAACAAAGTTTTCCTCTTTATAATATTAGTGTAGATTACATAGCAGAAACGTGCTAATATACTATCTAATACATATATATACATATATAGTCATACATATATAGTCAACCTATATATGTATGAGTATTCTATAGGTATACAAAATATTTTTAGGATCTTCCTTCCCAGACATAAACCTGAAATGATACATCAGCATAGTTTTAATTACATTTTTTTTTCCACTTTTTCCGAATTAATCACCAAGACAGCTCTCCGTTAACGTCCAGATTATACAGATTATAAATATTTTCATTAATTGAATGTTAATAATTGAGCGCCCATCAACTTCGGTGTAGAAAAATCCCTCCGCAACGGAAATTAAAAAGTGTTTCACATCCGCCGGAAGTGGGTCCGGTCTGAGCTTGAGTGCAGCGGAAAAAGTTGGACGAAACCGGGTGGATTAACTAGCTTTCCCGTTTAATGGAACGCTGTGGTAATAATAATTCGATATTTATAAAGTTTTATGAATTTTTGTGGGGAGTAAAAATTGAGTTTTTTGTTATAGATTTTTTCATTTAGGTATATTCTAAAATGAAGATCGATATTAAAATGCTCAATCATCTTTTATAATTCTGACGACTGTATATATACTTATAGGCATGAATATAACTGACCTATTTAGGTTAGCCTTTACTTGAAATTTCTCTACACACACAAACACTTCTTTTGTACAACTGTCAGATTCGAACCGGCGTTACTTAGCTCAGTATCCCAAGTATTCGCCACTAAGCCACTGCCCCATACGTAACATAATATAAAACACTTAAAAATCAATTATATTTTTACTGAATGATCTTGTTTTAGAAACCCAATTTGAAAATTACTTTCCACGTGCACAACAGTGACGAAGTTGATAAACTTATATTACAGAGTACGTGTGTATTACACAATTTACATAACGCTAAATAGATATGAAATACTAACCAAATAACAGCTGCGAAACGTGGAATTAAGTGGCTTTTCACTAAAATATCATATTTATCTCACACTCGTAACAAACTTTAAATTATGATATTACCAGATGTTTCACGCGGTTTCTCTCGCGTGCTTAGAGACCTACTGGGTGCACCGTATTAAAAAGTATCCTTTACCCTTCTCTAAGGCTCAAGCTATCTCCATACCAAAATTCGTATAAATCGATTCAGTAATTCTACCGTGAAAGAGTTTTTTTGCATCCATGCACACACATGCGTTCGTGTTCTAAAAGAAAAAGTTTGTTTGTATTGATTAATCTTATCAGCAACTGTTGTACCGACTCCAGAAATTATTTCACTAATTGACACCTACAACAAATTTGAGTGCTATTGTTTTGTGCATAAAACACGGGCGATGCCATGAACAGAAGCTGGTAAAAATGCATAACCCTTTCAGCTCGTCAGCTAATTAAACACACGTTCTCATACAGTGTGGAATTAATAAAGGTGATCGCAGACCGCAGCGCGCTGCCGGTGTGATTGCGCGCTAATGAGCGCTCCGCTCCGACATCGCTGGAAATTGCCTTATACATTTTTAATAGATTCGTTTAAGCCGCTTTTTATCCACTAGCGTTTTTATCCTCAACGCTTAAAAACTTCCAACCCTCCCCCCTTTAAAACCCCACTCCTTAAGCAGCTACCTACCCGCAATACGTTAATAGATTTTAAAAATTAATACTTTTACCCAATTACGGACGGACAGACTGTCATTTTCGACGGCCCTAATGAAATAACGTTACTTCATAACTCTATTAAGGATCCTTTGATCGCTGTTGTGCTAAGTAAAAAATTGTGACGCTGAGGGAGTAATCAAAAGTGACATGATACTTATTAAGTTAGTCGAAATAACCGTGTTAAAGCGACCGGCGGCGCGACTCAAAAACTATTTTATGAATAATAGATGGCGCCGCCGGCGACCAATCCCCGGGGAGCACCGCCCACCGGCACCCCCGGCCCTGGCGCACCCCCCGTCCCTCGCCACGTACCCCCTGCACCCGCGGTAACCCCGCGACACCCCCGGACTGCCTTCTCTATTCATTAGCACATTACCACCCCTTAGGCACGCGAGTCAGTTGGGGTAAGAAACTGATTTTTTGCCTTTTGAAGGTTTTTTCTAACCCGTTCGCCAATTCGATAAGAACTTTTGTGAGTTTCAGTTAATGGTAATGCGTAAAAGAAAATAAGTTTTATTCTTAATTTACTTTTATTTTTATTTAAATCTTTTATGAAAATAGATTTGAATTTAGGAAAACATTAAAAAAGTCGTAAGTTCCTAGTTCATACTAACATAACATACCTTCCTAAGAATATATTTTATGAACGCAATTTTATGGACAACATAAAATTCTTAGATAGGTTTAATTTGATTGTATTTCCAAATTAAAAAAAATATTCTCTCACCTCAGTTCTTTTTCAAAATATCCGAAGAAAGTTCCATTTACAAAAATAAAATAAATCCACAAAATCTCCAGCCAGTATCAATATCTAATCGTTATTGAATCGAGAAACATAATCGAGTTGTAAATCGGTAACGAGACAAGAGCTTTAACTAAGAATAACGCCATTAGGCTCGGAGCCGGGCCGCTAACTGCGTTACAGAAGTTTGTGCCGATAAGTGAAATCGACGCGACTCCTGGACTATGCGGTTATGCTGCCACTTGAAACTTTAAATTTATAAGTCGATTTATGGCCTGTAAACAGAGTTGCTTGAATATTTAGCTATTTTGAATTAACCTTGTCTCGTATTCTTTAAATTTTTATGCATTCCATTAAATCACCAATCCCATACACTACAGAAAACGTCTATTATAATATGTATGTTGAATAAATTTAAGCCTGAATTCCGTGCAGTAAATTGATTGATAAATTTTAGTATTCACGTATAAGAAAGTTACAGTGAAAGAGAAATTGTCACATGTAGGAAGCATAACCCTTTTATCTTACGTGACTATTTCCATTACTCAATTGCTACTGCAAGCCACGTTAAATAAACTACGTTCCAAAAATGGCTTATACTCACAGGGGTGCGAGGCTGTGAAGGGGTACTCTAAGGTGGGCAGGCGATGCTGGTGCGGCGGCAAGCTCGGCGGGCAGTGGTAGCAGAACAGGCCGCGTCCGCCACCGCCACCGCTCGCCAGCTGAAACAACATACACTCCATATAAATATATATAGATACCTACTATATATAGACAGTAGAGATGGCTGGAAAACTGAGTGTGGACGGTCACGAAAGTCCTCAAAGTGAACAGACTCAATTCCTTCGTAATGTTAGGAATAATTCCAGGAATTAAAAAAAATTACAACACTAGCTGTTTCCCGCGATTTCATCGTTCCGAAGAATCTGCTTAATCTACCCGGATAAAAAGTAGTATCTATCTCCGTACCAAATTTTATTTAAATCAGGTCAGCCGGTTTTCCGTGAAAGCGTAACAAACCAACAAACTCACTTTCGCAATCAAAATGTAAGTTACGATAGGTAGATTAGATACTCAATAGAAAGAAAGAAAGAAAGAAAAATATTTTAATACGCCAATACGCCTGTCAAGTTTCGTCTACTAACCAAAATAGCTTCGTAATCATACTATGTATATAATAGTTTCAAATAAGTACTATCGCAATCTCATTGATGTTTTGCAAATCTTTATGTAACTCAGTATGTAGCGTAGAACTGATAGGACATAGAAAGTCATACAAATGCTAAAGCGTCGGAACATTCACAACAGCAATTACAACGATCTAATACTATCGACATTAACATAGAAATGACACCGCGTAATAATAAGGCGACGAATCGAATCCTTCAGCGTCGCATGCGCATTGAATTTAATATAAGGGCACGCACTCATTAACGAACATGAAGCGGCGCCCCAGATCAATTCCCGCTCGGAGCGATATCACGACTTGTAGCGCGCGAACGGTTTAAAACGCGCGGTTTGCCGTACCATGCTTCAAGAAAACTGTGATCGCATGTAATTATGGATTATTTAAATTATCTGGATTTGTGTCCAGTAAACTCCAATATACGAGTGGGGTTATAATACCAATGTATATAGTAGATTTACTCCCGAAGTATGGATATGTTTAACTTAGTTTACTTCCTAGTTTTTAAGGAATACCTGTATGTATATTTTTTATTACATGTATAAGTTAACTGCAGATATAGTAGCAATGTATGCAACAAAATTATTTATAGATTTCCCCACTCCTAAAATATCTCGAAACGAATCATAAGCGTTGCAAACTTTAAATAGACACGCGAATCGCCCAACCTGCGCGGCTGACAATCACAATGAACGCACAAGGATGTGATGTGTGCTCACCTTTACAATGTGCAATTGTGAAGTGATTGTGACGGCGTTCGCTTGTGATCATAGGCCGTTACTTAACCCGTGCGATCGCTGTTTGATTGTGTATTAAGTACGAATTGTGTCAGATGAACAGGTGAAAACGGAATGTTAATCGCGCGGCGCGTCTTGTCGTACGTGTTGCACGTTCGAGAGGTGCGGGTTGTAGCCTGTTATTAATGATCTAGTTCTTATTGAAATAGTTTGTAATGCAAGAAGTTTGGTTTAATTACGAATATATTTCAATTTAATTTTGAAATAATTTTGTAAATATAATCAAAACTCTCTCTTTAAAGGTAAAAAACACTCCTTTTATCTTTAATTGTGCTTTATGATTTGTCATTATTAGAATAAAATATCAACTTCTCTGTATGGCTGCCATGCAAAGATAATTCATTTGAAAGGCTCTGTACTCCGTGGACTTAATCAAAATATATCGAATATATCGATCACTTAATAGTTTAAAGTTTTCAGACACAAAATACAAGTGATAAATGCTTAAAGCTTAACATTGTCAATAATCACTTCCGACCACTTTAGACAGACACAGATGAATTGGTTCGAATAAATAGCATTAACGAAATGTGACAGTTAGCAATCTGTCTCTGCTTACAGCTCTTGTGAATAATGGACCACATCGGTCATACTTACTAGAACTATCACAATAGAATCCATCATCATCTTTTATTAGATGTACCTACTTATGAAATATTTTTTTCTGGTACCCATACAATCCATCCGCCTGGCCTTTACCCAACTATATTGGGGTCGGCTTCCAGTCTAAACCGAATGCAGCTGAGTACCAGTGTTTTACATGGAGCGACTGCCTATCTGACCTCCACAACCCAGTTACCGGGTAACACGATACCCCTTGGTAAGACTGGTTGTCAGACTTTCTGGCTTCTAACTACCCGTAACGACTGTCAAAGATCTACAAATGACTTGTACTTTGTTGTGCTTCCGAGGCACGAAGGAGTCTCGCTATGACATAGATGGGCACCCATCCACGGACCGACCGCGCCAAGCGCAACTTAATCTATGATCGGTCGACCCGCGCGGCTTTTACTTAGCCACGTGCTCCTTCTCCTCCTTCCTCTTACCTATATAATAATCTATCTATACAAATATTTGACAGAAACACCTTGCAAATAAAATCTCTATTGTAATAAGCAATTTTATTAAAGTGTAGTTTGCAAGAGCGCGAGCGCACAGTGTGACAGTGGTAAGGACGTGCTGGCCATAAATCAATTAATTTCGATGAATAAATTACTAGATTGCAGTGCAGCGTGCGACATTCCGAACACTGTGCAGTGCAGGTTGTCAGATGCGTCATCGGATGTAACAGTGACATATAAAGAAATATATTTTTTACTTATTCTATCCTTAGCTTTATACAAATGTATCATTTATAATCAATAAAAATAATAATTCTTGCGCAAAAAATCAATAAACAATTCTTTTAAACCATTGAATTATTTTGAAAAAGAAAGCTAGTGGCGAGGATTGTTCGTAGCTAAAATGTGAAAAAGTCACGACGTCGCCTGTATTGTATAATGCGTCTAATACACGATTTGAGGATGAGTAGGTTCTTTGACGCCTTATCTCATTGACGCACATGTTTGTACATAGTTCTGTTATTCTAAAGACTAAACCTAAAGACTTAACATATATATATATATATTTATTAAGGTAATAATATTTATGAAGTCTTTAGGTTTATTTAAACATTGTAAATATGTTTTAAAATAGTACAAATTGTTTATAGAGTTAATTAAGATTTCTTCTCCATCCATATAAAAAACACACGATATGTGTACAATAATAATACCTTTTTAGTGTGCCGTAGTCGACATAGGTTCATATTTTTTTCCCGTGTATCCCGTCGTGCGGGATATCGTTAGCTAGGTCTTTTAAATATTATAGGTGTGTGAAGACCAATTTTCGATTAAGGGAGCCATTTGCGTAATATTAAGATTTGAAGTGCATATTTTTGCTGGGTTTCAGCATCCCCCCCCCTCTTACTTTTCAAAGGCTGTACCTAGATGTGAAAAAAAATCACAGATGCTGCTTATATAACGAACTTTAAAGGAAAACTATCACGTATAAGTAGGCTTTACCAGTTTCAGAATTAACGAACTTAAACGTGTTACGGAACCCTATTGCGTATGGCCCGACATGCATTTGTCCGGTTAGTGTAGCGACATAATTTCAGGAATCGGCTCCGTACATTCAGGTTCCGTACTACCCATTACATACAAACAAAAACTTTAACCACTTTAAAATATTAAAATTGGATGGAAAAATTATATAACTGAAAAATTGCCCCAGTTTTGCATGAAAACTATTTCTATTTCTATTTTAAATGAACTTAAAGAGAACATGAACAAAAATATAAATCCTACCTTAGTATTAATAATCATTCAGGATTTTCCACTTCACTCAACTTATCTTCAATTTCTACCAATCAGAAATTTGTTTAATTGTTCAAAGGATTATCCAGAGTGTTTATAAAATCAAAGTTTAATAAAATCTTTTACTAAAGATAACTGAACACTAACATAACTTCATTTGCGAGAGGAAAATGGCAATGAAATTCAATTGCACATATAACTAGAGACCCACGTGTAGACGAGCCGTCGGTATAAATGACATTAATGGAGCAATGAATCGGCTAAACGATGCGCGGGCGCATTCGATGCTGCGACTGACGTCAGCACACTGTGGACACATCAATATTTTTTTGAGAAAAAAAAAAACATCAATTCATAATTCCTCCTAAATGAATATTTAAATAAATGTACATTAATAAATTTCAAACTGAAACCATCAAAGTTTAACACACAAGGTGAATATGAATCCATTACCGACGTTATTCTGTTATAATAACTAATTCTGTTAACACTAAAATTCGTAGAAACCACCGCTTACTTAATACATTATATGAACTTTCTGTGATAATCTGGGTCGGATTATAAAACATCAGACGGCCAATCTACTTAACGGTTACCACCTTTTCATTAAGGGATAACATGATGGAGAGAATACATTCACAATGTTTTACTCAAAACTCAACACAATTGAAGTAAAATCTTGTATATTGCAGAAAAGTAGAATATTCCATTTAATTTATTTTTATATTTTGATTTAGAGCATAAAATTTTGTGTTAGAAAAATTACCACTTACTAAATTGCTAGACTCTATTATAAGTTAACGTAGATAATATGTAGACATAGCTAAACGTTATATTGGAAAGTTAACCGAATATAATGTTCAAACATAAATTTTATTTTTTTACAATTACCCCAAAACGTTTACCACCAAATAGTTTAACGTGTATAGGTATTTCAGTATATCGATTTAATAGAACAAAATATTTTGTTGTTTTTTTTCAACGATGAAGTGTATTTTTGAGCACAGTGCAAGTGCGTGTATTGGCTCGTCCTGTCTGCGCGCGTGGGGTCCTGATACACTAATCCTATTTATATTGTCGTGTCATTACCGTATTACACCTACCGCCGACCGCATCCGCGCTGCAACATAACCTTCGTATTATTTGCAATACCATAACGTGGCAAAAGCAGGAATAGTTTCGTTGTGAAAAAAGGATGGTGCTATACGACGTTACTAGCCGTGTCTCGCTCTCACAACTGAATAGTGATTGCAAAAACACGTGGTGGTCATGATTTTCAGATTTTCAAATTCATAGCTGTGCTATGAATTTGAAAATCTGAAAATCATGACCATTGTGCTATATTTAATTTTAGTGCCAACTATAGTTGAGGATATTATGCCGTTAATTACAAGCTGACCCGACAAACATTGTACTAACAAAGTTTTCATAAAGTTGGTGACAAAAATCCTGTTGAAAAATCTGGATTTTCCCAAAGACCTTTTCACTTTTGCGTTTCCCTAAAAACCTTATCTAGTATGAGCATTACTTAAAGTGATGCGCTTACCAACAAAAGTTTTGAATTCTTATGTATCTATAACAGATCGCAAATGTAATTTTAATTTCAAAAAAAGATTAAATCATTGTAACAAAAACGTAAGTTCCTGTAAACAAGTGTTATCCAATCATTGCAAGAATTCTCCACAACCTTACATTTGTCGCCTAGGTCAGAGTAAACTGACTATATCCTGAATCCTCTATTGTCGCATTAACAAATAAAACTACTCGTCGAGATTTATAAACGGTGCATTATTTAATAACAAGCGATTTACGTTTATGCAAGATCTAGATAATATAAGACATCCTTTTTCGTGTTTTTTTTCTCTAACCTTTTCGCACAAGCAAATCACATCCAGCCACTTATGTCATTAAAAGAATAGAATTTAAAAATAACCCCAGAGGAATTAGCATTCGAATTTCAAAAGATTGTTTTTGTTTTTTTGTGGTATGGCAAAAGCACTTCATTTCGCATTCCCGTCTTGTCGAGGTGAGATTATCGTCACTCGCACAACACGGCAGGAGGGAAGAGGGCCCCGGGCCCATTGTGAGTTGCCGCCAAATGTGGGAACTGATGATTTATCTCTTAAACCTTTTCATGTTTATTATATTAAGAGCTTATTTTGAATCTACGAGCAGAATTATAGAGGACGTTGATATTGTTTAAGTCGCTTCGAGGTCTGAACAAGGCTGAAAGGTGGTTTTTCTTAACCATGAATGACAAAAAAAAAGTTTAATAAACTAACATTTTGTTTGATTTGTCACCGTAGTGAACGTGTCGAGTTATGGTCAGGATTTCAAAAATCCTTTGTTAAAGTAGCTACTCGTTTTCGGCCAATTAAATATACATCATTTCAATCCTCATCCAACAGCCTCCTGAACGTGTTGACAGATAGGTGAGACTCTCAGTTACTTAGACACTGGCTAAGCCTACATACTGTCTTGTAATTTAGCTCATCTTTTTTGTACTGCATTTATTCAATTTCATCTTTTTGTATTGCATTTGATGTATATGGACTATGGTCTGAAATAAAAGAAATTAAATTTCAGATAACAGTAAATTGATATGTGCATATCGTCTCTAGTGTTTGACTCACAAATAATAAATCAATTGTGAAAACCCCATAACTTAAAAAAAATACCAAAGTCACCAATCATATAAAGTCATATTTTTTTATTTCACCTGCAAAACTTACGAGTTATCATTCAAAAGTACCGAGCGCTCGAATCGTTTCAATGTAAACATTGATTCAACTCGATATCGTATGCAAACACAATACACGCTCCGAAATTGTATTTGTACCGTTTAATTTGGTATCGACTACGATTTAATCAATTAGCCGACTCAAATCGAGTAATTAAGTATCGGTATACCTTTAGCTGTTAATGTATTAATGAGACTTTGCCGAGTTGTGTTTATTTTTAAATGAGGAAGCAAATGAGTGCACTTTATGCTTATTCATTTTGTATTTTCACTGGCTGTTTTTTGTTATATAAGGCTGGAATGTAGCGGTATTTGCAACTGAAGTAACAAATGGTTCGCTGATATAAGGTGTGCTTGCCACGGTTGGTTTTAAGATTGGTTTCTTTACCCACTAAACTGGTCGTTTCTTAAAATAACCCAAAGGTTTAATGCAATGGTTAAATTTTCTCAACTGAAAATGGATACCTAAATAAAATAGAGACCCACGGCAGCCTCTTACTGATTAATAAATTCGTCATAATATAATTTAGTAGTTCTACTAAATTATACTTACTTAGAAGGAAATAACTAGTAAACTAGAAAATAGTATGATTTTACTGTTACCTAGTATAATTTTGCGCTCCACGTTAAATGTTAATGAGTAAAATTTTAGTGAATTGGAATCGCGATGCCCGTCGAAGTACGCTTTATTGAATTTTACTGAAATTCATCCGCACTCAGGGTTGCCACCAAAGAGTTTTAGGCATCAATAGTTTGTTTTTAATACCTACTTATAGACAGGGTGTGCCTGTTGTGAATATTTATTGATTTTTTTAAAGCCTTTCAGGCATTTTGCAAATTTATCTATATTTTAATTTGTGGATATGTCATTTCTTTTCTACGCCATCTATTTTTTTTTTCAAAGTTTGATAATTATTTGTGCTAACAGAACATCTCTTTCAGATACTTCTAAAGCTATGTCTAATATAAATATAAGTTTCTGGCGTTATTACCGAAACTCGCGCATTTTCTTGAACAAAACCTATTTCAACATGCTTTGCAAAACGCAAATTCGTTCAGTCTAAATGACGTATCCAATTAAATAATATTACAATATTCAAAAGGCTTACAAAAAACAAACCAACATAAAAATAAAAAAATATCAATTCAATTGATACAAATTATTTTACGATTCAAACCCGCTTGGCGCTAACTGACAATCAATAATATTTAATCACAGTGCCTCTGGCTCGTTCATTTGATATCAAACTTTTACCAACTGTAATGGAGATCAATTGAACAGTTTAAATTAACTATTAATAGTGGCCAATGGTTCAATCGGGGCGCGACAATCAAATCGTTGGAAAAAAAATGATCTATTGTGAAGTAATTTTCTTACTTTTTTTTAGATTAATGTGTGACGTACTTTACAGTCAAGTCACTGTAACTACTTTGTAAGATCTGGGAGTAAAACCTAAGACATTATCCTCAGCCAAGACCAATTAAGACAGTTTTTAGAGTATCTAAAAAACTGTTAATAAAACCGTTCTGTCATTTTTAACTTTAATTATATTTACCTAAAAGCAAAGACGGTATTTTTATACAAAAAAATCTGCTTTATAAACAAATAAAAATATCTTTTGCTTTATAGTTTTTGATGAATAACATTTCGGATATGTGCAGTACCAAAAATATAGAAAAAAATCTTGTGTTATTGCCAAGGGACTTTCTATATGTGAAAAGGCATTGTATTTATTTTAAAACGATTTTATTATTATTTTACACGTTATTTTCATAAAATTATTATTATTTTACACATTTTTATTTTCATAAAATACTAAGTTAATTTAAACTTCATACCCAAGACTAACAAATCAAATGTTAATTTGTTATCGGCACAGCCCTACCAACACCTGTCAGTCATCATTTGCGTAACCAGCTCTATCTGGACTTTAATCGGTTTAAGCGACGATACACACTCGACTATACTATACTTTTGATTCAATTTAATGTTTATTTAAACGTCACAGACATTCTTTACGTCATACAAAATGACTATAGAAGATGAAATTTTGAAAAAAATATGCAGTGTATAAGGTGATGCACTACTGAAATTTTAAGTAATTTAATAAACCCAAACAATTATTATTTAAATAGGTTGTGTTTAGGGAAAATAAAAATGAGCCCGAATTTTTCACTGTTAAACCTAATGCTATTAAAAGATTTACTATGAGTTTGCCTTACCTGACTGTTACCTGATTTGACATGTCTACAAGGAGTCTCAATTTCTCTTGGTTACAGCAAGCAATGAACACTAATACTTGACTAATCAATCTCTTATACCTATAACTTCTTTTGGAAAATCACAATAAAGTTTCCCTATTCTGTAGTATCACCTTTTTCTAAACGCATACTATTATATTAAAAGAGATAAATTTATCTGCGACTGGATTTAAGACGAAAATCAATGAATGAAAATGAGAACATGAAAAATGTCAAATTATTTTTTTCCAATCAAATGAGCACATGGTTTTACCCCACACAGGATTTTCGCATTAATATTAGCATCATTAAAGTTCTTGGACTTATCAATATCCTGTAACCTTCGACCTCTCCTTATAAAACTGCATTTACTAAGAATAATTTGCCGCTGTATGGTACCCTTTGGCCGAGCAATTACGCACAATTATCGAGAGGACGCGGCGACGGAACGCAATTGGCGACGATGCCGCTATATCGAATAATGGACTTATTGCAGTTCGTTTGTGCGCTTTTTTCGGTTATCGACCCTTACGAAAACTTTTGTAGTAGTGAAAGTTTAGTGATTGTTTCCCGAAGAATTTTGAAAAATTAAAAAAAAACTTTTCCATATATTTTTTTTCATGCTCCAAGTTTCGTATTCAATTATTGAAGTATCCTCCTCCTTGTGTCGTATTCCTCAATACTGAGGGTCGTGACCTCCACGAGTTATTACTTGACCAATCGCTTTCCACTTGTCACGGTCTTCGGCAGCGTGAACAGCTTCATGAACTTTTATGTTGGTGGCGACGCGGATCTGATCAGTCCAGCGCATGGGACTCCTGCCTCTTGGATGCTTTCCCTGGATTTTTCCTGTCACCATATTGAAGTATAATAAAATAATATTGTTACTGGAAGTATTATCTGTTTTAATAATTTACTTTGTTATTTTAAAAAAAACAAAAGCTACTCATACTTTTATGTAAGTTTATTCTTGACGTTTTATAAGAACTTGTACCTAATTGGTCTACATGAAATAAAAACCTTTTGACTTGACTTTGATGATGAGGATAAGCCGGATAAGCATTTAACAACCAACTTTCGAACCAACTCCATACAGAAATAGTTATCAACGAAGTCATAACATTAACCTGAACACAAAACTAAAACAACCGAAGTCCAACTAAGTTGTTCACCCAAATGGCTTAGCTGTACAAATTTAGTTAACCAATCTGACTAACAGTTAGTAAATCTGAAAATTGACTGGAAACTAATGATGGTTAACTCTCGAATCGATATAGTGATCAGCTCGGCCGTCGGGCTCAATTCAATTACTGCTCATTATGGGCCATTAGAGATCCGAATTAACTGATACATTTGTTCAATAAAGTGCGGTGACGTTTTTAAATGTATTTTAATTACTTTTCAACAGTTTTTTCTGTGGTAAAATGTTAATACTTATTGGTTTTTTTTAGCTAAGTAGGTTGTTTTGAGCTTTTTTTATGTTTGCCTTTAAATATCTTTTTTTAAATAAAGGCCGGCTTGCAATGTTCATTTATCACATTGACTACCTACTGTGTTTAGAACATCATCTTGTCTCTTTCTATCAGTTGAAGGTGACAGAGACAGGTATTCATTTATATCAAATACTAGCAGTTTCAAATGTAGTTTGTGAGTGGGGACTTGTATACTGAGGGATCTACTTCACGTAACTAGATAAAAAATATTGTTCCCCAGGCCTCAATCTATCTGTATAACTAATTTCATCTACATACCTACATCAATTTAGTGGTTTAACCATATACATGAACATACCATGTAATTTTTACATTCGTGCTCGGAATCTGTAAGATAACTCAATCGTTTATCTATTATTTGTTACAATAGATTAGAGATTAAAGTGCGGTTAATTATCATTGAAGGTCGCCTACGGCATGAAACCATGTGCTATAATAATTATGCATCTATCATATTTATAACATCTAGTAATTCGACAAACGGTTGGTTCTTATAGAATATTTAACAATCAGAATAAACTAACGTATGCCGCCGATTTCGTCTACGTGGACCACAGAATTGGAAGGGATTCCAGATGTCGGAATCAAAAATATCCTGTCTTAATCCAGGTTTTAAACTGTTTATGTAACAAATATACAAATCAGTATCCTCGTGATTGAGTAACAAACATACAAACTTTCTATCTCGTCTCTATAATATTAGAAATCCTATCATACTGTAGCATTATAATTATGTCGTTTACAGTAGTGTATGTTACAGCAATCTTATATACATAAAAAAACCTGTAGACTCAAGAAACGGGAACGTATAAAGATTTACTTAAAATAAACTCTTTATATTTCGTAGCACTTCCGTAGCCGTTTCGTAGCAAACTGGTTACGAACTTACAATCTTCAATGGTCCGGCTTTAGTTAGATTTTTAACAAGTATTCATACTGTTTTTCTATACATAATGATTATTAGTTTAAAATAACAATTTAATCAGCAACTAGCTCCAGTTATGGCTCGACTATGTGGTATAGGCGATAGACAGAGACAGATAATAAAGCTTTCTATGAGCAAAAGAATTTCAAAACATGTTTAGCATTTTCAGCCGTTAAAGGATTGTTTGTTTGTGGAGTTTTATGTAGATAAAAATTGACATACTATTGTAATAATTGAAACGAAATGAAATGAAATTATTTATTTTGTAACTAGGATAATTAAATCATGGATACACGTCAATAGCTTTGTTATTATGAGAACGCTGGCATTTCCTAGCTGACTACCTCTGAGAAGACATGCCGAAACAAACTCAGGGGTCGTGGTCTCTTTTAAAGTCCAAACAATTACCAATTTACAAACTATTTCACCTATGTTCTTTGGAGATTTAAGCAGCGGTATACCTACTATGTCCATATTTGTCCATCGGGTACAAAACCATCCATACTCCAAGCCTTAGATATTTCTGATGGAAAAACCTATCTATCCAAAGTTGTCTGATAGAGAACTGTTTTAACGATAATAGTTTCCCTTCAATTTGTGTAAATTGTATCTTGCTTTATTTATTTTTAGTGTACAATCCTAATTAATATTCTAAGTGTGAAAGTGACTTTTGTTTGTTACGCATTCACGGTAAACTACTGAAGTAATTTGGATGATATTTTCGAGATAAATGTAACTCAAGTGACGATTATAGGCTACTTTTTATCCAGGCGCGTTAAGTAGTTCGGAACTTGGGTTAACCATGGGAAATAGGTAACATATTATGTGAAATAACTGCGACTGTGACCACTGTTGACGGACCTTTACATTGATATAACTTTTTTTATATTATACTACAAATTCCAGGATTTGGCCTATTACATTTTCTCAGTACCTAGTAAATCTGGGCAATGTTTCGTGGGAAAATCTGAAGTGGTTCAATCTGCAGTGGGCATGCTTTTCTAAGCCAGCAACGGTTCAATCAGCAATTTCCACATACATACAACTTTATCATATAGGCTGATAGCGCCACAGTAATTGCCCCGGGCGCCGTCCACGATTGCATATCAATACAATGCTCATATTTGCTGGTAATTGAGCTTATTGCTCCAGCAGAACGTTATTGGCCTTTATTGTGTTAGGAGCCAACTGATTGAGACGAGCGCCTTGCAGTGTGACGTCGGCCGTGTGCCAATTGATTATATTGATTGTGTTACTGGAAACACGCGTTTGTGTGGTGCTGAGTCAAGATTTTGTACCTGATGTGTATTACTGAGTAAAGCGGTAAGGAGTAGGAACTAACTATGGCAGCAAAAAGGTTGCAAGAAACCCGTAAAATGGTACATTGATGGGTAAAGCTAGATCATAATGAATGAATTTTTAAATAGTGTGTCTCGTGACTCCTTCAGTGGACTTGAAAAATATTTTTTTTGGCAATTAAAAGTAAGTCTAAATGGTCAATATAATTAATTGGTATGATTTAAAAATAAAAGTAGGTCTTAAAAAAAGAAAACTGAAAGCACGCAGACAAGAAGAATTTGTGTTTTTTCTACTCATGATAAGGACTATTAGACCATTTCATCTGCCTAGCGTTTTCCTAATTGTATTGGAGTCGACAGTTTTTTACATGGGGTGACTGCCTATCTGACCTCCACAACCCAGTGACTGGGCAACAACATACCCGTTTACCCATTACGTTCGTAAAACTGATTACTACACTTTCTAGCTTCAGACTACCCGTAACGAGCGACAATGTCTACAAATGACAGCTGACAGCCATCGAAATATTTGATTGTTGTTCTGACCATCGTTAACATTAAAATTAATTAGTAAACTAAAATTAAAAGAGATGAAATTTAGTTTGTACACAACGAATAATATCTGGAACTAACGAACTGATTGTAAAATGCGAGTGCTGTAGGATATTTTTCTCGTGCACATATCGCAGACGACGCCGAGGGAGTTGATTATATTTTTTCTATAAAGACATAAGTTTGTTATATCATGTAGATACATCTCTATGTCTAATAATTCAATGAGTGGTTTAATTATAAAGGTTTATAAATATTTGATACATATGAAAAACTAAATTGTAGTTAACAACTTAACTAAAAGTTATCTGACCACTAGCTTTCCGCCAGCGGCTTCGCCCGTGATTTTTTAGCCAATGGATACATAAACTTAGCAAATTATATACTAGAACCTTCCTCTTGAATCACTCTATCTATTAAAAAACTGCATCAAAATCCGTTGCGTAGTTTTAAAATTCTAAGCGTATATAGGGACAGACAGACAGCGGAAAGCGACTTTGTTTAACACTTAGTGATGATTGAAAAATCGGCCCTAGAACAATAAAAATTGTGGAAACATTCAATTCAATAATTTATTTTCGATATAAACAATCCTAATTTATAATCAAAAGAAAAATAGATTTTTAACTTTAATGGACCAAAGGAAACTAACAGTTTGCGTAGGTATAAAAGTACAAAAAGTACCTACGAATGGTAGCACTTATATACACATAGTTTCTGAAAATTTGTTAATAACATACGATTCCTAAATATCAGCAATCACATTAAAAAAATATATTCAATTAATGCCGTTCAGTCCGAGTCGCAAACTTTCGTAAACAAAATTTGCGTATTAACGGTAGTACCTACTCTATCATTTTCATTGGTGTATACCTACAAATATATAAGAGGATGAATAACAATAACATACTTTTACAGCCGGTTCAGTAAGTAACTAAATTACAGCCGCTTACTAAATAAAAAGTTCCAAAACAACTTTGTAAATAACTTTCAAAAATCAAGTTTTTCATGAAAAAAAATAAACAAACTTCAATTACCTTATTAGCGTCCGAAAATATTTTGTCTTGTTGGGGGCGGGAACTTTTCCCGCCTAACTCCGCGTACGAAAAAGCGCGGTCACCGCGCTGACACTGACATCACGTTCCGATACACGTACGAGCACTCGCGAGCCGCGTCACGCCGCGACTGCCACCGCACTCGCCGCGAACACACAACTGCGAGTAATCGCTCTGAAACCGCCCTCGGCAAACAAAACCCCACCCGCCGTAAAGAGCATTTTAGCACGCGCGCCTCCCCGCTCCCGCGCCCTGATTTAATAGCGAGCGCGGGCACTGATTCACTTAACCGAACGCAACTACCGACTGCCTCTCTCTCGCTCCCGCTCAAACAGTAATCCACTACACGTCCTCTCTCCTGCTCGCACACGTTCGGATATTCTACGGAGGAAAGAGATGGTGCCGCGGTCGCGGACACTTCTTTCTTCCAACTCGATTTGCATGCGAGCGGGGGTCGCTCCGCAAACTTTATGTCCTCGTTTCGTAAATTATTTATACGTTTCGAAATACTTTTAACGGCATGCTCGGCTGCTGAAAAAGATTGCTTTAAAACGAGCCGAATTAAGTGAGTGACCGGTGTTACGGCGCGGGACGCGACCACGCTAATCACTTTAATCTCGTTCACTCAAACGTTCATGATATTAGTTTTGTTCATTTTTCATGTGGGCAGGGTTTCTGATCTTTTTTTTTTGAGTAAATTAAAGTGATGAGTTAGTTTTGATCCAATATTCTCGTTTATGTTTTACACTTACAACTCTTTCGAATGTGTAGCCGGCGACGTGACGCTATACTACTTTGTATAATAAGGTCATGTCTGAAAGTCCTGTAAATACACCAGAATTCATCATCATCATCTTCTGCACTGCAACAATGCACAGTGCGTAGCGCGTAGGCAGGAAGAAAAAAATATAAAAACATAGGCTATTTTCTTTAAATTTGAAAATAAAAAAGTTTTCTGGCAAAGTTTTCCAAGTAGAAAATTATTCCTATTAGGATAGGATATTCCTACCCCATGCTAAAAAAAATTCTTATAAAAAAGAATACACTGCCCGCTCAACGCACATCGTTCGACTCATTATATCAAATCTGTATTTGGAAGCTCATAAGTTCACCTAAAGTTTCAACTTCTTTCAAACTTCACGGCAATTATTTAAAAAACTTTTCAGTAACTAAATATCTCTGATCGTTTTGACCATCTTTTTTAACGAGTGCACAATCAATTTTCACAAACCGGATCCCGAAATTACCTAACGCAACGAGTTTTCCACCCAACCAGCTCGAAAGTTTCTTCAGAAAATAAAGCCCGTAATTTATCTATCAGGGTAGTTAGTGAACTATAGTTAGGAGAATTCCGAGCAGCACAGCTAAGCTATCCAATTAGTTGTCATTGTGTTATCTGCGGCCAAACTAACTAACTAGCTAACTCTGGATCGGTTGGTGCTTGGTTACTGGCTCTTACCATTTGCTTGAACTGTTAAGTATTATTTTTGATTCGCAAATATTTGCTGGGTTAGTAAGAAACTGTTTGGTGAGATTTCATTCAGATGGAAGGTCTTCCGAAGATACTATAGCTAGTTGCAATTTCTGATGGCAAAAATTGTGTGGTTGTCCAGGAAATTACAGGGGCTTAAGGCGTTTATGCATTATGTTTCAGTGACGCATTTAAGGATTCTTTGTTGCGGTGCGAGGTCTGTAGGGCAGTTTTGAGTATTTGTAACAGCTCTTTATTATACTCTAGACTAGTACATTTAGCTGCTTAGGAAATTATCTGAGGACTTGGATTACCCATCTGCTACTAATATTTATCCGTTATATATTATTGCAGTTTAAAATAACAAAATACAATAGTTTTCTGAATCGTGAAACCGCCGTCAATAACCACAGCAAAGATGGAAACTTCCTGAGAAGACTCAATCTCAAGTTGTTTTCGAAAACCCGTAGTAGCTCCTGTTTTCCTGTAATTGGTATAACATCTAATTTACTCATTTACACCGATATTCGTTACGGCTAAATAAAATTATTTTCATTTCTAATACTAACCAGTTACACGAGTTTCTTTTATAAAATAAATAATAACAAAGTAATATCTACTCAGATATTTAATGTTTTTGCGTAAACCGTCTAGATAAGTTTATAAAGAAACAATAAGACAACAATATTATTATCAAATATTCTCGGACGATCCAAAATAAGCATCTTAATACTTTATAAGCAATCGTTTCTGCGTCTGATTCTTTAATCAGAGCTCTGATTCAAAATTTACTTGTCTTGTATACTCCTGCGCAATCTTTATTCTGCGGGCGGTGGAATAAAATTCAGAGAACTTTCAGCCTTATGAGTAAAAGAATGGTGGGGAAGATTGCGAGCGTGAAGATTTGAGCGGTAAACAAATCTTAGGCGAGGTGTAAGTGACAATAAAACGGGAGCTTAGCTCTCGGGGCCGTCTTCAAGTTGAACGGCGGCGGAGGGGGCGCCTGAGCGGGGCGCCGGGGAGGAGCGACGCTACCCGTCCCGCTCTGGCCGCGAGTCGCGCTCATCCGTTTTATTTCTTGTTTGTCCGCAGCGCCTTCCCAGTTCGCTACATAATTTATTTTGAGCGGGTACATTTAAAAAATTGGCTGAGCCGCGTACGAGTTTAGGCGGCGAAATGGAGTTTGCTAGGGTGGGTGGTGTTACCAAATGAAAATAATATGGTAAATGATTTCATTTGAATTGGCGTTTTGGCGTAATCGCCCGGGACAAGTAATGGGCCGTAGAAAGTCCCGGTCCATTGTCCGCGCTGGCTTCATTTACTCTGTGAATTTATTTTGCTAGGTTTCTTGCGCCACTTGGCTTTTATCGTCGTTTATGTCGACCCCATACATATTCAGTGTCTCCGTATCCTGTCTCGTGGATGAAAACTATGTTCGTTTGACACCCTCCGTTTTTTATTGGTCTGATGAGATTTATAGATCTTGTGTTATTATTTATTGTTTTGTTTGTTATTTCTATTTTCGAAGATGGTTTCGTTGGAATTTGTTTGTGTTGTCTATCAACCTCGACAACTCATCTTCTTGAAAAATAAAGAAAAATTCAGACGATCATTTTACACTGGATTCATGCTTGAAAAATAGTTTTGGTATTTTAAAATGTATGATGAAAAATATTTTAAAATGTTTCGAAAGATCACAACAAATCATTTTATAATAATGTAAAGAAATAGGTAAAGAGAAGTTATAATATGTAGAACGTTTTAACCTTCTTAAGAAAAGCCAAATAAATAATTACCAGAATCATTTTTCAATCAGAAACAGACACAAAAAACTACGAAATGACACAAAAGAAATTAGGTGGGTACTTCGCCCGAAAACTTGTGGCAGGACTACGCTAAACCTCTGGCGTAGCACCCGTGCTACGCCAGATACCTACGGTGCTACGGTAGTAGTTTTAAAAACCAGTAACATCTTAATTCCTTATGCTGCTTTTTGACCGACTTCAAAAAAGGAAGAACTTATGTATGTATTCACTAAATTTCAGTCGTCATTCTCAATGTAATTTAAAAAAAAAAGTCTAAGGAATTAAGTTTTTCCACGGTTACACAATATACCGTAAATACTTTCGTTTTCAAATAGGTATGCTTCCTTATTGTTTACACGAGGCTTACATAAATACATTTATTACAATTAATTTTGGGAGAACTAAACATTTTTGTTGTTTTGCTGCACGGTTATTCGGTGATGTCGAAAACTAACGTGGATAAATACAGTCGAATTGGTTCATGCACGGCTTCGGACCAACACTCGCACTAAGAGGCTGTTCCTCAACTCCTGGCCACCGCGACCATTAAACCATACGTTTCTGTTAAAATGACCACTATTACCCAACCGTGTGAAATCACTGCTCTCTTCCTATTTTTTATTACCTCCATCAATCAATGCGCACACTCCTCCCATCATCCGAAAACAATTAACTACAATGTCGTACAAAGAAAGTGCTTGCCAAAATGACTTCGCAAAACACATAATCTTTCTATAATAACTCCAATAGTTGCGTAATTATATCTATCTATTGTGAGTACTACCCCTAATGTTGGGGGTTTTTTCTACCCCTCGCCGCAACCCGTGATTTATTGAAGAAAGCTTTTAAACCCTTGCGGTGTCCATTGTGATCTTGTGTTTGTATTATACTCTGGATTACTGGTAGCGATTTGCTCTGTTAATTCGTTGTTTTTGAGTAATAGGTCATTTTGTTTGTGGTGGATGGTTCATAACGCTCGTGAAGGTTTTGTAGCTAAGTAACGGATTGTATGAAACAAATTAATCATTGAGTAGGGGATTTATTGCCTTTACTTCTATCTGGGGTTTTTTTTAAATCTGATAGACAGGTCAAATTAGTAGAAGGTCAACATTGCCTATGATCATCACCCAGAGAGAAAGCCTGTTTTTTTATTTGATATAGGTTTGCTCTTGACTCTAGTCTAGGTCATAGGTGACAGAGACAAAGTCGACGATGGAGCGAGCTTACCCAGAAGAAGCCTACCTTATTTTTAATCTTACCTAATTATGCTTTCAAAGTTATTGGCTATATGACACCACAATTAATAATATCAACACTCAAAAAAAGCATGACTGCTTTTTTGAGGAGTTTGAATTTAGTTTTAATTTAGCTCTCAAAATATCAGACTTATTTTAATTTGACTGATGCAACCAGGGGGGTTAGACAAGTGGCAAAACGCTAACGCTAACGCTATAGAATAGAAAACAAAATGTATGGGAATGACATTCGTTTACGACTAGCTATATGTCATTCCCATACATTTTGTTTTCTATTCTATAGCGTTAGCGTTAGCGTTTTGCCACTTGTCTAACCCCCCAGGAGCCGTACCACCATGTCTTCTAGCAATCACTAATCAGGTGTGAGAGCGAGACACAGCTATTAGTGTTGTATAGCACCATCTCTTTTTCAAAACGAAACTATTCCTGCTCTAGCACGTCATGGTATAGCCCCTGTTGTACCTAAAAAACAAACAACAAGAATAGAACCTACGTCGATACGTTCTGAGACCTATTGAGAACCTGCCGGGGCTGCGACATTATTGGAAAGAGTTACAGCGGCCCAGAACGCAAAGGTCAAGTCAAAAGTCAATTTTTTTATTCCACATAGGCCTACAAAAGAAGCTCTTATGAAAAGTCAAATTAGTTGCACGGTTCCAACTAGTGGGTCCTATGAAGAAGAAAAGGCAAGAAACTCCATGGATACTCTTTTGGTTTATGTCGAAGAAAGGAATGGATGGTTTTCAGTCAGTAAGAGTCTGACACTCCCTTTCGTCCCACCCAGAGCGGGTGGAGTTATTTGATGATTTCCCATCCCTAAAAAAGGACCTAGTGAGAAAATACCATAATACTAGGTATATTTATATATATAAATAAAAACATCCGTGTGGTATTCTTATATCAAAAACAGTTTATGGGACGGATTATGAATCTCACCAGCCATGTAGATAAGTTTGGTGTGTACAACAACCTAAAGGTCCTTGTATTGGTCTTGATTAATAAATATAGTTCTAGGGTATTATGATACATGAGGTCACGTCTAACGACGCAAAAAATTGCAAATCTATGCATATAAAATGCTTTGTACTGACTGAAAGACGGGGCGACGGATCAACGCACAGCCTAAACCGCTGATCGTAGAGAGCTGAAACTTGCAGGGTGTGTTCTTTGTATGACGTAGGCATCAGATAAGAAATTATTTTCCGAAATTCTACTCCTAAGGGAGTGAAAAAGGGGGGCAAAGTTTGTATGAAACTCTGTCATTTTTGTTTTAATTTGAATTCGTATAGCCTACGCAGGCGATGCCGCTGGCGGTAAGTTAGTCCTAACTAATATCTTACCTAATATTGTAAATGCCAATGTGGGTTTATTTATTGAAATTTG
This sequence comes from Pyrrhia umbra, assembly GCA_963891755.1. Taxonomy (NCBI): domain Eukaryota; kingdom Metazoa; phylum Arthropoda; class Insecta; order Lepidoptera; family Noctuidae; genus Pyrrhia; species Pyrrhia umbra. The sequence goes on along the minus strand of OY982934.1, from coordinate 2,902,367 downwards.
GTTATAGGCTACTTTTTGTCCGGGTGCGATAATTACGATAGTATTTATATTAAAACAACTGGTTTCCTGCAGTTTTACCCGCGTCCCAAGAGAACTAAGTACAAAATTCAAAAAAGTTTATTCAAATTAGGCTGAAAAGCAGTGGCGGATCCAGGGGGGGCTAAGGGGCTCAACCCCCCCCCCCCAAAAGCTAAGCAAGGAGACTTATTATGCGTTAAGCAAAATAAAATGTTCAGTGCTTTTTAGTGTTTCGCTTGATAAAACCTACCCTCACCAGAATCAAGCACCCCCCCCCCCCCCAAACCAAAATCCTAGATCCGCCACTGCTGAAAAGCAGCACTTTTTGAACGTCATATTTACAAAAGACAGCCCCCTAAATGCCCGCCCTTCACCACTTCCTATGTGTTTTAGCTGGGAAGGAGAAGTAGCGCAACAAACTCCCCAGCAACACATGTCTGTCTGTAAGGTTTGAAGAACCTACTTTAAAAATTATTGAATAATTGTAAAAAATCAACTACCTACTTAAGGCACTCGCATAAACTATCCTTTGTCCTTCTTCAGGATTTAATATACCTCCATAACAAATTTCATTATAATCGATTTAGCTGTTTTCTCGTGAAAACCTGTGCGAAATGTCTATACTTTATCAAATTACCTATGTATATTGTAACACCTACTGCAACTCATTTCAAGCAAATAATCTATAACTGTATATATTCCATTCTATTCAGAGTTAAGTCTATAACCGCCTACGCATCTATCTCCTATCTATGTACCACATTGCATCCAAATTGGTTCAGCCGTTTAACCGTAACAAGCATAATAAGGACAAAAAAACATAGTAAGGATTAGATAATTCGTATTCGACGTAATCAATAAAAAAAATCATATTACCTAAGCTATCTTGAATCACGAAATTTGTTCAATCGAATTGTCCTTTCTTTCTGTTTTCCATGGGATTCTCATCATCCCATGGGATGATTAACATCAGTCTGTATAGACTACGTGGTTGTCATTTTGAAAAAAAAAATATCTTCAGTGATTCTCGTGTTGCATAGTTGTTGCCAAAAGCACGCGACGCGAAGTACAAAGTGGCGACATCTATTTCTTTGTATCTGTAACATTATTTAAATAACGAAAACCCCATCCAAATCGGATCAGTAGCTTTTAAGAAGAACGCGGATATGCAAACAAAACTACGTCTATACTCATATTATAAGGAAGTAAAGTTTGTGAGTTTGTAGATAAGGTTGTAGGGGGTAATCTCTGGATCTACTGAACCGATTTAAATAAAATTGGTACGGACATAGAGGGGACCCTGCAGAAGGTGCGTAAGTAGGTAGTTCGCTCGAGAATCATGTGTTTCAATAATTGTCAATATCCTGCCAGAATTCGAAAAACTAAATAGCCAAAATTATGTTGTCCACACGGTGGAAGCCGCGGGCGGAAAGCTAGTGCAATATAAATTCATACCTAAATAAGAGTCAAGTCAATCCAGTTCAAAATAAAGGAATTGTTAAAAAACCTCAAAATACTTACTGAATATCTTCATTATTTTCTTGTCCTTGGTCCTCTCGTCCGTAGTCCTAGTTACTCCTGGAATTCATGGTTTTATACCTTACCACGGGTAAATATTAAATGTGCCTTATTTTAGAAGAAATATCCCAATGCCATACATACAGCGTCATCTGTTGAGAAATATCTGGATTATGTTTTATTTACAGAAATATTTCATAACAGTCTTTAATGAATGTGATTTCAGGTTAGTAATAAATGAGTAAATTAATATTTTAAATCGTATAAATGTTTGTTAAAAACAAGCTGTGTGCTAAACTAGCTCCATCTTATTTTACAATTTGTTAAAACACATTTCAATTTTTTTAATCTGTATTATGCATATCTTATGATATCTCTATAAATAAAGTTGATTATTATCCCTATCATAATATATATGCAAATATTTTTAACTATATTTACAATGATGTACCCACTATTGATTTGATATTATAAATAAAAATATTAATAAAAATTGTTCAGTGTCATTCACCGGTCAATAAATCTTAGTTATCTGTATTCGACAGCTAAAAACAGCGCCACCTATAGACAGAGGAATGTAACTGAGGATACTTTCGAGTAAAACTGTTTTAACGTTTCCAATCTTTTTTATGCAATATTAAGAAATAGCTAAATTTAAGAAGTTAAAAGATGCATGTAAATATAAAAAAAGATTTTTGTGCATAACTTCAATAAAACTCATGCATTGGTAATGTAAAAATGCCACATGAATTAATGAGTTCATATTTACCGCCAACAAGCGGCGGCGTTTCGGCCATTTTGTGAACCCCGCGACAGGAAGTGAGTGTTATAGGTGCTACGCAGGCGCAAATTGACCTTTCGGTTGAAGAACCCGTCGGTCACATGTGAGTGTCGATAAATATCTTAGTTTTATCGTGAATCCTTTATTAATAGTTATAATTACTGTTTTCGTAAGTATTTTCTATGGTGAATATAAATTTGTGCATATACGGCGTTACCGCGGTGTGGATCTTGTGTAATTTATGAAAATGTAATGTGCCGCGGCGCCGGCACGTTTGTCAAATCGCTATTTTTTTCGTTATCTCCGGATTCGCACTAAAGATCAAGTTCACATTGCCTTAAGTTTCTACGTGTTAAATTTGGTGTAACGGTGATAAAACGGTTGGTGGTTTCGTTATTTTCGTGTGTTGGTCCTGAATAAGACATGGTCAAGATGTCTCTCGTGAACCACATGTTCGCGCACCACACCGTCCACTCCGTGTCGTCACCACCATCGTGCGTCAGGCATGATTTCATTCAGTAACTTTTGTTTTTACACCATATCCTAATGTTATCGATATTTTCGTCACCTTATGGTGGATGTCAAGTACATCCTCCCACAAAGGTTTTTCGTCGCACCGCTGTAGGTGGGGTTAGGTCGTGTCAAAATTTTCAAAAACATACGTATAACAGTCTAGACTCCTTCCACCCTGTAATATAGTGTGTTGTGTATAGGTTATATTTATAACTGTGTGCCTATGTATGACTTGACAGATTTTGAGCTAGAATTGCAGTTTTAAATTTGCGTTAAAATAGCGTAAGTCATTTATTTTGTAGTGTTATTGGTATTTTCAGATATTTTGTCTGGGACAAGTTTGGTGGTATGTGTTGAAATGTGTGTGATTTTCAGACTTTCAGTATTAAAATAGTTTTCCTTGTGGTCCATAATAAATCCAGTTACTCTTGAAATATATCCTAGAACTGCCAACTAATATACAAAGGTAGATATGAGAATTGCTTGCAACTATGTTTCACAGTGATACGGTAATTCTCAACCTTTGCTATCAAGGAATTATTATGTTATAAATCTCAGTAATGCAGAAATTATAATACATTTAGTTACTAAAACACGATTTATCTTTATTTGTGATTTTTCGTTTGACGTTGACATTCACAATTTCTTTGTTCATACATTATCATACAAATATTACTCTTATCACTCAAGAGTGACCTGACTTACTCAATTGACACACCCAATCTATTTTAGCAAACATTTTGAGGATAAAAGAAGTACGGAGCAACATGAGAAAAATAATATCTTACTAATAAAAAGGACGTACCATCAACAAATTGAAGATTCATTTTCAGGTTACCATCAAATGACACACATCTAGGCCATGTATGACTTTCATTCCGAATACAAATCACCTTTAATGCTTCTTAGTATGCGATCAAAATCTATTAGATTTTATTCATCTGGATCCATCTTTCTGTAAACTTCACCTTTTTATTCTACTTTCTACAGATTTTGTAAAGAAGAACAGTCATATTTACTAGCTGTTTACATAAATTAATTGTAACTGTATATTACAGCTATAAATCCAATCTAACGTAGAGGGGTCACCTATAAACATTTTCATATGTTTAATATTTTATTTCAAATTATGTATTTCAAGAATATTTTATTCAGTAGAATTAATTTGACAGAATGGATATTTATGTAAATGTGGCACTAATTAACACACTTCATTTGAAGCAAAACCTCTTTGGCATGTTTCTTTAATATATTTATTGTCTATGCTAAGTTGAAGATTTTATGTAAATAATTGTTATTGGTATTTCTTTAATTAATACCTTGGATCATTTAAAAAGAAACAGGATACACTATGATGGTTTTAATGTCACTGGTAATTGCTACATTTTCATACAAAAAGGACTCTGTAGGTATAACTGAGTTAGTTGTCTATTAATTTAGTAAACCATAGTATAATTGAGTTTAATTTTGATCACCTATCCTAAGTATGCATGTCAAACATAAGCCATTGTAATCTTTCGAGCAGCCGTCTTCTTTCTTCACTTTACTTCTAAACTGTCAGATATATAAATTTCCTGAGCCCATAGAGTCGCGAACATGGTAACATACCATGTTCGTGCTGAGGGTACTCAAACATTGTACGCCAGGCCCGACTATGCGTCTCATTTCACAACTGTGCTCTGAGATCACCGTCCAGGGCCACAAATTTATTAAAAATCATGCTTTTCATACTAACTAGTACTTTGCATAATAAATAAAGTATTAGGTCACATAAAAACTGAGGTTTCTAAACATCCTAAACTGAAGATTATTAGGATAGGCTAGGCAACAAGTGCTTATCAAAATTTCTACACAAATCAGCTGTTATCACTATAAAGTAACATAATTAATTTAAAATCCTGTCTACCTAATTTGTCATTGTCTTCACAGCATGAAAACAGCTATATTCTTTTACAAAAGGAAGGTTTTCACTTTTCACATGTCCAAAAGGTCATTGACATTCAGGTCAACAACCCATGTGCTAATTTTTTCGTCAGTACCGTGAATCATGTTTGAGATGTAATGCCAAGGTTCCATTGGTTAGCATAGCTTTTATATGAACTGTCAATGGTTGAGAGTACCTACTAGGAGCTGTCAAGTTCAGTGTCTTGTGTTCATTTGGATGTTACAGTTAGATTGAGTCTTGTGATTGGATTCTGATTTTAGTGTTGTTTTAATAATTGATTGGTTTGTTCGTTCATTTTGGTGTTAATTGTGACGCGATCTTTACAGGTGATTGAGATTAAACACGTTTTGAAAGTCTTATCTAGCTGTTGTTTTAAAATAGTCACGTAACTGAATATGTATTGTAATAATGAAATCAGATTAAATACAATTGCTGACTTTGTTTTACCAGATCACTCCTGACCGTATCTAAAACTCGGCACACAACACAATGGCTGACATCGAGGATACACACTTCGAGACCGGGGACTCCGGGGCCTCCGCCACCTTCCCCATGCAATGCTCCGCCCTGCGCAAGAACGGTTTCGTCATGCTCAAGGGGCGCCCCTGCAAAATCGTCGAGATGTCCACTTCTAAAACCGGCAAGCACGGCCACGCTAAAGTTCACTTGGTTGGAATCGATATTTTTAACGGCAAGAAGTGAGTATTGTTAACGTGTTTTTATGAACAATTCTTTGGATTATACATTTTCCAGTTTAATATTATACATTAATAACCTGTACATCGAGATTTTAACGTAAAATCTCAGCACCACTAGCAATTAATTAGGTATACCGTCAATTCGTAATACCCTGATTATACAAGTTTCGTATGTTATAATAAAAATAAGGCATCAGATCGCTTGGCAAGAGATTTTGCAAAATCCGCACACGTGGCGCTGATCAAAATTGTCTCAAAAGAAACTAATTCGCTAAAACTCATGTTGAACCTTCCAGTAACAAATTGCTTATTAGAAGTACAACATTTTGTTATAAGACGTTTTATTATAACAATATAAGTAGTCTTAATCTTGTTTTTATCACACAACACTGACCAGTAAGCAACCACTATCAAGTTGTCTTATCAGTCGTTCGTTACATTGTCATGTTCCGGTAAAAACCGCTAACCGAGCCCATAGAGTCGCGAACTCGGTGACATACCGTGTTCGTGCTGAGGGTACTCGGATATTGTACTCCAGGCCCGACTATGCGTCTCATTTCACGACTGTGCTTTGGGATCACCGTCCAAGGCCACAAATTTACTAATTACCGCAATACATAAGTCACTAGAAAAGCAATTTGGAAGAAATTAAAGACTCCCTTGTAGAATCTCGATTTTTAAGTTTCCATTACGTGATGGCATCAATCCACATCTCGGCTCCGTTGGTTTAAACAGTAGTTATTTCATGAATAATTTAATCAGGGAAACGTTTAATTAATACGTGCTACGTGTACACATTAACACGTGACTACAAGTAAGAGTTATGAAAGGTGTCACGGCACCAAATATTTACGTCTAACGCATTTAGCACTTAATCCTCGATGTAGAGTGCTTTTAAATAAATTATATAGACAATAATAATAACCAAAATATCTATTATCACTGCATAAAAGCGCGGCAAAACCATATCAACACGTGGTTTATTTGCCACATGACATTCTAAACCACGTGTGCCAATGCCAAGAATATTGCTAATTTGTTTGGGAAGTCGAGATAAAGCTGCCAACAGAAAGATCTGATCATATAGGCGATGTACCTACGTCATAAGGGAAATACGTCATCAACCTAAATACATTGTTTTTGTAGGATTAGCGAAATATCTAGCAAATACACAAATTACAAAAAACATGTTATCCAAGGGGCAAAAATCAAAATGGCACGTGCCACTCTATAAAAATGTTGCAATACTTGTCAAATTAGTTTTCCTTAAAAGGGGAGCCCTAATGAAAGTTTGTGAAACCTTAAATTAACATTGAGATGCCTTATAATGAGGGGTTGCGTCACTATAATAAGTAACTTAAATTGTTTCACAATTTCGGACCGAGTTTAAGTTTCCTATAGGTAAATTCTTTCTCAATTTTCGTGCGACAACACGTGTATACACCTAAAAAAAAAAACATTACTGTATTATTTCCTAAACGCTTCTAATATTTTATGCTATAAATATCTAATGTTAGCTTCTGATATCCCAGTTATTGTTTCATTTGTTGTATATTGTTGCCGGTGACTATTTTTGTCCGACGCTATTGAATTCTATAGCAATCTCGTAGAAGTTTTCACTTATGAACAGCTAAATCTGTTGACCTTACACTTGATGATAATACTTATAAATAGATGACATTTGGAGTTATATGTTCGATGTAGGCGAAATCTTTGTTACCAATTCTTAACTGATATAATCTCATAATGTGGTATACATTGGTATTTCTTGTTGAAATAACCAATTAAAACCGAAAATATAATGTTACTAACACAGTATTATGTTAATAAATGAGGCAGTAATTAAGCAATCATGTGCCTAGTTTAATCTCGTTGAATCACTGTTTTCATTAGGGTTAGGATGTTGATACTTTGTAAATTCAGAGATTCTTTAGGAAAATCTTAGATCATACTTAGGTAAATATGTGAGGTGTTTTTCATACAAAAGTATACCGTGATAGTTTAAATTCGGGATTTTTTTGATATTGTAAAGTCGTTTGAACAAACAAATGTATAATTTATGTTTTTGACCATCGCAATGTTTACACAAAAATATTTTCTATCACAATTCATTTGAAACATTTCACAAAAGAAAATAACGGATCAATTTTGCAGGGAAATGTTTAGAAGTAGTTGTGTTTACGATCACAATAAAATGCCGTTATGAAACTATGTAAAGATACCCATGTGTGTTAAAATAGACTAGGATTAAGTAACAATTTCAAGAAAAACACAATTTCATAAACTTCTCTTCTTCACCCAGATACGAGGATATCTGCCCATCCACCCACAACATGGACGTGCCCCACGTGAAGCGCGAGGACTACCAGCTCACTGACATCTCTGACGACGGCTACCTGACCCTCATGGCTGACAACGGTGACCTCCGTGAGGACCTCAAGATCCCAGACGGTGACCTCGGCACCCAGTTGCGTTCCGACTTTGATAGCGGCAAAGAGCTGTTGGTGAGTTGATGACACTGATGTCAACCTTTTACTTATAACACTGATGAACTCGTATGTTAGCCTACACATTAAGATAGCTGACACTTACGATGGAGCATTTTAAGTTTAATAACGTTAGAGTATTCGGGCACGACTGGTGGGCAGTACAGCCATAAGCGCGAATTGTCGCGTCAGTTATTCACGTTGCTGCATCCACGCTGGCTCCTTGTGATATTTTAGCAGACTCCAAATCTTTGCTGAATAATCTCTTAAATAGGTTAACGTAGTTATTTACGCCTGTGGGGCGTTTTTGGGGTGTTAAGAAGCATTTTCCTTCAAATCTTCCTCCATTGAGGAGGAAGCCCAAGGGCTTTTCTTGTCTGGCGTTGTGATTCATGATCAGGATTAGTTTTACACGTTAAATAACAGATATTTGTAGGTTTTAGTTTATTTTAAAGTTTAAATGTATTGGCAGGTTTCACACAAACCATTTAATGTCAGAAGAGACTCGCTAAACACGATATTTCTTCATAAACTTGTTACTTTACGAGGTTTTGTAGTGGCCCTCGAAAGATAATTATAAATTGATACGAAGTTCAAGCGTTGTTGCGTAGAAAAGTCTCATTTCCCCTGTCCCCAAGCTTCTTGAAACATTTTTACTCCGCCTCTGAAGTGGCTTGATATCTGATACTTGACCTTTTCTACTCTTTGTGTATTCCTTTATTCACTAACTTCAATGGCTAATGTAAAGCCAAGCATTTTTGTTTGTAAAATATAGTACATACATATTAATTTATTTACTTTTAGTATTATATAACTGATGATAGTATTGTCACTATATATAATAAAAATACTTGTTGATTAAATACTTTAGCCCATAATTCTGATATGCCTTATTACATAACAAACTAATACATTTAAAACGTACCCTCGTAGATAATAGCCTACGAGCATGCCCTTTGATGGGCAGTTTCGCATTTTATTTGTCATTTTACTGCGATGATTATGAGGCCCGACCACGATAATGCAGAGTTATTAGTGCAAGACTGATATTTCGCAAATCTTAATCCGTATTTAGTTTCACTCTGTCAAACAGATAAGACATCGTGATTGTTTCTGTAAAGGAATTCGATAATCTACTCCCCTTAGTAGTACAAAAGATTGCTTACGATTTTGTACTTGTACAGTAGTTTTCTTGTACATACATATATATGTCTTTATTCCTCAAAAGGAATCGTAATCTACCAAATTCTTTTTAAAATCAATACTAACATAAACATAAAAAACTAAACTACATACGCTTATGTATAGAAGAGAGATGCTTATATCCTAAACCTGTCACACACTTGTCTTCCAAGAATAAGGCTGTATGTTATTGACTCTGAACAATGCAACACGTGGCGCACGCTGATTGAAATAAATACGAGAGTATCGGTCCGATTTGTGAGATCATAACAGCACTACGTAGGTCCTACGTCGTAGGATAGTGTGTGTACTCTTTTGTACGTTTACATGTAATTGATATTAAGTAATTTAAAATGCTACAGGATTGATTAACACTCGTATTCAAGACCACTACTATGCTAAGTAAGGAATTTCTCATAGTGTTTGTAGTCTTTTAATTCACAAACAATACTCAAGCTACCTACCCTTAGCTATGGGGACGCACAGCGTTGAATTTGGATGTTTCTTTTTCTACTTAACCATAAGACTAAGGTTTTCTTTCGAGTATAGAGTCTCTGACATGTTCCTATAACTTGTTGGTGCTAAATCCACTCGTACATGAAATCTCTGCCCCATACCTGGGCTGGTATTTATTGCCAGCCATATGGACAGTGGGTTTTGAGTACAGTATTATTAATTTTCTATGAATAGGTCAAACACTCTGATGATATGAGACTCCATTGTTGATATAGAGGAGGTTCGTAGTCTCCTTGTTTTTCGTTTTGCCTTTTAAATTATTTCTTCAGGGTTTTCTGTTATGTGAATTAATTGGTCAATAAGTGTAGGTTAATTTTCGGGTTATAATTGTAGTTTAACTTATGTACTAGCTATTAGTCCCTTCACAAACTATATTTACATGAGACACGTGTTGGCGAGGATATCGATCACCTCGCTCAATTATTCAGAACATTTTGTATATAAGCGCTTATGTCAGGGCCTAGTGTCAGTTTCACTTTATCGTAAACAATCGATAAGGTTTTCCTCCCTTCTTTTGATAAGATTTACAATTCTATTTACAGTATAAAAAATAAAGTTTAAGAAATTTTTAAATTCCTGTCCCATGTTTTTCCTGTTATTTGTATCGGCGATAAGCTGAACTCAGTCGTTCGCAAAAGCTAGGTCAGTTATTTCGTATCGAGGTGAAATTCGTTTATTATGTAAACTTGTAAAAGAACCGGTGCCTTTTCGAAAGCTGATTGTGAGTCGTAGTCTTACTCTGATGGCATTGAAGAAGTACATTTTTATATAATGTTAAATTTCAAGATGTTTGATAACGATTTATAACTTACTAGCTTCCCGCCAGCGGCTTCGCCCGCGTGAGATACAAAATGACTGACTTTCATACAAAATTTGCCCCCCTTTTTAACCCCCTTGGGGGTAGAATTTATCAAAATCCTTTCTTAGCGGATGCCTACGCCATAACATCTACCTGCATGCCAAATTTCAGCCCGATCCCTCCAGTGGTTTGGGCTGTGCGTTGATAGATCACTATGTCAGTCAGTCAGTCAGTCACCTTTGAGTTTTATATATATTTAGATTTAGATATCAGGATTCTGTCATACACGAATAAATACTGACTGAAATAATTTGTCTTTGTTTTTTGTGTTGCATTTTTTGTCGATTGTTACTGACTTGTTTTTATTGTCTTGTTTCAGTGCACTGTGCTGAAGTCTTGCGGTGAGGAGTGTGTAATCGCAGTCAAGGCAAACACAGCTCTCGACAAATAAACCAACTCAGCATTTATAGGGATATACATACATATAATTTTTTTACAATCAACAGCTCTTACATAAATGTAAAACATAATACTATGTATAATTTAACATAAAATATTATGGTGTGACGTGGTGCTGGCGTGTCGCCGTCCACTCCGTACCCTTGGGCATCTCATGATGATATGGCATTGCATGCAAGCCCGTATCGATGATGCGGTCCCATTGTTGTAAGGATAACATTCTAGATATATGTGTCAATTTATTATCGTGTGGGGTCTCTAGTCGTTGTACTGAAAACTGTCGCCATTACCACCTTGTCACTAACGTGTGGGACCACAAGGTTTCGGCGTCCGAGTTTTGACTACAGCGAATTGTTGGCCGCCCAGCATTGCCTGTGAACGACGATTATTGCACATGGACACGACAATGTAATAAATAACCCGTGCGTGGGACGATGATGCATTAATTTATTTATACTTAAGTGTAATAGTGTGCCCTCGGGTGGAGTGCGGCGGCGGCAGGCGGCCGCGTGCGACCGGCCGGAACTTCACGTTTGTTTTTGTTTTGTTTGTTCTCTTTTCGCTTACAACGTCTACTAAACGTTAAAGTTACGTTGCGCTCCGCAAACCGCCAAAGGTTTGTTGATCGACATCGGTGTGATGAAATTTCCCGTGGTGGATTAAAAGTTTTATAACGGTAAATAACCCGAAAAAGAGATGGACGCAAACTTGAAGTTATTACCATATTTTAATGCTAAATTAATGATACATATAAAAAATCGAGAAAATGCGCAAAAAAATAGAAATAAAGAAAATTCTTGAATGTGGTGTGTGATTGATTAGTCCTCTACAGGCACGCGTCCCGACGCTGTGCCGGACGCCGCTCGCGGCGCCCCTTATGTGTAACACTTGCCATCTGTTCAAATATCCCACACAGACATGAGACACTTGTGTGTGCATTCCATGGCGTGCAGTGTTCTTCTCCTCGTTTAACCGTGACGTGCTAAATCAATGAAGACTGACTTGAGAATGTCTCCTGATTTATCAATACCTTCAGGCAAGACTGACGATGCATTTTGTAGAAGAAATAGTTGATTTTATAATGTGAATTTGTGCTCACTCGGCCTTTCCTTGCTCTCTTTGTTTGCTCATTTGAACACATGAGATGTTACACATTATCGAGTGGCTTACGATTGCCTAAATTCCATGTTTTAAATGTAGTGACTCGCGACGGCCACTCTCTAGCAAGTGTTGCCTTCAAGGGCTAGATAGGATACCATTCATTTGTATGTTAGTGGACTTATCAATATTCTTTTAACATCAGATTGTCAAAGACGATATGATATACGAAAATTAATGTAAGAATGTAAGGTAAGGCCCTATAGGAGAGATATTTTTTTATGCATTCAAAATTCGTACATCGCAGGTTGTAGACTAAAATTTTAGGCTGTTTATAGACAACAGTTTATGTTCACTGTACATTCTTTTTTTTTTCGAAATTGCATAATCGTTATTGTTGGTAAAGTTTTTATACTAAGCAGCTTGTAATCAGGTTTTTATTTTATAAAAAACCTAAAGTATATATGTAAAGACATCGGGAGGTGTAAAATAAAATACTTTAGTAAAAAGGTAACTTTTCTTTCTGTAAAGATAAGCTGTTGGATCCCAGTGGAACCTTGAATCGATGTATTCCTTCCTTGTTGGATATCTCTTGTAATATCCGAAGCTTAGAATAGCGTTTGCGGATTAAATGTGAATTTATTCATAGCCGTTTAGAATTAATTAATTGGTGCACCTATAAGTTATTATTAGGAATTGATTCTCTTGCACACATGGTCTGTTGCTTACATTAGAGCAGTACTCAGTAGAATCTGTGAAGCGAGCTATGACACTGGACCCGGGCATTATTTCCTCAGCTTTTGTTTCACTACAGAGTCCCGCCGGACTCGGTGCCACTCCTGTGAATAGCTTGTGTGTCAAACATTGCGCTGTACGAGACTGTCGGCTGCTAGGTCGTTATCATAAGACCTTGTGAAGAAGAGATGGTTTTAAATTGTAATTATCCAATAATCTGCGGATTTTAATTTAGGAAACTTAAAATTATTTTTTATATCGGGGCGTAGGACAGGTTGAATAACTTATGTGACGGTATTTAGTGCTAAAGTTCTGTATATACGTAAGATTGGATAGATCGTTGGATAAAGGACACTAGTTAACATTTCAATAAGATTCAATAACCCACTCTTGATGCAGTTCTACATGTTTGTCATGTTGTACGGACAAGCAGTACCGAATTAGTAGCAACGGCCAATAAATAAATGTAAAGCAGTAATAAGTACCTATTTAACAGTCTGTCGAATTAAATCTGTACAAAATGAAATACCGTGACTTATAATTCATAGCACCCTGTAGATTTTATTTAGTTTGTTATTTTATTTTAACCCTTGTTTATTTAAAAATGTGACTTTGAATGCTGCAATTACTAAGTAATTAACCTAAGGGCCAATAACATTTACTGTCATTAAAAAGTTGCAGTAAATAGTAAAGTATAGTGCGCGATGTTCGTAACGACTTCTCGCTGATTGAAGTTTTTGGATTGCAATACCATTTAATTAGATATTTGAAAGAAATGTATTACCTATTTGAACGAGACTCAAGTACTATTTTTGTATATGACTGGATTCCATTTCTTTACCAAATAAGAGAACTAGAATAAAAGGCGCACACATTCTCTCAATTTATTTATTTTAAAATGTGGAAGGTACATAGTGTTATCACAGACATCGTGAATCATCTGCAGACTGGCATTCACATTTATGTTGAAAAGTACCTACATAAAATAATATGTATTGTCTGCCTGCGTCGGGAAGTAAAATAAAGGCCTAGCATAATTATACAAAACAAGATGGAATTAAAATGGATATCAAGGACAGTAAGTATTTTTTCACATTATATTAGCACCAACCGGCTTGCGAACAACGCTGTCTCTTCCTAACATAATATGTACGTATTATGTTATACAGATGTTGATAAATATGAAAGCCTACGAAATATAAAGATGCTCCCTTGGAGCATTGGCCTGTAATGTAACGTTTCGATTTTGACCATTACATTTACAGTATGGCCTCCCTGACTGACTAGCATTCGCGTGTAATGAGGTTCAAGAATCTGTAACACATTGTGGGGCGATGCAAAAACTAAGATAAATTATTATAAGTACATTGTTTTTTCAGTTTGAGATAAAAAACCGGCCAAGTGCGAGTCGGACTCGCGCACCGAGGGTTCCGACCATTGGAAAGAAAAAATACGCAATAAAGTCGCAATTATCTTGTTTTTTTCCGACCGCATAATTAAGTTTGTTTGTAGAGGAAAATTGCTGATTACTTAAAAACTACCTGCTAGATCTCGTTCAAACCAATTTTCAATGAAAGTTTGCATGGTAATCTACATCATATATTTTTTTTAGATTTATCATTCTCTTATTTTAGATGTTACAGGGGGGGGGACACACATTTTACCACTTTGGAAGTGCCTCTCGCGCAAACTATTCAGTTTAGAAAAAAATGATATTAGAAACCTCAATATCATTTTTGAAGACCTATCCATAGATACCCCACACGTATGGGTTTGATGAAAAAAAAAATTTGAGTTTCAGTTCTAAGTATGGGGACCCCCAAAATTTATTGCTTTTTTTCTATTTATGTGTCAAAATCTTAAAGCGGTTCACAGAATACATCTACTTACCAAATTTCAACAGTATAGTTCTTATAGTTTCGGAAAAAAATGGCTGTGACATACGGACGGACAGACAGACAGACATGACGAATCTATAAGGGTTCCGTTTTTGCCATTTGGCTACGGAACCCTAAAAAATGCAGCGATAGATATAAAGGTACAATTGATTTAAGAACCCGTGCTTCGAGGGCAGATGTAATGCTGGACTCCGTAACATTACAGGCGAATGCTCAAAGTGAGGCACCTTTAGGAGACTAAAAAAAAACAAATTTGACTTAAAACTAGGCTGTATTTCTATATACAAAAACATTGTACTATGGTATATTTTTTTGATTGTACACCATAGTTGAGGCCATCGTACTAATTAAATAATCAACATCGTATCCCGAGATATCTACTTATCGCACCCGAAGGCTAAGTCTTCAGAGACCCATTTATCACCGTACCAAATTTTATCGAAATCGGCTCAGCCGTTTTACAGTGAAAACGAAAGAAACATGCGTATTCATAGAATATTGAGTAAGGACCGGTACCTTCACAAAATTCACGTTTTGTACGAGAATGTCAATACATTATAGGAGTGAGATTCACCCGAACAATAAAATGGTAGCTACTAGTACAGGTTTAACATTATTATAGGAACTACCAATAAAATACATGCTATTGTTCTTTTTCAAAATACTGACGGAAATAAAAATTAAAATTCAATATCAGGGGAAGTGTCACACTCAAAGGAATTTAGGTAAATACTTTCTATTAAATCACATCAAAGTACGAAAAGCATAATTAATAAGATATCTAAGATACAATTAAATTAATTTTTTGTTAAGGTAAATTTCGATGGCGAGGTGCAGTGACGTAAGAGCGATAACTAAGGCACATAGGTATGTATAAATATAACAAATACCTCGCTGCGCAAGCGCATAACGCTATAAAAAAGTATTTTTTCCAATACAAAATCAAACAATAAAATATAAACATTTAATTATAAGTCATCTTCAGAGAACCCGTCTGATGATATTTCTATGACTAGAAACGGGTCTTCAATATCAAATACTGTGCATTCGAAACTATCTCCTAACTCGTCTAACATACTTTGAACGTCTATTGGTTCACTAATTTGTTGATTTTCTATTTTAACTTTAACATCTTCAGTTTTAATTTTATTAGGATCATCAAGTGCAGCTTCATCGGAATTACAAGAAGTATGGTTTTGAATAGCAATTTGTTTAGATGATTCATTATTAGGGACCTCAGAATTTTCTATATTTTTTGTTGTTATTTCGATATTTTCAGTACTACTATTGACATTTATTGTTGGTTTTATATCTAGACTACTTTCAACTGTCCCTTCTGTTGCAGGACTCTCTGTTGATTCATGTGTTTCTTGATTTATATCAGGAGCTTTTATTGGATTTGGTACTATTTCTCCATGATTATCATTAATACTTGAACTCTCTCTTGTAACTTGTCGGCATCCAACTGTGGGGATAACTACATATTGTAGTGGTTTTGATTTATTTAGCAATAAACTTGTGAGTATAGGATTCAGTGTGGCCGGATTTGCATTCATAGTTCCATGTACGTTTTTATTACTAGAACTTTCTGCAATATTACATTGATTAAAGTTCGCGATCGGAGTAGCAACCCTACCGTTATTTGAAACGAATAAATGAAAATTATCGTTAATTCTATTGCTTTTCGAACTCTCTCCTATTTCACATTGTTTATTAATAATGTCAGCAGTGGCATTGTTTGGTGGTGCGAAATTATTTTCACTGTCACTTTCTGAATCACTAGAATCCTTGTCCGAATCAATCTCCATCATGCGGGCTTCTCCATGGTCTCCAATATCTGCCGAGTTTGTCCTGTTCTCCATAATAACGTATCTGTAAATAGTTCAATATAAAAAGTTATAATACATGTATTGTGGAAAAGTGGATGACGTAAAGAAAACTACTAATTCTTTCCAAATGAGTAGCAGCACAATAGTTCTTCAACATTAAATATCCAAATTAATAACAAGTCTTTAATTACTAGTTGATTCCCGCGGTTTAACACACGTCCTGAGGAGTTCCTTAGTAAATTTTATTAAATTTGGTTTGAACATTTTCCCGTGAAAGCGTAACAAACGGATAGACCGAGTTACTTTAGAATTTATGATATTAGTAAAGATTGAATTATTAGTTTTTCGAAATGTCCTATATCCAAACACCAGACAAAAATGATAAGTTTACAATAGACTTGTATTGAGTCTATTCTAATGTTAGAAATCCTGGACATCTGTACTTCAAGTTAAGTTTTTTTAATTCAAGCAGGCATTAACTAAGGATAAGTATTATGCAAAAGAGGTGTTCGCAAATCAATTTGAAGAGAATTAATATTTAGTTTAAGAGCCATTTAGTTACAAATTATTTGTTGCAAACCTTTAATATATTTTGCAATTACAATAAACATTTGCGATAGTAAGGTCTTTCCTATTAAATTTGTTTTATATATAGGAAGAAGAAAAAACTCCCTTCTTCCTATATATAAAAATTAATTGCTGTTCGTTACTTTCGCTAAAACTTGAGAACGGCTGGGCCGATGTAGCTGATTTTGGTTTTGAAATGTTCTGTCAAGTAATACACAATAAATAGTCTGCCAATAAATAAACCGAGATAAATCATATACATAATATCATTGATATAATCAAGATTAAAAGGGACCCAGTATTGAACCTTTAGGCACGCCTATTTATTATAACTACTATACTATGACTGTTTAAATACTTTTTGTTGTCTATTTGACATAATAAAAGAAAGAACGAGAACTTCACCACAAAATCTATAGTTAGCTCAGCTTAAAGATGAAAATATCATAGTCAACGAAATCAAACAAATCTCACGAGGCTGGTTACAACAGTACAAATAGGATTTGCAGAAAATAAACCAACAATGGCTTGTATCCTTGATATTGATAATGCCTATAACAATGTTAATATTAATGCTCTAATTAAATCGTTACACAACATCGGTATTAAAGGTAAAATTGATCGTTACTTATGGAATTTTCTATCTGATAGAAGATGTCAAATAATAATAAACAGTGGTAATAACATTTTGACCAGACACACAAACAGGGGTCTAGCACAAGGGGACCCACGCTCGCCTTTATTGTTTAATATTGTGACCATTGACGTTTGTAAAAGTATAAAAAACGCGATTTTATCGCAGTATGCGGATGACTTTGTAATTTATAAAACTATAGATGCTGGCAAATTTCAAAATGTAACAAATGATATCGAAAATTCTTTACAAGTATTAATTTCTGTATTGGATAATATTGGTCTGTATTTGTCTGAGTCAAAACGTAATTTATGTGTGTTTAATAGGTCAAGAAAGAATATTACTTTGTCACTGAGGGTTAATGACATACAATTTAATATTCAAAATAAGATTAAATATTTGGGTCTCTGGTTAGATAACAAGTTACGATGGGGAGCCCATATTAACGAGATCTGTGAGAAAGTTTATAAATATATAAATATCTTAAAAATATTGGCGGGGAAGTCTTGGGGAGTTCATCCCACTCACCTTCGTAGGCTCTACATTTCTTTAATTAGAAGTAGGCTCGACAATGGTAGTTTTTTGTATGGAAGCAGTGCTAAATACCATATTCATAAGTTAACATTGTTACAAAACAGAGCCTTAAGAATTTGTGGGGGTTTCATATGAAGCACTCCTATTCATGTAATGGAGAGTGAACTTTGTGTGCAACCCCTGGAAATTAGAAAATTCTGGCTAGGGTGTAGGTATTGGCTTAAAGCAGCTGCGGTATCTGACAACCCAACATTCAAATTAATAGATAAACTGACATTGTTGGATCGCTATTGGAAAGGTAAAAATGAACCGATTATGATTGAAGTTCATAAGAGTTTAAAAAAATATCAAATTCATAAAAGTTTAATATTGGGAATGTTTTCATTGAATGTTTGGGTGTCAAGCTTAGATATTAAGTCTGCCATACACTTCTCTGTAGATAGCCTTAATGTGCCTAAAAGAAATGTTAACACAAAAGAGCTTATGCGAAGAGTGGTGGATGAGATTCGACGCAAATACCTGGACTACTATAAATTGTTTACGGACGGCTCCAAAGGCCCACCGGGTGTTGGTGCAGCATTCTATGATCCACAAGTTAATCTGAGCATGAAATTTAAATTAAACTCAGCAGTTTGTGTAATGAGAGCAGAACTGATAGCAATTGTGGAAGCACTTTCATATACCAGGTCCGTGGATATAAACAAAGTTGTTATCTTATCAGATTCTAGAAGTGCTCTCCAGCATTTGGCTCGGTGTGTCTCGGGTACCCGAGGAATGCTACGAAGCCTTAAAATTAATTAATACACTCCAGGAAGCAGGTGTTTGCGTCGAGCTTCAATGGATTCCTTCCCATGTTGGAATTTATGAAAATGAAATAGTTGACAATTTGGCTAAGAGTGCAGTTGTTGACGGGGTAGAGTTATCATGTCTGCCTCTTAATTCAGAAATATTGATAGACGTTCGAGCGCTCTGCAGGGAAAAGTGGGAGGTTATATTTAATCACCAGTCAATAACTAAGGGCATCTGGTATCATTCCATACAGAATATGCCACCCGCTGCACCTTGGTTTGACTGTGTAAGCTTAACGAGGGACACACTTGTTACAGCGCTTAGGTTGCGGTCTGGTCACCTTCCACTGAATAAGTTTTACCATCTTGTTGGAGTAAGAGCATCGCCATTATGTGAGGCTTGTCAAAAGCCAGAGGATATTCTACATTTATTGGTGGAATGTGACCAGTACACCGAATTGAGGGGTCAGTTAATGTGTGACATAAATCTGTATAATGGTCAGCTTAATGTTATTTTGGCCAAACCAACATCTCGAGCATGCAAAAAGATATTTGATTTTGTAAAATTATGTATGAATGAAAGAAGACAGAGAGAATGCTGATGTTTGAATGTGTCTGTTAAGTGTGTAAATATGTAAATGTAATTTCTCATGAGGCTGGCATAGTTACCTAGAGTGACTGAAGCCTTGTTAAAAATAAAGATTAAAAAAAAAAAAAAAAAAAAAAAACAAACGCCTTGGTCAAAAGGTCGCAAAAAATCTCCTATTCTGCGAAGGTATCTAAGGTTTCTCTTCATTTCAAATGAAGAGAATCAACCTTGCACTGGGATCTGTAGTAGATGCCAGTACCACAGATACTATACAGTACTATCCTTTGTTCCGTCTCTTTATCTGATCCAGCACGATTTTTAGCGTTTACTAGATTATAACGTTTTTAAGTTATTGTGTAAATAAACAAATCATGAATCATGAAACTTTGCATTAAAAAGTATAGAGATAAGTAATAGAATCATAGAATTCTAAGTGATATGAATGGTAATAAAATGAATCAACAGCCTTCTAATTTTACCTTTCGAAAATTTCTTTTTCTTTTACTTTAGCAATTAGCTTGTTTTCTTCTAATTTGGCTAAAAGTATTGGGTCATTTTCTGCAGGGTCTTCACTTTCTTCCTCGTCGCGCACTAAACTTAAAAGATCTCTGTACTCCCGCTTTTGTCGGCGCTTGCGTAATGCCTGTCCGCATTGTCGGAATAACGCCGCCGCTGTAACACACAAAGGACATGTCCAGAAATGGTTTTTTATTCATCAAAAATTCCAACCAGGACAATTTAAATATATGTGGATAGACATCCCAAAAAAAACAGTTTTATATATAACATATATTTTTAAAAGCCACCAATTTCGAAAAAAAAAGTTTTTTATTTTTGTGTGGATTTCCACATAAAACGAAAAAAACAAAACTTAAATAATCAGATTATTAATAATGAGAATGAGAAATGCGAAATTGTCAGCTGAAAACGCTATTTGTTATGATTATAGCTATTTCTAATAATCACCTGCAAGTTTATCTAGAGAGAATATATTATAATCAAATAGCTCAGTATTTTCACCATAATATATTCTAGAGGTTGCTTCCCGGGAGTATATGATATGATAATAGTGTCCATTAAACGATACTTAAACACAGAGATAAATTAACATGAAAACATGAGACAAATTAACATGAAAACACAAACAACATCAAAAACTTTGACAATGTCAGTGACAGTTCTGAATTTCTGATGACAGATGATTTTTTCTACGGGAGGCTTTTTTTGGGTTGCCATGTACATATTATAAAATATTATTATTTTAAACATTCAATAGTTTATTATTTTTCTTTTAAATGGAGGGGTCTAAAAATATTATTTCAATGGATTCAAGTTCAGTATTTTTATCGTTTTTATATTAGTGCAGTTTGATGCTGGTTAGATTTTTCTTGGAATAAAAAACCAACGTCCATATAAAAAGAGGACAACTCCTTTTAATATTTTACTTATGTTATAGAGCTAAATATCTATCTAATACAAAGTCTGGTTTCTTCTAACATTTATAACACCAGAACTACTGGACCGATTTTCCGAATAGCAGAAGAACTATTAAAACATCGGAAAAGAACGAAAAAAATGATGGGGCGGTACAAAGTTCGCCGGGCCGTCTTGTCTTTAATAAACCTTCATAAAAAAATATTGTCTGATTAGACAGGCCCTGAATGTAAATATTTCTATTCCATTGAACTACTGACCTTCTTGAAGCACCTGTTGTTTACCCCAACCCAGAGAATCAGCATTATTTGCTTCAATCACACAATTTACTACATCAGCAAAATCAGGGAAAGCCACTGCGCCTGTACTATCAATGGTCTCATTTAGGTAACATTCCAGACTCTTTGCAGGTCCAGGTGGATGACCATCGGCGACATTAATACGAATTGTGCGCCGTTTTACTATGTCATCAGAGTTACCGTTAATTTCACATATCTGCTTGTAGCATTCTACAATTTTTCGTTTTAACCTGAAAATTTTAAGAATCTTTGTTTAATTCAAAATCAAAGGACAGCATTTTTGTTACTTTTGTATACTGCACAAAAATGTTCTGATGTTTGATTTATGTCCATTTCCTATATTGAGCATAGTTTGAGATCATGTCCACAATGTTGCACTTACTTTGCGCATCGGATGTATGGTGATGAAATAGCACTGTCTGTTGTAACCTCTGCCTCCTCCAACTCGGCGATTATACGTTTATAAAATGCGATATCTTTTTCAATAGCTGTTATTCTTTTTAAATCTGTATTACTATTGGTTGTGACTTCACTATCAATTGTCATCTCTATATGATGTTTGGGTATTAAAAGGTCATTAGTTTCTTCTTCTGATAATTTATTTTTATTATTTTCTGATTCATCATTTTCTTTATTGGAGTCTTCATCACGAGCTACTTTGTTTTCATTACTATCTACATTGTCACTATGTTTTGTTGCATCTAAGATTATTACATCACTTTGGTTATCATGAGTTTCCGGACTATTCACAGACTCATGGTCAGAATTATCTAAATCGATAATATCAGTCTTTTCATGTTCGATTGCTAAACTCATACTTCTGGTTACTATTCCACCATTTTTCATTACTGTACTACAAGATTTTGGTTGCTTGGCCCTTAATTTTTTTAATTGATAAGATGATTCTATTCTCATGTTTTCATGTCTTTCAATATTCTGTACTTTTTCTGTACTACTACTAATTAGTTCTGCAACAATCAAAATTGAATCATCAAAGTGCATTTTTTTTACAAAAAATAAACATGTTACACAATAGCTATGCTAAATGTAATTTATTGCTATTAAAAGTACAGAGTAAAAATTTCAACAATATGAGCTGGTGCAAAAATATATGAGTAATCTATATCTATACTTATAATAAATATGTAGAGAGGTCAATTCTGTACATGAAATATATTTCCAAAATAACTATCAGGGGGTAATTAGGGATCGATACTGATGCCAAAAATGCAATCAGTAAAATTTTTGTCTGTCTGTCTGTCTGTATAAACACTATAGAAACATAAACTACTCAACGGATTTTAACGAAACTTGGTACAATTATTTGTCATACTCCTGAGCTGGTTATAGTATACTTTTCATCACGCTACAATCAATAGGAGCAGAGCAGTGAAGGGAAATGTTGTCATTTTGTTTAAACGCGCTAATCTCGGGAACCGCTGGTCCGATTTGAAAAATTCTTTCAGTGTTAGATAGTCCATTTATCGAGGAAGGCTATAGGCTATATATCATCACGCTAAGACCAATAGGAGAGGAGCACCACTATGCCACGCGGACGAAGTCGCTGGCAGAAGCTAGTAAATAATATTGTCATTATCCATTTGTTAATGTTGTCAATACAAGCTAAAATACAAACAGCTTCATCTGCTGTTAAGATATTTAGTAAATTTCTAAAATATTGGCCTGGGGCTGACAGTACCGAAGCTGACTCAGGACTCATTACCATATATTTAACCAAACAAATGGGTTTTAAGGTCTATGTGGATTAACAGATCTTACATTCATAAGAACCCATGTCACTACGATGCAAATAGACATCAAATAGGTTGGGATCAGAAAAGTAATATAAATTTGCTTCAGTGTCTATAATATTCCTGCACCCATCCTCATGATTATCTTAATACTAATAATATAAATAGTAACAAACCTGGACTACCCAAACCTGTAACCCACTCAGGACCTTGCTGCAAGTCCTTAGATAGGGTTACAAAAGGCACTTTCCTCCTCAGTTGTCCTGACTTTAATTCCTCACAAAGCGTCTTTATGTGTAAAAACTTATGATCTGGATCTTTCACCAACAATTTTAATGTTTTTTTCAACAATCTCTTAAATGCATCAGATTCCTTTAAAGTATTTCTAGCGTCTCTATACAGAGGTAATAATGTTTTATATATTACTCTAGGCATTCCAACTGAATTTTCCATATTAATACATAATGTCACGATTTTATCTATTAACCTATTAATTTTTAGATTTTTTTTAAAGGCCTTTTCATCTAATCTTTTCATTGGTTTCTCTTTGTTGTCAACTGTGGCATCAGTTGCTGATGGCAGTTCTTCGTCTAAATCTATAATTTCCACTGCAGGTGGGCCAACAGCTTCTTCAGTATTTATTTTAGCATCATCTTCATCTATAATAACAATGGGTACCTGAAATATACAAGGTTTTTATGATTAAACTACTAATATAGACCGCTCCTCTTTATGATATTTTTATTTGGGCACTGCATAGTCACACTAAAAAAACTGTCTACATCAATTGTTACAAAAATATTCATTTCATTCGGCCTTGATGTATCATATTATTATATTTATGTAAAAATGCAAGGCTCTGTCCAGCTTATCACTGGAGTGGGATACTACTTTAATAAGATAAAGACGAAAGTTTCACAATGTGATATTAATCCTTATGTACAGCCTAAACTATGATTACAATGTAAAACGAAATTATTTTTGCATAGATATTATTTGAGGGGCGGAAAATAATCAGAGCTACTTTGTATCCCGCGGCGTCGAGCGGCAAGTAAATAAATCAAATTCAAATCCTTAAGTAAAAGGAAAGTATGATTTGTTCGTGCGAATATCACGTAAGTTTGCAATAATAATCCTTGACTCTTGATTGGACTCGTTACTAACAAATAGTCAATTAAAAATAACTCATACCATATCGACATCATCATCATCTTCTATAATTACAGGCTCTGCATTCATTTTTACAAAATAACATGCAAAATTACAAATATAAATATTTTCTTTTTCATGCAAAATCCTCCAGTTCCTCTTAAAATCCTTCACCTGTTGACAAATGACGGATAGTGTCACACTGACACTGACTTCGATTATTCCACAGAGTACATTCATTTATTCGTTCAGAAAAGAAATAAGGGGATAATGTAGGGACGTAGTTCGATCTGCCAAGGCTGCTGGATTGTTCGAGACAGTTACAAAAATGACCTGACACTCCTTGTCGGCCACTTCCAGTTCGGCCTTCAGGGGATCATTAAATGATATATAATTTACCATCCTATAAAAAGGACGTGGTTTGATGGTTACATTGTACAGCATCGGACAGGCGTCTGCTACCGCAAGCTAGACGCGGCAAGAGAAAAATATTTCACTAAATGACCGCTCTTTTCGACTTTCACCTTATTCAACTTCATTGTAAGATTGACTTTTAAGGCACTTTCAAATATTATACCTACCTACTCAAAAGTATGTATTAAGTAGGCATAAGAAACGTAAAAAAGACTAAGATAACAATAAGGGTTTTTTTTGCTTTATTTGATATGGCTCGCATACGAAAGCATTGAATTAAAACTGTTGTTTCTTTATCCGAAATCAATATTATGCGGTGTCGATTTACAGCCCTGTGTTTAATCTAATAGGTAAGTTTGAATGTAGTATTGAGTGTAGTGAGGCGCCGCGTACTATGAACTTGTGATATGCTTTTTATTAATCTTTGCTATTTCTTTTCTTAACCATTACCTACTGTCCCACAGCTGGGCAAAGGTATCTCCCATCCTTATGCACTCTTTTCTTTGCGTTGCCTTATCTGTCCAGTCAGATGGGCTAGATTAGCAACGCTGTGGGTACCTGAAGATCGGAAACATCGCCGTGGCGGGACGACTTGGGTGCATTTAAGACGGATTTCGCTAATTTAGATGAAGTAATAACTATGTAGGTAGGTAATGCGATGGTCCGTCTACACTCAACTTTGCTTAAGAAGTCAAGGTCACATACGAGAGAACGCAATGGGAACATACTTATCTCAGAATAAAAGTCAAAATGCGGATAAATATATATTTAGAGAGGCCAATTAAAATCTATTGTTATTATGTGAAATCAATTGCAACATTAAAATTGGCTTGTTGCATTGCCTTAACATTATTATAATAATGTAATGTTGTATTTCTTACATAGAACCTTAAGATAAAAATACATTTCGTTTATAAACTACAAAAAAGAAAATACTAAGCAATGAAAATGCAACTGTAAATGAGATGGATGATACTTGGGCGAATTTAATTCCATAATCTATACATAATGAGACATTTTTACATAGTTTACATGCTTACAATTCCAATAATATCTATGAAGAAAAAATATATCAATATAAGGACTATTTTGTTCAAAGCACCGTACTGGCCGCATTGATTTATTTCTAAATTCAATACACTATTTATTAATAGACGAGAAATATATTTTTTTTATTAAATTATCCTTCATAAGTTTCCACAATTTCGTAATTTCACTTTTCTTCGTGAGCGATCCTTAATTAACACAATTTACCCAATATCTCCACCTCATCTGAAAATAAAATATGCAAATGTTAGAATCTATATACTAATATAATAAAGCTGAAGTTTGTTTGTTTGTTTGAACGCGCTAATCTCAGGAACTACTGGTACGATTTGAAAAATTCTTTCAGTGTTAGATAGCCCATTTATTGAGGAAGGCTATATATCATTACGCTAAAACCAATAGGAGCGGAGCATATTCTACGCGGACGAAGTCACGGGCAGAAGCTAGTGATAAATAAATGTGGAAGAAATCATTATCATTATCGTTGTAAGCGAGCGTTATGCCACCATGGCATATGAGTCAATCTTAGCGCCTTGCTAGAAGACATCTTACATCAAAACTACATATTTGAGATTCGGTTTATCTATAAAAATAAAAAATGAATGCTTGTACGTTTATAATTATATCAATACGTTCGTAAATGATTAATTCGATTGTGATGCAATTATAAATTATTCTGCTAACGCCTGCAGTGTTCTTAAATCAGAACCTTTATTTAAATTGATGATGTAAGTGTATGTACTTCGCGTGTAAAAAGTATCTATCTCAACCAAAAGAAAAAAAAAAATACAAAATTGCGGTATTGAACTCCAAAAACTATATTTTTTTGCCGTGATAAATAAACTAACTAAAAGCTCTTAATGACATCATAGGAAGTTGAGTTGAGTCATCTATCTAGATATACATGTCTGTACCTAGAACCATAAATTTTAACTTCATATGAGGATGAAATGTGGTAAGGAGATATAGGGGAAAACAGGAGACACATTTGGTTTCTGTCGCGATGAATGCATATGATGTATGCGATGCTACCGCATCAGCTCAGAGTTTCCGATGAAAGCTCCCACGTGGCTTGACTTTTTCAGACACTTCCAACAATTATTATTGTTATATTTCAACCAATTTACACAGAACCTTAACAAACTATACACCTAAACCTTCTTCACAAATCCGTTCAGACAGACAGACTACTTAGATTTATAATATGAAGTGATGTAGTGATGATTTATTGCAACTCACTAGAGCACGGCGACGCGCAGGGCAGGCCGGCGCTCAGTCGTCGCGCGCGACGTGCCGGCGCTGCAGCGCGAGCGCCAGGTCGTGCTGCAGCGCCGCCTTGCGCTGCACCAACTCCGCCGGCACCACCGACCGGAGCCCGTTCACTATGTCCTTAGTCTTACCTGGCGAAGAAGTGCTATGTATGTTAGTCATCTAATATTAAAGATATGAAAGCGAGTTTGTTTCTTACGCTTTTACGGTAAAACGGATGAATCGATTTGGATGAAATTTGGTGCAGAGGTGGATATGATCCTGGAGACGATTATAGACTTATAGGGTACTTTATATGCAGGTGCGTTTAGAAGTTACTTCAGGACGCGTAAACCGCAAGAAGTTGGTTTATTTTACTAAAATAGTAATTTGTTTACCGAAATAGATATCGTTGAGCGTGTTCCTGATCTTATTCTCCATATCCTCGACCATGCGGCCGATGTTCACGATGTGGGGCGTTACGTCGCTCACTGCCGAGTCCTGTTCAGCCTGAAATTGATATAAAAACTCTTTATGGCCAACTATGTACTTCTTAAAGATATGAATAAACATATTGGTTTAATGTTGGATAAAGATACGAATTGGTTTAATGTAAAAAAATACATCATACTGTTGTAACAATGCCCCCGGGGATACCGGATTGTTCGAAAGAGTGACTGTGGCGCCGGAACACAAAAGGCTAAGTGTTTGTTTTATAGCGATTAGAAGACACTTAACTGTGCTTATTATAAAAACTATTGAACTGATTTATATGAAACTTGCACTATTCCCTAAGTTGAAGTAAATGTAAGCCAATAAAAATTAATAGTCACTATCTGATGGTCATGGTATAGTTCCTGAGTAATAGCAGACATACAAACATACACTTGTGAAATTTAACATACTTGTTTGGAAGTCCATACAGGCGAATATTGTGGAATTGTACAATATTACAAACATATGTGTTGAAAGAATAACCTCCTTTCTTATGAGTTTGGTTATTAATAGGGGGACATTTCTGCTTCCAAACTATGTATAGAAAGTTATGTGGTTACCTGTCTAGTAAGACTGCCACCAAGGTTCATGGTCCCGCTGCTTTCCTTGTTTGTCTGCAGCCACAGCATAGCTGTAGACGTGAGCTTGTAGTGGGCATTACGGCCGGAGCTCTTCTCAATCACTTCCACCACGTGGATGGAGTCCCAACAACCTTTGATCTTCTGGGAACCATCGCCTGCTTTCTTTATCAATATTACACCTGAAAGATAAGGTGGGGACTGTTATTTTTTGAGAACATGTTTGATTACTATGGGCATTAAGGAATTTGTGCCTACATTGCTATTTTGTAGTATACTCATACATGTACACTTTGATAATAATAGTATTTTGTATTACTACAAAATATAACAGTTTTGAAAAGCAAATAGATGTACTTGATATAACACCAATACATTTTCAACACTGGAATATTGATTAAGAAACAACAGTTTCCCATTGTCAAATTTATAAATACAAAATATGTTTATAATGTGAGAACATACGTTACCATGACCAAATTACTCTAAACCGAATGTAGACATTGTTGTAAATAATTATTTTTTTTCATCCTGTTTCTAACCTATATCTTATTTCCACAAATATACAAACCAGCAAATCCATGATCCATGTCCCACAGGTACACTGAGCTGACGCCGCCTTCGAAATACATTTCTCTGTACTGGTCGAAGGCGTGATTAGCATCAATTTCTAACTTTCTGAGCCTCTCTGAAGGCATTGACCCATCTTCTAGTGGAGGGTCGTAGGTATTTGACCAGGGCGATCTGTAAGAGTCTCCGTCGCGGTTGTAGTCGCACAGCAGGTAGTCCTTGCCCGTACTGCGGTCCTGGGCAATCTTTAGTGGCTGGTCAACTGACGATAGCAGGTCATCGCACATACTTGGCACAAGATCTATCAAATCTGTCAAGTTTTTCTCAATCTGCTGCGGAGGCAACCTCCGCATCAGGTCCAGCGCACAATCCATTTGTTGGTCAGTCTGCAACCATAATAAAACATAGCACAGATTTAGCAAATTCCGTTAATTTTGGTGCATTAGTCATCATAACAAATAGTGTTATAGAACATTAAGCCACCTCTGGTATCGTACAGTAACTTACCATGATGAAAAGAGAATGTCGAAAATGCAAAATAAATATAAGAAACTAATTACAAGTGTTTTTACTGTTAAAATTGTTTAATTCCAAATATTAGGAGATCCCAACCCGAATTGATAAACTTGACGTAATTTGACAGCAAAGACTGCTGTTTAGAAATTAAAATTAGGTTAGTAGGTATTTCACCATTAATCTTCTACTGGTTTTTGAACGAAAGAGATGTTATTCTCGATAGTTTTAAAAATGAAATATTAATTTAAAACTGCATTGAATGATTAGTTGACGATGAGCATGATTACTGTTAATTATAAAACATGTTATTATATTTAGAAAATACACGCATTATTGCCTTGTTATTGTGGGATCTTATTTGTGAAGTTTTATACTTTGTTGATTGAACAAGTTTGCTGTTTTAGGCCGGAAACAGCTGGCACGTCACTATAAAATTAACAATGGTATGTTGCCTAGATTGTGAGACGCCGGTATATCTATTTCACTCTGCCTCGCTAAAATTCCTATAGGAAGAAAGAAAGCGTCATCTTCAATGAAAACATGTAACTGTTTCCTGTTAAATGTCAGTTTGTGAATAATGTTATGTGTGTCAAAGTTTTGTTGTTATTACATATAATTTCGATAATTACTGTGTGTTACATAAATTAACCCTTTTATCAATGGGATTGTAATCCCTTTGTGTGTCAGAACTGAAAGAATAGAGTTTCGTGAAGTGTGAATTCTCGTAAAGGTTTGCATTGTGTACTTAATTATACTTATTCAAATGATTCACGTTATGGGAATGTTATCACAGTTATTATAATAAAGGTTGTATAATACGCGCCTAAACGGGAAGTAGGTGTAGCGAAGCCGCAATTAGCTTTTGTTATTTAAGTATATAGTGGAGCAGAGATTGCAAATAAGGTAATCCTATTTGTACTAGGTTATGACCAAGATGAGGCCTCTGGAAACCCTACGATGGTTTTAACTGCATTTCATTGTCATATAGCGCATGTTTTCATTATACCTGGGCAGTTTTTGAGATAAACTTCATTTTAAAAAACTTGAATTGATTAGTTTATGAGCCTTTAGGTAAGAACAATCAGGCTTTGTGTAGTAATAAAGCATTGTATTCAAATATGAAACAGCAATTACTATGTAAAGTTGCTAGCCAAGAACATTGAGATGTGTTGGGTCTATTTGAAGAATATTCTTAGACTGTGAAAATTTGAAGTAGTTAAGAAGTTCCAATAGTTTTTCAACTATAATAATATTAATAAATTAATAGCCTTTAAATGTTCTGCAGATGAATGAAATAATAAGTTGAAAGTTAAGACAGGAAAACTTTTGTTCTTGTATCATCGGAATAAAGTTGTATTTTTTTTTTTTTTTTTTGTGAAAGGTTTTGAAATTATACTGTGGTGTATTATATTATTAAACTGCATTTGAACACATATAAGATTCAGACATAAAAACCTATAATCAAGATAGTATTTTTTCGCCGCATGAAATTGAACTACTTTTACAATGTATGAAATTGACTATTGTGATTTTGTATGATAAATAAAATCATAATAGCATTTATATATTACTCATAACAATATTCATTATAGTACTATTTAACTTATGTAATGTTATTTTGGCCAAACCAACATCTCGAGCATGCAAAAAGATATTTGATTTTGTAAAATTGTGTATGAATGAAAGAAGACAGAGAGAATGCTGATGTTTGAATGTGTCTGTTAAGTGTGTAACTATGTAATATATATGTATATGTAATTTCTCATGAGGCTGGCATAGTTACCTAGAGTGACTGAAGCCTTGTTAAAAAATAAAGATTAAAAAAAAAAAAAAAAAACTTATGTACTCAAATAATCACAATTTGTTTAAAAACTTAGTATATAATAAAATTGTTCTATTTACTTCACATAAGTTAAGTGTTAATTTCTTGTGACATGGTTTACACATTAATATGGCCTTGTTTTAAATTAAGTGCTAATGAAAAAGTATTAAAGTACTTCATCATCCTTCTGCCCTTATCCCAATTTTATTTGGGGTTGGCGCAGCATGTTTTCTTCTCCCATACTCTTCTATCTGCCGTCATCTCGCTAGTAACATTCATTCTAATCATATCAACCTTTACACAATCCATCCATCGTTTCATCATATTAAAGTACTTATAACTATTAAAATATTTGTTCATATAAGTTTCTAGATGAAGATGAAACTAGTTTATTCAATAGGTATCTCTGGCGTTTGATAAAAAGCCAGATGTTATTTTGTAGTTGATATTGTTATATTTAAGCGTAATGTTGTTATGAAAACTATGTGCAAATTTAAATTGTGTAAAGCATTGTATAAGAAGCTAGCTGTTTCCTTTGATTCCCTCTCCCCCCAAAGAACAACTAACACAAATTTGGATAACAAGTAGCCTATCACTGTCTCTAGGGTCCCATCTATGGAGATAGATGGGACCCTAGAGACAGTGATAGGCTACTTGTTATCCAAATTTGTGTTTGGAGAAAGTGAAATAAACAAACTCACTTTCATCTATATTGCACTCACTATTTGCACTCTATATTTGTTAGGATTAGGATAGCATGAGTGCCTTTTGCTATATATGTATAACATTAGCATAAAGTTTGATAACCTAACCAACAAAAATGCTTTACAGCGTCTAATAAATGTCTAGAATTTGATGTGATGTACAAACGAAATTGTGGGGAATATTGAGTACTTAGTAATTTTTGGAAGTTAAATTAATGTAGTCTATGAAAAACAATATACATGGTTAAATAACAACACATTTTCTACCGTTGCCATGTTTTCTTTAGTGTTAAGACTTACAGATTAGTATAGAAGAAACTCTATATTTTCAGGCATCATATTGAAAGGAGAGTGAGGTAACCCTGTCATGATGCCGACCCAACTGATGAACCAGGATAACCACCAGAACGATGTACGAGTGAAGACGGTATACAACGGTGATGTAATGATTACGTACATCAACCATAATATCAACTTTGAAGAGTTTACGCAGGAGATGGTGGCAATATGTCGATTTTTGCCCGATCAGGTTGGTTTAATATTTTATACTTCTTAATTATACATAATCATTTAGTCATTTTCCTCTGACATGGGCTGAGGACAAAAAAAAGAATGATATGTATGGCGATTTGCTGTCTAAAATATAATAATAACTTATTAGATCAGACATAGGTAAGTAAAAGTTGGCTGCTGATAAATATACCAGAGGGCTACAATCTGAAGCTGAATCCCAAGGATTTACAATATTGTACGGAATGCAAACCATAGATATTGTTAATCCATATATTTAATCTACTAGCTTCTGCCCGCGACTTCGTCCGCGTGGAATAGTGGTGCTCCGCTCCTATTGGTTTTTGCGTGATGATATATAGCCTATAGCCTTCGTCAATAAATGGGCTATCTAACACTGAAAGAATTTTTCAAATCATACCAGTAGTTCCTGAGATTAGCGCGTTCAAACAAACAAAGAAACAAACTCTTCAGCTTTATTATATTAGTATAGATTAGTATAGATATATTATGTACTTAGCATATGAAATACTTCCACTTCATGATTTACATCAATTATGCACCTTGACATGACAAAGTTCCCTTATTTGTAGCCCATCAGTTGCAGGGCTATCTGTCATACAAAAAAGGCCATGTTACTAACCACCATGCTTGCTCAAAGCGGATTGGCGATTTCAGATTTTTTTAGTTATACAGATAACTCAGTCCAATCTGGAATACTTCTTACTTCGTATATGGCTTAATTCTGACTGGTATGTTGTGCATTGAGGTGCTCGTGGCTTAGTAACAGCCGCATAAGTCGACCGATCAAAGGATAAGCTGCGCTTGGCGCGGTCGGTCCGTGGATGGGTGAACATCTATGTCATAGCGAGACTCCTCCGTGCCTCGAAAAGCATGTTAAGCTGTTGGTCCCGGTTGTCATTTGTAGATCTTTGACAGTCGTTAGGGGTAGTCAGAAGGCCGAAAGTCTGACAACCAGTCTTACCAAGGAGTATCGTGTTACCCGGTAACTGGGTTGTAGAGGTCAGATACGCAGTCGCTCCATGTAAAACATTGGTACTAAACTGTATCTGGTTTAGATTGGAAGCCGACCTCAACATTGTTGGGAAAAGGCTAGGCAGATGATGATGATTTTGTGCATTATAGACAACGAAATAGTAAAACTTATTAAATGTAATATTTGTATTGTAGGTGTTCACAATGAAGTGGGTGGATGAAGAAGGCGATCCCTGCACGATATCGACTCAGCTGGAGCTGGACGAGGCGCTGCGTCTCTACGAGATCAACAGGGACTCCGAGCTCACTGTTCATGGTGAGTCAAGTATTTAATTTGTATAATTTTTTTCAAACCCTCGATTGGAACGGCCTGAGCAGACAAAGACTGAATTTAATGAACTTAAAATGATTTTACCACGAAAATGGTTCTGTGGTCCACTTTCTTACATTATTGTTACCAAAGTCCTTATGACAAATACTGAATTACATGTGATACGCTAAGCATTCTATTATTTCCTAGTTTATTATCTACATAACTTAATGCTCGCAGATAAAGCAATATTAGTCCCAAATTACCTAACGGAAACTTCTGTGATTTTGTGCACAAAACAATAACAATTAATTATATTTTAAATAAAAAAATAGCCTTTCACGGAACAAGGATTAAACGGTTATCGCTAAAGAATCAAGCGAGCAATCCTTAAGCTTAAAGCGCTATTATGAAATAAAAATCGCTTGATTAATTGCATCGCTTTTAGTTTAAGACACTTTGTCACCGTCTGTCCCAGGGCTATAGCTGTAGTAGTTCGCGCTCAGCTTGATAGATGGCGCTCTCGACGTTCAACAGACCCACAGGATTGTTAATATTGCCCGAGTTTTAATATCTTGGAAGACTTTAAGCTTTTAAAGTGATATACAAGTTGTTTGCTCATACAGTGTATAGTATACATGGATATGGAATGTGATTAGGTTAGGAATTAGTTAATTGTTTGTCTTCATCCTTTACTTATCTTTATAGTAGGTAGGTAATGCGTGAAGGGACAACTTTTCATTCCATATTAAGAATACTGCGCGTATGGAAGAGTGTGAGATTTGACATAGTAAAGTTAATATGAAGAAGAAATGCAGAAACCTAATTTAAAATTCGAATTTTGATCAGTGGATGACTCATCACCATCATATTCCATGTCAGAGGCCGTCAGGCGGATTTGAGAAAACCCTTATCCCAATTTATTTGAGGTCGGCGCAGTATGACTTCTTCTTCCATGTTTCTCTATCTGACGTCATCTTACTAGTTGCCTTCTTTGTAGCCATATTAATAATAATAATAATAGCTTGGACCCTGTTCCCGATATCGGTGGATCCCTGTTTTTTATATTTTTAAATGTTTTTTTTTATAGTTTATAAAAATATTTAAAAATGTAAATAATATGTGTAAAGAAAAATTAACGAAATAATAATAATATATTTTATTTAATTTGACAACATTGGTCCACTGGTTAGTACAGAAGCAACTTATCTACTAAGGGTTAGTATTTAATTATTAATAAGTAACAAATAATTTAAATAAAAAACGATTATGATTGCAGGAAAAATACGATGCGCTCTTTAATCTTTAGGTATAGTAAGAGCAATTTTTTTCTAAATTCAGTGAAACATAAACGACAAAATATATAAATATGATTCTCATTTTGTACTTTGTCGCAGTGTGGTAATAATAAAATAACATTAGTAAGGTCAGGGTGGCATATTCCGTCTATGGGGCTTAACCGTCTACTTGAAATTATGCTCGTTACAGTCGAGTGGCCGCGTTTGTAGAAATGTCGGTAAAACAGCATTACTTTTAACTTCAAATAAAATTCCTTAGATGGCGTTAGTCGCTATAAAAATGGGTAAAACTGTCATCAAAGTTCAGTTGCTTTTTTAAAGTGAAATACGAGTGTCCTACGCTGCTGTATTTTGAAGGTAAGTTTAAAATTATGTTACGTACAGTGTCGAATGAATTCAATATATATAGTGTAGAGTCCTTATAAGAGTTTCGTGTATTATTTTGCAAGATAACGCTGCAAATTATTAGATTATTCAACGTAACAAATTTATAACCTCGAAATCGTTAAGTGCATAATTCCGTCTATTTTGAATGGGGCTAGATCGTCATATGACGAATTTGCCCCATCTCTGAGATCGTAAACCTTTTTTGTCCCAGCTTTTTAAAAGAGAACCAATCAATATTCGGCGTAGGTACTTACTTGGAGTTCACAGAAAGTTAATTTGAAAGAGAATAGATATTATATAATTTGTGTAACAGTTACAGTTATTGTCCGGTTAAGCAGGTCGAATGCTGTTAGAAGCCTGTTATCGCCTGATGTTAAGCGAAGATTTTTTTGTTTTTTATATTGTTTATCTTTGATACTTTTCATTTTATGTTTAGTTGATTTTATAGTTACTATAATGAGACTGATTGTTACCTTAATTAAGACTGAAATACCATTTGATTTTGATAGGTTTTAAGTTTGTTACTGAATTAAAACGATTTACGATACCAAATGTGTATTTTTATTTTATGAAGGTACCTTTATCCAGATAATTTCATATTTTTCTGTGCGCTTTTATCTTAAGTTGGCTAAATTAAAGTGTTTATTTCATCCAAAATATGTTGACCACCCCTGCTTGTTTAAGCATGCCGAAATAGCCCCCAAAAATGATTATTACATATTTGACCTGACAGAGACTTTATTTTTAAGATCGTTAAGCACAGAATTGAATGTCTCTTACGAACGCATGTCATTATTACGTGATTCCTTAAAACCACTAAAGATTTCCATAAATTCTTCCAGTATGACGGATTTTCCCGATTTAGAAGGGAAAATCCGTCTACCGGTCAAGTTTTAAAAAAAGTTGTATATCCTAGTACTGGTGATAGTTTAATTAAATAAGATCACTGTATTTGAAAGTTTAAAAGATAATTATTTTCATGAGACCATAAAATTGATCATAAATCAAAACGTTCATTGTATACAGGCACTCAAATGTAAGTCGAAAAAAAACTATGCCGGAATTAGCCACCCTGACCTTAATTAAATATTAAACATAAAGTCTCTACTTTTTATCTATTAAAGATTTTTTTGCGATTATTACATGAGTTATAGGCACTGTTCAATATAAACACAGCAATTGCATGCATATCATCTGTTTGTACGGTTATTCATGTTACAATGATGAACTAAATGACATAGATAAACTTAACTACCTAGGTATTTACTTATGTGAAATGCAGCTTCAAAACGCAGGCAGACACACGTCTATGGACACAATATCTATACACTAGCTTCTGCCATTGAGCCCACGGCGTCATTGCGTGTTGAATACATATAAAATACTAGCTGTTTATCTCGGTTTTATGCGCATAGATAAAAAGTGTATATGTGTTACTTTTTTTTTTGTGTATGGAATCTCGCAGGTCAACCTAGAAGGTTGTCGACTGCTTAACCGGGCTTGCGTATATGTGTTACTCCAGGTTATAAACTATATGTGTACCAAATTTCGTCCAAATCCATTCAGCAGTTTTTGCGTAAAAGAGTTACAAACATAACTCACAAACTCGCATTTATAATATTAGGCGAAGTTATTTTATAATATAATTATGTTTTATAAATTCGACACTTGGAAATTATGCAGCTGTATTATTTAAGTAATGAAAGATTTTATGAAATCGGTCTAGTCATTACATTTAAACTTTATCTTAATAATATTAGTCTAGATTTATCATACCAACGTTCTATTTAAAATAGTGTCTATTACAGCAAATATTTTTTTAGTTATTTCTAGAAAAACCTTACCTTGCACAAATTGCTTCACCTTGCTTACATGTCCGGTTTTCCTTCGTTAAAATGACTTGTATCGTTACGCTCAACCTACCACGGTAATAAAACAAATGTGCAGCGCTTATAAATAATAGGATAATAACTTTACTAGCTGTAATATTTAACTACAATCATAAACAACGTATTACGGCTTACAATTAAATACTTAAGTTATGATACCTTATAATATTCACTCACATCACCGCCATTGATTTTACGATAAAGTACAAAAGTTATTCTCAATCAATTACCATTTTAATGACAAACTGTGTTTCAGTTCTCAAAAAGATTTTATTTCACGAAAAAACTGGAGGAAAACACCAAGTTTGGACGTCGTTTCACTTATTATCATAAATGAATAATTTATTCGGTAAATAATTTACCGTCGTATGTCCGAACGGGGACGTGTCTCGTTTGTCGAATACAAAACGTTGTGAGGGTTTATCGGTGGAATTGTACCGATGACGATTCAGTGGCGCTCACTTATCGCCAGCATTTTCGCACAATGTTTACCCGGCCGGGTGTACTTTCGCTATAAAATTCTTATCTACCCGCATTGCGAATCCGGGCGGCGGCCATTTCCATATTCAGATTGGCGTTACGTCGACAGCGATATTTCTCATTTTTTTGCCGTCCGCCGCAGCGATCAGACGTATCCAGTCACGTTCAGGGGATTCGGAAATGTGATAGCTTTGTTTCAGTTCCTGTTATTGTTTTCTGTTCCTTCACAGTAGATAGGTACGTTTCGGACACGAAATAGAATACAAGTATAAATCCGAGCGCTGTTCTACTTTGTTTTCAGATGCATGCATGTTATGAAATATTAGTATTGTAGAGAACTTGATATCAAAAGCCAGAGTATGATGCATATTTTGAATTTAAATGCAGAAGCAGAAATGTGTATGGGAGTTCTGAGTCCAACAATTCATTAGTCAGACTCGTAATTAATACAGCGAGCGCAGTAACTAAGTTTCCACAAATAATCGTGGCTAACAATCACACATTCATGTCCTAGCGGAGGGCACCCTGGCTGGAGTCCGAGAGCACACACGTCCCGCGAGGATTTAGTGAGGCTTCCGTGTAACTTGGCGTACGCTCGAAACCGTCTGTAAATAAAACGGAAGCGGCCCAAACTTGTATGCAAACAGGGGCGGAGGAACTTGCTCTAATAAAGTACAAACATTGCGGGAAATTTTGGCGCCCAACGTGGGGCACAGTTTGTTCGTCCCACCGCCTGTAGTGGCTGCGCAATTAGGGATATTTTAATTAACTTTGTGAGCGTTATGAACGACAATTCAGAATCCTATTCTGTTAATTGAATACGTGGCCCGCCCTCGAATGGGATTGCTGTTGTTTCCTAACGGCTATTCGTTTAATACGTCCGCCCGCCGTTAATTGATATTTCTGACGATGTAAGGTGTGCCTGATTAGTCCCTTTAACATTTTATTACCCGAGTCAAACACGTTGACAATTATTTAAATATGATTTTTCGCTTGAAGAAATATGTTCTCGAAAAGGTCCAAATTAGAGGGCTTCGTTAACAGTCGTCTTTATAACGGTACGTAAGATAACAAAATTGGGTTTTGTCGGCACAGGTGAGCGGACCGCAGGGGCGCAAGATGGCGCCGCGAACTTCCACCCTAATTAATGTATCCCAGTGTAATTTCGCGTCGCGCAACTTTCGTGTACCGCTATATTAAATTCATAGTTACATTGTCTGATAGTGGAATTCTCTTACAAAGTTTGTCTTTGCTCGCGAGTGGCGTCGATGAGGCGCACTAACTAATGCAATAATGATTAACCACGTACTAATTGATAAGCTTGTAACATGTACATTCTTTGGTGTATTTTGTAAAGTAGAACAATAAGAATGCGTCATATCATAGATATCGACATAAAATACGTTTCGTCTTTCTGATTTCGAATCCAAATGTTCCTAAGGGAAATTTGTGGAATTCCAACTAAATTCAGGAAAACCGCCTACTAACAGGAAATCTGCTTTGAAACTAGCGAATAGTGAGGTTATCTTAATGTTTACGTTACCTACCGGTTAGGTAAAAGTACTAGTTTAAAATTACCTGTTTTTTACAAAACGACTGCTAAGTGTGGTTTTGAAACCGTATGAATTTTGTTCATACTTTAATCGCGTCATGTTTCTTTCTCGAAAGCCAAAAATATCAAAGATCGATATAGATGAAGTAGACTAATTGAATTCCTGCTTTCACTGTCTCCTTGATTTTGTAAGTCCTCTAGGTCTAGTCTTGGATTCCATTTCCAAGTCGAGCAAAATGTTATTAGGATTATCCATGTAAATTAAAAGCCTCTGTATCGGAGTCCGGATTTCTGCTCTGTTGGTGGCAATGCTCTAGCATTCCCCTACATAGTGGCATCACAAGAACCCTCATGTAATTTTCCAATTTTAAAAATGGTGCTTCCTATTATTATTTAATATAATCATCCGTCTAGCCTTTGACCAACTATGTTTGGATCGGCTTCTGGTCTACACAGGTTAGCTAATTACCAGAGTTTTACATGGAATCTACTACCTGACCTCCAAAACCCAGTTACCGGGTAGCGCTATACCTCTTGGTAATACTGGTTGTCAGACTTTTTGGCTTCTTACCACCCGTAACGAATATCAAAGATCCACAAATGACAACAGTCTAGGCCAGCGGTCGGCAACCTTTTGGCAAGCAAGGGCCACAAGGTAGCAAAATAAACTAAAGGCGGGCCGCACTTGTGATATTACCCTAAATTCTGTCTGATACCTACGTATAATTTCCCATAGAAAAACCGGCCAAGTGCGAGTCGGGTCATGCGCGCACGGTCAGTAGGGTTCCGTAGTAGGTCTTAGTTGACGACTATAACTCTGTAACCGGTTACCGGAGGCGTATTTAAAGATTTAGCGCCCGGGCCACCGACTTTTAGAACGATGTATTAGTTATTTTTCAATTTTTAGTGTATTTTGAAGTCTGTTTTATTTTTGCAAAACAGTTGCTTTTTATTACTTTTGAGTTGTTTTTGTCTGTTGCATGATAACGTTTGGAGTAAAGACTTATAAAATGTAGTAAAAACAAACTCCTAAAAGAAAAGGACAGATGAAGGCGCGAGCGAAGCGAGCGCGAATTTTTTGGGTCACAATAAAATTATGATAATTTTTGCTTTTGAGTTGTTTTTGTTTGTTGCATGATGATGTTTGAAGTAAAGAACTCGTTAATTGTAGCAAAAAGTAAATGGGAGAAGAAAAAGAAAAGTTTAAGGCGCGAGCGAAGCGAGCGCGATTTTTCTGTAGGATGCCAATTTTTTGTTTTGATTGTTTGTTAAGACCATTTTTCGATTTAGGGATCGGTTTGCGAAATAATATATCTAGCTTTAAAGTGCGTTTTTTTTTCGATACGAGCGTGAAAAAATTCACAGACGTAGCATATTTAATGAAGTTAAATGGAAAACTATCACGGCTACTTAGGTTTAACCGGTTTAAGAGTTATAGTCGACCAACTAAAACGTACTATGGAACCCTAACGTGCCCTACACGCACTTGGCCGGTTTTTTTTACCTTGAAGCCATACATCCAGCATATTTCGTTAATTCATGAGTCGGTGGCAAAATACTAACAACAGTACCTTAGAGACACTGACTTCTAGAACGATGTATTGGTCCACTAACTAAATTGAAACTAATGAAACTAATTTTACTCTTATAAGTATTTTTGGAAGTCGGTTGTATTGTTTTTTGGTAAAAACTTTTTTACCAAATTCCCACGGGCCGCGGGTTGCCGACCGCTGGTCTAGGCCAACGGCTTAACGTGCTTTCCTAGGCACGGAAGAGTCTCGGTATGATAGTAGATGGTCACCCATCCACCGACCGACCGTGCCAAGCGCAGTTTATCCTTTAATCGACCAAACCGTGCGGCTGTTACTTAGCCACGCACGAGCTCCTCGTCCATGTTAATAAATAACTATATAAATAAATCTAAATTAATTTGTTGATAGCAGTTAAGACGGTTCTTAAATAATTTTCGTGGGCAATGAAGAGTGACATCATGGTATGTGGCCATTGTCTATTTCAAATATTTAATTGGCCTTTGTTTAATAGAAGAATATTATGTAGTTTTTATTAGGAGACTAGTTATTCAACCTTGCCTTTGCTTCCGAAGTATAACAGATTTTTGAGATGAAAAGTAATTTTTATTTTGCAAAAAAGTAATTTTGATTTGTTATTCCTTGCGGAGTGAAAAAAGGACAAACTAACAAAGACATTATTTTTATTATAATTTTAATGGAATTTCTTTTAGAGTCTATTGATATTTCCTTTCATATTTGACTTTCGTAGACTTTTCTCTCTTCAGTACCTCCTAATTTTAATCCTTGGAACAAGTTTTTCTTTCAATTTTTTTTTCAAAACTATGGTGGTATTTAATAGTTAATTAGTTATAGCGAAATTAATATAATATAAACTGCGATATTATATGATCACATGCAAATAACAATGAAACTTCTTTCCTAAACCCAAAGAGCTAAAGGGACCTAAAAAGTTTCCCTTCGTTTTAAACTAAATCTTTAATTAAACTTATAACCGTAAAGACTGCACCGCGTACTACCAACTTTCACACTTAAAACTATTTTATTATCCCAGAAAACACCCACACCGTTCTAGAACTGTATGACTAGAAGAGTTGTTCTCATTTTAAATCTTAGAATCAAATAATAAAGGAGTTTATAATAACCTGGACGGATTTATAGCTATGTTTATAAGTGTTTATATCGTGGATCGCGGAAGGAGTGGGTGGAATAGGTCCAATAGACAAGCCTGTTTTGTGTCAGTTAACGTCCCGGCGCAGTGTCCTGTCTCGATTGTGCCGTTACAGCCCAGCTTTAAATTATACTTATGATTAACTTGAATTGGACTGTGGGATACTGGTTGGTTGAAATAGAGAATTAAATTGTACCCGAGTTGCTGCCTTGCTATCAATAAATTATGATGAATTTTAAGTAAGTATAAACCCGAAAACAGTTTGTATGGACGTAGGTACGTAATGAAACCAGGAAGTGTTAATTTTTATCATTTTCCTCCTATTTTACAACATGTTGGAGTACCGACCTAATTTGTAGCTCTCGCTTGTGCGTCTTTTAACAAGTTATTATTATGTACTTACAGAAAAAAAGATGAGAACATTTCATGGCGTTAAACATGTCAAGTTATTAATGTAAGTCGGGCAATGTCCGCGTTTGCGCGGGCGCACCAGTCCCGTGACGTCACGCTGCCGCCCGCGCCAATTTCAACTCATCATAAAAATTACGATCCGGTCTATACTCGATATGATTACCAGCGACCAATCGCGATGCTTCGCACACAATACTTTGATGTTATGATCTAAAAAACTTCCATACCTACTGCAAATGTTATGAACATAGCGTTAAGTTATGTAAATCTTGGATCAGTTCATCTCATTGTGGGGGATTGTTCGCCGCGGCCGTCCGACTGTTGTCGTTTCAAGCGCGTAGTGGTGCGGAGGTCGTGGCGGCTAATTGACTCGGCCGGTGGCCGCCGCGGCTGCGGGAAACAGTGGCATTGTGAAAACCGGCGCGCGTACGCGTGTTTTTCGCGCGGCGACGCAACGCGCCATCTGTGCGCGATCTCCCAGACGGATAATATCGCATGCGCGCGCGCCGCACCGGTGACAATTTCGCATTTCGAAATCTCCGCGCGATTGCAGCGAACGTTGTTCCGTTGCGCTGCCGCCGGCCGTAGTATTTACGCGTTTAGTACCAGTGGTTACGTGAAACTTGCGGCTAGAATGGAAGCGATGACCTCGCCGCGGATACCATCGTCCGGCTATAATGTTGACAGTTCGACCGATGAGGTGGTTTTGTGTTTGTTTTTCGTCTGTCGATTACGGTTGGATGCAATTTTTGTGTGAAGCAGTGCGGGGCATTCGCCTCAGTTTTTCCTCGAGTCACTTTGTTCTTTGTTTATCCGTGTGTGGCGGTGGCGCCCGAGATAACGTCGCGTGCGGCTGACCCACATCAGGCCCGGGTTTGCACAAGGTGTGTGCGGATATTTCGAAATTTCACCCGTGCTTGTAGTGCCGGCCTGGCGTCGTTAAACACGCGCCGATAACACCGACTCCCATTGTGCACGTGTTTGTGTTGTGCCCGTCAACTTTGCGATATGTTTCCGATTACAATCGTCCGTTTGCAAATTGAATCGATATCGAATACCGTCGTGATCGGCTGTCTCGATCCCTGTTATTGTATTATCTCGGCTACGGCGAGCAACAAACAAAGGATTTCTCTATTATGTTATCTGGCTTACCGCTGCGGAGAAAACAGACGACTGTGTGTACGCGACTGGAATAAAGCTAGATTCTTTGTCCGTCCCACAGCAATATAAGAGTAATATAAGTTGACCTTACCGTGAGTGCTAAAAGTACAAAAAATTATGACGACACACGGAGATGCGGACTTTGGATGAAATAAAACATGTGAGCAGAGTTGTTCGCATTAGCCAACTGGACACAAAGGATTAAATGCCACTTTTGAATGTATGTTTTTCATCTCGGCAACACTCATGATGTGAGAGAGCTTTTGCACATAAAATAGTCGAACGAACCCTCATAACTGTCTGTTTATTTGTTAAATAGCAGGGATAACTCACTCACAATATGGCACTGACATTAGTAGCGTTTGCTACTTTGGCGGAAAAATCTTCAAATTCTCTCGCCTAGCTTTTTCCTAGATAAGTAATTCGACTTCTGTTTACAATTTTATTTATTTCCGGATTTGGTATGTTAAATTGAAGCTAGAATAATTTAGTCCAATGCATTTCTTTTGCCCGTTCTAAGTCCGTATCGGAAACTTACCAAATATATTTTCTTACTCTTAGAATGTTGTACATAATACGATAGATTGGATATCAATATCGGGTGTTAGTATAAGAGCTTTCTGACATAAAAACTCCTGCAGACTATCCACAAAGGACGTTTTCAGCTAATCGATTTACAACTTTATCCTCGACGGAATAAGGTTTACAGTTATCTCAGTGCACAGTGATTTAACATATTGATAGGCCAATAGCCTCCCTTCTGAAGCCTTGATCTCTCTACTCGGAATATTTCGGTATGAGTCACAAACTATGCTGTATTTACATACATATGATAAAATGCTACAAACAGTGCGTATTGTTTGTGCCATAATAAACATTATTCTTTTATCAATAAAGGTGATAATTCTGTGATGATGGGGTTGAGCTTGCAGTACAGTATAAGTTGTACAGCTAGTGAACAAGTTTATGTTATGGCGACATTGTATCTAATCATAATATGCGAATTATTTGTTTAACTGTAGGTACCAAGTTGGTCGAGATAAGGATTATTTTTCCTGTAATTGTGGAGCGAGTGTACATTTAATGTGTTATAACTGACGTACATGTAATAAAAATGGAGCTTAGACTATAGCTAGGTTGAATAAGAGAAGATATAGAGCTTATTTTTAGCAACAATTCATCCATTTGCCTAGTTTTTTTCCCAATTACACATGTTAGGTT
This sequence comes from Pyrrhia umbra, assembly GCA_963891755.1. Lineage (NCBI taxonomy): Eukaryota > Metazoa > Arthropoda > Insecta > Lepidoptera > Noctuidae > Pyrrhia > Pyrrhia umbra. Next base: position 2,857,838 of record OY982934.1, on the reverse strand, counting down.
GTCTTCCAGTCTAACTGGATGCAGCTGAGTACCAGCGTTTTACATGTAGGTACTGCTTATTTGACCTCCACAACCCAGTAGTTGGATAACAAGATACCCTTTAGAAAGAGTGGTTGTCAGACTTTCTGGCTTCTGACTATCCGTAACGACTGTCAACGATCTACAATGACAGCCTTGACCATGCGTTCGGAGGCACGGACGAGTCTCGGTACAACATGCATGGCCTCCCATCCATGGACCGACCGCGATAAGTGCAGTTTAACTTTTAGTCCTATCTACCTGTGCTGCCGTTACATAACCACAAGTTCCTCTTCTCTCTTAGAATCTCTTTTAGCACATTTTTTTTAGCGCTAAATGAGTGTTTATTTATTGCTCTAAAAATGACTGATGATCTGAAAAACTATTTTTAATTAACTGACAAAGAAATGCAACTGTAAAAGCGGATCAGTAGCAACTATCGAATGTTATCAAATCAAGTTACATTTAAGTATCTGTTACCTACATACAGTCGTTCGTTTTGCAACTGTAAGTGCACTTTCACTCAAGGCCGAAAATAACCAATAAATCGTATGGCCCACTGTGTAACCGGTTACAGTAAATCAATGTTTACTGTCAAATTAATTACAAAGAAACTCCTGTCTTTAAAGTTTTGTGAAAAGTATTCATGCTCATATTTTTAGGTGACTTGGATTATTTGAATGAAAAGATAACGTTTTAATAATGTATTTTTACACTCTGTCAATAATTCCATATAGGTTGTATCGTTAATTACGACTAGATTTCAACCGCCATTCTCTTGACAGCCTTTCCGAATATAGTATATTAATAATTACCGATTAATTCTGAACAGTCGAAAAGGTTTTTCAAAAAATGTTACTTGTTTATTTATTTAACGTTGTCAAAGGCTTTGTTTTAAACGCGTCAAGTTTAATTTAATTGGAACAGTTTTAATTGTACACTCATTGCATTTACGGTCACGCTTTGAAATTAATAAATAGTGAAACTTTAATGGTTTTACGGTACATTTATGTATGGCATGATTTTACTTCGAAGCTCAATTTGTGTTTATTTTTAAGGCGCTCCTTTGCGAAAAAAGCTATAAAATAGGCAATTTTTCGTCGCCTAGATTGAGACGTTGGTACAAGTTACAAGCCAGAAAAAAATACCATGTATAATTAAGTATATGATCCAGGTACAACCCCAAAAAAATCTTAAAGAAATGATCTAGAACATTGAAAAAAATAATCCTAAAGTAACCTCTCGAAAAAATTTTTCGTCGCGTAGTTCTCAAAATTTTCAATGATTACCATCACATTTTTTATAACCAAAAGAAAGGGAATTCCGTGAACAAGGTACAACTGCAATATTATATAAATATATGGTGTATTTATCGAGCAAATTGAAAAAAACCGTGTAAAAATTGCCGTCGATTTCATTTCAAAAATTCTTCGTATTGCATCTCTTTTCTGAATGAACTATTTGCATAAATCTGTTTCATCGACCAGACGGCGCACCGCCGTAGAGGCGGGTGGTCTATGACACTCTGTCATCCGATGACAGTTGGTCTTTCGCATTCAGAAAATAAATATAAAATTGATTAATAAAAATTAAACGTACGTAATTAAAATTTCATATGTAAAAGGGAATCTATTTTAATGTCTATAATGTAACTAACTGTTGTGAAGGGGTGTAAATAGCAAGTGAATGGTAAACATGATGATGATAGCTGTAGTTGATACTGTGCTTTGAAACCCCTGTTTTAGAGTATAACGAGGCCGTAACCAGGAATTAAAAATAGGAAAATAAATAAAATGGCCGCATACTTCAGGTATATATGTGCTTTCATTTATAAAATACATTTATTTTCATAATTTATTTTTGTATTTCATTGTGTTTCGCTGCCATACACGACAACCTGGTAGCTTGGTATAAATATATATTACTAGCCTTCCGCCCGCGGCTTCGCTCGCGTGGACAACATAATTTTAGCTGTTTAGTTTTTCCAATTCTGGTGGCATGTTTGCTTGCGTACGCAGCACTTTTTACGCTAAGGAGTGAAATTAAAAAATAATCAAAGATTGTTTTTACTTTATACATAGATGCTAATTACCACATTTCTTTTAAATAAAAAATGACTGAGCTCCATACAAAATTTTCAACCCCTATTTTTCCCGTCTAGCGGATGAATTTCGAAAAAGCCTTTCTCAAAACTCAAACTCAAAAAACGTTTATTGAAATTGGGCTAATTTAATCAGCACTTTTTCACGTCAAAATACATTATGACAGCACCCCAAAACGCCCACCCACTCTCACTCACTACTTCCTAGTGTTATGGATGCAAAGAAGAAGCAGTGATAAACAAACTTCCCAGCAACACAGCTGTCTATTACAGTTTAACTTTATATATTATGTCATATTTATTTTACAATATTAATTATAATACACCGAATTTACAATACAAATGTGTTCACTTTTATACTATCCACTTTACAGCTGCCATCTGTTTTTATAGCTAATTAGTGGTTTAAATTATAATAGGCTTTTTTTATAAGATTTTCTTTAATTTTAATTTTAAAAGTAGTATATGGCAATCAATTTTATTATAAATGCGTGTACAAAGCCCCGCAAACGAACCGTCTACTTTATGCATACGATGGTAAGTCGCGGTCAACTTATGTTTATTTCGAGTATTACATTTTTTCTGAAATTACACCCACTGTATATAAAGTCAATGTTCTGTCAAAATTACAAACTTCTATCATTAGCAGTTTAAGCTGGGCATAGATATGTTTTACAGGACATTGCCTTTTTAACAGACTTAAAAAAGTAGAGGTTCTTAATTCGTCGAAATCTTTTTGATGTATGTTTCCCGGTTACTCTGATTTTTTTTTTATTTGTTTGAAAAGATAGCATATCTTTGTCAGGTGGTTCTATAAAATTTATCATGAACTTCGGAGATATAAAACGGAAATCCATAGAATCATAGCAGAACTTGAACTTGTAGTCGATGACTGACCACGAACAGAATATTTTTTGTTACAGTCACTATTGGTAGTCGGAAGCCAGAAAGCCTGACAATCAGTAGTTCTAAGAATAATACATGTGTTACCCGGTAACTGGGTTGTGGAAGTCATATAGGAAGTCGCTCCATATAAAACATTGGTACTAAGCTGGTACTACAAAGTATCAAAATACACCTTGCGCGCTAATTGTGGATACCTGATGTTAAGACATTTTTAAACAAAGGTAACAATCAATAGTTATGTTTTGTTTTCTATTTATTTATTTTGAATTTTATTTTCTTACCATGTAACGTAGGTATATTAGTATTGTTAATAAAATATGTAAACAAAGATTATGAAACTTGGTCTCAAATAATTATTATTTTCCTTTGACTCCAGTGTTAATTGTTCCCATCGTTTGTTTGCTATTGGACACAGAATGACCTGCTGCAAACCGACTACGGATGGTTTACAGATTTACGAGTGATAAGTACATGTTTGTTCACATTTTTTTTGGTTTGACACACAGCGACTATGAACCAACGAAAATGAATACATAATATTCTAAAAACTTGGTACAGTTCACGAATTGTCATCAGCAAACACTATTCATAGTCTTATGCTGACATATATCTATAGACACATTATGGCAGGAATGAAAAATCATTTCCATTACAGTTTTTTTGTTTCGAAACCAATGTTTTTAGAGACTCAAAACTTGAACTTTAAAGCGAAAACAACGAAAACCTTTAAGGCAGTGTTGACTTCGATAGGTCTTTAAAAGAATTAAGTCTGACAAAAAACGAAAACTCGTTTAATTCCTTTAATAAGTATAGTAAGCAAAGACAGATTAGAAGAGATTTTAGATGGTGTATATACCTGGATTGTATATACACGAAAGCAAATGTCATGCACTGGCCAGTTTTTTGAAAAAGTTGATTTGTCGAGTTGTATGTTACTTACACATCTTCAATGCAAAGTGAAGTGAATCGGCTTAACTGATTTCGATGGGACTTTCACTGGAAGATAGCTGATAGCGTAAGTAATTACTTAAGCTGCATTAATTAAAAAAAACTCTTAAATTAGAAGACGTGGGCGGCGCCGTTGGTGTCAGCTAGTTTCTCTAGATAAAATTAATAAAGGCTAATATTTAAGTCTGAATGGGATCAAGAAGTAAAAACAAGCTAGTCTTGATAATTTCCTGTCAGAAACCATTTATAAATAACTAGCTTCTGCCAGCGACTTCGTCCGCGTGGAATAGTGGTGCTCCGCTCCTATTGGTCTTAGCGTAATGATATATAGCTTATAGCCTTTCTCGATAAATGGACTATCTAACACTGAAAGAATTATTTAAATCGGACCAGCGGTTCCTGAGATTAGCGCGTTTAAACAAAATGACAACATTTCCCTTCACTGCTCTGCTCCTATTGATTGTAGCGTGATCAAAAGTATACTATAACCGTCTCAGGAGTATGACAAATAATTGTACCAAGTTTCATTAAAATCCGTCGAGTAGTTTTTGTTTCTATAGAGTTTATACAGACAGACAGACAGACAAAAAATTTACTGATTGCATTTTTGGCATCAGTATTGATCCCTAATCACCCCCTGATAGTTATTTTGGAAATATATTTCATGTACAGAATTGACCTCTCTACAGATTTATTATAAGTATAGATATAGATAGATAGATAGACAACCTTCTACATGTAATGTGATAGTAACAGTATTATCTAAATTAATCGTTGGGTTTTATATAACAGTCCTTTGAATTGGTTAGGTTTAAAAATTAGGTACTACCTAATACTTCTCTAAATAAAAATACTGTGCATGAACACGATGTTTATAATTAATTATTATACATGATTCTTACATGTTTTAAAATTGAAAATCTTGAGTTACTTATTCCTAGCAGTGACTACAGTAGTGGCCTCGCGATACGACGACTGCGAGAGGGGCGCCCCGCAGTGGGCGGAGCTACTTCCCCTGCTTCACCCCCTCAATTTCTTAAAACTGGCCTATTACCCAGCCTTAATGGTTTGTATTCAATTTCCTTCCTTGGCTAATTGAATTAATTACAAGAAAACCATGATACGTTGAGTGTATTAATTCATTCACACTAGATATCCTAGTTCATCCATAGTAAGGCGGCTAGAAATATTTTATTATCTACACATATAAAATGCTTTGTTCTGAATGACGGACGGATCAACGCACAGCCTAAACCGCTGATCGTAGAGACCTGAAACTTGGAGAGTGTGTTTTTTGTATGACGTAGGCATCCGAAATTCTATCACTAAGAGGGTAAAAATGGAGAGGAAAGTTTGTATGAGACTCTGTCATTTTTAAGTTGAATTCCTATAGCCTACGCGGGCGAGGCCGCTAGCGGAAAGCTAGTAGTACAAATAATATAAGAGCTGTCTAACAGATTCTAAGACAGGTATCCACAACTAACTAACCAGCATCCACATAATCTCAATAACAACATCGCAATACGCACTCGACCGCAACGGTCATTAACCTCCCAACCTGATTCAATACAAAAACCTCTTTACAACAATCCAAGGACAGAACGTACTTTACTTACTGTGTATATTGTACAACGGTTTAGTTCAGCCTCAGTAACCATGCGTGCGATCATGTGTCACTTTCTCGCCAATGTTAATTCTTCGATGGTAGAGCGAGATGTAAAGATACTGATTCAGAACTTAGTCGTCTAGACTTGATCAGGAGAAAGTATGTATTGTACGGGTAATAAGTTATTTATGTTGATAAATAGTTGTCCCACGATTCTTGGTAACTTGACAACTATTGGCTGTGAACTTGTTAATCATTGGAAGATTTTTTTGTTGTAGTTGTTCTGCTTATAGGCTATCAACAATTTACAGACTTTCTGGGCGTAGAGGCCTCTCCCAACTTGTATATATATAGATACTAGTTGTTTCCGCGGTTTCACTCGCATTGAGAGAACAACTTCACGCATCTTGATAAAAAGTATCGTATGTATTTATCCAAGTAACAAACTATGTGTGTACCAAATTTCATCCAAATCCATTCTTCAGTTTTTGCGTGAAAGAGTAACGTACATACACCGTCACAAACTTAAGCATTTATAATATAAGTATACTCCATTTACAATAAGATTAGACATTTAAACGCACCCCATTTACCGTTCGTTCAAACGATTTTAAGCTCTATTGCTAAGGTGACATAACAAAAAACAGATGCAGAATATGTTTGGTATTGTAAACATTATTTTGCATTCAACACCATCCTTATCTATACGGAATAGAACTCAAAATCGTTTGAAGGAACGATAAATGGGGTGCGTTTAAATGTCTAATCTTATTGTAAATGGAGTATAGGATGTAATGAAAAACTACTCACAAATTGGTCATTTAAAAGTTAGAATTGAGATTGCTATCGGTACCGATACTGTGTTCCATAACACGTGAACGATAAATCGTAACTCATTTCTGTTCGTGTATCGTTAGTTACGCCACGTTATGCAACTATTGATACCGAGCAATTTCTCTTTTACAATAAAAAATAAAATAAAAATAATTAGTAAATAAATTATTGGTGTTACACAACCTTGTACGTTGGAGCATCACTTATTGTGTGCGATAAGAATCATGCAGTTGCCGTACGTGATAAAATTGTGTAGTTTTTTTTATGTAGATTGAACAGTATTTTAATTTTGATTTTTTTTTTATAAAATTATTATTTCCATTTCTCTGGAAATACTGAACAGATTAAAAAAACTAATATAAAGATAGTAATATTCGCCATGGATATGGTACAAAATTCAATGGTAGATAATGGTATAGTTCTTAGTCACATCCGCTTCTGTGAAAGGCATACGAATATTTTAATTTAACTAGAAATATATAATAATATAATATTTAAAAGAATTTCGTGGGCATGGTCGATCCGTGGATGGGCCACCACCAAGGTCATATCGAGACCACTCTTTATTTCGGACTAGCTGTACGCCCGCGGTTTCACCCGCGTAAACTACAACCCATGGCTAGCAGTGGGATAAAAAGTAGCCTATGTTACTCGTGGGTAATGTAGCTTTCGAATGGTGAAAGAATTTTTAAAATCGATCCAGTAGTTTTTGAGCCTATTCATTACAAACAAACATACAAACAAAGTTTTCCTCTTTATAATATTAGTGTAGATATATAAAGCCAGGTTGTCATTTGTAGATCTGTCACATGGCTAACTTCCGTAGTGACAGAAATATGATCTTACTTTTGATTATAAGCAAAAAAAAACATCCAGCCTTACCAAGAAGTATCGTATTACCTATTAATTTGGTTGTAGAGGTCAGATGGTAGTAGCACCATGTAAAATACTCGTATTTAGGTGCATTCGGTTATACTGAAAACCGACACCAATACCTCTATATTATACAATACATGCAAAAGTTTGGATGGATGTTTGTTACTCTTCCACGCATAAACTAATGAATGGAATTGGATGAAACTTGGTAAACACATAGTTTACAACCTGAATAAAAACATAGGATATTTTTTTTCCTAATGTGCGAAGAAGACAGAACCCGACTGCATCCGCGGGAAACAGCTAAATAGCCCTATGTTTGGGAAAAGGTTAGGCAGATGAAAACATTTTCCTCGACTCCTATGTTCTGTCTTATAAGTTGAAGTAGGAAATACATAAGTTAAATAACATATAACTATTTGGTGTAGCGTATTAGAAACGTAATGAAACAATAACTATGTTTTTAAAAGTCACTCATGTGAATTTTCACACGGTTATGTTTTTTTTGTTATATATATCTTTTGTTTCGCCGGTCGGAAGGAGTCGTGTGCAGCGCGTTGAACTTTTTGTTCAGTTATTACAGTTTTTTTTGAAGTATAATTTACAGAGAATTTGTCAAAATTACATTTATTAATTGAAGTTGTCTATAATGATTTTATATTTTTAGTAATAACTGCGCCCTGACATGCGTTGAAATGCCACTCTTTTTGGCTAGGAACCCTCGCGGGAGTACTCAGAAGAACTCGCTCAAGTTTCATTACAATCAGTTGAATAGTTAAGGAACCCATAGAGTACAAACGTACAAACATTAATTTTTATTTACGTAAATATATTTTACATTGATTAAAATAAGTCGTTTGAGAGGAGACATTTTTTTACTATCAATGTCATGCTATGCCTAGTATTTCAACACAGAATTTAACACACCTAGTGCATGAACTACTAGGTAATGTTATGATGATGGCTATGATTCTTTACGGACAGCCAAGGTCGTAAAAACGTGTGCCTACATTTATTTATAGGGCAAGGGTTTTACCGTCATATGTAACTCGTATCAAATTACGACTTTACGTAGAAGTATACGCTGATTCAGTGCTCTCGACTCTTCAACTCGTTGTTATACGAGGTCTTGTAGCTAAGTAAAAACCGTGCGGATGGATAGATAGGCAAGCTGCGCTAGCCGCAGTCCTTGGATAGTTGATCGTTTTCTGAACTTAGCGAGCCCCCTTAGTGCATCGAATGTAATGCTGTCGGTCCTGCGCCTGACCTCTCCCCAGTCGTGTGGACCCATCGGACTATGAGAGTAAGGGACTAGAGAGTGCACCTATGTCTGCGCAAGCACTTTTGAACTATAATATCTCCTGCGTACCTGGCTAGTCTTCATTGAGATTGGCCGCCATTACCGAAATCGGTCTGGAGATTACTATACGACAATGTTCGATAGTAAAGTAGGTACTCACGCTTATATTCTCTACTCAAGAATATTGGTTACGTCACAGGCCCACATCATAACACTTGCAGTTAATGTGACCATTTAACGCGGCGCTGGACCAGTCTTTATTAGGGCGTCGACGCACCGGGCAGTCGTGACCGCGATCCGCTGGTTCCCGTTAAATAAACGCGCGAAAGTCATGCGCGATTTTCTGTGAACCGTTGCTAGGCGACGGGGAACGTGATAAATAAATCAGATGATTTTAACTGAACACTTGAAGCGTGGAGAAATTCTCTTATCGATTTTAAATTGATAGCTTTGTGGTCTTTTTTTTGTAAATGCAACAATATTTTATTGACAATGCATTTTGAACTTAATTTCATTGGCTATAATTTAAATATTTTTTGCAAACTTATTTCCTGCTTCGAATCAATTGCGATTTGCACATAAGTAGTCAAGAACAAAAGCTATTGAATTCGTCGCGCAGTCGGCCTGTGCATTCTAGGCCTAACAGTTCGCGAACATAATTGGACACAATTGAACGAGACCGTTGCTGATTTAGAGTCAATATGGCTGCTTCACTTGAAATAACAATGCCTATTTTAATATAAGGAACTATTATTGTCTCCCAAGCCCCACTTAAGCGTTGTAAACGCGACTGATTCTCAATTTCTAACCGGTGTTCACTGGTTCAATTGACGGTTATTTTTATTATTTTCTGTAATACCCTTTTCTTGAAGGTTAAGGCGTGTTGTACAAATCTGTACTAAAATCTTTAATTACGATTGGTAGTACTATTTGATTTAATAATAAAAAGACGTGGTACTTATGACTGAAAGTAAATAGGTACACTATGTTTAATGTAGCTGATGTTAGAGCAATGCTTCTAGTTTGAGTAATATAGATAGTTTCAAATAACAGAATACATGGACACGCAAAATACCTTTAAGTTGATAACCTCCTTTATAAAGTTTTTTTTTCTTATAATTGTTGATTTTATTAGCTCGCGGTTAGATTTACACCTATTAAAACCACATGAATTACTCAGTAGTGTTTGATCTTTGTAATTTAATTAGTTAGTCTATCGTTTTAGCAACAAGACAGACAGACAGAATAATGTTTTATGGAGTTATTTGACACTGTATACGTACAACATACTCCCATTCTCATATTTACTTGCTCTTCTCACCACTAGGTGTGTTAGATACAATTTAAACGTAATTGTGAGCAAAAACAAATAGAGATATCTTGGGAACAGGTTGCATCATTGAAATCTAGCTTATCTCGATCTAATAAGATAACGTTACTGATTGTTTGAATGCTCTGTGTTCTCTTAAAGCCTGAATTGATACATAGTTGCAGATTGCACTTTGAGAACAGTAACTGTCTTACTTATAAAAAACCAGGGGCTGTACCACCACGTGTTTTTGCAATCACTATTCAAGTTTGAGAGCGTGACACAGCTACTAACGTCGTATAGCTCCGTCTCTTTTTCAAAACCAAAATAATCTTGTTTGGCACGTCATGGTAAGGCCCCTGTAATCTGAAGATTAATAATTTCTCACCTAATCCTTACTTAACGGCGTAATCCAGGATTAAACTAATAACTTAAGTTTGGATTAACACTACAGCATTTATGAGTGAGATTTTTGCTAATCCATTGCTACGCAGCATATTAAAAATTATCGGACTTTATAAGTAAGACGGTTAATGACGTATCTTTATTGCTGATTCTTACTGAGTTGGTTGTTGGCTTACTGGTTTTTACAGCAGGAATATTCTTATTCTTTAAAAGATCTGGGGTCGAGTTCCAGATCTGTGTCTAGTGTTATTGGGTTTTTAACCGGGATTTCTGTCAGTAGTTGTGCGTAGTCTGGGATGCCAATAACTGCTCCCCCTATTAATGGATCTTAACATACTGGCTGAAAATAATACTTATAAGTACTTAGACCTCTAGTTTACCCATGGAGGTAAACAAAGTGCGATATATTATAGTTAAAATAATTCACAATGTTCGCTGGTGGTTGAGATAGTGGTAAGTGTACGACGTAAACAATTGTAAACACGAATCGGAACGCTTCAGATGTGAGATGTTCCGTAAGTTGTTAATTGAGAAACGTGAGCTCGTAATTAACGTAATTATTTTGTCGGAACGTTGCTGTGTTTAATATTCTTCCAGTGGCTTTCTTGTGTCTGATGTACGATTGTTTATGCCTTTGATTGTGTTGTGTTATCATGAAATTAGGTGAGTGGTTTTTGTGTTATGTTGGTATAATGTTTATGTTGGTATCTTAAACAAGAAATATTTTGAAAGTTTGAGATCCCCTAAGGATTAGATAAAAACGCCATTCTCCTGTAAGAATAAAAGGATTTTCCTTCCTTTCTTACATTCAGATAAAAAAAAATGTTATTGTTTCAATGATTTGTCACACTGCTCAAATAGGTACTCCCAGTGAAAGAATACGATATGAGGCAATCCTAATAAAAAGTGAAACTAATATGTTAGTAATTTAGAATAATCGAGTGTGATTACAATTTGAGTTATGTTAGATCCGGGTCCATAAAAATTAACATCTTATGTCTTACATTCAAATAAAAATTTATAATATAACAAGCTTTCCGCCAGCGGCTTCGCCCGCGTCGGTTATATGTATTCAAATTAAAAATATCAGAGTTTCATTCAAACTTTGCCCCCCTTATTCACCTCCTTAGGGGTAGAATTTCTGAAAATCCTTTCTTATCGGATGCCTGCGTCATACAAAGAACACACCCTCCAAGTTTCAGGTCTCTACGATCAGTGGTTGAGGCTGTGCGTTGATCCGTCAGTCATTCAGGACAAAGCATTTTATATGTATCGATTTAACGTAAAATACACTTAGTGCCAAGTTCACCGACAGATGGTTACCTAATCGGCCCGTTAAATAAAAACGTTTTTTAACCACGAAGCGGGAATTCTCATGTTATCCACTTCTTGTCCAACCCCGGATTGGTAATCGACCGTTTTAGGAATAAAAAACCCAAATGATAAGGTATCCTTCGTAAGACAGAAGTTTGAAATTATGGTAAACAGCTGTTTTGAGTTGATCGGACCGTTATCTTGTCGGTGAACTTGGGCCTTAGATACCTGACAGACAAAAAGTGCAGTGTGGTTGCAAATAATTTACCGCCAATGTTTGTCGATTCGTCTTAACACAACTTCTACTGAGCTATAACCGGTTAACACATTGGTGTTTTCAATACATTCTGTGTACTAATATGGATTCTTGCAATTGCTTCATAACACTGGCACTCTGTACTGGGATATTGCACATTTCTTTTTATAGAACATGATTTTGCTTGCAAGTTTAAATTAATATTTAATATTATATATTATTAATTAATTCACTTGACACTAGCATAGTAGTCGGATCCGAATCGTTTGACAAAAAAAACATAAATTATTCAGGTATAAAAAATATAAAAATAGTAATCCCCGGGTATCACGAACATGGTCGTAATGCTCGTGCGTGGCGTATCCAGGAGTACCGCTTTCTAAATCAAGCGCCTGAACCAGATGCCTGACAACATTCTTAATGTACGGTATACTTAACACGACAATATTTACGTGTGGTGTAACTTGGATGTCCTGGGACTTTATAATAGCATGCCAAAGCAGGAATGGTACGGTGCTATATGCCGTTAGTAGCTGCATCTCACTCTCACACCTGAATAGTGATTGCAAAAACACGTGGTAGTACGGCCCCTGATAGAACTTGACGAACAAATAACTTACTTAAGATCTATTATCTTTTTATGTCACTACCTTGGCTAAAATAAAACATAAACATGCAAGCCAACTCGTGTGTCACCTCGTTGTTTGGTCTTGTTGTACTGAACAAACAATGTATCTAATCTATCAGATGCCATTAAAAAGTAATTTGTTAAAAAAACAACGTGTGCAATTCCCGCTGAAACTCGAGATCAAAGCATTGTTTACGATCGCGAGAATCGCACAAATATCGTAACGATTTATGAGCGCCAGTGTGTAAACACCCCAACACTAGGCAGATTTGACACATACCTTTGCATTCCATGTGCGAATTTATGGCTGAAAAATAACACTTTGGCTTTGCTTTTCAAACTCAGTTGGTAAAAATGGCAAAATATGTAATACTCAATTTATCTCCAATTTTGTTTTGAAGTCTACAATAATAAAAAACCGGCCAAGTGCGAGTCGGACTCGCGCACCGATTTTATCATTCTCTTATTTTAGAAGTTACAGGGGGGGGGACACACATTTTACCCCTTTGAAAGTGCCTCTCGCGCAAACTATCCAGTTTAGAAAAAAAAAATATTAGAAACCTCAATATCATTTTTGAAGACCTATCCATAGATACCCCGCACGTATGGGTTTGATGAAAAAACATTTTTTGAGTTTCAGTTCTAAGTATGGGGACCCCCAAAATTTATTGCTTTTTTTTCTATTTTTGTGTCAAAATCTTAAAGCGGTTCACAAAATACACCTACTTACCAAATTTCAACAGTATAGTTCTTATAGTTTCGGAAAAAAATGGCTGTGACATACGGACGGACAGACAGACAGACAGACAGACATGACGAATCTATAAGGGTTCCGTTTTTGCCATTTGGCTACGGAACCCTAAAAATACACTAATTAAGAATGGATCTCAAATATGTTTCTTACTACGTAAGAATTAAGAATGCATTTACTATTTTATGAAAGTATTTAAGGTGTAGAAAATTAGAAATTAAATAAAAAAAATAGTCGACAGAAATTAAATGGGAAAGTTTTCAATAAATAATAAGGAAAATAGATCTCATACATTCATTACACCAATCAAAACTCATAGAAATTTCTCAAGTAAAAAGCTCAAACTGCACACTACATAACACACGAATACTAAATCGATCGACCGTCGGATGCGTCGAATCGGATAATGTAATGGTAATCGACTAATCGTGATTCGGGGGAGACGCACTGTCCCCTCGGGAAGTCGAGATATCCAGGATATTGACTCATATATAAAATGTACAATTGTATATACATATACTAAGTTTAGGTCGTGGACACACTGTCACTGACTGGCTAGTCAGAAACTTTACTAGAGTTTTAGGTCTTTTTACGACACGTTCAAGTAATATTTGCAACCTCTTTTTTACTGTTGTAATTTCAAGTGATTGTCTATATATAATACCACCATATTTTTTTCTGATCGATCTCTTTAAAGCATCACTTATTATGATATTTGACTATTTTTTTCATTTATTTCAAAACCCGTAAACAACGAAAAGAAAAGCAACAGTGAATATACGAAGGAAATATCTTAAAAGAGTTAGAAGCGTTAAAAAAGTAGTTGCTAGACAAGATTTTTTCATTTTTGACATCTTGTTTTCTTTTTACCTAATCTGTACGTTAGTTATCTAAAGCCCAATTTGATGATGGGGGTTGCCTGATCTCAACGATAACAGTACGCATGTCTAGCGGTTTCTAGTTTTATTTGCTGTTTAATTACGTGTTTTAGAAATATCGATATTGTTCTTACAAAGAAAACAAACGAGAATTCTAGATTGTATTAGATAATCTAAGATTAGATTAGTATGCGCCAGAGGTATTTAATTAATGAACGCGTCTGTTTTAAACCAACAGGCGCAATATGCATTGGCATTTCGTGACCGACCTTCAGAAATAAATTTCCTTTTGTTGGATTTAGTTAGTGATATTGCACCAGATGATAACTAATTGATAATAACCGTGAAGTTGTCGATGAATAATTCGCATATTTAAAGAAACAAACGGATGCAACACGGCCTTGAGATATAGTATTAAATTAATTAATATTTACCAACTGTGATTATAATGTATATATGAGATATTTTTTGTTTAGTACTAACGTCTTGATACAGTTCGCAGGTGTAACGACTGCCTAAGGGCTTATGATGTAACAATATCACCTTGTCCGAAACCTTGAGGCTTTTTTTAAATAACTTCTGATTGCCAAAACGATTAGCACCGTATTTAGAACTGTGTGAACATGTAATTCGTACTTATTATTATTGTCTGTGTGAATTTGAAAGTCAAATTCGTAGTCCGCCATCCACAATGTTTGTTTGTTATGACGTCATCGCACGTCAGAGGAACTTTATCGTGGCCACTAGAAGTATAATAAGTTGACTTTATTCCATAAATTATTTAGATCTTTATCTCTTTTTTTATTTTGTATGTTAACGTAAATGTTCTGTGAGAAAAAGCAAAATGCCAGCTTTGGTCATGCAATCGGTTTTTTTCGTGTTATTGATTCTAGTCTCGTTTCTAAATAAAAAACAGTGTTTGAAATAAAATAAATGAAACTTGATTTGACGGTCGACGGGTTAGTACATAAGCATCCGTAATAACAGCATTAATATCTACCAGTTTTTTTTTGTTAGCAAATGCATTTCAACTACCTATAAATCAAAGTGTTTCGTAACAAATTTTAATCTGCGAAAAATCTGGAGGAGCACACAAATCAATCGGCTTACGTGTTCAACTTTTTCGAAAACTGAAGTGCTGTCATCGTCGTAATCCCGAGCACGGGAAAAATAGTTGTTTAAAATTTCCGCATGCGAAACACGTCCGTTAAACAAGATTAGGGCAAAAAGCCGGTCGGCGGCCGTAAGCCACTGCATAATGGAGGTGCTGGTACACCTCTACTCGACAAGCGGTCCGACACTACTACAGGGTTAACTCACTTGATACTCGACAGGGGAAGGGTTGAGAATGGCACGATGGTCGAGTCGGTCTGTGGTCCGTTTGATGTTTCATTTTAGTAGATATTTGCATGTTAGTTTCAATTGCAATTGTTATATCTAGGACTAGATGACTGTAGGAAGGTAGACTCTCCCATTTTCTTTTTAACCCCCGACGAAAAAAGAGGGGTGTTATAAGTTTGACGTCGATGTCTGTCTGTGGCATCGTAGCCCTCAAACGGATGGACCGATTTCGATGCGTTTTTTTTTATTTGAAAGCCAATTCCCTTGCGGTGGTTCTTAGCTATGTTTGGTTAATATCGGTCCAGCAGTGTAAGAGTATCAGCTCTTTCCCAAAATGATTGAAGGCATTTTTGCGTAGGGGTTTTCTTTATTTTTGATTTAATACTTGTATACAATTTCGTAGACTATGTAGGAATACCACCTGACCGCATTAAAACAACATTTCAAATATTGCGTGACATTCGTGATTTCGTAAATGGATGTCTAGTGTCGTTACGGTTATCGATATGACCTAACATTTTAGACGTATTTTTTTAAATCATGCGGTGTCATCATAGTGTTGCATGATTATAATTTTAAGTTTCATATTAAAATTGATTAACTGTCAATGACGAAATACGAAAACAATATCCAACGCAGGTTCTTCAACACGAAACAATCCAAATTATAGATAGAAATTATCTCATGATTGTTTCAATGTCGATTTCATTTATTGGCACAAATTGGTGCTCTGCCATGTCATCACATTTGAATACTTGCGTCAAGGTTCTATCAATGCCAAAATTCATTGATTTAAGATTTTGTTTTAGATTTTAAAACATACTCAAAAATAGTACCATTTTCGCAATTTCTAACGAAATACTACATACATTAATTTTATAAACAACGCAGTAAGCCAGCTCTAACATACAATGTCCAAAGTAATTTGATTTACTGCGAAGCCAAAGCTGCCCGCGTTGGTAACTTTTACGTGGTTAGAAATGTTATCACGTCGCCGTCGCCCCTCCGGCCATAGCTTTGTTCCTAGGTGACAGATGTGACTCCGCAACCAATCTCATACAGAGAACCTACGCCACAGATAAGCCGAACTGATCTCAACTCCAGACACTCAGTAAATCTTTCATAAAATAAATTACTAACCACATTTATATCTCTTAAACTCGAATCACTTTCCTATTCCTCGTATGCATTAAAAACCCCGTTAAACCTTCATGAAAGCACCGGATTGTTTCTGTGCTGATATTTTATTTATTCAGTCGTATCGTGTCCTCCAACGTCGCTCCAAGCGAAATATCACACAAACCCCGACCGCTCCAGAATATTCTATACGCTTGAATAATGTCTAGTTTTCCATAAAGAATGCATTTGCATACATGTACGTTGTTGTGTTGCAACAGGCAGTTCTCGAATACGGCACGGACAAACACAAAACCACTTTATTCTTCGTTTAGTGCCACACATCGGAAACGGTGAAATGAAAAAGGAATGCAGTGATGGAATATTTGACCAGTTTCGGTGCATTAAAAACAGTGAAAATGTTAGTGCTGTCGAATATATTTCGTGCGAGCCATCCCCAAAATCAGATAGTGCCGAGGGAATTGAATTCTTTGTCGACAGAAAAAAGTGTTGGACAAATGGAAAAATCAAAAATAGTTTCACAAAATTCGTTAAGAATAAAGCAACGAACGAAAACTCATGACAATATAAATGTCAGCCATGAGATGGACGATGCTAACGATGCAAAAAACGCGAGGCGAGACAAATGTCTTTCAAACAGCGTCGATGCCATCGTAACACATAATGATGCCAAAAGTAAAGTGATATGTAGTGCCAAAGGTTTATTAGAAACTAATTTAGACGATCTGTTCAATGATGTACAAAAGCTGGACGGCTGGAACGTAGAGCCAAAAAGTTTGGGTGCCAGTGAACCGACATTAAGTTTTAGTGAGAATAATTCTAATTCTAAAGCTGTCAAGCGCCAATCTCTCGTGTCAGAAGATGACACGGATGATGATACAGCGAGTGACAGTGACTGCACGGATGAAGTGGTTCGGGAGCAGAGGATATGTATGGGAGCTCGTCGCTTCGGTCACCTGCTGCGGAGGGTCATATCTCGAAATGGTAAGACATAATCACAGCTATTTACTATCTATCAATAAAATACCAATCTGGAGATCTTACTGTCTTATAGACAAGAACATTTCGTAAAAGATTGTTAAGTTAGCGCTTACGATTTTTCACTTATCCGAGAGTATCAATCCTAATGCATCCAAGTTTTTTTCTAGACATAGCATTATATTAAAACAAATATAAACTACCCTATAAAATGTAACAAACAATTTGAAGAAGTCACAGTTTTATAAAATAACAGCGAGGTCGGAAGCGAAGCGAATTGAGATGGTGTCGGTCATTTATTTGTTTTCAATTGTAGCAAATTGCTCCCGCTCTGATTGAGATGACCGTCGTAAAATCTTGTTACACGTTACAATTTTATCTTTGTCGTCCGCGCAGTTTCCGATTGGAACTAATGGAGGTGCCATAAAATTCTGCAGACATCGCAACTTTGATTTTTAACTCTTTTTCGTCAATACTTCTTAGTAATTACGCTGCAGTTTGCGCCAGGATTTGTGATACTTTGTTGTATTTTGGTATTTATTTTTATTTCTAATGACGTTATGACGTTGGATTTAATTTGAATTGAGATTAAAGTCGTTCTATCTGCGTTATTGTTTTTATCAATTAGATTGTAAATAGAAAGCTTTTAGAAGCGTTTAGATTATAGATTTTGAAAAAAAGAAAGAAACCTTTTCATTATTTATTCTAATTTTTTTATAAACGTTACCCCACACTAGGAATTACTCATGTGTCGTGGGTGCGTTTACAAACATTCATTACACAAACGCAAACACCCAGACCCGGAACAATTTTAGTTGTTCCGTGCGGGAATCGAACCCGCGACACGCCACGTAGCAGCCGATTGCTCAACCACTACGCCCAACGTGCCGTGAAAACCCCATCAAACATGAATTTTGTATAAATTGACGACAACCACTGCTTAATCGATCAGTTCTAACACAAACATCACTACTATTCAGAAATTCATTATTGAATAAACACTCTTCATAAAATTTATAACCAAAATTGATATATCTAACCCCTAATGGATACGAAACAGATACACCACAATTTACAGCTAGTACGAGCAACTGTAATCTTAAAACACATGTGGCCATCCAATCGGAACGTCGCAGCAGCAATCAGGGCTCGATATCATCAATCCGCTGCGTGGTTCGTTTGCTAATAGAGTCAACGAGATACGAGGCGAGAGTGGCTCATCAATATCGGAGCCGCGGTGCTAGAGGGCGGGATATGTAAGGAGATTAGAGATTTAAAGGATGGTTGTTATTCAGGTGTTAATTTGTGATTATAGTTGCTTTGTTTTGGTCTTGTATGAAGTTAATTTTTAACCGACATCAAAAAGGAGGTTCAGTATTCGATCCGCATGTATGAATCATGTCCGCGATGTTCTTAAAAACTACTGATCCGGTTTGGATGGGGCTTTCGTTATTACGGATTTCACAAGACTTTGTTTAAGCAAAATTGTCTGATGTTCGAGTTTTCAAAACCTTTCAAACAAAAAACATATTGTTGAATCTATTTAATACCGTATGCTAGAAAGAAGTAATGTGCACTAAAGAAAAATATTTAAATTTTATTTATAACATTGGGTTCTCCGAATGTCTCAAGCAATTGAAGGAATTATTATGAGTTTCAAAGATGACTAATCTTGTAATACCTCGAAATACTAACGAGATGATAAGCACCATGAACGATCTGTATTATCCCTGGAATGAAATCCTAGAACTGTTCTAAGTCCTAGGAATATCTGTTGTCTATCCTACCCAATCACAACAGCCTCGTGGATATTTATCTACTTTTGTTTACTTAGCGAAGTGAATAGATAGGAATCAATTTGATTGGACCGGTATAGTCCTGAGAGAGCTCAAAGATTGCTTTTACCGTTATTGATTGAAATGGTTGAAAAAGTGATGCAATCAATCGTTGAAAAATCTCAAAAACTTCTACCTGAATTATTTACTATAAGGTAATTATTATTTGAGGTAAAATTGCAGGTAAAAATGGGACTGAAATTTATAATTTTAAATTCCAACTGTAGAAATATATCACGGGCAGGAAATTCTTTTAGTGCAGGAATTAAAATAAAAAGCTGAAGGGAGGTAGCGTTTCTATTTGAAAAGATTTTTGTACGAGCGAACACGTGGGTATAAACGTAACTAAAATAAAGCATTAAGCACTAGTAGGCAGAGATATATGCTATTTTGCGGTGTGCTATTTACCTTATCATTTTGTGATGTGAGGAGCGCGTGTCGCGTATGGAGGATGCGTCAGAAAATCTCTCTTTTGTGATAATGTTGTCCTTTCTTTTGCATTTGAAGGGTTGGGATTCCCATAGAATGCCTTTATCCTATGCCTTTTAGTTTTTTCATATTATAGAGAAATAATTTCAGGTTTATTTTTTGTGAGAAGTGTAAACATAATTAAGATTAACATTTTGCTTAGGAAATAAAAGTCCCTTGATTTATATATTACGTCTAAAATTTAATATACGCTAATTAGTATTATTTCCTATAGAACTATTTATTTTTTTGATCTTTGCTGATATATTTCCGGTACTAACTTGTGGACTAAGAAAAAGTATAATAGGAATCAAAGTGTTTCTGCATCTATAAAGACACATAAACTATCAGTTTATGAATGGATGTATTTAATTGCCTTTAGTTCCGACATGCTAGAGGTTCTAACATATAATTATAGTAATACCAAAAAAACTACTACTGAGTATTCTTATCTAAACAACCATCTCAATAAAACTTATCGGCAAAAACCTTAAAGTTGTTCGGACAATTGCACGGTCTGGCAACGTCTTAATATGAGCCACCATCGGCCAAGTGGAACGTACTGGTACATGTAGGTGCCTGTAAGTACCCTCGAATCCGCTCACATGACCTCCAACTTTGATTATACTTAATTAACGTGTTTTAAATGCGTAAACCTTGTTTTATGGCTAACTAGGCTAAGTTCTATTTTAAGTTGTAAGGTTGGATAGCTTGACTGTGTGGTGTGGTTTAAAGAATCTAGATGTGTGCCGTTATAGTACTGATCTAATCTAAGTAATTTGTTTGTTTGTATAAATTAATTTCCATTGTAAAAATATTTTTCCAAAATATTTAAATCTTTTGTGATAATGCTAATAAATTGTATTATTCCATGTCCAATGTAACTGCAGTATTTTTAGGACGCTCCTTTAAGATGTCACAATGTGTACGTACCTACTGCCGTCATAACCCATGAAAAAAAAACCCTATTATTATTTCTAGAATACTTCAAAAACTTTTTCCTTGTGTATATAAAATATATCACACTCAAAAGAGTATCGTTATTTCCCATACTTATCGTCATTTACCTAGAAAAGTTTCAACAACAGTTTTATACTGAAAAAAAAGCACCGTTAAGTACAAAGTCCGCTATCTTAACTACGAGGGAGCGGTTAGTTGGGTAATTTTCAGCAAACATTTACGTGCAATATCACTATTTGTTGTAAACAAACGTTCGACTCGGTGCAACCTGTTTAACGCTCGTACATACGGTAACAGCAGTTTTTGTGTTTAACTATAATTCTTAGGTTAATGTTTGTGCTTTTTGTCATTTAAAATTCTAAGAGAATTTCTTTTAAAAATGCCTTTATTTAACCGGCTTGCCGGACCTGACTATCTGTAGCAATGAACCAGTGTTTGACTGGCTGGATTCTAACTAGTATTTCTTAGTGTATCATCATCATTATCCCCAGCTTATTTCATATATCTACTTCGCGCAACCGGGCGAAGCATAGCCCTTGTCCTTTCTCAGGCTCTAGACTATCTATGTACCAAATTTCATTTTAATCGGTTCGGTAGTTTTGGCGTGAAATAGATAGACAGAGTAATTTTCGCATTTATAATATTGGCAGTAAAGATTGGTCTACTGTTAGGTATAGGCCTACCCTGACGTGTGCCATATCGCCCGATTTTCATCTCGACGCCTCCAAGTCCTTCAGCGTTCATAATATATAGTACAAAGTCAAGATGCTACCGTTCGTCCGCTATCGAAGTTGAACGATACGCAATAATCCTAACAACATAAATCTCGTATAATACATAGTATTATTTTATTTTAATACTAGCTTCTGCCCGCGACTTCGTCCGCGTGGAATAGTGGTAGAAAACCCAAATATCTTACGGAACCCTATTTTTTTCCAAAATAAAATTTAGCCTATGTTACTCGTGGATAATGTAGCTTTCGAATGGTGAAGAATTTTTAAAATCGGTCCAGTAGTTTTTGAGCCTATTCATTACAAACAAACAAACAAACAAAGTTTTCCTCTTTATAATATTAGTGTAGATAATATAAGTTACATCGGAGCCAGCTTTTGGTCGGACCCAAACTTATATTCTCATTCCTATTTGCTTATGACTTGCTGCACTTTAAAACATATCTCTATGTATTTTCGTTTGCATTTCCCAAATTCAGGGAACGCTACATCTATTAACCAAGCCATCTAAAGCATTTCCCAACTAGTTACCGCGTTTATTTCGCAGTCTAGCTTCTCGGAATATTATGACTAGTTGTCGGCCGCGTCATCTGCGAATTTCTCGCCTCTGTTGAAATTCCTTTCAGCATTTAGCTTTTAATAGCTCGGAAAATTTTAGGCAAAGATTAAAATTGTACGAAGCTATGCGCTTTGAGAAGTGATGGGGGAGGATCTTCATTATGAAAGTCTTCTTTGAGGCGGGTTTCAAATGTTGGACGGTGATTTTATGAATTACTGTGACATTTTCCCTGAAGTTCACTTCTAGGTTTGGTATAGAAATTAAAACTATTTGTAAAGGAATATGGTTGCATTAAGCTGTATTATATGACACCACAGACACAACGGGTATTACAAACCCCAATTTATTTCCAAACATTTAAATTACACAAAGTTTTTTCCAATTTCTTTTCTTATCAACCACCTTATTCCGGATTACAATATAACTTCCTACCACGGTGCCGCTAAAGTGTAATATAATAGGGTAATCGTAAAAGTTAAAAACTCGTTAGTTGCGTTGGACACGGAGTTTTCCGGCGCTCGGCGTTTGTACGGTGGTCCATTTTACCTGCAAATTGTGTAAAGCCGATATACTGACGGGAGCGAGCGCGACCATTATCACACGTCAGAGTTTTTGTTTTTGAATGACTAATCTTTTATAGCTCAGATAGCCATGAAAACAATAGGATATGATTTGAGAGTCCCATGATTCATAGAGTTTTTATATTATCAATGATTCTCTCTTGAATATAACTGTCTTTTAAATAACTTTAACCCGATTTTCCACATTCGTCATCTAGCCAGTTGCTTTCTTTGTTATGTTAGACATGTCCCAATTTAAGTACCTATGTCTTATCGTGGTTTCAAAATCAGCTTTCTTTAGGTGTAAAAACTTATTACTAAACACACTCGTACCTATGTATTGCAGCTTAATCTCAAACAGGAAAAAATGCGCTATCTGACACCATTTTATTCACTTTTGTTAGATTTACCGCTTATTTGCATTGTAAAACGAATACTTATTAAAGCCTTTTTGTCATTTTCAAATCCTCTTTCTTGTATTGTAGGTACTTAATAAGCTAAGTACAACGCATCTGCAGTTTAAAGGCATTTAATGGAATAATATTTGCATTTTTTACTTTCATCGATTTTCACGTGTAAGGTAGTCAGAGTAGTTTTTAGGGTTCCGTAGTCCGACAAGGAATCCTTATAGTTTCGCCATGTCCGTCTGTCTGTCTGTCTGTCCGCGGCATAGCTCCGAGGTTCTTGATACTAGAAAGCTGAAATTTGGTATGGATATGTATATTGATCACGCCGAGAAAGTGGTAAAATAAAATTTTGAAAAATATTTTTTTTAAGGTAGCTCCCAAACACGTAAACTGGGGATGAATATTTTTTTTGATAAAATATTTCGTTGCTTGGTAGAAAAAATTGAAATCTTTGTTCTTTTTAATAAAAATTGTGTCGTAGTTTTCTTACTCAAAGAGAAGATGAGCTGTTTGTTCTACTCATAATTACAGCTACACTGCAATATTATAACAACAGCGGTACTATTACTTAAAAACCGGAAGAACAAACATTCACTAAGTTCATGCTGCTACTGTTGAGTTCAGACATAAAAGAATACTGCGGTATTTGTTGGTCTCTTAAAGCCACGGCATACTGAGTCGAATTCAAGCTCTGAAATTGCTTTCATTATATTTCTTAAGCCAACTTATTAAAATTATTTATCCCTCGTGAAGTTCAGTCCAATTTCAGTCTAGATCCATAATTCACTTTAAAATTTCATAGATGTAATATGATACAGAAGAAAAAAAAATAGTAGCCTGTCCTTCTATATATAAACTTTATCTATGTCAAACCTCACACACATCCAAGCGCCAAAATATGCTTAAAAGAGGCTCAACATTTTCTATTTACATATAAATATATAATATATAGGTATCCTACTTCCTATACTATCCTACTACCTACTATTATTATAAACGCGAAAGTTTGTAAGAATGTATGGATGTATGTTTGTTACTCTATCACGCAAAAACTGCTGAACGGATTTGGATGAAATTTGGTACACACATAGTTTATAACCTGGATTAATATATAGGATACTTTTTACCAGAGTACGCGAAGTAGTTCCCTCGGGATGCGGGTGAAATCGTGGGAAACAGCTAGTATAGGTATATTTCTAAAAAATGGTTGACTTTTATCATTACATTTATCAATCATATCCCACTTACCGTCAAAGGCCCACAAATTTACCTCCAACCCATCCTCTCATGCAAGTTTTGCTATAAATATAGCCGATAATTCGATTTTACCTCCCATTATGGACTATAACAGCAAAATGCCCACAAAATATCGTTGTAATGGCTCGCCAAAGCCATTTATACGTAACGATATAATCCGTGTCGTGTCGCACAACGATAATAGCAACAAAAACTACATAAGCGTCGTTGTATAAATCATTTGTGGGGTGTGAGTAACAGGAATGCTTTAGTAGTGCAACTTTAATCAAACTTTTAAACTGACAGTTTCATGAGGCCATAAATAAACATAATTTAACTGTTTTATTTAATTATAGATCTACCAATTTAATGGTTTTATTTTTAGGATTTTGTAATAAAGTCCTTCTTTAAAAAGTCGTGGTGGCCTAGTGGTTAAGGTACCGGCTTCTCGTGTACGAGTGTGCGGGTTTAGAACCGGGCAAGTACCAATGTGACTTTTCTAAAGTCATATGTACTTTCTAAGTACCTATATTTTAGACGTCACTGACTAACGTTGAAGGAAAAAATCGTGAGGAAACCTGGACTTAAAAAGTCTGAAATCGCCAATCCCTCTTGAGCAAGCGTGGTGACCAATAATAATATAATATATAGGCTGATGATGGTATTTTACCATCTTTCCAAATCAGGAATACGTAATTGATTGAAATGTAATTTAATAGGTGCGAGAGTTATTTACCGTAATCAAGTAAAAACAACTGAATTTCATTATTATACACACCCAGCCTGCCTCAATTTCCCAAAACATTTTCAACCACAAAATACTTAATTCGGTTTATTTACTCTGCGGTTGTTGCGGCTGCCGATATGTTACCTAAAAGTCCCCAAAGAAAATGGATGGCTGTGGCTTTAATCCAACACGTACTGTTAAGTGCAGCTTTCGATAATGGCAATCCAATTAGTGTTATCCCCACTTAGAGATTCTGTTGCCGTAAAGCGAAATGTAGAAGTTCGTATGTAACACTAGTTAAACTTAGTATTGTGGTTTTGGCTTGGAGACGCAAGCCCGCTTCTTAAGCAAGAGTAACTAAATACAAGTTAAAAATCATGGCAAAAAGCAATGAGAACTTTTCGAAATTGTAATTTAATTTTGATAAATCTATGTAGGTAGTTTATAGTCTCATTGACTTATGATGAAGGAATCATCGTTGAAGTATAAACTCTCTCTGAGCAAGTGATGATCAATACCGTCATTTGTTTCGGAAAAGGAGGAAGGAAGGAGTCCATTTTTGCGGTAAAATAGGCTTTTATTATGATTTAATACCACAAAAACCAGAAATGTAAGTTTAAACGCTTGAAATTCCAATAATCCACAACGGATTGAACGACAAGCTTGACTAATCATGCCCCAGTTTAATCACTGCTCGCCTCTAACACTTGCTTATGCAAGCGTAAACGATACATGCAGTCTAAACTACTGTATTTTTTTTCTCTATAATCATGTTTTCGCTTATTGGACATGCGTGACCACCCAGAGAATGTAAGAGTTCCTTTGTGGACACACCTCTTGCCACCGATTCGGTCCATCAGCCAAATTGACTATGTCATTCGGGTGTGTCACAATAATGAACGTGAGTTTCGACGAAAGTGAAACTAAAAAGTGGTTTTTGTTCATACAAAAACTAAACTAAACTACTTTAAAATTCGGATAAAAACCTATTTCATCCTCCAGGTGTCAATTTATTCCCATATCAACTTTCATCGTAATCGGTTCAGCGAGTTCGTTTTACCGTGAAAGTGTTACAGGCAGACAGACAGATACTTTCGCATTATACTAATTTTATGTAGTAAACACGAAGTCTATGAGGAAGGCTGTTATTCTAATATTACGTTATCCACATTTATTTTCAGTTTCAATGTGTTAATCTTATCTTGAAAATGCGTATTAAAGGACCAAAATATTTCGATTGAAGTATTTTGGTCTTTTAATACGCATTTTCAATCCTTTTGAATCTTAGTGAGAAAAAAATTAATAATCCATTTTAATCTTAGCCAGAAAAAAATAACATGAACTTTACATAAGTAGGTACAGTTTCCCTGTAAGATTTTATCGAATTGCCTTATTTCCGAATTCCATTATTGTCCTTTCTCCGTAAATTATTCCGCATCTTTTTGACAGCGGTCATGATGTTGACCTCGAATGAATTAGCATACTGTAATGAGAAATTAATTTTTACACTGTTTTTGAGTCGCTGATGGTTTTTAAATGTGATGCCTTAATTAATTAGGGTAGGAAATTGGTTCCGGTTCAAACTGAGTTTTATTTAAATCTGTAGCAGCTGAGTTATTTATTTGATTGTAAAAATTTATCAATGTGGGTCAGTTTTTATAAAAAAAATCGTTTCTGTTCGAATTTGAATTTAGCTCATTTGATAAAAAGAATAGCAATTTGACTGGCTCAAATTGCGATTCCTATTCGCATCCATCTATGTATTCTACAGTATTTTACTACCTACAGTTAAAACGAAATAGATGTTCACATATTTAATGAATAAGTACTGTTAAGTATTCAGAAATTGACAAGTTTTTTAAGCTTTTAAACAAGATACTAAAAACAGATTGTTAAAACCACTCTCGGAATATAAGAGAAACTATGTTGTTTGCACTACTATATTTCCTATTTATCTGAATAAATAAAAGCGTAATAAACTAGATGCGAATTAAAACCGATTAAAGTTTATCTATTTATACCGGAATGGAGCTTTCAATTGAACGACTGACATCCTGCAAGCACCGGTTCCTAAGACATTTTTATAACGAGAATTTACCGTAAACGGCCGGAACATCTTAATTAACCGATACTTAAGTTGTTTGTTTTTAACGACTAACCGTTTTAACTTGACAATAGTTTTTCTGAAAGCAATTTTCCGCATTTTTTTCCTGCTTACCGACGGATGTTGTGATGGTATTTACCGTTTCTATGAATTGCGTTTGCCACAAATCAATTGAAAAGTAACGGGTGCGAGCGTGGTTTTTTGTGTCTTTTTCTATCTTGTTGTGATATATCTTGACATGTGTCACAAGAGTACGTGATAAGCTGGATACCTAGAATAAGAAATTTTATTTTTGCCTCACTGTTAATTTTGTTACAATTTTTTTTTTGCCTCCTTAAGGAACTACTTTACGTGCTCAGCAAAAAAGTAAAGATTATAACAATTTCAATATGAAATTTCATTTAAATCAGCGCAGCCATTGTACCGTAAAACCAAACCAAATAAATAAACACACAATAGTTAGGATAGTACCCTATGCTCAGGAGTGCTTACGATTAGTCACATAGTAGTCAGTAATTTGATCATTTACCTTTTTATTAGTCCTCTGCTCTACAGAGACCTCTTCTTAGAAGTCTCACCGATGTAGCAACGGCTCGTTTAGTATACTTTAGTTATTTTCACAGCATTATGTCTTACGGCATTCTTATGTGGGGTAATGCTGCTGATATTGAAAGTATCTTTGTTTTACAGAAGCGAGAAGAAAGATATACCAACTTGGTGCTAGAGATTCCCTAAGATAACGGTTTAAGGACATTGGTATTCTAACTGTGGCATCTCAATATATCTATGCCAATATAATATATGTAAAGCAAAATATAGATTATTTTAGTAAAAACAGTGATATTCATAATTTTAATACTAGAAATAAACATAAGTTGACCGCGACTTACCATCGTTTGCATAAAGAGCATGGTTCGTTTGCGGGGCTTTGTACGCGCATTTATAATAAAATCCCAATTAATTTATTAGAATTGCCATATAATACTTTTAAAATTAAAATTAAAGAAAATCTTATCAAAAAAGCCTATTACAATTTAAACGACTATTTTAGCGATAAAAACAGATGGCAGCTGTAAAGTGGATAATATAAAAGTGTACACATTTGTATTGTAAATTCGGTGTATTATAATTTATATTGTAAAACAAATATGACAAATATATAAAGTGAATTTGTAATAGACAGCTGTGTTGCTGGGAAGTTTGTTCATCACTGCTTCTTCTTTCCAGCCATAACACTAGGAAGCAGTGAAGGGTGGGCATTTTGGGGTGCTGTCATAATGTATTTTGACGTGAAAAAGTGCTAATTGAATTAGCCTAATTTCAATAAACGTTTTTGAATTTTGAATTTTTATACAGAGAAAGCACGAGCATGACCAACTGCGCCAACTCAAGTCGATTGCTAAAATTTTTTATAAGTCCATGTTTCAGTACAATTTATATCCATCATTGACGTAATCAGTGGTATCGTAGATAAACATATTTGACTTTGGGATAGTGACATTGGCTATTCCTAGATGTATAAAATACCCAATGAAATCAATTACATAGGTAATTAATCACCACTATACTATCATAATATTTGTCATTGAAAACCATCTTCGATCTTCCATATTTGTCTGTGAGATTAAATTTATAGCTTATAGCGGTATTTGATTTATTGTTATGACACACATTATTGGAGATATTACGGCGTTATGCGAGAAAAGTTGGGGTTAACAAACATTATTAAGAGGTTAATCGAGTTTGGCTTATGTTTTCTTGGGTAATAACTTTCATGTAAATTTCCTTTCAGGTCGGTGTATGTGTATCAAAGCATAAAAACTTGTTTATTTTTTGGATATTTTGTTATTAACACTTCAGCATCATATAGTATCTCAGGAATGAGCTATGGTCAGGATAATAATAAACGTCAAAAATTGTATGTCGTAATTTGCCCAAAAAAGTTTGAAAAGCAAGAAACTTGCATTATTGACCCACTCATTGGTAAAAGCATAAACGAAACGAAAGATATAGATTCCTTTTTTTTATACAATTGTGGTCTAGTCTAATCTGGTATTTTATTACTTCAAACAGCAAAATTTAATATGAATGTCTGTCTAACAAAACGTTATTCACCAACCATAATTTTCACATTACGAACAATGTAAGACATAATGAGATTTTCAGTGCATTCCCACAGGCTTGAAACTGATAGATTAATATCATCTCAGTGTCTGGATCTGAGTTATTACTCTAGACACACACACACATTCACACACAACGTGTTTGCCCAATCTCAAAGACTGAGCTGCATCTACGCCGTACAAATAAATTAATCATAGCAGGCTGCATTCTGGCACAATGTACGGAGATTTGTTGTGCATTTATTACAAATTCTAATTAATCAAATGTGTGAAATTGAGGCTGATTGTTAATATTATGAAGGTGGAAGTATGACAATATAGGTATTTGTTATTTTAATACTTTAAAAGTATACATATCAGGATATTGCTCAGCTACTAACCATTCATTTTTTATGAGAAATATTATTTGTCTTATAAACGGTTTTCTGAACTGGCTTCAAGCAGTAATAAAATAATACTGCTACACTTGAAAGTATCGACCAAGAATTGAATTTAGATGATACTTCGATTTATTTAACAATACCAAAACGGGATGTTTTTATTTGTGCTTGTAGCCTCTCACTCTAAAACAATGATGGCAAAAGCAAATCGCAGTAACGTCCAAGACCTAACTATATATAGGTCCTAAGACAGTCTGCTTATTCACTTCCCATCCTATATTTCATAGTCGGCGAACTAGAATGCATTCAATTCAACCACACCTACATCAAGTCCACAATAGCGACTCAATCTTCGTAATTTCCACGACTCCTCGTCTCAGAATATGGCTTTCATGCCTCCATTAAGGGACGTTTCAATAGTTATCTTGGAAGTGGCCCAATCGCTGGACTTTCAGACCATTGTCCGTCCGCTTCGGAGCAGAAACCGCTGCATCCTTATTAGGCGAGCAGTGAAACGTTACTGTCATACTATACAGATGGAATGAAAGACTTATATGGTGGTGAAAGTGGATGGTATAAGAGTATATACTATATAAGGAGTTTCGTATTATGAACAGACACTTTTTGAATGATCTGAGAGTTATTTAAGTCCAAACCATTCACAATGTAAAATTCCAAAGATGATGTTATATTGCAAAGACGACATATAAATATTGTTACTTTCGAACATAACTAGAACTACCTCCAGTTGCACTTAACCCAGGTATTAACCATGCTTTTTTTTGTATAGCATCTCGCAGGTCAACCTAGAAGGTTGTCGACTGCTTAACCGGAGTATCAACCTTACCAAGCAACACTATATATTAATACATAGGTAGTTATTATGCAATAAGAAAAAATAGATTTAACTTCAACGTGCTATACGTTGAAGTTAAATCTAACCACAACATAAAAAACCTTCTAATTCGACTTACTCAACACTCTAATTCACAATTTAATGATTCAACACTTCAAGAAATGCCAAGCCAATGGTGCAGTAATTAACCGTAAGTAAAAGTCGCCAGTCACGGTGATCAACATTGTTCTAATGTTATCGAAACAATGGGAGAAAGCGAATCAAACCGTCTATTGATCTTTGCGCAACTAGGTATGATAGTATGTCGAATTGTTTGGCGCTCCATGATACAGTTAAAAATGCTTAAAAAACACATTTTGGTTCTTCGAGACAAACAAGTTTTCTTAGGTTTGATCTCTACAAAAAAAAAAACAATTTTAAACACTATTGTTATTTTGTGCAATGTGTTGATGTCCATAATATGTTTAACTAATTAGAGTTCGTAAAAAAATGGTCCTTTGATACGTATGTCAATCGTAATTGGTCACTGATGATTCATGTAAATTGTTGTAATTGTTTCTAGTATCATATCACGTTCCTTTCTTTTTATGGCTTGTTTTGACAAATGAAATTGGTGCTCAACTTGAATAACATTATAATACAGGAGAGTAACGATACAACTGCGCACCTTATCTTTGCGAGTACAAACGATTTATTGTTTCAGTAATAAATAATTATCAATAACTCAAGCTGAAGTTGTAGTGTACCTTGAACAAAAAAGAAATAATGTTTTCAGTTGTCCCATTAACAGGTTATGGAAATTAAGCAAATTGTATCACGTTAGACTTTTATGTAAACTAATCATTATTCTTAACTAAATTGTAAACCTATGTTATATTATCATTTCACCCTTATAACTAACATCATCATTATCATCATCATCAGCCTATATATTGTCCCACTGCTGGGCACAGATCTCTTCTCATACAGAGAAGGAATGAGCATTGATCACCACGCTTGCTCAAGGCGGATTGGCAATTTCAGACTTTAAGTCCAGGTTTCCTCACGACGTTTTTCCTTCACCGTTATTCAGTGGTGTCTAAGATATACTTAGAAAGTACATATGACTTTAGAATAGTCACATTGGTACTTGCCAGGTTTTGAACCCGCACACTCGTACACGAAAGGTTTCTTTTTATAATTAACACCTATGTTTTAATTATTTCAGGTAAGTTCCAGATTAGCAGCTGATGTCATGTAGCGAAGGTATATGTCCATTTCCAATAGTCACAGGCTGCTCGGACATCAATTCACCGAAGCCTAAGGGACGGACGGTCGAATTAATTATTCTCCCTAATGAATTAATTTAATTTGACATGGGATGTTCCACGTTATTTTTACCCTACATTTCCACGGTGATGAGAAAGCAAATTTCCGTAAACGTTTTAAATTAAAAACTTTTGTAACTACCAACCACTTAATTTCAAGTTTAATATTTTATCACCTCCGGTCAAGTACCAGTAGATAGTTTCATGCATACGGTGTTCCAATCTTGAATTAATGTAGATAATTCCTAATGTCACTTCTTTCATTATTTTACCCACATAACATTAAAAAAAAATGTGAAATTATGAAAGTATGTAAGAGTTTTAGTAAAAACACTTCACAATATAATATGCCATTCCTCATGCTTCTATTATTGATACACAAATAAGATCATAACAGAAAATACTAAACCTAGACCAAATACTAATTTCCTTCAATTACCTTTGCCTACCTCAATTCTAAACAATCATAAATAAACAAAATTACTGATCCACAAAGTGAAATGAACTCAACAGGCGGGTCACAGATCAAATATGCAGAAACGGCACACGACTGACATTTTTATTATTTACCAGACGGCCGGCGGGACGAATATACAAACTGCAACAAATACACACGTTATAATGTTAGTAATTTGATCGTCAATACTGCTGTTGTACACATACTGTATTATTTACTTATGAAAGCCACAGTGAATTTACTAACAGTAAGACAATAAAATAGGTAAAGGCTGTATTGCAATACGTATATTTGAACAAACATAATGTCTATATTTGTATAGCAATAGAATGACTTACCTCTTTGGATCGGAACTGTTTAGGGGCCGACAGATTCTTGCGGTCACTGTTGCCCAGGTGATTGTAGCTCACGATGGAAACTGGCTTCAAACTTGATAGGTAAAAATAAACATAAATGAGGATGTGACTTTTTTTACATACTTATACAAAATTAGATTGGTAATTTGTAAATCCTATTAATTTGTACATATAAAATGCTTTGTCCTGAATGACTGACGGATCAACGCACAGCCTAATTTGCTGATCGTAGAGACGTGAAACTTGGAGGGTGTGTTCTTAGTATGACGTAAGCATCCGATAAGAGAGGATTTTCAGAAATTCTACCAGTAAGGGGTGAAAAAGTGGGGCAAAGTTTGTATGAAACTGTCATTTTTAATTTGAATTCGTATAGCCCACTGGCGGAAAGCTAGTATATTATACAATATACTATATTTATTGAAACTAACTTTGTCAATTTCCCTGTAAAGAATAGTTAAGTTAACAAGCTTACATACTTGACCGCCACTCAAAATAGGGTGTATTTTCACAACAAACATTGCTCGTGGTTTACCTTGTTACAACTTAGCTGACGATGACGATGTTACGGTAGAAAAAGGACCATGCCAATATCTACTTTCGAATGAAAAACACGAAGAAGTTTGAGTGTGACTTATGATTCCGAAGGAATAAATTACTTTAAAAATGGCTATTAAAATGAAACTTTTTAACGAGAGTAAATTTTTGTTATTAAATGTCCTGCTGTGTGGTACATCAAAACTTCTTCCATGTTTTTCTTTTTAAAATCACCAGTTTGATACGAATCTTTATTTTTTAATCTAATGAGCAAGTTTTGTAAACTTGATTCATGGCTGGCATTGAAAAGACTAAACCTTAAAATATTATATTCGTTTTCCTACTGTTACTACGATCACAATAGAAAAGTGGGCTACTCTATAAAATTACCTGATCCAATTGCACACGCGACACACTTCCTTATTCAAAAATACACCGTCAAAGATCACGTCGTACTGGAGGATCGATCACAGTCTATTTTAGTCTGTGACATTATATCACAAGGCATTATAGGTAGGCTAAGGCAGAAGGACCAATCTATACAAGATATCAATATGCTGTTGATTCGATGTCAGTAAGTTGATGAGTTGAAACCTGCTGTTGTTCATTGAATGGGGCAAGTAACCTGGTGGGACAATTAAAATAAAAAAATAAACCAGCCGTATATACAATTTGGAGTCTTCGTTGTCGTTTAAAAGCATTGTGCAGATAATAATGTGTTACTGAATCCCAATTTTTAATATGGAAATTATTATGTAGGAATACAAGCGCTGAAGCTTCTACACATTTCTGTTATGTGTTTATAATACGCAGTCGCGCCTAATAGCCACCTGAACATGGTCTAATCAATCTGGATACGAGGGTACGTTACATGGAACACGAATTAACGTGTAAGGTCACGTTAGGATTATGCCGTAAGGGGAATCGGAATTGGTATGCAAGATAGGAATGTGTGCATGCCAGATGATTATTTGATGCTTTAAAAATGTAGGTTTAGAAACAGAAAAACTGAATACTTTTTTCGAAAATAAATTAATATTCTGTAAGGAATTATGAAATCATTCTAATTCAATACAGTGTAAATAAAACTTTATTAACAGCGCATAAAATAATAACGACCATCCTTAGTTCATATTTTTTTTTTTGCCTAATAAAACTACCTACCATAAACTGGGCATAAAGTCTTTGAATAATGCGATCTTTTCCGTAGTAAAAATCCCATAAATCTACTTTCTAAGATAAACTCTGTACCGTAGGACCAAAGTGTAAAAGTTTTAGTTTGCTGAGTTCGAGCGCATTACGTCGGCGTCGGCACGAGACGCCTCGTGCATTTTTCACAGGAGTCCGCGGCCATTTATTATTGCCTTCATACTGGTATAAACAGGCAGACAGAGCAACATTAAATATGAAAACGGTTGATGCTAGTTTTTTTTTTGGAAACTGTACAGGTGTGAATTTGAAAATAAAATTTGAATGGACTGAATCTGTAATTAAAATTAAATGACTGCCTCGTTCAACAATTGTATTATTAAAAAAGGAAATATGAGTTATTCAGTTATATTATGACTCAGCTAAGTGTGATTTAAAAACACTGACCGTTTTTTGTTCTGTCAAAGTTATTGAACTTGACACAAAATTAATGACAAATGCTTCAAGTTCCTATATGTTGACATAATCTTTTAACCAATCTCTAGAGAAATCGAGAATTGATCCAGCAAACTTCAGACATAATAAATCAGAGCTTAATCTAAAAATTTCACACATTACTCTCGTATTGAACAGAAACTCAATTTTGGAAGTTATGACAGCCGTCGCTCCCATGAGAAATTATATTGTTTTTAAACTAAGTGACCTCACGAGTCATGACATTGACTGAGATACGAATTCCACGTGCCTGCCATATAAAAAGAAATAAATTTCCCTCCAGAAAAACTTTAGTAAAATAAAATAAAAACTACACACGTTCAAAAAAAAAATAAAGTCATACACCATAACTTGTATTCTATGATTGTAAAAGTTGTTAAATTAATGAAATGTATGTTCTGAAAAATGTGTAATATTTTTTTTCCCATTTCATTAGTCCATTGTATAAAAAATCTTCTAACTAATATGATTGATTCCTATTCTTCTCCATTAATGCTTAATTTATTATTGCGAGGAAACAAAACAGGTCCTTCCATACAGCCATTCCTTTTCATTCGCTCAACATCTCTGTCAGATCTATTCTTGGACGAATCACAATAAATCGCTACTTAGTGTGCGTTTGCGTCACAAAACTGATATATTGTATTCTAGAAATTTGCATTGGTAAACCAAGACAAACGGTACACGTTAGAGAGCAACGGGGAGTATTAATGCGTGATAGAGCGTGCCTCCGAAAATAACTCAAGTATTAGGAGAAAAACCCTTTGCAGAAATTAATATTCTAACGGTCAACGGAAAAAATCTAAAACATGTATTATTTTTAATGCTGTCCTATTTTTTAAATATCTGGTATATTTGTTAATTTATTTTAATTATTATGTTAGATTCAAGTAACTGCATAGTAGCATTGAAAAAAAAAACAAGCATATACTACAGTAATCTAACATGTCTTAATGATATTAGTTACATATTATCTTTTCTACCTTTTCTTTATTGTACCTTCGTTTCTGAGGACCGTGAATTTATCAACGGTTTTACTTCATTTGTTACGATCAATCTTTCAGTGGAGTGTGGCGCTGTCGATTTAAAAATAGTAAGAAACAATAAGGACCTAAGCTAGCAATAAGGACCTTTGTACACTACGATATTTTGCAGCGATGCAAAAGGTGTGTTTGGCAGCCGCGCTACTGCATCACGACCCCAGCGAGTCAATTTAAATACATGAAGGTAAAATATTTGCGACTGTATGATGCTGCATTGACTTTGAATCGCTGCAAAAACGCAGTGTATAAAGGGCCTAAAGCAGCTGGTTGATGTCTTGAGTTTGTTCCCTCGCCGGGCAGTGTTATTGGGTTTTACCATCAGTAAAATCTTAATAGCAGCTGAACTAGGTTAATGGCTATACGCTCCCTATTATATTGGAATTATGTCACAATTAGCTTTTCCTGCAGCATAACCTCCCCTATGGAACGTGCCTATTTTTAATATAAAAAAATCGATGCTTTAATCCAGAACATGGACCATCTGTCTAACGAGTTTCTCTTTTCTCCCAAATTCGTTCTGATAAGTAACAAGCATGCCATGCATTCTCATAATTTTTAGTAGGATAGGTTTACCGAATTATGAAGTTGCTTAAGGCGTACTTCGTCAGCCAATTAGTGAAACGGTGTATTGTTATCCTATGAGACCTAGATTTATCAAACAAATCAATTAAGAGTACTTTTTTAGATAAAACAGATATCGACGGGTACAGAATAAACTCTTATAAACCAATATAGTTTGAATAGTAGACTTCCTCTTCTTGCGGTGTACCTAAGCGATAGGTAATCCGAGGTAATCCCTTTGTGTACATTCAGAGAGGATTTTGCGTTTTCTTTTAGCATGTTTGCTTAGTACTGTAGCAGCGTTTGTGTAAGGTTTCTTTTGTATGTTGCGATGTTAACAAGCTATTTGATATCGTATGGTTGCACGACCAAGATAGTCAATAGGAGAGATAGTTATCGTCACCTTGGAGTGTCTCTAGTTAGGTGGATACGTATCTCCATTCATCGACCGCAAACTAATACATCTTTTGACCTATCTGATTGTATTTATTTTACTTTAAGAATCTAGAAAAGCGAACACAAGGTGAAATTGAAATAGGTACTTTCTTCATATGAATAAGATCCAAATGATGTGCTCAGAACTAAGGCACATGCCCTAGACATTATGCAATGAGATATATTTTCTCAAATAAGTACTATGAACTCAGTTTACATTTCTCAAATATCGCAGGATATGTTTCGTGTGCAGGCGAGCCAAAGGAAATAGCGCACATTCCCACACTCGCTGTTTGCGTTCAATGAATTGAAAGTTTTCATTTCGAAATCTATTCGCTACGTGAAAACACAATGTTGCCAGAAACTGCATTGAAAAATATCCGCTGTGTAATCAAGTGCGGTTGCTATACATACAATATTATTTATGCAGTGCCAAAATAATAGGAAAAAGTTTT
The DNA here is from genome assembly GCA_963891755.1 of Pyrrhia umbra. Classification (NCBI taxonomy): domain Eukaryota; kingdom Metazoa; phylum Arthropoda; class Insecta; order Lepidoptera; family Noctuidae; genus Pyrrhia; species Pyrrhia umbra. The sequence goes on along the minus strand of OY982934.1, from coordinate 2,820,514 downwards.
TATTAATAAAATAAAACCTGTGAAAAATGTTGACGGGCATTTTCGCGCGCTCTTTATTTATATTAAAATGCGTAATTGAAAATCTGGTGTACCTAACTGTCATATTCCCGTGGCGGGTGTTGGCATATTTTCGACACATTTTTTTTATAATTAAAAAATCAACTGTAGTCTAACTTCAGTTGTTTTGTATGGCATTTTAATTTCCTTTTGTTGGTATTTATTGAAAGTGTTCGCTCCATGCGCGATTGTGATTAATTTTCAGAATTGTGGTTGGAAATGAATTAAAGTGCAGACAAAATACAATGATGGTAGATTAATTGAACTGTCGTTTAATACCTTGTACTTTGAAATAAAGTAATGTAGTTTTATGAAATAATAATCCTTAGTTTATATGACTAGACTTCCCGAATAGATCGAAAATAATAATTTTAAATAAAATTTTCTTTATCAACACACACGTTCCATCAACTTTCCATTTACTAAATAAGATTTCCTGGAAACGGCCAAGCATTATATTTATTTTGTGATTCCTTGATGAGATTTTTGTATCTAGAACTATATGACGCAGAGGAAGCAAGCGTGGAAATTGAGAGGCTATATCCTCTGTCGCAAAGCAGATTCAAGCAGCGAGTGGAAAACACTTGAGAGGCGGTAGCGTTTTGCCTTATGGTCATAAAGTGAAATTTAAGTTGCTTAGTTCTGTGTTGTTACTATCGACTATTTGTCGAAAACACTATTAATATTACTAACTTGTTTAGAAAAATGTGCAAGGCTGCTTATTCTTCTGACCATTTTTTTTTTCATTTTTGACGATACTTATTCTTTTTCAAACCGAGCCTTCTGTACTATTCGGAAAGTATAATCGAGACGATTTAATGAGATCGTCGAAAGAACTAACTAAAAAAACTAAATTATTCGCTGGTCTTTCAATCCGACTAAGATCGATCAGTGATCGAGAAAATTGGATTTGTCTCATGGGAATCGCTGTCGTTTGCCGCTAGCCGCTCTCAACGCTTGTAGACTTTGTAGAGGCCTTAGCGTTATTTGCAAATTTTACTGTGTAAGCAGATATTCCTTTAGAAGCGACGTCAGCTGAATATTCTCTTGTGGCTTAAACGTATGAACAATTCTGAAATCTGTTTAATTCTTTTAAAGTTTGAATCTAACGATGTGTCCTCACTTCTTGTGCCTCAAAAGTTTTTAAATTAAAAAAAGAATGTACGACTGTAAAGTATTGTAATATGATGCCTTTGGGCTGCAATGATCATTATATGCTAAAATAAACGTACACTACATACAAAAATGAACTTTAGATACGTTCAATATTTTAGAATTTCAAAGTTGCACCAGAAATAGTTAACATATTTGTACACGCACGTGTTACAAAAATATAAATGCATTCGCTGTTCTCATAGTTGACCAGTCGAGCTGCACAGTATTGGAAGATTCCAATTTTAATTGGAATTCCGTTACACGAGTATATCTGTAGCCTTTCATCGACGAACAAATTGTACATCGCGCCCAAAAGTTTATTGTTCAAATTCAGCATATTGGAAAAGCAAACAAAATTTTTATTCCATCGAAGTTTGGTTTAACTGATGATCAATATAGACAAAAGCAATTGTGAGCAGAAATTCTAGTCATAAAACTGACGTTGAAAAAATTAAGGGAATTTGTTGTATTAATAATTTAATTAATGGAAGCAAATAGAAAGTATAGGATTAAATACCGGTTAGGGCCAATCAAAATGTGCTAAAACTTAAAGAAAGAATCCTAATTCGTATTGATACATTCTAAGTGAGTCAGCTTCATTTTACATTTAATAATCGGGAAAAGTCAAATACTTGTGTGATATTCCTACTGACTATGACGTAATGACTAAATTGACCAATACAAAAAACTCAGTCTAAGATAAAGATCGGCTTTTTATACAACTGTTAAAAACATAGATCACTCAAATAAAGTGCTACTTATCTTCTAAAACTACACCACATCAAGCAAAATGTAAATAGCATTTTACCGACACCAGATAATTAAAGTTACTGAAATATGAGGTTGTATTTCAGAGGCGGGAAGGCTAACCGCATCGTAGCTTCAGTACTGCAGTACTATAAATACGAGCAGTACTAACGCCGAAATCTAGGGCTCCCAGCAAAATTTTATGAACATCGCAACGATACGGATGAAAGGGTAGTCTTTAATTAAATTTTCAAAAGGTCATTTCAGTAGTGATATACTGTATTAGGTCGCAGTTATTGGGTATCAGGTTTATTAGGACCTGACCTTAATCGGCTAGTGTAGAACATTTAATTCTGGTCTTTTGAGACGAAGGATATATCCTTTTTCTTAATGATTGAATGAATATTACGCGTTTAGGAATGTATAATAAAAAAATAATCGTAAAAGATGACATGTAATGTTGATAGTTTATTGACAGAAAGTATTTACATTATTTACAATATATACATTCTTAACAATATAAATAAAAAAAAAACTATAATATTAAAATATTGCGTCAAAAAAATTCATCCTCATCGCCGTCAACTGGGAGTGTACCCAAGAGACTGGCGGCATTGACACGTTGGATGGCAATGCTTAGCTTTTGACCAAAATAAAAGCCAGCCTTTGGGTCACAGGAAGTGTCAACAAGCCGCTTAATGTAATTAACATTACTTAACATGTAATTGAATGTATATTTAGTAATGTACACAAAGTAAAGAAAAAATACGTAAGAAATTACTAAAGATGTGGGATGTAGATCTAGTAGATATTGTGCCAAAAGTTACTATGGAAATAACGAAGAGCCTCAACCACTTACGGGTTAAAGGTTGAATAAAAGAACTATATGTATACATTAATATAATTTGAGTACTTGTTACTTTTAAAAGGATTATCATAAAATAACGTAACGGTTTTTCGGAAATTTCCTCCGATAGAGTCAAAATTCCTCCGATATTTAGACTAGACTTAAGAAAGAACTCTGTTTGAAGCCCATGTAACTTGGGCAAACCTTTTCCTATCAACCGGTCACAACTCAGCTTTCAAGCTGTTTAGTAACAGCCCTGGGAATAGATCCCTGGACATTATGCGCAACAGTAGAGCTCGCGATGACTAGACCATTAAATTATCATTGTAACATTATTAAGGAAACATCATATTCTTGTTACGTATCCAAAATGGCAAAACTTTAACATCGGCGATATGAAAATGTTTTATATTGATTTGAATTCAATTGAAAACTGTCTGTTTGTACAGACAGTTTGACAGCATTTCAACTGTTCACAGCAGTAACCTGTACCATTTGGTAGTTATACTGAAAAATAAAATGCTAGTATTCATTTTGATGTCTTGACAGCGAAAATAGCCAATTTTCATCGAGATGCTAAACTGAAAGAAATGTATGAGAGGTTTTATATTAGTACTTTTTTACACTCTATGTAAACATAAAGTGTAAAAAAGTGCCAATGCACTTAATAATATTGCAATAAGATATTTGTTTCTTTGTAAATGATTGTTCTAGATAAAAGGGCAAAGCAACAATTTATATTCTAATAAAAAACACAACACAACATATCTGAAACAAATTACATAAATAATTCATGTCACTAATTCGAAACCTTTTTGGACTGCAACATTTATCCGAAATAAAATACAATAAAAATGCGTCCTCACGTTCGATTCCTATTAGTTTAGCTTCAACTTCCATTAGGATAATTCGTTTACTGGAACTAAGCGCAGAAATTGAAAAACACATCTAAACTTCTTAGTAACTTGCTGTAAGTTAGAAAAACAAAAGTGCATTACTTTTTACTGTACTTAGTCAAGTTGAAGTGCTTAGAGTACTGAAGAAAGAACATTTTCAAGAATTCTAAAGTACTTCAGGATTGGCTCATACGTGCGTGTGCTCTTTAGTGATTAGTTTCACTCAAATTCAATATGGATCTGTTATCAAAGTGCCATTTTGACCTTCTTTAAATATTATTAAAAATGGACTTTGTAAAATTGAAATTATTCTAATTCGTCAATTGTAATAAAGTGAGATGAAGCGCCTTTCTTGGTGGTCACGACACTCACTCATGAGGTTACAACGAAGAAAAAAAATAGACAATAAATATTTATTGTAACAGTAATATAATTAAGCTTTCACAAATAAGTGATTTCTTTACCAACATGCCATTATAATTATAATATTGTGATCAGTTAAATAAACATGCCATTAGGTAGCACTATTACATATCACACATATCACACAAATGTAAATGTTAGGCAATTGATAAGTTTAGATATCAAATTAGTTTCGTGACCAGAATATTTAGGTAAAACAGTACCTTAGAAATTCAATAAATGTATGGTCCATGGGGTCAAATAGCATTTGTTAGGGGTGGTTTGTGTCCAATAATAGACTAACATTAATGATGGTCCATAGGATAAGCTTAAAACACAGTAGGGTGCGGCTTGGTAGGGTAATAGATTAACGTACACAAAGCCTATTTATTTTATCACCAGCCAAGGTTTTCCTAATTGAACCTAATTACGTCACGTCCTCCATCTTGTGCCCGAGAAGGCCATTAGTGGGTCAATTGATTATTATTGACAATATAACCTGATTATCACATGTCAATAGTGGTTGGATTATCTTAAGTTGCTATTTAGTTAATTGGTCATATTAGTCATTATGACGCATTAATTATATTGTTTGTTGATTTAGCGGCTGTCGAACGAGAAGTTAGAAACGGCATAGGCAGGTTATTAAATTAGTATCCATTAAAATAATTTGTATTATGTGGTTAGACTTAGAGTCCCACTTCTCGGTCATAATAGTTCTGGCTCCAAAACATGGATCCAAATGTTACAGTTGTAGGCACACCTTTAAGCTTATGTTGGATGTCATAAAGTTACTGTCAACATAAAAATCGTTAGTATAGAAAAGGGTATTGCAGTACATGCCTTAATTGTTTTAAGCTTTGATGACAAAAGTATGCATTCACATACATATAAGTTGCAAATGAAATAAATAAAATTATCTTCACGACACTTCCTATCAAATGTAAATAAAATCACGAATGTTGTAAACACACGAATTATTCCACTCTAAAAACAATTCTCGAGGTAATAAACTTGTGAAAGATTGTGAGAGTCTTTTGTTTCTCCTCTATCCTCTCAGGGGAATCCTGTTCGGAGTTGAGGAAATGAACACTAATTAATGAAACTTTGCAGCTTTCCTTCCCTGTTCTCGTATGCAAGTATCGTGCACACCTTTTTGAAGAACTGAAGCTATGTTGATATAGTTTGACCCACATATTGTTATTCCTTAGATAAGTAAAAGAACTGGTTTTTAAGATAGAAAACCCTGATGTGAATATACATTGAAACTATTTACCTGTTGATAATAAGCGATTATTTTCTTAAAGTATTAATAGCAAGTATAAAGACAGACTTTTTTGAATTATAAAATAGTTACAAATAGTCTTATCTTATCCTGTATTCATATATCAAATCTGATTTATCGTACCGAAGGACCAAATTCGACGTAGTTAACGCTTCAAGTTTCTACAAATAAAACTATTTATAACATTTGCAACAGTCTCCAATAAAACAGAATAACTTAGTATTCACCTTCACATTCTCCATTATTATCGTTGAACTCTACAATCTGTAGGTCTGTATAGCCGCAGCCATAGAATTTCCCCCGGGCAGAGTCGTAGTCAACGGAAGCAGGTGACAATGAAAGGAGGGATGCCTCCGCGTTGAATCGACTTTCTAATGAAGCCCCATTTGATTTCACGTTCAACTTCACTCACTAAAGGTTATGGCAGCGTTTTTTTTTTCATAATATTGCTTTATTTCCGAGCGATAGTGAGAAAAACAGTTTTATTGTATTTTTTTGCAAGTGTCATATGTGCCAACTACGTCGGTAATTGGTGTCAGGTGACTTAAAGGAAAGGCTTAATAATGGGAGGATATTTTCGCTTTATAGTCGTTTTTCTTTGAAGGAATTTCGCGTATGATTTGGCAGTTTTAGGTACATGAAAATGACATGATGATTTCTCAAAGCAATTGTATAGACTTTATCATAATTCGTCATATTATTTTATGATGTAATAAGGCTTAAATAATGTGTAATGTTAGATAATATAATTATGCAATAACTATTTTCTGCATATCCATTATTTTTTGTCAGCTTACTTCAGCCTCAGTATTTTATTTTAAAATACCAACTTAAGACGCAAACGGAGCTAAATGACGTTTGTCGTTAGCCCATGTTCGAAGCTCATTAGGCCTTAATATCGCTGATAAAAATAAAATTGAATTACACGGATAAGAGCTCAAAAGGGCTGACGATTTCGAATAAAAAGTAACAACAGTTTTGTAGAACGCTTTATTTTTTCGAATGATAAAGTAAAAATGTTTACAGTAAAAATCTCTGAAAGCTTTTTATAAACTGTGTTAAAACAATCTTCTGTGTAAAACATCCCTACAATACAGTACGCACTGAAATTTAATTTGATATCCGCCCTTACCGGCGGTGTCCCGAATTTTCCGCGATTAAAATTTTACGATCCAAAATACTATAATGAAAAGCCTACGGGGACCTCGGATGAATTGGGCAGCCACACTTTTGTCGTAAAAACGCCTTTATTCGTTCACAATTGGAGAAAGAATTTATTTGACCGACATTGTACATTTGGATTTAGGAAAGTAGGTTAAGTATATTATGATTGTAACATTATGTTAAGCTTTATTTTTTGAAGAGATTTAACAACAATTGACGCTAGCAAGGTTGGAACTCGGAACCATTTCGCCCTTCGCGTAACAAGCGTGCTCCATTCGCGTTGGTTTGTGCTTCTGGTGCTAAAAATTAAAGCCCCACTAAATACTTTAAAGGTATTTCAATAGTACTGTGTAGAATGTTTACTCTATGATAAAATATTTTTAAATATATCATGGTTTTTTCATATAAAAAGTGTTACTGTGTTTAGATTGGTTAAAAGCTTCTGAGAACACTGTAATTTCAAAATTGGGACTTAAACGTGATTGCAACCTAGATATTCTAATTTTCAGAGTAAATTGCTCACATATGTTCTAGACCTAGATAGTTTGTATCGAAAATATATAACATTGGCCCATTAACGGAAATATAGCTGAAACTTTATTATTATTAAAAATATGAAATCTAAGATGAAATATTCTTCAATACCTAAATATTTGGTCCTAGTATACGCAAGAAATATAAATACAATACAGCCACATCGAACGTAACATCTGTCAGCATTATTCATTGAATCTTTATGGAACAATATTAATGGTCGGTTAAAATAAATTTTACATGCACCACTATTCAAACATATTTAATAAACGAACATAAAATTTTAAGCCTAGACTTACTGGAGCACTCGCGCTATCAATTCATGGAGTGTGAGCATACTGACCGTATATTTTTGAGGTCAGGGTGTGACCATAAATTCGATGCAACTAATGCATGGCCTGGCCGAGCCAAGTGTGGCCAACTTACAGCGCCATTATGAAACAGCTGACCGTTTGGACGAGTTTTGATTAACTCGCTCGGAGGACCAGTTTTTTTTAGTTAGTTTTTAGATGTCATTTGTAAAAAGTTTGCGTACAATATTAGATTTAATTGTCTATATAGGTAACTGTAAGATTTGTAATGTTTCGTTAGTTTCAAACATTTTCCGGAAGTTTTAATAAAAAAAATAACTTAAGTCTTAGTGAGAGAATCTTCCAAGAATTTTTTTCTCTCACGAAACTGGTTTTACCTTGTCTAAACTAACGTAAAACAAAAACCGCGTAAAAAGGCTTAAACAGCCAAATGACTAAATGCTTTTACTTTTATCATAACGATATTCTTGTTCGTAAGTTGTAAAAATATGAATTGGTCCCGGTAGAGGGCGTTATTTAACAATTTGCTTGCGGTCGAATCATGATGGTATTGCCATGTAATTTGGGGTGGTCGTGATTGCACCCTTCCGGGCCGACCACTCCTTAGGCACTTTTATATTATTCTCAAGCGAAAGGGTGAAATTGGCAAAAAGCTTTTGAAAGAATAATGTTGTCTTGATTATTTGAATTTTCAATGGTTCGTTAGCTTGAAGCCATAACTAAATTTTCTGTGTTAGAATTTTCTGGAAGCTCTGGTATTGGCAATCGACGTCTATTGCTAGAACAAAATACGGTCATTAGTACACATAAATAATAGAATTTCATATTATACTTACATATAGGTCAGCATTACTGCACCAAACTTATAAAGAGGTTGTTCAAAAGCTATCATTGGGTGGAAAACTTACTACTCTTGGCCACCACCCAGAATTCTAATTACGTTGGTGTTGCGAGAAAATTGAAAATTTGGTATCTTTGTTTTATTTTATGTGTTACATTATACTTGTGTATCTTACTTGCATAAACATTATAAAGACTGCATGACGACTTTAAAGACATTTTTTTTTATCTTATATTTTAAAACCAAAAGTATACCCCCTGACAAAGAAACTGCATCAAAGTTTTTGTTTAAAAAAAAATTTATGGCCCTTTCCAGTATACAAACATACACTTAGGGATAATGATACTACGCTGTTATGAAGTTAAGGAACCAAACTATAGGTTTCAATTTAAATTTGTTTAAAAAGTTGGAATACTTGGTTACATTTTTTTTCAAAGGTAGGTGCGTGTTGAACATTGATGCAGTTTATTAGTCCGTCAGTGTATTTGACATGTATCTATCTACATGAAAGTAGCCTTCGTTGTAAAGACAAAATTTTGTGCTATTTGATGTTTCAGATAAGTGTCACTAGTAAGTACAAAGTAGCCAAAGTTTTAAGGTTTAGTAAAATTATTCTTTACTAGCTTTCCGCCCGCGGCTTCGCCCGCGTGGACATTTTTTTACACCTTGGGTTACATTATACAAGTTTTAGTAGGGATCCCTAATTATTTCTGGAAATAAATAAAGCCTATGTATCACACTTCGTAAAGATGGAGCTTTCTAACGGTGAAAGATTTTTTTAAATCGGTCCAGTAGTTTTTGAGACCCTACAAACAAACAAATCTTTCATCTTTATAATATTAGTAAAGATTAAACTCCGACACTGCAGTCATTAACATTGCATAACAATATAAAGTGAGGCATCGTTAACTGAAATATAAATCTCGTTGCAACAATAACGTTGCTATCGTAAATACAGCCGTAACTGACGGTACTTGGGTATTAAAACGTTGGAAATTAACGGCTAAACATGTGTCAATGATAGAGTATGCGTCATCATTGTTTAGTGCGTAGGTTTGGTCCAGATTAAAGCAGTTTTATAGCCAACTAACACAGAAATTATGCCATGACATCATAAAGTCGATAAACATTAATTTATGAACTGATTTCTAATTACGTGACTTAATAACTGATAATTTTTAATTGAAGGAAGATTTTTTAGACTTATTCGTGCAGTTTGTATTTAAATTATACGAAAAATATGAACGTAAAATTAGCACGTATGTTTTATTTTTCTGTGAATCGATTGTAGTCTACCAAGCTTGTCCAGCACAGGGTTAGAGAACGAGTCCCGTTGTCGAATTGAGACTTCTTGAATTATTCGATGTTTACTTACTTACTTAGCCAATTTAATTTCAGCTGACTGGGTATAGCTGTCTGTATATTGTGAACGAATATACAATACATAGTGGAGAAATTAAGTAACCTGTATATATTTTTTGACGAGCCAGCTTTGTTACTAAGTTGAGCCATGTTTAACTAAAATAATGCTTTTAAAAGTACTTGTGTAACAGTTTGACGCTATAATTTATCAAAATACCAGTTCATTTAATTAATAAGGAAACAGAACAATTGTTTTAAGTTGATATAAAATGTAACGTTATGAGATAAGCAAGGCGAGGAATTACAATGGTCTAGAACAATAGAGCGCCATCATAACTTCCTAGTACAAAACATGCGGGGGTTAGATAAGGTCATTATGTTTTTATTCGCAATGTTTTAATTTTTAGTAAAAGTGGTCCTGCAAAGAACGGCAAAAGTATGAAAATTTGAAAGAATCCTTTACCTTTTTTTCTTGACATATTTTACTGACGCTGACGGTTGTTTTTGTACCTACTGGGTTTCTAAGTTCACCGATAGATGGTTACGTAACCGGCTCGTTAAACATAACGTTTTTAAACAAGTAAGCTTCAATTTTCGTGTTACCCACTTCTAGTTTAACCCTTTTTTGGTAATCGACAGTTTCATGAATAAAATCTCAAATAATTAATTACCCATCGAACGATGGGAGTGGTAAACAGCTGTTTTAAGTTAATCGGACTGACAGAAGAGACAGAAGGAGGGTTATGTTTTTTCCCAAACTCCTTTATGAAGTGTTGACACGAGTAAGACTCAAGCTTACGACTAATTACAAAAAAAGTTGTTAAGCGGCTGTAAAAATGTTTATTAAAAACTAGCTTCTGCCAGCGACTTCGTCCGCGTGGAATAGTGTTACTCCGCTCCTATTGGTCTTAGCGTAATGATATATAGCGTATAGCCTTCCTGGATAAACGGACTATCTAACACTGAAAGAATTATTTAAATCGGACCAGCGGTTCCTGAGATTAGCGCGTTTAAACAAAATGACAACATTTGCCTTCACTGCTCTGCTCCTATTGATTGTAGCGTGATGAAAAGTATACTATAACCATCTCAGGACTATGACAAATAATTGTACCAAGTTTCGTTAAAATCCGTCGAGTAGTTTTTGTTTCTATAGAGTTTAGACAGACAGACAGACAGACAGACAAAAAATTTACTGATTGCATTTTTGGCATCAGTATCGATCCCTAATCACCCCCTGATAGTTATTTTGGAAATATATTTCATGTACAGAATTGACCTCTCTACAGATTTATTATAAGTATAGATATAGATTAGTACAAAATATTATTTTTCAAGGAATGTGTCTCATAATACCTATCATTATTATGAGACACTTTCCTTAATATAATGGTCTCTAAAGACCAAATAAAGTAATTTGTTAATTTTATAATTAAACAACGAACCCACTTAGAAATCAGTTCATCTATTATTACCGTGACAGATGTACAATTAAGCCTTTATTTTTTATATATTTATATTTTTTCATAAGCACACAAGCCATTGTAAAACGTATAAATAAGTTTGGTAACCAAACTATCAGCGCTATTGTATACTATCAACAAATTCATATCATCCCCTTACAATTTAAATAACTTTCTGCTGTTTTAGTACATGAAGTTGTGACGTAATAATTGATTTGGAGTTATTTCACTAGTGCTACTAGTTATAGTATAGTCAACGTGAGACGCAGATGAAACCGTGCGAAACAACTAGTAAATAAATAAAGAAAATAAACATAAAAAGTTTCAAGTAGTTTCAGTAAGCTGCGAAATATTAGTGCGAACATAACAAAAGAATCGCTTCAAGACAGTAGCGCGTGTATCGATGTTCCCCATAAACGTCACCATCAAAACATATAGAAACAAATATACTTATGTATTAGAATTAAAAGATGTTTAGAGACAATCATATTTGACGATTGCTGATGATTGACAAACAGTAAAATGATTTAAATAGCCCTTAGTAAATATCCTCTCCATTAGAGCTAAGATCTAGGTTGTACGAAAAAGCTTAAATTTTAAATATGTTATCCGTTAAAACCTAGTCTAGATATTTAGTTTACCCGGTTCTCTCATAGTTGTATGGGCGGTAGGTTTTCCAACTGATATATGCGTTTCCGTATTCCCAAAGGCTGAGGAAATAAATCGTAATGATGCTCCAATGTTACCTTATTTATGCTACCGTTGAGAATAATATTTCTTCTTTGGATTTTGAATTTGTCAGATTGTAACTCGAATTATCTGGATATGCTATAAGAATGTACGCTTCCGATAAATAAGGTGACTTGAGGTATTTGTGAGTAAGAATTATTTATTAATGAAATATGGAAAATATACGCTAAAAATCTAAATAGTGAAGAAAATGATAGCTAATTACAAATCTACACGTATATAAATAACATAAAAGATAATGTGAACAACAATGCAGCCACAGAGTAGAGACTTCATTTCCAGAGTTTATGACGCGGGCTATGCAGCGATGGCCCGTGCCAGTCAATTAAACTTATGATATCTTCACCTGTTTTCTCTCTTTTGTATTGTTACAAACATTATAATAAAACAAAATCAGCTTATGGTGTTAAAATATTAACCAGTCATCATGTTATGTCAAACGCAAAAATCCTCACTTTTTGTCTCGTCTTGAACACATCTTTTTATACTGTTACTATGTGTAGTATCAAAGTCCTTAACTAAACATCAGTACGTGCTCCATACAATATTATTCACAGTATAAGAAACAGCAGTCTGTTCTCTTATTAAACCGTGCACAGAACTAGTAATAATATCGCTAGCAAGTTTCTTTCGGTCAGGCTTTGCGCCAACAAAAACAGCAGCATTTACGACTGGCTAAGTTGTCGCACCAACTGTGCTTTCATAAGTTGGAGACTTGCACACGAATATTAATATAAACACAAGCACCTAACTAGCTGGTATTACTTGCTACAGTATTATGTATTCTAAAAGAGATTCTTTAGAGAAAAGTAGCACAGTTTTCTAGTGTATTTCCTTTTTCTGATTAGTGAGTGTATATATAGATTAGGAACTAGAGGTATCTGTATTGTAGCTGTCAGATTATAAATCAATAAATGAAACGATAATTGACGACCTTTTTATCGAACGAGAAAGTAGTTCTTAATGTCTCATTGATATGAATTAAGTCATACTTTGAAAACGTGGTCCTTTGGACCACAGTTGGTGACGAAGAAGGTGCAGGACAGAATAACAGGTTTTTCAGTAATATTTTCTTGATTTTTATTTATTAATTTGAAGATCTTATTCTTCTTTCTTTGGTCTTATGTCGTGCATACAAATAGTACTGTAACTTATACTGCTGTAGTTTTTGCAATGAAGTTCCAGCCTCAACGCCTCTACTTTTAGTGTTCCGACAACAAAAAAAGTATCACGAAAACTTTAAACCAACTTCACCCCTTTTTCCATCTCCATACATACACAATACAGCGATCCACAAAACGTCTTCACAATGCCATCCACCAACTTGACCGTTCGTAATCATATTATATACATACACGCTTCTGGGGACATAAATCACCTCCAGTGTATCGTGTTCGCGATTCCCGCTATGGACGTACGCTTCTCTACAAAGGACTGATCCGACCTATTTGGATCCGTACCAGAATTCCGATCGACTGAAAAAAGAATGCCGGTAAAATGGAGCCTATTCTCATAGCAGTTTATTGAAAGTTCTAAAATGGAGGAAAACGCGAATGGGACTGATGTTTTGAATTCCTGGAATTGAGTGTTGAATGTTTTACGATGCTTCCGATGGAGCGGGTTTTAGGAATCTGGTTTAATACGTTTCAAAGAAATGAAATGCCACAGATTAAGTACCAAAATGTACGGATTGATCCGCCTAAGGACCTAACATATATCTTCTTTGTGAATAAAAACGAATCAAACAATAAAAAAACAATGTTTTAGCTTACAAATAGAAGTCACAATATCATGCTATATACCATGAATTTAGACGGAAAGGACTAAATAGTCTCTGTAAACCTGTGTTTTCTTTTATATCAAAACTAGTTTTTACCGCGGTTTTACCTGCGTCCCGAAGGACCTACTAATGTGTTCAGATAAAAAGTAGCCTTTAACCGCCTCCAAGGACCTTCACAAATTTCATATATAATATTAGTTAGGATATTCAATATACAGAAATACAAATTTGGCTGTGTAAAGTTTAATTAAATCCAAGTGCATATTGCATAAGCTGAAAGTGAAAACTAGATATAATTAGAGCAATTACTAAAGTAGTGTCTTTAGTTGGATCACTTAAACTTAATAGATGTGTAAGAGAGAGTATTTGTCTCAATAGGCCGACAAGCCCATTAAAAGTTATTAAGACAACAGGGTTAATTGTCACACTTAATATACTAGCTTCAGCCCGCTACTGCGCGTACTCTTACTGTGATACAAAGTAACCTAATATGTGTTAATCCAAATTTCATCCGATTCCAGGTAATTTTTGCATGAAAGAGTATCATACATATCTACATCTTCATAAACTTTCGAATTTATAATATTAGTAGGACTTTAACTGACTCGGAATACGCCTCCTTCCTCTATTTCTACTTAAATATTGATTCATGAAAATCTTAGTTTTATTGATCGATCGAACTACACAAGTCACTAACGACTCGCAAACATCGATCATCTTAAGCCACACCAAGCGATCCAAGCTGTACAAGACCTCGATACGAAGTGACGTAGACTGTGTGTAATATAATATGTTTATTATCATAATGCTATTAATATTTTCTAATTTATAACATTTTATAATATCTAATAACGTTTTGCATAATTTATTTAAGCTAACTTACGAGCTTATTTTTTAAATTTAACCGTACTTTTTTGAACCTACATTATGGATAAACGATGTGGTATTCTGTAATAATTAGAAGAGCAGACTTTGCTATTTTCTGTACTTAAATAAAATACTTTTGTAGCCTCTTCTTGGATAACAAATCAATTAATAAAAAAATACATGATACTGCAGTTGTATCACTCCTGCTTACTCCAAAAATCATTGACATTTCACGCGAGAAACCAGCCGTAATTCAATACAGCAAGCAAATATAAAGTGTGTGCTAGGATATTCTCAGCACGCACAGCTCACGAGTGGTCGCATCCCCGAGTAGGTTCTCCCGTGAATTCCGTATTCACCTACATTTAGCTGTGCTAGTTGGTAGTCTAACGACGGAGCGCCTTCATGTCAGAAACATTCTGCTTTGGACGAGGCATATTGGTTTGATGTGTGTGGATTTTCAGGAATACTGTGGGAGGAGTACAAAAAGATGGGAAGATCTCTCTCTACCCACTAGTGAGACAGACAGACAGGATTGTAGTTTTTCTGTGGTCTACTTAATTGTCAATTGTTGCAAGCAACAAAATGGATGGTATTATTATTTCATGTACAGTTAAATTACTCAATATATTTTTTTACAAATATTAGCACATTTTCCTACTGCGGTAAAACGTATGTATATTGGTCACGGGCATATATATACCTACACCACGTCTTAAGTTGCCGAAGTAGTAAACCGTCATCCAATGACAAACAAACCTCCAAGGACACCAAATTCTACATCAGCGAAAACAATCACAAAATCATCAGCAATTAGAGCTAACAGCAATTTATTAGCGTAATCTGGTAGTCCAACGTCCTCTAACGCGAGGACAAAGAAGTCGTCCAATCAGCAGTAACAGTGGCAACTGTGCTGAGATAACATCGGATTAAGGAACACAGTATTTTATTCGTGTTGCCGCATTCACAAACAATTCGTAAATCAACTGAGAGCGTATATTTCCTCTTCGAAAAGAAAAATGTTACGTTCGAGGGGAGCATCGGAACATGTACTTTAGGTGCTTCGGAAATACCTAGTTTGATATTCAAAAACCATTATTCTTTATGCGCACCTTTCGCGAGGCAATATTAACTTATATTGAAGATCGTAAGTTATGTAAAAGCTCAGATTTTCTCTGCTATTTTGTTCTCTTTAATATAGTGCTACAATGTTATCTTTATGAGTTCATTCTTCAATAGATGCAACAGAGTATCGTGTCCGTTGCGTATGTAAATCCAGTTACAACATTTTGATCGTAAATATACGAGTACGTTGAAAGTTAGAGAAAATTCTTTCCACATTTCACCTCGCGCTATTTGCTCGTGTTAAAATTTTTGGAACGCTACCACACAACTAAGACTTGGACATGTCGTATCGGAGTCGTTAACGCTCCGCTGGCCACGAGGGTCGCTGAGACCACATTTGTTTAACTTCTCCGTCTGTGAACTTTAGAAACAAGTAGAAGGATTCGTACTGCTTAAGATGTGTAGCAGACAGCACTTAATTATTTGTTACTTTATTTACCAAGCCAGTCTCAAGACAGATAAATTTATCGCTGCAGTTTTTCCGTTTCCCTGTTATTTACTGTGAAATGCAGAGCTCGTCTGTATCGTAGAAAGCGCCACGCAGTCCTTAATCACACTTAAACCCATTTTCACCATTTAACACCCAAAACTTGAGTACATTTTCTTATGCACTATACAGATTTATTAGCAGCAATTAGGAGTTGCTACTATCCATTTGGCTTAATAATTACCTCTGCGGTGATATTTATCGCGATGCGGGCGAGAATGTTCCGAAATTTTCTTGGCTCTAGCTTCGGAGATAATGGTACTCGAGAGTGGTAAAATATCGCTCGACACTTGCGACATATTATGACGGTAGATCATAGGGCGAGTGTTCGGTGCAGAGTATAGGCGTTGCTTGGCAACCTGACAATTAATTGACGATATTAATGTAAGTTTTGTTGTGAAGCCTTTTTCTCTAGCTTTGGTGTTTAGCTAAGAAATCTTTAGTAAGAAAATGCTATGCAGTTTATTATTTTAACAGAAATAACTATCATTATTTTTTTAGGCTGTGGTAACTTGCTGTGAACAATAATTGAAATGTCATTCTGCTCACATGCAACATGTTTTAGAACATTATTCATTAGTTTCGGGTAAAGAGTTACCAAGAAATCAAATTACTCCTAATCTGAATCATATACACAGTAAAAAGGTTGAATATGCAACGCATACATAATTGCAATTTTAAAGTATAATTTTAAATAAAATCTCAGCTTAAACTCAAACATTAATGCTACCGTCAGAATTAAACCGCCCATTTGACTATTCGTCATCTTTATCGATGGCTTCAGCACAGATTGAAGAGCCTCTATTGAAATGAATTCATTAGTCAGAGAGTCGGCCGTAATATTTTAGCGGATGAATAGAAGAAATTATTTCGCATCGGCGCCGAGGGCATTCATCAAATTCGAATTGGATGTCTTCTCGTTTGAATAAGGCCCTTATTGCCTTGTGATAGAGACGTGGATATATGAAGTGGGATGAAACGTGTTGTTTGTTTTCAGCTGATAACGTATGGGGTTTTGTTTCTACGCCATATGTTTGTTTCGTGCTCGCATCGGCTTAGTCCCTGGTTCACGTTTTGTAGTGTTAAGGCGCTGTTTCATAACGGCAATGTTTTGTTTCGAATGAGAAAGGTGGAATTATCGACGCTCTGCACGCTTCTAACGATAGTGACTCAATAACAAATATGTACTTTGTCTTTTATTATGTCAGTATTATCCATAGGCTATTGTGGAAAGAAAGCCTCGTATCCTTCCGAAATAGATACGAAATAATCATTGGTTTCTTTTCTTTCTTTCTCTCTAACTAGCTGTTTCCCGCGGTTTCACCCGCATCCCGAGGGAACTACTTAGCGCACCCGGGTAAAAAGTAGCCTATGTTGTTCCTCAGGGTCTATTCTATCTCTGTACCAAATTTCATTTATATCGGTCCAGTAGTTTTGGCGTGAAAGCGTAACAGACAGACAGACAGACAGAGTTACTTTCGCATTTATAATATTAGTAAGGAAACTTCCTTCTTATTACGGTAATATGACAAGAGAATAATCATTTAATACAATGAATTACTTAATCATATTTTTTTATAATAATGGCAGCAACTTATAGTTTGTGACCAAATGATAGCGAAAGTTTCGCATCCCATTAATCGTACATACATAGCTGGGAAAATATGGGTCTGTATAGGTACACTCTACGGATATCATAAGTGATGATATGTTTACTTTGTCAAAATCGTTCTGCGTATAATAACGATGTTCACTGACAGTCACTGCTGTAGTCCTTTATCGAGTCACAAACTGTTCCAACACTAATATAAAACATTGTCCAGTTTTACAACTGTAACGCGCAAATATACGACAGTTTGGTCGGTCTGCTCTTTACAAATGTATTCGCCTTTTATTACAACACATTGCGTTTGTGCCGGGCGCCGTTAAAATTACATCAACAAAATTACTGTTGGCCAAATTGAAAGTTACGTCTTTTGGGCCCGTGTCAAAACAACACTATTAAGCTGGGCGCCTACTATTGTGTTATGGGATAAAGTAGTTTTCGTGACCTGCCGACCTGGAGAAATTGACATTACGTTGGAATAAAGCGTATATTGTGACGTAATGATATTTCGACTAGTCTCCTTGGATTTATTTTATGATTCGACAGTTTCTCAGTCTGTCTTTTTCACAACGAAACTATCTCAACTTTCACACGTTATGGTAAGGCCCCAAACCTCTTGAAATATACAGAACAAATAAAAGTATGTGTGTGTGTGTATAAACAATAATTATGTTGAGTTCTGACATTATCTGCTCTTGGCGTACAAAGTATCACACAGAAATGATTTCAAAAAATCATCCAAAATGTTGTTTTGATAAAACTTAGATATTTTTGCTTCATTAAAATGGATCTCTTATAAAAATGGATGAATCGTGAGTGTACTTTAGGATAAATAAAATAGGACCATTGTTATGCTAAGAACATATGTATATTAAAAAGCTTTTTACGCTATCATACATACAGGCGCTTAAGTATGTGGATGGCCTTAATATGTTTTCGTACGTCGATGTTGGCTGAAGTAATTATTTTCAGGAATAGGGGTTCGGTCAGCGTTTTGGCGGTTTTTTTGCGATACCCATATTCGTTCTCCTGCGTTATTGCTTCCTTGTTCAAAGATTGAATAGGTGAATATATTTTAATTGGAAAATTGGGAAGTTGCTAGTGCTGGTGAAATATATGTTTTTAGCCTATATGTGTTTTGGGTAAAGGTTAATTAACTTTTCTATGAAAAATATTCCATAAAATATTGTTCGTGATAGCTCGAACACGGTTCCTGTTAAAACTACAACTGCTAGAACATCTATACGTATAACGCACAGCCTAAACAGCTGATCGTGGAGACCTGAAACTTGGAGGGTATGTTCTTTGTATGACATAGGTATCCGATAAGACAGGATTGGAAATTTTACCTCTAAGGGGGTGAAAAAGGGGGGGCAAAATTTGTATGAAATTCTGTCATTTTTAATTTGTATTCGTATAGACCACGCGGGCGAAGCCGCTGGCGGAAAGCTAGTATTCCATATAATCGTTAAGTATATTCCCACTAGTTTTAGTAACGTAATAGTTTTGTAACAATACTATTATTATCTCAATAGGTTTCATCTCACATGACCGCACCGCGCTGCTCCATTTAATTTGGCCCACATAAGTTTTATTCACATTATTATAGTCAGTTTAATAGTTAGGTATAGTAAACTTTGTATTCACAAGCGACAGATGTGTCGTTTATATTGCCTGTATTATGTATTCATGACTATAATATGATGTGACTATTTGAGAGGTAATCTCTTGTCGGTACAGCATTTCCTAGGTATTTTTTAGGGATCGGAATTCATGAAATAACTGCTCCCGCTGTGGGCTGAGCGGGAAGAAGAGTAAGACTCTTACTGACTGAAAACCATCCATGTTCCTTCCTTGGCCCTTTGCGTTCCGGCACTCAGTAGGTAACTCTTTTGACTCCCGCAGCCCATCTTTTAGGTCTTGAATCGGAATTTGGTTTTCACCTTTTCCTTTGCTTGAACAGTATAATAATCGTTTTTCGTCACCAATTTTCTTTGCCAGACAACGGCAGGGTAGGGTACTAATTGAGTTCTACCGTACAGTAAATAATATAATTAATTACTATCTTCTACATGCGTCTTCGCTTTTATTGTATGGATATAAAACATAACAAATCTAGCTTTTTGATGGTGTCAGAATTATTAGAATCAGTAAACATATTATACCCAAAATTACAAATAACTAAACCCTTTGTTTTATTAAGTAAATAGAAATAATTTATAAACCATTCATTTATAAGGCATATAAAGCATTAATCATTCCAGAACCCAGATTCTTAATTAAGATACAGGATGTTCTATTTGTGCTATAGGATGCGGCCAACCATCTTTCCTATTCAGGTCGACAGGCGTGAAGATGTAAGAGGAAGCTTCTCACACATACGAAGTGTCTGTATCTATACAGAAAACATACAATGAACCTATATCTGTATATCCTGATACGCGTACTGACTTATTCTTTAAATATTTATTTGAATAACATATTTTATTACTTGTCTTGATTTATTTACACATATGCATTTATTTATATAGACTTCTCGCGCCTTCATGTACCTGGATAAAAAAAAATCCATCCCCGCGGTTCAAGATATCTTCATTCTAAATTTTATCTCAATCGGTTTGGCAGTTTGACCGTAAAAGCGTAACAGATTGACTGAGATACTTTCGCATTTATAATATTAGTAAAGATTATTTTTTATGTTTTTGAGTGCGTTTGGCAACACCTCGCCTAAAGGTATTTGACTGAGTCTTTCTATAATTAAATTATTAATAATTGTTAATTGTCACAACACAACAATTATAGTATCCTTCTGTTATTGTTGTCTTGTGTTGGTAATCGAATGAATGATTTTCTATTTTATTCCCTAGAACGTAACGTTTATGTTAAATAGTGTTCACACAATCAAAGCTCGCGTGACTAAAGCGGCTCATTCAACGGCAGGCAAAAGACGACTATTCACAATCAGTTTAATTGCCGCATCGAACGCTAGCCGGACGTTTAGCGTGTTGTGGTATGCGCTTTATTGGCTGAATTCGTATGTGGAGCTCTAGATATTGAGAGAAGCTGTCGTTTTATGCACGAAATTAATATAGTATGTATCAGCTGATACGCTTACTACTTAATAAAATTATGACATACAAATAACATTAAAATCTGATTATACGATGATTTTTTATATAATTGTTACCTATGAATTTTATTAATATGCTTTGTCCTGAATGACTGACAGATCAACGCATAGCCTAAACCGCTGATCGTTGAGACCTGAGAACTTGGAGGGTGTGTTCTTTGTATGACGTAGGCATCCGATAAGAAAGGATTTTACAAGTAAGGGGGGCAAAGTTTGTATGATTTTTTTAATTTAAATTCATATAGCCCACGCGGGCGAAGCCGCTGGCAGATAGCTAGTTATATTATAAATAAAAACGTAGAATGCTGATATTTGGAATATGCCTTCAGTGGTGTACCTAGTGATCTCAAACGCAATAAACTACATAAGATACTGGGTGCGATCTACGTAAAATTTCTCTGTAGTAACATGAACGCTGGATTTGTGCTGGTCTATGGCTATAGACTCGCTTCACATGGGACATAAATATAACTAGCAAAATAATGGTGTGCTATAGGTTAATATCTATCTACCACTTCAGGGCATCGTAACTATACCTATGTTTTAGATACACAGGTTTCCTTTCTAAATGAAAAATATCCATACATAAAACTCAAAACAGAAACATATTCAACAAAGAATATATTCAGCTTCATGTCTGCTACTAAACTATAATTAATTTATCACATTTCTTACATAAACAAGTCCATAAATAATCTCAACAACAAAAACGTTCTGTCTGTACGTACGTACTTCATCATATGTTTTTTTTTTCAGGTAAGTAACTGGCAACTACATTGGACTGACCGACTATTTGTCAAACTTCTCGTTACACGGGCAAGGTAAGAAGGTAAGTCTCGATGTTGGAGGATTTATAAGGTATAAGGAGTTGTGTACATATGCTACATGAAAAGGTAGTGTTTAGTTTTAACAAAAAAAACATACACTCGATAGCATTGTATGTATTCCGGACTATTTGCAACCAAATACGATAAATTCAGTCGTTTTTCGGGTTGTGTTTGTGTAGACATTTTTTTAATACAAATCCTTGTATGATTTTTTTTTATGTAAAAATATGTTAACACTGACAAGAATGTGTTCACACATCTCGACCTCAGAATCGAGGGTTTTTAAGCCCACGTCGTCATTGATAGACATCAAAAGATTTCGAGCAATCCCGTGCAATGTTTGAATAGTACTTTTACCTAAGCAGTCAGTCTTACTACAAGTAAGAGGCACTTAAAATTACCCTTCCATAACATACAGGTAGGAGGCATATTTTTTTCAGCGTCAAGTTTTCTCCGACATTTTAAAGCCCTCCGGAGTCTTCTAAATCCATTTCGGAAAGCAAAGTTGTGGAACTTTAACGAACTTTCAAGATGAGCCGTTCGCTTTTATTTTCTTTAATTTCATATTCCCTGCAGACTTCTCAACTCTTCAGTTTTTACTCATTGGGTGTTTTTTTTTGGAATATTCGTCGCTTAGTAATTTACAGATCAACTCGTTTCATTTTGTAATAGGCAAAGTTTGGGCTTGGAAAGTGTTTAAGAATTTGAGCTGTAATTTTGAATATTCAATAAAAAAAATGCCGCTTTAAAATAAAAAGTCTTAGGGTATTTTTCACTACTTCTAGCTAGGAATTATTTACCTCTTTAATTGATAATTGGAACTTTATTTATTTGGGATTATCTGGCATAAAGTTTAACGGGTGGTGAAACTGGACACTACTCCATTGAATTTTGTAATTAATTTACTATGAAATCTCGTGTACCCTGTTAAAGTTGTAATTGTTATGTCCTCCTTGTTCTCAACCGAGATGTATCACCGGAGTAATATATAGCTTACAATAAATCACACATAAACACATTTAACGGAGCCAGAATATTGCCAACATGATATATCTATACAATATATTAGTGGTTTACTTATTTGTAAACAACTATTCAGACATATTTTCTTTGTTTTGATTTCGTTTTGGTTCTGCGAAGTACTAATTTACAAACAGGAATAAATTTGGAAAGCTCATCCATTTTATACAGATTTAATTATAAGAATGTTATTAGTAAATTCTTATAATTAATTAGTCTACCGGGATGGAGCTAAATACCGGCCAGCTAATTACAGATTTGTCAAAATTCATATTAATCATGGATCTTGACAAATCGTTAAGACTCTTGGTAAGGCTATAAAAAAACTAATAAAAAATAAAGACAGGTATGCAATGGATGGTCTGTTACTAAGCCGAGCTAACAAGTCCCCGAATGACTCCCTGAACTAGCTTTGGAACTACTCCCAAACAAGCCCTGAACGAGACACCGAACGCTAGCTCGCGACCGAGTCCCCAAATGAATCCCCGAATGTGTCCCCGAACGAGAAACCGCACGCGAGCTCGCGACCGAGTCCTCGAACGAGACACCGAACGCGAGCTCGCGACCGAGTCCTCGAACGAGACACCGAACGCGAGCTCGCGACCGAGTCCCCGAACGAGACACTGAACGCGAGCTCGCGACCTAGTCCCCAAATGAATCCCCGAATGAGCCCCCGAACGGTGCCCTACCCTAAAAGAACCCCCCCAAAAAAGTACCTCATATATACACGAAATACACCATCAACATAAAAATTAAAACACGAACACAATCGAGTATCAGGGCCCAATGGACAAGTTTTAACGAGACGTGCTCGCCGCCTCGTACCGTTAATTGCGACTGAAACCTGTGTTTTATAACTTCACTGCATACTTGCCAAGCGCGGCGGCTTTAAACTCAGTTTTACGACTGAAACGTCGCCAGTTCATATCCAGGGCTGTAAGATGAGTAATGCACGGGATAGTTTTGGTATTTTGAGGGGATTTTAAAATGTTTTATGCTCGTTCATTGCAACAAGTTGTACATAGTTTTCTGTGGTAGTAGTGAGTTCCTTTGTAGTAAGGATAAAATTTAATATTAGCTTAAAACAAACTGATTGCTATAGTTGCACAAATGCTTGGGAACAGGTCATTTGCAACTCATTTTACTTAAAAAAAAACCATTAATAAAAACAGCACTTATTTTTTTTCTTCTTACGTGTCAATGGCCAATAATAGATGAATGGTGAGCGGTGTATGGTGACATTTAATGTATTTTATTAAAAAAATATAAACAATCTTTGTAAATAATAGAATAGTTATTTCAGAGTATTTTTTTATAAAATTTATTAATACGTCAACTTCCAAGAAGGGAATTTTTAGTATTCAAACTTCCATTATTTACCATATACATACAACTGCAGGGAATTTCTCGTAAATCTATCGAATATACACCATAAACCTTAAAATATGGGCTAGATAAATGGGTATAGTTGAAAAGTTAAGGATAGTTACGGCGACGCTCAACGGCTAGTCAGTTGCAGCTCATTTAACTTGCTCGACACTGTAATGGACGGTCTATGGCTATTTACCATTGAATAAGGGCTCTTGTATGGGGATTTAGGTAACGTGAAGATGTGTCTTTTTCGTGCTAACTGGTGCGTAAGGTTTTCTAGAGGTAAAAAGTAAATTTACGAAGGGTATTCGAAGACTTTATGGATCATTTGGCTGTAAGTTTATATGACTTTGCAGATTCTATAACTTGGCAAAAGAAAACTGTACCTTGTGTTTATTTTGTGTAAAAATTTGCTATGTCGATCCAAGACGTAATAGATAAGGTATAAGCTAGTAAAGGCTGTACAATTACTTTTAGATATTTGAGAATAACGTTGAATTACTCATCCATCAGGCATGCTCTTATGAGCAATATTCTTGTTATGTACTTATACATAAATTAACTGAAATATGTATTCTCCCCCTCTCTCTCTCCCTCTCCCTCTCTCCCTCCCTCTCTTTCTCTCTTTCTCTCTCTCTCTCTCTCTCTCTCTCTGTCTGTCTGTCTGTCTGTGTCATCGACAGACAAACGTTTTAATAAAAAAAACTTATGTCTGGGTGTTGCGGCGCAACGCCTCTCAGTTACAACGGTTCATTAGAAATCAGTTAGTTAACTAGTAGCTATATTATTGTGCTAGGCGCTTTATGTTCTTCATCATCATCATCATCATATCAGCCTATCGCCGTCCACTGCTGAACGTAGGCCTCCCCCAAAGAGCGCCAACTATCCCGGTCTTGGGCAGCTTGCATCCATCCGCTGCCTGCCACCTTCCTTTAATCGTTTATGTTCTTACTGTAACTAATTACCAGAACACCGTCATCCTTCGCACTGTACGCACGATTAATATAAAAAAAATTATACGTTATTGGACTTTGATTAGCGCCAGTGTATAGTCAAAATATACACTGGGCATTGAGCATACTACCCAGGGTGCACCGGGCATAATTAAAGTATCGCTGAATGCATCCTACGTATAACACACAGCAGCTATCTCTACGCCTAGAGTGCAACTCCCCTCATAATTATAAAACCCTCGACTTTAGGGTACTACGGGCTGGATATATTTGTTTTTAAATAGGCGCGTGGGTTTAACTTGTAGGTGTGTTTTGTGATTTATAGTTGTTTTGAACTTGTAATTAGTGTTTAGTGAGTTAAAAACGTTATACGATGTTTAATATGGCGGAACGCTAAAGGTATTACAGCCAAGTTTTAGTGAGAGACGTTGGTTATATGATTAAAAAAAGCGCAAGGTTTGTGTTTCTTTTATGCACAATCACTCAGCAAGTAATATTGCGGTGAAAACCATTTTGAAATTTGTATCAAAATAAGAAAGTCAGATTTGAACTGTGTATAAACCTAGATCTATTAAAATTAAACCAGACGGTTACATTTACTAATCTTAATAAGTTAAATAATAACCAACTCACGTAATTTATGTCCAGAAGTATATAGTTCAGATTTATTTTTATGAATATAATATTATTTACGGATAATCATCATCTGCCTAGTTTTTTCCCAACTATGTTGGGTTACCGGGTAACACGATACCCCTTGGTAAGACTGGTTGTCGGACTTTCTGGCTTCTGATTACCCGTAACGACTGTCAATGAGCTACAAATGACAGCTTACAAATATTCATATGTATGTGCGGATAACGTACTATACAACTTACCATTCACATATTTCCTACATAATTTCATCAACTTACTTAAACAAACATCTGACCAAATAAGTAAAAGACACAAAAAACTTCGCAACGAAAACCAAACAATTAAATTTTACCAAATTAATTTCACACTAGCCACATTACAAGCATCACTGGTCGCAACCCAACTGAAAACGGCACACAAATATCATTATGACATTCATAATCCTATCAAAATGGCCGGTGGCCGAGCCGAGCGTCATTCTCCACTCAACTGTTTGAGCATAAAAGCGATATGCTCAACCCGGCGAATGAGTACGTTGAGCGCAAAAGTGCCGCTCAAATGCCGTGCAACTGCGCTTTGAGACCGCAATTGTTTTGTAATTATATTATCAAACCGAGATATGAGGATTATTTCGTGTTTTCGGCTGATTGTGGGAAATATTGTTGGGATCTACGTATGTTATACTACTTTCTACTTAATATTATAAGTGCAAAAGTTTGTGTGGATGTATATTATATTATGTTTGTTCGTCTGTCACGTAAAAACCTCTGGATGGGTTTGGATAAAATTTGGTACACACATAGTATGTAACTTGGATTAATACATAGGCTACTTTTGTTCGGGTGCTTGAACTAGTTCCCTTAAGATGCGAGTGAAACCGTGGGTGATAGCTAGTATAATAATAAGTACGAGTATTTTTGTGGTTTTCTAACTACTTCTTCTCTCTTTTCTATTCCTTATAGAAACTTAATTTTATTTATATATTTCTCAAGTAAAAAACTATGTATCTGTCTTTTTGGATTTTGCCAATTCGAGTGTAATAGTAGTAATAGTCTTTCCGAAGTTTATATAAACCTTATTACTAATGCTCAACAAACGGCAAGTCAGTCTCGGTAGGTAGCTTCCAATTACAATATTTATTTCAAGAGGAAATTGACAAAAGATTACCTTCTCAATATTCAGTATGTACAGTGAGTTTAATCTTTAATTAAAAGTTACAAGGAAAACAATGGTACTTCACCAAACGTTGATATTGGTTCTGTAAGACGAGTACACACAATATTCTCAGCAAAAGCAATACTTACGACGATACAATATTTGAAAAATATATAAAATACAATATCAGTAGCAGCTTTGCAATATCGGAGTTCCAATACTTTCGACTCACTAACAGGTACTCTAAAACACATCACTACGCTTGGTAGCTCAAGAAAATAGTCCTTGAAATAAAACGTAGCAGTAAACAGCACACTCGTAGCCGCGACCGTAGCACGTAGCGCGCGTAGCATTCGTAGCACGTCTACGGCCGCTTAGACCGGGCAATCGTTACAGTATTCACTTGGAATAGATTATGTTTAATATTTATTTACGTTTCTATATGTTAGTTTTATTAAGTGGTCCGGTCAAGGGTAAGTCGATATTTATGTGGTGGGTTGATTTTGTTGCAATTTTGATGACGAAAAAATATCGAGAAATTCGTTTTTATTTTAATATTTTTAGTTTTATAACATCACGCCCCTTTTTTGTATTGTTTGGTACAACTCTCTTTCTCCATGCAAAAATAAAATTGCTCATAAATAAATCTTAATTGCACAACCTAATTAAACTTAGAACGAGGAACTCCGCACTGAATTATTGATTAAGTATTCCTATATTAGGTGTACACACTGAAAGCTGAAAGAAAAAAGAAAATCAGTAAATTGAACAGCCTTTATCAAACCGATCTCCAAAATCCGCGAATCGTTAACTCAAGCACATTATCGCTGAATCCTTTGCGCTATTAATCAAACGGTACACATTTAAATCGAGCAACAGGCGGTATTTAATCACGGTGCCATCTAAAACTGGTGCAAACAAAAAACAAATTCGCGAACGCTTGCCTTCATCGCTTGCCGTTATTAAAGCGCTTAAAACGCTTTTTTGTTTTATGTCGCTTATTTGGTGGTGTTTGGATAGTTTAATGGGTTTGATAGGAATGTTGATGGGGATGAGTTTATTAGTGAAGCTCGTTGATTGGGGTACGTGGTTATATGTGAATTTGACGTTGGTTGTATAATTTTTTGTGTGTGGGTTGTTAGCGTTATAACAGATTGTGATATAACAAGCTTGTTGTGTTTTACATAACATATTGCTCATTTTTCTGATGGGTTAAGGAGAGGTGTAACTTTGAAATATCTATTGATCTAGTATGTAACAGAGAGTGAGAGTTCATTAGCAAAGGAGACAAATCTATATTACCGGAATAGAGAAGTCTCACGTGATATAGTCTTATAAACTGCCCCGTCAGGGAATCAACCACAAGATCTCTTGGTAAGCAGTTCACCTGGCAATCACTGGGGCAACTAGACAGACAATACGTTCCTCTGAAACCCGTAATCATTTTATATTATAATCGAACTTAAAAAAGGAAAAAAATGCAATATTTGTTATAAACTAACATCTTCTCACAAGGAAAAAGATGATCAAAATACCTTTTTTAATATAGTAAATAGGGGATTTACCCAAATATTAATTTAAACCCGCCCCCAATTTATCCCACTTATCCTTTTATCATAATCACTGAACAAAAACATAACCCAATTTGTCTACAAAAAAATTGAATTTGCCATCGCACAGAGTGTATTAGAAAGCATCTGTATAAAAGCCTCCAGGGTAATATACGTAACAAGATTTACACTGCACTTCAGTTAGGCGATAGATTAACGTTTCCGGTGCTTGCATTTTATATGCTAATACTTTAAGTGGTTTTAATAACTAACTAGGGTAACAATTCGGTTTGTGTTGCTATGGTAGGTGGGTAAAATATTTGTTATCCTAACAAATGTTATAAATGTGAAAGTGATGTTTTTTTGTTACGCTTTCACGACAAAATAGGTGAACGGATTTGTATGAAATTTGGTACGGAGATAGTTGGTATTCTGGAGCCGATTATGTGCTTCTTTTTATTCGGGTGTATGTACTCATATTTAGGTATAATATAGATGAGAGGAGACACTTAAAGGCAAAAAAATAAAAACACAACATCACCATTTAAAATACTAAGAAGAAATTATAAATTAATTTATTTTATGATGAAACGCCTGTGGATCAATATATTGATCTAGAAGTCTCTAAGTTACTATTGTGTGTATTTTGCTACCGATCATCGAATTGGAACTCGGTTAAAAATATGAATATTCTGTATAAAAATAACAGGCGTACAAATATACATCGAAAAATATACGTACAATACTAAAACGGTAATAATTGAAAATACGTGGAAATTATCATTCTGAAAATAGCCGATCTCGTCTGTAAATAAAACGAGTAAACGCGTCACGGCTGTGACGTAGGCAAGGGTAGCTGCGTTATTTTAAAATTTGTTTTAAAAAGTTTTATTTTTTAAATGCGTAATTTTAAATTTAAAATAGAATTCAGAACAGTAGGTATTAATTTTTTTATTTGGGTTTTTAGTTTCATTGGTTTTGTTTTCAAGTGTGGGTGTGCTTACATTTTTTTATGAGAGGACTTGCCATAAGGTTATAATTAGCAACACTGTTTATTTGATTTGGTAATAGTGTGTTAGTCTATCCTTGTCTTTTTGTATGCGAGTGAAAATACATATAGATATGTTGTCCCATGATATAGGGGCGAGCGTATTGTCATTAAAAGGACACAAATTCCACAAACCCTAATTCTTTTCCGACCAACGTGGCTGTGTTACAGTTACATTTTTATATTAAAAGAGGTCGTAGTCATTCCTAAAGCATATTCTTTTCACGTTCGACATTAATACTAGCTTTGACCGCGAATAAAAGCACCTCTTTCACCTTGGGACATCATACGCGTGACAATTTTAAATTAAAACAGCGGTTTAAATTAAAACTTTGTGATCCCTCCTCCGGGGCGCGGATGTTGTCTATGAAAGTTTGTGTTATCAGTCCAGTTATTATCTACTAGCTAGGTATACCACGCGGCGTCGCCCGCTTTATATAATATGTAGCCTGCGCCAGAAAAGGGTTTTTTTAAGGGTGTTACCTACCATCTTTTTCTAAAATAAAAAGCCTTAGTTATCTTTAATAACATCAGTTAAATGCCAGTGAGAGTCTCGCCTGAACAAACGGACAGACTGACAAAAAAAAACCATGCCCTCCCGACCCTAGCTCGACGAGCCAGCCCGCGAGCTGAGCTTAGAAATTCCCGATTATAATAATCATATATATATATATATATATATTCTGATCCAGCCTGTCCCTTGCTGTCCTTCCCCAGCGACGCCCTAAGCCGAGGCCCGTACCCCACTAGAGGTACTAGTTTTGTAAGTTAAGCCCTGGCTGGAGGCCCTAAATTCATTTAAGGCACTTCACGGGCAAGCCCGGTTAAGCAGTCGACAACCTTTTAGGTTGACCTGCAAGATGCCATACAAAAAAAAGATGACAATAAATTAAAAATTGTGTTTTTCTGTTAAAATTTAAAATGAAATTAGTAAAATAGGTACTTCTTTCTAAGTTGACCACTTGACACTTGACACTTTTGAAAATAAGCGCTGTGCAGCGCAGCACCCCCATAGCACAGCATCATGCTGAGTGGTTTACGGCTTGTTGCAGCCAGGACGTGCACTGCCAATTATGTAACTAAACCGTAGTTATTAATGTTGTTGTTTTTATTCCTTTTTATTATCTTTTTTTTTTCTTATTTACTATTTATGAATAGGTAGGCACGTGTGTATGCACGTTCTGTGACAAATAAATATTTTTTTCTTTCTTCTTTACTGCTATTTTGTTGACATTACCTACAAACAGACACTTCAAATTTATTTATTTGTATAGACGGAACGCTAACTTTTTATTACTAGTCAAAATAATGGTATTTCAAATGACCAATTTAATTTCAAAAGTTTAATTATGGTTGTGAATGGCAACTATGTGGGTATAATTAAGTTAATCTTGGTGGAAAAGTTTTAATTATATATATCATGTTTATTTGGAGGTAGCTTCCGTATAATATTTAGAAATACGCATAATATCTACATTTGTATATTTCAAACTCTTCTATAGAGGTTTTATTTAAATTTCTTGTCATGTTTGTTATCCATATTTGACCACTTTCTGTCATTCGTTTGAACCCAACTCAAATCAAAACGTAAGACCTACATTTACTCCAAACCTTACCTTAGTAGCCTTAGTGTGTTATGAATAACTTTATTAAGGGCCACTTCTAGATAGAAATTACTAGATTAATTCATAAATACATAAAAAATCATTTGTATCAAATTATCTTACAAATAAGTTGGTGAAACTGGTTAGAAGAGTTTTAAAAATACTCGCGGTCAAAACGTTTGTTTTTAAGCCAAATGCAGTAGATAAAAAAAAAAGTTATTTTTCAAAATAAAAAAGTTCCATTGTAAATAGAATACTTGTATACGTAAGTGGACTTGTAAACGATGTATTAGCAATTCTTCTAAGTCACAACTTTGAAAACAAATAAGTCTTATAGCGTGTTTGTATGTCGTAGTAATAAAACTTTACGGTTAAACTCAAACTCAAATGTTTTTTTATTTCAAATAGGTTTTGCAGGCACTTATGAAACGTCAAGCTAGTTGCACGGTTCCAAGGAGTGGGTCTTATGGAGAAGAACCGGCAAGAAACTCCATAGACACTCTTCTCAAAAGGAAATATTTACAATAGTACGGGTTATCTCTGAGAAAATTATACAATTCAAATGACGCTATACAAAAAAAAAATATATAATGAAACAATTAAATTACAATTTAAATTCAGCAATATATTTAGCACGTCCGTGAATTACAAACTCATCATTTAATCCCTAAACAGACCTAATCAATTCTCCACACATATAATTAAAGATATAAGGAATATTTTTCGTAGATAATACCAAGATTTGAGATGAAAATAGTCACATAATTGAAAACTTTCTCCGGGCTCAATTGCATGGACACCCAACCCCTACTCGGTGATCGCTGTGTGCAAACTTGCCGCAACCAATTTCCAGCCAAACGTCCCGGCACCAAATCCAATAGGAAACGTCATAATCATATGATAGGTGCGGCGCATTGCGCCCACCTGTCGCCGCGCGTGCGTCCCGCGGTGACGTCACGCGCGCCTCGAACCCGCCCGAGCGCTGCCGGGCTCGCACGAACGCGGCCGACCCGCGGACCGCAACGGATTGATCCGAGCGAGCCTCCGCGAGCCGCTAATCAAATGAGCTAACTGCTATTTGTACGAAAATACGTTGCTTTAGGCAACTAGAACTCACCAAAAACTTAGCATGATATAAAGCTCACATATCCTTTCAATAACGTATTTTGTAACCTAAAACATGAGAGCAAGGAGCGCTTTCGGCGCGTGTCTCGCCACGGCTCCTTATCTAGTTCTTAATCCAAGATAAATATTACATCAATCGGGGGAGGAGACCGCGCGGCGCACGCAGGCGCGGCCGTCGTCGGCCCAGTCCCGCTCCGGCCGCGCTGCCCGCCGCACTTCGCTCTCGCGGGCGCTCGACCCGGCGGCGACTCGCCCGCTGCCTTTTCTACGACCCCTACAAATACGAGTGTTATACTGCTCCCAGTTACCACCGCCGACCGACGCCGGATCGAACCCGCCGAGTGTCCACTGTCGAGCCACGAAGGTCGTCCACGTGCCCATCCCGTTGCGTAAGTCGGGAAAACGAAAACTCGCCGAAAACGAACCTCTTCTCCTATTGACACGCGAGAAAAACAAACGTACTTGAATATCGATCACACCGTGTTTATCATTGCCATGGCGTGCGAATACGGGGCGCACTCCATGTGTGTTTATACCGCGGTCGAAGTAAATAGTGTCTAGTATTGGATGTGTCGGCGAGGTTAGAAGTGGCTTTCTTTTTTAATGGGGTAATCCGGACCGCGCCCGCGGTCTTTTAACCCTATAGTACGCAAGTGCTGGTTGACCTTAAAACCGCGGCTCGGGGCGAAAGTTTCAACGTGATAGCTTGTTTGTTTATGAAGCCATAAAACTGTTATATTAATATTCTTCGGAGATGGTCCGCTAAACTGTGAATTTAGTTTGTTTAGTCAGGTCCCATTATGAATTCTGTTAACCGCTCATGTGTGGCTCTTGCAACAATATTTAAACGGTGCTGAATTCTCTC
The DNA here is from genome assembly GCA_963891755.1 of Pyrrhia umbra. Classification (NCBI taxonomy): domain Eukaryota; kingdom Metazoa; phylum Arthropoda; class Insecta; order Lepidoptera; family Noctuidae; genus Pyrrhia; species Pyrrhia umbra. The sequence goes on along the minus strand of OY982934.1, from coordinate 2,787,551 downwards.
CACAGTAGCATACCGCATAATTTAATACGCTATTATTCGTGGAAACAACGTGGTAATATATCAAACGTTGGTTGTACCCTAACACATTTTTTATTCCCGGGCAAACGTAGTATTTGCTTCGTTCTACCGTATTTATATTCGAGGCAGGCTCTCAACTTTTTTAATCGCCTCTAATGACTTCTTCCCCTAATTAATGACCCTTGACATTTCACAAATTACAATTTTCCTGAAAATATCGTGTTGGGTTTTTAGAAATTACGGACCGAAATTGATTATTGTTTTAATTTAAATAATTTTACATTAAATACTGATTATTAAGTAGAACCAGAAAAGTACTCGTATATAAATTCATGGTCAGTGAAGGTCAATCACGCCTCCAAGATATTATAAGTTTTTACATCAAAAACTAGTTTTTACTGAAAAAAAAAACTGTATAGGGTAGTCTATTGGACTAGAAACTCATTTTTCATCAAGTTTTCTCGCAAAGTCGTTGAATTTGTTTTAGGTGAGGTTTGGCATTTATGAAGGTTATTGAAGATAGTTTTTTTTTTCTTTTTTTTGAGTATATGGGAGGACAACCTGCCTAAATAAGCACCCACTTTACGACTCTTAAATTACTACTGTAACTTCAATTAATAGAAATTGTCCATGCCTTTTATCAAAATTCAATTTTATTTTATCAGATAGAAAAAAATCCTAAGTTATACTTTCAATTCGTTATTTATTTCTTGTCTTTTGCAAATAAAATTCCTTTTAAGCTTGGGTCGCTAAGTATGAATTTTGCAAATTCATAAAAAATATTAAGTACTGTACACATACACATTTATTTTTCAACACGTCTAGGTAACACTAACATATTTTGTTAAAATGTATCGTTATAGAACATTCAAAATATTTCATATCATCAAATTAATCAATGGTACCTAGTACTTAATTGCCTCACTTTAGAAACGAAATTAAAATTAACATTAGCTACATCCTTACAACAAACCTAATCTTAAATGTCAGGTTTCAGTATTTCTACTTGTATCCTTCATTTTGGTACAAAAGTTTATCCCTCTATTGGCAAAGGGTTATTCCGTTAATACTAAACTTAACAAGAGTTTCCCCCAAACGTTCCAAGTAACCACAACACAACATAAGGTCATTCCAAATATATCTGTAATCACTCAACCAGAAATCCCATCGATCAGAACACTTCTTAACTTCTCGAAGTTTCCAAAACTCTTACCGCATCATTCGAGTGTCCAACCCCTTCTATTTCGGAATGTTACAATATTAATGTAACAATTTAACTTGTAACTTTTAACATCCATCCTTTCACGTCCTTTAAAAGTCCCCTGATGACCTAGAAAACTGAAATTTAGCTGACTTGTTACATTGGCCGAGGTAAAACTTAGGGGACCCAAACTGAAATTTACATAGGGTCATTTGAATTAGTTTCGTCCTCTTTTAGTTTGCACAAATTAGGCCCACTGTTTTTTAGCTAAAGTAACTATTTCGGGATCAATGGAAATTCGAATCGTATTATTCATAATTCCTATAAAGAGCAAGCAGCGAGATACATTGTAACCTGTTTCTAGATGAAAAATCGGTTCTGTTCAGCTCGGTTCTGGCTTAACTTTATCACGGTCTGGCTCGGTTTTATTTCAACGCTTAATATAAACCAGTTCAGTTTACAGTAAATAATAATACGTTATGATTGTAACCGACCTTATTTAATTTTGCATCTATAATCTTTTATCCTTTTTATCCACAGTTTCTTAGTAAGCAGGTCATTTACAAAGTAATACCTTATCATTTTAATATTCCATAAGTGGGGCGACTTGTAGACTGAGGAATAGGAAATAAAACGGTTCACTTAATATGAGTTGTAGTCACGACAACTTTTAATAACGGAATAACGCAGATAGGCACTTAAGATTGTTACTTTAATCACTTAAAAGAAATCTTGAAGTGGGCTCCACTGTTATTTACGAGCGGTGAAACGTGAACTATTACCTAGTTGAATGATAGATTAGATAAATGGTTCTAGTCGGAAATAGTCGAAGTAAGCCTTAGAGTGGATTAAACAAAATCGTTGAAGATTACGTTGAAACCGCAAGGCGTTCAGTTGTCGATGTGTGCCAACTCCCGGCCCATTAGAGCAGGATTTAGTCCCAAACAAAATTAAGCCCACCACAGACGCAAAGCAACATAATAAATTGCACAAGAAACGTTGGCATTTAATTAAGATAACAATAAGATTTTTGTGCCTTGAAAGACATTGGCTCAAAGGACCACATTTATTCGAGAAATCTTATCTTACGGTAACAATTTAATAAAATATATAAATCATTTTATTGTTACTATTATTAAATTATTTTGTATGGCAATGTAATTAGTATCTTTGTTGAGTCTCAGTTTTCGGTTGTAACTTGTAACTAACCTGTCATAATATCATAGTAACTTCCGAATTTCTACACTTATGAAAATATACTTTAAATTACTTTTATTTGATTTATATTTAAACATGACAGCAATACGCCTCGAAGAGTTAAGCAACAGTATGCCCATACTTAAGTTATATTTAGTCCCATTTTATAAGACCATTGCCATCGACGTGCTAAATAGAAAAAATCTACTAAAAATAATAGTTTAAAAAAACACGCTTTTATTGCTGACCGAACTAAAAAGTAGAAAATAATTCAATTCAGAGTAAAAAGCGTGGGGTGCATTTTCCTATATTTTCATGACTCTCTTCTCGTAAATGGTTGCCAATAGAATAGGTGTAATAATTAAAATATCAAGCACCCCCCGCTTTTTACTCTGAATTGAATTATTTTCTACTTTTTAGTTCGGTCAGCAATAAAAGCGTGTTTTTTTTTATCGGATTATTGCATTGTCATCGGCCCTTAACACGTGTGCAAAGTTCCAAGTTGATCAGACGTCTAGAAACCAGTGAAAAATAGGTTCAAAGATTCCGTTACATGCATACATACATACATACTTACATACATACATACAACCCGAGCTAATAAAAGCGTGTTAAAAATACCAATGGATCTTTGCCTGACTTCTTCAGCAAGAGGTCCTGAACCTCAAATTGGAGATGCTTCCTTGGTTTCTCCCGCATCCTAGGAACTAAATTACGCACTCGAATAAAAATATCCTAAAGCCTTTCACAGGGTTCAATTTTTTAACCTTAACAAATTTCAACCAAGTCGATTCAGCCGCTTCAATCCAGACAGCGTTACTTTCGAATTTATGATATTAACACATACACTGCCATCCCAAATAATTTGAAGGCCTAACCTACGCTATGGCAGGCAAAGGGTTAAGTAAGGATAAGAATTGTTTTTTGAACTAAATCGATCTTCAAGTGTCCATGTTCTGCCAGTCTCTATAACAGTTAGTAGTTCTTAACGTGGCCGTTTATTTTCAACGTCCCTTAATTTTACGTGACCTTTCACATTAAAAGTTGTGTTGGTTTTTCATCAGGACTTGAAATGTCCTTTAACAGTCTGGTTAGAGTTTTGTAAAGAGCCTTTTATTTGGAAACGTCTCTAATTAAGGGCTAATTGCCTGTGAATGTTTTAATTGACTTTGTTTTATTGTTTTCAAACATCGTTCTGTGTTTAATGATCATACGTTACTGGGTTCCTGTAATAAGTCTCATGTACCTACGATTTATTGGATTTGGTTGTTTTATTTATTTTATTATATGATAATAATGTATGTATTGTTTGAATTTTCTGGATTAATAACTGGGAACTGTTACAATCTATAATTTTCATAAAAACTACATGAAGAAATTTTTTGTTCATGTAGTTTAGGGTTCATAACTTGACCTTCGTATACAACATTACACTTAGAAAATACCAAATAAAATGATTAATTATTTAAACAAGTTAAGTTATTATACCAGTACACTCGCTCACAAATATAAATTTAGAAACTTGGTCATAAATCTTGCATACCGCTGTATCTAGTCTCTAACGTATTATTTTTCTCGTGTTATCCGTTTCTTATTCGCAAAAATATTTATGGCCGAAATTTATAAAATATTTAAACGTCTACCTTGAATTTAAAAGCTCTTCAGGTATAAAATATGTATTTAGGTGTTGTGCCTACTTTTAAGAAAAAATGTAGTCTTCGAAAGCATTTTGCCTTTTTGATAAGAGTGTGTCTATATAATGTTTTTTTTTATGAAAAAGAATTTATCGTTCATCTTGTGTGCATGCAAGGTATTACAATATATGAAAGTGCCATCGTCGTCGCAACATTAAAACGTGTTTTTGCTGACGATGTCTGTATAACAAAACATAACCCTTCCTTGGCAGTCGGATAGTTTTAAAAAAGCTAGAGTCCCGAAACAGAAATCAAACACAACAATATTTTAATACCAACCCACATAATATTAAATGCCTCTCAGATGACCACTCGTAAAACAGTTGAACCACGACAGTTAATATTTTCTCAGTGTTTTTCCTCAAATTAAAAGATAGACAGTGACAGACGTTTTGTTTTCTTAAATTACGATAAAGATTGAGTGCCATATCTTGAAACTGACTTGTTGTGTATAACTTTCGGAAAATTAATTATTAAAAGTTGCTTATGATTAAATAAATACTGATACTCTATATATGATGAGTATTTGTTTGTAAAAAATATGTTGTCCTAATGGCGCCCAACTAGTCCCACGATGGGTGCCAATTGGATCGAAATATGATTTATCATAATACAAGTACTGTATGTTAGACTACTATCTATTTTCATATCTGGTGAAAGTGTTTGGTATAAGGGTGAATTATAATTAAAAAACTTAAAAAAAATACCAATCGAATTGAGAACCTCCTTCTTTTTGAAGTCGGTTTAAAACAAAAGCGTTAGTTTTAAATACAAGAATAAACAATTCTCGATCACACTTTTTTCTACCTAATCTTTGTAACGTAGCTTTTAAAGATAAATACTTTTCTTTTGTATGCCCAAAAAACGTGAAAGGAAAACAAGTCGCGCAGAAGTCATAAAGAATCAACCGAGCGTTACGCGTTCCGTTACTTTTTCGTTACTTATGGTGCCAGCGGGGGTAGGCTAGCTTGTCGTTATATGTGTGATATTGCAATCGTTTAACTGTACAATTAATCGCTTATATTGCCCGTAAGCTGTGCCAGCGCATTGCCAACGCTTATGCTTTATACGAGTAAAGTTGCATTGAAATACCTTTTGGCATAGATAGGATTAGTTAATTTGGTAATTGTTCAATGAAATGCGTGATAAGTTTAAACAAGTTTAATAAAAATAAAAATGGAGCACAAGTGCAACATAGAAAAGTCTTAAAAAGAGAGTAAAGGAAACGGAAATGTGCCCAGTGTTGACAGTTTATAATTTTGGTGTTGCAATCACAATAAAAACACTGGCAACACACTATATGTTCATTTAGTATTGAACCAAAAATTCCAAAAACTACTATAATTACATGAAAATTTCAGCCCTTTGCGAAAACAGTTTCTGAATGAACAACCAAGTACAATATAAAGTCAATAAAATTGGAATAACACACCTGTCCCATACAGATTAGGCAGCCTGCCTGGCTTAATAAACAGAGGGGTTGAGGCGGGGTCTTGACAAATCCTGAGGAAATATAACTGTCATATAGTTAACCCGTGCGTCAGGTGGAGGGGGCAACTAGTTCAACAGTTTTATGGCACAATATGGATCGTAAACTTGTCTAAAAGCTTCCGTCACTTTATTTCTACGGCTTTGCGTCAGTCGTCTGTATAGAGTTTTATGTTTGTATGCGTTTTAATCATATAAATTGAGGTTTTATTACTGGAATTGTGCTTGATATTATAAATCCTAGTGTAGAGTATGCTATGAAAAAAATTGACAAGCATGCAGACTCGGAACAAGTATCTGTTATGCATACAAATTTAAATCAATCCTTGAAGTAATTTAATCCAAAGGCAACGGATATCAGATTCCAATTTTAGTTGAAAGATCACAGTTTTCATAATAACAACATTGAATTATTGCAGAAAAACATGTTAAAAACATTGTATGATATAATAAAATATCTTCAATTTTATTACTTGCATGTTTGTTATCGAACACCGATGGAAGTTGTTAAAATTTCACGTACAAAAATATTTTTCGTTTTTCATACTGGCAATGCCCAAACATACATTTTAAATTAAATTGCTTGGCTCCCTCGATGGAATACGTTTGTGAATGCAAATGTGATTGTAGTGGGATCATTCGATCCGAAAGCCCGAGTGTTATCGTTTTTTCTGATACCAAGTAATTTTGATATTATTATTAAAAACTTGTTTCATATATACGAGTTTCTGGTTAGGATACAATCTCAGCATTTTGACATACGTTAAAGAACAATTCCTGTTATCTTACGATCTTGCCTTATCATTTATTGTGTCCATGTCAAAATCAGCCAACATTTTCAGGAGATTTAGGTAGCCATGAAGCGTTATATGAAGTCAGTCTGCCGTGTAATGTCGTTCGACACTTTGCAGGCCTCTAAAATGCCTTGGACGTCAATCTAGCTTATGGCTGAACGTTGCAAGGCACAAAAGGCTTTGGGCTGCACTAATAAATGCCAAAAGCACTCGCACTCCCGTCACTCTAAAGTGACGAAGGCTCTTTAAATTCAAGTTCATTTTCAGCTAAGAGAGAAGTGAAAAAAGCATTTGGTTTCCATAATAATATGAAATACTAGCATTATTTTTGTATCCGTCAGTTACAAGAAATAAAATTGGAGAAATGCCGCATTTCTCCTAAGGGACTGAATACACATAAACTTTGTGATCCGCACGGCATCGCGACATATTTACGGAAACGCTTCGTTATTCGAACGGGTTCAAGTGTGTAGTTTGAGTCGGGACACGGGTTTATTGACGTATTTTGAAATGTTAAGTAGCCTCGCATGTGATTCTATCGGCACGTGAATCGCATTGCAGGTTGAAGTTGAATATACCTTTAGCAGGCTTCTTCACCAAGTTGAAAGCAGTATCAATATTCTTATTAGTAATTAATTAATTAGCTTCGAAACAAATTCTTTGAAAAATATTTAATTAAGAAATTTCTCGATGAAAAATTGAAAAGTGATGATAGAGACGAAGTGAAAATAAAAGCGGAGCTTCCAAGTAAAAATTTACGCCTACAAAAAGTTTAATCTTCTAAAAGCAGCGTACTAAGTCAAGATTCAGCATTTAATTACCGAGCGCGTAAGATATGTATCTTGAATATATCCCGGGGCGTAAAAGTCTGTAGGTACTTTGAATCCGAGCCGACGTCAAAGAGCTCATAATGAAATAAGTTCACTTCGCTCGTAACGCGTAAATTCTCACCAGTTTTTGCAGTATGTTTTTCGCGCGAACTTGTACAAAGTTGCCTTTACAGACTGTCTGATAGAGTAGCGCGTTTTGCTATGACGTATTTCCTTAATATCTTTTTGTGTTGATAGTTTTAGATATTAACATTAGCAAAGACTGTTTTTAATTCTCCATTTGATTTTAAGCCAAACAGGGATTTTGTGTTGAAAAACAAAATACAAAATAACGATGTGCCTGCATTAGCAATGCAGATAGGTTTTACGTTGCAAAATAAAAAAAAAACGCGTATTAGCGAACTTTGGTTTGCATTTGCTTAAAAAGTGTTTCACGATACAATCTCAGTTGGCTGCTAACTAAACGAGAAATCAAGTGGATAGTTCCAGCTCATGTAATTTTCTTTCATCCTTAAATCCTATTCAGAATGTTTACTGCTCCGGACATGTTAAGCTTTATGGGTGACATGTCCGGGTTTAATGCTAACAGATGTCGTATACACCTCACAAAATATAATGCCGACTTACATCAACATTTCTATATAGAACCACATAATATATACAGCTTACCTTACCAGAAGCTCCATGCATGTGTGTAAATACAATGTAGCATAACAACCTCGTATTAGCTGAACTAAGATAATGCATACATTTGCATGCTAACTCCCAAGCTAACAAATTAAATTCTAGCTAAAATGCTAACTATATTCCCAAAAATACAAACCCTTTTAACGTAAGTACCAACTAACATAAACGCAAGGGTATTTAACTCTTGCGAAGCGATATAAGATCAGAATTACATTATCCGTTTTCAAGTGATAAATGTCAGCACAAACAATGTGACGGTGTTTTATGTGCAAAGATAACAAGGAGCGAATTTATTGTATGCTCTGTTTATTATATTCGCCATTGATCTGGCTTCCACCTAATTTATAGTGAGCTGACTAAAAGTGGCGCAGCGAAACCGCATCGACGCACCCCTCGTCTGAAGGGGCTTTCACTGTCAGCCTGTATCGCGGCGGTTTCCGACCCATGGAGCAATAGACGTCGACACCCAGCGCGGTGCTGCTTTGACGTCACTAGTGCACTTTAAATAGGTTAGCGTTTAATGAGGCGTGGTAAAGGCCAGCTCACAGGTTAAGAAATTATGGGGAGCTATTTTGCATCAGTGAAGCTTTTCATGTTCCAAAATGACTTGCTGTTTTCCTTAGACGGCTAGAAATTAGATACGTTAATTACCCTGTTGTTATTAATAAATAATAAAGGTGTATAAATCATTTCTCTATAAATTTCAGCTACAAATGCATGTTTGCAAGTTTAGACGACCGTTGTTTATCGTTATATATCAGCGGAGTTTCCATCTCATTTAGTTGGCCCCGAAACTGGCCCGAGTTGAATCAACCCGAATTAGTAGCGCCCAGCGAGCCTCGTCACCGCGCTCGATCCTATCGGCGCAATGAGATATGAAATGAAACTCACTGACTACAATATAAACAGGATTACGCGATTACCTATCTGACGTTGACGGTGACGTGACTGCCAGTCGAGAGAGTCACTTGTCAAAATATTTTGGGACGTATCACGTGCGCGGTTGTGTGCGGTCACGAAGCTTTGTCTCGTTGGGCCCGGGGCGGCGACGTCAAAGGAGATTAGGTTCATTTACACAATTGTCGCGTCCCCTCGACCGGGCGGCGGCGACCAGCTCACCGCGCGACCTCGCCCGCCACACGCTCGGATTACGCGACCCGACACTAAAGCCTTCGTGCAGACGTGGACACTCATAATGTGAACGTACACCTTCCGTAGGTTCTTCGTTTCTCCGTGTTTATGGCTATAGCTTGATTAATACAGTGATATAAACAGTGAACTAAAATGGCGTGGGGTTACTGGTCGGCTTCATCGGTGCTGCCGGACCGCGGGCGGAGTCCGCGCCGAGCGGGCACGTCCGCGGTGCACGTGCACCCCAACCCACCGACAGCGAGAGAGGTCATGGAGACACACGACGAAAGTATCATCCACACGGCGTCTACGTCACGCGATAGTCGCGATCACTCCGCCTCTCCGCATTCGTCGTCAAACGGCGGACATTCCCATCATCAGCACGAAGTGCGTCACGCGGTACCAGCGAGTGCGCTCTTTGGCGAAAGTTACGGCGAACTATCTAGACGACCGTCTCTAGATCTAGGATCGGTACGGAGTGCGTTAGCATCATGTTCGGGTGGTGGAACATTAAGTGCGGGCTCGACTTTGACTCGTGGTGGTACGTTGGCAGACTACTTGCCTCCGACGCCGTGTCCGCACCACCATCGCGTGTACGTAGACCATCACAAACACTACGAGCAGCCCATACAGCCGGTGCACGTGGGCGTGGCCCATCACTCGCACGCCTCCAGCAGGCACCACACAGATGATGAAGATGACCTTGAACCGGCCTATGCTACAGGTATGTATATTAGTATGTTGATAGTCGTATATGTTTGACGGCAAATTACACAGTATTTGACCTGCTCTACCGATGATCATTGATTTACCTTCCCTTAATACTATTTTCAATTCTGTGGTTAATCGGGACTAAAGACCAATCGTGCTACTTTGTAGTTTGGTGCTGGGGCTTGGAGTACTGCACGTATGCAGCAAAAAATCGACTCAACACGATCGTAAAATAGTATCTATTACCTACTGGAGCCCCGCCTGGCAACACTGGCAGTTTTATAGCCTTCAATATTTTATTCGCCTCTAGTGGAATGAGGATATAAAACTCCATAAATTGTTCGGTATATTTTTTCTGTCTTCAATAGACTCAATTAAATCTATAGCTGAGTTCATCTGTTCGAACTTTTACTGCTTGCCGATATTGTGTTGCTAGCAATCAAAATACGAAATATTATCTGTGGGGAGTTAGTCATTAATTCCCCGCAGCTCCGGCATTGTATTACATTAATTATAAAAGTTTGCCGTCTTATTTCGTTAATGTATTTGTAGCTCTCGTGGTAACCTACTTTTCTGTGAGCATTCATCGCGGCCGGTCAGTGTTGCCAACTTCGTAACATTACTTACACGTTTCAGTTGGGGTGGGATATCCAACTATGTTAGTGTAACGGATGTGAGGGTAAAAAAGTAATATTCAACATTCGAACTGCAATATCTTTTCACTTAGTATAAATTGCAAGACTTGCAAATATTTTCTAGCATTTAATTAGAAAGAAAGAAAGAAAGAAAGAAAAATATTTTATTTATATACATTATATTATATTTATATTATTAATAATGAAATGCAATGTTGATGTATGGCGAAAAGACATTTAAAATATTATTATATCATAATCATACAACACTAAAAGCTCGATTATGCCATTGATAATTTAACTTACCTTTATGATTGATGACTTTAAGTAACAATAGGACATGATTATGCCATAAGTTGTTACCATACAAATCATCTTCCACTATATCTACATCTGTATTCATGAGTCTTGTTTGAAATTAAACCATTATAAGTTTAATTTCTTCACCCTATTATTGCTATCTGTATTACTTCTACAACTACACGAATTTATTACCAAAAACAATCGTATTTATATCAACGGCTTCAAAAGTTGGGACATTCGTCTTTCGGCTTTCATTTGGCACTTAATGCACCGTATTTTCGTCTCGATCTCGATGCTCCTAACTTCGGCTGGCAACCTCTTACAGATGCTAATCAAGATGATGCGGTAGATTAACCGTGTACATTCTGAATGAGTGTTTTGCATTACAGCGCTCGAGTTAATGCATTTCGGATATGTGCGGTTGAGTTTTGAATGTAATTTCATTGTCAAAGGCACTACTCGTATTTGGTTTGTTGTTACTTTTGTTTTAGCAGCAGAAAGATTTTTTTTTAGATTCTTAATTGTGAGTAAATACCGTTCAAATATTATATAATTATACCAATTGATACGCTCTGGTCTGGAAAGTCGTGGTGGCCTAGTATTTTAGGTACCTCCCTCTTGTGTACGAGTATGCGGGTTCGAAACATGGCAAGTAACAATGTGACTTTTCTAAAGTCATATGGTACTTGCAAGAAACATGGCAAGTACCAATGTGACTTTTCTAAAGTCATATGGTACTTGCAAGAAACATGGCAAGTACCAATGTGACTTTTCTAATGTCATATGTACTTTCTAAGTATATATTAGATGTCACTGACTAATGGTGAAGGAAAACATCGTGAGGAAACCTGAACTTAAAAGTCTGAAATCGTCAATCCGCCTTGAGCAAGCATGGTGATCAATGCTCATGCCTTCTCTGTGTGAGAAGAGGCCTGTTCCCGGCAGTGGGACAATTTATACGCTCTCAGTTGACCGCGATGAGGAGGAATTTTTTGACGACCTGTATTACTTAGTAGTTTTCCATTTTTGTTTTTGTTTTTTAGCTATTGTAAATATGTTTTAAAAACAAAATATAACTAAGTTGATTAATCGTAAATTCTACATAATTATACCAATTTGATCTACTACTTAACTGCTTATCTATTCCAGCATGATTATGTTATTAAATTCTAAACAATGAAATGAAAACAATATAGCTATTGAACATCGACAACATTTCCAAATTACATAACACATTAATTACAACATTTGCGTCGCATCTATACGAAACTATTCCAGATCAATAACTACACAATACAACTGGAATAAATCATTGTAACTATGTATCTAAAATTCTAAACACACAAGTTATTGAACAGGCATGGCAGTTCGCAACTATTCCTTTGTGAAACTAACTGCGGTAGTACTGTGTCTACTAGAACTAGTAACATTCGCCTAATTATTGAAGAGTCCTCACTTGGTACAGTCGACTGGAAAACTGTTAAAACTGCTGTAAATTGGAACCGAGTGACTGATTTGGTTTTCTGATTTGTTTGTTTTTTATTTGACGTCTGTCGGCTTTCGGTAAAAAAAAATCATTTAATTATAACATATTTACTTGTTTTTTTTAAATATAGTACTTGTAATTGCCATTCGCATTTCAGATTCACGGTTACTCTTTCGAACAATCCCCTTAAGCATCGTTGCCCTTTAGTTATTTAGATGAAACCTTTTCATTTTGTTATCTACTACAAGGGTCGTTGCAAAAAGCGACGTCCAGATTTGTCCCTGCGATAGCAAAAACGAGTCACTCAACTTAATGCCAAAAATCCCAAAACATAAATATCAATGTTATTTAAAAGCTTTTATCAACAACGTACATCATTGGCTGTAAATGTCACATAAAACTAAAAATAATGGCTCACATACATCAAGCAAGAACATCGAGCAAAAATATATATTTACAATCGCATATAAACAGCAAGGCCTGATGCATTCGCGAGCCGAGATATGAACAGAAGAGCGAGTGAATGAATAAAAACGTCGAGAATGCTTTACAGCGAATGTAATTAAACGTCCCATTCACCTGGCGATGAATGTAACTCAACAAACGACCCGAGTACGACCTACATTCACTCTGGGTTCATTCATTCGTTCAACTACGCACAAATTATGAGATATAAAGTGTGTGCGTACTTAAGCGGAATGCATGCATTATTTTTTTCGAGCCTGAAAAGAGTTGAAGATTTATTGTGCAGGATTTTTATTCTAGGAATTTCCACATAAAAATATTTTATGTCTCTTCTATTTTTCCAGAACGCAATGTATTAACGAAGATATTTTTTTAATGCAAGATTATTTGGAAAGGCAATAACGCAAGTTGATATGAAGAAGATTCGAAACTTAAACCGACTCCAAATCTTTGCAAATTCACCGGGCTTGTTGGTTACTAGGATGCACACGCCTCATCAATTGACGAGCCCCATACACCCCACCCTTACCCGACCCCGCTTACTAACCTTCCCCACATATCGCACGAAGAAACCGGTCAAGGTCGACAGGCTTTTTATTGTTTCAGGTTCAGAATCAGTTACACAATCACCTCGTTCACGCTTGCCTGACTGCAAATATACACCCTGTATACCAGACAGTCAAGCACAGCTTGTTTACCATTTCACTAAAGTGCCTTCAACACGCGCTCAACCTTGAACTGAAAACTGAAAAGCCTTTTATGACTTCTCATTAGAATAAAAATAGTTGTTTTTATAAGAGACGGTTTTAAATGACTAATATGGAAGTACAGAATAATAATAATGCCTATAGCGTGTTTGTGGCCATTCCCCATTGGCGATCTTAGTGTTTTTAATTAACATAAACATTTATCGTTAAATGTTGTGCTGTAATGAACTATGGTTAATAGTTTCCCCATATGCTTTGTGTCGTGATCGTGACATGTTTACAAGGACATTTTTATGGTTTGTTTTTAATCGTGGTTTAAATTTTTCTCGCGTCTGTACCTGGCGAAATTTTATGACATTATTTGCCCCATAACTCATTTGGAATATCTATGAAGGGAGTGTACATTTTGCTGAAAAAAATAATTCATATTTGCAAGACTATGTGTCATTATTATCATTATACTTGCTAATTTGTGGCTATTGAGGTCGATTGAAGCCAATGAGTATAATGTATAGGCAATTTAGCGAATGGCAATTGCCTCAATTAAACCACCAATAAGCTTCCAGGTCTCCAAAAGATTCTCACAATAATTTGATATTAAGTTCATTATTGAAACGATGTCGGAAAAAACGTACCGTATTTCCAACAAATTGTTGAGTTTCCAAGTAATTATTATTTCCGACCGTAAAATGTCCAACTGATTGACCCGAACGTAACTTTCTCATACAATTTCTAACCTTCTGGCCTTTACTTAAAGTTGAAATTTAATTGTAAACTCCATGTAAAAGGCTAACTTTGCAAAATCTAATTTGGAGCTTATGGGTTGGTTTGTGAACTGCATTTTCCATTGGGTTCTGTAAGTTTTAAAGTTGTTTAGTATTTAGACGGAATTGAAGAGTATTGAGTGGGTTGTACTTTGTAGCAAGCTTCGCAAGAAAATTTTGCTTTTCAAAAGTATTTCTGCTACAAACTTAGTTAGGCGTAGTTCTTGACCCTGTTAGTACGATGGTTTAAAAATGTGGTTATGAAATATGAACTCTGAACTGATTTAAATTATATTTTTAAAACACAACTTATGATTGTGAAGGGTTAGGCAGAGCTCTACCTATAATTCATTCACGTTATTCCAGTTTTGTTTAATCCTATGTATTGAAGGTGGGGCCTATTACCATCAATTTCGCCGAAAATCATAACCCTCTTATTTTCTTCCCCGTATTCGGGTAAAATCCAGATTGCGGGCTGCCAATTTCCCGACACCTTTACGCTTGCTACCACTAAAGCAACGAGAGAGTTTTTAAGAACTAAATAGGTAATAATAAAATTCTTTAGAATTGTACAGTTGTTTAGAACATAAATAAAACAAGTCTGGAAGAGCAATTAGACTTTAAGATATCTCAGAATATTGGGTAGGTAATACAAAAGTCTTTAATTTAATCCTTAAAGCTACCCATTACTTTAAACGAGTTAGGAACCCGGTAACTGGGAGTATAATCTTGAAAACTTTATTTCGTATTCCGAGGGTAGTGTATTCGTTAGGTATGACCTTGTGTACTTCACCGTGACCTTTCAAAGTCGTTGTTCTAACTCGCATGGGGGCTTTACCTGTTTTATAGGCAGCCATTGACATTTAGTCGACTGTAGGGAAAGTAGATTGTGACATGTTTATACAGGTATATAATGTAATATGTAGATATTATTGTGTAATTTGTAACCAAATGTGAACGTATAAAGTAGACGTAGTGATGCTCATCATTAAAAGGGTCATTAGAATTCAATCATGAACTTTTTGAAGTCAAGCAAAAAATTACAAATCATGTCAGGAGTCAAGACTACGGTCTTCAAAAAAAAAAACAGGACGTGAATATATTTTCGCACCGAATATTTGTGTTCCTATCGGTACACTCAGCAGTTACCCTCACTACACTAATACCGAAACTACATCTCGTATGTTATTTAAGATGAGTTTTTATTTCTATAATAACATTGAGGGTTATAGTTTTCCAACGGTTATAATAAAAGTTTATATCTTTTCCGATAATACGTTAAGCCTAGCGATCGAATCGTTACCGGAGATATACGTAAGATCCTGAACGTTCAATAACGGGTTTAGCTATAAAACGCATTAGGTAATATCAGCAGCGTAACGTTATTAAATGAAGTTAAATTCTGATATTTGAAGGAACGCGTTTACGAACTTCTTAAAGTAGTATAAAAAAAAAACTAAATTGTGTATATATGTTGTATTTTTTCTATCTCAGCCACACACTCTGTTCTCATTATTACTCCACACAACTCATTCTTTTCTCTTTGATCTTTTCCAAACCTTTTTAGTTTATTTTTCAAAGCTTCCCTCAGTAACGACATTTGCCTTTGGGCATTATATCTACTGCATTTAGTGAGACTAATAATGAATCGTATATTAAATGAAATCAATGCCGATAATAAAGACCTCTAATAGACATATGATCACAGATATCACTGAAAGATGTCTGTGGTGCTAAGCAATCCAAATGCTCAAATCATCGACCTATTTGCTATACCTTGTTTGGCAAAGACCTCTTCTCATACAGAGAACCTTGCTCAAAGGCGGATTGCAGTTTTTTTGAACCACGTTACATAGAAGTATGAATGTTTCCATACTTATTCTATACGTGACATCGCAGTATCGTCACGAACATGGATATGAATTGACGTATTTTTCAAAGTCCCGCTCGCAAAACGTTTCTTTATTCAATTTTGAGCACAGAAATACTTGGCACAGAATACAAGATTCACGTCTTGGCGACGTGGAAAGAAGAATTAAGAAAATATGAAATACAACGTGTCGGGATTAATTTCATATTACATTACTTTTTTTGGCAAACGTTTCTTGACGATGACGACAGTTGAAAAAGACATTCTGATAAAAATATCTTTATTACATTAAGTACAATTCTGAAACAAAAAGAGTTTCAACTGTACATCATAATTGCGGATTAAACCTCACCTTCATACAACTTTAACCCAGTTCGACCCCTTTAGCTCCTGAGTGGGTAGGGTTGTGATTTTTCACAATTAACGGATTATAATTAGAGGGGTGGCCACGTCGTGTCTTTACGAGCCAATCTCTCCGCCCCATTCCCCGAGGTGTACGTGCACTGAATTCACGTGAAACGTACCTAATACCGACTCTGTACCTTTAACGTTTTTCTCTTCTAAATAACCGCGGGGTTAAGGTGGAATATTTTTACTTTTGCGGGTAGTAGAGTGCGAAGACGGCCGGAATGCGGATCCTGAAACGTTTTGGGATATTCAACAGGCCTCGGGTTGATGTTTGTATTTGTTTTTTTTTTCTTATTTGCCTTTGTCGTAACCTGGACTTTTTATGCAAGGTTGCTCAATTATGTATAAGAAATATTTTTAAATAAAATATGGGCATGAAAAGCCGTTTATATATTCAAGGAAAACATTTTAGCATCGTGACAAATCTTTGATATCACACAGGTTTCCTTGTATACTGAATGCTTCAAATAAGAGCATATTTTTGCAAATTGCGAGTAAACACTGTCTATTTGCCTTTGATCGCCGTCCAAAATACGTTTTCGCATTAACATCGGAATTTCTACCCTATCGATAATCTTCTTTCAGCAAATAACTTGGTTTAAAAGAATTTCCAATGATAATATTTTCTCTGGAGATGGAAGTCCGCCATTCCAGTCGGAGGGCTATAAGAGTGCCACCTTACAATTTGCATATTCAAACCCTCTCGATGCGAGGGTGCCTCTCCGTGTTGGCGAATTTTTATGTCGACATCGTTGAAGTGATGTCGAGGGAATAAGATTTACATGAGGTTTTTTCGGTGTGACTTGAGAAATGAAACGTCATTACGTTCACGTCAAATGGAAAAGGAAATGTGTATTATAGATTGATGGGTTAGCTGTCTGCGTGATAATTCGGATTGATGAAGATTCCCTGTGTTGATATTTGTTTTATGTACTTGAAGAGGTCCACATTAGGGTTTTTGTTGAGTATCGATACTAATTGCCTTTTTGTTGTGTTTAGAAGTAGGTATGATGTGTTTTTGGGATGTTAGAAATATGTGGAATTATTTTTTTAACGTAGTTATGTAATTTCTAACTTTGATATCTTCCTCTGCTAACATTGAATTTGCCTTTAGTATACCAGCCACGTAAATAATTCGTAGGAAATGTTGTTATTTTCCTAAGCACCACTCAGTTACATAAACGTGAACCAGTAAATGCAAACTATAACACTTGTAGCGAACATCAAACTTCCCCGCACCGATGTTGACTCACAAATAGCACCTATGTTTGCTCCCCGCTTCGATAGCACACAGAAACTAAGTGATGGATGACAAACCGATGGGTTATCAATGTGGAATTATTGGTGGTATTTAGTATACGGACGTACAGACAAACTTTGCCTTAACGTTATTGTTATTCCTCTTTGTTGAACACGATTTTAGGGACGATTTTCGCTAGAAGAAAAGCATGTATTGCTAAAAATCTAGATTCTAGAGTCGTACCTAAAATAAAGAACACGTGCTTACCGTACGGATCACGTAAAAGCTTTGTTGATTGTGTGAATTAAATCTAAATATTTAAGTAGTACCTAGCTGTTTCCCGCGGTAATAGGGTAACCTTAGGGTAGTACTGCACGTATTCGGATAGCCTATGACCGTCTCCAGAGTTTCATCTATTTCTATGCCTAATTTAATCTAAATATTTTTAGCCGTTTAATCGTAATAGTTTAACCGAGGAGCTCGTGGCTAAGTAACAGCCGCACGGTTCGACCGATCAAAGGTTAAGTTGCCCTTGACGCGGTCGGTCCGGATGGGTGACCATCTTTGTCATAGCGAGACTCCTCCGTGCCTCGGAAAGCACGTTAAGCTGTTGGTCCCGGTAGTCATTTGTACATCTTTGACAGTCGTTACGGGTAGTCAGAAGCCAGAAAGTCTGACAACCAGTCTTACCAAGGGGTACCGTGTTACCCAGTAACTGGGTTGTGGAGGTCAGATAGGCAGTCGCTCCATGTAAAACACGGGTACTCAGCTGCATCCGGTTTAGACTGGAAGCCGACCCCAAGATAGTTGGGAAAAGGCTAGGCAGATGATGAATCGTGATAGTTTAACCAACAAACAGACATACATACACACATCCTCACAAACTTTCGCATTTATTATATTAGTAGGATGTTGCTATTGTTTACCAATTGGTTCAAATAGTATAGCCGGATCTCAGCAGCCTCTTTGTCGATTAAAGCTAAACAAGTGACGGCCATCATGTCCTATAGATCTATTCGTATCAGCCTCCGTTCGTGAAGCAGGCTAAGTGGTGAGCAACGCAGACTGATCGACTCCGGTATCTCTAGTGTTGGGACACAACAAATTACTCGCCTATTAACTGCGACGTCCGTTATGTGCAAACAAGGTTAGCCCATGTTTGATTTGAACAACGGCAGCTAGCGAACAAGGTAAGGCTTATTGTTATTGTGCCATGTGTATGTAAGAAACGGAAGCCGAACTGCGACTTGAAAAGAAAAGACCCTAATATTTTCAAAGTTAGAGTGAACAGGCTTCTTCTGGTTAAGCTCGCTTCATCGTTGTCTTAGTCTCTGACCTCCGATTTAGACTGGAGTCTAGAGTAATCACATAATCATGTCAAATAAAAAAAAAGTTCATATCAAAAATTTAAGATTTTTGGAAATCAAGTGATTAAAAACGCCCAATTTTCATTGCATATTTTAATATTTTTTTTATATATTATAATATTTATATTTTAATATTTTTTTTATTCACACTTTTTTTTTAAATCTGTACCTACTAGTTGTAAGGTTGTTGTGTAATTGAAATTTTTAAATTGAAAAAAGGTTGGAAAATTGCGAGTAAAAATTTCATACATGTACACCATCGTTGACTAGACCACTTTACTTCCAGATTTTATTCAAAGCTAAATTTTATATCAATCTACCTACTTTAATTTTTTTGAAGCGTCATATTCTTTTTTTTCACGAACCTCGCTGCCTTTTATAACTCGGTCCCCCGATGTATCTCAGCTAGCCGTCCGTTATTAATGATTGACGGATATGACGTCAGGTGCTGAACAAGGGTACCGTAATCTGCGGTGTTATCGCAATGTATGGCGAGGGACACCGTGGGATTACACAGGTAATTCGCTAACCTTCCTTACAAGCTAATATTTGATTGATGGCACCCGTAATGAGGGGATGTGATTTGTAGTTGGTTGGTTTATTAATTGGATAAATGTGAAATCAATTAGTGAAATTGCGGCGTTGAAATTGAAATCACATTAAAACCATCTTAATGGCCAGACGTAGGTACAGCTGCCTAGTAGCACCTACCTCTACTTCAGTTCGCTCTACACATGACGAAGTTGACGGATGCCTTTGCCCCATAGTAGGATACTATAGGCTAAAAGTAAAAAAATATGGAACAAAACTGACCTAAATAATCGAACCGACCTAATGTTTAGTACAACTGCACCTAAAGTAATGTAATAGAAACCCCATTTTCAAAATGAAACTACTTCCACAGATTTAATAATAGCCCCGGCATTTCCAACAGTTGGCAGTACTGCATAATGCACTTCATGATACGAAATAAAGTTCGCGCGAATTACGAAACTGTCTTATGGTAGTCTTAATGTACTGTCAGGTGAAAAGAAAAGGAGTAAGTTGAAAGTAAATTGACTTAAAACAAACTTGCTAATGATAAGTTTAAATAAAATTTTGTTCGCAATAAATTTAGTCACGTAACGGTTTGGTTTCGAATGTAAACTTAAATATTTGTTGCAGTTGAGGTTGAAATTTCAACCAATCAGCTCAGGTTCATGCAGTTTTGAAGACTTATTAAGTCTGATGTAAAAATGTATACTTTTGTTCGTGTATTTAAGAATTTTGTTGATGGCTTTTTGGTTCTTTGCTCGTGTATTTGAAAGGTCTAATTTTGGAAGCGTCTTTTCTTATCCCGGAATACTACAAATTTAGTCCACTTTAACATATGTGATAACACGCTCAAAAACTAAATAGAAAAATCCACAACACATCGGTTCTATGCATACCATTCTACCTAACTATTCTATAACTACACGTTCACCGTCCTCGAACATTAGCCCAACTATAGCAACTCTCGAAATTGCCCTTCTATCTCCATTGTCCCTGACTATCCCAGCTCCGCTTAAAAATAAATGTCAATGTTTACAGGAAATTGGACACGATCTAGCTTTTGAGCTTGGACGATGCTATAATGCTATCGTTGTCCTGAGTGCTTTTATATGAAGGCGGAGCTTTATCTAAGTATGTTTTCTTTAGCGTTTTTATTAAATAAGATAGTTTGTCTTTCTTTGGATGAAGGTAAATTAAGTGTTGCGTTATTTGTGTTTGGAGTTTCTGGAATTTATGTATGTATATAATAACAATTATATTATATACCTTAAAAGAGACTTTAACCCTTGAGTTTCTGTCGTTGTTTTTTCTTAAAGCAGTCAGATAGGAAACACAGGCCTTATCTAGCTTTCTGCATGACGTGTAAAAGTGACGTGTAATTTTAAAATTTATTTGCCAAATGATATTTCATTTATTAACGACAGCAATATCTAGTTGTCTTGCACTTGGCTAGAACTTTACATTATGTTAAGATTGAATATTTACTTCAAAAGTTTTTTGGTTTAGTTTTTTAAACTCTTTGTCCTGTGTAGTCTAGAATATAGTACTGTTTTACGGAATTTGATGCAAATCTCCTTTTAGAGGCATATGCAAACTTAAGCTGAGATCAATGGTGCCCCAGATTCCCCTCATGTGAATAACAATATGGGGAAGCCGAAGTAAATAGATATACGGCAATCTCTATTATTTTAGGCAAATACTTGAAAGGGTTGTCTGTTTGTTTATCGATCCCCATGAGGAATAAATACATGTATATTTAAGGAAAAATGTATCACAAATATGATCACTACCTACTGCGATATATTCAATACATATTTCATTAAAAAAAACATCGATATTATTCAACAAATTAGATTTCATAATATTCAATAAACGGGATTAATTAAAACACAATTGGGAACAGGAATTTGCATGTTGATCGGCTGTTCTATTCCTGAAATTCGGAATTGCATCGAAGATAGCGCAATAATCCCCTGAGACTCAATAGTTTGTAAACCTCGTACATTTAAGGTGGCTAAGTAAAAACCGATTAACCGCCATAGGATGGCGATTTAAATATTCATGAGGATAAGTAGATTTTGTATCGAGTAGAAAATGCATTCGGACTATGGTACCTACATGGTTGGGTATTCTTAAATGTTTAATGTTAATCCTGGAACTGATTTTGACACATATTTTGTTGCCCCAATTTTGTTATAATTTTAAATATTTAAATACATGTTGAAGCCTTATTAAGTTTTAGTCTCTCATTCAAAGGAGACGTAGCAAAGAACATGGTTATAGTTTTACATATAATATTACCATCGCACGTAGGAAGATATAGGATAAACTTATTTAAAACAATAACATAGTAATAGGTGATGAGGTAATTTAAATCTTAAAAAAATATTGTAGGTGCGTTGAATCGAAAGGACGTATGACTTTCGGATTCTTCAAGTTACTTCACCTTAAATACCTACAAATTACTAGCCATAAAGTTTCCACCTTTCGCATCACTAACTGAAAGAGACATCCGAATCATATTTCAAGGCGAGTTCAATTATTACTCAAACTTAGGCTTCGGATATTCATAGCCAGCAATCATCACAGCTAATGAATACCCAACCCGTAAACAATAGTGCTGTTGGCATGGCATGGATCGGGCAACGTTTTTGTTCGATATTCAAAACGAAATACACCGAAAAGGCACGAATAAAGCCGAAATGGAACTATAGAATTGTCAGCTGCAATATCGCTTAGGGCTTGGTGTTAATTCGATTGTTTATCATTAATGGGTGGAAAAAGCTAAACAATGTTTTGTTATGTACTCCGTTTTCCTTTTCGTTGATCGTTCTGACTAATTCCTTATTTCTGTGTAGGTGTTTGCTTTGTTTGTTGTTTTTTTTTTACTTTACCTGTATACGTTTTATCGCCGGTTTAAACTTGTCCTACAATTATACTTTACTATCTATCTATCTTAATTCATTTGGGTCAGCTCAGGGATCTATGTCCCTACCAAATTTCATCCAAACTGGTTCAGCTGTGAAACCGAAAGAAATAAACAAACCCATTTTCGTTTTTATAATTTTAGTTAGTATTCACCTAGCAATATTGAGTTAGCATTTCGTAATACGACACTTACCAGGTGGTTTAAATTTGAACCCATTACTAAAATACTTCTCCGTTAAATTGGGAAAATTGGTTCGCTCATTAGGAAGCGCGACCAATTTAAAACGTAAGCGTTTAACGAGGTTCTAATTATATCAATTGGCTAGACCTCTTCTGGAATTGTACTTTGAAGAGACTATTATTTCTTTAATAGAAATGGGAGTTCTTATCTCGTGGAAGATAATAAATCTGTTACTTGTGTTACCGTTTCCTCGTGCGATTTATAGCTTCCAAGAACTAAGTCCTCCTGGGTGAAGTTAACTGTCAATATAAGTAGGATATGTAAGGAATCGCACATTGAAATCCCGAAGGTTTTCTAAATGGAAATAACTTCTTCGGATAAAGAATTTAAGGCTAGACTAGTATACTAAAAAAACTTTTTGTTTTTAGTATAATTTGTGCCATAAGTTTGACAACCAAAGGGGATACCCCTTTGGTAAGACCCGGTGTTACGGTTCCTGGGTTGTAAAGGTCAGATAGGCAGTCTCTGTTAAACACTGGTACTCAGTTTCATTTGGTTAGACTGGAAGCCGACCCCGAAATAGTTGGGAAAAGGATAAGCAAATGATAATGGTGATTATTTATTGATGATATATGTATTTGTGACATAATCCTATAGATCTGTATTTTTTTTTCATTACTAGAGATAAACGGATGTCATAATGACATTTGGCACCAATAATTTTCAACTAGAATTCCACATCAGTGCTTTACAGTAGAAGTAGGTATATCTATCGAACCTTTGCAAGCACTAATACACACACGAATGTATTGTAGATGACCTGTGGATACATACAATACACAGTATATCATTGCTATGCTATTACAATGCTTGGAACCTCTTCATTTCACCTGTCATAACCTCAACCAGTATTATGCCCCGTTTGGACGCCAGCCAGGCATTTGTTAATATATCTGGAATGTCCTGCACAATACGCCAAACAATAGTCATTGACATGCACATTAGTGCGTCTAATATCCCACCGGCCATTTCACATCGTAATCACAGCCCTGAGTTATTGCCCGAATAGAAATTGTGTCTGTGTGCGTGAGCGTTGTATTAGATTGTTCCAGTGAATGATTAGGGTTGCCTTAATGATATTTATTGAAGAAAAGGATTTCTTTACGAATGAGTTTTTTACTGACGATTATGTGCATTGTTTCGCGGAGCCTGCTGGATAAAAAGTCCTATCTCGTGTTAAACCAGGTTATAAACTATTTGTGTACTAAATTTTATCCAACCCATCCAATAGTTTTTGCGTGTGTGTAACAAACATACATGCATACATCCTCACAGACTCGCATTTATAATATTGGTAGAAATAATAAATTTTACTAAAAAAATATACTAGTTCTGTTTCCAGAAAGGACTCCGTCTTCCAAATTTAGTTTCTTCAAGCTATATTTCACTTACAGTGGCAGTGACTACATTATACGAAATACGCCTGAATTGCAATATGGCGCCCAAACGTTTTATTTCTATCCTAAAACGACCAACAAATAAACAAAACGACTGTATATTTCAACCGCATGCAATTTCCAACTATACATAGTAAGCTATACAGTTTAAAACGAAACTGGACGTATTAGCGCCAAATTAGGTTAGTTTGCGTAGTTTTCGGTCCGCGGTAACAATGAACATTCGTTATCGGCTGTGTGTATTTGTGTACCTGTACATACATATGTGTATATGTACGTGAATTTACGTACTGTAGCCAAATATGGGATGTATTAAACAATTGCCAATTGATCATTTGTTTTATTACCTTGTATGTAAGCGAAATGTTTGATGAAACCGTTAATATAACGTATAGATTTTGGTTAATATTTTTTTACATAAGATACAATTAACTGATGATACAGACAACATCGACAGTCTTTTTCTTCTTATGTACTATACTAGAAGATAGAACATATTTGTTACATATCAAATTAATATCCATAATGTAAACAATACATTCAAATATAAAATGCTTTGTCCTGAATGACTGACGGAGCAACGCACAGCCTAAACCGCTGATCGTTAAGACCTGAAACTTGTAGGGTATGTTCTTTTTATGACGTAGGCATCTGATAAGGATTTTCCGAAATTCTAAACCTAAAGGGGTAAAAAAGAGGGGCAAAGTTTGTATGAAACTCTGTTCTTTTTAATCTGAATTCGTGTAGCCCACACGGGCGAAGCCGCTGGCAGAATGCTCGTAATATATAGACATATATTTAATGATTAAACGTAATAGATGATTGCTTCACTCATTTCCCAGAATAGAATGTATAATTTCCACGCAATTTCAATCATACCAACGTACTATATTGGAATCAATTTAGCGATCGACTAATGTAAACAAGTAATTACTTAGATACGTAGTGATTTGATGGCCGGCTATGACTCGCTCCCGTTACTAATGGCCGCTGCATCGGTTGGCCAATGACGCGGATCGGTGAACTTTAATTTGGTAATTAGCCCGTATCTGATGTGCGATGCGAGCCTTGTTAGCGAGGCTTGGCGGTGATTGGTGGTTATTTAACGGGTAATAAGTATCAGGTTTGCAATGTTGTGTTATGATATCTGTTATTTTGATTTGTGAGTGAATTATCCTATTTGATACTAAAAATCCATTTATCTGAAAATTTTAATACAGAGTAACTGTCTAGTTTGTGTAGTTCCTGGTCTAAGTGTTTGTTCTGTTGAAATGTCTGCAAACGCTCCCACGATACAGGAATAAAAATATGCGGTTACTTATAGTAAAACGGAAGAACTGTCAATCAAGGGGGGTTAGACAAGTGGCAAAACGCTAACGCTAACGCTCAATGTATGGGAATGACATTCGTTTACGACTAGCTATATGTCATTCACATACATTGAGCGTTAGCGTTTTGCCACTTGTCTAACCCCCAAGATCTGTCAGCATGAAGGATAAAATTGAATATTTTTGCTATTATTTTATGTTTTTCGTCTAAATATTTATGATATATGTTTACTTAATTATTATAACTATGTATTGATCTCATAAATAATATTAAAATTATCCTAATTATTGAGATTATCTTTTGTGATATTCGTTATTCGATAAAAGGTTTCGTGCAACCGGCTGTTAGCGTGGGTTAAAGTTTTAAGTAAAAAAAATAAAAAAAACTGATAGAATTTACTTGATAATCATATATATCAAGAACCCAAGACCTTCACAGTTACACTCATTCAACTCATTCACTCACTCACACGACCACTTAACCAACGAGGCAGTTTAATTAAAGCAGATCTACATAAACACTATTCAAATTTATATTAATACATTATTGATGAATATTAATCACCCTGGGAATGTTACTGTATAGCTTCACATGTCAAATTGGATATGAATTTCCAATGTGTTTGTAACGAGTATGCGACAAGACTCGCATATCTTGTGTTTCCCTCAATTGTTAATGGTGTTTCGGCTTACAAGCAAAGCGTATCATCTTTATTATGAAACTGTATTTCAGCTAGTTGATTTTCAGGTTATTATAGACGTCGATTATTTGAGAATGAAAATAGAGACGTGGTCACTGATCAGAAATCCATGTATGTTATTTCTAAACCGTAATCTAATGTAGCTTTCTCCTGATTTTTCGAACCGGTTTTGTAATTTCAGAGATTACTTATAACATACAAACTTATTTTTTTCTATCTCTATATAAAACTAGTATAAATAAAACATTATAAATTTTGTACTTTTGCCACATAGCTGATTAAATAGACTCTGGCACAACGGCTCTAAGTTAGTTGTAGAAAAAACTTAAAGAGTTGTCTTAACTTCTAATTTATTTGCTAATAAACTCACAGAAAATTAAAGTTACTCATTCAAAAGTTCTTAAAATAATTTAATTTCAAAATAACAAATAACATTAAAAACAAAATGACAAACAGAACTTGAGAGACAAAAACGAACTCAATACAGAACATCAGTCGCAAAGTCTTTTGATTTAACACAAAGAGGTTCGAAGTGTTCTCAAATATTCCGCTCTACAGACAGCCAGACCGTTTCAAGAAAAATGTTCGCAAAACTCGCCAATATAACTTGAACAATTTCGCATAAGGATTCGCTAACATTGCTTATTGATACAATGTGTTGCGTTTTATTAACTGTGTTAGTTTGGGTTTATGGCTGGACTAGTTGTTTCCCGCGGTTTCACCCGCATACTGAGGAAACTACTTCGCGCATTTGAATAAAATGTATCCTATGTGTTACTCCAGATTGTAAACTACATGTGTGCCAATTTTCATCCAATTCCATTTGAGAGTTTTTGCGTGTAAGAATAACAAACATTAACATCCATATATACAAACATTCGCATTAATAATGTTAGTAGGATATACAGTATGTGACGTCATGACGAACAAGTCATATAGTCTATATATAGTAGCCTTAGATTATATACATGTCTAGATGGAGCGTCAAGTGCGCGCAAACGTGTCAAAAAGTGTCGGCCAACGATTAGCTCATAAGTGCTTACCCGCCGATCAGTACAGTACGTAACCGTCGGTAAACCTTGTCGTAATTAATAAGTCTATTATTTTTATGTGATTTATGGGAGAATTGTAGTAACTGTTATCATTATTTACACACACAGAGACGTATACGCACAGTGTAAAACGACGCCTGCACGCACACATGCTTGAAATTGTTGACTCGTTTTCTTTGTTATGATTGTAGCGCGACGCTCCATCTAGACATGTATATAATCTAAGATAGTAGCTTAGGTATTACGCAATTGTAAATACGTCATTATTTTACGTACTCATTAAAAGCATTTATTTATTTATTTTATTTTATTTTATTTAAAATAATGACGTATTAAATACATAAAGCATTAAAAAAAAACATTATTTTGTTTAGTCTTCTTCTATCCCAATATCTGAAAAGAATTATAAGGCGTGGTGACAAGATTTACTGAATAGTTTGAGGTCACTGTTTAGTCAGTTCGAAGTGTTTAGTCAGGATAGACTCCTACAGATGGTTGCATCAAACTTTTTATCATTTATACTTTATACTTTTACGAAAATCACTAAACACACTTTCAATAATATATGTTTTATGTCATCAATACACAGATATAATAATTAAGTAAACATATCACCATAAATATTAAGACGAAAAACATAAAATATTAGCAAAATTCTTCAAGTTTATCCTCCACTTTGACAAATTTAGAATGACAGTTCTTTCGTTTCACCGGCTGCCAGTTTTTTTTCTAATCTTCTATCTATCTTCTATCTTCTATACTTATAATAAATCTGTAGAGAGGTCAATTCTGTACATGAAATATATTTCCAAAATAACTATCAGGGAGTGATTAGGGATCAATACTGATGCCAAAAATGCAATAAGTAAAATTTTTGTCTGTCTGTCTGTCTGTCTGTCTGTATAAACTCTATAGAAACAAAAACTACTCGACGGATTTTAAAGAAACTTGGTACAATTATTTGTCATACTCCTGAGCTGGTTATAGTATACTTTTCATCACGCTACAATCAATAGGAGCAGAGCAGTGAAGGGAAATGTTGTCAATTTGTTTAAACGCACTAATCTCAGGAACCGCTGGTCCGATTTGGAAAATTCTTTTAGTGTTAGATAGTCCATTTATCGAGGAAGGCTATAGGCTATATATATCATCACGCTAAGACCAATAGGAGCGGAGCACCACTATTCCACGCAGACGAAGTCGCTGGCAGAAGCTAGTTAGTAATATGATGTAATATATTCCAGCAGATGCATTATCGCTCTTTTAACATCAAGAGAAACCCTATGATAAGACCAAAGAAGCTCACGAAAAAGGATTACTATAAATAAAACAAAATGCCTTCATTAAATCGTAAACCATCTCAGCTCATGACTTTGAATTAGTTTAGAAACTGAAGCAGTAGGTTAATCTAATATTGAAAATGTAACGAGACTTCGGATCAATACTTTGAACGAAGGACATATTACATAATTCGATTTTAAAACTGTGCGTGTATCGATAGAGTTGATTGCCAACTATGGATCAATGTGTTGGTTGTATGTAGGTACGTATCACGTAGGTACTATAATGTACATTATATACCTAATTTATTACATAGTAATTGTTAATCAGTAATCTATACATACACTCGGCGTCACAAAAATCGCACCTCATCAAGAATTCTTTTCAAAGTCATTTTAACCCTATTAATCAATGGTAGACATATGACTATGGGGTATCATTCGAAAGGTAATTTATTTAAATTTAAGAATAAAACAAAAGATTTCGTTTTTGTTTACCAGGGAATAAAAAAAGCAAGTTGATTATGCAAATGACTAAAACATGTTTATTTACAACAAAAAAAAATATACAAAAGAGTCCTTAAAAACAACTTAAAACCTAGTGTTGCCCCCCCTAGCCCTGATAACTGCTTCCATGCGTTCCCTCATGGACCTAATTAATGTTACAACAGTCTCCTGAGGAATGTTGTCCCATTCTGCTACGGCGGCATCTTGGAGGTCCTGAAGCGTGGTAGGGGCAGGATCCCGTGCCCGTACTCGCCGTTTCAGTTCATCCCAAAGGTGCTCAATTGGGTTCAGGTCTGGACTTCTCGCTTGCCAGCGCATAACAGGTATCCCAACTTCTTGCAGGTAGTCCCTTACAATTAATGCGGTGTGACAGCGGGCGTTATCATGCATTAACATGAACCCACTGCCAATATAACCCGCATAAGGGACCACGTGCTCCTCTAAGATCTCTGTTATGTACCGAGGAGCAGTCAGCGACCCTTGCCCGCGAGCACCTCCAGTCCGAGAAACGCACACAAGGTTCGTCTTGCCGTCGATTGACATGCCGCCCCAGAACATGCACGAGCCACCCCCGTATTCTACTGTCTCTTGAATACAGGCATGTGTGAATCGTTCCCCTTGCTTTCTGTACACCCTCCTACGCCTGTCGTTACAGAAAAGATAAACCCTTGTCTCATCTGAGAAGAGCACAGTCCTCCATTGTTCGATTGTCCAATCCACATGTTCCCGAGCAAATTGTAACCGGTCTCTCCTATGCTGTGCAGTCAATTTTGGCCCTATGAGCTGCAATTTTCTTCTCCCGCAACCTTCTTCTAACCGTGGAGACACTCACAGAAGTTCTGCGAGCTGATCGGAGTTGTTGTTGCAGCTCAACAGCATTGGCGAACCGATTTCGTAAAGACGTCGAAACAATGAAGCGATCGTCTCTTTCGGATGTGCAGCGTTGTCTTCCAGATCCACGTCTTCGAATATGGCCACCAGTCTCTTGGAACCGTTGGAACACTCGTCGAACGGAAAATCGACTCAAGTTCAGTTGCCGAGCAACATTACATTGCCGCATCCCTGATTGCAGTAGTGCAATGACTTGAGCGGCTTCATCTGCAGTGGTATCCATCTTCAGGGGTATTTTTCTTAATGTAGCTGTTCACGTGTGTTCACTTCAACGGTTGGAGAGCGAATGACTCACATTTAACCCGGGTCGCCCGTTTTATACCCTTCTAGAGGGGTGCAATTAGTGGATGATGTGATGCGTATTTTGACAACATTTTGTTTAACGTTACGTGCTAATGAGATTTGATGTGTTTGGGAATTCTAACTATTGTTAAATTAAAGGTCATTAAATATACTTTCAATTGATACTAGTATTAATTGGGTTCAATTGATTCCTTGATGGCGGGGCATACTTAAAACTCATATTCAAAGAGGTGCGATTTTTGTGACGCCGAGTGTATAAAATGCTATTCGCCATCTCTAACCTCGCAAAGGAAGCTGAAGCCACATTAACGTCTAATAATACGACGGAAAAGCCAAAATTCATATTCCAACATCAGACAACGCAAAAGAAAACTTTTATATCCCAACCATTCATTTGCAAATAAATGAAATATAACTCGGCTAACTATTAACACCAACTTACATAAGAATTAAACCAAATCTATTGTACCCTTAACTTCAGTAAACTCCGCCCGACTTACTACTAGTGCGATTACCCAGGTTTTAACATGCAAATTCATTCGGCTTCCTTTAATACAATCTACCCTCGCCTCCAGTTGAGTGGGCTAATAATTCTGAGAAGTCAAGTATAATTTAATTTTTAACTAAGAACTTGTAGGGCTTTTCATGGTAATTTTAAAAATGGAGAGTTGAATTTAATCTCGGAGGGAATTTAGACAATTTTGCGTGCCGTTGTTCATTTCTCTTTTGATTTTTTTTCTGTTCGTCATCTGTCGTTCACCTAAATCAAAATTGAATGAATGATTGGATTTATTTATGGAGAAAAAAATCAAATAATGGATTTTCGGTATCCTACCATTTTCCTGTACCTAGTCAATTAAGCTATGGATTTTTTAAATATGTTATGTAATATACATATCAAGCGCTCTTCTTTCTCAGTTAACTCTGAATTAGAACAAATATTTGTAATAAGGTTTTCCCGCGTTTTTACCCACATCCTGAAGGAACTACTACACGCACCTGAATAAAAACTATATCCTGTGTCCCAGGTTTCAAACTATCTCTATACCAAATTTCATCTTAATCGGTGCAGCTGTTTTCCTCTGAATGAAGATAAAAGATAAAGTAAAGATTTGGGAATTGCATCGTATCGTAATAAACAGATACGTATTCGCATATCGCCAATACGTCCTAAGCGAGCATGGTGATCAATGTTAGTGCCTGCTCTGTATGAGAAGAGTGCCTTAGCTCGCCGTTGTATTGTAAATAGACTGATATTGTTAAAAAATCACGTCAGCTAGCCTTGCTTCTAAAATATGTTTTTTTTTTCAATTAAATAATTTAAAAAATATTTTAAATTAAATAATTTAAAAAATATATATTGTACCAGTACCGGAATCAAAGTATATTGCTAATAGTGAGATAACTTTAGGAATCGGTTTATTAATTCCAAAGATGGCATACAAAACTAACAAAGATATTCCCAAAAATATATATTATAGAAAAATACTTAATATAATATTTACTCTTTTTTATTTAAAAAATAATAATAAAAATCTGGCTTTTTCTAGTAATTCTTCTTTCAAACAAGATAAACCAGGCGTTTGCTATACCATTGCATAATATGCCTTGCTACTGTAAGAAATAAACGAAGTTCATAATGCAAGTGAAAATTATTTGACGCCATTATCGACTGACGCTTGACGGTAATAACACCTTACAGTAGA
The DNA here is from genome assembly GCA_963891755.1 of Pyrrhia umbra. Lineage (NCBI taxonomy): Eukaryota > Metazoa > Arthropoda > Insecta > Lepidoptera > Noctuidae > Pyrrhia > Pyrrhia umbra. The sequence goes on along the minus strand of OY982934.1, from coordinate 2,755,687 downwards.
ATATTGATTTTGTCCTGCGAACAACTGGCTTGACTACACCTGCAGTATTTCAGTCATTTACGTCTATTTTCTGGTGAAAATTCATTTAAAAAACAGCATCTTCACTAGGTAGCTTTACGCTATATTTATTTTATTTTATATTTTTATCAAGCTGAAATAGTCAGTATATTATTACATCCGTATAAAAAATATCATACATATGTATATATGTTATTTGATGTAAATAAAAATGTAGTTCAAACGGTAGGCTGACCTACTTGAAAGTTGAAGAACTTATCCTCACTAATATTATATTATAAAGGCGAAAGTTGTCTGTTACACTTTAACGGAAAAAGGGCAAAACGGATTTGGATGAAATTTGGGGAAGGATTTAGGGTATTTATTTTATCAGGAACTATGTGAAATCACGTATAAATACAAAAGTATCCAACAGCAGAGAACTGAAAAAGATACTTAACTAATACCAAAGCACAGTCTTGAGTACACTAAAAAATAAACATCCATCCTTCCACCGAAAAGGAAACAAAATCCGTGACTTAAACCAATTTATCTCCAGAAGACAGCTTTTAACTTGCATTTAAATCCAAGACTTGGTTCGGAATGGCGGTAGACACTTCGCTACAAGAGTTGAATTTTACACCCGCTAACACTGAGACGTTTAAAAAAAGTAAAATCTTTAATAGCGGGTGCCTCGAGTACTGAAGCCCGAACGGTTTGCCAAGGGAATGTCCTGGCATTGTCTGAATGCTTTGTGAAATAAAGAAATAAGTCGCTTCCATTTGACTGCCGCTGGGTTCTTTGAAGGCATTCTCTCAAATGCTTTTCGATTTCAGTTATGACGATGAGTTGTTTGATGCTTTTTTTTATTACTTAACATTTTTAAAAGTTGTACCTATATGGCGCCACTTATATTCAACTGCTTACCCAAAGGGATTATCGATTTACCACACAAAACTTTTTGTCATGCCTTACGACGATGGTTAATTCAAGAGAGTTTTTATTCTACCAAAGATTTCCTTAATAAGAGCTCTTGCAGATATGCAGCTTATTAACGCTTTGTGTCATTGTAATAATTAATTTACTATATATTTTTTTATTAATATTCATCGTTTAATTTTGTATGTAGTCGCTAGTCCTAGCAAAATTTAGAATATAATGTTTGCATGCCCGTACCAGGGTGAAATATGTCATGTTCAATGTATTATTTAACATCTTATGTACCATATTTCAAGCAAATAAACGATATCTTATCTTATCTTTTTTCTTTTAAATCTAAGGTGTCATTACAAAACCACATCCTTTGCGTTAAACCCACGCTACTGCACTAAACATGGCACACGTCAAAAAAAATTCGTGCGTTAAAGCACTTGAAAATAAAAACAGTGAAGAAAGTCAAATTTTATCCACGTCATTCCTTTGGTTAAGTATCAAATAACAGAAGGTACGGAAATATTTCAACATTCTCCACCGCAACCCAACGACTAGTATATTCAAAACATTTACTCGCAAAACAACCGACTTCCAAGTATGCTTTGACAAATAACCCGAATAAAAAAAAACTCTTCAAAGTTGTACTAAATTCGCGATCGCTTTTAAAAGAGGAAAAATTCGGATCCAGCCGGCCGACGTAAGCACGATTCTACGAACGTTGTTAGAAAAAGTACAGAAAAAAATGTTAATATCGTATTATGGTGGAAAGTCGCGGAACTGCATACGATAGCGGATAATTCCAGCAGGTCGAAGTTTCGGAGAAATGGGCACACGCTACCTTCCCAAGTGCTAGTTTTAGCGGTAATTGCCGGGTAAAGTATAACAAATTTTGTTGTAACACACTTTGTGCTTGGTGCATTCGTGAAATTATTAACTAGCTTGTTGCAGGAGTTACATATATAGACATATGCCTATACCATACGAGGATAATGTGGCTTATAAATTGTGTAACACTTTTTAGAATCGTTTAATAGTTTCATAGACTATGCGTTCCATACAAACTTACAAATTTTGCCGCGTTTCTATAATTATAATTTTAATACTGTTTTTTACGCCCTCAAAAACCTTCTTGGTTTTTGATTTTTGTCCACTTGTCTACTTATTTTAATATCTATGAAGTTATGTACGCAATAATAAGTTTACAATTTAAATTCAACTTAAACTAGACACGACCCTGCTAAAATAGAATTTTACAAAAAAAAAATATATGTAAATGACCAAGTTCACACATTTCTACAGTTAACTCACACAAAAATCATCTAACCTTCCAACGCTATAATACCATTCTACAGACACAAGATAATCTGGTGCCTAAAAGCCCCTAAAATGGTACCCGCATTAAAATATGCAATTCTACAACATCAATGTTTTTTCACGCTTTTATAACCGAGAACCCTAAAAGATAACAGAAGCGACATTTTATTTATCTCCTGTATATTAGACCGGGGCCTTTTTACCAAGGACTCAAAAGGGAATGCGAAACGGATTTTTTGCGTTCGTACGGTTTTTTTTTCTGTTCTCGTCTTGCTATTTGTAATCGTATGCCATTTTGTAATTCGGAACCTTTGATTTTCGTCTCGGAAGTACAACTGTATCGATTTTGATTGTCTTGTCTTGCCAAGATTATGCGATGTTTGGCGTCTTTGTTTATGTTTCATAAACAGAAAGTATTAATTATTCCCTTACTACTAGTACTTGATAAGACCCTGCAAAGACCTATTTGTTTATGGTTTTAATAACAATTTTTACCTATAAACAACATGTGTTTGAGTGTCTGTACTGCAAGTTTTTATGATTTGCCTTAGTCTATTCATGCGATCCTGAGCTACATTGTTTCAAAAAATATGTATATATTTGACCAAAAAAAGGAAATTATTCTCGTATAAAATATTACACTATCTACAAAGTAACATCCGTGTATCGATATTTTTAATCTAACAATAAACAATCTTTGTTCTAGGTAAGTCCAAAAAGATATTACTTACGGCGAAAATCCGTGCGGGACCCAAATAGATAGACAACAAAAAAGGTAAGTCGTTTATCATCTAAAAATGCTCTCGAAATAATGAAAACGTTGCCCCTTTTTTTTCAATACGCAACCGTAAACGTGGTTCATCCATCATAGTAGGGGAGATCGTGGGATCTACATAATCGAGTCATTTTTGTTATATTTAGTGCAGATGCGCTGAATAAATTTACATCAAAATCCCATCCCTATTTCAAATTGGGTCATTCCGATTTTAATCATAATAATAATTAGCACAACGATTGTTAAATTACGATTTGTCCAAAATCCTGTTTAACAAACAAAATCCAATTTCCATTTGAAATCTGAATGGATTATTACTATACTTGGTATATTTAAATAGCATTTTCTGCATTGGCGAACATTCGTTCCGTTGTTTTGGTTTTTATCTTTTTTATGTGAGTTTGTGTTCGGTGCCAGTAAGTCTTCGGATCTGGCCAGTATCCGCTCCTGGCAGTGTGCCCGCCAACAGTCTCTGATTACATTCGAAGGGGATTCGATTTCATTCCTCGAATATAACACTCGACCGTGTTGATGCTGCGGATGATATTATTCACGGTGGAAAGTACTTCAGTCAGATAATGATACGAATGTGTGGTGTTCCCGAATGTTTATTGGTCAATCTAGCTAAACGATCGGCCAGGCGATATTTGTGGTTCTGCATACTATTCGTTGGGATATTTAGATGTCTGGCTTTGTTTGCGTTAGTGGACAACTGGGTATTGTTAGGTATATTAGGGTTTAGAAAAACTTTGACGCTGTTAGAAATGCTGAAATTATTTAAACTGCTGTGTTTTTAAAAACAAATTAGTTTTTTTATCGGTTTGGATCAAAATTATATATTTAAACTTTTATTAATATCGCCTTCAAGCGTATAAAAACTTCAAAAGCAAGAAGAACTGCAGACCACACGCCAAGCTGCGTTTACAAGACTTTGAACAAGTGGACGGTACCGTTGCCAAATTGCAGCTACAGCCTCGAATGCGATGCCACTTCGTAATATGAATGGCGGGCGCAATTCAGCCACTTAAAAAAAGATATAAAACGACACTTAAAAATATTTTCCTATGTAAAATACGAAAGCAGAGACTAACGAACATGTTTAATGCTATTTTATTTCGGACGTCGTCACTTTGGCTACGTTTAAAAAAATACTCATGCGTTGATCTCAGTTTTCGTCAATTTTAAAACAGAATAAATAAAAAATGCAATTTAAAAAATCAAAGACGTTCCAGTTAAATATTTGTTTTGTAAGTTGCATTAAATTATTGAGTTTTAGAAAGGTTCTTCGTTATTAAAATACGAGCTGTTTCCCGCGGTTTTACCCGCGTCCCGAGAGAACTACTTAACTAACCCTGATGAAAAGTAAGCCTATTTCCGGCTCCGGGATCTTCTCCATCTCCGTACAAAATTTCATCCAAATCGGCTCAGTTGTTTTACCGTGAAAGCGTGACAAACTCACTTTCGCATTTATAATATTAGGATGGTGTGTGTTTTATGTATTGAAACGAAAGAAAATTGAAATTACAGTTTTAGGTACTCTCAGTTCCTATTCGTATCATATTGGACAAAATTCTCCCTGTAAATAGCGCTAGCCTATATTGCGTTGGTAGAAAATATTGCTATCACCAATTCGCCTGCCAAACACGGCCATTCGGCGAATGATGCTCATTCGTTGCAGCGATGTATTGAACAAGCGCGATAGATACAAGCTAGTTTGATAGTTACCATTTACGACCCTGTATTTTGTTCAAGGCATAGCTATCTTTTCAACTATACTACATTTTAATAAAATGAAAAGTTTAGATCCTTACGCGGTGTCCTGCGTGAGCGACGAACGCGACGCGACGCGACGCAACACGTCGCGACGTAATGCGACGCAATGCTACACGCGACAAATGTCCTACGTGATTTTGGTCATTACTTCTCGAACCACGGAGAAGTACAGTACAATTTTGCTCGAAAGTTCATATTTAAAGTACAGACTTTTAAAAAAATATCGTAAAAAGCACAGAAAGAAAACGCTTCTGAATCAACCATTTCGAGTTCGTGGTGTCGCGTCTGGTCGCCCTCAAAACAAGTCCGCGTTACGTCGCGTCTTGCCGCAGACTGTCATATAGACCGCAAGTAGGGTATGCCGTTGAGTTGATCGCGTTCGTCGCGTTCGCAGCGTCGCGTTGCGTCGCGTTCGTCGCTCACGCAGGACACCGCGTTAGCTTGACATTTAATTATTCTGTCTCGTCTTGTCAAAAGGCTTTTTTTTTCAATTTTATAGACTACTAGCTGTTTCCCGCGGTTTCACCCGCATCCCGAGGGAACTACTTAGCGCGCCCGGGTAAAAAGTAGCCTATGTTGTTCCTCAGGGTCTATTCTATCTCTGTGCCAAATTTCATTTATATCGGTCCAGTAGTTTTGGCGTGAAAGCGTAACAGACAGACAGACAGACAGAGTTACTTTCGCATTTATAATATTAGTAAGGATAGTTTTCGAGTGATATGTTTTTAAGTAATTACTGATATTTTCAAAACCTTTTTATAGGAAACCATCAAATAATTTTTCCCGCTGTAGGCGGAGCGGGAGAAAGTGTTAGACTCTAAAACTCATCCAAGTTCTTTCCTTTGCACTTCACATTCCTAGGCTGGTAACTTTTGAAATAATCCCGTAGCCCCGACAGGTTTCCAAAACACTTAACTATATTTTTTTCTTAAATCATAATCTCATAGATAAATAACTTTTCAATCTGAGACTCATATGGAGAGTGTAAATGATGAAGAGTAGATACCTCAACGTACTCGAGTAATGGCTGAGATGACTCAACGAATTCTTAGCGAGGCAATCTCGCTGAGACGTAATAGTAAGACACAGGTAGAAGCAATTATTTATTATTCCAAGGAATTTTCAAATACTATTTAGATGAGATTTTTTTCAATACCATAATAAATCAATAGTAATTTACACGTGTTCATTTATACTGCAACACCTGCATCTGACGTAGTATGCAAGGGAATCATTTAATTCAATTTAAATATGAAAGAACAACTTTCATATAAAATAAACGTTTGCAGAAACACCCCACAAAAGGTTTTATATCATGTGAAATTAAATTTCGTGCTTTTCAAGGCCGAGAACATTCTTCTTTTGAAGGTGGATTACCTTCGCCTAGGTGAAGAATCAGATCATTCACACAATAAAAATGCATTGTCGTTTGATCTGAACCTACATTCGAAATTTTATCTCCCTATGATAAAAGGCAGTGGTGCTAATTAAATGGAATAATTTGACCTAAACAATATAACATACATTGCAAGTTAAATCAAAGTTCATAAATAAGAAGGTTATTCTAAAATTGAAAAAAAAAAATATTCTCAACATTTTAATCTTTCATTCGATTTAAAAGTAAATACAATCTAGAATCGAGAGCGGTGCCAATCCTCGTAAATCGATACACTTAGCTGAAGGAGAGATCGAGTATTCGACACCGACTCGCAAGCTTACACCTACTTATTTACCTGTACGTGCTAGGGTTATTCCTTGCTAGATTACGAAGCATGGGTCGGAGCGAGTCACTTTTATTGATAAAAAAAAGCATTCAGCATTTCAGTTTTGACGTATGAATTTGGCTTAATAAAAGATTATTATTATTATTAAGTAGTATATCCGTTAAACTAGCACCCATAACACAAGCACGCTTGCTTGTATTGCTTACTTTGGGGCTAGATGGCGCTGTGTGAAATTGTCCAAAGATATTTATATTTATTTATATTATGTTTATTTAAAGAGTTTCATATAAACTTTGTCCCCCTTTTTCACTCCCTTAGGAGTAGAATTTTGAAAAATTCTTATCGGATGTCTTTGTCATACAAAGAACACGCCCTCCAAGTTTCAGGTCTCTACGATCAGCGCTTTAGGCTGTGCATTGATCCGTCAGTCATTCAGGACAAAGCATTTTATATGTATAGATGGAGGAGTAAATTACCGGCAACTCTAAAGGCACACTCCATTTTAATTAGCCTTTAAATCTCATGCTATCTCTATCACTTAAATGTGTATTTTAGCGACAGAACGATTTTTAAGTACCACCCAAAGTAAGCGACGTTTAAATATTTGCACACACGAGCCGTGTTGCCTGCATTGACATGAAAACATTCAGAAAATTTTTCATTCCACCATTTTTACTGGTGCATATGTATTTATGATAATTATCATTTTATTATCATGAGAGAGCGGGTTTTAATGCCTCTACTAATGGAGTTCTCATTGACCATTAGTTAGTGGCCAGCTGAAAAACTACGAGTTTTCATCTAGCCAAAATGAACGTTAAACTGAATTATATTATGACCGAGTATTTTTGGGAAAACAAGATTATTATGTTTTGTGATCTCTTTAGGAAACTAGTATATAATACTACCTTTTTGTTACTTATGGATTTATAATATCGGTAAAGACGTACAGTGGTAGTACGTCTTTACCGATATTATAAATCCATAAGTAAGTCTGAATGAATATTTGTTTGTGTGAACTGATTTATTATAGATTTTTGAGTTTTGATTTTCATGGTCAGTGATATGCTCCCCTTTTTTTGCGATGGAAAATCATCAAATTACTCCTGACAAAAAACCCATCCATGTTCCTTCCTTCGCTCTTTGTCTTTCCAATAATATGCCTAGTAGTACATTTCAATCTCATATGTACTTCAATCAATATATATAAAAATCAATGCCACTTTTCTTTGTAATTTTATAACTCAAGAACGGGCTCACCTATCCAAACCAAATGTTTAGGCTTTGTTCGGACTATTTAGTAGATGGTTTATGTGAAGTTTGCACTAAATCGGTCGAGCGGTTCATCTTTAATTTGAATTTATATAGCCCACGCGGGCGAAACCGCTGGCGGAAAGCTAGTACTCCATATTATGGTAAAACTTCTTTACCACGATTTATTTTGGTAAGACATTTCCACTTTGACACCCATTACACAACATCTAAAACAGTTTCGGTTTTCATAAAAAAGGTTTCAGTTTTTCCTATTTTCCAATGTTCAGCGTTATTTCCGTTCGGGGTATCTTTCCGGTTAATTTAATATTATTTTACACTCAATTGGACGGTTAAATTTTTTCATGGCGGATGAAAAGAGTTGAATAAATAATTAGTTTGGGATTTTATGGAGTGGTGTTATGGGTTCGCTTCATTTATTTATTGTTATACTGATGTTTTAAGGCTTTTAAATGGTTGTTTTAATTTTTGGATGGGTATGACTGTTATTATTTTTATGTTGGTAATACTTATGTGGTTTATTCTTTGTGTTATTGGAACATTTAAACATTCAATATATGGGGTGAACTATAAGACGGGACAGTAAATGCGTATCTTATTGGTCTTTCTTACCCTAACCGTTTTGTATAGCGATTCTAGAATATTTTTTTGTTTATTATAACTTATTCTATCGGTTTTTGTTCTCGTAATGGCGACAGCAGGTTTGACAAATTCCAAACAAAATTCTTTGAAGCTGTTTTGAAATTTAAAATACGGTTAATCTGGTTATATGAAATAATTTCTCCTAGATCGTAAGTTAAAATACTGGACACACCTTGTATAACATTACCTACTAACGTAACCCATTATCATAATACTCCCTATCAGCGCCATAAAGTGAGTTTCTCATAAACCCATATACGAGTTCACCCAATCCATCAGGAATTCCGATAATATGGTTTTACTGTACTTGAGTGGTACAAACGAATTGGTCGTAAAAGTCTTTAGAAGTTTCCAGAATGTTCGGTATTAGCGCGAGTGCTAGCTAAGTTGGGTGTTCAGGTCTAAGTGATAACTTGTTAAGTATATAAGTACTTATGGACCCGTCTGTATGTATTAGTAACATTGTTTTGCCAGAAAATTGTTTAAGATATACTACATCTACACATATTAAATGCTTTGTCCTGAATGACTGACGGATCAACGCACAGCCTAAACAGACAGCCTAAACTTGGAGGGTGTGTTTTTTGTATGACGTTGGCATCCCATAAGAAAGGATTATCCGGAATTCTACCCCTAAGGGGGTGAAAAAGGGGGGCAAAGTTATAATGAAACTGTAACAAGCGCGGGCGAAACCGCTGGCGAAAAGCTAGTTATAGATAATATTAAAGATGTTTTGAATGAGTTGGTAATTGCGGCATTTGTTTTTTAGTAGTCTTGAATGTGTGATGAACGTTTAGTTCTAGGTTCGATGTCGGTATCAAGTAGTGCTACATGTTATTCTTGAAGAGAATGTTCAGTAGCCCATTTGATTAGTGATGGTTAATGGTGAAATCTCAGCACATTACTTATGATTTCTATTAAGCAGAATGTCGTTGTATACTTCGCATCTTTTCCTACCAACCTGTCAATTGAGCTACACGGGAGCAATTTCATATACTTAACCTAACAATATGAATAAAATGCATACTGTTTGCTATCACTGGTAAGTCATAAGACAATTACCTGTGACCTTTTGCATTTCACGTGACTATACGCAATACCTAAAAGCCTTACTCCCCAATTTCACGAAAGCCTTCTCTCACGCATAATAAGAAAAAAAGAATAACATCCAATAAATTTCCTTTATTGCCGCGAGTATTCTAAATTGCAGTTTGAAAACGGAACAAAAAGTAAAGGAGGTAGGCATGAAACAAGGCGCTTCGTTTAGTGAACAGGTTGTGTACGCAAATACGTGAATTTACCATGAGGCAATTGTCCTTAATGTACTTAGTACTCTTTGCTGTATTTTATTTAAATGTTACGGAATATAACGCCTGTGATTCTCATGAGCTTAGGCTGTGCAAACTCTCATATCGCCAGTTGCAGTTCTGTCATGTAATCAAACAGATCATATTACAGATCCAGACTACTGAATAGCTCACAAAAATTTGCTATTAAGATACAATTATTATTGAATAGGGTAGATGCCACCACCAATCAAACGATATTTTTTTTTATGAGCTGACAAAACCCTATTGTTCCATAGATTTTGTATAGTATAAGCAAGTTGTGACGTCACTTATTTTGTAAATTCAATTTACTATTTATCAAATTAAAAATCTAATTTTACAGTAAATTGAAAATTAATAGTTCTATGATAGCTGATATTAAGTGCTTCTTTAGGAATGTGGTGTCTTAGAATTAATTGTTATTGGCGAAATTTACCTAATTCTATAATATCAACCAATATAATGTACAGTATTAGGACAATGCCTGTTCTCTGCAGAGACTTTTTCTTACTTCACTTTGTTAAAAAATGTAGTTACTTTAAGTACGGTAAAAAAATAACGCAGAAAATTGCAGAATAGTTTTAGAAAATGTAAAACTATTTCCCAAGCTCACATTTCTTTAATAGCTGTTCTTTATAATGAGATCCCTTTAATTAACAAAACGGTAAGCTTACTTTAAATCAACTTTATGAGATATTTAGAAATTTTATCTCGTCCCGAAACTACGGAAGTTTCATAATTAAACGGAGGAGCTCCCTTAAGTTCGGGCTAATTAGCGTATTTTTGACTGTAGAAGCACTTAGGGAGAAGAAAGAAAAGGTTTTTTTTTATGCTTTAAATAAAATGCAGATTTTTTAAACGTACTTCGTAGTGCGAATTTGATATCAATAAGCAAGTTTTAACTCATCTGAAATACGTTATTCAGTCGAATGATATTGTAAACGACCATTTTTAACCGCCGACGCAAAAAGAGGGATGTTATAAGTTTGACGTCGATGTCTGTCTGTGGGTGTATCAGTCTGTGGCATCGTAGCGGATGTACCGATTTCATTTGTAAGCCATTTCCTTGCGGTGGTTCTTAGCTGTTTGGTCAATATCGGTCCAGCAGTGTAAAAGTATCAGCTCTTTTCCAAAATGATGTAAGGCATTTTTGCGTAGGGGTTTTTTTAGTTTTATAAATTTAATTTTTGCACGTAAGTTACATATGTCTAATGTCTCTCAATTCATTTACTTACCCTATTCATAATTATGTTCAACAATAATTTTGATAGAATAACTTTTAATTATTACAATAAATTTTCTTTACATTCCGTCGATATCTAACTAGTGTCGTGCACGAGACTGGTTGTCGCCAAACGGCAACAATTGCACTGGCCTACATACTCTTCGATCGCCTTAAAAACGGTTATGTGTGAAACTCGCTCAATATGGCGGAAATAAAGCGGAGCGGTTGTAACCGGCACACAGATAGTGTTGTGCCTATTTCTTTACATCGATATATCGATTTTTGTGGCATGCGTTTTGTTGTTAGTAGTTAATTTTGTTGTGCTTCGACGTGTGTTACGACGATGTTTTATCAATTATTATTTTAGATAGCTTTTTTCCCGCGATTTAACCCGCGTCCCGAAATATCTACTTGGATTACCCAGATAAAGTGTATCCTATGTGTTAATCCAGGATATAAACTATCTGTGCACCAAATTTCATCCAAATCCATTCAGTTGTTTTTACGTGAAAGAGTAACAAACATACACCCATACATTCTTATAAACTGTCGCGTTTATTATATTAGTAGAATTATATAATTTAGATGGGATTGGAACTCTCTACTTACGTCTGTGTTCCCGAACGCATTCAATCTTAATCTCTTCAAAGTTGGAGTGAACAGGCTTCTTCTGGGCAAACTCGTTCCATCGTCGACTTTGTCTCTGCCACCTCTGACCTAGACTGGAGTCAAAAGCAAACCGATACCAAATAATAATAAAAACAGCAGTATGTAATACAACTGTACTGTTTCGTGTTTAACATCAGGTAAATCAGACTGCCTCGTCGGTCTAGTAGTCGCATAACATGCTGAAAACGGCGTCTGGGGTTCGTTTCCCGGGTCGAGCCGAAGTCGGTTTTAGAAAATTTCATAAATCAGCCCGGAGTCGGGGAGTTGCTGGTGTTATACACTCATGCCTGGGAGGGCTCGTTAAGCCGTCGTCCTCGGCTATTATTTTCATAGCAGTTGTTGTTACAATTCGCTGTCAGAGGCCGTCAGGTGGATTTGAATAAACTCTGACACTATATAGGTCTTGACAGTCCACACGATAAGAAGACGGAGAAGACCTCGGACCTAGACTAGAGTCAAGTGGAAAAACCATATTAAATCCCTAAACCCATATTATAAATAACTAGCTTTCCGCCCGCGGCTTCGCCCGCGTGGACATTTTTTTACACCTTGGGTTACATTATTCAAGTTTTAGTAGGGATCCCTAATTATTTCTGGAAATAAATATAGCCTATGACACTTCGTAAAGATGTAGCTTTCTAACGATGAAAGAATTTTTAAAATCGGTCCAGTAGTTTTTGAGATAAAACCCTACAAACAAACAAATCTTTCCTCTTTATAATATTAGTATAGATAATGAAAAATAGTAGTATTTAAAGCAATTATACTAAGTTTCATGTTTACATCAGGTAAACACGAAACGATTTTTTCGTTTGTTGTACTTATCAACAAACCAAAAATGACCCACTTCACGGCATCAGTTTGTGAATGTTTTGGTACCTGCATCGGTTCGTGACGTTTAAGTTGCAAGCGATCCGAGCGAAGTTCGCTCAATAGAACGGAAATAGAGCGGTGCAACGTTGCAGCGAGTGGTTGCACAACTTTTCAGTTAAATAACTTTGTTTTTGTGTTTTTACATGTTGCGATAACACTGGAAATAGCACTACGGGTATAGTGTGGCTATGAGACTCAAAAGACAAGCACTATATAGGTTTTCATGGGTTAAAAATTGTACTAAGTACTATGTTTTATCTAACTATTTTTCGGCCTTGTACTGGGACTGTACCACCACGTGTTTTTGCATTCACGATTCAGGTTTGAGAGCGTGACACGGCTACTAACGTCGTATAGCTCCGTCCCTTTTTAAAACGAATATAATCTTGATTTGAGACGTCATGGTAAGGCCCCAGATATACTAACGTGTCACTCTTTGATTTTTACACATTGTTTAATTCCTGTGCGCGTCCTGTAACTACTTAACGCACCCTGGTATTTGTATCAGGATTTAATTACTAGACAACTTATACGATTCAATTGTGTACAATGCAGTCAGAATCATGAGAGGGTTTGTAAAAAAAAGGAATCTAATACACAATAGCAATACAGCTTAACAACAAAATATTTACACTTTGAAGCCATATAAATAACTGTATCACAAAAGTTCAAAACTGTGATATCTCTCTCTTTACCTCATTATTATAATGCAATTATAATGTATTGTATTTATAACACAAACTTTACTCAAGAATGACATACAGCTTTAAAATCTAAGAACACGCTGGAGTAACATAAATAAAACTTGTCAAAACGAAGCATATGTGCCTTAACTCGAGGAGAATTCAACTAACCGCCTCCTGGCTCCATCATCAGATCAGGTTCAAGATAACAAAATATAGTATTTTCATCACATATACACACATACTAAGTTTAGTTACGATACGACAATTAGAGGTAGATTGAAATAATGATTTTTAAGATTTAATTACATTGTCAGTGAAGTTAAAAAAGATATACCAGAAACATATACCTACACATAAAATTCTCCTATCTGACAAAGATACTCGGTTTGCCAACAATTATTGTGAAAACCTTGAGTTTTCTTTCAAGCTCTTGTATAAAAAAATATCTATTTGAAATCATGTTACTTATTTCACTTTTAATGCAGCAAGCGCTTTCAGAAACTACTTTTGTTAGAGCAGCCTTTCAATGTTTCTGTCGGGGACTGTTGAATTTTTCAAAAGAAATAGAGATACAATTTTAAAAAAGGTTTTTTTTTTATATATTTCTGTTGCCTTTGAAGTGACCTTGTATAAGTGCTGGCAATGCTTTGAACTGCTTGCTGCCAATAAGCGTATGCCAAAAGTTTATTTTGTGTTGAAGGTTATTACTTACAGTACTTTTTAGAAGTCGGATAAAATATTTTTAATTTCATCATCATTTTGAATCCAAAATCATAAAAGTATGTCTCGGTGTCTCAATCGCAGCAACAACATCTCTAGCGCATAATCTGACCTAATAAAATGGCCCCAGTTAAAAGGAAACGTATAAAATAACCATAAATTTTCTCATACATTTATAATCCCATAAAAATTAGCCCGTATAAATGACAGTCTACGGAACTTTATAATGGCTACGCTAGCTGCTACGTGATAACGTAGCGCTACGTGCAATTCGTAGCCAGTGGCGTAGTATTTTGTAGTAGGTGGAATATTTGTGTCTTTAAAATGGAAATTACTGCAAATAAATTTTGCAGGTTCTACAGTAAATATAAAGTATATACTTTTACAAAAAAAACTGATTGCCGAATCGTGATTTCCTCAAAAAAAGATATTAATGGTTCTTGAGGCCTTGATATCAACTTACATAACAACCAAAACGTCCCCATTTACAAAAGGTACGCATTCAAGTCCGACTGCCGACATTATTCACCCGACAACCTCCCGAACAATGGGATCATTTACGAAATATTAAGGACATTACACGGAAAAGCTTCTAAAGAGGCCTCTCGTTGTTTGCGTTAAGAATTGTACGAATGAAAGGCGACGGAGGACTGCGGTTTTATCTTAGGCACCACAATACCTCGATACCGCTGCAAAAACTATTCAACGTTTATCACGGCTAGCGACACCTGTTGACGGTGTATACAGGGCCTTATCTGGGAGCATTGAGGCAGTAACGCTGTTGTGAACTCCACTTAAAAAGTCTGATAACGTAAACGAGGGACGTCTGAGTCCGGGGCCTCTTGTCCCAGCTATGTGGGCGCACTTCAAGTTAAAAGGGCCTTTGGTAATTGGCTTTTTTGACTTCAATGTCTACTTGTCAAAATTCACGTGTAAATAATCCGTTGAGATATTTTTTTTATGAGGACGGAATTGTTGTGTTCATGTTTAATGTAACGGGTTATACAGTTTTTTACGTTTTAGTACCCACCTACCGTATGTGTTGCAATGCCATTTTTTTTACGGGAAAGGAAACTTCAAAGGCATTAGCAGAACTTGTGAAAATTTCATTACAAACGGTTGAATAGTTTATAAATGCATAGAGGATAAATAAATTAATATTCATTTTTATTCATTTACTACCTGTTTGCCGCGTTTTTACCCGAATCCCGCGGACATTACTTTAAGCACTTGGATAAAAAGTAGTGTATAACCGTCTCCTAAGTCCCATCTATCTTAGTACCACATTTCATCCAAATCGGTTCAGCCATTTTACCGTGAAAGCGTAACAAACAAACACACACACCTTCGCATTTATAATTTTAGTTAGAAACTTAGAATTTGTTCATGTAATGTAAACTCACATAATAAAATTACAAATGTGTTTCATAATTCGTACGTTTTTAACAATGGGCTTTAAAAGAGCCCTTCTGCTACGTCTCTAATCTTTTGTCCCTTTGTCTAGATACCAGGAGTCTGATTAAAACTCTTTTTTTATCAACATTGCAAAGTCCTACTCTTTTTTGTGACCGACATTCCGTAAGAGACACAGTCTGACGTGGTTATATTTGAGTTTATCTAATTCAGCTACAGTGTCATACATTAATAGTGCATCTACAATGATGTATTTCTTTTGTAAATGAAAGGTTAACTAACAGATAAAGTTAAAAAACATTTCATTGAAATATAAACCGTGAATAAACTTGTTTTGTATGACGAAATAGTTTTTTAAATGGATTTTTTTTACTAATGCATTTTTTATATGTGACTGAACCTTTTGAAAACCTGAAAAGAAACAAGTCAAATAAAGAGTCGGCAACTTTATCTCCACAAATGCTTTGAATAGCAATTGTTTTTTTTATATCAGTAGTATATGTATACGATCCTTCTACACGTTTTGTCACGTACAAAGGACCCAGTTAACATGAACCTTTCATATCGCGGTTGACATCCGAACACCTCTCGGACGCGACTTATTAATAGCGCAAATGAGTTTGCAAATTGCCAGTATCCAGCCGCGGTGGGTCTAATTGTCGAGCCTCCGGCCTCGCCTTTGTCTACCACGGTTCTCGTTAATTCTATTTTTTGCACCAAGATAGCTCTTCATTATTTGGTAAAAGAATATAAATTTGCGCCGGCCGCTCGCCGTTGAAATTAATAATAGAGAGTGCCGAGGACACTGGCGATTTATGGCTCTATTATGGACAGTAAATTTATATTATAAATGCGCTAAACGGTTTGCCGACCGATCTGAGCGGCTTCCAATAAAGGGTGAGTTTCAAATTATTATTATTTCGATACTTATTTATCGCTGAATCAATTATTTTCGTTTCAGCTTTCGATGTTTTGTTTTTAATCATTACCGCGTTGGCTGGTGTTTGCTTAAAGAGATAATAAAATGGTTTCTGGCGTGAAAAGCACACGTTTGCGTTTCATGAATTTAAATTTATTAATTTTGTCTTTTATCTCACAGTGGTTTTAAGTAGAACTTTCTTTGTCCGTATAATCGTAACCTTTTTGCCAAGCCTTGTCAAGTCCACATCTTACACATAACCCCCACTGGCCGTGCCGACCTGTGCCTGACCTTACTCTTATATAAAAAAAGTGTCCGCGCAGTGTAATATTTTTAAAACAGTATAAATATAAAAGCTTTTCTCGTCCGTTACACAGACGCGAGGGGCCTACCTTTACGTCACGCGTCATGTAACCAAGCGATACGAATTTGATGAGACAGTCTTATTTACATATGGAAACTGGTTTTGAACATAAAAGGCATGCAATGGATAGATTACAAAAACAAAGTATTGTATTCACTCATACTATAAAAAAATCGTATACGATCGAGACATTTAACCAGCCTAAAGTATTAATATTTTCTGAAACTAAATTGACTTAATTTAGGGAGTTTTTTACATATCTATGGAGCAAAGCCGACGATATTAGTGGCAGTGAAAGCCTGTACATAATCAAACTAGAATACATGTAAATCTACATTGAACCAAAAATAATTCCCCGTGGAAAAATACTTTGTCCTAGTTTAAATTCTACAACATGGCCACACTCATCACACAACGAAAATAAATTTAGAAGCAGAAATGTGATTAAATTTTAAACTGTTACTTCCCGCTGAGGCTTGGAACCGACGATTCGTGAACATAATACATGCCACATTTGAACCTTGATTTTCAGCGAAAATAACACGAAAATACTGTGCTGAAAACTAAGGGGAATATGTGTTAAGTACTGAAACTGTGCTTGTTTAATAATTCTTAAACATATGCCAATCATTGCCGATAAAGAAAAAAATAATTGGACTATTTATCTGTATGGCAATTATCAATCATTGTCTATTTTTTGAAAATTACATAAAAAAACACGAATGATTTCAGCAAAACATTATTTCTATTAACAACATACCAAAAATAACTGAGAACAGAAGCGCTCCAAGAATTCATTAATAACAATAAAAAGTTTGAAATACTTTATTGGAACAATTGAAAGCGAGAAAATTATAAAACGCTAGTAAGAATAAAATTGGAAGACTCGAGGTCGTAAAATTCTATCTGAAATTGAAGAAATTGACTGAAGAATTAACGAGTAGGTTTGTTTGAACCCTTAAGAGGAGTGTGGGGTAAATCCGACCGCTATTGGAACGGAATGGGATACCTAATTAGTGGACGATAATCGACGTAATTAGTACCGGCGAAGGGTTGAAACCGGTGCCTTAATTGTAAGGATTAAGGAGTAGCTTGTAAGCTGTTAAATTTAAATATTGCCGACGTAAACGACGCTGTTGTGAATGTAATTAAAATGTGTATTGTCCAATAGGTTGGACGGCCTGAATTTGCTCAGCGAAATTGTTTACTTGGTAAACGGTGTGAACACAAAACAGTATAAAATATGTATGTCAACCTTTTTACTACACAAAAAATGTACGCATTTTTTTTAAACGTTCCAGAAACAGCGTCATTCCTCATCATCTGCCTAGCCTTTTCCCAACTATGTTGGGGTCGGCTTCCAGTCTAAACCGGATGCAGCTGAGTACCCGTGTTTTACATGGAGCGACTGCCTATCTGACCTCCACAACCCAGTTACCGGGTAACACGGTACCCCTTGGTAAGACTGGTTGTCTGACTTTCTGGCTTCTGACTACCCGTAACGACTGTCAAAGATGTACAAATGACAACCGGGACAAACAGCTTAACGTGCTTTCCGAGGCACGGAGGAATCTCGCTATGACATAGATGGTCACCCATCCACGGACCGACCTCGCTAAGCGCGGCTTAACTTTTGATCGGTCGAACCGTGCGGCTGTTACTTAGCCACGAGCTCCTCAGCTCCAGAAACAGCGTCATTCATGTTATAATTAAAAACTATGTGCAGCGTTATGTAGTGCGTTCACGCGTGGTTATCGATACGCCCCGCCCTTTGGCAAAAACTGGTGCTCGATAGCACTCAACCGCCACCCATCAAGTAGTTATAGCTCTTCAACGACCCGTCCTCTAATGGCCGTGTTTTTCACGTTTCCGACGATAAACCGATGGAAAATATTGATAAGATTCCACATCAAATATTGATAGGATTTAATCAAGAAGAAATATATGGCTTTGATAGTCTTAATCCGGTGGTTTTTGTGAGTAATACACTTAATGGTAAATTAAATTAATGTTACTGAAAGGAAACTAAAAGGAAAATATCATATTACGAGATTGCTTCAGCCAAAAGATAAGTCAACCCAAAAACCCGTCAACCATTGAAAACCAAATTAAATAATCCCTTCAGATGGTTTTTACTTACCAAAAGCATTCGCGGCATCTTTCCACTACGAGGGATCTCTGTGAGAGTCCCCAAACTTGCTTTACTAAGAAGTTTTTGTGAGAAAACCTTTTAAGACATTGACATTCTATAGACATACGAGGTTGACCCAAATAGACAACACGGTGCGTATTTGTAAGAGGAAATGACGTAATCCCGGGGATCCGTCAGAATCCTCGGTATAGCGAAATGGTGTAATGATACTATAGCTGTCCCGCTGTCGTCAAAGTTATCGATGTTTTGTAATCAATCATTTGGTACGTCATTATTGCTGGCAATCAGTTTTATTTAATGTTATTTATGATTAAATAATGCTCGCTAACGTCATTTACGGTGACGATTTTTTCCTTGTAACTCACCGGTTACTAAAATACGTTTTTGTTGAAACAAAACATAATTTGATCTTTAATTAAAACTTAGTTTCTGCCTGCATCGTCAACTACATTTCCTTGCAATAAAGCTTTTAAATACAAACAAGAGATTTTCGCAATCGGTTCAGTATTTATTTCTATTCCCTCCTACATACAAACAAAACTATTACAAGTTAATTTGTAATACAGAATTATGTTTCAGATTTTTTATGCTGTAAGAAAAATATATTATATATTCGTAGTCATATGGTGAACTCCACAAACATCAACTTTTTTAATTCCACCCCTACCAATACGAGGTTTCTGTAAACAATTCCCAAGATTGTCTTTATACCGTCTGACCACGTTTATTTTGTTCAAAACTTTGTCTATCCGTTTGTTCTAGCTTAAATGTGAGTTGGATACAAGTTTTTAATTTTCCCCAAACGCTCCATGGAAAGATGAAATTACATCGGAAGTTTAGTAAATAGTTTTAGCGTTTATTCTTGTCTAAGTTTGTTGTTTATGTCTCCTAATCATAACATTCTGTACGCGTAAGGGTTTGTAGTTACTCATTTCATTTTCTATTATTTGTTGGATAGTTTTTTTTGTAAATTTTATTTTCTTTGTGGCCGTATAAATACCGATTGTGGAAAACCAAAGTGTAGCTAATATAATTCAATGAAATTAAATCTCCGATATTATCTGTCTATTTTATAAAAAATAAAAATATTTTTATTATTTTGTAACCCTGACTTCTGAGCTAGGCCAAGCATGTGTTACAGGAGTCAGTGTCTTCTCTCTTTTAAGTCAGTAATGTGCAATAAAAAGAAACGAAAAAATAAAAAGCCAAACGGGAAACACAAAACACAAAAAAAAAACATAGAAGAATTTTACATCGAGTGTCGTCCTTTAAACCTAACAGATTCATATAATTGTGATGTAGGTATAAAACTACCAGCTTTTTGCATTTCATGCATTATTGCAATATTTACTTACAAATGTGATAAAATTTCCAAGTCAGCACTTTATACACCGCGAAATGTTTCCACGCTCGCACAATATAAACTTTTATATTACATTAGGGCTTAGTCCCACTAGACTTCATTCATCACTGTACAGTGTTGAGATTACGAGCTTTGTTCAAGCATTACAGCAGGTGGTATATTCTAGAAGCTTCCATACCAGTCGCACACACAAATGTTTATAAGCTGTGAAAATATGTAAATATAATGTTACTCGAATGTAAATTTTGCATTGTATGCTCGAGTTTTACGACGTGTAATAGAACATTATGAGTCGTAAAAAGTTTCGTTGAAGATTGCACGCTATATGTATTTTATTCGTTTTTGACAATATTAAGTTGAATAATTTCATTTCATAAATTCCCTGCCGGTTTCGTTTTGTGTTAATGAGCTTATTTTTGAAGTTGATACGATGATGGCATAATTTAAACGGATTATATAACTTTTCATTTAAATAAAATAACAGTTTCTGAATAATTGCATTTAAATACAAATAGTAAATGTTTGGTTCTGTATTTAATTATAACATTAATCGTTGCAATTTAATCCGCTAGTGTTCGTTATTTTTGCATATTTTAACGGAGAATGACGTGATTTCATGTTTAAAAGTAACAATCATTTCGGACATTTAAATTGAAACATTAAACTTTGTTTATGTTTACTCTGGCATGGATAATGCTTGGAGGACATAATATTACAGGCACATTTATTAACATATAAATATTAATTGCTATTTTTATTTTGATAATGTAACCTTTGTTTTTTTAATTTCTTTGTTTCAAATCGGAGTCTACATCAACTGATCAAACAACCAGGAAAAAAAAACGTCGCAAATTTTCTCTCTGGTGGTTTCGGAACAGCAACACCCTGATACAGCATTGAAGAGATTCACTCCTCAACTGTCGAGTCTCCATATTTTTGGGCTAAAACTTTGGGGCGGTAACATTATATAATGTAAAATGAAAAATCGCATAAATTAACTAAAGTATTGTATATTTCAAACACAAGAGCGTGGTTGTTTGATTTCACATCCCTAAATTTTTTTCCGTGATTAAACTCAAACTCATAAACGTATATTAAAATCAGACAAATTGAATGAGTACATTTTCACGTCACATTATCGCAGCAGTTATACCCTAGATTTAAATTTCAATATTCGGATATTTTCTTACTACCCTCCTTTCTTATTCATATTTTGTCTCCATGCAGTTAAGCATGTGTACACAATTTATCCCGGATTTCCATAGAAACGTTCAATTGAAAGGGTCTCACAGATTATTCAGCCTATAATACAAACATCAAACGCATTGGGATCCCAACTAACCTTTTTGGAATAATCCTGTTTGGTTATCCGAATCTATTTAGATGTATTGATCCATCTATTCTTTAGCTATCATCGCTGTAAGGTGACCACGCCTCTTCGCTGTTCTAAAGCAAAAAGTTCGAACACCCGACTGGATTGTCTATACTTTTTTGTTGAGCTTTTTTGGGTAGTTGATACGAAATCTATTGTTATTACGTGAGTAGAGGAGAGATCTAGGCGACTAGTGAGTCTGTCAATAAGCTAGACTTAGTTTGAAAACAAAAGATGATTGCGAGCTCTAAGTGTCTTTGGTAGGCTTTTTGGGACTAGGATTTCTTGTATATTGCGAAGACTTTGGGAGAGATTTTGGTGGATCTGCGTGATTGTTTTCTTATCTCAAATACAACAAGATGCTGCTTTGACACGACGCAATGTTGTTTTTTGTTCTCTCTGAATCTTACTTTAACATGATTCAGATTCTGAGGTTTATGGCTAAAATGAATTTATTTATTTACCATGTCATATGTTACCAAAATGTCGTATGTCGAAATGGTTTATCGATTTTTTGATCCTAAAGATACATATCGCATATTGATCAACTAGCTTTCCACCAGCGGTTTCGCCGGCGTGTGCTATGCGAATTTAAATTTAAAAAAAAATGAGTTTCATACAAATTTTCATGCCTTATTTCAACCCTTTAGAGTATGAATTTAGAAAAATCCTTTTATAGCGCATACTTGCATCACTGAAGGAACATTTGTGAAAAATTTCATGCTTCTAGAACCAGCGGTTTCAGCTGTGCGTTGATCAATCAGTGAAACTGCCAATCAGTTTGACCTTTTATATATTGATCAATATAAAACCATTGGTACGATACTCTAAAATTTATTTTCCGTAAGTACATAGCTAAAGAATATTCTAATCTTATTCCAGAATGATGTTCCAAAACTTTTCATCTCCAAATCATTGCTTGAACTCCTTAACTTAATAAGACTAAAACAATACAAAACAGATGGCCGAATAATGACAGCATAAAAAATGTACGAAAAATAAAAGATTTCTTACCAAGAGCAAAGTTTACAACGACTTGTTAATTTAAGTGGTACTCGGGTGAGTCGCGTAAGGCGGCCCTTAACCGTGAGTGTCTCTCAAACAGCTCACAAGTACCGTTCAAAATATTAACTTTTATAGGTAGTAAAGTATAGTGTACGTTTAATTATTGTTGGTAATTGTTAATGTGGTACTAGTACGGGAGTTGTACGACATCAAGGCGTGCTTATATCATTCATACGTCACTTGATGAGAGAAATGAAGACGCTTATTTATTGATTGTCTTGATATGGGAGCTGGTTAGAGAAAATTAATGCAATCTGAATTGTAAAGCTACGGACCGCGGTGACCTTAAAAAAATATTATAAAAATCTTTTCACTATTAGGTACTAGGAATTTGAACAGAAAAATACAATTATTGACACTATACAAATATTAATTGAATCATGTAGTATGTGTGTGTTTGAAACTTTCTATCTTGAAGTTCCTATAGCTTTTGCCAAAGGCCGTCTTCTAATTCTTCTATTTTTCGGCATATCTTTTTATTTCTTTCTGTTTCTGGCCATTTTATCACTCGCATCCTAAAGTAACTAATTCACAAATCCAAAAAAAAAACATGTCTTTCCCAATTTTCACTCTATCTCCTTAATTCATGTTAATTATATCGGTTCAGTCGTTTGACCTTGTTAAACTTAACAATATTAACGGATTTTTACTTTGCACTTTGTATATCATGGGCCTTACTATGACATGCGAAAGCAGGAATAGTTTCGTTGTGAAAAAAAGACGGAGCTATACGATATTAGTAACTGTATCTCATTCTCACACCGGAATAGTGATTGCAAAAACACGTGGTGGTACGGCCCCTGTACTATTGGAATTCTTCATACCGATTCCGCATTCGCAAATACTTGGTTTTATTTTCCCCAGCGTGCGGGGAGCATCGCTATCGTCAGATGTCACGTACCTCGATAACGAGCTAGACTTAGATCACAATACTGCACTATTGTGGACGGAGTACTCGTCGCGACTAGTTCCCTTGACTTGCGACCCCTCACGACCGGCTGTGCGGTGTATTCGATCTGTTTGTTGGCTTCTGTTCGATTTATGTTCTTGTAATGTGATTTAATGTATGAGAAGGCACTAGCTATATTAGGTTGGGATATTTTTTCGCTATACCTCAGTGAATACACTATAGAAAGTAGAACTTTTTTTAGGCTTTTTCTGAAAGTATTATTTAATACTTTCGCAATTATTTGAATTTATTGCTTACAATCTTAATCTATTGCTTAAAAATCTAAACTAGACATCAATAATATCATTTTTAATATAGCCTAAGAGCATGCAAGTACATTAACCAATCAAGGTAAGCCCATACACAAGCTGCGCTCGCGCCAATCGTTATCACAAAACCAATAAACGCCCCTCAATTTTCCCTCAATAATCAGATAATCGAATAATAAAATCACGATTGTCAAACCCCGACCTACATCGACCGCAATAAAGGCGACGGACGATAATGCAGTGTTTTGCATCGGCATCCGCACTGCGCATTACATTGGCGGCGCAGTCAGCCGGTGCCGACGCCACTTACATGCTGGGGCGGCGATGCGGCTGTAAATTAGCTATTTGCTCGCCCGTCCGAGGTGTGCGTGGTACGCAGTCGGGAAATGACTGTAGTCGGATTTGGCGTGTTTTATAACATGGAGAATAGGATTGATGAGTTTACATGACTATAACAGTCGTATACAGTTCATTTAGTAAATAGACAATATTTCTCGTTTCGTATCCAATGTTGATTATGGTCATTATGCAAAACAATAAGAGGTTTTACAATAAATTGACACCATTGCCCTCTACTCAGGCATAACTGTAAACTGCCTCAAAAAGACTGAATAATAGCATTTCTTCTTCGCCCAAAAAATATAATTTTAATATTCAATTTCAATATGTACCTTTTTAAACTATTTGGTACCCTAATAATGCAAGGAGACGCGATGTACCATGACCACACGAGTACATTTACGAGTTTCTCTACGCATACGACTTTATCGGGTAGCTGCACGCAAATCCGACTCCAAACGAGGCCAACAACATGCTTGAATAAAGACTAAAACACATAAGTGACACCTACATTGTTCTTAATCCTAGACGGAATATAAATCATAGCATCCCATGCCATGAGGCAAAATAGTAGTTCTTTTATACACAAAAAATAAATCTGAAGGATTCGTGAGAAAAAAAATAAATATTTTGAAGGGCTTAAAATAACGCCCAAATTAGGTTGTAATATTCAGTCACTTGTAATATTTCGATTCCAAATATAGTTTTATTCTTCATACCCATCGCGAGAATTATTCCCAACATTTCTGAAACATAACAGTATCCCAATACTCTGGCAACCCCGCTTGAATCGTAAAGCATACAGTTACGACCCACACCAGTAAAAACTCCAATCGCCCAACGTTTTATGTTCAGAAATGTAGCACACTATCAGAGAAGAATTGAAAATTTTCCATTCTGACCTCTTTTATAAATCTCAGCAATTTAGCGTGCTGTATAAAAGAACAGATTTAAACCTCAGAATAGCAATAAAACCTTCAATTCTCAGTTTTGAATTTAACATTATGGATTTCCTTTCAAAATCGTCGTATCTCCTTGTCTTATCACTCTGGCAGAAATAGTTTAAATTTTTTATACTCCCGACAAATTCTATTACACGAGTTGAAATTGATCAGGAATTGGAAGGTTAAAGAAGATCATGTGAATGATATACTAATATTATAGATAATAATAAGAGTTGAATAGATGTTTGTTACTTAACCAAAACGGAGATTAATACATAAGATTCATTTTATTCTGGTATCTGAACCCTTAGAAGATCACGTAGATGAAGTTGTGGACAAAAACCAGTTCATTATATACAATTAACATTACAATAAAATATAGTTTGTCTCCGTCAATACTTGTTGCACAAATACTCGTATGTGCCCTCCCTAGAGGCCGGTACAGGCCTTCAAAGAAATATCAACATAGTCAACAATGGAATAAAGTCCAAACTAAATTAACTACAATCTCGCTTCACTAGGCCTGCACCGGCTTTAAGATTTATTGTATACAGCCATGCTATTAAGCTTTAAATACACTTTTTAACAACAAAAAAAAACTACTGTTTTACAATTAACACGAGAACTTGCACTAAATAAAATCACGAACATAGGCACTGATTGATGACACTGCCCTAATGAGGACTAGCCCACTTGAATTTGCTGGTAGAGGTGCTAGTTTGGAGTAAGGTCTCTAGAAATATCAAACGGGAAACTGATCTTTAATTGTTTGCATTTTTAAAGCGGGTTTCTAAAAAATATTAATGTTTTTGCAAAGATTTTGCCATTTCTGATTAATAATGGCAGACATACTGTACAGCTTAAAAATTACAGTAATTTAAACGAAAACCTAAGAATATTTGATAGAAGATATTTTAAGAACAGCTATTTCAAAGGTTAAAGTTAGTTGTAGTGATTAGCTTGTACAAGTTTCTGTGTGTGTTTACTACATCGTATTTATTCGTTAAAAGTATTGCACCTTTGTAGCACCTCAATAGGACCTCACTCGCCAGTGGCGCCAACTGGTGACCACAAAAACGCCCTCATTACATAGCACGAATACTGCCCTTAAACCTACGTAATTATGTTTAAATCCACCCTGTTTTTCATAAAACACCACCCCTTCCCTTCACCTAGGGAGGGGATAAAAATTGAATTTTCTTCATAGCCGAGCGGGGATGATGGACTTGCGGAATATTACTACCCGGCTATTAGCCAAGTTATGGGTTGTTACCTGGTAACCTGTTACGTCTTATTAAATTATCTCTTTGAAGAAGATGGGAGTACTTTTCAAGTAACTATTAATGAAGATATTCTTGTTATATCATAATATAGCAATATATTTTGTTATAACCCGATAGGCAGATAATATGTATAGTCTTGAATAAATTCTGTGGCGTTCCTCAATTATTTATTAGCCAGTTTGCAAATACCCAGTCCATCAAAGGTATTGCTTTTTTCTTGCCTTTTACTTTTATAAACAACTTTAGAACCCCATTTTCGTCTCTGTTATTCAACCAATATTAAGCAACAATACTTATCGTCGTCTTTACTAAACTTTGTATAAACTGTACTAATAGCACTTCTTTCTTTTCCAGGTAAGTCATCACTCTCTTTCACGCGAATACCAACAACGACGTAAGTAAATCATGAGACCATATTAAAATCCCCAACATATTCCCGCGAAGTACTTTAAACTTCCGTTCGTGTGAACTCGGTGTTATACAACAATTAGCAATAGCTTGAGGCTTCCTATCGGCAGTTTCAGACTACCCTCGTAACTCCATTTCTTCGAACTATCAACGGCGAAGTTTGGTACATTGCAATCTATGCAATGAGCGTAGCCCAAGATACTGGAACTTATGTAAAACGTACCTGTCTTGTACTTGTCAGTTATTGAACTTGTTTGGGAATGCAGTTATTGGCTTTGAGAGGACGCTGTTATTTGGAACTAGCTGTTTCCCGCGGTTTCACCCGCATCCCGAGGGAACTACTTAGCGCACCCGGGTAAAAAGTAGCCTATGTTGTTCCTCAGGGTGTTGCTCTTCTACCTCTGTACCAAATTTCATTTATATCGGTCCAGTAGTTTTGGCGTGAAAGCGTAACAGACAGACAGACAGAGTTACTTTCGCATTTATAATATTAGTAAGGATTATGGATGCAGAAACTAATACGTGTAAACTCCAATGTTTGCATCCAATTATTAAATTAACCAGCTTCGCAGCTTACTTCTAGTAATATTATTTGGACTCACTGTTACTACATTTAATAGATTGAGCACTACTGCACTATGGTGTATCCATCTATCTATACTATCTTTTAATTTCAGTGATAAATTAGGTATATTAAAGTTGTTACGAGTAATCAGATGTCAAAAAGTGACAGCTAGTTTTATCGAGAGGTATCGTGTTACCGGGTAATTCGGTTGTGGAGATCAGATCGACAGACGCACCGTATAAAATACTGGTACTCAGCTGCATCCTGTTAAAAGACGACCACGATATAGTTGGCATTAAGCTAGGCATATGATTATGATGAAAATGTGTAGAACAGTCTTCCTGGAATGATGTGTTCAAGCGTGTTTTGCTGTTCCGAGACCACGGGGAGAACATTAGTGCCGAAATTGATCCTGGATAATTGATTCAGTTGGTGTAATTGGTCTAGGCCGTTCCAATTTGAACTAAAATAAATAAATAAATAATAATAATGTGTACTTCCAGCACTCTTAGGATCAACACCTATAGCTGGCTATACATTAAATTGATTGAAATAGGTATTCATATATTAGGATAAATCATACTTCACCTAATCCAACGTAAATCCAAAGCTCACTAGCCGACTGAACCCGGCATCTAAACCCCAATCCAAACAAATTCCAAAAATATCACTCGTACCCTAAAATAACATCAATGCTCAACGCAGTGAAGTGTAAACGTCCTTTCATATTTATATACCCAGTCCCCAAATATCGAGAGCTAATATGATTACGCATGAATGTGTTCCCATTAATTAATATAGCGGTGTGTACACTGCAGTGCAGAAATAGATAAAGCCTTCGCGTAATGACGGGGTGGGAATTGTCGCACGCTGTGTAAAAGATCTCCGTGGGGCCATGAGAATCACGGAGACAGGGACATTTAATCTTGTGCTCGCTGTAATTTTGTGTCTTTAGGCGAGTTGCTTAAAGTTTTTAGGGAATAATACAGCATTTTGTGATGATGCTTTGTTAGAGACATATTTATGGGCTTAATGAGGGAAAACAGAAGTTATGTTATCATATAATATAAAAAGTATAGGTAAGTTGGCTATGTTTTGTCATAGGAGACAACTTTTTCTACGCCAATTAGAAATTCTCAAAAGAAACGGCACGATTACTGTAAGTGCAAAAAAATATATAAAGTGCTCGAGAAATACTAAAAATATTAAAATAAACAAGCAAGGCTTTTTAGATAAAAGTGTTTCTTGAGGTAGACAAATGGTCTGTAGAAGCAACAACTTTACTCAAGTTGAAACAAGAGGCAACAGTAATTTATCAAGAATTAATGGTTTTATTAATGCCAAGATAAAATACAAACTTTAAAGTGAATATTAATTTTCTGACGTGCACTTTTATCGTAGAAACTTAGGGACGGCTAGCAACAAACAACAAAGTTGGGTTATATTAATATTTAATAATGAATTAGTACATTTGAATTGCCACATTACACGCTATTATCCAAATACTGTTTTTTTGTAGGTACTTCATTTATGTATACAAAATCTAAAGTTCCTTGTAATCCAAGCCCGCTTTTTCAGAATCCCTACCTCACAATTACTAAGGAAAGGAAATACACGTGTATTAATACGCAATAGACTATTTATGTTTATTGATTGTGACATATATAATACTAGCTTTCCGCCAGCGGCTTCGCCCGCGTGGGCTATATGAATTCAAATGAAAGATGAACCGCTCGACCAATTTTGTGCAAACTTCACATAAACCATCTACTAAATAGTCCGAACAAAGTCTAAACATTTGGTTTGGATAGGTGAGCCCGTTCTTGAGTTATAAAATTACAACGAAAAGTGGCATTGATTTTTATATATATTGATGTTTAATCATGATCACGTTTCTAAAAAAAAATATGTACTGTTGTATTATGCGAATGTGGATGAAATGAATAAAGCCGTAGTAAGTCGCGCGAGACATCGCTCGTTCCACACAATGACTAACTAAATCTTACACGTGCATTGTCGGAATGCGTTAGTAATAAACTCTTTGTAATAGCCTGACCTAGTTTAAAAGCCAGGCTTTGTTTCACTATGTGCGTGAATGTACTTGGCGTGAAAGGATTATAAACCTCAGCCTAACCACAATAACATTTTAGCTAGATGGACATGTGATAACAAAAGTGATTTTCTTAGAAATATTAGTTTTATAAGGCTTTGTTTAATGCACTAGTGGAATATGAAGTGGAATGAATATTGGTTCTCGTGTGGAAAGAAATGTCACTGTGTTGCTAACAGGTATCGATTCAACAAGTTTTATTCAACCGATTCGAGTCAATTCTATTATCTGTATGTTTGATGATAAAGTTCAAGATTATCAAAATCTTATATATAAAAAGATTGATGTTCAGCTGATTTTGTTTTTGAAATGTTTTTCGTATTTGAGAGAAGGTAAGAAAAAGTTGAGATACATGTCACCTACATTTATCTTAACTTTTTATATACTAATATACACCGAGTCATCTAGTAGAAAATAAATAAATGGGTATGTGAATATTTATTTTCTGTAATAAACAAAATATATTTATTTAAATAAATAAAATAAAGATAATAATAAAATCTAACATTTAATCTACCTTTTCTGCATCTTATCCATTCTAAGTTTGGATATGAAATCCAGAATATTCTACCAACATAGCAAAGAAATTGAATAGTTAAGGACCAAAATACGAACATTAAAGCTTAATCAGAACAGCTGGGCGGAATAAATTGCTGACGGACGCGACATTCCGATGAATACCTGAAAATGTCGCCCAATTCACTTTTAATGGGAACTATCTTTTGTTCCTTTTAGTTAAATGCCAGCGGTATAATTTTCAGAAATCAAGTGCATTTGTGTTTAAAACCGAGCTTACGACTGATGAACCTTTCAAGATATATAATATACTGAATGCTTTCTGCGATTCCATTAAAGTCTGTACCAATTAATTTTATGAAAAATTTCAAACAAAATCATAACCTATTTTTCAATAAAATGGCATTAAATGATGAATGATGCGTTATAGCATGAAATTGACATAAATGCGCCATCTTTACGCCATTTTGTTAATTTCTGTGCTAGAATTAGAACATACAGACAATAGCTCCCTGATGCCCGGTTTCTGAAGTACTTTGTCAGTAGTTTATCTATTCATTATCGCCAGAAATTAGGTATGGAAATCGCCGTTATTATGGAATAGATAAACCACCTCGGAAACCGGGCATATACTTCGACAGCAAATTTCATCTCAATCGTTTCAATAATTTAACCGTGAAAGCGTAACAGACAGGCACAATTGTTTTCGCATTATATAAAATTAGGTTCCTTTTTAGGTAAGATTAAATGCCATTATAATACAAATATATATTATTATACTTACCGAATTATATTACTATTTACCGAATATGCACACGACCCCACTCATATGCAAAATTCATTACAATAATTTCGACAGAATATGAAAACACATACACTTGTAAAACGTAATAAAATGCGAACAAACAGACCTCGATTTATATTCCACTGCAGTGTTCGACCTTTTTCTTACACTTTCGTACCGTCATAAAATGTGTATTAAATTCTGTACAGGAATATTCGGAACACGACATTACATATACATATCTCACGAATTTCGGAAAAAGAACACCTCGGCTAAAAACTTCCATTTTGTTTTTCTTGCCGATTTCATTTATGAAAAAAGTTCTTGTTAATTTGACCAGTACTATTTATTAATATTTAACCGATAAAAAAAACGAAGGAGGTTCTCAAGCCGACGCGTATATATTTTTTTAGATATGACCACGCATTACTTTTATATAACAATGTTATTTCTACGGCTATTGTCAAAAACCTATCTGTCCAGAGACAGTAATTGATTCATGCTGGTTGACACCCGCAACTCGTCTTAGGTCCAGTTGAAAACCAGCGTCAGGCACTAGCTGTCTGGCATAATGCTGAACTGGACCTATTTGGCACAACTTTCTTTTATTTTTGTTTTTTTATTCCCTATTGTAATTGTCTTATGTTGTGTTAATAAATGTTTTTTCTTTCTTTCTTCTTCTTTCTTTCTTACTAGAAATACGTTTTTATCATTAGAAAAAAAAACTGAATTAATACTCTTGAATACTTGAATCCAATTCTGAAATCCTAACAGACGAAGTCGCGGACAGAAGGTAATGGAACCCTTACTCGATCCATAAACGTATCTCTTCCGATTTCTACTAAAACTTCTTCCGTGCAATCATCCATATCAGCAAAAATAAAGAACTCAAATAAAATATTTCACTACCATTGCAAATGACCCACCCCTTTCATCCACATCGATACTTGCAAACTTTACATGCCAATAATACTTCGTCTTTAGGGAGACTACGAAACGTATGTGACGCAGTAAATAAGAGTTTTGTTCGTGAATGTAATCGTAAATTATGCCACGTTTTATCGAACTCGATAAGAACCCCCCTTAAGACGCCCCCCCCCCTTCAAAGGTATATAGAGATTTATTTCGATTGTTTTTTCGTGTGAACCTCGCCTGCTGGGATTTCTCTCAACCCTTGAGGTGATTTACAAAGTTGTGAACAGTAATAAAATGTTCCCGTAATTTGAAGGTATGGATGTAATTTTATACTTCAAAACAAATAATTAATGGGGTAATGATTTCATAGAATTATATTGTTCTCTCGAAAGAGTTACGCGGCCACGGAACACAAAAGGCGAAGGAACATGGATGGGGTTTAGTCAGTAAGAGTCTGATACACTTTCCCACCCCGCCCACAGCGGGAGGAGTAATTTAATGAGATCCCATCCCTAAAAATAAGTATCAATCAGTAATAGTCTACCTAGGACTATGAAATGGAGTATCTTGTCTTTTTAATTTTTTCGAAAATCTTGTCTTTGAAATCTTGTCGCGTTTTTTGACGTCGTATACATGAATTATAGAGAGTTGGATTGTGTCTGATGCAAATATCTATATTAGATTTTAATCATGAGGTAAGGGGCCTACCCTGGTAAGATCAATGAATAGGAGTCAGTTGTGCCAAATCCTTGTCAAAAGGGGAAAATCAATCTGAATAACCAATAACGTCTACCCACTGTCTCAGCTAAAACTCTTTAATTTAAAAATCACATGAACACGTCGACCCTCTTCGCTTTGGCGTCGCGCTGTCAGCTGAGACATCCATACATCAATCTAAGCTGTAACAAGAGCTGAGAATATCACTCGGCATTAGAAAAGGTGATATGATAAAATTGGAAATAGAAAGAAAGAAGAAAATTATTCAGAAGTCGGGGTTAGCAGTTTAAATGCTGGAATTGGATAGCTTTTCTAAATTGTAAATTCAAAAGTAAGTTCGTCTGTCTATCTGTTGCGCTTTCATGAGAAATCATCAAAATCTGTTCCAAAATCGGATCAGCCGTTTGACTGAACTGATTTTGATGAAATTTGACATGTATATATAGATTAAAACCTGTAGAAAGACATAAGTTACTTTTTATCCCCGGGAATCAGCTAGTTTCTTATAATCTCAGCCTTTCACTTACTATTTTTTTCTTGTACTGTTGAGAGAGTTTCTTCAGTCGTGTGCTTTAAGCATAGATAAGAAACTCACGGTGAGTCACTGAAAATGGACAGCGCTGCCGATGACGATGGCAATATGGCTGTGTGGCTAGGACAGTATGTGACAAGGACAAACACAACACAGTCTAATTTTGAGAAACCGCGAGTAAACTTTATCTGAGAAGAATTTGTTTATTTAAACAGGATAAAACAAAAAAAAAACAGTTTTTTTAGATAATACAATTTTATACGCCTGTCCCCATCTTACACCATCTATCTCTTGTTTACTACAAGGTCTGACTCCAAGAAACATGTCCAATACAAACATCTTTTTTTTCGGCTTAAATCTATCCATTTATATCTCGACCTTCAACGTAATTGGCCGCATCAGTCAGCTGGTACCGGACATCAATCAAAATGTTTCACGGCTAAGAAAAATATTTCACAAGTTCGTGACAACTCGACATGTCCAATGGGCATTAGTCCAGCTGATGTTTGTTGGACACGAAGACAATATACAAGCCAGTATAGTAAAAAGCTAGTGGCCAGTTATATGGTTAAATGACTGACTTTATTGTGAAATGTGTTTATAGTCCCTCGTGTGAATGTGGTTTGAGAGTTGTCTTCCTCATCAAAGGGGAGACAAGTGTTCTTTTAACATAGTAGTTTATAAATAAAAATATAATTATTCTGTACGTGTGCTTGTCACCTAACTCCTCCTAAACGACTTGAGAGATTTGGATGAGATTTTGTGTGTATATTCGAGTGAGTCTCGGACGGTTTGACAACACAATTGTAAATGTTTTTGGTATTTGTAATTGGTAAATGTCGTCATTTTCATAAAAATGCCAAAGTTAGGACAAACAATGTAACAATGTCTTTCGGGTCCGCTAGTATAGTATATAATACTTGTGAGGAATTATTTCACTAATTAAAAGCTGTATTATCCCTGATCCCTGAGTTCAGTGATATAGGCTATGTTTCACGTCAATATGACACGGCCAAATGTATTTATTTATGACGCGTCAGTTTTATTAACAGCTCAGCATAATTACTCTGATTATATACTATGTAAAGATGGGTTTTCATACATATAAACGCATTGGTTAAATTTAATTTCTTCGTTATGACTGGAAGTATACCCAACCGCTCAATTATCCTATTTCGTCACCTCTGTCTTTAGAAACTCGATCGAAACTAACATTACATACAAACTTCCATCTGAAACCCAAAACCAATATTACAAAAAACTACAAAGTCACACAAAAATCGTTCCAAACAATTTAATCTATAGACTGTACAAACTAAAAAACACGTAACGGGAAAGCCTAAAAGCTTTTAGATTCACTTTCCGCACGGATTTTAGTTTTAAAAATATCCACGTAATAATTGGTCGACGGAGTATTCCATTGTATTGGGGGCACGTTTATCGTTGCACCAGTATCTAGCTATTTCTGTGTTTAAAGTTCGTATTTCCATTGACCAGTGATTGATCGACAAAGAGAATGTTCTCAATATGTTTCTGTTATACGGAATTGTGCCGAATATACAGAGAATATTCTGGTTTTAATAGGATGTCGAATATCCAGTCATTGAAGCAACGTATGGATTTTAATCTGAAAATAATGTTTTAAGAATTGTAAAGATTTTCTAATACAGTTTTCAGATCTACTGATTCTATAGTAAAGTTCATACAATGTGTAAGGTCCGACAAAAATTATATTGGTGCAGTATATAAGTTATACAAAAATAATTAGCACGTAAGTCATTGAATCCAATTGAAAAAGAAATTGAATCCAATTGAAAAAAAAATTGAATCCAAACAATGATGAAAGAAAAAAAAATGTATGTCTGTTTACAATCAATATTTGCTCTTTGTGGGAACTTATGTGTATCAATTTTTAAACCATTTTTTTTTCTAACTAAATTTCGGCGGGCAAAGTTTGGTAAATAAAATTGTAAACTTCACAACAACACTTCCATAATTTGTTTAACACAACACTTCACGAACAACCGTGTATCTAACCCGGTCGGTGTCACAAACAGGATATTATGTTTGTTACAATAAAGTGCCATAAGCGGTACAGTTGAACCCCTTCTCGTAAGATTGATTCGTTGGAAGTTCGCGACTTGGCGCGGGTGCACTCATCAATCATACAGAACACATTACATAACTATTGTGAGAATGCTCGGGTATTGATACGTTTTAGTTTACAAGGTTTTACGTAAATATAGATAAAGTTAATCTTCTACATATAAAATGAATGACTGACGGATCAACGCACAGCTTACGCCGCAGATCGTAGAGACCTGAAACTTTGAGGGTGTGTTCTCTGTATGGCATAGGCATCCGATAAGAAAGGATTTTCCGCAATTCAAAACCTGAAGGGGTGAAAAAGGGGGGCAAAGTTTGTATAAAATTCTATCATTTTTAATCTTAATTCTTATAGCCCACGCGGGTGTCGGAAAGCTAGGCTTAACTAATATTAGAAATGCGAAAGTGAGTTTGTTTGTTACGCTTTCACGGCAAAGCATAAGGTTGTTGTAAAAATCCTAAAAAGGGATATTGGCCCAATCCGGAACTCGAACCCGAGAACCCATTCACAGCTGTCACAGAGTTTGCGACCACTAGACCAACGAACTGATCTATATAAAGATGGATTTTTTGGTAAATTACTTAAATAATCCAAACATTGAAATATCGTCATCGTACTGAAATTACACACTGAAAATAAAAAGAACTGCTTTAATAGAAATCCAGATGCCAAAAACAA
Source organism: Pyrrhia umbra (assembly GCA_963891755.1). NCBI lineage: Eukaryota > Metazoa > Arthropoda > Insecta > Lepidoptera > Noctuidae > Pyrrhia > Pyrrhia umbra. The sequence continues at coordinate 2,719,992 of OY982934.1, read as the reverse complement.
AATAGTTTTAACTAAAACAATAAACAAATAGAGTAAACCTCTACAGTACCCTCCAATTTCTCAAATGGATTTTCTCGGCACATATGTACTGTATGACTTTGTTTGTACAAACAGACGGACTGGACAGTAGAATAGATTATCTACTAACAGGTTCTTGGAACAAACAAGACACAAGACATTTGGCAAGTCGCATCGGATACACAAAGGCTGTACAGAAGATTGTTGCCTATACAATACAATTGTATGTATGTCTATCTATCGAACGTAGTGGTTTGTTTACCCAATTTGTGTGTGCAAATAAAATTAGGAATGAATTGTATCGGTATGTTTTGTGTTTTTAAACTAGTAAATAATAATAACGTTATTCGATATCTCTAAATTTTATATTGATTGTTCTCCACACCTGAAATTTGGACTTTATACTTCAGCACGAGAAGATCAATAAGAAATCAAAAATTCAATCAATCTCGGAATTTCTGCTATTTTAGCATAATGATATCTAGTCATCTAATATTTTGAATATAAGGAAAGAGAACGAATTCTAGAATCAATTTAATTAGCCTTATTGAATAGATCAAACTTTCACATAGATAACTACAGTGGAATACATCTTATTGACCCTTCAAAACACAATGAACATACCAACCACCCATCCCCCACCCCCTAGCCGTCCAAATGACGTCGGTCCACTATCCACTATCAAGCCCTTCTATCAAGTAAACAATACACGTAGCCACTGGCTACGCGGAAGAGCTCTCGAACTGATACGTCGCTGATAAGCTCGTTCTATTCCAAGAGATGGCTAGATATAGGGGTGCGTCTATCTGGAATACATGTGACATATATACATACATGTGGAATACATGTGTGGTCGCGACGGTAAATGGTCACCCTAGTTCTCAGAATCGTTGCAAAGCTATGAAAAAATTCAACACAGAAATAAATATTTTGAAAGCACAAAAATAATAAAAGGAAAATATTTTTTGTTTAGTACGTTTAAGACTTTGTACACAAGAAAAAAGCGAAATTTCATACGCCGATTCTAGGCAAAACATGTAAGTGTCTAGTGTTGTCCTTACATGTTATGTGTTCTCTGACACCTAACTTTGCAAACCATGCTTTTGTACTGTTGCCATGTTTTTACAAATGATTGACTTTTTTTTTTTTTATACATAGGTGTACGTTTCCATCCTAGAGACATACTTGAAATATAAAAAAGGTATATTCCGTATTAATATCTGAACGTATCTCTTTTGATCGCTAACCCGTGAAGTAAATCTAAATTTAGTTCTATCCCAATCCATTAATTAACCAACCAATCCATACATTCTCGGTTATAAGCGAAACAGTAACTCTAAAAGCGTTCTGTATAGCATTTGTATCGGCAGTGGCTTGTATCTTCGGACGGTAACACGCCGCTGAACAAACATCAAACATCATGAATCAAACGGTTTCGGACAACCGGACACCCGGACATACCAGACGTCGGGTTACTTATGTTATTGTGTACAGTAGTATATTGTATGTCTTATTTTATTTGGGGGTTGATACGATTGATTTTCTTTATCGAAATTGAAAGTAGAATAGTTGTTTAACTTGTGACATAAATTTTGCTTGGGTAAGTTTTATTATGTAAGATCCTTACCTGAATTTTACAAAGCAAGTCTGTCTGTAGCGATTCCACAGTGATTCCGCTGAATCTATTTTATAAATAGCATAGAGATCGACTTTGGTTCATGCCTTATCTGTATGAGAAGAGGCCTTTGCCCAGCAGTGGGACAATATATAAGCTGATCATGACAGAGATTAACTTTGACTTGGAGGAAAACATACCACTTTGATTCGACCACCTACAGCGATGCTATTAAATCAGATATTGCCATACAAACCAAAATCATATCTACTAAACCGAATATCAAAGAAAATCATAAAACAATTCCTAAAATATTACTTCACAAATTCACAGCGACGGTACTATACAATACATTAGGAAAATTAAATAACAAAACAGAGGTTCCAACTAAAAGCATTGCGCATAAATCATAGCTGTGCGACGTACTGCACTCGGTACGAAACGAGCCCGGATGGCGAAATAAAAGTATACAGCGAAATTAGAGGTGCTAGTGGCCCAGTAACAGCTGTACAGGAAGAATGGCCAGGGATGAATGACCATTGCATTTCTTACTGAGAGAGAGGATATCTCCGAGAGAAACTCGTGGCTAAGTAACAGCCGCACAAGTTGATCGATCAAAGGTTAAGCTGCGCTTTCACGGTCAGTCCGTAGCTGGGTCATCAGAAAGCACGTTAAGCTGTTAGTCCTGGCTGGCTAGATCCTTGATCTACAAACAACAGCCAGGACTAACAGCTCCTCTTCCAAGAGTCCGAGTCCTCTTCCAAGTCAGAAGACGGAGTTGACGCCCAGTCCAGTAAATGGATTATGAAGGACAGATAAGCAATCGCTCCATTTAAAGCTTGGTAATCAGCTTCATGCATTTAGACGGAAACTCGGCCCCAACAAAAAAGGCTAGGCAGATGAAGCCCTCCGTCCAAATCCAATACTGCATATCTCTCGATATTAGTAATAGAACACAAAGAATGCCAAAGCTATGCCCCGGACGCTTTTCATATTCATCAAACATTGGAAATGGAATTTTACTAATAAAAATTGTTTGTACCTCCCCATTCGTTTGATGTATTTTTGGCCGTTTAATTTTGTTTGCCCGTAGAAAATGACAGGTATTACGGCTCTTGTTAATAAACTTGGAGTGAAATTACGCCTAAATACACGTCGACAAAAAAAATACTCGAATTGGTGTCACTTAAAATGTAACTCAATTCCATGTTCTATTAATAAGGGTGTATTAACCTCTGAGAAGTCAGGCTCGGTCTTTCGGGCCCCCACAGGGAATTCAATAAATAAATTACCCATAGTTTACTTATTTGACCTAAGGATATTAATTCGGTGCACGCGATCTTGCTACCATATTGGGCCATCAAACTTCAATCCATATTTGGTAAGGGATATGCATAGATATGTTGTTAAATGATTGTTGCTTTATCTTAAAACTCCTGTTTTACAGACATTCCTTTAAAAACTCAACATTTAATTTAGCGATAAAATCTAATTACCAGCTATAAACAAATGGCACTACGAGAAACTAATCAAAAAGTAATTTAATACCACTTGAAAGTTTATTTCAAGTTTTGGTGGAATTTACAGTAAATCATCCTGAATTACCGGCGCTGTAACACAAGAAATAAATAGATTTTAACGATTGTGCGTTGAAAACAACAATAAATATTGCTGCGTTGAATATTTATGCTACAGTAGTAATATTTTTTTCTAATAATTCAGGGTTATTAGGTTTGGGGCCAACAACCCTGTTATATTTAAGTTCAGAGCATAAAATAAATTGAGCAATAACATACATTACATTAAGTAGTATTCAATCAACAATATTGTATTTACTATAGCATAAAGAAAATTATAATTCATTGTAAACATACCCTAGGCCTGTCTGAGATTTTTTATTAACTTTGTCTGACCTACTCCCACAGCTTTCGGCTTAAAACACTAAGCAGATATTTTAATTAAATAACAAAAAGTACGTAGAAATATCCCATCAATCTTACCAAGCTCAGCACTAATCCTTAAAAATGATAATCTCAACGAGGTCCGCCATTAATGTTGTAATTAAACTTTATTGTATTTTGTTTACACGCATTTAGATACGAACCTTTAATAATTAATAATGTGGAACAAAGAATGTGCGGTGGTAATTACCCGGGGGTGTTACCGGTGACCAGGTGTGGGGTAACACTGGCTAATGAGCTCATAAATTGAGACTGGGGTCTCCGAGACCCCGCTGCGACATTTGAAGGTTAAGTTTCATGGTGTATTAATATTATATAATTTAGTACAGTCGACGTTATTTTAACATGCTGATCCTGGGTCAATGACCGATTTTATTATTTACTAGGTCTTAGTAAATATGGAAATGTAACTTTACAGTCAAGTTTGTAATCACTTACTGTAAGTACTAATACTGTCTTAATTTGTAGTCTGCTGTTTAGCAACAGATTAACAAAAATCTCAATCATAAATGCTGTTTAGCGTTAAGTAATCCGAACTTAAGTTAGTAGCTTAAAAAAAGGATTAGGTGAGACATGGTATAAGATTCAGATTACAGGTCTTTTATAAGTTAGACGGTTAGTGATTTTTTATATCAGGAACTATATGAAGCAGTAAATGTGGTACAGATTAATATCGACAAATAATGACGGAATAGTGTATTGCATCGAACAAAATTAATGCCTTTTGCAATTTCAACTTTTCGTTCTAAAATTTACACGTTCAGGCCATGGACATGTTTTTTTTTCTTTTTTACATCTTAAACTAGCTGACAACATATAGTATCTTATGAGTCAGCTGCTCGCGAATGTACCTACTTCCAGCGTTTCAGCGTATTATGGGCGGTAGGTACAGGCGAGCACAGCGATTTCATTAAATAGCCGGGAGCTGCAGCTTGCATTATTATGCAAATACGGCGACGCTATGTGCTGCCGGCGACGCGGCGCCGGTCTCAGAAGTTAGGTGGAGCTTCGGCTGTGGCGAATAAACTGGACGAATGTTAGTTTGAACAATGTTCCGAATAAGTACTTCATAATGGAGCCATTTTAATTACACAAACTAGTCATACGTATGTAGTACCTAGTGGCTATTCAAAAATAGCATATATTATCTTGAGCTCAGTCATTTAATTGTTAAAAAGGATGAATTTTCATAATTAGCCGTGTATGATTCTTTATTAATTAATTTTCTTTTAAATTTTAAATTTCCTTTTTCTTGTCTGATAACCGCCGGTAAATTTATCAGCACATAATTATGTTAGACATTTCTTTAAAGTTCTATCACGATAGTAGTTACAATTTGTAGGCGTCCAAATCAAATGTAGTCCTACATGATATTTGTTTTGCAAAGTTCCCTTTTTTCGCTGTTAAATAAACCTGGCCTTAGCGATTCTGTGGGACTTTCGGTTTGTATAAATCCGCGGCCAAGGCTTCACTGAAATTCTTTTGGCTTCCACTTTTTGTTTTCATTTCATACCTATACAAGCAAAACCCGTAACCCTGTCTTCGTCGTTTGAAGTTTTGTTTCATCCTCTAAATGCAGTTATACAATACAATTGAGGAGTACCTTGTCGTCTATTTTCTTTCACTTTTGTATGCCCAAATGGGCCTAAATTATTGTATGCCCAAATGGGCTCATTTCTTTCATATATAACTCTTACTTTACTTTCTAACGAAAAAAAAATGTGCCTGCGATTGATCAGTGCAATTGTTATAAATGTTATTCATGCCACTCAGTTTTATCTTTTACCATTTATAATACCTAATCAGCTTTTGTTAACATTTTAGTATGCTAGTTCTTCTTTCAAAATACTGCTCAACAGTCCGTCGTAATGACATATAGAGGCGTATTGTAAATTTGCTCATACCTAGTTAATATCTTTACCAATCAGCGAGATGGTGGCGAGCATAGATATATATGTTACTAAAGTAACTAGATGTGCAATCACCAAGCAAAATGCGTGCCATATAGGTTGTGACCAGTCATTATTCATGACATCTGTCACTTGGTAGCCAGCTTGAATCTATGAGAGTGACAGCAGGACGATTTTAACAATAATATGGGCAAATTTGCAGTAAATGTATGGGCAAATTTGTAGTAAATGCCATCCTTATCATACAGATGTCATGAACATTACGTTTCGGTTAGTGTGAGAGAGATAGATATATTTTTACATCAAAATGATTACTAGTTTCGAAGCAGCGTCTGCATTCTAAAAAAATGGTTACGTTTTTGTGACCGCGTAATGTTCGGGATTGCATCTCTATTGATATATCTCGATGGTGGCGAGTACTAAGTTCCACCCAACTTATAGCAACTTAAGTATTTTGGATTTATTTTAAAGCACTCCTCTGTTTCACAAGAACTGTTCAAAGCTGTCCAATCGATTATTTTGTCTCATTTACACAATGAGGCACAAATGTTAAATGTTCGCGTTCTCTGCTCATTAATAAATGACTTCTAATTAGCTTTGACGTTGATTTGCGCTATTCCATTTGTCCTAAATTTAATGTTAAATGCATTATGGTCAGCGGATATCTGTTTTAATGTTGTAATTATTGGAATGACTGCTGTACGCCTGAGGTTAACTTGAATGTTTGATCGTGTTTAGATATTAATGAGGGTTATTTAATAATTTAATGGTTTACCGTGGTTTTAATGTGGTAGATTAAAACTCATGTATTATTATGATTATGGCACATGGTGCTAGTTAAATAAACATTAAATCACTGTATCGCAATAACCCTTTCACCCAGTTGTTAAAAAAAAATATCAGTACAAGAACATGTCATTGTCATTCAAGATCTTTCAAAATAAAGGATAAAATTGAATAATTTTGCTATTATTTTAGATATTTTATGTTTTTCATCTTAATATATATGTTAGATGTTTGCTAAACTAATATATCTATGTACTGATAATATAAAAAATATTAAAATTATGATATTTATTGATATCATGTTTAGTATGTATTCGTAAAAGTGTAAATGCTTAAAAGCTTGGTGCAACGGGCCATTTATGTTTTAAAAGAATAGGTTAGTTTAGTACACCTATAATACCATTTTAAAGCATTATAAATTGGTTTACTTTTGCAAAAGGAAAATGTCATATCCAGATAAAAATCATATAAAATTCAACTAAAAATGCAGATATATTATTAATTTATTTATTCATATACACACGAAACATAACATTACACAGTCACAGCTAGGCTTTAATAAATCTTTTGACAATGCCATTATTACAATCACCCGCCCAAAGATCAAATGGAACACGCCGATTGAACATTGCATTCCGACCCATCACAGACAACACGCCCTCCGAAAACAAACTCAAACCGCCATCTTATTTGCAGAATAAGTAATTCAATTTAAATAAAACGCCGTATCGATTGCAAGCTACTACAAGTGGCAAGCCGAGGGTTAAGCCACAGAGTAAGAATTTATAGAAGGATCATTCCACGTAATGTGTTGGGTACAAAAACAAGGAGCTCGTGGCTAAGTAACAGCCGCACGGGTCGATCGATCAAAAGTTTAAGTTACGCTTGGCGCGGTCAGTTCGTTGATGAGTGACCATCTATGACATAACGAAACTCCTCCGTACCTCGGAAAGCACGTTAAGCTGTAGGTCCCGGCTGTCATTTGTAGATCTTTGACAGTCGTTACGGGTAGTCAGAAGCCAGAAAGTTTGACAACCAGTCTCACCAAGAGGTATCGTGTTACCCGGTAAACTGGGTTGTGGAGGTCAGATAGGTAGTCGATCTATGAAAACACTGGTACTCAGCTCTATCCGGTTGACTGGAAGCCGACCCTAACATAGTTGGTAAAATGCTGGGCGGATTGTGATGATGATGATGAATACAGGTATTTAAAAAAATATCTTTCACTCACTCTGTTCGTAGTTAAGCTCGGCCCTAAAATAAAAATAAGTAGGACTTCTGTAAATTCTACTCTGTGATAAAGGGGTCTTACTGTCCCTCTGGAGGCCTTGATCTGGCGAAATGAAACGTAAATTAATAAGTCGTCAGAGTCCGCCTGTACACGGGCGTTTGTGCAATCACAAGCTTGTAAAGAATAATATTTGTGTTTACAAACTGTGCTTGCTTGAAATTCGCTTGGTTTTCATGCAAAAGAAACTTAAGTTTACACAGATTAAGCGAAAGATAAACAAAGCTGTCGATGCACTTTGAAAACAGTAATTTTGATCAAACACAATTTGAAATTTTGCTTGTTAAAAAAAGTTACATACTCGTATATTTTAGACGAATATGTTTTATTTCATTTTTAGACGACAAAATTAGACTTAGCCCTCTGATGGACGAAATGGAAAAAATGGTGGACTTTTTTCAGGATCATTTTCTTAAGAAATGATATTTCGGTATACATAAAATCAATATTTTTCCCCAAAACGATAGGCTGAGGTGTACCTACACAACACTCACATTTTGCCACTAATGTGACCAAGTCCCATGTAATCAGAGGGCGCCCAACATGGCATTTATGGTACTTTAGTACCTACTTAGAAAAGTGTATTCTTTTAGCATCAAAATTAAATCAAATCTGATTCTTCCCAACTAAGTCAGCTTCGGTTTTTTTCTCTATCAAACTTCACAGCACGGCCCGTGGCTGTTGTAACATAAATATTATTCTTTGCTCCAACTTGTTTCAGCAGAACCGCTCGTGTGCACAGCCCGCGGCGTTCTGGCGACTTATTAATTTATATTTAGTTTGTACTGTTGACTTTGATGTCGTATTAAAATACAATCTATGTTTATGGGGTTATTTTGACTTATTAACATTTTGGAATATAATTACTGTTGCTCATTTAGCGAGATTTTGAATACCTGCCGTGAGTTATTTTGTTTTGGTTGTATTGTTCGATTTTGCTGATGTCGACATTTCCTAAACCTATAGAACGACGCCATGCACCGTTCACTCAGTGTATACAACGAGTGTCCGTATGTGAAGAGGTATGGGACATTTGTTGTGACACGAGAAAAGTGTACAGTAAACAGTATAAAATTTATGCTGTCATGTGTATCACAATTTATGTCTTAGGGCTGATTTTTCAAGTCAGATATTTTTTTTCTAAAGGATAAATATATCAGTTTGACAGAGTATGAAAAGAAAATAAGTCAAACTATCATATTTATTCTTAAGACAAAAGTTATCTGATTATTGAAGAATCGGCCCTTAGTGTAATATACTGAAGAGTTTATTTATTTAACAAGTGCAAGAATTCTATTTAATTATAGTTAGCTTAGATTATATAATTATTTTAACGCATTTATTTTGAACAGATATTTCCACTACTTATTCAATGTTTTAAACAAACTTTATACAAAAACTCCTTATTTACGCTTCGGTGCCCCTCTAGAGTGCACTATAAGTTGTCCGGCTTTGAGCAACTTTTTAAATATCATCTTGCTGTAAGTCTATGAACTGAGACGGACCGCTTTTAATACGAAGCTCCTTGAAACTATTTTATGAGATGGAAACTAATTAATTACTTTGGTTTTTAGCTACCCGAGTTATATTTAATGAAATAAGTATGGTGTAAGATATTAGTAGCGAAAACAAGATTTTTGATTTTGCCTGTATAGATAGTATTCTATGCAAGTTTGGAACAAAGTATTTTTTCAAAATACCACAGTGTTAATATCAAAATTGATCTGTCTTGAGCACGTACGGTGATCAATGCTCCTGCCCTCTCTGTTTGATAAGAGGCCTGTGCCCAGCAGTGGGATAATATATATGCCGATGATGATATCAAAATTAATCTGAATGTGATCATAATCGTAAAGTATACGTCAAGATTCTTTCTATTCATTAATTAAAAGCTGCATTTCAGAACTACTTCACACACCCGGGTACGAACTTTCCTATATCGTTCCCCAGGCCCCCTACTATCATTCCAAATTTCATTAAAGTTGGCTTAGCTATTTTCCCGTGAAAGTGTATCAGGCAGACAGATAGACATATTTACTTCCACATTTATTATATTAGTAAAAATCTAATTTATCTTAGGAAACTAACATACCTAGTCCAAAAAGTCATTATTAAACTACACCGAACAACCCATTTCTATTCCACAAGCTTCTTATTCTAGCCAATCGTCGGCCCATAGTTCGTACCCCCCACTAGGTACCTACTGGGTAATCCCAGTGTGTGGAGCCGCAAGCCTGGCTTCAGTAACTTAGAGCTAGCTTAGAGCCCTCCAACTTACAGCCTTCCGATAAAGGATCCTACTTCTTAAGGATTTGCTTAGAGATGCATTTAAGATGTATGGCGGAGTAAGACCTCTTTTTGTATAAGGAAAGGATTTGTAAGTAAGAGTAGGGTCGTAAGTTATATACAATTTTGTTTATAACTTACGACCCTACTCTATATATTATTATATATTATATACATTAAAATATACGCAATAATGCAGCACACCAGCTTTTCTCAAATTAACAAGAAAAATAATCATATTTTTTTTTGGAATAACATTAATTATCATTTGGAAAAGCTTGTTCAATTATTATGCAATTCAGATTCACGGTTCATTATTATCGGTTTCGTGATTTAACAATAGAGGCATAAAAAAACCCCTACTTATACTATAAATGCAAAAAATTATGAGGACGTAGGTATGATTGTTACTCTTTCACGCGAAAATTACTGAATGGATTTGGACGAAATTTGGTACACTCATAGTTTATAACCTGGATTAACACATAGGATATTTTATATCCGAGTGCGCGAAGTATTTATCTCAGGATTCGGGTGAAACCGCGGAGTTCAACTAGTGTATACATAAAAGCAGTCTACAGTTCAGAATCAACCACCAACATACTAGGCATCCTAAATAACAAGCGTGCGTAATTTAGCCAGCTTTTTTTTTTAATTGACGCGATGACGCGGCGACATGAAAACAATTTCGCGGGGCCTTTGTATCGGTAAATTGAGTCGGTTATTTATGAACCGATCGGGATCACTTTTGGAGATGAACTGTGCATGCGGGAGCGTTGTGGTTATTGAAAATTTTCAAATAATGAACTTTGTTTTTTTTTTTAATATAAAATGTACTGATGATTTTCTATCATATTTGACAGACTACGTAGCGAATCAGCCCACAATTTTAGTGATGTTGTTAAAGATCTTCGTAAACGAATTTTGAGTTGATTTTTTTACATTAACATCATAAATGAGAAGAAGATTCAAGTCAAATTTACTTTAAATAACCAATTAACTAAAGATCCAATTGAAACATTTCTTACCAAAACAAAATTTCTTAGAATTTTTACTAGACTAAGTTGTATCCCTGTCACTGTCGCACAACTATCAAATATCAACAGAAAAACAAAGACAAAAACATATTCTTGCCAAAGCACGTGCTGAGCATCATCTATCTATCTCGACATTAGGAACAGTAATTAAATCCGCTCACATCTCAACGTTAATAACAGAGGTGAATAAGTAGAGTAGACGCTGCAATATGTCACCCGGTCCATATTATCTCTGTGGCGTTTGTACGTATGTTACACATGATAAATGTTCGCCATCACTCCCTTATGTCTATAGGAATGCTTCTGACCCAGTCAAGTGATTCAAGTCGTTTTGTTTACCATTTTCAGGGAAAAAAATATGTATGAAAAATATAAAAGGAAAAAAAAACATTATGTATCTTATTTAGATCAAGGCTGATATTGTGTTATCCGGAAATCGGCACACAATTGCAAAAAAATATTAGTTCAAACTCATGTGTGTGTAAATTATTTTAGAATATTGTCTTTCTTATTTTGGAAAACAAACAATTACACACTTAATATTATTCAAAAAGAACGGATAAATAAGTTTATGTCAGTGTGCAACTAGCTACGTTATCCACAGATTAAATATTACGAATATTGTCTTTATCCCAATCAGCCCGTAAAAAATCCATCATTCCATTTCATATTTTTAGAAGCTCTCCGATAGGACATTTTAGGGTATTTTTCTAATAAAATTCTAAAAATAGTTTTTTTTTAACATACGTTGTTTAATATGTTGATATTAAACTTCACAACATCATAATGTTCGTAAAACACGCTTACCCTTTTAACATACCCGCCATCTTTTCCACTGACGTCACCGCCCTAAAAAGCCAAAGATTTATAGTATCCATCAGGCTGTCAAATATCGAATTTTAACAAATAATCGCGTAATAAGAGGAGGGCGCCATCCATCATCGCTCTTGGCCAAGTCTGGGCTATCACTCAACTTTTGCTGGTACATAAATAAATGAGAAGTTGACGCATTGGTATTTTCAGAACTTCTGGGTAGACTGAAAATTTAACTTTATTGGCGTACGTCGTAGTTGTTAAGGCATTTCATTTACGAGTGTGTGGGTTTGATGCCTGGCAAATACCAGTGTGACTTTTCTAAAGTCATGTAGTTTTTAAGTGTTTCTTAAAACCAATGACTAACGGTGAAAGAAACATCGTAAGGTAACAGGGACTAAAAAGTCTGAAAACGCCAATCTGCCTTGAGCAAGCGTGGTGATGAATGCTCATGCCTTCTCTTTATGAGAAGAGGCCTGTACCCAGCAGTGAGATAGTAAATAAGTTTTCTTATTAACATTCCTCTCAATTCTTTGGTGAATTCATGCTGGCGTAGAACTAAATTACTATTGAAATTTCTCTGTATAGTAGTAATGATCCTGAGATGATTTCACTTGAGACTGGATTTGTGCCCACTGTTTATAAGTAAGCTAGTCCTTTATAAGTAGGACTTCTAACGAAACTGAAGGTTTATGGGTGTGCGTGAAGTACACCACTGCATATCCTTTTGAAGGAAATAAGCGTGATGTATTTGCGTTTTTTTTCTTTCCAAACTTATTTGGAAGTAAAGAGTCGCTAATGTTGTATACGCTCGTAGAAATTACCAAAATGTCAGCTCCGTAATTCAGTGAAATGGGAGCAACGTCTGACAGCTTCATTAGTCTTTTGTCAAAACATTTGTTTACGCGAAAATTAATGGCGGAAATATTTCAAAGGAACACTAATATTTAACGTTATTCTAATTCGTTTTGTACGCTACGTTTAAAATATCAACTAGTTTCTACGAATGACGAGTCATTTAGCAAGTAGTAATTATTGGCAGATAAGCCCTTTTACTGCTTTGGGTAGGGCTTATAATGATGCCACTTTGACACGACATTCTTGCATTATTATGTATATATAACCGTAAGCATGTATTAAAATTTGTATATGTTATGCTAGAATCCTAATCCTTACTGATATTATAAATGTTGCTGTGAGTTTGTTTGTTTGTTACCCTTTCACAGTAAAACGGCTGAACTAATTTAGATGAAATTTGGTATTGATCCAAGAGACGATTATAGGCTACTTTTCCGAGTAAGTATATTAGTTCTCTGAGGCCGTGGACAAAACTTTGGGTAACAGCTTATATTGTATGTGTGTTACTTTTAATTATTAATCTGATGTAGCCTAAAATGTATCCTAAACCGACCATATGCACAAACAGATAAATTTTATCATTTGGAGTGCATTAGATGAGTAATTACAATAATATATTCCGAGCACATTTTTTTACGACGGATTTCAGCTTACCTTATAATCACTAAGTTTCAGTGAAGTTTGTCTCAAAGCGACGAAAACCAAACAATTGTAAATTGATATCAGTTCGAAACTGGGTATTAACTTTGTCACTAGTTTATATTTATTATTGCCACTAGAACTAATCAATCATGCCATAAATATTTTGATCAACGAAGTATAAATAGCAGTTGCTAAAGTTGCAACTAAATATATTTACTTGTAATTTACGATGACAGACGAGCTTTGATGAGTTTTAGTTACCAAGAAATTGATTTAATTTAATTTTTTTACAAATTTATTCCGTTAGTTTATGCTAGTATTTAATGATTTTTGTAGGAAATAATCTTTCGGATTATTTTACTTCAGGAATATAGAACTTTTTTAATTGATAGATAATAGTGTTTTTGATGTACAATCTTTTGAAATTGCAGCTTATTAGTGTTACAATTAACATTAACAAAAGCTTAGTTACGTGCAACTTGTCTTAGTTTATCAATGCACAGCCATATGAATAAAGAGTAATCATTATTTCTTATTTATTTTATAATAGAGTATTATTTCCAAGATCAATATCTTGGAAAAAACATAGTTTTTAAGAATCGACTTTCACTGTAAGAGATACTTCTAAATAAATGCTGTATGTAGGGAGAATTTTTAAAGTACTTTTAATAACAATAATATTATTTTTGATACGTTCTTGTAATCAAATAATCTTTGTTTTGCATCACTGAAATATGTCACCTGTACCCGTAACACTAACATAATTTATGTAACATTGTAACAAAGTTTGTGGTGCTTGTCACTTCTATACATTTATCAAGATGCTAGCCCCCGTAGTGTTGTTTCAATTTCTAGACAACGTTGCTCGCATGTGACAAGATAACGATGAAATATTATGTGTTTTATCTCCATTCATTCTGTATTATACATACTTCATAACAGTCGGGTAAAAAGACTCTGAAGATTTGATATTAAATAAACAAATATTATTAATATGCGCGTCGTTAATTGCATTGTAGACATGCAAAAAATAGTCTTTAGAACCCTTCTATTTAGGACTAGCTTTTCGCCCGCGTTTTCTATACGAATTCCAATTAAAAATTACAGAGTTTCATACAAAATTCGAACCCCTTTTTCTCCCCCGTTAGGGGTAGAATTTCGGAAAATCCTTTCTTATCGCATGTCTACGTCATACAAAGAACACACCCTCCAAGTCTCAGGTCTCTGCGATCAGCGGTTTATGCTGTGCGTTGATCCGTCAGTCATTCAGGACAAAGCATTTTATATGTAAGTATAGATGGGAAATTATCAAATAAAAAATTATCACCCTCGATGGGCTAAGCGGACATTCGTGTCTCTTACTGAGTAAAACTTATCTGTGTTCCTTCAATTGCCCTTTCAGGGCCGTGGTAATTCTTCCCGTTTTCCTCATATAAGTAAACAAAACCGTTAGTTGAAATAGTTATTGAATCGAAGGTCCTTGCAAAACATTTCAATAATGCATTAAATAGTAATGGAGTGTTTACCCCAAAGTACGATTGCCATGGAAACCCTTTTCCCCACTTAATATTTATGAGAAGTATCGCCGTAGGATTTGCAGTTTGCACATAAGTAAAGAGTACCTACATAGTAAAGAGTGTTCAGATTTTGTTTTAATTTTTAGGTTATTATAACTATCAATATTAATGTTTAAGGAGTATTAGTGTTTAAGGAGTAAGAAACTTATATAGATTTGACAATATTTTTTAGTGAACAGTCCGTTAACAAAAGTTCACACACAGGTGACAAAGCGCAACAAATCAGTTGTTCCTGATACAAGAGGAATAACATATTCCTTGAAATATATTCCAATAAATTATGGAACGTACTGTCCTTGCAATAATACCCAAAAATGCATACTGAAAACTACACAGTAACCCTACAAATATGTGTAACTACACTGACGGACTAATAAACTGCTTCAATGTTCAACACGCACCTACCTTTGAAAAAAACATTTTAACCAAGTATTCCAACTTTTTATACAAATTTAAATTGAAACCTATAGTTTGGTTCGTTAACTTCATAACAGCGTAGTATTATTATCCCTAAGTGTATGTTTGTATACTGGAAAGGGTCATTCAACTTTTTTTAAACAAAAACTTTGATTCAGTTTCTTTGTCTGGGGGTATACATTTTTTTATGTGCAAAAACTTTAGTATAAAATATACACTGACATTCTGAAAAGCCAATCCACCTTGAGCAAGCTTGGTGATCAATGTCCATGCCTTCTCTGTAAGAGAATAGGCCTTTACCCAACAGTAGGATAGTAATTAAGTTGATGTAATTATGATAGTATACACGATTTAAAATACCACTAAATGTTACAACTAATAGCTTCCAATACATTATTTGGAAAATCACCATGGAATATTTTAGTGTACGATTTAGACACCGATAAAAAAACAAATAATATGTTTTTGTAATTACAAGTCGAACATATAATTAAAGGACATTATTAATAGAAGATTGTATCACCTGTCCGATGTCCCACGTAAACACATACATAGGTACATTATTTTATTATTAATGTGAACCATGTCGGTAGCTTGGAGTGCACGCGACGACGAGACCGTAAATAGACGAGTAATGACACGTAAATGCACTACTTAGTGTACCATAAATACATTTTACTACTGTTAAATCTGTTCTGATTTACTTATGAGATCATTTTCAAAGATGGAACTTGTCATAGTCGTATGTTCATTAACTCCATTAATATTTTTTTGTAACGAAAGATTTAGAGTTATTTTTTTAGAACATATTAGGTATTGGAGTTCCGTTTGCATGTGTTGTCAACAGTAAATATGTAGTTTTACGACAAAAGTCTATTATAACACCAACTTGCCTATATGCTTCAAATTCGTTAGGATTCCCAGATAATAAAAAAAAACAATTCAATTTTGAAACAGCGCTATTTCAACTATACGCTTACGAGGATATCTGATAAGATGTGTCTGTATTATTGGTTCACAGTCGCCCAAAATATCGCATAACATTCTTACATACGCGAACTACTGATTTATGTTAAACTTCAACTATCGGAATTTCTGGCTTCTGACTGCCCGTAACGACAGTCTAATATCTACAAATGACAACCAGGACCAACAGCTTAACGTGCTTTCCGAGGCACGGAGGAGTCCCGCTATGACATAGATGGTCACGCATCTACAGACCGATCGCGCCAAGTGCAGCTTAACCTATGATCGGTCGAACCATGCGGCTGTTACTTAACCACGAGCTCCTTGATGATTGAATAAAAAGAGGAGCAATTTAAGAGTTGATCTCATCTTCCCAATTCCTAAAATCAATTAGTAGCACGCTCCTCGTTAGCAGTTGCGATACCACTTTATATTAGTCATGACACGTCGTGTTGCGTGTTCTCTGCTAATCGATGCTGGCTGCGTGAGTTCCTTGAACATTTAGCTCTCAGAGAACGTGCCCTATAGGTATTACACAAGTCTGTGTGACTAAGGTTAGTGTGTGTCCTAGTAAAGGACAATCAGACAAACGCTGTTTTGATGTTATCTGTCAATGGAGATGATAATACTATTTGAGTACGATTTGCGTTTGTCATAGGCAAAGTAAAACCTTAAGACATATTAGATGCACAGTTTGAAGCAGTAGTTTGTATGGAGAAGAACCGGTAAGAACGTCCATGGATACTACTATCGCATTGGTCTTATATTTTGCCAATTATTTGGATTGATTAAAAATTTCAGAGCTAACTTATATTTCCTTTCGTGTTTTAAAAGAAAAAAATGTTAAACGAACCAAAGAGAGACTAAGCTGAAAGTTTTTTGCAGTTTTTTTATTTCCAGTCAAAGAATTTTTCTACTTAGGTATACATCTTACAGCTTAAATTCACTATCTCTTAAAACAACAACAATTTCTTCACCGATTTAGTCTTCAACAATGTAAAAGTAATTTTGATAACACTGACCATCCATCAATGTCGCTAATCACCGCTTGCTTTATTTGCTCATTAGCCGTGTGGGCAAACGTTCGGCCGCTGTCGGCTATGTTCGACAGTTTTCGGAACTGAGGTTTCTTTGACTCTTTGTTTCGACATTAGCGCTGCGGGATAGTACAGCTGGAATTGGAATTGCAAATTAGCTGAAAATGTCATACTGGTTTGGAATTAAACAACAAAGTCAGCTGTTTGATTTGGCAATACATTGTTCGGATATTGCTGTTTTGTCAGTGTAGTCAATATCATGTTGATTGAGTCAATCCATGTTTCATCAATTTCGCATGTTGTCAGCTTCGCAGCCACCTCTCAGATTGGTTTGTATGTTTACCGTGGCATGAGCTACTAGTTTTTATAGTCAGATATAATAAACCGGGATCCAGAGAAGACTTATAGTATTTTTTTCTAGATAGAAGTTGGTAAAATCAAAAGTCAAATAATAAAGACCAATTGAACAGTCCTACAAGTTCTTCATCATCATCATCAGCCTATTTAATATTCGTCCACTGAAGGACACAGGCCTCCTTCAACATATGCCATGTTTTCCGGTGTCCAACTTGACGCATTCTACTTCTGCCTGCAGATTCTTATGCAAAGTCAAACTAGTTGAAAAATCCCAAATAGTAAATCGGTAGTAAGCCATTAATACTCTACTCTCAAAAAGATGACAGGCAATGAACAACACTTGCTCTGTAAATCCTTTTTTTTATTGATGGGAAATCATAGATATATATGTTACTAAAGTAACTAGATGTGCAATCACAAGGCAAAATGCGTGCCATAAAGGTTGTGACCAGTCATAATTCATGACATCTGTCACTTGGTAGCCAGCTTGAATCTATCAGAGTGACAGCAGGACGATCTTAACAATAATATGGGCAAATTTGTAGTAAATGCCATCCTTATCATACAGATGTCATGAACATTACGTTTCGGTTAGTGTGAGAGAGATAGATATAATTTTACATCAAAATGATTACTAGTTTCAAAGCTACGTCTGCATTCTAAAAATGGTTACGTTTTTGTGGCCGCGTAATGTTCGGGATTTCATCTCTATTGATATACATATATCTCGATGTGGGAAATCATCAAATAATCAAACTGTTCCCGCCGTGGGCGGAGCGGGAAGAAGAGTCAGACTCTTACTGACTAAAACCCATCCATGTTCCATCCTTCGTCCTTTGCGTTCTTTCGAACAAGCCCACACTCTAAATCCTCAAATGTTTTCCTATACTAAACGTATATACAGAACTCATACATAAGTATGTATAGTACGCAGTAACACGGCAAGTGGTCACGCTCGGATAGCTTGCTGCAGCTAAACGCGTCGCGGGTGATCCATTCACTTGCGCCCTGACGTTCCTGCGTTGGACACATTGACGATAAGACTGAACCACTTGTTACGGTGAAATCCTACCATTATTATAAATGTGACATTTTGTGAGTTGGAACCGTTGAAAAAAACCAAATAAAACAAAAATATGTTATGGAGTTATTAATAATGGTTTATTTCATGTTTATACTTCAATTTCGTCTTTTATTAGTCTTAGGGCCGATTTTTCAATAGTCACATAAATGTTATCTGAAGAATAAATAATTATGATAGTCTATTTTTGAAATATTTTCTTTACAAAATTTGTTTGAATTAAAAATTAATCTGACTGAACGCAAAAAATACTATTATATGTTTATTGATTCTATGACGGTGTGAAGTTCGACGAGTCAGCTAGTTTTGAGTAAGAGCACCTTATTGTCGCCATGTTTTTATAATCAAAACGTGTATCATAATTTGCTTTATTTTAATTGTCATTTTCTGTCTTTCCAGGTAAGGAAATTATCAAGCTGATTCGAATAACGTACGTACATGTGGCAGGCACCAATATTTTTATTTAACATATATTTTTCTCATGAAATGTAAGCATTATCTCGACAGCCCTATAACCAATACAATCAAACCGACAAGATGTAAAGTTACGCGTTGTGTTCCTATCTCACGATGTCTGTGTGTCTCTCAGTATTGAAAGGCCATCGCTCAAGTCAGTGCGAAGTACCGCAGATGTGATTAATAAGTTAGCGTGTGACGTACGATAAAGTTGGACGTTCTCATAGTCTGTGTGTATAGATGTATGTGTTAAGGACGTTTATATTCGTGTCATAACTTTATTCATGCATTCGACTATCTCAATAAGAAAGATTATGTGATTATGCCTTTCTTCTTGCATATTCAAACTCTTCATATTTTGCTGCTAGGTATCATGTTGTTCATATAATGGTATCTTCCTTTGATTGTTTATAATATGACATTTGGTCATTTTTTTGACATTATGACGTCAAGCAAAACAGCATTCAAAATTGCTAGACTTAATTGAACTTTACAAAAAAGTGTGTACATTTTGTCTCGTATAGCCTTTATTAAAGTACAATTACGTAAATAAAAATAAAATTGACAAAGCATTTTAATAAAAAATGGTTTAAAAGAAATCTTCCACAACTCTTTGTCTCTATCTATGCCTACAGACCCATACAAAAACAGACAGACAGACGGACATGACGAAACTATAAGTGTTCCTTGTCGGACTACGGAACCCTAAAAACTCATCCACATCCTCATCCCCCTATCTCAGGTGTTCACATAATTCACGTTCAAAACTAATAAGCCACATAAACAAGGCCTCCTATTTCATAATTCACGGCGCAGAGCCGCGAACGGGCAGCAATGTTGCTGCTTCAATAATAATAACATATCGCTCCCGGCGGACGATAGTATTAAATAGTTCACTCCCGGGATCGCTCGCTCATTTGCCTGGTTCAATCATTGCCGTTGATTGGGAATAGGGAATAGGAGATACAGAAATTAATCGATTGACCCGACTAGTATTATTTATTATGCGTATTTATAATCAAAACCACGCATAGCCGCATTATCTGCCTAGCCTTTTCCCAACTTAGTTGGGGTCGGCTTCCAGTCAAACTGGATGCAGCTGATTACTAGTTACGAGTTTAAAAAAAACACGAGTCAGGCATTTGGCGGAGTTACACCCCTGTATCTGGGAGGGTAAGTTAAGCCGTCGTCCTTTGTTTCTGCCTAGATAGCAGTCGTTGTTACAATACCATATCAAGAACATCAGGTGGATTTAAGAAAACTCTGATACTGAGAGTTGTAAGGCTAGTAAAATCGCATGACTGAGTGCCATCTTGAAGCCTCGGCTTCAGGTCCTAGATTCGATTCTCGGGTTAAGCAAAGTGTTATTAGGTTTTCATAACATTTGGTAAATTGTCAACACACTACCTGTGGAATCTAAGAATACACAATTATATGTAGATATTAAATATAACTAAAAACGTAGTCTAACCGTCCACTATTGCCCAATATACACAAAACTAAAACACCAAATAAGAAGGAATGAACGAACAAATCTCATACATAAACAGTAATTCTCAAGGAAGCAACCACGCTCCCCACAACGTCATCTAATGAGAACCCATATATACGCTATTACCCCCATTTACATAATACACCATGGGGGGGACGTAAATTAAAACCATAAAGCGAGGCAGTCAAATTACCATGGTGCTATGACAGCCATAACTATTTATTGGTGTGCGCCATGTTTACAACCCCAGTTTGTTTATTGTTTGTTATATTAAAATCTTTTATTGTTAATAGCTGTCGTAATCTTTTAAGGTTGGGGTATGATGGGATTTCGGTGTAATGGAAAAGATTCGCTGAAAACCATTTGGAATTGGTTTTCTTACTCTTTCGGAGACGCGACATAAAACTATGGAATTATAGATTCTGATGGTAACAGGTGTGGATTCATTATATAGGTAGTCTAAGAACGCTTTTAACCATAACATTATGCAACTAAATGAGGCTTACTGGAATACATTTTGCACAAGAACTATGTCCTGGACATAGTTTTAGAAAATATACAGCAAAAAAATTGATCTTGTTGATTTTAATCCTAACAATATTTTTTTCATAGACCCGTAATCATCATCAGCCTATATATCGTCCCACTGCTGGGCACAGGCCTCTTCTTATACAGATGATCACCACGCTTGCTCAAGGTGGATTGGCGATTTCAGACTTTTATAAGTCCAGGTTTCCTCACGATGTTTTCCTGCACCGTTAGTCAGTTACATCTAAGATATACTTAGAAAGTACATAGACTTTAGAAATGTCACATTGGTGCTTGCCAGGTTTCGAACCCGCACTTTTGTACACGAGAGGCAGGTGCCTTAACCACTAGGCCACCACGACTTGAAACCTACTCCTTGGAACCGTGCAACTAGTGTGACTTTTTATAAGAGCAAAGGCCTATTTGAAATAAAAACTTTGACTTTTGACTTGTCTGTGAGACCCGTAAGATCAAAATTTATTCTCTAATCACCTTTCCAATCCATTAAAAATAAAATAACCTTCTCAAATTACACAGTCAATATCAGAATTAAAGAGCGGCATTACAATTCTCACCCCGATTCCCTCGCTCACCCATTCGTAGCAGACGTCGGTCGTGAAGATACGGACGACTAACAAATCGGCAAATAAAGAATCGGCAACTTCTATCCGGCGACGGTAATCTGGGCCACGGTAGGGTTGCCACCTGCGCTTTGATTTGTGACTGTAGAACTGTAAGGGTTGAATTTATTCGTGAATTGCAGTTGCCGGGAAATTGTGATTCTACTTTGTGGTTTTTTACCGTTATTTAATTGTGGTAGGACGTGGGGATTATGATCTTTCCTAATGTTTGGTATCATGTCATCAGGAAAATGAATACGAGGACAGTCAGAAGGACTTTTCCGGAGTCCTCACTTCTATTTTTCAGAAGTTATAGTAACTTGTTCCCTTACGACAAAACAGTCTAGGAATTGAAAGGGATAAAATAGGTGAAGGTTCGTGTGTTGTTAGTGACGTTGTATGGTCATGTGATTATGATCATTTTCTTGGTCATTGTTGCTAATATTTTGTCAGCTCTAACCAACAAAAACCTAGTGCATGCAAGCATAGTGGATGCACATGACCCCTGGCAACGGTTTCTCAATTAATAGATTCAATTGTAAACAAAAAGGTCTTAATAAAAAAAAATCAATTTTGTAATTGGCAACCCTATCTTGCCTCCTTATTGGCGCACCTCCTCCCTTCGGCAGGTGAGATAAAGGTATAGTTCAACAGAGCGACACTCTTAAACACTTTCTTATACCTAATAAATTACAGTTACGGCCCTGATAAGGGTTCCGTTCAGCGAAATCAGCAGTTTTGTGCGAAAAAATGTGCATTTAAATGTGTGTTTTTGTGGGAAGTTATGTTATCCATGGGCGAACGAGAAAAAAATGCTAAAATTGATGATCTAAAACTACAAGACATTTCGCAGTACTTTAACTATAGCTTGTACACACACTTCTAACTTGCGCAAACATTCCTAACAGCGAAATAAATAGTCTAAAGTAGGTACAGAAGTAATTTTATCTATGTTAACCTAACTATTGTACGAAGATAATACACTAGACCTTGATTAAAATTCCCGATAGATAATCCCCCGAAAACTCTCGTTAAACCAGCATAAAGTTACGTCATTTCTTGCCACCCTCGCCAAGAATTCAGAATTCACTCATAACCAATTGTCTGATCTACTAAATTCTCTGAATGAAAATGAAGTACCTCAATCGAATTTTAACCCGCACAACACTCAACCCCTATAAACCAGCTCACTTCCACCTCATCGAGCATTCTGACACTTCGAACCCTATCTTCACCCCACAAATCAGATTGCAGGTGTCCGATCATTGATAAACACTAGACAAGCCAGGCCCGTCCCCCGTGGCCTTGGCTAGATATCGATATATCGACAAAACTGGGCCACTGATACGTCCCACATATGCATATAATATATTTGTCCCAATATTTCGCGATCACTGTTCATTTGCTGTTTTATTTTTGTTTCGCAAAGTAGTTTGAGATATCTTTTTTTTTCCTAATTTATTTTTCTGCTCTGTGGCGCGCGGTGTTTGTGTTCGGAAATTGAATTTATTGTGGACTCTAGTGAAGTGTCATGGCTATCTCGATTATGTGTATCGATGTTTGGTAGTTTAAAATTGGTATACGTTTATTTAAAATTCTTATCTTTGGTAGTTTATGCTACGCAAATATTTGCGCATCGTTAGGTATTGGTACTGTAAGATTAGCTTAATAAACTATAATACGTAGTTGTATTTTGATCGCGATTATATTCTGTGTTTGGTTGACAGTCAAACTTTTTAGAACAATTTTGAACTTAGCATTATTTTTCAATTTCACTCAATTATCTGCTTTTATAACAAATTTTCGATTTCTTGAAAAATCTTTTTCCAATTTCTACTTAAAAATCTGAAATGCGCTTATACATGAAGGATAATATAGCAGTGTTTGGCACACTCGCAAGTCAGATAAGCTGGTGTAGGTGACCGGGCGTTTTAACTCGCTCGCTGCACCGACCTGACGTACCGTGTATAACGAAGTTATTTTTACTGTGTACTCTCCGCTTTTAAATAAAAATCAATGTATATCTTTGGTGCATTTTCGTGTGATATTTATTAGCTGCGTTTCGCATTATGCAAGTCTTGCATGCAAGTGTGACGTCACTAGGAATTTGTTGTATGCAAGTTTCTTGCATGTCATCGCGGCTTCAGTTTCTATTATTGATGTATATATAGAAATAAATAGTGTTCGAGTATTTTACACTTGCATGAGATCTGATAGGGCTTATGATTCTTTGACAGCAAAGTGACAGTTGACTTTTTTACAGATTATCTAAATGATTACTATTTTTTTTTTCATCATCGTTAGTTTTATTTGTAGTTCGTGTAGTCTCATATCAAGACTCTACATTAATGGTCCTTTTTAGGGTTCCTCAAAACACTTCAGATAGTCCATTATTACTATTTCGGACACCTGACTTTACGTGCTTATCTACAGGATGTTCCAACCGGAACGTCGTCCCATCCGCATAGTACTGTTAGTACCGTACAAGAACCTATTTTAACATAACCTCCCCTATTTCCTATTACCTGTTATAGTTTACCTATCTTCTACTTCCTTTTAATAATAGTTGAGGTATATTAATGTCGTGTTTCTGTGAAAACATTCGTTCATGAGGTACTCAGTGTAAAAACTTTAATAAATTATAAAAATGGTGCACCAAAAGGACCAAGACTGTTTATTAGAACTATTAAGTTTGTTATGTGACCAAAGAGGCCCAGTCAAAAACAAAAGGAGAAAAATAAAAGAAGGTAAGGTATTAACTCCATTTTCAAATATCTGCTTCGGAAACTTTCGGATTTACGATCGCTCACGAACATATTTATAGTTATGGTAGTTTTTAAGTTCTTATTTTGAATTTATGGTTGGCATTTCTGGAAATTCGGTAGCGTAGTGTTGGGAAGTGTAATATCGACTATATGGCGTCGAACATTTGGTAATTTAACGCACATGTTAATTAAACTCGTGCCGATGTCACTTGGTCTCAGATGTCATGTTACATTCAAATTGGGGCTGACAACACATGGGCACGTGCCGCCGTCCGACACGCCCTGATTCGACGGCTACTGAAATTATCACATATTTCATACGATTCTCTATCATCACACCGAAATTGGGCCCGGGATTTCCTTATTCCCTTTCTTTTTACGTCGTAAATTGCGGGCAATATGCTTTTATTTCTCGATATACGAGCGTGCGAACGCATATAAGAAGAAAAAATATGCTGTCATGATGTAGCATTATGGATTATTAGCAAATAAACATTTAAGTGTTGAGTACGCGTTAATTTCTAATCAGCGCCGTTATCTTTCAGTGTCAGGTGTAGGTGTACACAAATTAGAAAATATACGACATAAGTACCAATATATCACGTGTGACCTACTTTCAGTAGTACATTAATAGATTATCATGTATTTACATATTATATCGCAATTTCTCTAGAGTGCAGTCGAATCATTCAGAATCTCACACATAAAGCATCAATTTATTTTATTCACCAGAACCATCTGGCTTACTTTATATTCTGAAATCTCTTCATTTAAAAATACATTACGATTATTCAACTCTGATCTGATTTACAATCTGTGATATCTGTAAAATACTTTCGATATTTATTCGGAATGTTGGTTGCACTATTTTTATTTCATAGGTATCAGCGTACTCGTAGGCTGTTTAATTGTATTGAGATTCACCAAAATAGGTCTCTTGTTGATACCGATGATAAAGATGTGCGAAAATAATCACATTTTTAATACACAGCCAACAAACAGGTGCACTATCAGCTGTTTCACCTAATTGTTGTGGGTGAGGCTTATCAACGCGATAGGAGAGACGACGCCGTGTTGATAACACTAAAACAGTCGCCGGCCGCGCGTCCCGAGTGTATCAACTCGCCGGTTCCGAAAAAACAAAGTTAAACCGTAAAATAATATTTGCACTGTAAACACACGCCTAAACGGCAACACTGCGTTCGAAATTGGAACAATATTTAAACGCAACGGTAGTGATGTGATGATGTCAATTGATGTTATCGATGGATTGAAATAACGATGAAAATGAGCACGTTTTGGAGTGAGTTTCTGAATGCGGCCGCTAATCACCCGTTCCCGTCGATGCCCATTGACTTGCTGTCGCCTTTCGATCTACAAACAAATGAAGAATGTCAGTATTTTGTATATATATACGTTTTGTTCTAACTTTGTGTTCGTTGAACGATAACGCGAAACCTTTGTTTGATAAAGCTCGGGTACATATAAGTGCATATCCCCTGCGCTAAGTGAGTGACGCATGTCTATTTTATCCGGTAATAGTACTTCGATAAATTCTAGCTACTACATTTCTCAGCAAAAGTCCCCAAAATTTTCATTATAGCCAAATTGTTTAAAATATCAAAACATTTTGCAGTAACCAGTGGAGTAAAAGTTTGTTTGGGTTTTTTATCATAGGTAAAATACAGTAAAAATTACTTTAATACTATGTCCTTTAGGCTAAATCTACAAGGAGTACGCTCATATTTTGCTAGTAACCTTACAATTCCCATGAAAAGATAAAGCCACAGTCGACTATAAATTGCATCTGAGCATTTTCTAAATCGAAAACAAAAGAACATATAATTAATACATCTTCTTACTCGTAGATAAATATTTTAAATGTCCAAAATATTTGTGCCATTAATTTAACTGTGAAAATATAAATAACTACCTGTTTACCCCGGTTTCACCCGCGTCCTACTGCACAAACCCTAGTAATAAGTCCCATGTGTTAATCCAGATTGTAAGCTATGTGTGTGCCAAATTCATCCAAATCCGTTTAGTAGTTTTTGCGTGAAATAGTAAGAAACATCCATACATCCATTCCCACAAACTTTCACATTTATAATACAAATTAATAGAATATAATCAGTCACAGCTATCTGAATTCGAAGCTCCATCAGGCTTACACAATTAATATTAGTGTAATCCTCAATTAAAATAACCAGTTGAAATCAACGTTCATTGCATAAATAATCCAATTTTAAATCCTCTTAGTGTAATGCAGCACAAATAAACATTTCACTTGTGTACGTAGATGTACGTGTAATCCAATTAAAATGCAGCCGCCATTTCCAAATTAGAATTTAGTATGTATTTGTGCACTTTCGTTTGGGTAACTTTGCTTTTGTTTAGCTAACTAGAATAAAGGAGAAATTGTTTCTTTATCGTGTTTATTCTTGAATCTTTATTACGAAATCTATTTTATACTCTTTAATTACATATTGGTTAATGAATTTTGAACACACTATTAATACAGTTTTTAATTTCTAAATAAAAATTTTAAGAAGTTATTCTTGCTACTTCCTACTGAAGCGATATAAGAATTCAAATTAAAAATGACAGAGTTTTATACAAACCTTGCCCCCCTTCTTCACCTCCTTAGGGGTTGAATTTGGGAAAATCCTTCTTATCGGATGCCTACGTCATACAGACAACACACCCTCCAAGTTCCAGGTCTCTACGATCAACTGTTTAGGCTGTGGCTTGATCCGTCAGTCAGTCGAGACAAAGCATATGTATAGATGGTCATTTGTAAATAGTAGTGAATATATAATACTGACAAGGTGCCTAATCAATTACGTGTTAGATATAATTCAAGTGTTTTGTTATTCAATTCTGATAAACGAAGATATTGTCTGAACATTTTCTTGACTCTTTCTTGACCATACTCAATTTCATTACGAGTTAAGTATTCATGAATAAACATTATCATATTACTAAACTAGCATTTGCCTGCGTTTTCACCGCTTCTTGAGGGAATTATTTCGCGCTCCTTGATAAAATTATCCTATGTGTCAATCGAACTATGTGTGTACTAAATTTCATCCAAATTCATTCAGTTGGTTTTGCCTGAAGTAGTAACAAATATACATAACTATAATATAAACATTATCTCAATCTTTCGCATTAAAAAATAATAATATGTTTATTTAAAATAATCATAATAAAATAACCACGATCCAAATATTCAATTCAAAATAATAAAAGTATTTTTCACAGCCGTGGAGAATCTATAAACTGGCAGCACTTAACCAATTTGCTGCAAAACAATGCCATTTACAAATTGAATTTGGAAAAATAAATTGACATAAAAAATACACACATTCCACAATCAATTTCGGACATCGTTTATCGTCTGATATGCGTTATACATTGACAGATGTGTGACGTTAATTGAACTGAATATGAAAATCGCCAGATTATCATATTGTTATATAAAAATGGACATATTAAAAACTTATTATATACCTAATACACCACGGATTCTCTAGCATATATTTCAATGGATTTTCCCCGGTTTCATCCGCCAAAGTATCCTATGTCTTAATCTTGTTTATAAACTATTTATCTACCAAATTTCATCCACACCCTCCTACCGAAAGGTGAGTACCAAATCCATTTAGTAGTTTTTGCGTAAAATGAAACAAACATACCTACATTTATATCCTCACATACTTTCGCGTTTATTATATAAGCAGGATATTTACCGATAGCAAAAAATAATCGTCAATTAAAGTAGTAATTCACATAATGTCTATGCACTCCACGACATTTTATGACAAATCTTTTGTTGTCCAAGCTTCTCGTCTGTGGAATGCACTGCCACTGACTGTCAGACGCGCCCAATCTTTAGATATTTTTAAGAAAATTGTTGAAGGATTACTACTTGGAACATTAGTTACTACTTTCTCATATTTTTTAATTCTATATATTTATACATATATTTTTCTTTGTGTGTATTTTTTGTATACACTTATATTATACAGTGTGTTCATTAGGCTATCACATTAATTGAAACCACGTACTCTATATTAGGCAATTAATCATATAAAACCAACATAATTTATTAACAATCAATAGTATAGCCGTGGGACCTTTTTTCCATTTTAATATTTCCCAACATCCTGTATTGCATGAACACAATCAGGTGACCAATAAATGTAGGTCAAAGACCCGTGGCCGGTGAAGATAGTTCATAAGGGGGCGTCCATAAATTACGTGAGGGGATCGAGTCAAATCTCATCTAATCTTATATTGGAGAGAGGGGGGGTCTCGGCAAATATCACGCAATTTTTATTCTGATTGAAACAAAAAAAACATATTTTGGTCCATTTAATCCAGATTGTACATGCTTAAGATTAAATCTATGTATTTAATCTATGTAATCGAAATACGATTAAGATCATTCACTAATTCGTTCGAAAGAAAATAATTTCATTCATACTTCGACGTAAATCTCACGTGAAATTGGAGGATGGGGGAGGGGGTAGAATAAAATCTCACGACATCTCACCAGGGGGGAGGGAGGGACAGAAAATTAAAAAAAAACACCTCACGTAATTTATGGACGCTCCCTAACTTCAAACGTTGCCGTTCCGAATTACCTACAAGCAGTAAACTACCCCATTGTACCAACTATTTTTAAAAGAAACTTAAACAATTCAATCGAAAAATGTCCTACGGCAAATAGGTGAAGGTGTTTTTTTGCGTGCAAAATTAAAAGATGAAAAGGAACCGCATCGGACGTATGAAAAAATATCCAAAAATATTCTTTCGGTTGACGACTTAAGGTTTAAATTTTTATGCGTCAAATTCTACGGGATGCTTGTAGGCATGATTCGAATTTCTTTGGCGCGTGCGACGGATGAGTCACTCAGTCCGCCGCCAAAATCCTTGAGAGACAGTTGACGAGTTTATTATCCGCGCGCGCGCCCTTCCTCGGTACTTATTGTTATTGTTGTTATTTTGTGGACATTGTTTAGTGTGTGTTTTTTTAGAATAGGATTAGGATAGGTTAAATACTATAGTATTTAAAGTGTTGTGTGACAGTTCATGCGAAATCAGACGCTTAAATCTTTTGTGTTTTCTGTGTTTATTTGTGTGTTTTCACGGTCTTATTGTTTGCATGATGCCTTGCATCAATTTCACAGCTTCGGAATACACCAATATGATTTTAATTTATGGAGAATGCCAGCAAAACGCAGCGCTGGCGTTACGAACATACCGAGAGAGGTATCATACCACACGTGTATGTCCTACAGATTCACGGATTTTTATACAAAATTTAAAAAAATTAAATGCATAATTTAAACATTTAAGTGGAAATTATTGTTGTGATTGTTTAAATGAGAATTTAATTTGTGATTATTTCATAAAACAATATCATAAAGTATGTTGTTAAAATGTTGATTTACTATCGCAACACGCGCGCGTGCCTACATCCACAAGTAGATGTTCGTACCTACCCTGTGTGGGTACGGTGCGGGCGCCGCGGCTTTGCCGCTTCTACAGGTCAGTAACCTAATATTATAAAGGCTGATTTATTTTTTACCAGTTATAGTGCCATTTATTTTGTTTGAAAAATGCATTTTCTTAATTTTAGTAAAATTATTTATTTTATTATTTTAAGGGACTGATAACAACTTGTAATATATGCTGTTCAATTTAATGTGATAACCTAATGAACACACTGTATATCATAATCATATTCTAATGTACGCCATTAATTACCCGTTATCTATTCTTTTTCACTTTGACTCCATCCAAAGGATGTCTGTAAGAAATTGCTTTTAGCGATAAGACCGCCTATTGTACTGTTGCATATTTGTTTGTGATCTCCTATTTTATTTGTCCTGTTGGTGTACATACAATAAAGATTATTCTATTCTATTCTATAATGCCCAATGTTATTATTAATTATTTCTTTTGTAAACTAAATGTGTCTTCTCATGGCTCGTTTAATAACTCTACACGAGCGTTCCGATCCCAAACTTCCAAGGAAATTAAAGCACTATATGCCCGTCCAAATTAATGATAAACTTTACGAGAAACAACAGTAAGTTGACAAGATCCTGTTGTGTGTCCTGACCATAGGCCGAACAGAACAACAGTGTACAACTGTCCTAAACAAACCGTTTGTTTCTAACAAGAATGTTCCCATCCCTAATTACGGGACAGAGACGGTTCTATAATGTTGCCAAGTTTTTGTGTTTTTTAATTAAAGTGCTTGTTACGGTTGTGTTGCGTTTTGCAGGTTAAATAAAATTCCTAAATAGAAAATGTTACTGTAAGCTTGAAAAAATAAATGAAACCTAACAAAACGCTTTTCTCAAAATTTACTTAATTAATCGCCAATTCTCAAATGCCACGGTTTACTTGTAAAATAAATTAGAATCAATCTACCAAATCTTTTTCCATTTGTTGCAGAATACAAGCATCGCTTACCCGAATTCCCAAATCGATATCCCCTTGATCGCTCAACCTTTGAGTTTCTTAATTAAATCTGTATTTTCGTAAAAAAGGCCCACCCTATCTATGTATTACCAAATTGACATGCACAGTAATTTCATTGTTCTTTTTTGTTGTATCCAAGAAACGCGACCTTCCCAGAGTGAATTGAAATATATTCTTTTTTATATTTTCCATATGTATATCTAAACGGTTGCGCAAACTCGATGGGTTATCGCTGTCGCTATCGCTTCGATTACCTTTATCATTGACTGCGAGATAATAGACGCCATGACGCATACGCAACGCACCTGATCTTCACAATGAACCACCCCATCTATCAGTGCCGTTTTCCACACAGATGAACACTCTCGCCTCGCGCCATCTGCTTTATCTTATCGATACAAGAAATATCGATACCTCAGCGAAATCACGCGCGTCAATGAACAATTTCTATTGGGTAGTGATGAACTTTATCTAATCTTTATGTAGTTAAAAGAATACTATCGGTACGAATCGAACGTGTTTTAGTGTTTTAATTGAAATGTGTAAATAATGATGTGAAAATGTGTTGTGTTTTAGTTTGGTGCGGTAAAGTGACCTGGTTTTTTAACAGTGTGGTGTTAGTGAGGTAGTTAGTCGATGAGAATGCCGTCGGTGTCGTGGACTCAGACGGCGGAGTGTATGCGTGAGTGCGCGTGGCAGACGTTTTATTGCGGGCTGAGTGTGTGTGAAAAGTTTGCCGCGGCTCAAAGCCTGCTAGCTCAGCCGTACCCACATTTAGATGTTGTGATTTCAGCCCCTTCCTTCGCCTCACAACGTTAGTACCCTCGTATGATTATACAAACTGTCTAAATAAAATCTTCGTACAATTTCAATATTTTTTTACATTCATTACATAATTCTTGATACACGATATGATTTCGTACCGAAACACGATATCAGTGCAATTCATCTACATAACTTTGTTGTGCTGTAACAAATGACGCGCACCGCAAAATTGTGAATATTAATGTCGTCCAGCACTGACATGTTATACCGCAGCCTCGGTTGACAAAATAGAAATGCAGATAGTTTTATTAGTACATGTTGTCATACAAACCGAGCGGCGCGTTTTGGTTTATTCGAGTTTTGAATTTTGGTGTGTGCACATCACTATTGTGTTTTATTTAATATTTTCAATTCTGTTTTTATTTTGTGAAAATTATATGACAACTATCTGTTTACCGCATCCAAATAAAAATAAGCTTATCTTCAGTGTACGCTCTAAATCCGTAGTAAATTTTATTTAAATCAGTTTGACCGTTTTACCGTGATAACGTTACAAACTCACTTTCGCATTTATTTTATTAGTTAGGATGCACACATAATATTACGATTATCTCGCCACAATGACCCAAAGTTATTTTTTTTATTATTTTAAATTAAGTATTTTTTTACTCCGAATATAAAAAGTTGAATTTTATTCGTCGAAAAGCTCAAAGGGTTGAAATGAAAGCGATAACATATTAACATTCCGGTGACGTAGTTCCAAAATTTTCTGTAAAACAATCAAAGCAAATCCTGGCGCTTATAAATATCACCGGGTGTGAACAATTAAGCAAAGTTATACGCACACCAACTTCGGTGATTAATTCGAGAACTCCACATTCGTTAAATGGAGGTAAACAATGGATATACGCCATCAAAAGTTCATTCTTTTATCATCAAAGTTTTAATTGGCGTCGCTACTCGCCAGGACGTCAGACGGTGCGTTCGCCAATTAAAAAAAAAACGTTTTTGGCGCGTTTTTTCGTGTAGCCAGTAGTCATTTGTTTTTTAATTTGATGGCTTTATTGGAATCGGAGAGAGATTAAAAAGTGCGACTTGATTGGTTGCACCATTGCAGATAGCTCTGAGTTATAGAAATAGTTCCAAGTAATTAATCTATATTTGAGTACTTATATAATAAAGTTGTAAATCCTAACTAATATTTTAAATGTGAAAGTAAGTTCGTTTGTGACGCTTTCACGATAAAACGGCTGAACAGATTTGAATAAAATTTGGTATGGAGATAGAGGGAACTCTGCAGATGGATATACTTACTATTCGGGTGCGATAAGTAGTCCCTTCGGGAGAGTAAATCCACGGAATACAGCTAGTTTCTAATAAAGTCGTTAACTCCTTTTCGGGATACCCAATTACTACTATTACTAGAATTGTGAGTTTTCTAAAGTTATATGTGCTTTCTAAGTATATCTTAAATACCACTGACTAACGGTGAAGGAAAACATCGTGACGAAACCTGGACTTAAAATGTCTAAAATCGCCAATCCGCGTTGAGCAAGCGTGGTGATCAATGATCATGTCTCTGTGTGAGAAGAGGCCTGTGCCCAGCAGTAGGACGATATATAGGCTGATGATGATATATTTTACTTTTAATAATAATCATATTTTAGGATATTATTTAATTAAAATCAAATTAAAGTCCATAAAAAAATAACCTCAGTCGTAAATAACCCAATGATATAATACCAGAGGGCGTTAAAAACAGGTCTAAAAAACTGGCGATGTAAAATCAGCGGAAAAAAAATTAAAAAATACCAGAATTTGTTGCTTTTTTGTTGCTAATTAGTTGCTAAAAAAATAATTTTGTTGCTCCGTCCGATCGCAAAAAATCGGCAATAACGCTAACTTTCGATTAAGATAGCGTGGAAATCACTGGATGTAGACTTATCGATCAAGCGAATAGGGGTCAATTTGTTGCTAATTTGTTGCTGAAAGATGTTAGGAAAATAAATAAAAAATAATAAAAAAATAATAAAAAAAATTTAAAAAAAAATTGATTTTTTTTCTTACCATAGCAATATGGGTATCAAATGAAAGCTAGTAAAAAGACCAGTTCAAATATATATATATATCATATTATGTTTATACTGCTGTTTTATTTAACACAAAAAAAGTTCAGAATAAAAACATAAATTTAAAAAAAATATAATAATAATATAATAAGAGTATTTTTACGCAGTCAGGTTTTTTGGATTTTTTTAATTTATGTGTTTTTTTTTAATTCTGTCAAAATGGATAATATCCACGCCAGCTTCATTCTTGAGATTTCCGTGAAAAAGTTGAAAGAAAATTTGTTGCTGCTCATACTGCAGCTAGTTTGAGTACAGTGAGTCAGCAACAAAATAGAAACGGAAAGTCAAGAGACGTTGAAGATTGTTTTAAGAAACACCCGGCCACGCCAACTTAACTCTTGACTTTACCGTGGAAAAACTATAGTGAAAATTTGTTGCTGCTCATACTGCAGCTTGTATCAACATAAAAAGTCAGCAACAAAATGGAAAAACGGAAGTCAAGAGATGTTGGAGATCGGTTTACAAAAAAACTGGCCACGCTAGCTTAACTCTTGACTTTTCCGTGGGAAAACTATTGCTACAATTTGTTGCTGCTCATACTGCAGCTAGTTTGAGTACAGTGAGTCAGCAACAAAGTAGAAAAACGGAAGTCAAGAGATGTTGGAGGTCGGTTTACAAAAAAACCGACCACGCCAGCTTAACTCTTGACTTTTCCGTGGAAAAACTATAGTAAAAATTTGTTGCTGCTCATACTGCAGCTAGTTTGAGTACAGTGAGTCAGCAACAAAATAGAAAAACGGAAGTCAAGAGATGTTGGAGATCGGTTTATAAAAAAACTGGCCACGCTAGCTTAACTCTTAACTTTTCCGTGGGAAAACTATTGCTACAATTTGTTGCTGCTCATACTGCAGCTAGTTTGAGTACAGTGAGTCAGCAACAAAATAGAAAAACGGAAGTCAAGAGTTGTTGGAGATCGGTTTACAAAGAAAAACGACCACGCCAGCTTAACTCTTGACTTTTCCGTGGAAAAACTATAGAAAAAATTTGTTGCTGCTCATACTACTGCTTGCTTCAGCATAGAGAGTCAGCAACAAAATGAAAAAATGGGAAATCAAGAGAAGTGGGAGATTGGTTTACAAAAAAACCGGCCACGCTACCTTAACTCTTGACTTTTCCGTGGGAAAACTATTGCTACAATTTGTTGCTGCTCATACTGCAGCTAGTTTGAGTACAGTGAGTCAGCAACAAAATAGAAAAACGGAAGTCAAGAGATGTTGGAGGTCGGTTTACAAAAAAACCGACCACGCCAGCTTAACTCTTGACTTTTCCGTGGAAAAACTATAGTAAAAATTTGTTGCTGCTCATACTGCAGCTAGTTTGAGTACAGTGAGTCAGCAACAAAATAGAAAAACGGAAGTCAAGAGATGTTGGAGATCGGTTTATAAAAAAACTGGCCACGCTAGCTTAACTCTTAACTTTTCCGTGGGAAAACTATTGCTACAATTTGTTGCTGCTCATACTGCAGCTAGTTTGAGTACAGTGAGTCAGCAACAAAATAGAAAAACGGAAGTCAAGAGTTGTTGGAGATCGGTTTACAAAAAAAAAACGACCACGCCAGCTTAACTCTTGACTTTTCCGTGGAAAAACTATAGAAAAAATTTGTTGCTGCTCATACTACTGCTTGCTTCAGCATAGAGAGTCAGCAACAAAATGAAAAAATGGGATATCAAGAGAAGTTGGAGATTGGTTTACAAAAAAACCGGCCACGCTACCTTAACTCTTGACTTTTCCGTGGGAAAACTATTGCTACAATTTGTTGCTGCTCATACTGCTGCTTGTTTCAGCATAGAGAGTCAGCAACAAAATAGAAAAACGGAAGTCAAGAGATGTTGGAGATCGGTTTACAAAAAAACCGACCACGCCAGCTTAACTCTTGACTTGACTTGTCTTGACTTGAACATCTCTTGACTTCCGTTTTTCTATTTTGTTGCTGACTCACTGTACTCAAACTAGCTGCAGCATGAGCAGCAACAAATTGTAGCAATAGTTTTCCCACGGAAAAGCCAAGAGTTAAGCTAGCGTGGCCAGTTTTTTTGTAAACCGATCTCCAATATCTCTTGACTTCCGTTTTTCTATTTTGTTGCTGACTCACTGTACTCAAACTAGCTGCAGTATGAGCAGCAACAAATTTTTACTATAGTTTTTCCACGGAAAAGTCAAGAGTTAAGCTGGCGTGGTCGGTTTTTTTGTAAACCGACCTCCAACATCTCTTGACTTCCGTTTTTCTATTTTGTTGCTGACTCACTGTACTCAAACTAGCTGCAGTATGAGCAGCAACAAATTGTAGCAATAGTTTTCCCACGGAAAAGTCAAGAGTTAAGCTAGCGTGGCCAGTTTTTTTGTAAACCGATCTCCAATATCTCTTGACTTCCGTTTTTCTATTTTGTTGCTGACTCACTGTACTCAAACTAGCTGCAGTATGAGCAGCAACAAATTTTTACTATAGTTTTTCCACGGAAAAGTCAAGAGTTAAGGTAGCGTGGCCGGTTTTTTTGTAAACCAATCTCCCACTTCTCTTGATATCCCATTTTTTCATTTTGTTGCTGACTCTCTATGCTGAAGCAAGCAGTAGTATGAGCAGCAACAAATTTTTTCTATAGTTTTTCCACGGAAAAGTCAAGAGTTAAGCTGGCGTGGTCGTTTTTTTTTGTAAACCGATCTCCAACAACTCTTGACTTCCGTTTTTCTATTTTGTTGCTGACTCACTGTACTCAAACTAGCTGCAGTATGAGCAGCAACAAATTTTTACTATAGTTTTTCCACGGAAAAGTCAAGAGTTAAGCTGGCGTGGTCGGTTTTTTTGTAAACCGACCTCCAACATCTCTTGACTTCCGTTTTTCTACTTTGTTGCTGACTCATTGTACTCAAACTAGCTGCAGTATGAGCAGCAACAAATTGTAGCAATAGTTTTCCCACGGAAAAGTCAAGAGTTAAGCTAGCGTGGCCAGTTTTTTTGTAAACCGATCTCCAATATCTCTTGACTTCCGTTTTTCCATTTTGTTGCTGACTTTTTATGTTGATACAAGCTGCAGTATGAGCAGCAACAAATTTTCACTATAGTTTTTCCACGGTAAAGTCAAGAGTTAAGTTGGCGTGGCCGGGTGTTTCTTAAAACAATCTTCAACGTCTCTTGACTTTCCGTTTCTATTTTGTTGCTGACTCACTGTACTCAAACTAGCTGCAGTATGAGCAGCAACAAATTTTCTTTCAACTTTTTCACGGAAATCTCAAGAATGAAGCTGGCGTGGATATTATCCATTTTGACAGAATAAAAAAAAAACACATAAATTAAAAAAATCCAAAAAACCTGACTGCGTAAAAATACTCTTATTATATTATTATTATATTTTTTTTAAATTTATGTTTTTATTCTGAACTTTTTTTGTGTTAAATAAAACAGCAGTATAAACATAATATGATATATATATATATATTTGAACTGGTCTTTTTACTAGCTTTCATTTGATACCCATATTGCTATGGTAAGAAAAAAAATCAATTTTTTTTTTAATTTTTTTTATTATTTTTTTATTATTTTTTATTTTTTTTCCTAACATCTTTCAGCAACAAATTAGCAACAAATTGACCCCTATTCGCTTGATCGATAAGTCTACATCCAGTGATTTCCACGCTATCTTAATCGAAAGTTAGCGTTATTGCCGATTTTTTGCGATCGGACGGAGCAACAAAATTATTTTTTTAGCAACTAATTAGCAACAAAAAAGCAACAAATTCTGGTATTTTTTATTTTTTTTTCCGCTGATTTTACATCGCCAGTTTTTTAGACCTGTTAAAAACTTCTCAATTATCACCCGCTACATTACCAATGTATTTACAAGTTAATCTCATTTATAATTAATTTAAACTGCCAACGTTTCCGATTACCGGTCGCGTCGTTAGTTTTAACAACGGTTCTACCTCATTTGTTGGATACACGTTCAGTTAAACTGAGTTTTATTTTGTATGAAATTTAACGATTTAATTGTACGGAGTGTTTTAAAGATATTTCAGCAATGACGGAACGGAATTAATTATGTTGATTGTGAGTTTAATTAAAAGTTGAGAGTTGTTGCTTTTTTGTACTTTTATTCTGAAGTATTAATTAACATAATTAATGCTCGAGTACTTTATTTGGTTGGTAGAAGTTGGTTTTGAATTCTGATAAAATATGATAATTAAGAAAAATAATGTTTATATAGCCTCTAAAGTAAAAACACGTGTTAGCCATTATTTCATCACGTTTAAAATGCTTAACCGATTTGGATGAAATTTCTTGGAGATAGATTGAAATTTAAAAAAGTACATACATAAAGTATACAGGACATATTTTTTATCATTTGAAAGTGAATGAGGATAGATTAATTAATACTTGTTCATATTTCACATAAAAACTACTAAATGGCTTGTGAGAAACTTGGCGAACAGATAGACCATGTTCTGGATGCACACATAGGATACATTAAATCTCGCACGTGCTATATCGGAGGCGAGTGACACATAGGGTAGCATTAGTTAAGCATAATACTCCATTAAAATTAAGTTTATTAGTGCTAAGACAAGTCAAGGAGGATCTCGTGGCTAAGTAACAGCCGTACGGTCCAACCGATCACAGGTTAAGCTGCGGTTGGCCCTGTCGGTCCTTAGATGGGTGACCATCTATGTCATACCGAGACTCCTCCGTGCCTCGAAAAAGCATGTTAAGCTGTTGGTCCCGGTTGTCATTTGTAGATCTTTGACAATCGTTACGGGTAGTCAGAAGCCAGGAAGTCCGACAACCAATCTTACCATGGGGTACCGTGTTACTCAGTAACTGGGTTGTGGAGTTCAGATAGGCAGTTGCATCCGGTTTTGACTGGAAACCGACCCCAACATAGTTGGGAAAAGGCTAGGCAGATGATGAGTGCTAAGACAACTCAAGGTCTACGGCCACTTTAGTAATATAACAAACTAGAAAAATAATACTATTAAAAATCTCTAGTCATCTTCCATTAAAATTTAAGCCTTCCAATAACAAGTTTCGCGTCAAAATGTCGCTTTTAAACGGATTATAATGATCGGCTCTTGACGAGTTTTATCCTTATTTAATCTACCAATTTCCTCTCCTCAAATTGCTTAACTTCAGAAGCTTATTATACAGAAGCGTTTCATATTAAATTAACCCAAATAATCATATATTATTACCAACAATTCGTCTGTCGTCAT
This sequence comes from Pyrrhia umbra, assembly GCA_963891755.1. NCBI lineage: Eukaryota > Metazoa > Arthropoda > Insecta > Lepidoptera > Noctuidae > Pyrrhia > Pyrrhia umbra. The sequence goes on along the minus strand of OY982934.1, from coordinate 2,680,888 downwards.
GCATTAAAGGACTTGGGATATAGAGATGCAATAATATCACACGTTTTAAAATTAGGTATATAAGTTACAGTTATATATATAGTCTATCACCCAGTTGCATTATTATTTTATGTATTACCTACGTCTTCATATTTTGATATATTCTATCTGTATTGTTAACATAAAATAGTATTTAAAGTATGCTAATTATTGATTTATCATGTGTTGTGATATTCGTAAAAGCATAAATTTTGGTGCAACCGGCCATATAATATATGTATTTAATTTTAATCTTTAGGGGTATGTTAAGGGAAGGGGTAAGTTGCATTAGCCTTCATTAAGGTATCGTCAACACACTTTTCGGGAAAACAGTGAATTAAATAACACCGTGTATAGCGGAAAAATATTAAATTTCTCATCACTAATGAATGCTGATGATTAGTAATACACAATTCTTAGTAAAAACATACTTACATGGAAATCATTCATTAAAAAAATATTCCGATTTTATTGGTCGGCTTCGTTTGAAGTAAATAATTTAATCTAGATTAACTGCTATCACTCACTTTATTAAAGTGGTTCTTCTATCCGTATCTATTCTAACACAGCACTAAATAACGTCTAAATAGACGATAATAATAGAAACACGAAATTCTGAATAGTTTGAATTGTTGTAGCTCGTAGCGCCACTTGTCGTAGACGCCTACGAACTGCTACGACAATACGTAGCCGTTGCTACGACATTCTTGAGTTCGCTGTTTAATTTTGTGAATTAGTTGATGTTATATTGTCAGTTTGCCTTTATTGTTAGTTGTATGATACAATTGTTTAGATACAACTTGTACCTAGAAGTATCTATTTTGACAATAGACTAGCTCCAGCCCACGACGTCGCCTACGAGGAGTTCGAGAAATAGACAAAAACCCACGCACAAAGACGACAGCTCAATATTTTGAACTCAACTGCATTAAACCCGTACTACGTTTATTATATATTAAAAAGTAAATATTTGTTTTGATACTGATCACAAATATTTACATAACAAAAATAGTAACTTTTAATGAAAATAATTCTTAACCACTAATCCACACTCCGAACTAACGTTAGCTATTTTGAAAGCGAAACCCATGACCTCACGTTCAGCAGTACAGCTTGCAAACCAATAAACCGTCGAAACAGACTGACAAAATAACAACAAAAATAAAAGCTCCACATACATACAAACAGACGTACAGAGTAGTAGGCAATATAGGCATAGCTTGAGCAACGTTTTTCCTAAATATTCAAAGTATCAGGCTATACATCACGCCAGCTGCTCGGGGCGCTTGCCAAATTGCAGGCCCCACCAGCAACTTTGCTAATAACAGGTTTTTCAGAACAGTTTGCTACTGGCCCGTGTTTTTTGTGTTGAGTTAGTTTTCTTTAAAAAGTCTGACGACCAGTCTTACCAAGGGCTATCGATTTACTGTTTGAGATTAAACCGATCAAAAGTTAAGCTGCGTTTAGCACGGTCGGTCTGTAGATGTGTGATCGTCTATGTCATAGCGAGACTCCTCCGTGCTTTGGAAAGCATTGGTCGCGAATGTTATTTGTAGTTCTTTGACAGTCGTTATGAGTAGTCAGAAAGTCTGACAACCAGGCTTACTAATGGTGTCGTGATAGCCGGTAACTGGATTGTGGAAGTCATATAGGCAGTCGCTCCATGTAAAACACTAGTACTCAGCTATATTCGGTTAGACTGGAAGCTGGTCTGAACACAGTTGGGAAAAGGCTAGGCAGGTGATGATGGTTAAAGTTTTCTTCTCAGATCTAAAAGAGTTAAATGAAGAATCCAAGAATTTGAAAGTTAGAAATGTATGATGGAAGTATGGTATGTTGATACTATGAAGGTAAACATTCGTTTACGAACAATTGAAAGTTAGTAGTGTAGTATATATATCATCATCTGCCTAGCCTTTTCCCAACTATGTTGGGGTCGGCTTCCAGTGTTAACCGGATGCAGCTGAGAACCAGTGTTTTACATGGAGCGACTGCCTATCTGACCTCCACAACCCAGTTACCGGGTAACACGGTACCCCTTGGTAAGACTGGTTGTCAGACTTTCTGGCTTCTGACTACCCGTAACGACTGTCAAAGATGTACAAATGACAACCGGGACCAACAGCTTAACGTGCTTTCCGAGGCACGGAGGAGTCTCGCTATGACAAAGATGGTCACCCATCCACGGACCGACCGCGCCAAGCGCAGCTTAACCTTTGATCGGTCGAACCATGCGGCTGTTGCTTAGCCACGAGCTCCTCTAGTGTAGTATATATATATATATATAGTTTTTAGCTATTGTAAGTTTTTTTGTTAATATGTAAATACTTAGTAATATTCCAATATAAATATATATATTGAAAGTTATACAGAAATAATATTGTCCGCCTGTCCATCCTAAAATTATAAATGCGAAAGTGAGTTTGCTTATTTGTTTGTTTGTCACGCTTTCACGGTAAAACGGCTGAACCGATTTGAATGAAACTTGTTACGAAGATAGATGTGACCCTGGAGATGTTTATAGGCTTTTAATCTTTGTCTGTGAAGTGATTTCTTCTGGACACGAGGAAAACCACGGGAAAGTTGTAAAATAAAACTACATATAAGCATCCAAAAGATTTTCTTACAAATAGTTAGTGTAAACAAAATCCTGTAAGTAAATATCTCAAGTCAATATCTAGTATGAGAGTAAATAAAGTTTCCCGTTGAACCGGCTCGAGTTATGACGAGTTGACCCTCAGACGTTAGAAAGTAACTAAGTTTTATTTTCATTATGGAAGAAGAAAGTTTGTACTGGAATATTGGCGTCTTGAAAGATACTGTGACATGTTTTTATCTAGATGATGTTTAATTTCAACCAAAAGCTAAATGAATATTTATGTATACAGTTTTGTACAAAAAATACTATCTCATTGTCGGGTAAAGGCTTTTTCGCATATAGAGAAGGCATGAGCATTGATCACGCTTTTCTTTTTAAACGTAGGGCAACGTTTACACACACAACACTAGAGAATTCTCTTGTATCGTGGGTGCATTTATAAACATATATTACACATGTACAAACACCCAGACACGGAACAATTTTAGTTTTCCCGTGTGGGAATTGAATCGGCGACACGCCGCGCAGCAGTCAATTGCTCAGCCACTACGCCAATCGTGCCACCGCTTGCTCAAAGTGGATTGGCAATTCCAGAAACACAAATTCCAGCAATTCCTTTTTTTTTATTTCAACGATGTTTTCTTCACTGTTTGTTAGCAGTGTCTAAAATACACCTAGAAAGTATCACTAAACTTCAAAATTCTGAATCACACATATACACCTCTTTTTACCACATCCAAGCATCAAACTAGCTTCATGCTGGTCAGGTACACAGTAAACAAAATAATTGGAGTCTCGCGATAACCACCACACAAGAGATTCCCAAAGAAAACTTGTTAAAAGTAAATCTATTAGCCAAAGAGTATTTAGGCAACCCTGCCCTAAGTGTTGCCACACACGAAATCGTTCTGTTTTTATTGAAAAGTTTTTTTTATGAGAGATAAATGTTATTGGTTCTTCACGTGTGGTTTGATGGTTTGTTTGAGGAATTCATTTTGTTTTTAGAATAGGCAACTATTTTTTTATTCTAAAGTTTTTCAATTAAAATAGGTTCAATATATCGCTCAAGAAGTCAGTGGCAAATACACGCAATAATAACCTTGAAACACCTACTTCTAGAGCAATGCCCTGGTCCACAAAAAAAAGCTTTATTTTTCTTATTCCAGTGTTTTGTAGGTTGGTTTTATTTTTGTAAAAAAATATTTAATTCTTTTTTCGTGCAAGAAGAAGCCATATAAGGGGCTATTTTGTTTAAAATATGATGTGTTATATATCGCACATCGTTTCCGATGTCTGCAAATGAGAACAAAACCTTACCTTGTTTTTCCGACCGTGTCGAATAAAACTCAGCAAGTTCTTATCGTATGAAAAGTTTCTATGAGATCGCTTCCCAGTACTAAGACTTGTAAACATCAAACATAAAAGACATTCATTAAAAAAGATTTTTACGTAGTAAATAAAAACTACAAATAAAAAAGCACATTACAGTTACCTAGAATATTGTGTCAAAGGAAAATAATTATGCGATCTCTAACTTAATTAATTTCTGCAAAGCGAATACTCCTACATTTAATAACATACATTTAAAACATAGTAGGTCCGTAAGTTTATTCTCCCAAGCAAACCCTAAGCTCATCAAGCTATCATGAACAAAAAGGTTGCGGGCCGATGTCAAAGGGCATAAACAAAACATACTTACCAGGACACTCACCGCTGTACAGTCAAAAATAAGCTTTACAGTATTTATATTACAGCGTATATTTGCTAAATTGTAATTATTAAATTAATTTTGCTAAAAGTCTTACACATTACAATATGTGTTTTTCCCCCAAAGGCGAAGTAGGGGCGGACTTTTGACACAGCCTCGCTTCGTCGGTTATGATTACTTATGTCCTATGTAATCGATATTGCCATCCAGAAAAGGCTAGGCAGATGCATTTGCAGATGTCATCTGCCTACCCTTTTCCCAACTTACATGTTAAGGGTTGGCTTCCAGATGCAGCTGAGTACTAGTGTTTTATATGGAGCGACTGCCTACCTGACCTCCACAAACCAATTACCGGGTAACACGATACCTCTTGGTAAAAATGATTGACAGGCTTTCTGGCTTCTACCTACCCGCAACAACTATGAAAATAACAGCTCAAACCACCAGCTTAACGTGTTTTCGAGACACAGAGGAGTCTCTGTATGACATACATGGTCACCCATCCACGGACCGACTGCGCCAAGCTAACCTTTGATCAATCGACCCGTGCGGCTGTTACTTAGCCACGAGCTCCTCCTGATTATAACCTCCACACCTCTTATGTAATCAGCTTAAAGCAACAAACTTATGCAATGACACTCCACGGTGAAGTTGGGGTAACGAGGTGTGTGACGGAAATGGCTCGGAAGCGTTCTACACGCGCCTGGCAACAGACCCAGCCATGTAACAAATAGATACAGAAATACCACTTTGAAGCAAAAAAAATAAATAATTAGGCACTCGTATATGCCTTGATTATATCTAGAAAGAAAATTTGTTCCTATGAAAAGAAAAATATAAGGCTGAGATGCCCAGCTTCTCTAAAATATCGTAATCCACACGCGCACTCATACGATAAAAACTTAACTTACCGATTACCAAAAAAAAAGGAGGACTTTATTGGGAATTGCACGAGTCGATGAACACTTAATAGTTTGTTACCTAGCTACCGCGTAAACGTTTAATCTTACTTCAGCTCATCATCAAACGTAAATCAAATATATGCAATTCAAACTGAAAACTGTACAAGTTTTCAGTCTGATTTCATCGGGATTGTGAAGATTACGAAATAAATTTTTGTAAGTGTGAACTTTGTTTGTGTAAGTGAATTATTGTAACACTAGCTGTTGCCCGCAGTTTCGCCCGCGACCTGACGGAAGTTTCTCCAGGGAAAAAACTTCTCCAGGGTATCTATCTCCGTACCAAATTTCAGCCAAATTGATCCAGCCGTTCATGCGTGATGCGATGACCAATGGAAATAGGGATTCATTTTTATATAATAGATAACACAGTTTTATGTTCAAAACTGTACTTCTTAAATAACTGACAGACATACTCTTCGTTTTGATACCATCCCATAATATTCAAATCCCCACGCTACCGTCCTCGACCTTGACTGTGTACCTGCAAACGGCCTGTAACCACACGCGGATACAGCATATAAGTTTCAGGAGCTATTGTGTGAATATTTGATAGCCCTGTCTTGTGGCTGCCTTGCTCTTATTTATTCATACTGTATATACCGCCGGACAGTTTTGTGAATTTTACCTGTCGAAATTTTAGGCTTGCGTATACAAAGGGGCTGAACGAAGCTCTATTGCTCTTGCTCATCTGTCTGTCCTTATGACACAAGGTTCCGTGGAAACTATTAAATCGAACCAAAAAATATATATATTTTTATACTTGTGCTACTTTCCTTACCTAAATTCGTAAGGACCAGAGAGGCGGTGTAGGGAAGCCTGCTATGAATTGACGACAAATTCTCTCAATTTTACCTTAAACCAATGAAATGTGGATAGGACCATCTATGCATGCAAGCCTAACCCTTCAAGGAAAAGCAGGCGTAATGACGTTAATACTGCGTTGATCATATTAATTTTATCCGTTCAAAATTATATCATACAGAACCGAGGCTTCAACCTACCAACTATAAGACCAATCCACTTCCAATTTTAACTCAAGAATGCTTTAAACAAGGATCTATTCTCGCATGAACCGTTAACAAACAATCAACTGTTGTCTTAAGGATCAACTAATACCATCACTCGAGAGTACTGGAGATGTTATACAATTCTCTAGTAGTTGAGGAATGTAACCGTTTGTAGGAAGCGGAGATACCTTGCTGAATAATTTGAAATACTGTATTGAATAAGGTATAGACAGATTGACAACTGAATCTATCAAAAATGTGATGTTATATAAATTCGTATGACGTCGTCAATCTTTGTGATAAAGGATGTAAAGGGAAACTTTTAAGTCTTACTATATACGTTTACTGTAATCTCTAGATAACTTAATTTATTTCTTCCTTTATGAGGTGCATAACACATTATTTTCCATGAGAAACTGGTGTAAAAGTTAATAATTGCGAACCCAAAGAATTTATTTCCGATTTAAAATCCAATATTTTATAAACAACATTATAAAGCCTGCATTCCCGCTATTTTTCGCAGCACAAAACCTCAATTTTCTCCACGTCATTATATCGCCGGAATGCCAGACCTCCAGACTTCATTCCATTCCGCGTTAGCGGCGAAAGGCGATATTAAAAAAATATCTCAATACCCCTCAAATAGGAAATATAAATAAAGAATCGCTGACTTCGATCAACAATACTAAACAATCGTCCGTACCGAAGGACCTACGGAGCCCTGTAAACAGTATTTTGCTATAAAAAAACAATATATGGGCTACATTCCGCGATTGGTTCTGTATGTGTGTTTGATAAATATGAAACTTTATAGAAATGTTGGTTGTTCATTCTGATAGGAAGAGTGACTGCACGGAAAAAATTGAATTCGTCAACTCAAGTTTTTTGTGCGTTAAAAAAGTATATTAATTTGAAACTAGCAAGAGGTTTTTTTATAATATTTTTAGCGTGAGTCTTTTTTCAGTCAAATTAATTTGATCTGTATGAAATATAATAAAAAAATAATTAACTTTAAAATGATAAAAAATAAATCAAAATGCACACTTACCAAAAAAGAATACGTATTACGTGAACGATTTTGTAATACCAGCTTTAGAACAGCTGCAAACAGTCAGTATTGGATATTTGTCTAAAGACATCACTTAAATTATATTTAACGTTTAATTTATTCAAAGCTAAAAGAAAATATGTTCTACGAGCTGTGGCTGTGTGTCCCGTGGTTTTACTCGCATCGTGAGGGACTACAAACCATACAACACACCAATTACACACCAGGCATTTTGAAACGTAATTAACCTACTAACATTGCCTTAACGAGAAATCTCCCTCACATTAAAAATAAAATTCTTACAAAAAAAATGCAATTACAGACACTCAACTTAAATGTCCATATAGAGCAATATATCACTTGTTATAAACACGTCAATTTCGCCGCCATTGTCTCAGTAAAACAATTGAACGCCACGGATAATTGTTTCGTAGAAAGAAATCGAATCGAAGTGAGAACAGCACAATAGTAGTGGTGTCCCCGTCAAGTGGTACAATGTTTTCTTTCTACCCGCCACCGACGAGATTGGATTTGACGCCGGCCCCACTGTCCTTTGTCTCTGTTATTTTATTTAGTTCCTTCCTTTCTTTATTTCACGTTACTAGCTAAATTATTTACTTAATTTAATTGCATTAAACTGTAGTCTTTGACGTGGAAATAAGTGAGGTATATTAAGTGCAGTCATTGTTCAAAGCTTTGTGCTTTGGTTTGAAGTAATTAAGGAAACACATTCAATTAAATCAAAACAAAAGATTTTCATATTGCCTTACTTTTGTAAAGCAGTACACTTGATGTAATTACAAGTGTATTTTACGCAGAAGAGGGAATAGATAACAATTTAAGTATCTAATTGGACCGTTTCTAAATTTTATTTAAGAGGAAGTTAGAATAAAGATAGTTGTGACAATAATTTTATTACACACCTAATTACAAGCAGTTATTATTTAATGACCCCAAAAAAACAGATGCGTTCTGGGTACCCCCGTCAGGGACGGAGTTCCTTATTGAGATTGTACAACCGGCCGTGCACAATGCTGTTATATAATAGAGGCAGAAGCAGATATTCGCATAGACGCATTTTCCTAACGTGGCGGTTTCTACTAGATGACTTCTAACGCCTTCTATCCTTTACAGAGAAGAGTTAATAACAGCAGTAGCAAAATTATAATAATATGCTGATTAAGGTATATTTTAAGGTCTATAAATGTACTAGTAAGCGTTCTTTCGTTCTGTCCTGGTCCTATTCAATTAGGTATGAGCGTTATACGTTTTCCAACTTTCAGATCATCTTTTTCGCACACTGGTTGAGAGACCTCTTCTTTGATATACATATTGTACCTCTTAGTAAAATATGCACCACAGATTTGTTTAGAGCCTGTGTTATCACACAATGACATAAGTGTTATCTAAATCATTATAAAATGAAGTATGTCGGTAATGGGTAAAATATGTAAGACTTGAGTGGTTAGTACTTGATGTAAAATTAGTATTATTACATCGTTGTTTAAGAATTTTATAGAAATAATATGAAAGGACAGGGCCTTATAAATATTAATTTTAGTTCAGAAGGACCAAAAAATTCGACCTTTAGTACAAAAAGACCAAAAAAAAATACCGGGAAAGTTTGCAGTTTCTTCAACTTACGTACAATAATTTACAGTGGAAACACAGATGTATTTTTTACCAATAAATTAGGAAAGACAAAAACGTATTTTTTGGACATTCTTTGACTAAATATAATAAACAGCTACGAAGTATAGCAAAGATATAATACTACAAAACATTGCGCTTTGACTTCGCAGTGCTTATCAACTGCACAAAAACGTCAGCGTTCTAACAATTCCGTGTTTCAACATAATTGCGACTTAAATCTCCTACTTGTTTTTCTTCAGTCCGCAAAGTGGATAAATTTAAAGTCCCTGTATACTTGCTTACTGAAACTTGGTGTTGCAGTGTTGAGGAGTTTTAGTGTGTACGGAGATACGAAGTTTAATAATAAAGTAGTGTTACTTGTCTCGCGAGTTTTGGTGGTGAGTTATGGAGGGGGAGTAGGGTTGCCACCCGTAATGTATGTTGTTTCGCTCTTGGTGTTTTATTATTGAAATTTACAGACAAATAAAGTTGTGAGTCACGATGCTTGTAATTATATAATATTTAAAACAGTAAAACATCACAAACACATTTGAAACTAAAAAACCTTAAATTTAAAATATTCAAATCAGGCTAATAATCAGCACTTTGTGAAAGTCAAAATTATGACAGCCCTTAAAACGCCTATTCTTCTCCAATTCATATGTACTTTAATACGAGTAAATATTACATTATTCATAAAATCCTTACCTAAAACAATTAAAATTTAATATTTAATAGAAATGTAACTAATACCTCATTATTTTTTTTTAGGAACTTATACTGCCAATAATTACTTGCCTAAATATTGATTGATTCATCGATACTTACAGCCTCAGTACGATAAATATCTTATCTATACTTATCTTATATATTTTCTATTTCTGATCTGCTTCAACCATGTTAAGGTGAAGTTTAATATCACGAATTGGTTTCGTAATATCAGATGTTATATATTTTCCTTTTGTAAATCCCAGTGCTTTCCCATAATCTACAGTTTTTTGCCTAATTACAGAGAACTAATAACTTGTTTATGTAGATTATCTATACAAAAACACCCTTACATTTCAAGATAATACAGGCATAACATTATAAATTAAAAATGTATATAAAAATGTTAAAAAAAATCTAATAGAAAGCGAGTGAAGATTTTTGTAAGGCAACTCGACAAATTTTCCCTGACAACAGTCTATGAAAAAGACAACTAGAGTATCATATTTCTCCCGTCTAAATGTTGTAAGTGTGCACACGATGACCGGACGGGGACGTGACGTAATGTCCGGTGTGGTCCGCGCGGCTGTCACTAACTTTGCTCTTGTGACATGTCCGCTGCGGATACACGCGCCATATCCGGATACCGTGTCGTACAATACGAACTTTGTAGCACATACATATCACTTAATATTGTCAATTTGAGAAAAATACTCTTAAAAGAACATTAGGCATTTTTGCATATCTAATTGAGGGCTTGTATGCGAATTCAGTTACATATATCAACCTGATTCGCTTAAAAAAAAGAAAACAAAATATGGTTATCACGGTACGCCCGGAACGGTACACGTAGTACCCACACCCACACGTAGAACCAACGAAGTATATATAACATACGCGACACGCACACATTAAAAGCAGAAAGAAGATAGCGACGGAGAGACAGCCGATGATATAAGTCTTTGTAGTTTGCCGTCACGACATAACTAGTCCTTCTTACCACCAAAGGGTATCAATGGATGTTTCACATGAAAATGACGTATAAAAGAGTTAATTTTAACATATAAAAAATAAGGATAATTAGTCAACCACTGCTAGTTTTCGCAGTATTCGCAGCCGTAATGTGAAACCTTGTACGATTATACGCATTAAAAGAAAAACGCTTGCCGCTAAACCAATTCCGAAAACGCAGCACATCAAAATCGAACATCGAACGTGCCCAATTTGTAACTCGTAGTAAAAGTCCTTGACGTACGAGTTTTGACGACACTTAAAATACAAAAACAAGCGAGCACGGCTCTCCGGCTTTCATGCCACACTTCCAATTTCGAATTCCGCAAACATTAGGTCCCGAATTTCCCATCGAGGTGTCCGAATTTCCGAATAACCGGATACCCCGTTTGCAAGTTTTTCGAAGTCGAGTATCGAGTGGGGTTTGAATAAAGCCGAACTTGTTTGGTACCATCGGCTTTTTCCCGCTCTTATTTGGACGAAAACAAAGGGGTCTATTGTTGGAGCGTCCGGTAGCTTCTCTTTTATGCCACGTCAAAATTGGAAACTTCATCGATAATGCCAGTTTGGGGCCCAATATAAAAGATTTTTGATGGCAGTGGTTATGGACTTATGGACAGTCTATAAATCATTAAAACAGAATATTACAAAACAAACTGTTGCTACCGTATCGTGTTACGATAAACTCCATAGAATATATTTTATAATATAGATGTATGATATCTAAATGAAAAATGCAATAGCGTGTATGAATTTAACCGTAAACTCACCAGATACCACATTTAGGTACGTGGCCCGAGCTCTTCCTATTCATGAACTCATATTTTCTGCACAGGTTTTAGTACATATAACTACACAATCTGTGGCAATGGCTAGTCTATTACATAAAGCAATACCTAACAATACAAGTACTAGAAATACTAGTTACATCTATATATATATATATATATATAAATGAGAGTTTATTAATATTCTATGTTATGGCAGCCAGTCGGCACGTTGTGGCCTCCTGCGTACTATAAAGTGTAACTGGACAAGAAGCCAGTTTATATTGTAATAAATCTTAAGGTCCATCTTGGCCAGACAATTGCCAAGTCTAGGAATAGCCGGTGTTATTTATTTACCGAGTGTATTGCTGTATTTGGATGGCTCCTAAAATTAACAGTGTTTCTTGGGTTGTTGAGTTCATGTCAGCATGAGTTTCATTTCCTCTGCCTATAAAGCAATTCTCTTCAAAATTCAAAGCTTTTTATTATGTTTCGTATTTTTTTTCATTTCTCAATTGAAATTGAAATAAAACAACATAAGTAATCATCCTGGTTTACTTATGTAAATGATAATTTTGAAATCAATAATACGTGAAGCATCAATCTATAACTTGATTCTTTGTACATTAATTAAACTTATAGCTTAATATTTCTTTTCTCTCTGGACCACCAAATCTACTTCGGCATTTCTTCTTGAAGATCCTCAGTTGAGTATTGCCATTGTAAAGTTTTCATCTTCAGCAAAAAATTACTTCAAATTCAATATAATGTTTAGCGTTACAAACAGTCAGTGGACAAACCTCCAAAGAATCCAGCAAATAATGTAGTTAGGCGCAATTGTGGCTGCGGAAAATCACAGTGTCGCGCCGTTGTCGCAACGTCGCAGTGTCGCACCGTCGCCGTCGGCACGACACGACTGCGGCGGACGTCCACCATAGCTTATTTTCTCCGTAAAGCAATGCAATTTCGTTTTACAAATAAACGACACAGAGTAACCGTTTCTCGTTTTTATATTTGCGAAGGCGAAGTGTAATTTTGTATTATGTTGTCTGTTTTGTGTAGTCTGTGGTACTAATGATATTGTTGTTTGTTACAGTTTTCCCGAATGTGCCAGCCGCGCCCGGCATGCCGTGCGCCGGCGAGGACAGTGAGTACTTAATGTAACTGCTAGCTATCTGCTGGTTCACTGCTCAGCTCATTACTTGGCTGTACCTACTAGAACATATTTTTGCTGTAGTTCCACGTAAATGCGTGTTCGTTGTAGTATGTTCTTTTAAGTATACACTAGGTTATTTGAACAATGTTTGCAAGAATATAATATAATACATGATAGATAGTATGGTATGCTCACGAGCATCACGCCTTTTTCCCCGTATGTGAGGCAGAGGTACACATTGACGGTCCTTACGTATAAAAGGAAATGTAGAAAATGGCAGTTCTTTTTTTATTACACAATTGGCTTTAGATTGTCCACTTATTTAAATATTTTCGATTTATTGTAAATATAAAACTTGTTCTCATAAACGATTTGTAAATGACGTTAAATACGTTAAATTAAAAAAATATATACAGGAATATGCATATGGACAATCTAAAGCCAACTGTGCAATAAAAATAAACTGCCATTTTCGACATATCCTTATGTACGTAGGGACCGTCGACATAAAGAACACCCACATTTAGAATACATTCGTTATACATATAGGGGGCGACGCTATTGCCCATAACCGAGAAAAAAAAATCAGACTACGAAGTGCTACTGAGATATTTCTCATGGGAAAACCCCATAACACTGCTGTTAGTGAGCTTACCCCAAAACCTCTATCTGCAGCGCTTGGGACCAACTTGACAACGAAGCGGTCCATTTTTTTTTTCAATTATAACCCTACATCAGTTACGTTACCAAATAATAGAAGATACTACGACTTACCAGCGCAAACACTCGCAATAGTAACAACTCCAATCATACATAAAAGCGAGGAAGCGATATTTGTCAGCGGCTACAGCGCTACATTGAAATTACCATGTGAATACGACGAAATGATGCACATTACTGATGCCGGGGAAGTGCCGACGGCTGGTATACCTTCATCCACGTACTATAATCATAATATTTGCGCAACACGTGCGCTTTCAGGAATTTTGAATGCTGAAAGTGCTGGCTAACAGTTGGATTAGGAGAGGCCAAAGTTAGTTCGTCTCTTAAAGCGACGTTCTCACCATTTGCAAAGCGAGCATGTATTAAAAATAGGTGATACACGTTCGGTATTTATTTATGATGTTAAATGAGATTTGGGCCCAAAGGAATATTATATTTATTATGAATGTTAAATTTCCCTTCAGTCAGCTTTGTATTAAAATTTTGAGACAAAAGTCCAAAAATAAAATATACGATTATACTTGCTTTCAACACATCTTAGTTTTTAAAGGAAGGTTTTGCACACTAAGCGGCAAGCTTAGCCAACAAAACAATCTACATTCGATAACACTAGTAGAAAACTAATCAAATGAAAGGGAGTGGCATATCTCAAAGTTAACTCAGCTCAAACGAATAGAAAATTCAAAGCAAAGTTACAGTTTTGACAAGCGCTAACGTAACAACGGCGAAGTTTTTGAACGATAGCTAAGCTCACCATGGACTAAAGTATAGGTTTTTTTTCTAAAGGTGCTAACGCCGAGGTGTTTACCATTGTAGAAAAAGATTCAATACGAAACGTTTGTAACTTAGATAGGCGTGCTGATTTAGTTCGCTTTTTGCGTACTTATTTGGATGAGAATTTTTGGATGATAAATTACTAAGAGACTGCATGATCAGGATTAGGCATCAGGCAATCTCCTTATACCTCAAATTACTGACCTAATTTGGTTTACGTAAATCTAGTGACACTGAGTACTACATAAGTCTCAGAAAAGTGTAAACCTGGAGGTAGAACCCCTACTTTCACAAATACAGTTCTACCATATTTACTGAAGTCTCAAACGTTGATTAAGTATGTCCACAGCACACATGCTGGACGCCTGAGGCTCTAACAAATGTCCAGTTTACCAGTAGCAGATGTGTGTAATTTTGCTAGTCTGTGTAATTTTCTGTAAACCCAGTTGCTGGTCGCCATGTTTGCACTGTAATCATGTCAACACTGATTTCGTGTATCGCGTCGGAAGTCGCTTTCGAAAATGATTTTCGACTTTGTTCTTTAATTGAACAATTTCAAATTGGAATTAGGGAGTAATAAAACGAAAAAAAAGGAATCGTTTTGTTGAGATAAAAAGTAATTATATTTTGGTAATTAATTCATGCTGATAGTGTTAAACGAATGTTGTGCCCAAACTCGAAGGTTCTACTAGTAGTCACTGAAGAGTTCCGCTATCTTTTAGCTCCATCAAATCAGCCAAAATACCAAGAGTATTACCACCCGAAGTACGTATACACTCGTTTTTAACCCCCAACGGAAAAAGAGGGGTGTTATAATATAAGTTTGACGTCGATGTCGGTCTATGGCATCGTAGCTCTCAAACGGATGGACCGATTTCGATGCGGGTTTTTTTCATTTGAAAGCCACTTTCCTTGCGGTGGTTCTTAGCTATGTTTGGTTAATATCGGTCCAGCAATGTAAGAGTATCAGCTCTTTTCCAAAATTATGTGAGGTATTTTTGCGTAGGGGTTTTTTTAATTTTTGCTTGTATATCAATGCGACAATTAGAAGTTGATTATACTGAGACTTTCAGTTTGTTAGTTACAAGAGAAGCTAATGTAAGCATTTTAAATAGAACGTCTAGGCACACATCTTTTTAGTGATGGGAAATCATCAAATGACTCCCGCTGTAGATGGAGCTAGAGGAAGTGTGACTCTCACTGACTGAAATCCATCCATGATCCTTCTTCAATCCCGGATCATCTACACTTATCATTACACAGACATACAAATTTACTTCTACTACTTTCTATCTTCTGTAATACTTACTATGTTAACATATTATCATCTCTCAGTAACAATAAAAGTAACATCCACCAGCGACGGTAGTTTGAGGCGATGCTAGTTACAATCTCAACGTTGAACACAGAGCCACTATTCCAACTATCCGACATTTGCATACCAATGTCGGACGCTGCATATTAGGCACGCTGCGCTTTAATAGGACCGCGGCTCTTTTGTGATAGGATTAGGACTTTTAATTCTTGTCGATACTTTTAGAATAGAAAATTTGAGAAGTTTTTTTATTTCTTAATCTAAATATATATAAAACTCAAGGTGACTGACTGACTGACATAGTGATCTATCAACGCACAGCCCAAACCACTGGAGGTACCGGGCTGAAATTTGGCATGCAGGTAGATGTTATGACGTAGGCATCCGCTAAGAAAAGATTTTGATAAATTCTACCCCCAAGGGGATAAAAGTTTGTATGAAACTTTGTCAATTTTAAACCGATCGGGCTGAGAATTCATATAGCCCACGCGGACGAAGCTGCTGGCGGAAAGCTAGTGTTTTATATTAGCCTAACTAGGTAACCTAGAGATTTGCATTGGATCGTAATCATTTATTGAAGAGATTTGTATATCCTACTTATAAATTCGTAAGTTTGTGATTTACACACTAACCGCCTTATTCATAAGTAGCTTTACGCCAGCGGCTTCGCCCGCGATATTTTAGCCAATAGATACAAAAACTTGACAAATTATATACTATAAACCTTCCTCTTGAATCACTCTATCTATTTGAAAAAACCGCATAAAAATCCGTTGCGTAGTTTTAAAGATACGTACAGACAAACAGCGGAAAGCGACTCTGTTTTATACTATGTAGTAATTCAAATTCAATATTAGTTGTGTTCTGCTGACGTCTAAGTTGTGTTTTCATGTTTTGATTAACAAATAGACTAACAGTATTCAATAATTTAGAAATTTGAGAAGTTGAATAATTAATAAATATTGAATGGACATGATTGTGGATGGATATAGAGGAAGGGGACGACCGAAGAAACGATGGATGGATTGTGTGAAGGTTGATATGATTAGAATGACTGTTACTAGCGAGATGACGGTAGATAGAAGAGTAAGAAAACATGATGCGCCGACCCCAAATAAAATTGGGATAAGGGCAGGAGGATGATGATGTAAGGTTTCGAATTAATGTACTCCTACTCATTGCTCATTGTACAAGCAACTAATGAAGTAAACACTAACAAAGTTCTAGGTAACTTCAAGTTTCCTCAAAGACAATACCTGAATCATTGTTTACGAGTTATATTAAAGCCGATAGCAACATTAAATCCTAATTAACAGCGTTTCAAGAAAACAGTAACGCAATTATTTGCACAAAATTTCATCGAAATCAACTTACTAGTGGTCTGATTCAATAATTTCGTTATACACGATAAGATAGCTGCGATAAGTCCCAGTATCGCAGCGACTACGACTCGGAACAGTATCTACACTCGATACTACGAGTATGTCACCTGCCACAAATGTCCTGTACCGTAGAAATTGCCAAGCACCTGTTAAAAGGTATTAACGATATATATTTTCGTAATGATCGATAATTGGGTCATCCACCCTGTGAATGTGTGGCCACGAAGCCAGCGGTCGTGGATAGTGCAGTGCTAAGTCGTATTTTTAAATTTGGTGTTTTGAATGTATTTTTCTTTAATGAAAGTGTGAGTGAATTGAAGTGAAAGAGATTAATTGTGAATGTGTGTGTTTGATTACCTACTAACAGCAAACGTGATGGATAAAACTGTAAAGTATTCCTTTAAAAAAATACATAATTGATTCATAACAATCCAATGAACGCTCGTCATAGGCTTAGCGTTCGTCTCTGAAATTCTTAGTAACAACCAATAAACGAAATCTGTTTGAAATGGGTTTAATTTAAGCTTTGTTCGTTATGACACGGCAATTAAAATATCATGGGTAAAAATCATAATATGACATAGATTTAAAAATAATGGCGCAAATCGTCACAATCAAATAATATTTGCTAAACTTTCTTTTCTGCAAATTATTTATAGGCAAAAAAGCATTCAATATTATTCACCGTTCCCTCAATTAATTTCCTAAACAAGTAGGTACATTATAAAAACGCTAGTTTTAGTGCCGTCCCCTAAACTGCAATTAGATCGCGTGCTCAAAGATTAATGGTTTCCTAAAGTGACACAGGTTTGGCCCATTTTACGTAGAATCACACTCGATATCAATTTGGATAGGCCTTTTCAAGCAATGTCTTTAAAAAATGAAGTTTTAATAAAAATGACCTGTCATGGTACACATAAAATTCTTTTGTTAGTCCTTTATGTTCTTTAGCTAGCCTGACTTCTTTTTTTATTGAGTTATCAAAAGAATGTTTACATGGTTATTTTGATTTAGTACCACTTAAACCTCTCGGATTTGTGTGTGATGCTCCACAATTCTATTCGTCTTACATAATAATAATACATTAACTGTTTAAGCTACACAAATGTAGGTATTCTGAAAATATTCGACAATGTTCTGTTATAAACTTGAGAAGAAATATGTTTTCCAGTTAATATTTTAATTATTTTTTAGTAATAGTATGGCGCGTGTCGGTAGGTAAGGAATTTATCAGTCGAGGTATTAGATTATTCCATGTCGGAGGCATTCTAGCGCATCTGAGAAAACTCTGACACTAGGGCTTATTCGGTTAGAATTCCTGCAGCCTACATAATAAAAAGTAGACGGAGCTACCCCCTGATTGTCTCATTGGTCTAATCCGCAATTTTGATAGCTCGGTAGGATATAGGGTTCCCGAGTTCAATAACCCTGTCATGCAATGGTATTATTAGGTTTTCCAAGAGGAATCACTTAGCTGCAGCTTAAAGCCTGCATTTTTGGATGTTGGACTTCCTTTGGAGAACTTACTTGACATAATCTGGCTGTAGTAGTAAGTTGCGAAATGTGGGTGAACCTCTGCTTAGTCCTCCGAGGAAGTGGCGTGATGTTTTGTTCTATCATGTCTGTTACATTTATACTTTTTTATTCTTTTTTATTGTTCAGATTACAACAATTATTTGTTACAACGGTAATTTCTTGTTTTCGTGAATCGTATAATGTCATACTACAGCTAACCACTCCTTCTTTATTCGACTTTATCTTTCCAACGCTGATGTATCTTTCTTTACCTTAGCCAGATTCTTCTTGTTATCAGATTCTTATGATGGATTATTTCACTTTTCAGGAAGCATATACAGGAGAGGTGCTCGGCGGTGGCGAAAACTATACCGCGTCAATGGACACATCTTCCAGGCTAAAAGATTCAATAGAGTGAGTATACTATTGATTTACCTAAGACCTGTCATATCTAATTGCTGAATTTTACTTAATTTTAAGTGGCGTTAAAAATAAAATCACTTTAACGTGCTTGGTGAAAGAAACTTTAAACTATGATTCTAAAGCGCGATTCAAATAGTGTTTTTTTATGTTCTTTTTGTTTTATATATCCTTTATTATACATACACGATACACATATAAATAGAAAAACAATAACTATAAATTAATACCTTTACAAAATACTTAAAAACTAGTGCTTGGTACATAATACTTAAAAACTAGTTAGAGTAGTTGTTGAGTACCACACTCAAAAACCTCTTTGAATCGCGCTTTAAGAAAATCATCTTTGATGTTCATCAACTCAAACTAGTCTGAACAGTGTGTGTGAGTTATGACCAAATGCCTCCTCACAAAATTGGCATATTGTGATCTCGTAACTAAAAGAAAGAAAAAGCATTTATTTAAGACATGCATAGAAAATAGTTAATAATAACAAAAAATAGAAACTGTGGTAACTATAGTCTTATAATAAATATTTAATAGCAGATTTACTTGCTAGACTAGATCAAATCTTAAAAAATCTTCCAATTTTTACTACTTTCATTCAGTTCAAGGGGCGTACTCTAACTCAACGAAAACGAAGATTCGATTGAAATTCGGAACCTTTCCTTGTGAATTTTAGGGTGGTAAGGTTCAAACAATTGTAATATATGGATAGTATAAGTATATCCCCTCTTTGTACAGAGCATCAGATCGCACGTTACCTCACCACAAAAAAAGTAGAGTAGGCCCCCAGTTTTGTATTGAGTTTTATATTCTACTATTCAATCTTGAAACGTATTTTCAATTCTAACAACGATTCCCCTCCATTTTCATTAATTGCTGTCCTCTTTGTTCCAGCGCGCCTTTTGTGCCTTCTGCCAGGACCGCATCTGGGGCCTGGGCCGGCAGGGCTTTAAGTGCATCCAGTGCAAGTTGCTGGTGCACAAGAAGTGCCACAAGCTTGTGCAGAAGCCCTGCTCCAATGAACACGTGGATCCCATCGAGGTTAAGGACGATGCGAATGGAGAGAGCACCTTGGGACGAGCGTCTTCTGTCAGGTGAGTTTATACAATGTAATGACAAATCTGCCCAGTTGGTCTAGTGTTGCATAACGTGACTGTTGAGAGCGTAGTCTCGGCTATGATCCAGCTAGTCCCTAGTTGTTCTCCCCAGTGACTTCCTAAGCCGAGGTTCCTTCCCCACTAGGGGGAGCTCTTAGCACGCAGTCACTTAGTATTTTTGTAAGCCTTGGCTGGAGACGTTAATTTAATCAATAGGATGTCGCCACATTGTCCGGTTGAGCAGGTCGAATGCTGTTAGAAGCACCCTGCAAGAGGTCATGTAGAAAAAAAAGCGGGGTCTCGGGTTCCGATTTGGGTCTGAATCACAGTGTGAATTAAAAAAAACGAAGCAGTCCAGAGTTGAGAAAGGTTGAGTAAGGAAGTAGTGATACACCCCGTGCCTGATGGCACGTTAAGCCGTCAACCCTGGCTGCTATCTTGACAGCAGTTGTTACAATTCCATGTCAGAGACCGACAGGAGGATTTAATAAAACTCTGACGCTAGGACTGGTTAGATTGGTAAAACCAGCAGCTTACACAATATGAAGAAGACATATCCATAAAACCTTGAATGGCTCTTAAATAGTCTCTTTGAACGAAATATTTAAGATACTATCTTAAAATACATTTTCTTAATAATGGCACCTATCACATATTTTTGTTTATACCACAAAGATTTCACAATGTAATTTAAATCTGTTTGTTCAATTTATCTGAAGTCCAACAAAATATTTGTTACGTTCGGGAATCCCGAAACCAGATGTTAGCGCGCTTAGATTTATACCGATGCAATAACTTGCACCAAGCCCAAGGGATAGATAGCGCCATACACCATGTTTGCACTTATCGATAACACACAAATACAGGAATAACAGGATAATCGATTTAATATTATGTAATACAAGCACTCTATCAGTATTTAGGTCAATATGCATTTAATAATTCTGTAAATATCGCTATCCGATTTATCTTTTAGATAAGAAACGATTACATGTTAAAAAGTGTATTTTTATTGGTGATAGGTGTTTATTGTTAGAAAATTATAAAATAGTTATTGGTGTTTTTTGCGTGAGAGAGATGGTAGCATAGTATTTTCTCTCATCTCGGCCTCATCATCTCTCTGAACCATTCATACGTAATTAATGGTTCGGATAGTCTATATGAAGCTATTATTTCTATGTCCGCATTTAATATTAGACGCTGTAGGAACTTTGTTAAATTTCAAACTATGTTTGCCTTAGAGTTATTACTACTTCACTATATATAACAGACCGCAAAAACATAATACAGAATACATTGAAAATATTAAACAAAACATTGAAATTCGTTTGTGTTTATTTTTGCAAAAATATGTTTAGACTTCGTTATCAGTGTTTTGTTTTTTTTTTTCATTCGCCTTGAACCTTCAGCGAGATATGGGATATGACTAACTTGTGTAATTGTGAATTAATTTCATTTATAAACATCATATTTTTAGCATGCCAGTCTTTAATCGTCTCTCTTTGGGAACAGTGCACGCAAAATGCTTAATTTTGTTCTAACAGACCAGACATGTTCAATTTATTCAAAGCCCTCTCTCGAATTTTGCAAGAGCTCGTCAATTTATTCAAAGTTTTTAAAGATAAACAGTTGAAGAGATTTCGAAAGGTATTCAGGAAGTGTTTCGTATCCAGATCTCGCGCGGAAGTCGAGCCACCTCTGCCAGAGACCCCGCCCGCGCCTGCGCCGGCGCCGCCTCGCCCCGATGACCTGGAGCCGGGCTCACAGCGGCAGTACTCGCTCGACGACTTCGAACTCATCAGGGTTATTGGACGAGGATCTTATGCTAAGGTACGCTTTACAAATTATTTAGATCTACGATTCAAAAAACTGACTGTTTTTTTAAGATCAAATGTCTACGAGTACTACTCTCTAAACTACTCTTCAAACTTTTCTGTTGGTAGGTACAGAATAAAAACATTTTAGAAATATTTAGTGGCTTTGATCGAATACTTAAATCTTCAAACAAAACACTTAGAAAGAACCACACTATTCAATAATTTGGTGTTACATTATTTATTTCAATCAACATGAATCGTGTCTTTTACATTAAACACACATCATCCACATCTCATTCTTTCATCATCAGCATTAGCCCATATCTATCTGGCATCTCCCTAGATATATCTCCTATGGCATCCTATCCGAGGTTAAAGTCCTCCCGAATTGTTCAGTAGTATTCCGTGAAAGTGTAACATAAATTCACCCTGACAACATTTCACATTTATAATATAAGGAACTAGCTACTTCGGGTGGGTTCAGCTGCATCCTAACTACATCACGCACCTAGATAAAAATTATCCTATGTATTAATCAAGTTTATAAACTACTAACTTTCCGCCAGCGGCTTCGCCCGCGTGGTTATTTTTTTTACACCTTGGGTTACATTATTCAAGTTTTAGTAGGGATCCCTAATTATTTCTGAAAATAAATATAACCTATGACACTTCGTAAAGATGTAGCTGTCTAACGGTGAAAGATTTTTAAAATCGGTCCAGTAGTTTTTGAGTTAAAACCCTACAAACAAATAAACAAATCTTTCCTCTTTATAATATTAGTATAGATGTGTGTTACAAATTTCGTCCAAATCCATTCGGTCGTTTTTGCGTGGAAGAGTAACAATCATACATTCATGCATCCTACAACTATAATTTTAGTAGGATTAAATGGTACCTAATCCTTGTCTTTCCTCCAGGTGCTGATGGTAGAACTAAAACGCACAAAACGCGTGTACGCCATGAAGGTGATCAAGAAGGCGCTGGTGACGGATGACGAGGACATCGACTGGGTGCAGACGGAGAAACACGTGTTCGAGACGGCCTCCAACCACCCCTTCCTAGTGGGGCTGCACTCTTGCTTCCAGACGCCTAGCCGATTGTTCTTCGTCATTGAGTTCGTTAGAGGCGGGGATCTCATGTGAGTTTTCTATAGAGTATTTGTTCTTGAGAGAGAGGTGTAATTAGAAAGGTCCTCATCTAAACAATTGGCGTGTCATACACTTATAGCTAGTCTATAAGTTCGAAACCGTCCTCATAACTCGGCTGGGATAACTCGGTAAGGAAAAATCTAATGCGAATGCTAAAATCTATACCTACTGGGTGCAGTGGATAGGTTATCTGACTAGTGTAATAAAGTGAGGCAGGTTAGTTATTATACTGTCAACCGGTCTGAAGACAAACAAACCTCAACTTTAGTTATCTTAGTCAAAAACCATATATCTCCTTAATATTATACGAGTATTTCTTAAATTTTTTATACGATACTCAACTTTTACATACCACACCATCTTTACATACCACTAAATTGTTTCCTTAATTTTGTTGTGTGTAAAAAAAATGCACATAATTTTATAAAATTCTTAGAATAAGTAATCATTTTTTTTTTCTTATTCTTCCGAAGGTTCCACATGCAGCGTCAGCGGCGGCTGCCCGAGGAGCACGCGCGGTTCTACGCGGCGGAGATCTCGCTCGCGCTGCACTTCCTGCACGAGCGCGGCGTCATCTACCGCGACCTCAAGCTCGACAACGTGCTGCTCGACCACGAGGGACACATCAAGCTCACCGACTACGGCATGTGCAAGGTAATTGATGGAAACAGTGTGGGGATTCTTGAAAATTTAACAAAATGGAACCACTGCTTAAATAAAGGAAGAAGCAGTCACTTAAATGGCCTTAAGCCTTTGATACTGTTCGCCTCACAACATAAATTAAATTGTTATAAAAAAATGCCCGAGCACATGTTTTCATATTTGTCTAAAGGACTTTTTTTCCATGAATTTCTTAATTTTACATAAAAAGATTTTTAATGATTGAATTTTGCTTCTATCGATCCACAACCTTTTTTTTTGCGCTGGGAAAAAATGCATTACGCATACCCCCCATCCAGGGGAATGGGGATCGATCCACAACCTAACCAACCCTCTTCAACTCCAGGAGGGCGTCCGACCGGGCGACACGACGTCTACCTTCTGCGGCACCCCCAACTACATCGCGCCGGAGATCCTGCGCGGCGAGGAGTACGGCTTCTCCGTGGACTGGTGGGCGCTCGGGGTGCTCACCTACGAGATGCTGGCCGGCCGCTCGCCCTTCGACATCGCGCAGGCCGCCGACAACCCCGACCAGAACACTGAGGACTATTTGTTCCAGGTAAGTCTAGACAGGGCAGTGAAGCTAGAGAGCTTGAACTGTGCACCGTACAAATAATTTGACCTTTCAATCAATAAAGAAATTTACTTTGTGAAGTAGTTTTGATTAGCCTCTGGACCTAAATGTTAGGGTTGGTTTGAACATTATATGCTGCCTTCTTCGTGATTTAAATTGGTCTAACTAACATATTATCTTAATTAACTGCACACTATCGCTTAGCTCAGTATACTATAGAGAGATATAGATAGAGATTTGGCATAATAAGCAAAAGGAAAAACTTTTTTACAAACAATACAACAGACTTCTAAAACACTAAAAACAGCAAAAAATAATAATATTATTTTATTATATTAATATTTACTATATTATAGCTCTGCTGTAGCATCGCCCAAAAATTCATATTTGTCCTCTTTTAGATTTTTTTGATCAATTTCATGCATTACCATTGAATTTCGATCGACTTAGAACACGTTGAGATATTTAGAAACATCGGTCACTCGGTTGGACATGGCCACAACAAAATTTTAGTACAAATGTTCTACCACGTATGTATGATATTCCAGGTGATCCTAGAGAAGACGATCCGTATCCCGCGCTCGCTGTCAGTAAAGGCGGCGTCGGTGCTGAAGGGCTTCCTCAACAAGAACCCGGTGGAGCGGCTCGGCTGCGGCGAGAACGGCTTCCTCGACATCGTCAGCCATCCCTTCTTCAAGAGCATCGAGTGGGAGATGGTAAAACCATGCGTCCATATATATTTTTTTTATTTTATGGACAAAATAAATAACAAAACGTACATGATATGCTTTTGTGTGCATAATTTTTGAAATAATTGAGACAATAATGCAGGCAACAAGGCTATTCATGAATTAAAAAGAATAATTCTTATAAATGTAACTTAAGCTTAGTCGCTAATGCTTAAAGTCGTAAACGGCATGTTTATAATAATATTAGGTCGAAATACACAAGACCTTTCACTACCTAGATTGGTTTAAAATGAAGGAAGAGGTTTTAATCCAAGGAAATAATAACGCTATTATCCTCCTGCTTGATCGCTGCAATACTTCTTTTACTTCCATACATAGAGATGTAGTCTGGCAGAGGCCAGACTTCATCCTCGATATACCCCCTAGGGCCCTATCAAGCCATATCATCTTTTTATCTAGGTGTTTCTTTAGGGTTCAAGCCATCAGTCAATAGCATATGTGTTGTTAAATTCTCAGCTGGAGCAGAAGCAAGTGGTCCCCCCATTCAAGCCGCGGCTGGAGGGCGAGCGCGACCTCGCCAACTTCCCGCCCGAGTTCACGGACGAGCCCGTGCACCTCACGCCCGATAACGAGTACGTATACTTATCTGCCTAGCCTTTTCCCAACTATATTTAGGTCGGTATTCCAGACTAATCAGGATGCAGCTGTGTACCAGTGTTTTACATGGAGCGACTGCCTATCTGACTTCCACAACCCAGTTACCAGGTAACATCATAAGACTGGTAAGACTGGTTGTCAGTCTTTCTGGCTTCTGCGTAACATCTGTCAAAGGTCTACAAATGACAGCTGAGACTAACTGCTAAACGTGCTTACCGAGGCACGAAGGAGTCTCGGTAGGACATAGATGGTCACCATCTACGGACCGACCGCGACAAGCGCAGCTTAACCTTTGATTGACCTCCTCTAACTAGTTCATATACTAGTAATACTAATATTATAAATGCGTAAGTTTGTGACGATGTGTGTATGTTTGTCCCTGTTACGCAAAAACTGCTGAATGTATTTTTATGAAATTTGACTTTCTACTTTTATGTTGTTGGTGTACAATAAAGAATATTCTATTCTATTAGCTATTGCCAGGTTTCGAAACTGCACACTCATTTAAATTCAAGTGCCTTAACTCCTAGTCCACTGTTATATTTAATTAATTCAATACACTTTTCATAAAATGTTTTTTTTGTTTCCAGTACGGTGATCGCGGACATCGACCAGTCGGAGTTCGAAGGCTTCGAGTACGTGAACCCCCTGCTGATGTCGCTCGAGGACTGCGTGTGACAGCACGCCTGTCTGCTGCACCCCTACCACGACCCCTTGCAGGTCAACACCACTTCTTTTTATATATACAGAAAAAAAACAACCAGTGCGCAAATTTTGACGATATAAACTTAAACACTTTTTAACAAACACGTATTTTTCAGTTTGTTAGGTCTTAGTACTACAAAAAAAGTTATCGTTTACGAAACATATTCATTTAAGAACTTAATTTGTTTAAAACTCGCCGGTCGACTTGTGCGTAGATATCAGCTGAGTCTTATTGTACTCGTGAGTTCGCTCTCGCATGCCTAGGCAGTACAGTGCTATTACGAATAGATTATGCCCTTATTTTACTTATTTCATAATAGGACACGAGTGAAAAACGCACTGGTTAAAAAAAATACTGTATATTGCTATATCAATTTCAACCTAATTTCCAAATTAAGACGGGTCAATTTGGCTTGTCAGATATTGCTTTTGTACGACTGCTGTTCAAAGTTCAACCTTATCATCTTTTGACGGTAAGGTTGAACTTTAAAATTTAAATGGTCCAATTTGGTGTGTCAACTACAGTTCGCGTTTGTAATGATCTGCTGTTTGAAGTTCAACCTTATTACTAAATTTTGACGAGTCAATTTAACATTTTAGGTAATAAATATATATGCGTATATATCATGAAAAATATTAACTTTTACCATTCATTTCGATTTGAATGACACTTCTTTCGTTTCACTTATAAAAACTGCCGTCATAAGGAGTGTGAGCGAGTTATATACATATTCGTAATCAGAATCTTTTCCTGATTTCAAATAATTATGTACTTAACACAATATCGAAAAAAAATGTTGGTTACTGCCTTTCTTTTTCGGCAGTATACGTAACCGCATATTTTTAGTAAATATAATAGTATATAATAGTTGCGGTAATCTGCAGGCATACGGCTATGGTGCAGAGTCGTCGTCGTCGGACTACGACAGCGTGTGCTCCGAGCTGCCGCCGCGCAAGCCCACGCTGCTGCAGCACATGTTCTGTCTGCCGCTCAACTGACGCCGCCGCGCCCGGCGCGACAAGCGCGACCCGCACGACACGCGCGACACGCACGACACGCACGACCCGCACGACACGCACGATCGGCGCGACTAGCGCGACCGGCACCACTAGCGACCAACACCCAGCGAACTGTGAAGCCATTGGTGATAGGGACTTTTATTTTTCAAATTACTTCTATATAGCGATCGGCCTTCTAAATTAGATGAGGCGTTTTGTAAAGATAATATCACGTCTCGATTCTAAGGCTTAAAGTACTGTCAGAAATATTAAGAACATATTTAAATTTAAAAAGGCAACACTAAATTTTTGAGCTGGCAACAAAAAAAAATGTTGCCATAATCTGATTAGATATGGTTTAAATTTAAATGTGTTCTACAATTTTCATTTTAGGCGGTAATTAACTTGTATGGTAAGATAAAATTGTAAATAAAATATAGTTATGTATAAAAATATCGCATGACTTTTAAGTTACGTGTAACTGCGTTATATAGAGATTTTTTCAAGGGTCAAGATTGCTTGGTCGGCGTGATGTTTAATGAACAATTCCTTGAGCGGCATTACTAAATTAGAATATAAAATTAGCATGTAAACTGGCTGTATTTATACTATATAAAAAAAATACGACGCACATAAAGTGCCAATTATTAAAGCACAATTTATATTAGGTATCAATGGCTTCACGTATATTCGCTTGGTTCTCAACCAAATGTAAAGAATATAACAGCAACGCTTCTTGGCACGATAAGTTGAAATTACAACATTTTGTGACATGGACAACTAGTCATTGTCATTAAACTGTGTTGATCCACCGTCGAAATTAATAAAATAACATTTTAAATAATTTAACAGAAATTAAACACGGCCCGATTCCAAAAATTATAGACCAGTTTTAGAAAACATTTTTGTAATTCGTTTAGTTTTCGAAACACGATTTTGAGTATTTAAAAGTATTACCAGACTATAGTATACACAAAAAAAATCCGATAAAAACAGTACGAATACCTAAATATCTTTAAAAATGGCAAACACATTTTTTTTTATATTATCTTCCTAAGTATTATTCACATTCCACCTTATATCACTTAACAAATGTATAAACACATAGATCTGACTTTATTTATATCTCGAAGGAATTGATATTGATACGATACCACCATGGAAAAAAAATATAATATTCTTCTACAGCTTAATTTAATGATTTACAATAAATCTGGTCTAAAGTGCATGTGTAATGTAGCCAATTTTGGTGCTCGTAATATAAAGCGCGCGTCTGTGGAACACAACGCTTGATACTTAGGTAGGGAGCAGCGAAACACCATTTCCTATTACTAAAATGTAGATCACTTACTATAATAAACACCCCGAACTAGCGGGGCATACGCTTCTGTACATAAATTAAAAACAAATTATTCATCTATGTATAATAACTATATGAGAAAATATTATAAGACTTAATATTTTTGAAACTATTGTAGTAGTCTATAAAACCTTTCTGAGAGGAAGGTGGCGCGATTGTACGACACCGCTGTATCGTAGCTCCTCTTCTTATGTGGCATCGAGCTGCGCCCAGCTCTGTCGTACATTATCACGTTTTCTATCAAATCATTATGTTTTTTGAGCAATAAAATATATGGTAGTATTATTGTATTGTAATTATGCGAGACAGGTAAACTGCTCAATCAAAGGCACGTAAGGAATTAAAAGTAGTTGGAAAATTTTGATGACCGACCGGTCTCACCGATATTTATAGCCCTTATCAAACATTAGTGTATACCCTAGATACCTAGAGATAAGCTAGATTCGTAGCTATGATACGCGAGAAATGGCGCGCGGCATCTTCACATTACAAATACTAATTTTGTTTTGTTTAATGAAACTTTTAATTTTGAATCTTAATCTTGTACAGCTGTTGGTTCGTTGTCAATGAAATAATTTGAATTATACAGTTAATTCCATAAGTTATTTTTTTGTTTTTAAAAACATGTAAATAAAACTAAATACATGCTGCGCACCATTGTACCGCTATTATAATACAATTAATGGCACAGAAAGTTACCTATCTCTCGACGTATTATTTATCCTAGTGTTCTTCAATTGTTCCTTAAGCTGGTCACTTTTCGTGCCACTGAGTGTATAATATATTCCATTCCCTATTGTAGATTCTGTTGTCCTTCATAGCTAATCACCACTCGTTTAGGTAGCCAACGAATTTTATAATAAAAAATAAACATATAATATTGAGCACTGAAACAAATTTAAAATTGTGTACATTATAAACAAATTAATATGAAAAAAAAAACTCGTAAAATACATCGGTTATATAATATAACAAATTATTGTTAATGTAGAAGAAAAGACTTATTATATAAAAATTATCGATCGTATTGTATCGTGTGGTGGTTCGCGCAGAGAGCTCAAGAGTCCACAAACTATTCTAAATAGTGCGTAGTAAGTACCTATCTATTAGACATTTTGCACCGATATTATATTATACATAGTTGTAATCACGCGTCGGTCCCGGCTCGCACCCGCTGAGCCGCCGCCTGCTCCACACACACAGCATCACAACTGGAGCCGGCGGCCGGCGGGTGGAGCCGCTTCTATCTGTGTTGTCGTTGCCCATATAATTGTATTTTATCAATGCGTTGCCGATGTCAAATGATTATGTCCGTGCTATTGTGTTGTTGTCGCGGCGCGGCCTCGCTGTTTGCCTGCATAGGTTTCTTTGTATAATTTATATCGTTAAGTATTTAATTATTCGTAAGCGACAGTATTGTGGTACTATTAACGCTTTAGATGTAATTAGTTAACATTCCATGTATCTGGGGGGAGGGGGCGGACCGGCCCTCGGACATCACAGCGAATACATTTTGCATTGTTACAATATGTTCTGATGTTTTTGTCATTTTAAATATTATCAATTATAACGGCACGTTGTATTGTCAAACGTTAAGTTTGACGTATATTATGATAAATGTTTTATTACCAAAAATTTTGTAATGTGTATAAAATCTTACTAACTGCATGACAAGTGACATTTTAACAATTAGTTATAAGAGGAATTGTTAAACGGTTACGTTTCAAACTTGAACAAAACTATGTATCTTAGTTTTTAAGTATTTTTAGTTGGTCGCGTGTAATGTTCCCCGTTTGCGATAAGGAATGATAAAACATAGATTTTTACATAAGGTATGTTGATTTATTGTATTTAATTTCGGCCGTATTTACTTGTATTGTGGAACACCAATAAATGTATGTTACTTAAAGATTTCATTGTGAACTACTTGGTGCGTGATTGAGACATACTGTCAAATTAGACTGGAGAAATTGGGATACTGTAACTATTCTATGCTTAACTGAAAATAAAGAAGATTAATCAGAATATGTTTTTTACTTTACCAATAACAAATAACTAAACGAAACTTTTTGACAAATAGGTTGATGCAATTAAATTTATCTTTCTATTCTTATCTATATAAAAAGTACTAGGACATCATAAAATAAAAGAGACACCGCTGTTATTTTTCAACTAAAAAACATTTGAAATGTTGCGTCACGAAAAGTACTAGGACATCATAAAATAAAAGAGGCACCGCTGTTAGGTTTCAACTAAAAAACATTTAAAATGTTGCGTCACGAAAAGTAGGTACTAGGACATCATAAAATGAAAGAGGCACCGTTGTTATGTTTCACCTAAAAAACATTTGAATTGTTCCGTCACGAAAAGTACTAGGACATCATAAAATGAAAGAGTCACCGCTGTTATTTTGCAACTACCCACCAGTTAGACGGTGTAGCATACCTTACCATTTTCTTTTTTGCAGTATACGAAAGGTACTAGGACATCATAAAATGAAAGAGACACCGCAACTACCCACCCATAAATAATAATGTAATATTTTTGCCTACCCGTTACTTTGTAAATACCAGGTAACATACCAGGGTTTCATAATGTTGCAGAAGTCCTCACTGAGATAGTGGAACAATTATATCAAGTTTTGGGTGGTTGCATCTGTCTTTGTTCTCTTCCCACTGGCGATGATCTCAGTATGCATATCATATTGGAACAATCATCAAGCTTTTATTTGTTTATATTGTCAAGTTACCGGTCGATTATTGTATTGTGCATGGAAGAGGGAAAACTTGGTGTCAAGGTTACGGAAATTTGTTTCTCACAAAATCTGAAAACAGATTTTTTAATTTTTTTGTGGTTGTAAATTGTCTGTTTAGGCGGTACGAAGGTCGCCGGGACAGCTAATCATAATATATTTGAAACATAGGCACCGTTATATGACGAAAGGTTTCCAAAATAATAAACCAAGATCCATTACAAAATCATTTTATTTCAACATAATCGCACACAGGATACAATTCAAATAAGAT
Organism: Pyrrhia umbra; assembly: GCA_963891755.1. NCBI lineage: Eukaryota > Metazoa > Arthropoda > Insecta > Lepidoptera > Noctuidae > Pyrrhia > Pyrrhia umbra. The sequence goes on along the minus strand of OY982934.1, from coordinate 2,649,405 downwards.
TTCCTTATTTGAAACAATTTCAAAATAAGAAAATAAAATAACTTCTTAGGTATATCTATGAAGCATTTCACTTACATAAGTATATAATGTACCCTATATATACTGATATCGTGTGCTTAAAATCTGTTATCAAGTAACTTAATTAAATGCTTTCGTACAATACATTCGTAATCTTACTGCGAAAAATACTGAGATTATCATCAATGAAATTCAATAATAAATATTACAATACGGCACTGAATAATAAATTAACGAACTTAATACTGTAACGCGAGATTCTACGTCGAAATGGAATGTCATAGTTAGGTGATAAAATTGTTAACTTTGACACTATATTTGGTTAACCGTACGGGACGGGGTGGGCGATATGATATGATATTATAAATATTTATTGTAAATACACTCCAAAGGTTAGACAATGATACCAGGATCAGATTTGTAAATATTTACGAAAAATCACTGGTATAAGACACAGGACATCACTAGTCCTTGGTATTGATGTATCTTATACATCTTTTGTATCCAAAATAAATTAAAATTTGTCTAGTAAATGCCCGTAAAACGCCACTTAAAGCTATTAAAAGTAGGTAGTTAATACACGTATAAGCGACAGTGATTGCTTTAAGCGCTACTTAAAATTAAGTGGCGTTTAAGTTAGGCATATACGTCTTACCTTATCAGTACGAAAGTTGATCACACATTATCACAGAACTTAACCAAAATAATTGAAACTAAACAAAAGTGTGCAAGTGCTGAGTACAAAACTAAATAATACTATCCGGAGCAGGAGACATAAATAAATAAACTTTTCTAATAAATAATTAGAAGCACCGAAAGCACACATTTTGTAATATATGTATAAATAGTATTTTATTAACTATACAACATTATTTCTTGTATAAACGAAACCCGAAACCTACCAAAAAGATTTAAAAAAATACTTCAGGTAAACAAAAAATACTTTTCAATCATAATTTAAAAACGAATAAAATCTGTAACAAAAAATAAAATTTCTACCATTTTCGGATTTCGTTTACATAAACTCAAAAAATAATGTTGCTAGTACCTTTTCAACAATAGATCTCTTTTCTAAAATTAATGATCACTGATGTTAATTTAGATAGAAGTGATGAAGACTGCTCGTGAATAGTTTGTGCCGTGATGGTGCGTGTACATGATGGTGGTTAGTGGTATATGATGGCGGGTGCTGGCGTTCACTGGTCGCCATTCTCGTGCGTCAGCTTCAGCTTCTTGTTGGGCGGCGAGTTGAACAGGGCGCCGCTGTGAAGGTCCTTCATGAGGAAGGGTACCTGGGGAAACAAAACATATTTAAAATAAAGTGGTCTGTCCCACAAAGACCAGTCCTAAAACAATGCTCTGTGGTCAACAGATAATGGTCAAAAGACTACATACCACAGATCATAGAGATATATACAATAGAGATGCAATCCCGAAAAAAAAAGGTAACAATTTTTTGGTATGTAGACGAGGTTTTAAACTAACCACTTTAACGTAAACTTATATTTATCTCTCTCACACTAACTAAAACATTACGTGACATTTGTTCGACAAAGACGGCGACAGTCGGTTTTTCCAGATATACAGTTGAAGTCAAGCTGACAGAAGGCATGAATTATGTCTGTGCTCAACCTTTATGGCTCGCATTGTGTTCCGTGATTGCTGATCTAGTTACTTTAGTTCCATGTATAAGTATGCCACAGATAAGTAAGAGACTCAGTGGTACTATAGACTAGATTTTATTGCTTGCAGTACTTTTTTTTTGTACGGCATCTCGCAGGTCAACCTAGAAGGTTGTCGACTGCTTAACCGGGCTTGAATCTGTTAATATTATAACATAATCTACAAACTACTTGTATGACTGCTAACGCCATCTATTCCAAAAACATGTACAACTTGCTTCTAGAAATAAATTCAGTCTGTGGTTTTGCAACTCACTTTGTTTTATTAATAGAAACTAGGAGTGGGTTGTAACAGGCAAATCGCGTATCTGTTCCATCTGTTCCTGTTCCACAAAATAACAGTTCCAAATACCTGTTACGAAATTATAGCCCGTTATTTTATACTACGTCGTACACGGTGTTTCTCTATCTTTATCTAACTAAGGTGTTACACGTATGCATGACAAGAATAGAGCTTGTGACAATATAACAAGCACATCCACTTCTCTTTCTAACTAAGGTGTTATACCTATGCGAGAAAAGGAAAGAGCTAGTGACGATATAACAGGTTGTTACAGTGTAACATTTTTTATCTTATTCTAACTAAGGTAACGGTCATAGGCATGAATAGAGAAAAGCTTGTGACTGTCTTTTATGGGATGTTGTTATCTCGTGGAACAGAGCAGTGATTTCAGTTTGTGTGTCACAGTTACAGTCTGATACTAGAAGATACCTGTTACATTTATCTGTTACGATAAATATGCCTTACTCCTAATAGAAACTTGCAGTACCTTGTGCTCGAGGCCGAGGTGGTGTGTGGGCGGCAGCGCGAGCGCGGCCCGCAGCAGGTTGTGTATGGCGGCTCGCTGGGCGAACAGGGCGTTGTGTACGGGCGCGCCGCCCGGCACCTGCGGCGCCTTCAGCAGGTACGACAGCGCCGACACCACCGGGTGCATGCTCTGGTACGCTGCGGCCAGATAACACCCTTATTAACATCCACAGTAGGGAATCATCGGAGTAAAGAGTTAAGGCCAGCTGCCGAGATTTCCGCACCCCCAAACATACGCAAGTTTTGGGGGTATGACCTGGTCGATAACTAAGTCCTTATAACTGACTAGCGGCCCATCCCAGCTTCGCACGGGTAGCCTATGTTACTTAGGGTGAATGTAACTTTCCAATGGTGAAAGAATTTTTGAAATTGGCACAGTTGTTTTTGAGTTTATTCATTACAAACATTCACACAAAAATACAAATCTTTCCTCTTTATAATAGTAGAAGATAATTTAGCACATCGTTCTGTCAATACTCGAATGTATTGTCCATAGGAATTATAAGAAAGAATAAGTTTTACGCGTGCTTATAACGATCACGAGATCTTTTTTGAGTTTCAAGACAGGGAAGAATTTTTTGAAGAGAAATAAAAACTACCCCACATTATTTATTAATTTTTCTGAAATCGTCAAGTGCCCTAAAAATACATTAAACATTTCGAATGTAAATAAAATATATTAAAATGCTTTATCTTTGATTTTTATATCTCATAGTGTAAAATACCCTATTGTCAATAACTACAGTGACTCACAGCGGTCGGCGTCGCGGAAGGCCATCCTGGCGAACAGGTCGGCGAGCAGCAGCAGGTCGAGGATGAGCGGCACGGCCAGCAGCGAGTCCTCGCACGTGTTGTGCACCACGATGGTGTTGGTGCCGTGCAGCAGGATCTCCGACGTGTACTCGTCCATCGCGCGCTTGGAGTCACCTGGGATATGATTAGAAGTCTTGTTTATTGTAGGTAATATTACTAATAATAAAAAAGCCCGGAGTAAGGAAGTTGGTGGTGTTATACCCGTGCCTGGGGACGTAAATATGATATGAGAGTACTCACCGACATAGGGCACGTACTTGATGACGACCACGTGGTCCGGCTTCTCCCCGGGCTTGTACAGCATCTGGTTGGACTCCACCATGTCGTCCACCACATTGCTCTTCGTTATCTGATAACATTATATTTTATTAAATATGCATATGAAATCTATACTTATAATAAATCTGTAGAGAGGTCAATTCTGTACATGAAATATATTTCCAAAATTACTATCAGGGGGTGATTAGGGATCGATACTGATGCCAAAAATGCAATCAGTAAATTTTTTGTCTGTCTGTATAAACGCTATAGAAACAAAAACTACTCGACGGATTTTAACGAAACTTGGTACAATTATTTTTCATACTCCTGAGCTGGTTATAGTATACTTATTATCACGCTACAATCAATAAGAGCAGAGCAGTGAAGGAAAATGTTGGGAAAACGGGAGAAGTTCCTCCATTTTTTAAGCTTCCGTCGCGTGTGCAACCTTAATGGTTAAAGCTACACAGAAATCAAGGCTTTAGGCTATATATCATCACGCTAAGACCAATAGGAGCGGAGCACCACTATTCCACGCGGACGAAGTCGCTGGCAGAAGCTAGTAAATAATAAAACCAGGAGATCTTGAGTCTAGTTATTTTTTTCAACTAATATCAAATTCAGGGTCTATTCAAAGAGTTACCGCGTCCCCGGAATACAAAGGACTGAGGAAGGAACATGGATTGGTTTTAGTCAGTAAGAGTCTGACACTCCCACCTGCAAGGTCTTATCTGTTTATTAAAAACAATCTTTTTTCAGTAATAAATAAACCGTATTATAGAATAATGTTGATTATAACAGCTGTACCCACAAAAAAACTCTCGTAAACACTGGACTCAGCTGCATCTGGTTTAGACTGGAAGCCGACCCCAACATAGTTGGGAAAAGGCTAGGTAGATGATTTATAACAACAGTACCCAATTTAAACTTTATTTAAATAAGCGTAATGTCAATATTTGTATGGCAATAGAGTGCACTTACCTCTTTGGATCGGAACTGTTTAGGAGCCGACAGATTCTTGCCGTCATTGTTGCCCAGGTGATTGTAGCTCACGATGGAAACTGGCTTCAAACCTGATAGGTTATAAATAAATATAAATGAGGATATGATTTTATACATATACAAAATTAAATTAGTAATTTGTAAATCTTACTATCTATAAATATAAAATGCTTTGTCCTGAATGATTTGCGTATCAACGCACTGCCTAAACCGCTGATCGTAGAGACCTGAAACTTGGAGGGTTTGTTCTTTGTATGACGTAGGCATCCGATATGAAAGGATTATCCGAAATTCTACTCCTGAGAGAGTGAAAAAGGGGGGTATAGTTTGGATGAAACTCTACCATTTTAAATTTGAATTCGTATAGCCAACACGGGCGAAGCCGCTGGCGGTAAGCTAGTATATTATAAATGCTGGTTTGTGAGGTAGGTACACCCTTACCGCCTTATTCATAATAACATCATTTGTCCAATAAGGCTTTTTAGCTATCAAACTATTCCTTATCCTTCTCTGTCAAGTCAAATTGAAGATAGCTAAAAGAGGTTTATAAGACAAATGGCGTTATTATGAATAGCTGTTTTCCGCGGTTTCACCCGCGTCTACTAAAGTAGCTATAACCTTCTCCAGGGTCCCCTCTATCGCCGTACCAAATTTTATCTAAATCAGTTCAGTAGATCCAGAGATTACCCCTACAACCTCACAAACTTTACCTCTTTATGATATTAGAATAGATAAGAGGGATAGTTGATAACCTTTATTAACACTTTTTTCCGATTGCGCGATGTCCGGAGTCTGTGCCCTTTATATCCCATCACCCCATATTATATGAAACTTAACATATCTACCCAATTGTATTGGTCGGTACATTTCAAACACTTCACAGAACACAGTCTTCAATCTTTAAATTTCAAATTCTTATTCTATCTTACCAGCAGACACGAGGAAGTCCACGAGCACCGACTTCAGCTTGGTCTGGCCGGACTTGAAGTCGTCTCCCGCCACGAACACGCCGCGCAGCTCGGCGCGCTCCACCACTCCGCCCACCAGGGTGTTTTGGGGCGAACCGTTTATGTATATGCACTGAAATTGTAAGACAAATATATTAATAACTATTTTAAACGATGCCATGTATCATTAATTGATGTAATTTAATGTTAGTGAGAATCTTCTGATGGATTTAAGTTATATCTATACTTCTACATATACTTAATATTATAAAGAGGAAAGATTTGTTTGTTTGTAGGGTTTTAACTCAAAAACTACTAGACCGATTTTAAAAATTATTTTACCGTTAGAAAGCTACATCTTTACGAAGTGTCATAGGCTATATTTATTCCCAGAAATAACTAGGAATCCCTAATAAAACTTGAATAATGTAACCCAAGGTGTAAAAAAATGTCCACGCGGGCGAAGCCGCTGGCGGAAAGCTAGTTCATAATAAACTCATGCCTAATAAGCCTATTTTAGCTATAGAACCGATTTGTCCCTTTCTATCAAGTTAAAATGTAGTTTGGCAGATAGAAACAAAACAATAAACCAAATAGGTTTATTTTTAGCTGTTTTTTTTTCTTTACTTATGAGGCAAATGTCTTTAATATATAAATAAGACTGTAATCTGTAAGAATCATTTTTAATGCTGTTTCGTTTTGGAATAAAATAAAATAATTAAATATGGATGTGATCAATGCTCATGCCTTCTCTGTATAAAAAGAGGCCTGTGCCTAGCAGTGGGACAATATATGTATTGGCTGATGATGATGATGAATTAAATATGAAATGTATTGGGTACTCACGTTCTCATCAATAGCAGCGAGCGCGAATATCGTAGAGGGCGATATCTCGGAGTTGTTATCGCGTAGAGCTTTCTCCAAATTCTCTGAAGTGTCGTGGACACCAGGCAGCACATCGCAGAACCTAACGAAATATGACAAGCTGTAGATTAACGGCCTAATTAACGAAGTAACTATCTGTTAATTTAGTAAATATAGACAGGGTTCTCTCAATTTCTTGAAACCTACTACCCGTAACGACTGCCAAAGATCTACAAATGACAGCCGGGACCAACGGCTTAACGTGCTTTCCGAGGCACGGAGAAATCTATGACGTAGGTCACCCCATCCACCATTGACCGCGGCAAGCGCAGCAGTTTTCATCCCCCATCGGAAATAATGTACTTAAGGTACATTGCTATCACATTTTTCTAAAAAAAATGTAAAACAAATATTGTAAACTATAACACGTTGAAAAAGAGTAACCATGGAGTTTCTTGCTCGTTCTTCTCCATAGGAATCTACGCTTTGGAACGGGCAAATAGCTTCAATTTTTCTTTTTTTTTTGACTAACGGACTGATTCGTAATTATTTGACAGTTCAAAAGTACCTGTAAATGGTCTAATTGAAATGTGAGAAGACATAGAGATTGAATTCCATTCATTATTTACGAAATGTCTATCAGCAAAACGTCATGAGCGTCTTGCTATCACACAGACGAGTAGAACATTGAACTCGGCTACAATAAAAAAAAACTGCCATGTGCAAAAAATACGACTGGTCATGCGTTTTTGTGTAAGGTCATTAACATTTTGTATGACATATTAGACCGAATAAAAAAATCCGTATATTAGAAACATATTTTGATCATTATTATAAGTACTAACTAGCTTTCCGCCAGCGGCTTCGCCCGCGTGGTCTATACGAATTCAAAATAAAAATGAGTTTCATACAAACTTTGCCCCTCTTTTTCACCCCCTTAGCGGTAGAATTTCGGAAAATCCTTTCTTATCGGACGCCTACGTCATACAAAGAACACACTCTCCAAGTTTCAGGTCTCTACGATCAGCGGTTTTGGCTGTGTGTAGATCCATCAGTCATTTAGGACAAGTTAATGTATAAATTGTAGTAGTTTATCTGTATAATGTATCATCACTACATATTATAAAACAAAGTCGCTTTCTCTGTCCCTATATCCCTATGTATGCTTAAATCTTTAAAACTACGCAACGGATTTTGATGCGGTTTTTTTAATAGATAGGGGTGATTAATGAGGAAGGTTTTAGTATATAATTTGTCACATTAGCTGAAATATCGCGGGCGAAGCCACTGGCGGGAAGCTAGTATTTTATATTTATAAAAAACGCATTGAGAACGTCCTCCTTTGTTAGAAGTCTGTTAAACAAAAACTTTAAAAGAGTATACCTTTCGGTGTTAGCAGTCCACAGCACGATGATCTTGTCGAGCTTGTGCTTGTCCCGGCAGTCCTTGATGTCGGCGCGCACTTGCAAGTACTGCTCATACCTGGTGCCGCGGATCAGGTTGGTGGCGCGGTCAGCCTGAGAACAATACGAATGAACCTCAAGTATGGTTGAAAAATAGAGGACGGGAAGGAAATTGGACGACTTCTTTTAAGTTAAACTATAAAAAAATGCGCTGTTTATATGTTTGGCTTCTTACAGGTAAAAATAACTTGTCATTCTTTCATTTGTACTGATTTTTTATTCCCTGAAATGTTTTTCTTTCTTTCTTCCTTTTAGATGTCTCATATTTCGTAGCTTCTCTTAAAGACACATCTCACATTTTCAAATCGACACTGTCGTAGAACAAAGTCAGTTGTGATAATACAATGAAATTGTGATTTTTCAAAATCAGCTTCAACTAAAAATAATCTATCGATATAAGCAAGAAAAAAAAATATATATCTGGTACTTTCCAAGATATTAAAACGAACAAAGTTGCATTTCCAATACGTTCCAAAGAAAATCAAAGCTTTAAAGTGCTCTCCTGTAAAGTAGCTATTTTGTAGATCCGACTTTGTTCTACGATAGTGTCGATATATTCAGATAAAAATCCGGATCGAGTATCTGTAAGTCACGCAACATGGGTGCATTTAAATATGCTGATGCTTCAATGTTCGAAAACCTCCGAAATACGAATAATCGGGTGATGTGTTAATCTCAAAGGAGACTATCATCTGCGCGGGATATTATACACTAGTGTGTGCCCTCTATATTCCCTCACTCCCATAGTTCAATGGGACGGCAATACAACACAACAGGAGAGAGATCAGGTAAAACCGAGTGACAGTCTAATATTAAAACTTCTCTTGATTTAAAGTCATACTGTAAAGTAGGTATTTTTCTCTACGATTAATATTAAAATTATTCTTAGAATGAGATAAAAAACCGTGTTCCTTTTTGGCCGTTTTTTATAAAGAAACTGAGTTCAATTTTTAGGCTCAAGGTCAAAGCATGGTCGCCATCGCCACACAATTCATATTACAACTATTTCCTGCCACGATAAGTTTACTATGTGAACAATGTGAATTGCCAATAATTTTCCTCATACGTAACACATTGATAAGGAATTTATTGAACTCACCGCGGAATATACATGAATGCATGTGTTTGCAAGGTTTTATTGCAAATCTGATTGTATCTAATGGCTGTTTTGTGAAGACGCATAAGTGCAACTTACAATTGTAAAATTTCAACTTACTCCTAATAGGCACATCAAAATACCCTTATTTAATGTAGCAGTGCATTATTCTGCGGGGCACGCAGCTAAGCCACAACCATGAGCTAGCTGCAGGCAGTCCATGGATGGGTGACCGTTTTCAGAACAAACTGAGACCCCTTCCGTGCTTCGGAGAGCATGTAAAGCTGTCGATCCTGCGCCTGATTTCTCCGGATTTTGAGAGTGAAGGAATAGAGAGTGCACCTGTGTCTACTCATACACATAACACATGTCCACTATAATAATATCCTGCGCCTGTTGGCTGGTATCCTTTGAGATTGGACGCCGTGACCGAAATTCGGTCTGTAAGACATTATTCAGGCCTTCAGGAATAAAGTTTCAAGAATTAGTTCATGCAATTAATTTCAAAACATTTATTTCAATTAGGCCTAATAACAAGTACTTTTGAAAGTCAACAAAAAAGTTAGTTGCAATTGTGTCTTTGAGCATCCATGGAGTACCCAAAAAATATCTTGGAAGAGATATTTTTGAAAGACCCAGATATATTTGAAAGGCACAGATCCAAGTTAAAACTATGCCTTGTCTGTTAACAGCACATAAATTGAATTTGATCATCTAAATAAATCCTTAATACCTACATTGTAAACCAAAACTTGCAATGCACACGCCTCATATCAAATAGGCGACATAGATTAACTATCACTTCAAGGCCAGAGATCGATTTGCTACTATTTTCAACGCTTTCTATGACAACGACGGCACCATAGTAACATGCGTTTATTGGCAATACCGTACGGTTGAGGTGCCAATTAATGCGCTATATTTGTAGACATTTATATTGTTGTAAATTATTGGAATATTTAGCTTTGTCCTGCAGTTTCGATCCCGTTGGCTATCGGTTGCCGTTATAAAATCTTCGTCATTGTCCGACCTATGAATTATCTCTAATTTTCAAACTTATATGAGTTTAGTAATATCGACTATCGTATTTAAAATTACAGAAGATTTATACAAATATACTATTTCTATCACCTCTATCTAAACGTAGATGTATTTCATATTTTGAAACTAGAATACCATTAAAGGCGGTTTATTTTTCAAATAAGGAAGAATTCGAACCAGCCAACTGACACTGTTTTATAAACAGGCCGAGGAAGGCAATGGAAAATTGTATTATTCCAATGTGGACCCCATTCATAGACAATCGGGTCTTTGTAAACATACTGTCCGGTTATGATCAACAGGCGGACACGTGTTTTGGAAAAAAAAGTTTCTACACAATGGGGACGAACACACGTGGTTGAGTTGCACGTGGCGTTGAAACACTGGAATTAGTAATCTAACGCTGTAATAATCTATGAACGGTCTATATTGTTTATAAATCGTGAATAGGCTTGTGTAAGCTCTTGTGAATAATGGCCGTACTTCCATTAGTCGCTACTTAAACAAGCCTGCTGCTTCTATTGATATAAAAATAAGGTATTTTGATAACACAAGCTAGAATGCTAGAAACACTAGTTTCCATATTAACTGTCTGAAAATGTCACCTTTAACTGAGAACCCGAAGTACATATATTGGAAAACCAAGAAGCGAATAAATTAATTATCATTTAAAGGTGATCCTTTATTTAAAATTATGATTTTTATGACTGGAAAAGGAGCTAAGGTTGATGTCAAAATTAGGGAAGAAAAAAATACATAGGAAAATAAAATCTTTTTGTCTTTGACCTTATCGGACGTATCCATGCAGACTGTCTTATTACGACACGAGATACTAAATGAAACAAAGGGAACTGAACTATGAACTAAGTATATATTGTACTTCGTGTTTTTTTTTTCTATTATAATAATACATGACAACAATTTATCTTAATCTTGGCAATCCGCCAATATGAGACAAAAGGAAGTGTGAAAAGGCATTAAAATAGAAAATATGAATACAAAGTTGCATGCTCAGTTTGTTAATAAATCTTATAAGAAATATTGCCACTAGTAAAATCTACAGCAGTTATTTTAAGAGGCAATAAACGTAGGTAATGCAAACGGAATTGAATTACATTTCCCATTAGTTATAAACGATCTCTTAATAAAAATGTAAAAAACACTTAAAAATAATTTATGACCGGTTTTACTAGTATGATTATTGAATTTCAAAGACTAGTTAAGTGCTGCTACTTCAAAAAAATAAAATTTATTGAAATAAATCATAATGACAACACTGGCTGATTGACGGATCAACGCACAGACTAACTAAACCGCTGATCGTATAGAACTGAAACTTGGAGGGTGTGTTCTTTGTAAGACGTAGGCATCCGATAAGAAAGGATTTTCCGAAATTCTATCCCTAAGGGGGTGAAAAAGGGGGCAAAGTTTGTATGAAACTCTGTCATTTTTAATTTGAATTCGTATAGCCCGCGCCAAAGCCGCTGGCGGAAACCTACTTCATCATAATTTAATAACAGCATCTGGCAGATGGCCAAATGTGCTTATATGTATAGACAACACGTTTATCAAACGTAGAAATTGATTACCCTATTCAAAGTCAGAACCGTAGAAATTTTAAACGCCTATTCGTCGCGGACAGTAGGATGGTTCACTGATAAAATCGCTATCGTAACTGCTTAAGAAATAAAAGCTCTTTAAGGTCCTACTCTTAAAAATACCGGCTGGAATTTTCAGCAGTTTAAAAAGTTTCATAATATAATATCAACATTTTTACAGTAGGTACTCAAAAGGGGAAACCCGTTTCCACAGCTAAAGAAACATGGATTGGTATGAATGTAAAACTAGGAAACTATGGTAACGTTATATACATAGGGTTATTTACAAAGAGGAAAATATGGCAGTATTATTATTTCATAATTAATTTAATGAATAATATTGAATGTGTTATATTTTCTATATGAAAGCGAAAATCTTCTTAAACTGATTGAAAGACAACAAAAAAATTATAGTAGCGTATTTTTTTGCAAATTTTGTTTATCCCGTAAATAGGGGATCATTAGGGGGTAAAAAGGGGATCATTAGGGGGTAAATAGGAGATGTCAGTGAGTGAGTTTTTTTGTTTTCAACTTTGCCCTACACTATGATTTTCCTCTGCATCGTTACCAAAGAAAAACAGTCACTTCCCACCGTCTATACACTTAGATTATCTTTTAAAATACGCAACGAATTTTAATGCGGTTTTGGTACAGTGATAGTATTAACATAGAAAGGTATAAAAAATATATTAATCAGAATAGGAATTAATAGCAACTTCCTACGCAGATAAATACAGAAAATAATATGAATGTACCTACAAGAAGTCTATATTCTAACCATCATTATGTTGCAGATATTACATTAGCAAATAGGCGATATCAATTACCGTAAGTAAATATACACGCCCTTGAGACGCGCTCGGATCAATACTTGCACTTTTATTAGTAAATGACTACCTCCTTATATACCTAATTTATTGTAAAAGACCTGACCCAGCGAACTTGTACCGCCATTTTTTTTCTGTTCGTTTTTTTGTTCTTATATACCTTGTGCCTTACCATGACGTGCCAAAACAAGATTATTTTCGTTATGAAAAGGAGACGGGAGCTATACGACGTTAGTAGCTGTATCACGCTCTGAAATTTGAATAGTGATTACAAAAACACGTGGTGGTACAGCCCCTTGTCCTGACAATGACGAACACAGAAAAAAGAATAATCCAATTCGGTAGTCGTTCGGAAATTATGTAGTTACGCGTACATACATTTCGGCGATTCATTTGTTATTAAACTGATAACTGCTTTAAAAAAATATTAGCATGCTACAGTCCGTGCTACAGTTCTAGTCACGGCACTTATCTAGTCATTAGTGGTAGACGTATGTAGCTTAATTGACGCAATTACTAGAGGCCATTCCAATCATAAAACGCAAAATCCTAAACGGAAAAACAGCAATTCTATAAACGTGTTCCAGAAAATTGACGCGAAAGAAAATCTTTCCACACTTTCCACAATTCCCCAAAACCTCCAAGCTTCATAGTCATTTACATAGTTTTATTTCGACGCGCATGAGATAATAAGAATCTCCTTGTATTCAAGAAAATTCAAAAATATTTATTTAAATAAATAATTTTGATTTATTTTGAATAAATAAATTAGGCTGAAAATCAGCACTTTTCGAACGTCAATTTTTTAAAACACAGCCTCCAATTTGAATGATGAAATTTGAAAGATTGAAAGGAACTTTTAGAACTAAACACGTCGAACTCACACAACAGTCCATCCTCATTCATTCTTTGTTAACCGGCTTCAAAAAAAGGAGGAGGTTATCAATTCGACTGTATTTTTTTTTTATGTTTGTTACCTCATAACTTGCGACTGGGTGAACCGATTTTCATGATTCTTTTTTTATTTGAAAACTGGTGCTTCCCGTGTGGTCCCATTTAAATTTGATCACTACCGGTTCAGTCGTTTTATAAATATATCAAAAATAACGATTTATCTCTACTTGCTGATATGCCAAATACTTAGATGATTTGGTTATTTACGCTTATTACAACCTAAAAAAGTGGTGTGTTTATTTTGTTAAGATAGCAAGACCGAGACACTGAAAAGCGAAAAAATAAAAAAGCTTTTTACAAAAAAAATTAAAACCGACTTCCAAAAAAAAAACTGAAAAGTAAAAAATATTTTTTATTTAAACGCTTTACGACCAAAACATCGCTTTCGAAGTCGGTGGCGAAATACTAACAATAGTAACTTACAAGACACTTTTTTTTTTAAAAAAAACAATATCTTTCAATCAATTGCGTCGTACATGATTGATAATACTTTCCACTTGACCCTATTCTTGGGGCATCGTAACAAAATGGGAAAATTTGTGTCAAGGGCGTCTCTGACACTCCCTCTGCCATACATACGAATCCTTTCAACTAAACGTTCGACATTGAACCTATATTGTGAAATTCGCCTTCAAAGCTACCTGTCTCAACCCTTGTCAAAAGTTTCCGGGCTTGATATACATATTATCAAATAGTGGCCCCAACGTTAATATTATAACGAAAGTAGATTTATCATATACCTGTAGTTGAAAGAATGGCAGTTTATGTGTCTTTTAATAACGCTTTCAGATTTTATTGAATTTTAGTAAAGACTAGCTTTCCGCCAGCGGCTTCGCTGGCGTGGGCTAGTTAAAAATGACAGAGTTTCATACAAACTTTTCCCCCCTTTTTATTCCCTTAGGGGTAGAATCGGAAATCGGAAAATATTTTCTTATCGGATGCCTACGCCATACAAAGAATCAGCGGTTTAGGCTGTGCATTGATCCGTCAGTCATTCAGGACAAAGCATTTTATATGTATACAGAATATACCTGTAGATGAACGAAAGAGAGGTTGGATGTCTGGTTATCATGCTTTCTGATTTTGATGAACTTAAGTAAGGATATAGTTTGAGCCATTGGATTGTCCCGCGACTTTGTCCGCGTGGATAGATATGAAGAAGATTCCTTAAAATGCGAGAGAAACCGCAAGCAGTCGTTTTTATTTTTTTAATTTTAGAATATAAGTTTAATTTTCATATAGTACACTTTACCTAAATAGATATTTTCATCGATTTTGTTAGGCGGGCACAGACGGACGGATATTTATGGACGGCCCGGCTCGCGTTGGAACTGACCATGACAATGGCTAATGGCAGAGTAGACTACACATGTTACCTCCGATAATTTCCAGTACAAACGCTCGTAATTATTTACAATGTCAATTATAGAGCGAAATTATAATTATGTTCGCAACAAGAATGTTTAAGTAGTATATTTAAGTAACAGATCAATGGTCATCCTTCCACAATAAAAAACACACACATATTTAAAGTGCCCATCTATATGTAGGTCGCGGAAACCACAGCATTATCTAACCCATCCAGCAATCACAGTGGCAAGTAGTGACCCAAGAGAGACCTCCCACAATGAATATTATTTTGTAAGACTAACTGATCCCGCGGTTTCACTGGCTTACAGAAATAACTAATTGATGTACCCAGCTAAAAACTATCGTAGTTCGATCCCCAGGTTTTAACATATGCATAAGAAATGAAAATAAATTATTTAGTTTTTAACTAGGATATTTAAATCACTTTTACACGTCAATAGTTTTGTTATTACGAGAACGCTGGCATTTCCTAGCTGACTACCTCTGAGAAGTAATGCCGAAATAAACTCACAAAGTTGATGATCAATGTGAGAAATTCCATCTAAACCAGTTCAACTGTTTGCAGCCGACGAACAGAACAGAGTTCCTTTCGGATTAATAATATTAGTAAGGATAGTAAGATGACATTAATTCAGTCAAACAGCACAGTCGCGCCATAATAAAGGCATGCCCAATGACGTCACGCACGTCACGCACACACGTGACGCAGAACACGTCACGTTACGTAAACGCGGTCTATTTCTGCCAATTACCGGTCGCGATTCCTCAGGGCTGTCCGTAAGTACTTATAGTAGTTAACGTGCGGTATGTTACGGTAAATTATGCTATTTATAGGCTATGTGGTTGAGGAAATGTTCGGGATTCAGTGAACGTAGCGATTATGAAGTTTTGTTCAATAGAAATAGTTATGGTTAATGTTTAGGAGGAATTTATTTCAGTATTGAGCATTCTCTGATAATTTGCTTTCCTTTGGTCAAATTTAGAGGTGCTTTTTTTACATATTCCTTTTGTCGATTGAAAGGCAGCATTTTAATAAAATAATAATAAAAATAGATAAATCGGGCTAGTCCTGAAGTGGAACAATATTTTGAAAACAAAATATTTTAAACATTTCATTTTCAGTTTTTTTTTAATGTACGCAATGATTTACCTATGTAACTACTACTAACTATTACTACAGAGGACGCTTGTAAATAGCACGGTGCACTAATAAATATCTTTATTTATGTAATCATACTAGTACTTTGTACGTGCATGTTTTACAAGTGACCATATCATTGAATGTTAAGGAAAAATATATCGTATATACTATAAACGTTCATAGTACAAGGTATTTATCATTAAAATAACAAGCTTCGCAATACAGATATATAATGAATACAGATGATAGAATATAATGCATAGGTACATTTGTGTATGAAAAGCATTTTTTTTCTATGATATTTTTACTAAACCGTATTATTAATGATTAAATATAACATTCACTGCTATCTGTAAATTAATTGTAAATGTAATAAAAATAAGAGAAAAAGTATTATCTAAAATTATGCTAATTTTTATAAAGATTACTTGATGTCATAAATTACTAAATTCCCGATACAGAATATACTCTATATTCTTTCACTTCAAAATGACACCGACTCGAGAGGCAATTATATTTTTTTTTTGTATAAACTTTAATCAAGTCTACAAGAAATTTCGACTAACGTGGCAACCCTAAATTGTAGCTGAATTTTATATTGAAATGACCACGAAAAAATTCACAACATTATGCATACAACGGTTTATAGCGGTTTGTCAATGAACTTATAGGAATTCGAGTTCACATAGTAACAGTGTTTTTATAACATACGAAAGTTCAGGATGGGACGATTCGACTCGACTAGCTTTATTTAGAATAGTTCGGTACCTACCTATATAATTACAAATACTAATAAGACATATGGCTGAATAAGATTTTATTTTTTTAGCTATTTGATCGAATTATCAGGATCGGGTCTTTTGGTATAGCCATTTTCATCTACATAGCCTTTTCCCAACTAGTCTTTGATTATGTAAAAAAAATCTAGGTACCATTTCGCAACTGCGTTGGCATCAGCTGTCAGTCTAGCTGGATGCAGCTGAGTACCTGTGTTTTACAAGGAGCGACTGCCTAACAGACCTCCACAACCCATTTACCGGATAACACGGTACTCCTTGGTAAGTGATTGTCAGACCAACTGTTACCTGTGTGACTGGTTGAAAGTTTGGAAAAGCCAATTTAATGATACAAACAAGTACTGGGAATTACCAATGTCAGACTCCATACCAAACTATTAAAACCACTTTCTACTGTCCTATCTTGGGCCCAATACTTCGGGTGGGAACAATATGATTACTTTCCACTTTTCCCCATAACGCTCTAACCTGTCATTTACCTCATTTTCCTGCAAAACATCCCCACATAAACCCATCATCAAATTATTTATTAAATTAAATAACTTGATAAAATAATTAGAAACCGAATTAAATACCGTTGAAAGATAAATTCTTTAGGAAACAAAAATAAACAAGTTAAACTAAACAATATTCAATTTGTGTGCAAGGTGCATTAGAAACAAACACCTTTATCTAACACCGCATGCGTATGCGACTCGTTCTGTAAACCCGACCATGATGAATCGCTGATTGTAACGATTACTCTAACAGCTGAATCATACGAAAACGGCGTCATATTACTGGATCGTACGATTGTACTAATTCTCTAGAATTCTATATTATGTAATTGAAATTACAGCTGAACTAAAAAAAAATATCAAACTTCAGCATATTAAATTTAACATATGCATAGCAACATTCAATGAAGACCTTACGTTTACTGCCTATTCGGATATTTTTGTTAGTCGGCTTTCCAAATGAAATGGCAAGAAATATATTTTTTCTATGGAAATAAAAAAATCGTAGTACTATTTTTTGTTATGTATTTGAGTGCGTTTGGCAACACCTCACTTGATGTTGAGTGACGATGCAGCCAAGGATCACGCAAGCTCAAATAGTGCCTTGAAGACTCCTAGATTACACGAATCGGGGAACAAAGACGCAGGCAGAGAATTCCATTCTATGGCCGTTCGCATGAGATATGAAGAAGCAACACGCTTCGTGCGTCGCCTTTCCAGCCTTTTCCCAACTACGTTGGGGTCGACTTCCAGTCTAACCGGATGCAGCTAAGTACCAGTGTTTTACATGGATCGACTGGCTATCTGACCTCCACAACCCAGTTTTACCAGCTAACACGATACCCCTTACTAAGAATGGTTGTCAGACTTTCTGGTTCCTGAGTACCCGTAACGACTAGCAAAGATCTACAAATGACAGCCGGGACCAATAGCTTAACGTGCTTTCCGAGGCACGGAGGAGTCTCGTTATGACAAAGATGGTCACCCATCTACGGAGCGACCGCACCAAGAGCAGCTTAACCTTTGATCGGTTGAACCGTACGGCTGTTACTTAGCCACGGGCTCTCAACAGCTACAGCACACGCTTCGTGCATATAAATATAATATCAACGACAAAGGTAATTAAGATTACACAGTTCAAGTATATTTTGAAGTCATAAGGCTTGGGAACAGCGTCAAAATACTCCACTCACCTGGTTAGCGGCGATGAAGTCAGGATCATATATAGCCGGCCGCGGCTTCATGGCCGACATCTCCTTCTTCAGCTTCTGTTGCAGATCGAAGTCGATGACCTTAGCGCGGACCATGGACTCCGCCAGGTTAAGCGGGCTTATGTCCCAACCGTCGATCACTGGGCAAAGAGGGACTTTGTCAAAAAAAACACCAACTTCAATAAAATTAATGGAGGATGCTTGGTCCCACCGTCCAATAGCTACATGTAATATGTTGGATAGGTATTTTTGAGCTGAACAAAAGTGCCTTATGCGCCAACTTCCAAATGTAAGTCCTTTTAGAGTCGTCGTCGTCCGTGGGACCAGAGTTCAAACAAACACTGGCATTGTCCATTAAGATGTGAAAGATCTTCAAATATACTACTGCAATGTGAATAGTTTTTACCCGACTGCAAGGAAAGGGTTACGTTTTTCGCGCCTAACTGTTTGTAATATTCTTTATTCCCTCATATCTTCCAAACCACTCCAAATATTTCTTTAATTAAGGTATGGTTAGATTCGTCGCATTACTCCAAGTGTTCTTAGATAGGTGACATAAAAAAAAAATATGGGGGTGCTAGATTTCATTGTTTAAGGTGTTTTTTTGTCTTCTTTTTCCCAGCGGCTTGTTCTACCGATTAAAAACCAAATCGATGTAGAAGACAGACATTCATAAAACTTACAAAACCCTTACCCCCCTATTTTTGAATTCGATAAAAAACCTACCTGCCTATAAATCTATATGGACAAATTTACCACGGGACGCGAAACACATCCATGTTTCCGTCCACTGCCGTAAATCGGAATGAAAACAGCAAAAATCGTAAGTAAAACCGACTACCGACGTCATTCAGCAAGATGATGCAACTGGCCCTTAGGCCCAAGTTCACCGACAAGATAACAGTCCGATCAACTAAAACAGCTGCTGACAGTAAATTCAAACTTCCAAGTTTCGGAGACTAACACTATAATTTGAGCTTTTTATTTCTAAAACGGTGGATTACCAACCAGAGATTAAACAAGAAGTGTGTAACACGAAAATTCTCGCTTCGTAGTTAAAAAAACGTTTTTGTATAACGGACCGGTTACGTAACCAACTGTGTGCGAACTTGGCCCTTAATCTATATATATAAAAGAAAGTCGTGTTAGTTACACCACTTATAACTCGAGAACGGCTGAACCGATTTGGCTGAAAATTGGAGGGGAGGCAGCTTGGAACCAGGAAAAGGACATAGGATAAAAAAAAAAAAAAAAAAAAGGTAGGAGTTGGGTAGGAGTTGGGTAGGAGTTGGGTAGGAGTTGGGTAGGAGTTGGGTAGGAGTTGGGTAGGAGTTGGGTAGGAGTTGGGTAGCAGTTGGGTAGGAGTTGGGTAGGAGTTGGGTAGGAGTTGGGTAGGAGTTGGGTAGGAGTTGGGTAGGAGTTGGGTAGGAGTTGGGTAGGAGTTGGGTAGGAGTTGGGTAGGAGTTGGGTAGGAGTTGGGTAGGAGTTGGGTAGGAGTTGGGTAGGAGTTGGGTAGGAGTTGGGTAGGAGTTGGGTAGGAGTTGGGTAGGAGTTGGGTAGGAGTTGGGTAGGAGTTGGGTAGGAGTTGGGTAGGAGTTGGGTAGGAGTTGGGTAGGAGTTGGGTAGGAGTTGGGTAGGAGTTGGGTAGGAGTTGGGTAGGAGTTGGGTAGGAGTTGGGTAGGAGTTGGGTAGGAGTTGGGTAGGAGTTGGGTAGGAGTTGGGTAGGAGTTGGGTAGGAGTTGGGTAGGAGTTGGGTAGGAGTTGGGTAGGAGTTGGGTAGGAGTTGGGTAGGAGTTGGGTAGGAGTTGGGTAGGAGTTGGGTAGGAGTTGGGTAGGAGTTGGGTAGGAGTTGGGTAGGAGTTGGGTAGGAGTTGGGTAGGAGTTGGGTAGGAGTTGGGTAGGAGTTGGGTAGGAGTTGGGTAGGAGTTGGGTAGGAGTTGGGTAGGAGTTGGGTAGGAGTTGGGTAGGAGTTGGGTAGGAGTTGGGTAGGAGTTGGGTAGGAGTTGGGTAGGAGTTGGGTAGGAGTTGGGTAGGAGTTGGGTAGGAGTTGGGTAGCAGTTGGGTAGCAGTTGGGTAGGAGTTGGGTAGGAGTTGGGTAGCAGTTGGGTAGCAGTTGGGTAGGAGTTGGGTAGGAGTTGGGTAGGAGTTGGGTAGGAGTTGGGTAGGAGTTGGGTAGCAGTTGGGTAGGAGTTGGGTAGGAGTTGGGTAGCAGTTGGGTAGGAGTTGGGTAGGAGTTGGGTAGGAGTTGGGTAGGAGTTGGGTAGCAGTTGGGTAGCAGTTGGGTAGCAGTTGGGTAGCAGTTGGGTAGGAGTTGGGTAGGAGTTGGGTAGGAGTTGGGTAGGAGTTGGGTAGGAGTTGGGTAGGAGTTGGGTAGGAGTTGGGTAGGAGTTGGGTAGGAGTTGGGTAGGAGTTGGGTAGGAGTTGGGTAGGAGTTGGGTAGGAGTTGGGTAGGAGTTGGGTAGGAGTTGGGTAGGAGTTGGGTAGGAGTTGGGTAGGAGTTGGGTAGGAGTTGGGTAGGAGTTGGGTAGGAGTTGGGTAGGAGTTGGGTAGGAGTTGGGTAGGAGTTGGGTAGGAGTTGGGTAGGAGTTGGGTAGGAGCTGGGTAGGAGTTGGGTAGGAGTTGGGTAGGAGTTGGGTAGGAGTTGGGTAGGAGTTGGGTAGGAGTTGGGTAGGAGTTGGGTAGGAGTTGGGTAGGAGTTGGGTAGGAGTTGGGTAGGAGTTGGGTAGGAGTTGGGTAGGAGTTGGGTAGGAGTTGGGTAGGAGTTGGGTAGGAGTTGGGTAGGAGTTGGGTAGGAGTTGGGTAGGAGTTGGGTAGGAGTTGGGTAGGAGTTGGGTAGGAGTTGGGTAGGAGTTGGGTAGGAGTTGGGTAGGAGTTGGGTAGGAGTTGGGTAGGAGTTGGGTAGGAGTTGGGTAGGAGTTGGGTAGGAGTTGGGTAGGAGTTGGGTAGGAGTTGGGTAGGAGTTGGGTAGGAGTTGGGTAGGAGTTGGGTAGGAGTTGGGTAGGAGTTGGGTAGGAGTTGGGTAGGAGTTGGGTAGGAGTTGGGTAGGAGTTGGGTAGGAGTTGGGTAGGAGTTGGGTAGGAGTTGGGTAGGAGTTGGGTAGGAGTTGCATACCACGGGAACGAAGTCGCGCGGGGCAGCTAGTAGGTCAGATAAACAGAAGAAGCATGTTACAAGAACTTACCTAAGTCATCAGGGTGCACCATTGGAAGCAAATGACTCATCGGCACGTGGACATCACAGCCCTTCTCGTCAATGCCGAGGCGGACTGTAGACGCTTGAGTGATAGAACCCCACCTGACACAATGAATAATACAACTTCTTTATAAGGGACACGTAGTTACTGACTTCAATGTAATCTATACATATAAAATGCTTTGTCCTGA
The DNA here is from genome assembly GCA_963891755.1 of Pyrrhia umbra. Classification (NCBI taxonomy): domain Eukaryota; kingdom Metazoa; phylum Arthropoda; class Insecta; order Lepidoptera; family Noctuidae; genus Pyrrhia; species Pyrrhia umbra. The sequence goes on along the minus strand of OY982934.1, from coordinate 2,627,631 downwards.
ATGATTGACGGATCAACGCACAGCCTAAACCGCTGATCGTAGAGACCTGAAACTTGGAGGGTATGTTCTTTGTATGATATAGGCATCCGATAAGAAAGCATTTTCCGAAATTCTGCTTAGCGCGGTCGTTCCGTGGATGGGTGACCATCTATGTCATAGCGAGACTCCTCCGTGCCTCGGAAAGCACTTACAGTTGTAGGTCTCGGTCGTCATTTGTAGATCTTTGACAGTCGTTACGGGTAGTCAGAAGCCATAAAGTCTGACTACCAGTCTTACCAAGTGGGATCGTACAGTACCATACAGCATTTTTGGATTTATAATGATGTATACTTATATATATTTCTAATCGAAAAATTGTATATATAGTACACCCACATCAAACAAAATAGGTAAGTAACATAGTTAATAAAAAAAAATGACCGGGCTTAACCGATCGAACTTCGCAGAAATATATCCATATTCGCAGATCGATAGATTACTGTTATCAACTCGCGACAAGGAAAAACTACAGCATTCTCTGTTCCTTTTTCAAAGTATAAATCCAACGGTACAATGAAAGAAAGTTCTAAATCCTATTATGTAAGTAACAAGTAAGGCTTCACTTCTCTTAATTACTGTGCGGGAGTTCGTGCATCTAGTTTTAATTGCGTTTAGTTTGAAGGAAAGTTATGAAACTAATTTAGATACAATTGAGATTGGATTTAGTTTGCCGTTGAAGTAGCGATATGTTTATCATCAGCCTATACATTGTCCAACTGCTGGGCACAGGCCTCCTCTCATACAGAGAAGGCATGAGCATTAATCACCACAATTGCTCAAGGCGGATTGGCGATTTCAGACTTTTTAAGTCCAGGTTTCCTCACGTTTTTCTACACCGTTAGTCCTATGTCTAAGATATACTTAGAAAGTACATATGACTTTAGAAAAGTCACATTGGTACTTTTTCGTAAAATGAACTGGTACATTTTTTTATTACTGTCTTGTGTACTAACCAGTTGGGATCCATCTTCCCATTCTTAGTGTTCCAGGACAGCTGGTGCCGGTTGGCCAGCACGGCAGCCGTGAAGGTGGAGCCGTTGTTCCCGCCCCAACCCACCAGCATCACGCCCACCTTGCCCACGCGACGCTCTGTGCGGATGTTCAGCGATTTGCGGATCGGCCGCGCCTGTGGAAAAGTGAAATTTTAATATGAGCTTGAAAAAAATACGGAATAAGGTTATTAACTATGAGTGTAACAAAATTCATCCAAGTCTATTCAGTATTTTTAGCGTGATTCATGTACAAACATACAGACAAAAATTCTAAAATTATTATTTTGGCTTCTGTTGTTTGTCTATTTAAAGCCTGTTACAATTTTGGATCAATTTGGGTTGGGATGTATATCTTTATTTGTTAGATATATTACACATATCTTACATATCTCTAGTCTTAGATCTATTGAAAAATAATGATTATGTTATATCATAGAAATTATCACAATATCATGATGAAATATATTTTAATATAAGATTTCTTGAATCAGGACTAATTCTGTATGTCGGAAATGTGTGGGGAGATTGTTACAGAAACCACAGCAACTATTTATTGTCCGTGCATAGAGACCAATTAATTAAGATTTATGTAACATGCAGTTGCTATACTGTAAATAATTTATGAGTTCAAAGTACAGTAAATGTGTTTATGATACACTAGGTTCTGCTTGCAACTTTGTCTGCGCGGTGTTATAGGGTCTGCATAGGTTAACTCTTTAGACGTTTGAAGTTTAGCCTTGCTAATGTTATACATGCGGATGTCACGCAAAATACGCGCTTTGTCGTGGAGTTGCGGAAAACAGCCCGCCTAAACCTAACCTAATCTACATGCGGAAGATGCGGATGTAGCTCCATCTGTCTGTCGCAATTTCATGGGGAATCATAGCAACCCTTTTGATAAAATATTCTTTGGAGTTAGGTGGAACCTGGGGACAGATATAATATCGCACCTCCGATAAAATAGGGTTACACCTTTAATTTATTTCTATTCTACTATTCTTGCAGTACTGTAACTGCAAGAATAGTAGAATAGAAATAAATTTATACTAATTAACTAAATAATTAATAAATCTGTGAGTTTATTGGAGGTATCGCACCTCCAATAAAATAGAGTTTCAACTTGAAAACCCTGAATTTTTAGAAAAGCTTAAACTAAGTCACAGATTTATTAATTATTTAGTTAATTAGTATAAATTTAAATATTCTTATGGGTGAAAAAACCTTTCAGCGGAAAATAGCTAGTATTTAATATACAGCTTATATATGTAACTCCTTCTCCATTTAAAGTTTTATCATCAATTTCAAAACAAGTTATCAATGTGAGTTATTTACTATGGCAACCAACCAAGATAAATTGTAAATATAGTAGCATGCAAGCAGCATTAAAATAGCCTTCTCGTAATGAAATAAGCCACTCCTGCTACCAACAATCCGTTTAGCTATTTTTTTTAGCATGAAAAGAAAGAATTAAAGATGCAAACTAGGATGTAATTCATGCCCATACGCTTATGAGCTTTGTAATATGAAAGGAGATGACTGTCTAGCTGTTTATGGATGGATGTAATCATCATCATCAGCCTATCTTACACTAGTCCACTGCTGGACTGCCTTCCCTAACATGTGTCATATCGCCCAGTCTTCAGCTTGACTCACAAACTTCTGCCTGAAGCCTTTTGTAGATGAATGATCAATGGAATAATGAAGATGAATTACGGAAGGTTTGTGCTTGTTTACTATATTGTAAGAAGGTTAAAACTATCCAACAAGAGCTTATTGTAATTATTACAATTATTAATTTTATATGCTTGGTCCCAAATAATTTTAATATGAAATTTTTTTTTTTTTTTTAATTTAGATATATATATTTTTATGATGCAAGGATGCAGAAATGTACAAGTGTGAAAAAAGGTACAAGTGTTATGGAAAATACATCTATCTTTAAGAAAAAATGCTACAAATGACTCAATGTATTCAAAGCAATAACTGGCTTTGTTTTGTAGTCATAGAGATTATCAAATCATGATAAGAATACAATTTTGAAATAACCTCCACTATTTATGTCATATATACTCTTTTGATAGCACAAAGAATGTGATCATACTAAACTCAGTGCCTCTTATAAGAAATTATGAATTAAATTCATATTAGATTCGAAAATCGAATTTGTCTGCATGTGGGTCTACGTATAAATATGGTAGCAACCTGTTCCTTCTGGAACATGCACAACAAATCGATACCGCAAGCGGAGCAATGCCGCGAAAAGCATTCAGTCGAATATCAACAAAAAATCGCTTACCGTGACTTCATCGCCGTTTCTAGTCACCAGAGTCTCTTCATATTCGTAGTCTGAATAAATATATTCATCAGTATATTTAATATTGGGACTTGAAATAACCAAAGACGGTGTTTTTTCCATTTTCATTAAACAAAACCCTCTTCTATTTTTACACGAGAAACTGCGCTTTCAGCAAGTCCTTCTTCAGGTGAATGGAACTAGTGAATACGTGGCGCCGGTATAGAGTTTCAATGTTTAATTAATGGCAGAGACGCCGACACCAACAAATATCGACTTGGATGTGAGCAATTCCGGCAAGGCGACAGCACAATGTGAAATTGCGATTTGCGTGAACTATGACGTTAGCCGGGACACCTGACAGCTCACCTGTCAGCTTGACGTTGACGTGTAGAAGATCGATAATTCGCTATGGTCTCTATAGAGATGTGATTGTTCATCTCTTTAGGTACCATACTAGTGTATTTTGTTTAGCATTCGCATTTGAAATAACTGGGCTTTTTTGTGTGGGATAAAGCATTATTCGATGTCCTTAAGAACTTATGAGTGGAATCTTCGACCACATATTTTACGCACGTTAATATATCAAATACAAACATAAGACCAGACATAATGCAAGCAGATTACTTTAGCTAAATTGGATAAATTAGCTAGTGGAGTTGGATAAGTTAAGTTACCCAATTTCTACTTATCTTATTTGTTTGGTCATATAAAACAATATAGTCCGACATGGATATTTATGAACGTGGCTCACAGACGAACTAACGCTAGCTACCATCTTGAAATGTCATTTTCAGTGATAATGATAGGGCTAGCGTTAGTTCACCTTTCAGCCGCGTTCATAAATAGCCATGTCGGACTATAACGCCACGCTAATGTCAGCAGGCTAAAAATATTACATATAGTTGAGCATGGCAACATTTTGCACTTTAGAAATAAAGATGCGGCTACGCAAGGTTTAAATCATTTACAGATTTTCAGTATATGATTAAGAAAGAAATGCAATGGTATTATCAAAATTGCTCAAGCTGGACTAAAAGGTCAACTAAAATTATTAAAGAAAATACCTACATTCAATAAATAAACAAAATGTCGAAAACTTGTAAAACAAACTAATATTTCGACTTACAAAATACTTTACTAGTTTACTCACAATGAACGGCGTGATATAATAACAGTCTGTTAATATTTATTTTAATGCCAGATATTCTCGCCCTAGCTACTGAAAAACTTGATAGCTTCGAAATATAAAAACCTTCTATAAAATTTTCGCTTAATTTACAGGTCTAACTTTTTAATTAGCTATTTATTATTAAATTTCTTACAATATTTTCCATCCTATAAATGAGTCATGTAGAGGTTTGGTATAAAAAAATTAAGGACCGTAATTTTATTGTCTAAAATGAAATTTATCTCGGCCCGATTCAAGTGTTAAATCCAAAATACAGAGCGAGAAAAACAATTAAAAATAGATGAATAATAAGAATACACATTCAGTAAGTAAAAATATTATTTTACACAAAGTGTGAGCAAAAATTGTTTATAATTACCTAAAAACATTTGATAAACAATACCAAAACCAAGTTAAAAATTCACGAGTTTTTGAATTTATAGCGTCGGTACTTTACTGCGCTCTCGCAAGGTACAATACATCCTATATTGTATGTACATTATTAATTTATTAAACCTCACCCACGCTCACATCTACCTACTTGTTATACTTACATAGGAGTACTGAAGGTACAACAACCGTACGTGTTATAGGTAGGTACATGATTGAATAGACAGATTTTAAATGCTAAAATGAACTTCAAAACGTTTGGTATTCGAGCAACAACCCTAATTTTATTTCTGTTTCACCACAATATCATACATAATGATAAATACATTACTCATTCCAACGTATAGTCGGAAGGATGGAATCTAATAAAAACAAAACTATTCGAATCCGTCAGCCAGCCTCTATTCTCCCTTTTGCGCATGTAGTTGTTATAGCGCGTGTGTATGTGTAAATAAAACACTACCTTAGCCTGTATAGCGATGTGAAAGAGATTGAAGTACTTCACGCACACATTCACATCACTACTAACAATGTACAACCTACCTACCTACTCTATCTAATTTATTTAACGGAAGGGGCCTAAAATTGGGTTGATTTACAAAAAACCTTAAAGCTAAATAATAATAAAAGTTTGATTTGTTTAATTTAGCCTGAAACAAAATAAAAAGTTAACCTGATACATTTCTGCTTCAATGTTTATGTCAATAAAACACCACGGTACGTGTAGTGTATTTCCGATTTATTCGTGTAATGTTATTTTAACGTAATATCTGTGTATGTACGCACCTATGTAATTAATAATAAAGAGTATCTATGAAATTAAACACATTCCTACACAGAAGATATGCCGCTTGGCTATAATACAATTTATAAAGTTGTATATTAATTACGGTATAATAAAGCATGCGGGGGGCGAGGGGGCGCGCCGCGCTCTCATATTCCGTATATTGATTGTGTGCGAGGGGGCCGGGGCAAGGAGGGGGCCACGGCGTGCCCCACTCTGTTTTTTACGACACGGCTTTCTGTGTAACATAATTATTGTATTAATTTTGTGAAATGTTTCGGTGTTATTTGTGAAAAATCGAGAAGTCGGTAAAGCGATTTGCGAGGTAAGAATTTCTCACCGGCATGATTTTTGACGATATTCAGTTTTGCCGAATAAAATATAAATAAAATTTTATAGCTCTAAATTCCGTCGGCAGCGCGTACCTACGGTATATTACACTGTCATACCGCGTACGTATAGTGTTTTTTACGGGCATCGTTCTAAAAATAAGTTGTAATAATTATAATTTTATGTAGCGGTCGCAGCAGAGTCGGTTTTCTGTCGATTATCCATCAGTCGTGAGGAAGTGTGAGTTGTGATTTAGAAGTGTATGTGGTGGTGCAGATGCAGGGGCTGGTGAGCGATAAGACGTTCCACTTGAAGTGGAACAACCACCTGCAGAACTTGAGCCAGCTGTTCACGACCATCTACTCGTCGTCGGCGCTCGCGGACGTGACGCTCTCCTGCCGCGACGGGACCCTCAAGGCGCACAAGCTCGTGCTCTCAGCATGCAGTCCGTATTTCGAACAGATATTCAAGTGAGTACTCTCGTTATACATCATACAACTCATTCGTAATAGGTTTCCATTTACAATATTGTGTATTTATTACACATCAGTTTTAAATCTGTTCCATTTGGTCATTATGACATCATTATTTTTTCTAGTGAAGTTATTTATAATACCATGTAATGTATACAGACATGAGCAAAGTATATTTTGCATTCAGCCTCAGTTAAAATGTGGAATTTTCAAATATAATTCTTTATTATTATTTGAACAAATGAAATGTTACATAAATGTCATAGGAGTCGAATATATTATACAATTATTTCTTTTATTATCTTGTGATAACAGAAGAGAAAATATGTCTGGTTAATAAATAATGAGAGATAGTGTATAATTTTAATTACAGTACGAGAAAGATAATTTATTTTTGTTGTTTTTTACTAGGGACAACCCATGTCAGCATCCAATAGTTATACTGAAGGGGATCCCCTTCTCGGAGATCAACCTCCTTGTAGAGTTTATGTACAAGGGATCGGTGGACGTCCAAGAACTGGACTTGCAGTCACTGATGCACACTGCATCCGAGCTAGAGATCCGGGGGCTAGCATATGAGGCTAGAGACAATGCTGCCCAGATGTTGAATGTTAACTTGGAGTATCCGACATATCCCGCCACTACTGTGTCTGCACAGCCCACATACTCGCAAGCTAGGACCGATGTGGAGAGGCTGAAACAGGTGAGGATATCTTATTTATACTAACATCATTCTATTGTTCATCAAAACTAACATCTGTTTGGTGGCCGGTTGGTGCGGAACATTCATGTCAGATCTGAGTTTGGCTATACATACTGATCAATAAGTCACACACCATGTAGTTCCCCTAAAAAATCAGCAGAAAACAATAATGACATTACATTTTGTAATGTAAATCTTTAATTATGTAATTTATATTCAAATGTAGGTAATTAAAGTTGAAAGGAAACTTAAAACTGCAAGTTTTATGACTTGTTATCAAATTAACAATTAGTCTAGCTGAGAATATGAATAAAAACTGTTAAATTATTAAAGAAAACCTTAGTCTAGATGTTAGTCATTGTGTCTTCTTCAACTCTTTAATACATACTTAAGTGTGCATCAAAATGATTTGCATATTTTACCAGTATCTAGCATTTTATCTTAAATTTTAACTTACCTACATTTTAATATATTTCGAATAGAAAAATGGATGAAAAAATAATAAAAAAAACATTCCATTCCAAATAAAAGTTGTTTCTAAATTGGATATTTTCTCATGATGCTGTTAATTCTTTTAGGTGCTAATTGGCCAAAATAAAAATATTTTCCACACTTTTTTAGTTGTGATGTTGAATACCAGTCTGTAGATAAAGGTGAAATAAAATACAGTTTTTTTTTCTTCATGTGGGCTACAGGTTTTACTAACCTAACCAGCCATAGTGTTAGAGTTTTGAGTATTAGACCAACTAGGAAGAAAAGTAAAGATTTTAAGATGAAATGACAATAATTTAATCAATTGTTAACTATGAATTATTTAAATATTTACCGATTTCCAACCCTTTCCTGCATTAGAAATTAATTATTTACTATAAAATTCATATAAATCTAGTAATTAATAATTATATTTCTGTAAATACTTGTAAAACTATTCAAATAATTAGCCAATCTTTTATTGGTAGGCCTATGCATACAGTATATTGCAATTAGGGTTATATTTATTTCTTTATAGCTAATGGACATATGTACACTAAAAAAACAGTCAAGGGTGTGTTGCGCATTGGCAATTAATTACTTCCTGACAAAATAGTAGGATTTATATTTGCTGACAAATTCTGTAATATTTCATGGAATCTGTAACATAATAGCTACATTCACTAACAATGTCTGATATTAAAATATGAAATAGTGTAAATTAGAAACTAGAATTCATGGTGATGAGATGGGGTTTTAAATTTCCTCCTATCTCTTTTTATATAGTAGAGATAGAAAAAGATTTTACAAAAGAGAATCAAACAAAGGTTTTCTTTTTATGTTTAGATCATATGCATGGTTTAAATGCATAGTTATAAAGATTTTGTTTTGATAAAAACTTTAGTGACATAATATATGAGCTAACAACACTATGTTATAATGTGTCTGTTTTTCCTTATAGAAAAATCCTCATCATTCAAAAAATATTTTTAATTTTAGTGTGTCTAAAATTATTCATGCACTTTCTAAGTATCATGATGTTCACTTTTTCAATGGTTTAATTAGCAATAATATATTGTGATAATAATTAAAATACAAAAATGTATTATAATAATATTATCAGTAATTTTATATCGTTAAATAAGCATATTTCTGATTACTCATCACAGTACCTTCTTGTTAATCAGATAATTAATCATTAAATAAATAATAATATGACGTAATTTAGAGTTAAGTATTGAGTCACGGTATTAACTTTTTTTATTAGCATTTGTGCTCACTTTTTGGGTATTTCCTTTGCCTATTATGGTTGGAAGATTATTATTTAATACTTAAAAAAGTGGCCTTGAATATTATTCCATTACTGTCAATAGTTATTTAAATTTCAAATCAAATAGAATAAATATTGTACATACAAAAGTATGTACATAATATCTTTTGTGTGTGTAATACTTTTTTATAAGTCTGCTTGGTATGAACAAAAAAGAACACGTGAAATCCGGGTGTTTATAATTTATTACGAATTAAAAAAAATGTTCTAATAATGTTTTTATGTAGGTATTTGAGTTTGATGCAAGATAAAATTCAAAAGTCATTTATACAAATTAGGCTGAAAATCAGCAGCGTCAAAACAAAAGACAGCCCCCAAAACGCCCGCCCTTCACCACTTCCTATGTGTTTTTGCTGGGAAGAAGAAGTGGCGCATCAAACTCCCCAGCAACACATATCTGTCTGTAAGGTTTGAAGAACCGTTTATACAATATTAATTTTTAAAAAAAATAGGTAATTATCATATTTAACATAATTAATTATTGTAGTATATAATTTTGCCACATGTTGGCTAGCACACACCTTTATACCTATAAAAAGTAAATACTCAAGCATTTAATTAGTATTAGGAAATATTTAACTGTAAAATGTAAAAATAAATAAATCTATAGCCTCCATTTGTTAAATGAATGATAGAATTACTATTCTCAGTAAGTAAGAATTATCTTAACTATGAAATGGCATCTTTTATATTTTATTTAGGTTAACAAAATTAGACAGTTGACTGACATTAGCGACTGATATTATTTAAACTAAAAATAACAATGAACAAATTTTGTAAAAATGTTTTCTTCTTTCGTAACAAAGGATATTCTAATAATGACAAATAGGTACTTGAAAACCGGTATAATAGTTGTCGATGTTACTGCAAACATATAATATATATAGTTATAATATGACCATTTATATTTTTTATTATAAAATATAAAAAAAAAAACTAATTATAATCTATGTAGACGTGTTAAAAACAATTAACTATTAAATGATGAAATTAACATGCAATTGTAATAACGAGAAATCTTAGTCATTACCGTAATAATAATATTATTTGGCCGTACCGCCATTGTGGGTGACTGTACATAACTGTAGGGTACATTCATGAACAGTTATTGTTTTTAAGTCATTTCACATTGTTAATTTTAATTTTACATTTCAAATTAAGAATATGGTTATTTTTACAGATGGAAAAACCAAGTAGTAATTTAGTTCTTTTTTTAAATAATTATTTTTAATTATAATTAATGTAGCCTCTGCCAACCCAACGTTGTAAATTGTATAATTAGTAATTATATTTCCAAGGGCACATTGAAACATACCATTTTTTAATAAAGTAGGTATTTCTATTACTGCCACCATTTTGTATACATGACCGAACTAGTGTTATTTACGACATATAATTTCAGTGCGAAAAATTGAAGGCATTATTAAATTAATCGTTTTATTATCGCTATTTAATAATATTAAACAATATTTAAATTAGAGATAAATATTGTTTTCAGATAACTTTGGCTATGGAAGTAAGAATTTTTATAATAATTCCGCGATAAGTCTATTTAAAACGTCATATCTTTATATATCTAGAATGTAATGGAAAATTCGCAGAATTATGTAATAATTATGTTGAAAAATATTCATATCATATTTTGATATTATTGCAAAACATTTCATTGGTAAACAATCTTATGCTATAATTAAGCTAAATAAAAACACGTTTAAGATGCATGATTAATGATGATAAAGCAGAAAAACTTAAAATAACCACTAAAACTGTAAAGAACTAGCGTGATTTTTAATCTACTTAAAAAACTGAGGATTCCGAGTACTTTTTTTTAACATTGGTTTTAAGTTAGAACCACCAAAACTAGGCCTATAAAGGCCGGATGTATATTTTTCAAAATTATTTATACTGTAACCGCAATTCTTAAAAGTAAATGGCTATTTTCTGGGTGGGCCCTTATTACACCGTAGACCCCATCTTTCACTTCCTATCAGGTGAGATCGAGGTCAAGCGTGAAATCCTTATAGAATAATAATAAAAATAAACCTATTTCTCATTATTTTATTTTCATAATTGATATGATGAATATTAAAAACGTATACTTATATTGAAAATCATAAATAAAACAAAAAATAAGTAAAGCTAAGTTTACAATTCCGTAACTGTTTATTTTTCATTGCGATCGGCTATTACTCTACCACATATAAACCTTAAACTATACTGCATTTCGCCACTTTCTTAGCACGGTTTTCTTCCCTGTATTCAGACGCTTACGCGAAGGGCAGTAACCTCTGCCTCCCGACTAGTTTTTATAGCATACGGGTATGATAAGGCTGCACGTACATTGTATAAATATCTACAATATTCCTAGAACAATGTGGAAGTCACATAATTATGTATCAGAACTATGCTTCATTTGAAAAACTAATAAAAACATTTTCTCGTTTAAGTTACTTCGTTATGTCACGTAATAATAGAAATGTTTTATTCTTGTACCTTGTTCTGTTTTATTATAGTTAGGACATTAACTCTGATATTTAAATTTTAATCACTGTGGTTTGAAAAATTAGGTTTCGTTAATGAAATATGTATGTTACCATTCCGATTGATGAGGTTGTTATTTTTAGATTGAATTGATTCATAACAAGTTTCGAAATAATTTATGAGCATATACATAGTGACTATTGTGAACATTTTTAATCAGATTTTATATAACTAAGGTGACATAGCAAATCAAAATTTGCACACATATTAACTAGCTTAAAATCACTTGTAATTTTAAACGTGGCAACTCGCTTAGGTACCATATTAACGCCATTATGTGTCTCTTGCCAAATTCAATCACCTCACATTCACCTCAACTATCATCATCCAATCAGAACACATCTTGGGCAGAATCTGGGATCAACTCCAACCCTAAACCCAGCTCCTCATCTAACGCTTACTAAACCCTAGACCAAAGCTTGACTAACCTTCATCCAGACATTACCTTACATCGCCATTAATTCCTAGATACACATGTACCAGCAATCCATGATGCGGGCTGAGGAGATCCGCCGACGACGTCGGGAGGATCCCCCTACGACCCACACTGCGGTGAATAACATCCTGGCGGCGGCGGCTAGGGAGATGGAGGAGGCGATGCACGCCTCGCGCGGGGAGAGGGTGGTCGCCTGCATTCAGACGGAGCATGATCAGGGTGAGTGAGACTTGTTGAATATACTCGTTTGAAGAATTTTTGTATTTCTAGGCCCACTTTCGCCATTGCTCATATGTATTTAACCCTTTGTATGCCAGAAGCGTAGATCCGCGCCAGAGACAATTTCTATTGTCTTTATAATACAAAAGGTTAAAGCATAATTTTGTTTCTGTAAAAAAATATCCAGCGCTAAAACTAAAACTTTGTAAGTAAAAAATAGCAAACTAGTAAGGGCTTTTCATACGGCCGACATTTTGGCGCGTTTGAAATGACGTCAAACTGTCAATAGGCGTGAGCAGAATATGTCACTTTTTCCATTGATGCTGTGACTGATAGCTTTGCGTTTTCTAATTCGAATTTCCCGCCCAGTTTTGCATATTTTAATTATTTTACTAAGTAATAAAGCTTGTCAAAAAAAAATTGGTCCTTATTGAAGAAACATTCGCAATCACTCTATTGTTTGACGTTGAAAGGGAGTGTGATGTTTTTAATAAATTTGCGGCAAATGTGTGTAAGCAAGGTTTAATGTTGGGACGCTAGGAATAAGATAGATAAAACATTCTTGCTTGTCCACCAAAAGAACAATACAGAAAAATATAAATATATATGCAGCTGTACAAGTAGATAGTCTGATCCCTAAATATCAAGTAAAGCTAAACAAAAAGCAAAAGGAATTAGTGTATGACTAGACCTTTTCCAATGCTCTTCTGGAGCTTATCAGAAATCAATAAAACATAGAATGTGGGAAGAACTTGCGAGTGGGTGTTGTTCTCGAGTGAATATTATTTTTAAAACATACTGCCTATGTTCAGTGATACAGACAAATCAATAAACTGATAAAGGCGTCTTAAGGGATGGAAAATTTTCAAATGGCTCGTCCTGTGGGCGGAGCGGGAGGGAGTGTCAGACTCTTACCGTCTTACGTATATCATCATCAGCCTTTATATTGTCCCACTGCTGGGCACAGGCCTCTTCTCATATAGAGAAGGCATGAGCATTAATCACCACGCTTGCTCAAGGCGGATTGGCGATTTCAGACTTCTTAAGTCCAGGTTTCCTCACGTTGTTTTCCTTCACCGTTAGTCAGTGGTGTCTAAGATATACTTAGAAAGTACATATGACTTCAGAAAAGTCACATTGGTACTTGCCAGGTTTCGAACCCGCACACTCGTACACGAGAGGCAGATGCCTTAACCACTAGGCCACCACGACTGTTTGTCTGTCTTACGTATAAAGTCCATTTAATTTTTAATCGGCTGCTCATCAACGGATTAGCTAAAATCTAACTCATAAAATGCTGTTTAGCATTAATCTGAACTTAAGTTACATGTTTAATCCTGGATTACGAGGTTAAGTAACGCTTAGGTGAGAAATGGTTAAACTTCGGATTACAGGTTTTTTTATAAGTAAGACGGTAACTAAAACGGTCATCCGTGTTCCTTTCTTCGCCCTTTGTGTTCGAGGGGGGTTAGACAAGTGGCAAAAACGCTATAGAAACGCTATAGAATAGAAAACAAAATGTATGGGAATGACATTCGTTTACGACTAGCTATATATCATTCCCATGGCCGTGGTAACTCTTTCTAACAATCTTGTAGCCAAGTATTTAGAATCTTTAAATTATTAAATATTATTTAAGGCACAAGTAATAATTGAATTATAGGTATATTGTTATACCTACTATCTTAAAGTTTACTCCACTTGTTACCAGTTAAATCTAAAATAGAGATAGTAGTTTTCACGTTTGAGTCATATAAAGTTTTGACGAAATTTTACCCCAGTTTCAGACACCACATTGTATAAGTCAATTGTTCTGGGTCTGAACATAAATATGAAAATTATACATATTTGAAAACACCAATTATACAGGAAGAAAACATGGTGGGCAACACTTTTAGTAGTCAATAATTTTCATTTCACACATTGATTGATATTAAACTAATGTCGCATAAATAGGGCTACCATTAGCCTGCCTATAGGGATGAACTAACATGGTGTATAAAATATAATTTACCTACAGCTTGTTAGTAAAGTTTACCTATAGGTAAAATGTCATGTCTCTAATTTTTTTTTTCTATCTTGTTTTATTATTTTATTTTCTATTTTTTTAACTATCTACTAATTGTCTACTTCCTGTGCGTGTCCAGAAATAAACGCTTTTTCTTTCTTTCTTTTCTTTCTATACAGTGTATAAATTTTTTTCCCCAACAGTGGCTGCCTCATCCACGACGGATGTCAAGCGCGATGCGGAGGAAGAACGCCCAAAGAAAAGGACTTCCATCTTGTCCCCGGATGACGACCGGCTAAGGGCCAAAAAGAAACCCATGACTGTACGCTTCCAAGATGATAACAAGACTGACGAGCGCCATAAGGTCACTTCGCCTGGTAAGTTTTATTTTTAAAATACACTAGCGCCCATAGTCCTCGTGCTGCTCGTTTGCAGAGTCACATTCCGGGTCAAATTGTGAATCGAAACCATCCATTTAGGAGAATGACAGTGGCAAACATACGTACAGAAAGATGAATATAGAAAGATTATGTATACTTGTATTGTATAGCGTAGCAGTTAGCCAGTGAAATGGTTAATCAATGTTTTAGTCACAACAATGACAAATCTATAATAGGTATAATAAAAAAAACGCTGAATGTGTTGCTAAACTCAAATCTCGAGAGTAGTTGAACCGATTTGGATAAAATTTGGTACGAAGATACCTGAGATAGATGGTGGTGAAGATTTTAGGCTCCTTTCATCCGGGTGCGTGAAGTAGTTCCCTAGGGACGCGGGTGAAACCGCGGGAAACAGCTAGTAGTACGAGCCAAACACAGATCAGAAATCTGTCTTGTGACGTAAAACGTCACGTTAATCATTTACAATCCATTTTGAACCTAAATTATCTTCCTCTGGGGTCAATATACTTTCTTAGTAAATGTATATTCTGTGTACGTCGAAGGCTCACAGATATTTTATCATTATTTTGTTGATTTTTCAAAAAAAATGCAAGTCATTTTATAATTACACGTGTGTGCGCTGAAGCCTAGGTTGGGTAAATAATACGCTGGACTGTTCCCTAGTAGTGATGTGCTCGTCTGACGCTATTACTGATTTTTATTCCGTTTTCGTACTTACATTGTGATTCTGTTTAAGTACCTTATCATAAAATGTTATGGCCGGCCTTCGTCGTTGCTATTAAAGTCGAATTAGGTTTTTTTACGTAAAAAATATATATCAAAATTATTTCTCGTTTTTGCACATCAAAACAAAAGTAATATGGAATATTTTTATTAAATAGCACTAATTTTTGTTTTTATTCCAAAAATGTACCTATTATTATTCTGTTTTTATTATATTTAAAATTAATTTTGAATGTCACGACCAAAATGTCTGAAGTCAGTCGGGCGTCGTAATAAAAAATCGTGATTTATATTTCCCTTCACTGCAAAAATAAAAAGCTAAAACAAGATTCCCAGTATATGGGTTCATTATTTTATTTTTTCGCTTTATAACGAGGTGCAGGTTTTGCAAAAAAAAAAAGATTATTTTTATCTCAAATTTTTATTAAAGCTAATATTCGTTTCGAAGAAACACGTTTTTATTATTCTGTAGTTGCCAGGGTAAGCAAAATGATTTTTGAAGTATATAAAAATCTTGATGCGTTATGGGCTAGTGGGCTTTTGCTAATGGCCGATGATGGCCTATTTCGTGTCCATTATGCGTTCACGAAAAATGTACAACTTAACCAAGATAGGTATGAATTTGAGACGAAATGTTTAATAAGGAAAAAGGTGTGCATATAATCACGAAGCCCAGTAATTGACGTGGTCGGCCACCCACATGTTAAAACGTCATAGGTATTAAAATTTTAAACTCCTTTCATCAGATCATATAACTGACAAGATATGATCCATCATTATCTGCCTAGCCTTTTCTCAACTATATTGGGTCGGCTTCTAGTCTAAGCAGATGCAGCTGAGTATCAGTGTTTTTGCATGGAACGACTGCCTATCTGACCTCCACAACCCAGTTACCTGGTAACACGATACCTCATGGTGAGACTGTTGTCAGACTTTCAGGCTTCTGTCTACCCATAACGACTGTCAAAGTTCTACAAACGACAGCATAAAATGGATGCAACCCTAAATTATAACAAAATAAAATATATTACATATTATATTATTATAAAATCATTTCTGCAGCTTGAGGTCATAAATATTCATGAATGTTTAAAAATTAATTGAAAATTCCAAACTTGTATAATTCGAAACATAATTTGATTTGTTTTTATTGCAACTTTACCTTTTGTAGCTCTCGTATAATGAAACATTTTAAAATTATTTATATTTATAAAAATATAAAATAAAGTAACTTTTTATATAAAGTCACCTTTATATTGCCAATAATTTATAGCCACTTGTCTATTATGCACCTAACTACATAGCTCTACTACATAATTATTTATAACAGTTAATTTATTACCTATTGTTAAAAAATAGAGATACCTATGAGGCCTAAAAGTCCAATTATGAATAATTTCGTTACCGTGCAAATCGTCCTAAAATCTGTTTTTTTTTTCATCAATTTAACTCATAAAAAAATTTAAGTGCGTTTATTTTTAAAATCTTTCAAATGGAATGTGCATTTTGTAGTGCCCTTACACAACCAATGTTAATGTTTTAGATTGGATCTTTAATAAATGATTTCCGTCGAATAACAATACGATTTATAAAGCTAAACTATTTATATTACATTGTTTGTTATTCATTCAGCGGCACATAATGAAAACATTTCAATGTGAATGAGTATGCAGCTGCGTATTTGAAGCAAAATGCAGAAATGCTACTTTTTAAATAACCTATGTTTTGCCGCCATTTCTCGACAAATTCTTGTTTTTAAATTTAGAATAGGGCGTTGCTCGTATTAATTTGATAACGCATACATTATTTTTGACCAGAAACACGTTTCGAAAATTATGTAAACGAACTCTGCTGCCCTTAGTCATCCGATTTCTTTTTAACTTGACATTTAAATTGTAAAAGCGTGGATTCTTTATTTAAAAAATGCGGAATATCGGCTTGCGAAATTAAAACCTTGTCATTTCAAGAAATATTGGAGAAAAAATAAAGAATGTAGGTAATATTGTTTTATTTATGTTTTAACTTTTTAATTTTAAAATGTCACATGGAATAATAAGTTTCGTTTTTGTTCTTATAATTACGGTTAAGTAGATTTTATTTCGACTTCATTATGCAAATCAGTCTTGATTTTAATTGTCTGCCGTTTGATTGATCTTGTTTGCTTATCAATCTATATCTTAATATTAAAAAAAAAACCGGTTAGCTGTTATATTTCATATAGATTATTGCATATTTATATCAGTATGTTTTTTTTAACTTCCTTTATTTAATATTCCTTAAAACTCAAACGTTACAGTAAATTATATTTTTTTATGATTCAAAAAAAAAAATATGCGAATCATTAATAATATTAAATCGGCTGCGGAAAAAAATAATCGAATTTGTATTTAACCACATTATATCACCCGATCAGATGCTGGTTCACGCTGCTTTCCGTTAAAAAAATAATTTGGGAAAAAAGAGGACATATTATCATACTGTCAAATGTGAATATATTTATAAAAAAAAACTTAATGATAGGCATATTATCTCTAAACATTATGATTCTATAGAGATGGAGTATAATGCATTAATAAATGTATCCATTGATTGATTATCTGCAACCTTCATGAATATTTTGCAAGTAGCAAAAATATACAACTTAATATAAATGACTCATATTTATGTAGGTACTTCCTGTGACCCAGGGTCGGCTTTTATTTTGGCCAAAGGTATGCGTTCCCATCCTCTAGGTTAGACTCCCAGTTGACGGCGATAAGAAAGTATTTTTCGACGCCATATTTTCATGTTATACGATTTTTTTTAATAGTTAAGAATGTTAATACTATTTTAAATTAATTTTAAAACTTAACTAGACTCCAATTTAAAAAATATTTTCGACCTAGTATATACTAACGGCCTTTTTCCAAAGTTTTTTTACTAGCGCGCTAGAATTTGACATAAGGTCCATACAACTAATGTCAACAAACTATCCCTAGTAAGCAAATCTAAGTAGGTATAGAAAAGTTATTGAAAATTGTTGTAACTTGATACAATAGTTTTTCTTAATAAAAAGGTACTGGCTAAACAAAATCTTGATTAAAACATACTAAGAATAGAATTAAAAAATATTTCTATAGTGAAGTAACAAAAAAGTTTTGCTATCAAACAGAGCCATCGTCCGATATTGTACAAGTATTAAGAAACCCGACAATAGATCGCTCGCAAGACAATAATTTAGTATAATTTCCTTTCACAACATTTTGCACAATCACTGGGCTACACTGTTATAAACCATTGTGGTATATGTTTATTTGTTTTAACTCTACCATTGTTCACATTTACATACCTTCATTATTTTATATACTACTTCATAATACGGCCTCGCTCGCATATTTCCGTACTCTTCCACTGTTATTATCTATACTCATATTATAAAAAGGAAGATTTGTTTATTTGTAGGGTTTTTAACTCAAAAACTACTGGACCGATTTTAAAAATTCTTTCACCGTTAGAAAGCTACATCTTTACGAAGTGTCATAGGCTATATTTATTTAGGGATCCCTTCTCAAACATGAATAATGTAACCCAAGGTGTAAAAAAAATGTCCACGCGGGCGAAGCCGCGGGCAAAATCATAAAGTCGTGTGAACTTTTTTGTAAGACATATGAATCATTTTTAACAGCAATATTTTTAAATGTTTTAGTTACCTTTATCAAAATCTTCTAGTCTATTTTTTTATGTATGAGTCACAATACAAAACCCGACGTTGCAAAATGTATTATTATAATATTTAGTACGTATAAAATAGAGACAATAAAAAATGTTCGCTCCGTGTGAACGCACCGAGACAAACAAAGGAAGTTTTTATCTTTTCAAAATAATAATGACTCGAAGTTCTATTTGATTAATTTTCTATGAAAATTACTTGTCTAGTTATTGCGGTTGAAAAAACTTTTGGGGCTATATTGAACACGACATTTTCACACGTGTTTTTTTCCGGAAGGTTAGGCTTAGCTTAGGGCTAGTTATGTTTAATCCTAATTTAATAGGTTGGCTGTAATCCAAAGTCCAG
Organism: Pyrrhia umbra; assembly: GCA_963891755.1. Classification (NCBI taxonomy): domain Eukaryota; kingdom Metazoa; phylum Arthropoda; class Insecta; order Lepidoptera; family Noctuidae; genus Pyrrhia; species Pyrrhia umbra. Next base: position 2,608,273 of record OY982934.1, on the reverse strand, counting down.
GCGACTGAAAAAATCTTCCTGAAATATCCCAATAACACAGCCAGACCTAAGGATCTAACCTAAGACTAAAAGCTGCACTCAACTGCGATGTCTGGACTAACGAGGCAGTGTTAAACCAATAGGGCCATCATCGTCATCAGCCTAATTAATATTGGCCCAATGTTGGACGTATGGCCTCCCCGCAAACGTTTGCTATATCGCCTGGTCTTCCGCCTGACGCATCCAACTCTTCCCTGCAACCTTTTGCTGATCGTCATACCGTCTTGCTGGAAGCCATAAATGGCTATAAGGCCATTGCACATTATTTTATGAAGACCATTTTTCGGACATGGCAATTTTACAAGCCTGATAGATTATAGTCATTTAAATGCTAGGTATCGTTTTCCCAATTATCTAGGATGTCTAGTTTTTTAGTTATATTTTATCATAATTCGTCCAATTTGGATCAGAGTAAATAAAAAAAATACATATTACTCTTAAACTAGATATAAATGCAATTATGATATTAGAACAATCAATGCTGTAAATTTTAGAGCACAAAGAAGCCAAAAATGGTTTATTTTTCAACCATTTTGACAGATCTTCAATGGCAGTTTTTTCGATTCATGTATAAGTGTTCCTCATATTTTTTTGGTGTAATCAGCTTTAAGGCAGGTTTAACAGATTTTTCGTGATATATCTGTTAATTTAGTTCACGTAATTCTATTATCTGGACAAAAATGTATGAAAATAAAACGTGTATTTCTGGCGACGTACGAGAGTAGAGCGCGCCTGGCCGAGTTCTAAATTAATATCATTATAGTTCTAGGAACAGGTAGTTATGCTATTAACAATACGCGTCATAACAATTTGTATCCTTCTTAGATATGTCTCGTATAAATTGCGCGGGACGACAAACATTGCATCCAATGTGTAGGTAATAATAAACTTTTTAAATTGGCAAAGGTAATTTTAAACACGGGTATTAAAATCACATTAAAAAAAATACATGAACTTGCAGACTAAGTAACTTGCATGAGTTGTTTGCAAAAAAAGTCTAGGTATAAAAATAGTCCATTGTCTAGACTTTCAGTCTGTCTGGCTTGAATTTCTCTCATAATTATCTCTTATTTCTTCAACAATCAATACGTAAAATATTAGTTTGTTAGTAAATTACATTAAAGGATTTTTGGCCTTCAACTGCATGAAAAGTTAAATTAACACAAAACAGAACTTCTTTTTAATTTTTGCTTAAAATTTGGCTTTTTCATAACTGTTTTGCTTTTTTTAAGCCTTTTTTAATGTGCCAAGGTTGTTAACAGTTTATGACATGAAATAGAATAGGCACGAACCAAACCAACATTATTATTGTCTGCAGTCGTTTTTCCTTCCTAATTTGGTCAATTATAGCGTTGATATACATATCTTCAAATCTTTACGAGCTTTATGATAGGCACCATCAGTTGCGCTTAATTTAGTAAACTATTTCGCTAATAAAAAGCAATTTAATGATGACACATCTTGAGTCAATGGATAAAATTAGGTATGTAAGAGGAAGTCTAGTCGTGGAGGAGTTTGCGGGCCAGTAGCAGCTGCACGGGTCGTCATTAAGGTTAAAATATGTTTGACTCGGTCGGTCCGTGGATGGGTGACCATCCGCCCGCCGTGAAAGTAGCATTATTCGCCGTGAAAGTAGCATGTAGGATTTAGTTTGCAGCGCCACTTCTTCTTTCCAGCAAAAACACATAGGAAGTGGTAAAGGGCGGGCGTTTTAGGGGCTTTCGAAAAGTTCTGATTCTTATAATAGTTTGAATTTTTTTTTTTTATTTGAGCCTCGACGGGGAGGTTCAAAGTCTGGTCAGGAGAAGTCAAATAGGCATGTTAAATACTAGTATTCAACTGCATCTGATTAAAAGCAGACCCCAACATAATTGGTAAAATACTAAGTTTGAAAGTACTCATGAAAATCTGACTAATAAATGCAAAAAGTTTTTGAGATTGTATGTATGTTTGTGACTCCTTCACGCCAAAACGACTAAATGGATTTGGATAAAATTTTGGTACACACATAGTTTATAACCTGGATTAACTCATACGATACATTTTATCATAACATCTAGCATTTATGTATATGAATGGATGAATATATATATCTCATCAGCTTCATCTCTTAAAATGATCCACATACATATAAAATGGAACTAGTTTCTGAACGAAACAATTCACCGCTTCCTGATTCATTCATATCGTTACGTTACATCATAATTAATTCTCTAGTAGTTGTAGATGTTAGATTATAACAGCATAAGCATAATAGTTTAAACTGGTTATCTGTATAGAAGTGGTTAGTACACGTGGTTCAGTTAAAAAAATATAATTTATGATTCTTGAATTTAGAATATACTTTTAAATCTGGAATTGTTTTTGCCTTTGGGCGCGATTTGTCCAATTCTTAGTTAATGGATAATAATAGTAATATATGATGGATTGTTTTAGTCGTGTGGTTTATTGGTTTTATGTGACCACGATATTCCAAGGCAGGGTAACGGATTAGTTATATATAACGCCTTTGTTCCTCGACTCCTGACTGAGGAAATATCTAGCTGAAGAGCTGCTTTTGGCTTCATAGAAACGATTATGGTCTTTATACTTTTTTTTCTGTATTGACTTAAGAACGTATTTGGAACCAGGAATAAAAATACGAACTTAACACCAGCAACGCCTCGTAGGCCCAGTTGAAAACCATAATGCTGAACTGGCTGGATGGCTGGCGCCAGCGTTCTCATAATAACAAAACTATGAACGTGTAAAAGTGATTTAAATATCTTAGTTACAAAATAAATAATTTCATTTCATTATTTGCTAAAAAGGGTGTGGTATTCAAGACTTTTTTTTCGCGCCTATCTTTGTTTGTAATATTCTTTATTCCCTCATATCTCCCGCGGCCAAGAGTTGAAAGTACCAGCCGTCCCTTTCTTCCTCATATGGACTACATATTTTCTTTATTGCGGCCACTATAGCGTACGTGGGCCCTTAGAGTACTTGTTATTTCTTGTCATCACACGATTGGCCACCCCTAATATCTGGACGCTCTAGACCTATTGGGGCCTAGAGCCAAATCCGCCACTGGCTAGAGCTGAACAAAAGTCAAGAGCTCTCAAGTTTTTTTTTGTCTCCAGGCGCTACCAGCAATGAGACGAACAAACACGAGGACAACAAGCACGGCGGCATTAAAGTGGTGCAGTTGGCAGTACTGCAGAAACCCACCAACAACGACCAGGACGATTCTGACGGTGAGCTTTTTTTAGGTATCGACATTTTATTTATTATTTTTCAATCATCTCATCATTATCATTATTTCTGGAGATTTCTGGGATTAGAGACCGGGGTGATTAAGGTTTGGGTCATGCAAATTTCCAAATCAGTTTGTGCTTTTATAGTAACACTTTTCATACTAAAAAGTGCTTGAATCAGGTTCTGTTAAACACACTTCAGTTTGCTATGTCAATGATTATATTACATTACGTTGATATAACCATCAATGAGACGATTTCCTTAACATATCAAGCAATGTATTTTAATTTTATTGGCATTCAGTTATAATTAAATGATTTGATTGTTACTTAAAGGTTGTGTACTTTTATTTTCTACTAGCTTCTGCCAGCGACTTCGTCCGCGTGGAATAGTGGTGCTCCGCTTATATTGGTCTTAGCGTGATGATATATAATCTATAGCCTTCCTCGATAAATGGACTATCTAACACTGAAAGAATTATTTAAATCGGACCAGCGGTTCCTGAGATTAGCGCGTTTAAACAAAATGACAACATTTCCATTCACTGCTCTGCTCCTATTGATTGTAGCGTGATGAAAAGTATACTATAACCATCTCAGGAGTATGACAAATAATTGTACCAAGTTTCGTTAAAATCCGTCGAGTAGTTTTTGTTTCTATAGAGTTTATACAGACAGACAGACAGACAGACAGACAAAAATTTTACTTATTGCATTTTTGGCATCAGTATCGATCCCTAATCACCCCCTGATAGTTATTTTGGAAATATATTTCATGTACAGAATTGACCTCTCTACAGATTTATTATAAGTATAGATTATTATTTTGTCTTCTTAAACCAACCAGAAAGTTTTCATTTAATTTCAAAATCATTATTCATTACCACCTACACATTGATCAAAAACTAACACCCAATCACGTTAAACAGACAAAGGCGGCAACAAGAACCTAGATGATGACGAGGAGACCGACTCGAGCGGCTCGGTGTCCGACTCGGCGACCAACGACGCGCAGGAGGGACGCCCGCACGTCTGCGATGTGTGCGATCTTAGGTAAGAAATTGACCTCCACAATGTAAGGCCTGAATGATAGGTGAGCTATGGGTGGCTCGCCATCCGGTAAAGATTAGACCCGTGTCGATGACGCGTTCGTGTTCCACGCGCGCCTCGAATGAGCTATCAACAAAACTGACGGGGTCTCCCCCAGGGATATAGCCTGCCGGGGTTGCGGGATGTTCGAAAGAATTACCGCGCCCCCGGAATACAAAAGCCTGAGGAAGGAACATGGATGGGTTTTAGTCAGTAAGAGTAAAGCACTCCCTCTCGCCCCACCCATGGCGGGAGGCGTCATTTGATTTCATGATTTCCCATCCGGAAACAAGGGCCTGAATGATGCTGCATTCCGATAAGAGATTTTTTTGTGTTTTATCACTGTGTATGTAGCTTAAGCTAGCATAATCCTTACATCTGATCAACATCTTAATCAAATGTAGTTAGCCCTGCTAGATCTTGTTGACTGTTTATCTTGGCATAAGTTGATATTATGTATTTCTTCCCTTCGCTCTCCTCATCCGTACGTGAGATGACTAGGGGTTATGAATAAACCAATTATATATCGGAAGAGTACAAGGAATTTCAAAATCCTATCTATATTGATTTCTGGCTTAAGTCTATGATGTTAGTCCGCCATCTTCATGTGGAAGTGGACTTCCATCTCATCACAAATGAAGTGGGTCCCACTGTTGTAGCAGTACGCACATTCACTGCAAAAAATGGCTTTGTCCGTCACTTGAGAGCATGCCAGTGATGTTCTTAAAGAAGATAGATACAAGTCGCTGTCGAAATCGGTCGGGATCATATATATAACAGTCCTGTTGGCTGGCAGGTTCCAGCGCTCGTCGCACCTGACGCGGCACAAGCTGACGCACACGGGCGAGAGACCCTTCACCTGCGGGGGCTGCGGCCGCTCCTTCGCGCGCTCCGACAAGCTGCGCGTGCACACCAAGATATGCGAGAAGGTAGGATATAAATACTTGCATTTAACCATTCAATATGGTAAAAAAATGGCTGTTTATTTAGTCACATTATTGTCAGACATTTGAGAAGTTAATAGAATAAACAAAGTTGAGAGGTTTGGTGAAAGTTAGGCAAATAGATGTTAGTTCTATTAACATATTTTGCGAGAATGATCGACAGAAATTCACAAGACGAAAAAAAAATTTTTACACACACATATTTTCATCTCATATTTTAGCAAAGAATCCTTGACGATTTTCCAAAAAATATTTCCGCTAATACTCCAACCAAACCCACAGGAGGACCCAACAGTGGACATGGCGAACGAGAGCGTGTCCAGCAAGCGCGAGAACAACTCGGAGGTGATGTCGGGCATGGTGCGCACCACGCACCGCGAGTCCGGCCACCTGGTGTTCACGGCCAGCGGTGACGTCATGCTGCCCCCCCGCGCGACGCCGGTCGTGCTGAACGCCACGCTGGAGCCCGTGCGGAACGAGATCAACCCCGACGCGCTGCTGGAGGCGCCGCGCCGGGGCCGCGGCCGGCCGCGCAAGACCCCGCTGCCGCTCATGCCCAAGATCAAGAAGAAGCGCGGACGCCCCCCCAAGACTTCGCTCGGTCAGTAACACTAGTGTTATGGAATCTCTCTAGGCCTAGCCTTTTCCCAACTGTATTGGGGTCGGCTTCCAGTCTAACCGGATGCAGCTGAGTATCAGTGTTTTACATAGAGCGACTGCCTATCTGACCTCCACAACCCAGTTACTGGGTAATATGGATACCCCTTGGTAAGACTGGTTGTCAGACTTTCTGGCTTCTGACTACCCGTAACGATTGCCAAAGATCTACAAATGATAACCGGGACCAACTTATCGGCTTATCGTGCTTTCCGAGGCACGGTGGAGTCTCACTATGACATAGATGGTCACCCATCCACGGACCGACCGCGCTAAGCGCAGCTTAACCTATGATTGGTCGACTAGTGTTATGGAATCTAATTAATGATAAAAGAGCCAACACAGATATTTGTGCAAACTAATATTTTATGAGAAGGTATATGAAAGGTTATCGGGAAGTAATCACTGATCTCGATGAGATCGCCCGTTATATCACTGTTACTGTATGATAATTGTACTTTGCCTTTTATTTTGTGGGCAATAAAGAATATTCTATTCTATTCTTTGAAATTTCTACACGAAAATAGTCGAAAACAAAACTATTATTCGTAAAGAAAAATATTGCGGAAGAGTTTATGAGGAAATACCGCAAAAACTTTCTAACTAAACTACCGCGTTCTATTTGTAATAGCTAGTTAAATTCTTACTAAAACGGCGTGACAACTTGATAACTAAAAAAAATATATTAGTTTACGTTATATTGGAATATCACGGTAATAATAAAGTACTTTATGTAAATCGAAACAATAAACGATTACTTATGATAACTTAAAAAAAACATTTAAAATATATCAAGGTAGAATACTCCTTATTTTAATATGTTCCATGATGTTTCCAGACATGGAAGGTTGTGTGCTGACCAGCGGCACAGTGATGGGCTCCAGCCCCCAGATCTCGCACCTCACGCCCTCCGGCCAGCAGCTGCTCCTCAAGAGGAAGAGGGGCCGCCCTCCCAAGAACTACCTACTGCCCAGACAAGGTATGTACTTTACTAGAACATTATTTAAGACGAACATTGCTACACTACAAGTATAAATTTAAATACTAGCTGTAATAACTGCTTATCGCACCCGGATTAAAAGTAGCCTATAACCGCTTCCAGGGTCCCCTCTATCTCCCTACCAAATTTCATCCAAATCGGTTGAGCAGTTTTACAGTGGAAGCGTAATAAACAAACTCACTTTCGCCTTTATAATGTTAGGATTGAGTACAGTTTTTTCGATATTTTTTATTACGTTTTTAAAACATTCTAGTTGATGAATGTGACTGTATTAATAAATCTCTCTCATAATAAAGAATAAAAAAAAAAATAAGAAACTCAGCTCTATTTGAGATAAATTTTATTTTCCTGAAATGAGAATCGCCTTTTCTGAATGCTGATAATAAAAATGATGCTCAAATTTATATAAATAGCTCGACACGGTTCGTGTCGTTTTTGTTAAGTTTTATCAAAGGAAGACGAACATAATGGTACAAAAATAGTCGTTATTTGGTATCATTATGTTCCACAAACATTAGATGGATATTTTTAATGTCTCACAATATTTTTTTGGCGGTTCATTAGAAATGTTTGCGCGTTATACGAAAATAATGTTTGACATTATTTTATCATCAGCCTATATATTGTTCTACTAGGCACGGGCCTCTTCTAATACAGAGAAGGCATAAGCATTAATTACCACGCTTGCTCAAGGAGTATTTGCGATTTTAGACTTTTTATGACCAGGTTTCCTCACAATGTTCTCCTTCACCGATATACTTAGAAAGTACATAATGACATTAGAAAAGTCACATTGGTACAAGCCAGCTTTCGAACCTATACACTCGTACACGAGATGCTACGATTTATTTAATTAAACTTAATTCGTAATTTTATATGAGAGCGATTTATTAACTTAGAATTCAGTTCTTAGTATGTTTCCTAAGTATAATAATTATGCAATATTTATAAAAGTCCCCTAGCAGTAATATTTTTTGCTTACATTAATGTCGAGTCCCCAGACAATTACAGTATTTAACTATTTAAGTTCATACAATTTGTCTTGAGTCACAAGTGGAATGTTTTTGTCATGAATAATATCCGTGTGTTATTGTATTAGTCACTTACACGTGTTTTTGTTTAATTTTCTGTCTGTGTGTGTTTTATTGCGTTTTGTATGTGTGTCGTATGTTGAGTGGACGTAGTTTGCAATGGAAATTGCATCACTTTTGCTGCATCAGTTTGAAGTTTCAAAATTGTTCTATGCTAGTAAAAATACTTTATCTTGTTTGCGATTCTAATAGTATCAGTTGAAATACACTATAATTATTATGTCAAGAAAAATACATTAATTGTGTGCCATTAAGGCTGGGTAGTAGGCCAGTTTTAACAAATTGAGGGGGTGAAGCAGGGGAAGTAGCTCCGCCCACTGCGGGGCGCCCCTCTCGCAGTCGTCGTATCGCGGGGCCTCTACTGTAGTCACTGCTAGGAATAAGTAACTCAAGATTTTCAATTTTAAAACATGTAAGAATCATGTATAATAAATAACCATAAACATCGTGTTCATGTATAGTAATTTTATTTATAGAGATAAGTATTAGGTAGTACCTAATTTTTAAACCTAACCAATTTAAAGGATTGTTATATAAAAAAAATCGATTAATTTCGATAATACTGTTACTACCACATTTACATGTAAAAAGTTATTATTTATAAATTATTTCTGACAGGAAATGATCAAGACTAGCTTGTTTTTACTTCTCGATCCCATTCAGGCTTAAATATTAGCCTTTATTAATTTATATCTAGAGAAACTAGCTGACACCAACGGCGCCACCCACGCCTTCTAATTTAAGAGATTTCTATTTATTTTTTTGAAAATTAACGAAGCTTTAATAATTCCTTACGCTAACAGCTATCTTCCAGTGAAAGTCCCATCGAAATCAGTTAAGCCGATTCACTTCACTTTGCATTGAAGATCTGTAAGTAACATACAACTCGAAAAATCAACACTTTCCAAAAAACTGGCCAGTGCATGACATTTTGATAAGTTTTTAGTCAGAAACAATGCTTTCATGTATATACACCATCTAAAATTCAAAAAAGTCATATCTGTCTTTGCTTACTATACCAATTACAGAAATTAAACACGTTTTCGTTTTCCTTTTTTATCAAACTTAATTCTTTCCTATCCTAAAGACCTATCGAAGTCAACACTGCCTTAAAGGTTTTCGTTGTTTTCGCTTTAAATTTCAAGTTTTGAGAAATGATTTTTCATTCCAGCCATAATGTGTCTATAGATATATGTCAGCATAAGACTATGAATAGTGTTTGCTGACGACAATTCGTGAACTGTACCAAGTTTTTAGAATATTATGTATTCATTTTCGATGGTTCATAGTCGCTCCGTGTCAAACCGTAAAATTGTGAACAAACATGTACTTATCACCCGTAAATCTGTAAACCATCCCTGATTAGTCAGTTTGCAGCAGGTCATTCTGTGTCCAATAGCAAACAAACGATGGGAACAATTAACACTGGAGTCAATTAAAGGAAAATAATAATTATTTGAGATCAAATTTCATAATGTATGTTTACATTTTTTATTAACAATAATAATATACCTACGTTAAATGGTAAGAAAATAAAATTCAAAATAAATAATTAGAAAACAAAACAACTATTGATGGTTACATTTGTTTAAAAATGTCTTAACATCAGGTATCCACAATTAGCGCGCAAGGTGTGTTTTGTTACCTTGTAGTTAGTTAGCTTAATACCAATGTTTTATATGGAGCGTCTTCCTATATGACTTCCACAACCCAGTTACCGGGTAACACATGTATTATTCTTAGAACGACTGATTGTCAGGCTTTCTGGCTTCTGACTACCTATAGCGACTGTAACAAATGTATAAAGAAAGCACAGTTCTGCTATAATTCTATGTATTTCCGTTTTATATCTCCGAAGTTCATGATCAATTTTATAGAACCACTTGACAAAATCAAAAAAGCCCAGTATAATTTAAACGACTATTTTAGCGATAACAACAGATGGATAACAACAGATGTTAAGTGGATAATATAAAAGTGAACACATTTGTATTGTAAATTCGGTGTGTTACATTGTATAATAAATATGACATAATATATAAAGTTAAACTGTAATAGACAGCTGTGTTGCTGGGAAGTTTGTTCATCACTGCTTCTTCTTTGCGGCCATAACACTAGGAAGCAGTAAAGGGTTAAAGGGCGTTTTGGGGTGCTGTCATAATGTATTTTGACGTGAAAAAGTGCTAATTGAATTAGCCTAATTTCAATAAACGTTTTTTTTAAGTTTGAGTTTTGAGAAAGGCTTTTTCGAAATTCATCCGCTAGAGGGGAAAATAAGGGATGAAAATTTTGTATGGAGCTCAGTCATTTTTTATTTAAAAGAAATGTGGTAATTAGCCTCTAAGTATAAAGTAAAAACAATATTTAATTATTTTTTAGTTTCACTCCTTAGCGTAAAAAGTGTGGTGTATGCAAGCAAACATGCCGCCAGAATTGGAAAAAACTAAACAGCCAAAATTATGTTGTCCACGCGAGAGAAGCCGCGGGCGGAAGGCTAGTAATATATATTTATACCAAGCTACCAGGTTGTCGTGTATGACAGCGAAACACAATGAAGTACAAAAATAAATTATGAAAATAAATGTATTTTATAAATGAAAGCACACATATACCTGAAGTATGCGGCCATTGTATTTATTTTCCTATTTTTAAGTCTTGGTTACGGCCTCATTTTTCTCTAAAACAGGCATTTCAAAGCACAATATCGACAACAGCTATCATCATCATGTTTACCATTCACCTGCTATTTACACCCCTTCACAACAGTTAGTTACATTATAGACATTAAAATAGATTCACTTTTACATATGAAATTTTAATTACGTAGGTTTAATTTTTATAAATCAATTTTATATTTATTTTCTGAATGCGAAAGACCAACTGTCATCGGATGACAGAGTGACATAGACCACCCGTCTCTACGGCGGAGCGCCGTCTGGTCGATGAAACAGATTTATGCAAATAGTTCATTCAGAAAAGAGATGCAATACGAAGAATTTTTGAAATGAAATCGACGGCAATTTTTACACGTTTTTTTTCAATTTGCTCGATAAATACACCATATATTTATATAATATTGCAGTTGTACCTTGTTCACGGAATTCCCTTTCTTTTGGTTATAAAAAATGTGATGGTAATCATTAAAAATTTTGAGAACTACGCGACGAAAAATTTTAACGAGAGGTTACTTTAGGATTATTTTTTTCAATGTTCTAGACCATTTCTTTAAGATTTTTTTGGGGTTGTACCTGCATCATATACTTAACTATAAGTGTTATTTATTTTTGGCTTGTAACTTGTACCAACGTCTCAATCTAGGCGACGAAAAATTGCCTATTTTATAGCTTTTTTCGCAAAGGAGCGCCTTAATTATTGTAATATGGCGGAACCGCACCTACGTCCGCTTTAGTAACAGCACAACTACACATTTTTTATTTTTGCGAACAAAAAAAAACCGGTCGTCAGCCATTTTCGAGTTTTGCACTTAGCAACACATCTAGTGATTCATTTTTATTTTATACCTAAGATATAGTTATGGCAAAACATTACTATCCGTATAAAACAGGTTTTCTTTTCTGTGTTAAAAAAATATATACAAATGATTTTCGTTCATAAGAATTCGTATAATATAAAACGAAGATAAAAAAAACACCTTCAACAATGAAATCAAGCAGCCCCGATTTTTTTGCCACCTATCTAAGAACACTTGGACTAATGAGACGAATCTAACCATACCTTAATTAAAGAAATCCGTCGCGTGGTTTGGAAGATATGAGGGAATAAAAAATATTACAAACAAACAAAGATAGGCGCGAAAAACATAACCTAAAAACCGCTACTGCTCTATGAAGCATGAAGTTTGTCAATAATTTATTCACCTATAGATAGAAATATTGCATATTAATTACAAGTTATTATTAAATATACATAATCAAAGCATATTATAAATGTTTATCGTAATCGCAAATGAAATGAAGAATAATTATTGATACTTCAAACTTGTATTATATAAATATGAATCACATGAAATAAACATGTCCACTCGACATTGCCTTTATGCATTAAGCTTTTACGTAGCGTTGGACCTATTTTCTGGCTTTAATTGTTATTTACGTTTACATAATTAAAATTATTAATAAATACAATTACATATAAATTATTTTTAACTGTGGTTTTTATGTCCTTTTGACTGATTATGGTTTTAATAGAATAATTTCAAAATTACAGCATTCATCAATTCGTTCTATCATAGATATTTCTTGAGTCCCAACAGTGGGAACGTTATAAGCTTTTGAAATATGTTTTGAAATAATTCAGCGTGATTAGAATCACGCTGAATTATTTTTAAAGGGTAGGCAGAATAGATCACCCTCTGCTAAGATCCTAGGCTGATTATGTTATCACTTGTAAGTTGAATGTGTTATCATTTTAAGTATTAAACACAGCTTTTCTAACATATGTATGTATGAGTATTTTAGGTATTCAATAAATTAGTTATTCAATTTCATCAATTCAAATCTGGAAAAAATAAGTAGTATCTTTAAAAAACGATTTTTTAATATTCTATTTCATTGAAACATCTATACTATCTCTAAAACAAGAGTCTAGTATATCGTTTTAATTTCAACTCGTTACCTTCACGCGTTCCCGAGACAAAGGGTCTTGACAGGCAAACAGACGGACGGACGGCCGGACAAAACAGAGTGATCCTAATAGGGTTTCTTTTATTCCTTTTGAGGTACGCAACCCTAAAAATAGGTATCTTTGTCCATAAATTCAACGCAACAGAGATTGGGTCCAACGCTCCAGCCAGCTAGCTAACGCATATCTTTCCATAGGTATGGATATGGATATACCGATGCAGTACGGACTCGCGATCAACAAGTTTTGTTAGTACACAATATATTTGACGCATGTTACGGTCACTTGACAACATTGGGAAATAAATGTCGGTACTAATCGGTATTAATTTATTTTATTATTTCATTAATCATAACAATATATATTAACCTAATAGACTGCATTGTAAGGTCTGTCTGCAAATATTTGACTAACAAAACTAATTGTTACTAATTTATTTAATTAATAATATTTACTTAAGAGTTTGTGAACAGGTAGGTAAATATGTATTTATTGTATTGTATTGTATGAATGTTGCTCTCGCATGCTTCCTAATTAATGCACAAAACACTGTCAATTTTATGCATGCATTCAACAGCAAAAGTTTTTGATTATTTTACTATATTGGAGTTGCTCTGGGGCTGTATAATATATAGTAATTTGCATTTCTTACAAATATACTCTTTTATAAAATTCAAAATAAAAATGATTTTTTATTTATTTATTTAAAGGCCTTTGTCGCTTACGACCACATCGCCCAAAAATTACTTTTGATGTTGACCTTGCAAATGAATATCATTGCACTCAGACACAACTAATATCCATTAAAGTGACAATATAAAAAATATCTAAATGATAACTTAAACTTTCCAGACGGACGCCCCAACGAGAACTACAACGCAACCAACCTACCCTTCGGCGACTTCTCCTACCTAACGGAAATGATCTACAACCCGCTCGCGTACGGGAGCTACGGCGTCACCAGCGTCGACCCCGACCGCAACGTCGACACCGACCAGAGCCTCAACACCGAGACCTCGCACGACCGGACCATCGACGTCTCCGACTCCTCGTCCGACGACGACGACTCGCGCGTCGAGCCCGAGGAGAACATACCCCCCGTCGCCATGGAAACGCAGATCATGACCGTGGGAGACTGCCAGATCGTCAAATTGCCCCCCAATAACGAGGAAAAGGAAGAGAAAATGGAACAAGTCGTGGAGACCAGCACCGTGTCGTCGTCCACGCCGTCGTCGGTCACCATCACGCCGATCACGACCGTCGGCGACTGCACCATCAGGCCCGTCGAGAACACATAAGGTTTCACACCCCTTTTAGTCTACCCCGTATACTTCAGTGATGGTACGGGATTGAGGATATGAGCCTATTGCTGCAGACTGTTATTTAGCGAAGATTTGTGAGTGAGTATGATGGATAAATATAATTTTATATGTTGCGCGATCTCAGCTTGAGACTCAATGCAAGTTTTAGATATATGTTGCGTATTTTTGATGAGGAATCATGTGCGGTTTTATATTCTTTTGATGTAACACACATTTGTGTTATAAAGTGTATTATTTTTCATTGCAATTAATGTGTATCTGCATTTGGGAAATTCTAAATTGCAGCTTTTTCGAGGTATTGTAGAAAAGATTTCTAAATAATATGGGGTAGACCTTATTGTAATATATTATTGTGGTAGCATTCACTTCGGAGTTAAGTGGTCACAGAATGGTACATAGCGGTGTTTTGAAGTGAAGTAGTAATCGCTATACAGTATTCGGGCTTTTGTAAACTGCGCGTCGGACGTAGTCGCTTCCGTAGTGAAGAATTCTTTACGAATTGCGTGTATGAGGCCAGCTTTATAATAACAACAGTGTCTTACGAAGAGCCTTAACGATGGACACACGTCTGGCACACACAGGGTTGTTATTCACCCTGCTGTACTTCACCATACCATGACTCATCTCATACAACAAGGAAAGAGTTTTTTTAATTTTAATTAACTTAAAATTGACTTCCAACAAATGCCCTAAAAGTCGTATGCATGTGAAGGTAATTTTATACCTAAATAATACTTCAAATAAACGCCATAAAAATTTAAGTAGAATTTGAATAATCTTCAAGATTTTGCACTTCAATATTGTCTTCCTAGGCACCGTAATGCTACTACAATGATAACGTCATGTATAACTATGAGAAAAAAAAACTAAGAATTCAAGCGACTGTCAAAAATGCATTTAGAATTGGTGGTGATGAAATATTTATTTTATTGGTCAACTTATGTACCATAATGCCATAAGCTTTACATAATTTTAATCGTGATACTCAATTAGACGACTCGTATACTTATCAGAACAAAATATTAATTGTCACAATATTGTTGGTCTGTTGTGTACTGTGTGGGGTACAAATATTCCTTATGGCAGAATTGGGAAGGTGTCTAGAAGCGATATAAATCTACGCTTTTTATAAAAGACAAGGAAATCTATATCTAATGGCTATGAGTGCAAATTGCCCTAAAAAGATACTTACAATATTGATTTTCGAATTCAAAGTGTATTACCGCTATTCTCATGCTGACAGACAGACACAAGTTTACACACAATGAAGTATAATTAATAAAGGAAATAAATTACTTCAGTGTTCACTCCCCCCCCCCACACGGTACACTGCAGAACAAAAGTTTTACGTATAGATGTGTATTTTGCGAATATCTACATAGAGGCAGCATATTTACTGAGTAATAATGTAACAGTGACACTATTTAGATACGCGATGTTTATGATAATGTGCACTTAACGTTGCCTTCACTGTTTTCAATTGGTTAGGGGAGGTATACACACCACCCTGCTCCCAACAGTGGGCATACTTCGTGTTATGCCCATTAATAAGCGCGGTGGTATGTAAATCGACTTTCAATAAACACTCCTCAAAAGTATTTCTATATTTATTTTCACGCGAAATCTCTCGATCGATCTGATTTACGTTTAATTATAACGAGAGACTGACTTCCATTACGTGTCGATGAAATATTTTTGAGCAGTGCTCGTGCGAACGTAGCATCTGGTCGGCTGTCTATTTTATATGTTAATTTTCTATTATAATTTCGTAGTTAGTGTTTGTGTAGCAGGGCACACGCTATTTCGCCTTTTCCATATTTCTTAACTGTATCAATCTCTGTGAATATTAGAATGTAGAACGTAGTGTCTTAGATGAATATAAAACTTAATATTCTAAATATTAACTCGACAACACCACACGAACAAGTGATACGAATAAGCTACATATTTTTAGCAGAAACATATTGTATTGACATATTAACAATATATTTCTTAATAGTTTTGCCTGTAAAAGCAATGGATAACGTATCGTAGTTCTATATATAATAATAGTACGCATATAACCACAATATTTTAAAGACAGCTGTGGGTCGGCGGTGCGGCCTGTGAAACAGCCGAGCCGACCTAATATAATATTTTTCGAACAAACACATTTTAGTTCCTTATGTTCGATAGAGACTAATGTAGAAGTCTGCATACATACGTTTATAATGTCGATGTAATAAAAGTATTAAACTCACTATAATGAAAAAATCATAATCATTATTTTCTTTATAATCTGTACAGTAGTAGATATAGTTCCTAACGTGTAATCGATACAAAACTATAACCCTTGAATTAATGAAGTAGATGAGAAGTAATATTTCTTTAATCATTTAGAATTAAGTTTATAATATGATCAAACTTTGAGTATATCTTTTTAGTATTCACTATTAGTGATAGTCGTCGATTTGTTTAAGTATCAATTGCGATATAATTTTACGTATTTAATGGAAGACTGCTCGGATTCGTTTTCTGTTGACGTGTATCGGTTAGGCTTGCACTCGTTGTTGCGACAAATCGCGTGCGACTAAACGCTGCGTTTGCGACCGGACAGGTTGAAGAACGTGCGTTCTTATGCTAGAGATGAATTAGCTCCGATCGTAATGACGATGCGTAGCACCAACGAGTGTCGCCTAATAATTTTAATTGTGAACATTTTGACATAAATGAAGCCCCGAAGAGGCATGTAATCATGAGTCTCAGACGGCAAGCTAAGCTTATTGAGAATTATTTTAATATAGGAATCTGTATTTTTATAACGAAACTAAGATAAGTTGAAACAGTAATCATTTACTCCTGTATGTCACACGTAATGTAAGCTGTGTTTAGTTGTGTTTTACAAGCGCCTATTGGCGACGTTGTCGTTAAGTTTATGTTCCCTTCAAGGTTTGGCCGTCATTGTCTACATATATCTGCATTTGGAACAGAAAAGTAATAATAAGAAGATTGATTCAATGTGTGGTAAATAATTCATGATTTTAATCAGGACTTCGATTTGATTTGTGATTTTCGTAAAGTAAAAGTACTCTATCAAAAATTTAGTATCTAGTATGAAGATTTTCTATTTGACATAAGTCACAGCGAAACTAAAAATTAACTTAAACAATATTTTCAATCATTTATTCTACTCTTCTATCAAGAGTGTCGTTTGAAGCGTTGGAGTTCAGAAAAAGGCAAAAGATTTCAAACAAATATGTGTAGATACTGATTGGTTCAGTTTTGGCAATATGATGGTTATCATCGGGCGTGGAATCGAGAGCATTGATTGCATTTATATTTATTTTGTATTGGTGCGATGTGTTGCAAAATTATTGATTTACGAATATATTGAAGAAATTGTATTGTTTTACAAGTATACACTGTCTTAAAATATTAGTTATTGTACACGAAAATGCAAATCTTTTTATAAAATCAGGTGGTTTAACATGAGTTCTGATTTACGGGTAACCTGCGTGATTGAAACTCATGGTAAGTCTCCGATTCTATTTGTCTATGACGCTAAAATTATTTTATGTTAGTCTATAGGCTACGAATATTTTTAAATCACTCCCTGGTTATTGAAATAATTTGCTTCTGCCTATATAATCAAATATTTTTTGTCTTACACTACACATAGCACATTTGTGTTGATATTTTATTACTGATAATGCATTTCGTGAATATCTTTAGCATTTCGGCAACCACCAAACTCTTTAATGTGTTCAATACTAAAGAAGTGCAATTATTATGCAGCTATCTGGCAGTAATTTTAAGTCTTATATTAACAGCCTGTAACCCTGATTCATCGGATAGTGTTCATGTTGCTCTGATTTCGATACGCTTAACCTACGTTAGGTCATCACAGAATTAAATATTACTTGAAGAATCGCCTGCCCATATAGAAATTATCCCGAAATTATGATAAGAAGAATATCCTATTGAACCGGAGCGATATTGGCATTGTCTTGTGAATTAATTATTTTAAAATACAATAGAAGTAAATAAATATAACGCAAATCGTGCTATGTGTAGTACTTCCCCCGTAACTTGAACAAAGCATGTATCCATTTACAATTTGTCGTAAAATCGTATAATATTTTACGGCCGGATAGTTTTTAGACAAATAGTATATTATGTTTAGTTTTAATGAACGTTTTATATTCCTGTATTTTGTGAAATGTTCATCATTTTACGTTGTGATCATTTGAGTGCAAAATTATTAATTGTTTAACCAGTTTACTTTGACGATTCGTCAGTTAGGGCAGCAGATGTATACGTTTATGTTTGCATAGTCCGAGAGCAGTATTTTTTAGATGTAATCTTTATTATAAACTTTTTTTATTTTAACATTATGAAATTCGATCGTTAGTTAATTTCTAACATGAAATATTTAATAAAGAAATCACAAAATTATATTTTGGTTTAATTTCAGTATGTTAGATGAAAGATTTAATTGCCCCTTAGGATATTTTAGCGAGGCTGACGTAAAAAATAACAAAAAAAAAGATTAATTATTTATTAATGAAAAATCTACCTGCATTATTATTCAAAACTTATAAAGACAAAACATATTTGACAATCAACAGTTTGACTGCTTTCTTGTCATTGTGTGGGTCATGCAATAACAATTAAAATGTGTTCAAATCAATAAAGATATAAGCATCGTAATGTTCTAGTAGTATCTAGTAAAGATGGTGGATTCCTAGTAACTAGAAAGAGCACTTTTACGTACAACTAACGGCACTTGTAAGCTTGTGACCATGCCAGTATGAAAATCAGAAACTCTGTTACCAGGTAACTAGGAGCTCCAGGTAGATACCCCGGTATCTGTCTGAAAGCACACATTGTTTTACTTATCACAGAGAACATTTATTGCGTGCAATTCGAAAATTCGTTAGGGCTACGAGATCTTGTTGGCCCGCATCTATTTACAATGTTCCGTAAAAAAAACTATTTTAAGTTAGCGTTTTGTTTGGAAGTAGATTTATAACATGTATTGTTCTTCAAAGAAGCAAAATACAAAATTACTGTAATAATTATCGTTTATTCCATATAAATATAAATTTATTTTTGGATAACCACACTTTAGTATTGTTAGACATTTTACTGAACTAACTATCGACTAATTATTATGAGATAGTTCTTATCGATTAAATTGTTGCGCATTAGGTTCCTGGAGGGGGAGGGGGGCCGTTGTTCACCCACTGCGGGTGCGGGCCCGACACGGTGCAGAAGTTGGAGCCGAACACTGGCATGTTGTGTCTGAAGGGGGGGAGGACGCCCATGGGGAGCGGCATGGGGCTGCCGGGCATCCTGTTCGCTCCGAACTGGAACATGTTGCCCATGAAAGGCGGCGGAGTGGAAGGGTTGAATGGCGGTGGGAACATTGGTGGGCCAGTAAAGTTGGGGGGTGCGCTGAAGGGTCCGTGAGCCCCAGGGTCGCCAGCGGGGTGTGGGGGAGGCGTCCTGAGCCCCATGTTGTTGGGCCATGGCCTGCCCACGCGGGGGAATGCGTTGGGGTTATTATTTCTTCTAGATCCTGCTGCGAAGGGGTTTCGTCCCCTGCTGGGTCCGCTGCCGAACCGGCTGCTGGACTCTGAGGGTCTTTGGTTGCGTCTTTCTGGAACTTTCCTGGCGTTCTTGGAGGTCTCTCCGTCCTCCGATTCTTCTGTTTTGTCAGCTCGCCTCTGCTCCCTCCTGGCTCTGTTGGCTCTTCTCTCTTCCTCATCGTCGGAGTATTCGATCTGATGCGGGGGAGGCTCCACATCGTGCAACCACGAGGCATCAGAGCCTTTTATCCTGAAATTTCATTATGTATGAAAAGTCTTCTTTGGATTATACATAAATGTTTTATAGTAGACAAAAATTGCGTCAACCAACACTAAAAAATATTGTCAAAAACATTATATACTGCTGAATCTGATAGAATTGCAAAACAGAACTAAATTAGATGGACATTAGCGTCGACAATTATTTGAAAAATAGTATAAAGGAGGTGTAATTTTGTTTATGACGTCTTTAACTACAAGTATAAAACTAATCCGTGTAACCAGTAGTTAGGCGACAACATGGACACATAAGTGACCTTACGTACTAATATCAAGGGCTGCTAATAGTGTGCCTCATACGCCTCGAAAGTGTTATTTAGGAGTTCTGATACATGTAGCACAGTACGGCCGACGAGTCGCGACCACTTTGAAGTTAGGGGCTGCGGAGCCCACTGTGCCTATATTTGAAAAAATAAAAAAAAGAGAATTTTCGGCATAATGTTAATTAGCCACTCACTTCATAAGTTCAGTGAGGAAGACGTAGTTGGTGTGGTGGCTCTGCGGCGCGATGTACACGTCCAGGCCGGGCTGCGCGCCGCGCTCGCGCACGTGCTCCACTGAGTTGAAGCGCACGCAGTAGTGCGGCTCTGTTACCTGCGAGGACAACAACTAACTATGAAATTTCTCTAGGTAACTCGAACAATCCCACAGCCCCGACTAATTGATCATTTTCCTAATACTCTCAACTAGGGAATGCAATCTCGTCGTTATAAGACGTTTTTATGCTAGAGTGCAATCTCGTTAAATTCGCGAGATCTCGCCCTTTTTTCGTCCGAGATCAATATCGCTAAAAAAAGGCCGAGATACCGCGAATCTCGAAATTGGCGAGATCTCGCAGTATTGTTATTCATAAACTCGCGGGATCACGCTTGAGTCCCAATTTCGCGAGATTTGTATTACCTACTCTCAACTAAAGAGACATACTTACAAGAAAACAAAAAATATATTAGAATGTGCAAATCAAGACCTTTCATATGATTTCATTTTATATGATTCCACATGACCTAGTAACTATACTATACTTTGAAATTTAAACCCCCACTTCCCCCACTTTTTCCATAAAAGCAATATGGTTTTTCATACGCATTGGTAATTGTTCATTATAACTGTTCTAAATTTCAAGTCGATAGCATGAGTAGTTCCTGAAATAATCAGCTGTGACCGACGGACAGACAGACGAAGTGAAACCATAAGGGTTCTTTTTTACCATTTTTGGTACGGATCCCTAAAAAATATTGTTAAAAGTACAGTTTCCTCCCAATGTGTTATTTTGTTACATCCTACTTGTTTATTGTACTGTTAAGCATATTATTATGATAATATCAGCCATCTGTAGGTAACAGGCTGCCATAAAAATAAATCTCATTCGTACTGATGTACTCATAAATAAATATCAGTTTAGTTGCTCATGATATTTCAAGGGCAACGCCGTATAATCAAAGTCGCTCGGAACAATTCTAGCGTTTACTGCGGATTTTCATGCATCTTTTAGAAAGTGCTTTATTTACCCGGACAAAAAATATACAATATTTTTCAGTTTCACTGCCATCAATCTGATTTATCTCTATAGCAAATTTTATTCTAATATTTTAGCAGTTTTACCGTAAAGCGTGTAGAGTTAATAAGTCGTGGTGGCCTAGTGGTTAAGGCGCCTGCCTCTCGTGTCCGAGTGTGCGGGTTAGAAACCTGGCAAGTGCCAATGTGACTTTTCTAAAGTCATAACATGTACTTTCGAAGTATATCTTAGACGACACTAATTAACGGTGAAAGAAAACATCGTGCGGAAACCTGGACTTGAAAAAAGTCCGAATTCGTCATCATCATGCTTTCTCTGTATGAGAAGAGGCCTGTGTCCAGCAGTGGGACGATATATAGGCTGATGATGGTGATGACCATAAAGCGTGACATACAAATAAGTGTTACATTCGCTATATCAATATCATCAAAATCGGTTCAGCCTTTTCACCGTGACAGAATAACAGACAGACATACTTTCGGATTAATAATATAAGTAAGTATAAAAGAACTAATATTTAGTACTGTTCCCATTCACTTATACGCCATTATCATGTTTGGAGACATAAAAGTGTTGTTTAAAGTACGCAAAAAAAGAAATATGGCGCTGGGTGATCGCCAAGCGTATTATACTATCCCAGTTTGAGAGTAAACATTTTTAAAATGCTAACAAATTGGGCGATGTCCTGAGTTTTTTGACCCTGTGCGGTTATGTAACGAGTATTGCTTTAATTTGTGTCAAACTAAGTTTGAAGTTAAGCCAAAATAAAGTCATGCGTTTGGCAAAGGATGGTGCTTAAAAGAAAGAATATAGACTGCAGTTTACACGCTGCGTCACGAGTGAACTTATAACGATTATAATCTTTTACTAGTTATTTCCCGCGGTTTCACCCGCATCCGGAGGGAACTAGTTCGCGCACCCGGGTACTAAGTATCCTATATGCATTGACATAAATGTAAGGACAGGGCGAACCGCATGTTAAAATGGCGCCACGAATTTGGTGCTCACTTGGTGCGCACACGTTAGTCCGCGATCGGCTTTCTTTGCGAGCGGTCGTAATTTTCATAGTCAAAATTACCAAGTTTTGTTGCAAAAGAAAAAGCACAATAAAAAAGGTTAACATTTCATATCATCGTTAAATCTCAATTTCTAACATTTTATTAAAATAAATTTTCTTGTCTCAACGTTTGTCAAGCACGACATCGATCGACATCGTAGTTCTAATAGATGGCGTTAGTATTTGTTGTATACAGAACGCGTCAGGCAAAATGTTCGGACGACCGTATCTTTAGTTTTTAAATCAATGCCTATATGTTAATCCAGGTTATAAACTATGTGTGTACCAAATTTCATCCAAATCCGTACAGTAGTTTTTGCGTGAAAGACTAACAAACATACATTCATACATTCTTACAAATCGCGTTTATAATATAGGAAGTATGATTCCATGTCAGGCCATCAGGCGGATTTCAGAAAATACTTACACTAGGGCTTGTTAGGTTGGTAAAACTTGCAGCCCACACGATAAGAAGTTAATATTTGTTTGGTCACTGAATAGGACTTTAAAAAATGCATGAAGCAAAATACCTATGAACTTCCTACACGAAAATTCGTAAGCATGGATATGAAGACTGTATAAATGTGTTATTCTCATCATCATCAGCCTATATACTGTCCCACTGCTGGGCACAGGCCTCTTCTTATACAGAGAAGGCATGAGCATTGATCACCACGCTTGCTCAAGGCGGATTGGCGATTTCATACTTTTAAGTCCAGGTTTCCTCACGATATTTTCCTTCACCGTTAGTCGGTGACGTCTAAGATATACTTAGAAAGTACATATTTTATGACTTTAGAAACGTCACATTGGTACTTGCTAGGTTCCGAACCCGCACACCCATACACGAGAAGCAGGTGCCTTAACCACTAGGCCACCAAGACTTACTTACTTAGTGTTATTCTATCACGCAATATTACTGAACGGATTAGGGTGAAATAGAAGAATTTGTTTGCTTAGAATGTAGGTATTACAAATTAATATTACATTTTTAAAGTATCCTTATACATTCTGCCCATAAGGCGTGCAAAAATAATTGCAGATTTAAATAAACAACTACAGTAAAGTCCGTTTATAATGACATCGAAAGGAATTGACAAACAAGTCATAATAAGCGGACGTCATACAAAGCGTTTTGTGAAATGAAAAACCTTTTTTATGTAAATATGAATGTACTTAAGTAGTTTAATACATAAACATAGTAATTACATATGTATACATACATATTAAATCAAAATTGCACGTAATCAGCACATTATAACACATACAAGTGTATTTTTATTGTAAGTAATCTGTAATTTTTGTCTGCTTTTGTTTTTATGATCATAATTATAATCATAATTTATTAAAAATGGGTCATAATAAGCGACATGTCACTGTAAGGGAAGTCATTATATCCGACTATTTATAAAGAATTTCATATGAAAACCAAACTTCGTAGTATAGTTACGTCATAATAACCGGTTGGTCAATATAGGCGGAGTCATAATAAACGGATTCTACTGTACAAAATAATTACAAAATTTATTTATAATAACTGAGGCTTTTGAAATAGTAATCAGCATTATAGTGATACATTTATGATCTTAACAAAAAACGTAAATTTGTTTTCAATTAGGTAACTTGTCTATTAAGAAATCAGTTGATGAATAATAACATTTGTCTAAAAGTAATTTCGTGTAACATGTTCTGGATTATCACATACGCAAATTTTATCTCGAAAATTCGGATCTTTCATACAGGGAAAACATGGAGAAATGCTACTTAATATTTAAAAAGTTCTTTCGAATGCACTCTGATGCAATTGGTAGCATTTATATTCAATCATTGTATCTTAGATTTATCAGATTTTCCTTCCTGCTGGCTTAGCATGGGAGTGTTTATAGCTATGGATTTTGTATTGAACAACGAGACTGAAGAAATCGCATCAGTCCACACCCTATGCAAACCAGCTGCTACAGAAATTTGGTAATATAAAAAGTATTTAATGAAAATGACTACTTACAGGACCAAAAACATCGAAGACTCTTCCTAGGGCTTTGGCGCCATTATCTAAGAACAGCACGCTATCCAAGTCCACCGCGGGTGTCTCGGGGAGTGCGCGAACTATCACTGTACATGATGGAAAGGAAATAAATTAATATTTAATTTTAGTAAAGAGTTATAATTTTGTCGTAGCATTGGTTCTTAATTAAGGCACACTTTGCTAATATTATAAATGCGAATATAACTCTGTCTGTCGCACTTTCACACCAAAACTACTGAACCGATTTAAATGAAATTTGGTACACAGATAGAAATAGACTACTATTTACCCGAGTGCGCGAAGTAGTTACCTCGGGATGCGGAAAACAGCAAATTCTATATATAGAAGAAAAAAAAATAGGGATTGGTTTTAATTATACAGTAAGAACTGAAGCTTGAAATTCTACAAAATACAAATGACTTACTAGTAGACAAACTACATAATAATACACATAATTTTACCCTCATAGTGATAATAACGCCATTCGTTATCACCTCCTTTGGCTATGGAACTATTTTGTCCATTTCTGACAATCTTTTTTTTTAACTTCATTAAGTAAAGGGCTTTATCTATATATTTATATAAAAATGAATTGCTGTACGTTAGTCTCGCTAAACGGCTGGGCCGATTTCGCCGATTTAGGAACTACTTCACGCACCCGGATAAAAAGTAGCCTATAACCTTCTATCTCCGTACTAAATTTTATCTAAATCGGTTCAGTAGATCCAGAGATTACCCCCTACAACCTGACAAACTCACAAACTACCTCTTTATAATATTAGTATAGATTATATTGTAACCGTATTGTAACTGTACGAGTATTAGACAAAAAGGGGTTGAATCGGAAATAAAGTTAAAACAACTCGCTCAGAGAAAGGTCGTATTGCTATCGATTGCAAAAACCATACGGAAATCAATGGAGGTCATGGAAAAAGCTTGCGATCAAGGGCAGGCGCCGTGACTTGTACGCGATGCGTACGACGCCGACGGTACGACAAATCGATGTAAATACAATAAACTACAATGATTTTTATGAGCCCAATAAAGCAGCTGGAGGGTTTTTTTTGTATGGCATCTCGCAAGTCAACCTAGAAGGTTGTTGACTGCTTAACCGGGCTTGCCTGTGAAGTGCCTTAACTTACAAAACTAAGCGACTACTAAGGGCACCCCTTAGTGGGGGAAGGGCCTCGGCTTAGGGCGTCGCTGGGGGAGGACAGCAAGGGACAGGCTGGATACAGCTGGAGGGATAGATAAAAGTCAAAAGGGTTTGACTCCTTTTAAGGTTCTGAGTTACAAAAAGATGAATGTATGTGTGTATGTGTATTATCTGTATATAATTTTTTCAGTTGTATTGGGTTTTGCTAACTGGATGCAGTTGAGTACCAGTGTTTTACATGGAGTGACTGCTTGGCTAATATAATTCCATCCATTACATATATTTGGTTTTCTGTTTTGTTTTATAAATAATAATCACCAGCCTATAAAATAACTCTTCACTTATGCCTGCTGTCTTAGGCAGATCTTGTCTCCCACCTCGCTAAGGGGTCCTACACAATGTTTTACACCTAGTTACAAAACCTATTATCCTACTAATATTATAAAACGCGAAAGTTTATAATAATGTATGGATGTATGTTTGTTACTCTCCCACGCAAAAACTACTGAACGGAATTGGAAGAAATTTGGTTATAACCTGGATTAACATGAAGGATAATTTTTACCCGGGTGCGCGAAGTAGTACCATCGGGGGTGAAACCGCGGGAAACAGCTAGTCACTACATAGTATAAAACAAAGTCGCTTTCTCTGTCCCTATATCCCTATGTATGCCTAAATCTTTTAAACTACGCAACGGACTTTGATGCGGTTTTTTTTAATAGATAGAGTGATTAAAGAGGAAGGTTTTAGTATATAATATGTCAAGTTTTTGTATCCATTAGCTAAAACATCGCGGGCGAAGCCGCTGGCGGGGAGCTAGTTAAAAATATATCAAAGTCAACATTACCTAATCTATCAACTATGCTGGCAATGGTACCAATCTTGGTAGTTTCCTGGGCTGGCAGGCTGATGGCAAGATCTTCTATAGGAGGCAGGTCATCTAAGCCCATTTCACCATTCACTTTAGGAGTCTCCGGCTTTCCAGTTCTGCTTTGTCCTTCAAGTTCATCTCTGAAAATAATAATTTTGGTTTATTTTCATCTCCACAAATGACATTCTAAAATTACAAAAGATCAGTTGACAATAATTTGGTAAAATAAATAATAAAGTTCTATTATCTCTCATTATTTCATTTCAAGAGTAAATCCCCATTTATAATTATGCTGGGTTGCTAGTCAATAAAATATTTATCTCTCAAGTAATCTATATATATAAAAGAAAGTCGTGTTAGTTACACCACTTATAACTCGAGAACGGCTGAACCGATTTGGCTGAGGTAAAGGTAGGAGTTGGGTAGGAGTTGGTTAGGAGTTGGGTAGGAGTTGGGTAGGAGTTGGGTAGGAGTTGGGTAGGAGTTGGGTAGGAGTTGGGTAGGAGTTGGGTAGGAGTTGGGTAGGAGTTGGGTAGGAGTTGGGTAGGAGTTGGGTAGGAGTTGGGTAGGAGTTGGGTAGGAGTTGGGTAGGAGTTGGGTAGGAGTTGGGTAGGAGTTGGGTAGGAGTTGGGTAGGAGTTGGGTAGGAGTTGGGTAGGAGTTGGGTAGGAGTTGGGTAGGAGTTGGGTAGGAGTTGGGTAGGAGTTGGGTAGGAGTTGGGTAGGAGTTGGGTAGGAGTTGCATACCACGGGAACGAAGTCGCGCGGGGCAGCTAGTTAATGATAATTATTAGTTGATGTCAGTATCCTTAATAAATCTGAAACTGTCTGTCTGTTACTTTCATAGGAGAACAGCCAAACCAATTTGCAGGAAATTTGGTATGGAGATAGCTTCAACCTTTGGGAACAACATAAGATAGTTTTTATTTGAGTGCCTCAATTATTTCTCTCAAGATGCAAGTGGAACCATGGGAAGCAGCTAGTCTATGTGATGAGATGACAAAATACAAACTTTTTTTTGGAAATCTAAGCTACTTTAGGATATTTTTAATTAAATTTAATGGTGAATAGACTTCATGGACTTCTGTCATCAACTCTACAAGTGTTTTAAAGTAAACAGATTGTAGGTATCCAGATCCTAATGCAAGAAAGAGATGTATAATATTCCTTTTTCAAACTGGAATATGGGTCATTGAAGTGTGTCATAGTACCAGCCACAAATGTTGCATACGCTGGCTGCAAAGCTATTAGCATGATACCTAATCAATTTAGCCAATAACAATGACATTCAACATAGTGATAAACTTGTGTAAAGTCAACATGCAATTCACTGTTATCTCTTTTTAAGAGTATTCGCTATTGTTACAATGTTAATGTTAATACATAAGAAATAATGGATTATGTATGAATCAAATCAATTGGTAAACAGATACTCGTGAATAATGTAATTTATTATTGAGATGATGCAAGAAATCATTATTATTTGCAAATTCTTTTATGTATACACTAGGAATTACTTCACGAATTGGAGTAAAATCTATCCCACATATTTCCTCAGGTTTCCAGTTATCCCCTTACTAAATTTCATCCAAATTAGATCAGCCATTTCACTGTGAGATGGAAAAAGACAGAGTTTGTTTTGCATGTAGTTATCTAAAAGTTTAGAGAAGAAGCAATTTATTTTAATAAAATCTACATGATTACATTGAAATAACAGGTTTTATTGCGATGCATTCTAGAGTCCATGGCCATTATTTTGGGACTCTTATCTCTCTGTTACAAACATAACCAGCCTATCTTGTACTTCCCAATTACTCTTTAAGCTATTTAAAAAGAAATCATCATCTGCCTAGCCTTTTCCCAACTATGTTGGGATCGGCTTCCAGTCTTAACCGGATGCAGCTGAGTACCAGTGTTTTACATGGAGCGACTGCCTATCTGACCTCCACAACCCAGTTACCGGGTAACACGGTACCCCTTGGTAAGACTGGTTGTCAGACTTTCTGGCTTCTGACTACCCGTAACGACTGTCAAAGATGTACAAATGACAACCGGGACCAACAGCTTAACGTGCTTTCCGAGGCACGGAGGAGTCTCGCTATTACAAAGATGGTCACCCATCCACGGACCGACCGTGCCAAGCGCAGCTTAACCTTTGATCGGTCGACCCGTGCGGCTGTTGCTTAGCCACAAGCTCCTTAAACTTTTAAAATTTTTAAAATTATTTTAAAATTTAAAAAGAAATAAGAAATTGAATTTAGAACTGAATGTAGAATCAGCCTGAGCACCGTCTTACAAGCAACTAACTTTTTCTATTGTAGTGGTTCAACAAACTCAAATACATATTACAGACGTAACCGGTCTCATCCGGTAAATAAATTTTCTCCTTTGTTGGTGTCCTGCTGTGCTCGCTGGACAGCACAATATATTTGCAGTCTATTAATTTAATTAATACAATTATCTTATTTGAACTTCTAACTGTTTAGTGTATTATATTAATTATTTGTCTGTAAGGTTTCAGTGCCAACAAAAGCAATATTGTAGACTAACAACTCCATTAGAGGTCAAATAAAAATGTGTGCAACTACATTTCATCCTACCTGCAAATTTTGAATTCAATTAAGATTTTCATCTACCTTATTTAAAAAAAAAACACAGTCTAAAGGTTATGTAGCTAATTTAAAAGTTTGTATAGTATAATTTTGGGGTTAAATCATCCAAACTTCTAAAAGATGTTGTAAGAATTACTCACCCACTGGAGACCTCCTCAATGTCCTTCACAGAGTCCACATCGCTGTCGCTGGAAGCGCTCGTGGAATCGCTGTCGGAGTCGCTGTCCGCGTCCCGGTACTCCGTCACCTCGTACTCCACCACGCCACTCTCCGCACTGTCGATTATCATGTGTCTGCTGACATCCGCTTCGTCACGGGCGCTCGGTCTCGACAGCGGCCCGTGAGCGCACGCATTTATTATATTATTCTTCAACACCATTTCCGTAAGGTCTGCGGCATCAGAATCAGTTGTGTTGTCGTTCGAACGAGTCTCAGTATCATCCGAATCGGAATCTGAGCCGCCGTACTCCGCTATCAAGCTGAGAGACACGTTCTTGTTATTACTAAGATCAAGGTTTTCCATTGTTGTGACCGAAACTGTACACACATGTACCACAACCGAATTGTTATATAACTACAAGTTATTCTGTATATCGATCCCGCAACTATGTTTTTACTAAGTAAATGGAACACGTGAACTTAATCGGGATTATTTTGAGACAAGAAAACAAAAGTGGTGAAACGATTATCGCAGCAAAATGACAAATGACAATTTTGCGCACAGATTACGCAGCAATACTGCAAAATGCAGAGTGCAGACACTTGTAATAGTTTCGACTACTCGTCTTTTAAGTCGTTACTGATTTTTTTTTCGTTTAGTGCGTAAAGTATTATTTTACTACCGTTGCATAATCGAAATAATTTTTCTTTATTAAAAATTATATTTCTAACACATATTACATTAAATCTGTGTAATTTACTTCGTTAATGTACCTTTGCTTTTTCACCTGTCTGATATTTACTAGTTTTGTTTTGTTGAACTACCTCATGAAAATATAAAGAGTTCTCAAGAACGCACTTAGGATATATCTCTGGATCAGGACAATCGTCCAATGCATAGAACGACGTAGTATATGCTACCGCTGCCCAATGACGTGTCAATGCCAATCAATGCTCATGCTTTCTCTGTATGATAAACCTGTGCCCAGCAGTGGTCTACGGAGTATTGTATTCTATTTGAGCAGTGGGACAATCTATAGGCTATCATAACAGTGGAAGTCTTACGCCTGATGCGATGGTGGCCAGATTTATGCTAAGCATGTACACCCTAACCTAAAAAGGGGGTATCCTTAAAATAAATATAAACTCATTTTTGATTTCCGTAAAATTTATTATTATTTTACGAATCACTTTTTTTTGCGGTGTTGCTTCTTTTCTTTCTAGGTGCGTAAGGTAATTTGTTGTGCACAGTGCGAACGTGCAGTTTCATGCTTGTCGAGTATTTAAACTTTTTGCTACAAATCGTACACTCGTATGAAGCGATGTCTGAATGAACCTGTAGAAAAAAATATGTTTGATTACTGTCACATTATTAATGATTAACAATACCTACAATAGAAAAAAAACAATCAAGAAATGAAGAAGTGTTATACTAGGGGATTTCCCTGAAGCGACCAATATAAACAAAACCACATAAGACTTCGACATTGGATACTGAGCTTTTAATCATTGCTTCAATAACCACCTGGGGCCTTACCATGACGTGCTAAAACAAGATTATTTTCGTTATGAAAAAGAGACGGAGCTATACGACGTTAGTAGCTGTGTCACGCTCTCAAACTTGAATAGTGATTGCAAAAACACGTGGTGGTACAGCCCCTGTACTAAACTTACATTCCCGTTTAATCTACTGTTCGTACTATTATGTATTAATACGGTTAATTCCAATTTGTAGTTCCATTTGCTAAAACGTTCCATACTTTCTATTATTGAAAGAAATTATGCAATCGGATCATTAGTTTTGAGTACTTTCAGATATCTATACTTACAAACTACCTTTTTTATAATATTAGTATAGAATCAATGGCTTACTTTGTAATGTCTCTCCAAGTTAGAGGGCTGCTTGAAGGCCCGCTCACACATGCGGCACTTGTACGGTTTGTCGGCGCTATGCGAGCGCGCGTGCCGGGCGAGATCGAACTTGTCGTAGAACAGGCGCAGGCAGTGCTTGCAGGGCAGCGTCGGGCTGCGGTGCCGGAGCTGATGGTGACGCAGCTTTGTCGTATTCTGTAAACGGTAACGTAGTGGAATTTTCAAAGTTTGAAAACGATTTGGTAACTCATCATCATCTGCCTAGCCTTTTCCCAACTATGTTGGGGTCGGCTTCAAGTCTACACCGGATGCAGCTCAGTACTAGTTTTACATGGAGCGACTGCCTATCTGACCTCCAAACCCAGTTACCGGGTAACACGGTACCCCTTGGTAAGACTGGTTTTCAGACTTACTGGCTTCTGACTACCCGTAACGACTGTCTACACATGACAACCGGGAATAACAGCTTAACGTACTTTCCGAGGCACGGAGGAGTCTCGCTATGACAAAGATGGTCACCCATCCACGAATCGACCGCGCCAAGCGCAGCTTAACCTTTGATCGGTCGAACCGTGCGGCTGTTACTTAGCCACGAGCTCCTCGTTAAATCATAATTCATGTTTAGAGCATGAAATTGACATAAACGCGACATCCTTACGCCATTTTGTAATTTATTGGCAGAATTAGAATAAAATAGGTTAGGACTTTGTTTGATATTTTTTTGTAAAATCAATTGGTACAGATTATAATAAGGCCCCTGTAGTTACCTGGAACCCTTTCCCGCAGGTGTCACAGACGGCCGTGATGACCGCCTGGTACGAGGTCACGTCCTTGGGATGCTGTTGCAGGAAGTGCAGCCAGTGCTTCTTGCGAGTTGTTATTGTGTAGTCGCACTAGTAAATAGAATATGTCATTAGTAATCAACTTACATATAAAATGCTTTGTCCTGAATGACTCACGGATCATTGCATACCCTAAACCGCTGGTCGTAGAGACCTGAAACTTGGAGGGTGTGTTCTTGTTATGCATACCATAAGTGAAAGAAAGTATTTTCCGAAATTTTACCCCTAAAGGGATGAAAAAGAGGGGCAAGGGGCCGCTAGTAAGAAATGAAAAAATACTTTGTTTCCGAAGCGCTATAGGTACTCACAATTTCGCAGCGTATAGGGTAATGAGTGTCCCCATTCCACGAGTATCCCTTACGCCTCGGCCGCGGGTGCTCCGCCTTCATGTGCGATAGGAGGTCCCTGTGCGATGTGAATTTTGTGCCGCACTTCTTGCAACAGGCGTGAAGTCTTGGAGTTTCGATAGTCGTGGTACTGTGAGGATAAGGAACAAGGTTAAGCAGCGCTAGCCGCGGTCAGTCCATGGATGGGTGACCGTTTTGTTAACATAGCGAGACCCCTCCGTGTCTAAGAGTACGTCGCGCTGTCGGTCCTGCGTCTGATATCTCCCGGGTCATGACGGGTGTACAAACACAGACAGACAGACATACAGACAAAAATTCTAATAAAATAGTTTTGACTTTCATTGGAGAGTAGAGTTTATTTGAGATAAGGTCTTTATTAGAGAGATTATGTTAATATATACTAGTTTTTCTTCATAATCTATAATGAGACATTGGTCGGTTACAATTTAAATAACTATTATTTACTGGAATTATGTCCAGTGAATTGGAGTTATTCTCTATAAGGGACTAGCTATTTCCCGCGGTTTCACCCGCGTTCCGACGCAAGTTTCTCCAGGGAAGAACCTTCTCCAGGGTCCCCTCTATCTCCGTACCAAATTTCAGCCAAATTGATCCAGCCTTTCACGCATGATGCGATGACCAAGGAAAATATGGATTCATTTTTATATATAGATATAGAATAGATATATGTATGTGAACGGATAAAAACATAATCGTTACAGACATGCATATAATAAAACTAGCTTCTGTCCGCGACTCCGTCCGCGTGGAATAGTGGTGCTCCGCTATTATTGGTCTTAGCGTGATGATATATAGCCTATAGCCTTCCTCGATAAATGGGCCATCTAACACTGAAAGATTTTTTCAAATCGGACCAGTAATTCCTGAGATTAGCGCGTTCAAACAAACAAACTTCAGCTTCATTATATTAGTATAGATTGTAACCTTAAATTGTGAGTATGTACTCACGACA
This sequence comes from Pyrrhia umbra, assembly GCA_963891755.1. Taxonomy (NCBI): domain Eukaryota; kingdom Metazoa; phylum Arthropoda; class Insecta; order Lepidoptera; family Noctuidae; genus Pyrrhia; species Pyrrhia umbra. The sequence continues at coordinate 2,574,979 of OY982934.1, read as the reverse complement.
AATCAGACTTGGTCCTGTGTGCTGTGGAGGTACGTATATGCACTCGTCTCGCTCTCTCCGACGCGAAGGCCACGTCACATTGTTCACAGTGGAACTCCTTAGTGATGTTCAAGTGTTTCCTTCCATCTGATTTGACGCCATTGCTTTTATTTATGGCAAGCTTCTTTTTTATCTGTATTATTTGAGTATATTTTTCCTAAAACAAAAAAACTTTTAAAAATAATTTTACAGTTAATAGTTGAGAGAATAAAAAATATCCTATGTTAATTCAGGTGTGGCGCCTGCCGATTCTATTGTAATTTAAATTATATATTTATACCTACTACTACCTATTGTACCTTGTACTATTAATTAATTTTTTGTCTTAATACTAGTTTCCAAATTCTGTTAACCTATTCTATTTATTTATAAATATACGCAATCTTATTTACTTAAGTTAAATTAAAAGTGTCAATTTGTAACCTAAATTTCTAAATTTGTTCAGAGTTAACCTTTCTTGTTAATGTATTGCATTGTGGCAAGTAAACCGGCCGGCCGCCGTCTCGATCCTTTGTTTCGCGTGAGTAGCGAGATCCCCACTCCGCGGCTGCGCGGGCGCAACAGTTCGCACCGCGGCGGCCCGCCAGTCTGCCGAAGCTACGAACGTGGACGCTGCGTCGTTCGCCCGCGGCCCGCTTTACGCGCGATCTAGACTACCTAGTGCTTACGCTACGCTGAGACGCTTTTATATTTGCCTACGCTTTTACTGTGCTTTCTCCTTCTTTCTATTTCGAACTATGTGTATGTGAACTATTATTCTATGTGCTATTGACAATAAACTTTCTTCTTCCGAGTGCACGAATCGTTTTTGTTTATCGCCATAGACAGTAAGCGACACTTAACGTTATAGTGGTGACCCCGTAACGAACATTTTTAAACATGAGCCTAGGCAAGGAATGGGCCGACGCGTCTGCGGCTGGACAAGATGGCGGCGAACAACCGTACGAAATGTGTCGCGTCGGCGTACGTGTTCCACCTTTTTACCCAGAGAAGCCATCGCTCTGGTTCGCACAAATGGAGGCACAATTCGCGTTATCAAATATCAAGACGGATGATACAAAATTCTATTACATCACCGGACATTTGGATCCTATGTATGCCGCCGAGGTGGAGGACATTATTGAAAATCCACCCTCAACAAAAAAATATGAGAAAATCAAATATGAGTTGATCCGGCGTATGTCAGCTTCTCGCGAAAAGAAAGTGCATCAACTTCTCATGCACGAAGAGCTGGGCGACCGAAAGCCGTCGCAGTTCTACCGCCATTTACTCAAACTCGCAGGCCCCGAAGTCCCTGAAGAATTTTTACGGACAATATGGTCGAGTCGGCTGCCTACCGACATGCAACCAATCATTGCGTCGCAGACGAAAAACACGACGGAGGAGCTGGTTGAACTGGCAGATCGGATAAGGGACGTGGTGAGTCCACAAGCAGCAGCAACAGCGGCTGTCACCACTGCGGCGCCGCAGTCATACGCTACAGCTGCACCTTCAAACCCGGAAATCGCTGCGCTTACCCGGCAAGTCGAAAGGTTAGCGGAAAAAGTCGAGAGAATGTCACGACCACGTGAACGGAGGCGCAGCCAGAGCAGAGAGCGCCGACCGAGCTCAACCAGGTCGCAGTCCAGCTACCGGCGTTTTCCAAAGTGCTGGTACCACCATAAATTTGGCAGTCGAGCAAAACAATGCGTGAAACCCTGCGATTATATGGCGGGAAACGACAAGGACAATCTGTGATGGCGACCAGCGATTGTCCAAGTACCGGTCGCCTGTTCGTCACGGATCGTGTTACGAAGATGCAGTTCCTGGTCGACACCGGTAGCGACCTCTGCGTGTTCCCTCGGTCTGCGATGCCACCAGGACGACGAGAGACGACCAACGAATTTCAATTGTGTGCGGCTAATGGTACGCCAATAAGAACGTATGGTTTCAGAAGTATCACTCTAAACTTAGGTTTGCGTCGTGACTTTTCTTGGTCATTTATTGTTGCCGACGTTACGAAAGCCATAATAGGTGTAGATTTTCTGTCCTTTTACAATTTAATTGTTGATTGCAGGAATTCACGTTTAATCGACGGCACCACAACACTCACGACCCCGGCCTTACCTGCTTGTGCGTCTGATACTGTTTCCTCGGTGAAGGTAACTACTGGTGACACTATATACCATCACATACTGCGTAAGTATCCTAACATCACACACCCACCAGGCATACATCGCACACCGACACACAATACAGTGCACCACATACATACTACTCCCGGTCCCCCGGTATCGTGTACACCTCGTCGACTCGCCCCTGATAAATTAAAAATTGCGAAAGCAGAGTTCGAGGAGATGATAAAAGATGGTACTGCTAGACCATCAAACTCACCTTGGGCGTCGCCTTTACATTTAGCACCCAAGAAGAACAACGGATGGCGGCCTTGCGGGGACTACCGCATGCTCAATGCCCGGACAGTACCCGATAAATACCCCATCAAGCACATCCACGACTTTGCGCATAGCCTTTCTGGATGTACTGTGTACAGCACTATAGATCTCATTAAGGCGTATAACCAAATCCCGGTAAGTCCAGACGACATCCCTAAAACGGCCATAACAACGCCATTCGGTCTTTACGAATTTCCCTATATGACGTTCGGACTTCGTAATGCCGGTCAAACCTTCCAGAGGTTTGTGGACGAAATGTTACGTGGCCTGGATTTCTGTTACGCGTACCTTGACGATTTTTTGGTCTTTTCAAAAGACCAGAAGACCCACGCAGACCACCTACACCAACTCTTCAATCGACTGCAGGAATATGGTATGGTTATTAATCCAGCAAAGTGCGTCTTTGGATGCAGTGAGGTGAGCTTCCTCGGATACAGCATCTCGGCCAATGGTACCAAGCCTTTGCCGGGAAAAGTTGAGGCCATAGCGAATTATCCAGCTCCAAAGACAGTTCGAGAACTTCGCAGATTTTTGGGTATGTTGAATTTTTACAGGCGCTTCATACCCGGCGCAGCTCAACACCAAGCACCTTTACACGCACTATTGACAGGTTCCGTGAAGGGCTCCCATCCAGTGCATTTTACGCTCCAGGAGACAGAAGCCTTCAACAGCTGCAAGGAGAGTCTTTGCAAAGCCACACTACTTGCGCACCCTGACTGTGAGGCCAAACTGGCGGTGGTCACGGACGCCTCAGACACAGCCGTAGGTGCAGTATTGCAGCAGCGTAAGGAGGGTGAATCTTGGCAACCACTTGCCTTCTACTCCCGTAAGCTGAGTCCAGCACAAAAGAAATACTCGCCCTACGACAGGGAGCTGCTCGCAATCTACGAGGCTATCAAATATTTCAGGCATATGGTTGAGGCGCGGAGCTTTGTGATCTACACAGATCACAAACCACTCTGTTTCGCATTCCATTCGCGAAAGGAAAATTGCTCACCACGACAGTTTCGGCACCTGGATTATATCTCACAGTTTACGACAGACATACGGCACATCTCGGGTAAAGACAACGTCGTCGCTGACACCCTGTCACGGATAGAAGAAGTCATGCAGCCAGTTGACCTGAATATATTGGCCAAGTCTCAGAGGAACGATCCGGAACTTGTCCAGCTACTGAATACGAGCAATTCATCCTTATGCCTGACTATTGCGATGAGAGCGGCAAGATAACCCGACCATATGTCCCGGGCGAGCATCGTCGCCAAGTTTTTGACAGCGTACATTCGTGGAGTCACCCTGGTGCAAAAGCGACAATTAAAATGGTTACGGAGAGGTACGTTTGGCCAGGAGTGAAGAAAGACTGCAGAGAGTGGAGCCGCTCATGCTTAGCGTGTCAAAGGTCCAAGATCACTCGTCATGTCTCTTCGCCACTTGGTAGCTTCAAACTACCCAGGGCTAGGTTCATGTTCATACATATTGACCTCATAGGTCCCTTGCCGCTGTCTCAAGGATATCGCTATTGCCTCACCGCCATCGATCGGTACTCGCGTTGGCCTGAGGTAATACCCACAACGGATATAACGGCCGAGACAGTGGCCAAGGCCCTAGTCAATGGTTGGATTTCCAGGTTTGGATGCCCGATGGACATCGTAACTGACCGTGGTCGACAATTCGAGTCGACACTTTTCAAGCACCTGTCAAAAATGGTCGGCTTCCAACATAGGCGTACCACGGCTTATCATCCTGCGTGTAATGGACTTATAGAACGGTTTCACCGACAACTGAAAGCGGCTATTACCTGCCACAGTAAGGACAACTGGGTGGAGTCTCTGCCACTAGTTCTGCTGGGCATCAGGAACGCCTACAAAGAGGATATCGGAGCTACGCCAGCTGAACTGCTGTATGGTGAGACACTCAGGCTACCAGGGGATTTGTTCCAACCGGAATCTGACGACACACTGGATACGTCAGACTACGTGGCACGTCTGAAGACTTTTGCTAGGAGACTACGACCGGCACCCGTATCTCGCCACGGCAACAAGGCCACCTTCATCTTTAAAGATTTGTGCTCTTCAAGCCATGTTTTTCTTAGGGACGAGACGCGTGAACCATTAAAACCTGCTTATACTGGACCACACAAGATCATACAGCGTGGAGACAAGGTTTACAAACTTTTAATAAAAGGTAAGACTGTCACGGTCTCCATTGACAGATTAAAACCGGCCTACATACTACAAGACACAAACACTGACACAGACACAACACATACAAAATTACCTAACAATACACAAAATATAACCACACCACACAAATCAACATCCACCACCAAGTTACCTTCGACCACGGAAGACAGTACCAAGACTACAAGATCAGGTCGTAGAGTAAAATTCCCAGGGTATTATCGCCCGTAGGACGGTCTCTGGAGGGGGGTGGTGTGGCGCCTGCCGATTCTATTGTAATTTAAATTATATATTTATACCTACTACTACCTATTGTACCTTGTACTATTAATTAATTTTTTGTCTTAATACTAGTTTCCAAATTCTGTTAACCTATTCTATTTATTTATAAATATACGCAATCTTATTTACTTAAGTTAAATTAAAAGTGTCAATTTGTAACCTAAATTTCTAAATTTGTTCAGAGTTAACCTTTCTTGTTAATGTATTGCATTGTGGCAAGTAAACCGGCCGGCCGCCGTCTCGATCCTTTGTTTCGCGTGAGTAGCGAGATCCCCACTCCGCGGCTGCGCGGGCGCAACAGTTCGCACCGCGGCGGCCCGCCAGTCTGCCGAAGCTACGAACGTGGACGCTGCGTCGTTCGCCCGCGGCCCGCTTTACGCGCGATCTAGACTACCTAGTGCTTACGCTACGCTGAGACGCTTTTATATTTGCCTACGCTTTTACTGTGCTTTCTCCTTCTTTCTATTTCGAACTATGTGTATGTGAACTATTATTCTATGTGCTATTGACAATAAACTTTCTTCTTCCGAGTGCACGAATCGTTTTTGTTTATCGCCATAGACAGTAAGCGACACTTTACGTTATACAGGTTATACCTATAAACTCTGTCTAGATTAAATTTCATTGAAATGCATTTTTTTAAAACATTGCCCTACATTACGAATTCCTCCTGTATCGTTGGTGCGTTTATACATTACACAAGTACAAACATAGACCTGGAACAATTTTAGATGTTCTGTGCTGGAATCGAACCTACGACACGCAGCGCCGCAGCCAATTGCTCAGCCACTACGCCAAACGTGCCGACATTTAATAATAGTGAAACATACATATAGGAACGGAACGTTAGATTATGCGTGAAAAGGGAATTAGTGAACGAGAGACTTCAATGTGTGAATGATGGAGAGAAGTAGGAATGAAGAAAAAAAGGGTAGACACTATGGACGGATAGACGTATGACGACTAGTTTTGTGTTTTCTGAAATAAATTTAATTGAATCCTGTAAGAGTGTGCTTTCAATACTCATTGCCTTGCTCCAACCCTACATACATACATACATCTCCACAAACTTTCGTATTTATAATATTAGTGGGTTAGAAACTTGAAACATGCTGAGTTTTTATAAGCACAATCCCTTATATCAGCTACATGCATATTACAACAAAAAAAGCACACATTCTTACTTTATCATCCTGTCTGTTAATCTCTAAATCGTTTTCAAGACTCTCACAATCAGAAGTGCTTATTTTAATATCTTCAAATTCATTATCTCTTGCTTCAACTTTACATTTCTTAGTTTTAAATATCCGTGTATGTATGCTTGTGTCGGAGTCATCTTCGCTTTTATAATGTTTTTCTTCATTATCATTTGAATCTGTAGTAGTATCCGTTTTGATGTCATTATATTTAGACGAATACTCATTAAAATGTGAGACTGATGACTTCTTTTCAGAACTATTTCGTTCCCTTATTAAGTCTTTGTTAATCTGAAAAAAAACTTGATAAAAACACTGCCTTAACTATAAGTTACAGATAGTGACTGCCTCATTGGTCTGAGAGTGTTTGCTAAATGGGGTCTTGGGTTTGATGTTTAAAAAAATTGCGAAGCAGCCCCGATTCAGGCATTTGGTAGTGTTACACCTTACTTACAATGTCTGGGAGGACTCAATGAGCCCTCCCACACAGTTTAAGTAGGAGTAAGCTGCTTAATGAGCCCGACTCATTAAGCAGTTTACCTCAGCTGCTATCTTCTAAGCAGCTGTGGTTAGCATTCCATGTCAGAGGCCGTCAGACAGATTTGAGAAAATTCTTACGTTAGGTTTTAACCTGCCGGGGCTACGGGACGTTCAAAACGGATACCGCGCGAGTAAGGAACATGGGTTGGGTTTTTGTCAATAAGAGTCTGACACTAACGGCGGGAACGGTCAATTGATGATTTCCCATCCGAGAAAAAAGGGCTTGTCAGGTTAGTTTAACCTGCAGCCCAGATGAATAAAAAGCTACAGATGATAGAATATTAAATTTCTATTTTTTTTTTATTTACCTATATTTTTTCTGGACTTTGGAACACATCTTGCCTCTTAGTTTGTATTAGTACTTGTTCATACTATTCATATAAAAACACTTTACTATATTAAAAATAATTACATATGTAGTGTAAAATAGTTGATTTTAACCTAGATGAGTAGTACTTGGCAATTTTTTTTTATTAAAATTTAACATGTGATAAAAAATTAATATAATACCTCTCCATGCTTAGCAAATATATCTAGAAGTGTCTCCTGAGATCTCTTGCATTCCTCGATGAGTTTGTTGCATTTTATCAGGCTCGGTATACAGAGGCAGCAGACAAATTGTGGCAGGACTTCTAAGTCCAGCCCTTGAAGCTAAAAAAACAAGCAAAAATTTTAATGTTTAAGGTTGTTTTTAAACACTGGCACTCAGCTGTATTCAGTTAAGACTGGAAGCGGACCCCAACATAGTTGGAAAAATGCTAGGCAGATGATGATGGTGGTTTTTTATATAAAAACACTGGGATCTATGTTTTTTTTTTTATTTTAGGATTACACAATTTGACTCCATCCAAAGGTTTTCTGTAAGAAATTGCTTACATAATTATACTGAAAACAATACACATACACAACAACCTAATGCAATTTTTTGTTAACTGTAAAAATATCAGTGATTGGAACATTACAATGTAATCTACGGATATTGATTGTAAATATTAAAACAATATTATCCTTACATTAAATCCTATAAGAACCTCCATACAAGTGGCCAGGTTTGGATTCTGCAGGCTGTATAACTTGATGTCTGTGGCCAAACAGATGCTGCACACTTCCACAGTTGATGCTTCAAAGTTAGAGTTGGCCTGGAGAAAATAAATATAAATTTTAAAATTATGCGACAGAGCTAAAATTATTTATTTATTTATCACACATATTTACCATTGCCATTACAGATTAACCTAATTCGACATAGTAACTTAAAATATATTTCCTTAACTATACTTCCTTACATACTACACAGTAAGTGGCCCTTGTGAACCATTAATAATAGTCTATAGTATAGACTCTATACTATAGATTTTTAAATATTAATAATAGTCTATAAAAGTCAAAATTAATAATAGTCTATACTATAGACTATTATTAATTTATATACATATTATTAATAAGACTATTATTAATAGTCTATGTATACTATAGACTATTATTAATTTTAGCTCTGTTTGTTGAACTTTTGAACTATTATTAATATAGACTCTATACCAATTGGTCTCAAGAAAAATGTAAACAAAGTCAAGTAACCTATTTAGTTCTACTTATGTCAATTTCATGCTCTAAACATCATCTTTCATCATTTAATGCCATTTTATTTATCTATGTGGGAAAATTAGCATAAAATAGGTTATGATTTTATTGATATTTTTCGTAAAATCAATTGGTACAGACCATATACAATATTTTCTTTAAAAAAGTTTTTTTTTTAATTAAAATTAACTAAATTCAATAATAAAACTATTCATGATTTGAAACCTGATAAACTACATACAAATAAGTATTCATTAATACTAGCAGTTTATCACAATTTTACTCATGTAATTTTTTTACTTTATAATGTAACTCCTGTGTTGATTCTTTTTAGATAATGTGAATATGTTAATAATTACTCTACTTACAGGCAGTAAATTAACGGGTATAGCATCATCTTTTAACCTTATCCGATAACCCTCGTTATTGATCTGATCATGGTTGAAATGTACACAGCATATTCTAGCGTAGTTTGGAGGCACCCAATTTGGACGCCCTATAGCTTTCAACCATTTTGTCCGTAGCTCTTGATTTGCAGGAAGACTACAAAGGAATTTGATAAATTTATTAAATAAGTTGTCTTCCATAGTTTCATTCTAAGGGTTAAATACTTATGTAGCCGGATAAAAACTATCATAAATATGCTTCCCGTAGCTTCAATATGTCTACATACTAAATTTCATCTAGGTCAGTTTTACGGTGAAAGCATAACAGAGTTAAATTCGGATTTATAGTATAATAGCTGTTTCCCGCGGTTTTACCAGCGTCCCGTGTGAACTACTTAATGGACGCGGATTAGAAGTAGCTTATAACCGTCTCTAGAGTTCCCTCTATCTCCGTACCAAATTTCATCAAATCGGTATGGCAGGAGCAAGGAAAATAGGGATTCATTTCTATATAAATAGATAAGCAAGAGTTACTTTGACCATACGACTTTTACTTTGACGAATAATCAATAGAAATCCTCAAATCATTTGCTGTTATAATGTAAATAACAAAACTTGAGTGCAAAAAAAATATTTGGTAACAAATTCAGTAAAAAACTTACGCGTGAAACGATAAACCCGAGTTTGGATCTACCTTTTTTTTGTAAGTGTTATTATCGCAACCTTCTACACAGCAGTATGACACCATTATTATTTTAATCGTTAAATATCCTAATAATCATAAAAAATATGAATAATTTGATAACATTCGCACATAAAGCACATTAGCGTGACATTTGTTTGACTTAACCACAGAGTATATAAACACTCAGTTAATTGACAGCAGACAGACAGACTGAGGCAGTTGTCAAAATGGCGGTTGAAATGGGAACCTCGTTGGGTTTCATAAGTATTAAATTATTAAACAAAATAAAAAATATTTTGCGGTATGGCTTCTGCATTTTTATAGTAGAATCTTTTCAATTTTTTTTTGTTTTGGATGACAAGTCATCATAATATGCCTCGTCTCACCGTGGGGCGAGAGGGAGTGTCAGACTGACTAAAACGGTAACTTTACTTTCCATGGGTCCAAGCCCTCGCTCGACACCCAACTGAATTCAGAACTCTTAACTGAACCTTTAATTTGTTTTTTTTTTTTTAATTTTCATATTTAATAAGTTTAAATAATATTTATTCATTAAAGTTCCGAAGGGGGCGTGGCTTGCGCAACCCGGAGTACCCGTTTTCGAGCGTATTTTCGAGCCTCTGGGAAAATTATAAATATTGGTCGTACAATTCCGGGAGACGAGACTTTTTTTAGGAAATTTCCTCCTCCAAAATTTAAATTATCTCAAATAGTTTTTGAGATATTAACAAAAAATCAAATCCCCTTTTTATTTTCACTTAATTGTTTATAACTATTGCAATTTTTGAGAGCGGGCTTAGCACTTTCTCAAAAACTATCTACATGCCATTCCGAATCGAATGGCACCTCAATCATAATTTTCGGAGAAGGCGAAAAAATTTTGACCTAAAAAAAGGCACATGTTGACTAGACTAAACTTAGGACTAACTAACTGAAAATAAAACAGTGTTTTATAATAAAGAAATATATATTTTATAGAACTATACAGGCAGGTAAGGGCACTTAAGAGATTAAAGACTAGTTAAATAGTAATTCGTGCTGTTTTTAAAATAATTTTCTAGAAAATTAGCCACGAGCTTTTCTCCAAGCACCATTTCACTTAAAACTTAAATAAACTAAAGAATTGGTTCATTACTTCCAGGGTAACCAATTTAAAAAAATAAAAGTATCTTATTTAAGATTTTAACAGAAAACTAGACATCTTATGTACCTATTGTTATAGGTATAATACAAATGCTTTCTATGTAATAACTTACTTTTCTCAAATATAATCTTTCAAGACTGAGGCGACTACGAAGCTATGAGCTTTTTGAGCAATATCAGACTATAAAAGTACTCTGTGTATCTGACTGAACAACCATACACGTATTTACAAGGTTTCTTTGCTTATTTAACTACGTAATTAGATATGACATCATCACTTTATCAGTCATGAAAACTTTTTTTAAGCTTAATTAAAATATATTTTTCAAACTTAAAAATTATCTCAGAAAGTATATTTTTTATAACAGTGATTAGGGCCAGTTTTCTTTTGTTTCTGTTAACTTTACTCTGTTGCGGCGTTTCATCACTAGCCGCAAAAAAAATCGACATCTTTTTGTAATGTCATACTGCTGTTAGTCTATTATTTTAATTATTTCGCAATAGTTCTAATTTCTCGGCCTGTTTTACCAATTTTCTTAATTTCATAAAACATATTTTCTTTGTAGGTAAGTAAAATTGAAGAGTCTGATTGTAATGTCAAAATAACAGCTTCTTACAGAATGTAAGGTAAGGTGGGGTAAGACAGACATACTTTTATTTCTGTCAGACAAAAATGGGTTTTATGAAGAATTTGTTTGCTCTATTTTTGAGGTAATCAGTATAGTGATATATGATAAAATATACTTTAATACGATTATAAACATTTTTGTATAAGTATCTTCAAAACGGAAATAATGAGGGAAGTGTAAAACTGGAAAAACTGTCAGTCTTGCCCCAGCCACGGGGCAAGACTATCAGTAATGTTTTTTCGTTTAATACGTGTGCTCAAGTGCTGTTTCTCAAGAAAAAATATAATATTAACAGTAGTCATTTTATGTTTAATCTCAAGTTTAACTAAATAGCTTCAGTTTTTGAAAAAAACGTAAATATGTAAATACGGGGCAAGACTAACATACTATCAAAATCAGGGGTAGCAAACTTCAGGTATTTGTTCATTACAGGTCAATGACCCCTTATGTGACAGGTCACATAAGGAGTCTTGTAATGAATTTTCAGGAATTGTCAGGACAAACAAACGTTGGTGAAAGTCTTAGATAGGAAACTTTTTGTTATATCTAGAATTAAAATAAGTGTTTAAAACAACAAAATTAGTTTATAGACCAGTGCTTTTAACTTTTGAAAACAAAAAAAATAATAGTAGGATGAAACCCATTGGAAAAGGAGGAGAATACAATAAAAATGATAGGAAAAATAAATTACGGGCGATCTGAGGTCGGGAAGTGGGGGGGAGGGGGGGTTAAAGTTAAAAAAACGGTTTATCTCAATTTCCGGCAAAACTACAAGTCCTATGAAAAAAAGTTAAATGGCAAAGTTGTAGGTAATAAAAAGATCTACAACTTTTGGATTGACACTTTTTTCACATAACCTCAAAATGTATGTGAAAAATTCAAAAAACCAAGCTTTTGGTTTTTTATTTTTATATTTTACAATAATTATTTTTTTATCACGAAATTTGGTGAAAACTTACCTTTTTATGTCCCAAACACACTGTAATTTATTTGATTTATAATAATTATTTTTTCACCCTTATTTTGACTTAATATCGAAAAAACACCCTAATTTTCAATCGAAAATTCTCGTGTCAAAATATCACTTTTTTTTTAAAAGTCGGTAGTCTTTTTGTTCTTTGAAATCTTTACTTTCAGATGGTATAAAAAAATATTTACATTGCTATGGTAAATGTTCTCAGAAAATATAAAGAAACGCTACGAAATAACAGTTAGCAAGGCCAAGATCCTTCTAGCAACTCCCCACTTCTCTATGAAATACCTTTTGATCAGCTAAAAGGTATTTCATAGAGAGGTCCGAGGTTCCGTTGGTCACTCAGATACATAAGTTATCTTAAAATAGCAATAAATAGGCATCTACGCAAAAAAATTAAGCCGGTCTAGGCCTTACTACCTGTTATTTTGTAGCGTTTCTTTATATTTTCTGAGAACATTTACCATAGCAATGTAAATATTTTTTTATACCATCTGAAAGTAGAGATTTCAAAGAACAAAAAGACTACCGACTTTTAAAAAAAAAGTGATATTTTGACACGAGAATTTTCGATTGAAAATTAGGGTTTTTTTTCGATATTAAGTCAAAATAAGGGTGAAAAAATAATCATTTTAAATCAAATAAATTACAGTGTGTTTGGGACATAAAAAGGTAAGTTTTCACCAAATTTCGTGATAAAAAATTAATTATTGTAAAAGATAAAATTAAAAAACCAAAAACTTGGTTTTTTGAATTTTTCACATAAATTTTGAGGTTATGTGAAAAAGTGTCAATCCAAAAGTTGTAGATCTTTTTATTACCTACAACTTTGCCATTTAACTTTTTTTCATAGGACTTGTAGTTTTGTCGGAAATTTAGATAAACCGTTTTTTTAACTTTAACCCCCCCTCCCCCCCACTTCCCGACCTCAGATCGCCCGTAATTTATTTTTCCTATCATTTTTATTGTATTCTCCTCCTTTTCCAATGGGTTTCATCCTACTATTATTTAATTCACTTTTTACCGTTTTTAGAGGCTAAAAGCACTGGCCTATTAAGGAGACTATGAATATGAGAACTTTATAACAGATCCAATATAATGGACTCGATTTTCTAGTATAATCGATATGGGTATCGTTTTCAAGGTTTTTTATATATCCAAGATGGCTGACCTGAAATAATAAATAATAATAAAAATTGTTTCAATCATTATTGCAAATAAACAATTTTTATTTTTATTATTATTTATGACATTTGTAGTAAAATCGATATGGGTATCGATTGTGAGGTTTGTAGATTCTTTTTATAGATTCAAGATGGCTGACACAACTTTTGTAGTAAAATCGCTATGGGTATCTTTTTCTTTCTTTCTTCTATTTTACTTCAAAAATCGAGTCAACCATCTTGGATAAGTAAAAAAATCGCATTTTCGTAATCGGCACCCCTACAAACCTTTAAAATGATAACCATATCGATCTTACTTCAAATTCGAGTGAGCCATTTTGGATCTATAAAAATATCGCATTTTCGTAATCGGTATCCCTATAAACGTCGAAAACGATACTCATATCGATTATACCAGAAAATCGAGTCCGTCATATTGGATCTGTTAAAAAAGTCTGTTAAAATCTTTTTTTTTATTTTCCGCTGTTCAGTAGCTCGATAATTATCTTATAAGCGCAAATCATCTAAGTATGTGGCTTATGCGCAAATAGAGATAAACCGTTATTTCTAATATATTAAGAAAACGTCGCAACCGATGGTGATAAAATTTATATGGGACCACCTCAGAAGTATGAATTATCAAACAAAAAAAAGCATCAAAATCGGTTCATAAATGACGAAGTTATCCGCGAACACACAAAAAAAATATGTATTATGTACGGTCGAATTGAGAAACCTCCTCCTTTTTTGAAGTCGGATAAAAAATTTGAATGTAAATAGATTCAGTAGTAATTGTAACTACTAACATTCATATGTTTTGCTTTGATACAGAATTATAATCATAATAATGAAGAAAGAAAATCCACCAAAAAAATGTTGATTACCTCTGACTTGGGGCAAGACTGACATATGTCTGTCTTGCTCCCGACATACTGACAGTCTTGCCCCAGCTTGCAATTTTGAAGTCATGTTTTTGTTTCTTCAAATATTTTAGAAAATACTTTGATTTACGTTAAATTGAAATAATAATCTAAAACATAATATTCATAGGATTCTATTCACGTGTTTTTTTGCACTACTTTCACCACAAAAAAATAATTCCGTTAAGCCGGTAACTTTGAAATTCTTCTTTCCCCACCGTAATTTTTAAAGGTTTTTTTCTTGCCATTTTTACTTGAAGGTTTAACTTTTGTGTTTTAGCCGAGCATATTTACGATAGTACTATAATACAGACTAAGAGAATTTTGTAGATATGCTATACTTATCGAGATATTAGGCAGTGATTGTCTTGCCCCGGTGATAGTCTTACCCCACCTTACCCTATTTTAATGTTACCTATACCGGGAACACATTTTTTTACGTAACAAAAAAATACCTTTCTACACAAAAAAATAAAACCCCTGAAATTAACAACGCGGGCGGAATCGCGGTATCACCTTAATAGTTTAAAATAATAACCAAATCCATCCGTTCTCAAGTAATTACAAACACTTGGCAAACAGACAAACAACAATTCATTTTCATAGATATTGTGAATGAAATCTTAGGAGTAATAACTATGCGAATTACCAATGTGTGTTAATTGCCAGTCCACATTTGCCAGTTCTTCGGATTTGGCCTATTAGAATTAGGTCCTGGTAAACTTGGTGCAGCATATGGGGCAGCAGTCCCGTTACTGTTCTGAAGCTTTGGGCAGCCAAGGAATGTGTGGTCTTTTGCTTCATCGCTGGAAAATTGATTTTTTTACTTACCAGGTTATTTTTTTCAACACACACAAATTATGGTTTTATAGTCTGTACCTATTTTGTTCTAATTCTGCTACAGAAATTAATAACATGGCGTAAGGGTGGCGCGTTTGTCTATTTCATATTCGAAATAACATCATTCATCATTGAATGAAATTTTATTCATATATGTGGGAAAATAAAAACAAAATAGGTTATGGTTTTGTTTCATTTTTTTTGTAAAATCAATTGGTACAGTCTATTATACAATTTTCTACAAGGCTGGCCTATTCAGCCTTTTGAACATGTTCCACGCCTAATTTGATTGACTGAGTCCAATAAATGAAAAACTGTCTATTTTATACGATATTATATTCCTGGCTGATTTGCAACTCTCGTCGTTTACAAAACAGGGTTATTTTTATTAGCAAAAACATGATTTTATTATAATTTTAACAAATGTTAAAACTTGCTAAAGATTGGAATCACTACTATAGCATGAGGTAGAGACATAAACAAATATTATAATGAGTTAAGTTAATTAACTTACGGATATTCAAAAGTCGCGACACAGAATTTGCAGGAGTATTTCTTATTGTTTGCTCTTCCCTGCAAAAAATACTGCATTAAATATCAGCTGCTGCTGCAGCATAGAAAAAGAGTAAAAGTGATATTATTATCCAATTTGAATAATAAATAATTTCATTTCAATAGGATAAAAAAATGCTAAAATATTAGGTCGAAATTACAAATGAGATTAAATTAGCAATCAATTGTCGAATACTAGATATGGTAGCCAGTTGGCTAATATGCAAAATTCTGTTTCAATAACGGCTGAACAGATTTATATGAAACTAGCTGTTTCGCGAGGGTACTACTTCGCGCACCAGGGTAAATAGTACCCTATGTCCTTTCTCAGGCTCTAGACTATCTGTGTACCAAATTTCATTTAAATCGGCTCAGTAGTTTCGGCGTAAAAGCGCGACAGACAGAGTTACTTTCGAATTTATAATATTAGTAAGGATTTGGTAGGGGAATACGTTGAAACTTGAAGAACAACCCGGATATAAACCACTGAAACTTTTTCAAAAATCGGTCAATAAGAAGTGTATGTCACACTACCTAAACGGCTGCACCGATTTTGATGGAATTGTTTGTGAAGGTCCCTGGGTGGTTTACAATTTTAGATTCACAGTTGTGTCGGATAGGTGGCGCTGCGATAGGGCAGGGCAACGTCTGTCGTATCCACTAGTTTAGTGTGAAAATTTATAGAAAGTTAAAGCCTATTAGCAAATTTGAATACCCGTGTCTCTTTAATGTTGAAGTATCTCTGCAAATAAGTTTCATCTGGTGGCGGGATGTCCATATTATTATTTCTTTTCTTCTTTTTATATTTTGGTTTCTTTACTTTGCCTCTAAGTGTAGGTGCACGATTATGAATATCCCTATGACGATTATTAAAATTTATACCCGGTTCCTGAAAAAATATAACTGGTGAAAAACGAAAAGCTTCAATAGAAGATCAGTTAGTAGTATATGAGCTTTTGCGCGCGGCGTAGACCTCTCTCTCTCGTTTTATGTGCATTAAAAAATCTCTATACCAGTGTCCTACACCAAGAATATTTTTTTTTTCCTGGTTCCACTGATTACAAGTTACAATTACAGATCCCAAACATACAAATTTTGCCTCTATAAATATAAATTTCTATTTAAATGCACATGAAACAGAACCATTAAATAGAATATTAAAATTGTTTACATACCGTATCCATTTTCACCTTATAAGTTGTCAAACTTATGAAGTCATCGCCTACTTTTTCATCGTCTGAGACAATTTCTACCAACGGCACATCAACCTCTATAGGCTCCACGTCACTGTCACTATGAGATTCTTTAACGGGTGTTTCTTCATTATTTAAAGAATCCGTTAGTATTTTCAATATTTCTGAATCCGACACTTCTTCGTTTTCTTCCTTCAATTCATTTTTTAATTTAATGTTTATATGTTCTTTGGGATCCGATTCTGTTTGAATGAAGTCAGATGTGTTGTTGTCGTCATCATATTTGATGTAGTAATAGTTTAATAATAAAAAGCTATCTAGTGACTGCAACTGCAATTCAGTTCTGTTCTGTTTTTCTATGAGAGACTTGTTTATCTGGAAAAATATAAAAATACTGCTTTGAATAAATGATTAGGTAAACATTTAACATTTATAATCTGAACTTTCTAAGGTTTCATATGTGTTCATCTCAAAATCCAGCCTGGCTTGTTGCTGAGGACAGTGCCAGCCCTTGGTTAGGATAGAGCGAGATTGTCTTTCGGCGCCCTATGATCGCTTTTGGTTTTTAATAAGTCTGTAGATCTAGGAAAAAAAAAAACGATTTTTTTCAGCATCACCCAACGGATTTGTAAAAATCTGATATGGCAGCACTAATCCGCGCCTCTTATGAAGCACCATCAAAATTTTATTTTAAACTGGAAATTGATTTTCACATTTGTATTTCTGGCACATTTTTGCCATTTGGCACCTAAAGCAACCGCTCTACCGAACCGGTCACTCTAGGACCGACGCTGGCTGAGGATTGATGGAATAACCCTAACACTTTGTCCTGCCTAGAAATTAAACTCACAACCAGGCGACCTTATGATTAGCTAGCACCCCTTGGTACAATGTGAGACCCAAATGTTTTAACAGGTTTAATATTGAAGAAAATATTTATAACAATCGAAGTTTAAAACAGCTTTTTTATTTCTAATTCATACCTGGCCATTCTTAGAGAATATGTCTTCAAGTGTGGCTTGAGCTGTTTTACTTTTTTCTATTAATTTATGGCATTTTATCAAACATGGTGCACATTCATAGCAAACATAGTTTGGTAGGCTTTCATATGATTTCTGAAAGAAAACGTGATTTAATAAATCATATTATGATTCTGAAAGAAAATATGTGATTTAATAAATCAGATCCTGCTGGGACCAACTGGTTACACTTGATATCATGCAATTATAAGTCACTATTAATTTACTATTTCGATATATCTGAAATCAAATACAAAACAGTTATTTTATAAGCAGGCACTTCCTAAAATAATAAATTGATAATTCCCTTTTTATCCTTAAATTGAGCTTTGAGATCAAAACAATATACATGAAGGTAGCAATCTAGTAGCAACTACTGTTATAAAAAAACTGGATTGATTTGCGCAGTTTGTTCTCACTGGATTGCAATTGGATGGAAAAGTAGTTTATTTAAAAAATTAACGAAGGTAGCCATTATATAAGAATACGTAGCAACTTTCTTTAACTATTTCAATGTAAAATATGGGTAGTGACCGTCCATTCTGATGGACACAAGTGGATGTTACTTAACCATGAGCACCACAGAATACTGAAAAAACAATTACTATAAAAAAGGGAGGTATATTACATTAAATCCTACAACAGCCTCCAGACAAGTGGCCAGGCGTGTATCCTGTAAGCTGTACAGCTTGATGTCTGTGGCCAAACAGAACCTGCAAGCTTCCACAGCTGATGCTTCAAAGTTCATTGTCTTGACTTTTGTTTCATCCATTTGGAAATTCTGCAAATATAACAGTAACATTGTATTGAAATGAACTACAGAACATTTAATATTGATAATATTAAACAATTCAAATTCATTTTTTTTATGAAACGTCAAGCTAGTTAAACGGATCCAAGGAGTGGGTTTTATGGAGAAGAACCGGCAAGAAACTCCATAGACACTCTTTTCAGAAATAAAGCTTTACAATAGTCTTTTTACCCGACTGCGACAGAAGGAGGGTTATAATATTTTTACAGTACAGATTATTTCTGAGAAAATTAAATTACAATTCAAATGATGCTATAAAAATATGATACATGGAAACTTGTGATTTTTTTTATGTAGGTA
This sequence comes from Pyrrhia umbra, assembly GCA_963891755.1. NCBI lineage: Eukaryota > Metazoa > Arthropoda > Insecta > Lepidoptera > Noctuidae > Pyrrhia > Pyrrhia umbra. The sequence goes on along the minus strand of OY982934.1, from coordinate 2,556,115 downwards.
GTATTGGCTAAGTTTTAAAATGCTTTTTAGATTTGAGCCATTCCAGATGTTCATCATAAACTTGTGTGAAGTAAGGGCTTATTCAACATACTTTTGAGATTTATCTGTCAAGGTAAAGTTACTGCGCTGAATAAAATTTCAATTATGCAGGTAAATTGATGATTACAAATATAGCCCTTCTAACTAAATAACATTTAAGTTACTTATGCTTAGTTATTAATATTTATATGTATATATAAAAATGAATCCCTATTTTCCTTGGTCACGCCATAACTTGAGAATGGTTTAACCGATTTGGATGTAATTTGGTACTAAGTATATTATTTAATACAAAAAATCTGGAGACTGTCGGGAACTCGGGACACAGGTGAAACCGCGGAAATTAGCTAGTTGTAAAATAAGATGAGGTGTTTAAAAATATAGCTAAAGTACCTCCGAACTCCGAAATAACTTTGAGCAGTTGTTTGGAAGACATTTCACAAAAATAAATGTTACATACCTTTAGTAGACCATCTAAACACTCTTATATTGTTTTTTTAATACGTTATTTTCAGAGCGTATGTTGAGATAAAATAAATTCAAAGTTCGTATAACCCACTGACGTATAAATCATATGGACTTGGCATACCTACAAAAAAAACGTGTATGCCTACACTTTACTGAGCGGATAAAATGGCGGCTAATAGAGCAGTCCCTAACGATCGATATTTCTATAAAATAACATCGATAAAATATTGTGAGAATGTTTTCTTAGGGTTCACATCTGACGGAAAATGCATCGCATATTATCGGTCGCGTAACGCCAGAACAGACAATTATTATGATAAAATATTCAACCTTTCACTCTCAACCGATGTTGCGTTAGTGCCTCCAGCTAATAAGGGTCGGTTCACATCTGACGGAACGTATTGTCGGCCGCTGACTGTGAGCCAGTTTAACGCTTTCCCATATATATTTAACTTCTTGTTCACACCGAACCGACTAAGCTATTACGTAGTGCGTTGTCACTACAATATACTCACAGTCGGCTGCGGACAATACGTTTGGTGTGTACGATGCCTAAATAGTCAATACTGTTACGCAATCGCTGTTACGCCCGAAGTATTTTCCGTCAGATGTGAACCGACCCTTAGTGCCACGGACTCACGGTACAATATCTACGGGTAAAAATACCCCAAGTTTTCTAACTTAGGTCTTTCAAATCCGATCATATACGATGTTTGTTGGTTCGTCCATCTTTCACGGCTAAACCGTAGAGGTGTTTCCGTCAATGGGCTGCTGATAGTAATTGAATTATAATAATTAAATTTTTGTCGCTTATCACAGAATGATCAACCTAACGACATAACACAGAGCTACAATTTGCAAAAAACGTATGAAAATTTGAATTTCACGGGCTTTATTGACGGAACTACCATAATTAATATTTTTGATGTTAAGATTCCAACGCCTACCTTTTCTAACATACAGATGATAGTGGGCTTTAATTAAAACTCAACAATAATAAATTATAATATATTCAAACAAAAAAAAACAACAAACAAATTGTTCTCATTCATTTCTGAACAATACAATTTTGTTCAAGTAATTTCGATGTGATATTCTTTCAGTAGATTTCTTCCCATAATATTTGTATCTCAAATTCATGTATACCTCTATTACACTTTTAATTAATAAATATTTATGATTTGTATCATGTTCACAGTCCCCAGAATCAAATAAATTATTTGGTTCGGCATAGTAATCCACGAAAACTTAAAAACATACAAATAGTAATTTTCCTCTCTGTCTTTAACATGCAAAACACCTTTTAATATTTTTTCGACATTACAATTACAAAAAAATTTTGCTCATTTTAGTAATATTGTCAAGGATTTAAAGGAGAGAAACTTATTAAATTCAGAATCCCAAGCTTTGCTTGCAGAATGTGCAGGACCCCAAGACTTCTTAAAAAGGCAAGTTGCAAAATCTAAGGGTTTGCCATTAGAGAGGCAATATTCTGAAGAAATCAGAAAATTTGCTCTTACCTTAAATTTCTTTTCCCCGAAAGCTTATGAGTTTGTGCGTAGTACTTATAATACCTGTCTTCCACATCCACGTACTCTGAGTAAATGGTATCAACACATAAATGTTGAGCCTGGCTTTTGCAGTGAAGCATTTGATACTTTGAAAGCAAAAGTTCAAAGTAGTCATTTGCCAGTACTATGCGCATTAATGTTCGATGAAATGGCAATAAGAAAGTCGCTGTGCTGGGATCTGCAAACAAAAAATATTATGGACGTGTAAACTGCGGTTTGGATTGCGACAGTGATGCCCTCGATGTCGCCAATCAGTGCCTCGTGATATTACTGAATTGCATAAATGGAAGATGGAAACTACCTGTAGGATATTTTTTTATCACGTCTCTAACAGGCGAACAAAAATCGACTATAGTGGAAATGTGTATCCGAATGTGTGAGGAGGTGGGTGCCAAAATAGTGAGCATAACATGTGACGGACCTGCTGCAAATTTCAGCATGTTTTGTTCACTAGGCTGTGATCTCATGAATAATCAAAATGTTACTACATTCGAAACAGGTGAAAATAGAATGCATATTTTTATAGATCCATGTCATACAATGAGGATCAGTAATGTAATAGCAAATTCAATAAAACTAGTATCTATGTTATTCTTTATGACATAAGAATGATATATCTTTTTGAATTATCGAAATCGGACCATTACTTATGAAGATATTAAGTAATAAACATTTGCCGTTCCGGCCGCTAAAAATTAATGTCCGCGGGAGCGTGTGACGTCACTCCAACGGAACCGAGCGCAGTCTGCATTCATATTTCACTATTCGGCGGAGCTGCGACGCGGTTGGTCAGTATATTTGGCAATTTATTTTACGTAAAGTGTTGTTAGAGTGTGTTTTGTGATATTTGAGTATAAAACGTCCTAAAATATGAGTACTAATAAAGTAGAGGCTGGTTTTGTGCGAGCTCAGTCAGATAATCTTCCAAAGGTGGATTCTTTCATGACATTTGATTATCTCAGTTATCTAGTTCTAAGTTAATCTACGTTACTTATTAGTAATCTTAAGATATTGATTTAAAATCTTTAGGCCTCCACACAATCGGCTATTATCGCGGTGAATCGCTGTACATTGCTGTGAACTCTCAAAAACTCTTGAGAGTTTTTCATCCAACGCAGCAATGTATAGCAAATCACCGCGATCATCGATGATTGTGTGGAGGCAGCAGTAGGTAGGTGTAAAAAATAATGAATATAATGTATTGGTACAGAAATCTTGATAAACAAATGTTGTTTTCGTTCATTCCTATGCGGATCATTTCGCGGATGGCTATTTAACCAACTTGCGCTTTATTTAGTTCATAGTTCCCTATATACTTGTCGATCTATAACGGAAACCTTAATATTGGTTTTCAATGGCTATTTTTTGCCACCTCGTTCATTGTTACAAATAATTCATTCAGTAAGTACCTACTTAGGATGGCTTGAAAAAATCATCATCATTCATCTCTTTACAACAGGATACCATTTTGAAGAAGTTTTGCGTTTTTCGGCACGTTAAAAATAATTTTTCTAAGGTAATAATAGAAGTATTTGTACATTTTGGCACTATACAATATTAATACATGTTTGAAAAGGTGAATTAGACACAAATCGGACACTTAATTTGTTTGAAAGTCACAATTAATCAAACAAAACACTGCGCGCCATACTGCTGCCAACGGCTAACCGTTGGAGTGACGTCACAGCTATCGCGGCGACCGCTCGGTGAACTTCGCTAGTAATTTGGTCATAACTTCGTCAATTTTTATCGTAGATCAAAAATTTTTGCACTGTATGTTAAGGATTACTTAGCTCTACAAATCTGCATTGTCAACTAAAAACGTTACGGATCCTCATTAAACTGATCCGGAACGCTTTTGGAGAAATGAAGATATTTTTTGATAATTTTGGCAGGAAAATTGATTTTAATTATTTGGAGGAATTATTAAGACTGCAAGATCGTGAAGGTTTGCACATGGCGACTAAGTTGACGAAGGCACATTTGATGTTTGACAAACAAAAAATGAAGGTCCGTTTGGCCACTCAACTATTGAGTAATTCTGTCGCTGATGCCTTGCACTACTGCGAGAACGAATTAAAGCTTAAGAAATTTGAAGGTTGTACAGCGACAGTTAATTTCATACGAATAGTAAACGATGTATTTGACGTCTTGAACAGTCACTCAGTTCGACCGCCGGGCTGGAAAAAAGCTGTGTGCCCTGAAAACATCGGATTTATAGAAGCGCTGTTTGAAGGAGCCATTACTTACTTTCGCAATTTAAAGCTGCAATCTGGTCAGTTAGTCATTAGTTCCCGTAGAAAGACTGGATTTATTGGTTTGATTATAAACATGCAGAGTACAATCCAGCTATTTAAATATCTAGTTGAAGAATTGAAAGTATTAAAATATCTTCCTATGTATAAAGTGAGCCAGGATCACTTAGAATTGTTTTTTTCTGCTATCAGAGCTCGTGGTGGATTTAATAATAATCCGAATGCAGTCCAGTTCAGAGCTGCGTTTAAGAGGCTTTTAATAAGAGCTGAAATTCGCGATGGTGGTGTCGGCAGCTGTATTCCTCTGGAGCAAATTAATATATTAACTTGTTCCAGTAAAGTTGGCCCAGTCACTACTATAAATAATTTAACAGAAAAGAAATCCTTTGTAGAAATTCCGGAGGATGATAGCGACTTGTACGAAGAGTTACTTGATTGTATGTACAGTAATCTTTCAGGGTATACAGAAAGTGTGTTAACTTACATTGCTGGCTTTGTGGCTAGAAAATTGTCACGTTCACTGAAATGCGAAACTTGTAAATTCATGTATACCTCTATTACACTTTTAATTAATAAATATTTATGATTTTTATCATGTTCACAGTCCCCAGAATCAAATAAATTATTTGGTTCGGCATAGTAATCCACGAAAAACTTAAAAACACACAAATAGTAATTTTCCTCTCTGTCTTTAACATGCAAAACACCTTTTAATATTTTTTCGACATTTTTCAAAACGTTTACAACGTCTTTCGAAGGGTAAACCAGACCACCCCGAGATTTTAAAGTAATTAAACTTGATTTATATAGCTCTGAAACTCCAAAAAGAAGTTTGTTACAAGTTTCGCATTTCAGTGAACGTGACAATTTTCTAGCCACAAAGCCAGCAATGTAAGTTAACACACTTTCTGTATACCCTGAAAGATTACTGTACATACAATCAAGTAACTCTTCGTACAAGTCGCTATCATCCTCCGGAATTTCTACAAAGGATTTCTTTTCTGTTAAATTATTTATAGTAGTGACTGGGCCAACTTTACTGGAACAAGTTAATATATTAATTTGCTCCAGAGGAATACAGCTGCCGACACCACCATCGCGAATTTCAGCTCTTATTAAAAGCCTCTTAAACGCAGCTCTGAACTGGACTGCATTCGGATTATTATTAAATCCACCACGAGCTCTGATAGCAGAAAAAAACAATTCTAAGTGATCCTGGCTCACTTTATACATAGGAAGATATTTTAATACTTTCAATTCTTCAACTAGATATTTAAATAGCTGGATTGTACTCTGCATGTTTATAATCAAACCAATAAATCCAGTCTTTCTACGGGAACTAATGACTAACTGACCAGATTGCAGCTTTAAATTGCGAAAGTAAGTAATGGCTCCTTCAAACAGCGCTTCTATAAGTCCGATGTTTTCAGGGCACACAGCTTTTTTCCAGCCCGGCGGTCGAACTGAGTGACTGTTCAAGACGTCAAATACATCGTTTACTATTCGTATGAAATTAACTGTCGCTGTACAACCTTCAAATTTCTTAAGCTTTAATTCGTTCTCGCAGTAGTGCAAGGCATCAGCGACAGAATTACTCAATAGTTGAGTGGCCAAACGGACCTTCATTTTTTGTTTGTCAAACATCAAATGTGCCTTCGTCAACTTAGTCGCCATGTGCAAACCTTCACGATCTTACAGTCTTAATAATTCCTCCAAATAATTAAAATCAATTTTCCTGCCAAAATTATCAAAAAATATCTTCATTTCTCCAAAAGCGTTCCGGATCAGTTTAATTGTATGACATGGATCTATAAAAATATGCATTCTATTTTCACCTGTTTCGAATGTAGTAACATTTTGATTATTCATGAGATCACAGCCTAGTGAACAAAACATGCTGAAATTTGCAGCAGGTCCGTCACATGTTATGCTCACTATTTTGGCACCCACCTCCTCACACATTCGGATACACATTTCCACTATAGTCGATTTTTGTTCGCCTGTTAGAGACGTGATAAAAAAATATCCTACAGGTAGTTTCCATCTTCCATTTATGCAATTCAGTAATATCACGAGGCACTGATTGGCGACATCGAGGGCATCACTGTCGCAATCCAAACCGCAGTTTACACGTCCATAATATTTTTTTGTTTGCAGATCCCAGCACAGCGACTTTCTTATTGCCATTTCATCGAACATTAATGCGCATAGTACTGGCAAATGACTACTTTGAACTTTTGCTTTCAAAGTATCAAATGCTTCACTGCAAAAGCCAGGCTCAACATTTATGTGTTGATACCATTTACTCAGAGTACGTGGATGTGGAAGACAGGTATTATAAGTACTACGCACAAACTCATAAGCTTTCGGGGAAAAGAAATTTAAGGTAAGAGCAAATTTTCTGATTTCTTCAGAATATTGCCTCTCTAATGGCAAACCCTTAGATTTTGCAACTTGCCTTTTTAAGAAGTCTTGGGGTCCTGCACATTCTGCAAGCAAAGCTTGGGATTCTGAATTTAATAAGTTTCTCTCCTTTAAATCCTTGACAATATTACTAAAATGAGCAATTTTTTTCGTCTGTCTTCTAACTTTCTCATTAAGTCTCTTTATCTTCTTGGACTGTTTTTGACATTTGTCCTTTAATTTCTTTATCATTTTAAATGTGTGTATCTGAAATCAAATTAAATAAAAGTAAGCTTTTATAGATATTGAAACAAGCTAGAGATATCTCCCACCCAGTCTCAGTTCAGTTGATGAGATGTTATTATTGAGATCAAATTCGCAAGTAATGATGACAAGAAAAATTGAAGCTAATCATACCGATAAATCTGGCGTAGCGGAGGTGCTAGCGGCTAAATCTGGCACTGCGGAGGTGCTAGCAGCTAAATCTGGCACGGCAGAGGTGCTGGCGGCCAAATCTGGGACTGTGGAGGTGCTGGTGACTAAATCTAGCGTAGCGGATGTGCTAGGGGCTAAATCTATGCCACTCCTGTTTAAAATCTCTACCGGTTGATTTTGAATGGTAGGCACACAAACAGCTTCAACCTGAAAACCACTCTTTTATATTAACAAAAATATTAATAAAAATAGAAAAGCAAACACTCAAAATTTGTATGACTTCAAAAACAGTAGGGTGATCTTACTGTTTTTAATTACAAAAAATATTACCTTATTAGGAGCACCACATCCTGATATTGATTGTGAGTTTGTCTGATTTTGATTATTTTCAATTAAAATGTCAGACATATTTGATTGAATTGCAGGCTGTAAACAAGCAATAAAATTATTAAGTAGGTAGTCTTTTTGATGTTTCTTGATTTTATTACTAGGATTTTTAATTAATCTTAAGAAATCAATTAATCTTAAGAACACACTCGAACACATTCATTACATTACTCTGTCTCCATTAGACAAGTGTTACAATTATGAGGACAAGATCATAAAACATTATCAGCTACTACGCAATAATGTTGGACAAATTTATAACATGCAATGTTACTTACCAATAAGGTTCGTGAAGGTAAAGCATCGTCACGCAATGTTACTTTATTCAGTGTCCGGTTGAAACATGATGAACAAATATGAATTAATTTTGTTGACTTCTTTAAATTTTCAACACCGATTGTTTCCAGCCAAATTTTCTTTTTTCCTTTATTAGCAGGCAGCCTTGAAAGTAAAACAAAACCAATAAAGAACCATAAAATAGCATTATCGATAAATATAAAAATGCCTAATGCACTACTCTATCCCTTCAATAACAACATAACAAGAAAATGAGTTCATGTTGAAAATACTGTAGAAAATAAAGGGAAATTATGAATGCTTTACTGTTGAAACTCTTCAACGAATGCAGAATCTTGTGTATATTAACTAAATCTAAAGATATTTCAGGCGAAATTAAGTACTTACTGGTGCAAAGTTATGTTCGGATGATTTCTGCTTCTTTTGATGCCACATCCGATTATATTGCAATTGGACATCTTGCTATTGACGATATCCAATAAAGAACCGAGTTCAAACACAATAACACATCAAATTACTCCAAAATTCACAAATTTTATCCACAGCTCAAGAGCATTTGACAGTTGACGTACCCAACTTTGGTACCAAACAGCGAGCGGATAAAATGGCGACCGGCCGCATATAGGTATTGCAATGACGCTAGGAATGAAGGGTTGCAATTATAGTAGCTGTCAAAAACACTACTATCCTTTTTCACTTATGCAAACTTATGAAAGTTAAAATGAGATGGCAGTGTTTTTATGATTTTGGCGTCGATAAGCCTCATATTTGTATAACTGTTATTTCTATAGTCAAACATTTCAAGTCCATATGATTTATACGTCAGTGGTATAACCAACCAGTGTTGCCAGTACCTGCTTCGACTTTCGGACGATTCACTACCTGAAATGGGACGATTTTTGGACAAAAAGGACGGCTGGAGAAATATTAATTTGCTACGAATTTACGATTGAATGATACTAAACTAAAGTATTGGTGTTGAGGCGGGTTCCGCTTTCCATCTTGATCTTTTTCGGTTAACTGTAAAGTCTTTTCACGCTTGCATTTGCAAATAGTAAAACAAATGGCACACGGTGGGCTGAAAATCGGCTTTCATAGACTTAGGGATTTCAATTTGCAAGTGCTTGATTTTTTGCTGGATATCGCTTCTATTAGTTGTTAGAATATAGAAAAATAACAACTGAGTTAATTCTGCGCAAAGACGACAAAAAAAATGTATGAAGCCAATATGAAAAATCTAATTATCTCTTAAACGGCAAGGAAACCATAATATCCTTACAGGTGGTTATAGTACTAATTATTTATGATTTTTTGGCTACCGCTGCTTACTCTGTTTTATGGTTATAGCTGCCGATTAAAAAAAAAAATCTCGTAGTTGAGGAAAAACTCGTAACATAAAATAGCATCACCCCTATATCCCCGAAGGAGTAGGCAGAGGTTTATAGTACACCCATACTTAAACAACTATTAGCTCAATATTTAGGAACACAAAATGAGTTTTAATACTTTTCATACAACCAAAATACCAAAAAGGGAAAACAGCAATATTTTTTTTCGAGTTTCCCAATAAAACTGCAGCTATTACTGGGCTGGATGAAGAGCTAATCAAAAGATTTGCTGTGATTTTGCAAGCAATAAAATCTGGCGAGAGGTTCTGTAGGTTTTGCTAAGCAGAGATATTCCTAATTTAATTTATTAAATTAAGGCCTCCAGCCAAGGCTTACAACTAAATTTAAAACTAAGTGACAGCGCGCTAAGGGCTCCTCCTAGTGGGAAACGAACCTCGGCTTAGGGCGTCACTGGGGAGGCCGGAGGACAACTAGGGACTAGCTAGATAGATCATATCAATAATGCCACATATTCAGATGTATGTTTATTTAGCTAAAACTGTCATCTCAAGATTGCGACTGCAGTGCCTAAACGGACCATTTGGAAACTAAGCAAAAAGTGAAAACTATCACATCTATAGTGTATGTAATCTGTGGTTGCATTCACACACCGTGCGTTTCATGTTTACAAGTTTTACGCATTTTTGTAATTTTTAAAACAGCGTTTTGTTATTTTTGTAATAAGAAAGTAAATTAATGTAGTTGGCTTTTTGAAAAGGGACGAAAAAAGGACGGAATATATGAACGGACATCGAAGGGACGTAAATATTTCTAAACGGACAAAAATCGTCCCTTTTGGGACGATCTGGCATCTCTGTAACCAACAAAACAACAGCTGTACATGACAGTGACAGATATTTTGACAATTTTTTTCATGTAGGGATGGCCAGTTTATAAAGCAAAATTCGGACCTTTTTAGGGTTCCGTAGTCCGACAAGGAACCCTTATAGTTTCGCTCTGTCCGTCTGTCTGTCTGTCTGTCTGTCTGTCTGTCTGTCTGTCCGCGGCATAGCTCCGTGGTTTTTGTTATTAGAAAGCTGAAATTTGGTATGAATATGTATATTGATCACGCCGAGAAAGTGGTAAAATAAAATTTTGAAAAATATTTATTTTTAGGGTAGCTCCCAAACATGTAAAGTAGGGATGAATATTTTTTTTCTCGCGTACCCCTTCGTGTGGGGTATCGTTAGATAGGTCTTTCAAAAATATTATGGGTGTGTGAAGACCATTTTTCGGTTAAGCGAGCCATTTGCGAAATATCTAGATTTTAAGTGAATTTTTTTGTTCGATACGAGTTACCCCCCCCTCTAACTTTTGAATGGCTGTACCTAAAAATGTGAAAAAAATCACAGACGTAGCACATGTAATGAACTTACAAGGAAAACTATCACGGCTAACTAGGCTTAACCAGTTACAGAGTTATAGTCGACTAACTGAGATCTACTACGGAACCCTACTGCGCGTGGCCCGACACGCACTTGGCCGGTTTTTTTTGGATTGACTCGTGCACTCATGATTTCCTTTTATGCCAGAATAATGATATTATGCAAAATTACATAATATTAAAATATATCAAATTATAATGACCGTTACCTATAAAGGACATTTACCAATAATAAGCTGATACGTATGGATTTGTTTGTATAATGGAATAAAAACCAGAAAGCGTTTGATCATCATATATTTGTTAATACGGTTGTACAAGGCAGCTATCGCCTGAAATTCATTCATTAAAAGGTACAGCAGGTAGAAGTTTTCCTTCACATTTTCCGAAGCCGATCCTGACGCCATCATCGTCTATGCAGTAGCCGCGAAGTGTCACCGTGTCTCCATCCTGGATGAACTTCCTCTCTTCACCAGATAGCAGACGGAGGGGCTTGGTTCCCTTCCACGAGAGCTCCAACATACTTCCAAAGGAGTCTGATACCTGCAAGATTAAAACTAAAATTGATATCATTTGCGAAAGTACCTGAACATCTAGCATAAAAATAAACTTTCGATTGAAGTATTTTTGGAGTTTTACCTAGATAAACTTAACTGACCTCTCCACTAATAGTCCCGGAGCCGAGCAGGTCTCCAGGTCGCAGGTTGCAGCCGGTGACGGTCTGCTGCGCCAGCTGCTGCTTCACCGTCCAGTACATGTGGCGGAAGTTGGAGCGGCAGATTGTTGTGGTCACCGGGGACTTTTCGGCTGAGGATATAATAGAATAAGTAAAATAAGTATTTATGACTGAAATTTGATTCAGATTTAATTTGTTTTTGAGTATGGTATACTACAATCATTTTTAGGGTTCCGTAGTCCGACAAGGAACCCTTATAGTTTCGCTCTGTCCGTCTGTCTGTCTGTCTGTCTGTCCGCGGCATAGCTCCGTGGTTTTTGTTATTAGAAAGCTGAAATTTGGTATGAATATGTATATTGATCACGCCGAGAAAGTGGTGAAATAAAACTTTGAAAAATATATTTTATTAGGGTAGCTCCCAAACATGTAAAGTAGGGATGAATATTTTTTTCTCGCGTACCCCTTCGTGTGGGATATCGTTAGATAGGTCTTTTAAAAATATTATGGGTGTGTGAAGATCATTTTTCGGTTAAGCGAGCCATTTGCGGAATATCTAGATTTTAAGTGAAATTTTTTGTTCGATACGAGTTACCCCCCCCTCTAACTTTTGAATGGCTGTACCTAGAAATACGAAAAAAATCACAGACGTAACTCATGTAATGAACTTACAAGGAAAACTATCACGGCTAAGTAGGCTTAACCGGTTACAGAGTTATAGTCGACTAACTGAGACCTACTACGGAACCCTACAGCGCGTGGCCCGACACGCACTTGGCCGGTTTTTTTTTAAACATCAGTCTTTTCGGAAATTAAAAAAATATGTTATGCCTAGACAAAAAATCTATAAAAAACTCACATTTCAAATCCACCTCCAACTTGATATCGAAGTTGAATTTATCATCATGCTTCAGGTAAGGGAAGGGTGTGGGGTCCTGTGGGAAGTTGTCTACCACGTAGGGTCTTAGAGCTTCTATGGTGACCACCCATGGTGATATGGTGGTGCCCAGGTTCTTGGCCGTGAAAGGACCGAGGGGTACATATTCCCATTTCTGGATATCGCGTGCTGAAAACAGATTTAAAGTAAGATATATTTTCGCCAGATACAGAAACTAATCTCGCACTCCTGGCCATCCAGGAAGTCCGTCTACTATCTCCAGACTGAGAAGGTCGATGAGTATTCTCCCACATCTATATAAAAAAAGGTTAGACTAGACGTCGATAGTGACTATAATCGCGAGAAAGAAAACCAAAGACATACCACTCCAATCGTTCATAAGAACGAGTCCAAAGATGCGATCCTCAGCCTCCTTGGCCGTGATCCTCTCTCCGAGGGCAGTAGGAGGTCCACCCACGAACGCTGCCATTTCCAACTCGAAGTCCATCAGGCGACAGGGACCGAAGTGGGGAGCGGCACCTGATTAACAAAAGACATTTTCACATCATCCATCTGGGAAGGTTAAAAAGAACATGTTCTGTTCAGGTGCTAGTGCTTCACTTTCAAAGACTGAAAGAGCTCATCAAAATTATATCTACCTTCAACGGGCAGAGTCTGTCCGTATGGTCGCGTGATAGGTGTACCGGATATGACAATAGAGCTGCTGCGACCGTGGTAACCAACTGGAAGATGTTTCCTGTGCAAATAAATAATTTAAAATTATATGAAAAGAAGAACTTTACAAAGTTCTGCAAACAACACGCTTCGAGGGGTCTCACCAGTTTGCAAATAGGGCGTTATCTTTGCCTCTAAACATGATGCCAACATTGGTGGCATGGTGTATTGACGAGTAGAAATCTGTGTAGTCTCCAATCTCAGCCGGCACGTGCATCTGAGCATCGCTTTGTTTTACGAACGCCCTGCAATATGAACCAGAAAGTGAAGAGTTATTTAATGGACTTCAGGTCATTTCACAATAAACGTGTACCAAAAAAAAACAGCTATTATATTGGTATAGATACCTTTGTCTTAGGTCGCTGTCATTCTGCAGGGTAGGATTAGAAGCGTCTAGAAGTTTCTGTAGCGTGGCCCTTGCTTCCAACCAATGGGGACGCGTGAGCCCCATGAATGAGTTGAGCTTTTCTTCCTGCAATTAGACCATTACTTATGTTTCACATTTCTCCAAGTCTGCCAAGAAAATAACTACTGTAAAGACGTTTTAGATGTCTTGCAATCGGTGAAAGAAAACATCATCAAGAAACCGATGTGTTTTGAAACTCCTTAGGCATTTGACGTTCCATTCGGAAATAATTTCTCCAATTTCATACCTCTGAAATGTATTACAGGTGCAGAATTTTTAGGTTTAGAAATTAATTGAAGATTTTTTTATGCATTCTTGCTACACTACCAGTTATAACCAGTTAGTTAACAATGAAGTCAGAAAGGTACTTTTCCACTCTAAGGAGGCTCAAAACTTAAGAGCTTTAATGGCAGAAGACCGTGACTATAATATGGGGCCATATGCCTGGGGCCCCTGACTTGAAAGCTGGATCCGCCATTGAGCTGTAGGCATATAAAACTCACTATAAAATCAAAGACTTATCATCATCTGCCTAGCCTTTACCCAACTATGTTTGGGTCGGCTTCCAGTCGAACGGGATGCAGCTGAGTACCAGGGTTTTACAAAATATAAGACTATTACTTTTAAAATAATGATTATTGCATAATAATGCGTAATATTCAACCTGTTTCTTATACAAGATATCTATTCGTAAACAAGTTGACGTCGGATTGTAACATAATTTATATTCAGAATCGCGCGGAAGTTTGAAACTTGTTGTGCCTTCAACTAGTATATGTAGGTATATTGGAGGTGTGTCTGTAAGTGGATAATCACGCCACATATTGTGTAAATCTAGAATAGGTCCTTCTCCTTACGAGCAGGCAGGACCATTTTTAGGGTTCCATACCTCAATACGAATAAAAAACAATACCCTTTTAGGATATTATTGATTATTTTGTTGTCCATCTGTCAAGACCATTTACCACGGGAATGCGTGGAGATATCCAGTTGATATTAAAACCATATACTCAGGTCTGTAGTCCATTAAAGCTGTGAAAAGTATAAACTTCCAAGTTAACCATAAAAAGATACGGCCGTTTATGTCGTAAAAAAACTTAACCAATACAGGACTAAAACTAATTATTACCCAAATTATGAAATATCGATATTAGAGCTCAACACTCGTTTGTAGGTACTTTATGTAAATGATCACCAATTAATTAAGCTCTGATTAAAGGTTCTTCTAATACTAGTGACTTACTAGTGGTTACCTAAAAGTTGTAATAATGAATTGATATTATCTTTGTAAATAAAATTATTATTTATATTTTACTAGATTTTTCCCGCGGTTTCACACGCATCCTGAGGAAACTACTTTATGCACCCAGATAAAAATGATCCTTTGTCCTATTATATCTTGAAACTTCCCTAGACTTCAGTATTATATCGAGTTTTTAGGGTTCCTTAGTCCGACAAGGAACCCTTATAGTTTCGCCATGTCCGTCTATCTGTTTGTCTGTCCGTGGCATAGCTCCGAGGTTATTGTTACTAGAAAGCTGAATATTTGCAGATGATTTTTTTTTACATCGTACCCCTTCGTGTTATGGCCATTTTTGTGAAATATCGAGCTTTTAAGTGCAAATTTTTGTTCGATACGAGCATCCCCTCTAACTTTTTTAAAGGATTATTTCATCATATTATACAATTCAAATTTCCAATTTCATCAGTTCGCATATACAATATTAGTAAGGATTTCAGCACTAAGGTATAAGCTATACCTAGATTACCATTAACATAATATTAGAACCTACTACATAGGCCTAGGTATTAATGGTACCTATGTTAATGTATAATGGTATGTTAATATAATTTGTACTTGTAGTTCTACTCATAAACAAGTCCTGATTGAATTTGCATAAATAATATAAAATAGATACCTATGTTCTCATTTATCTGTAAACTGATAGATGAACTAGCTTCTGCTCGCGACTTCGTTCGCGTGAAATAGTGGTGCTCCGCTCCTATTGGTCTTAGCGTGATGATATATAGCCTTCCTCGATAAATGGGCTATCTAACACTGAAAGATTTTTTCAAATCGGACCAGTAGTTCCTGAGATTAGCGCGTTCAAACAAACAAACAAATTTTTCAGCTTTATTATATTAGTATAGATTATTTTACTGCCACTAATTTACCTTAAAAACATTCTGCTTAGATTTTAGCAGGGGTCCTTCAAATAGATGTGAGATCACGTTCAAATCCAGAATAAATTCCCCGATTGCCACTCCAATGTGTTTCTCGCTCTAAAAACATGAAAAATAGGTAACATCATAAGATAATATGAATAAACAAAACTAATTAAACACAGATAAAAGTTTGCATTATCCTCCCAAATAAAATAGTATACGAATTCTGAGTTTCACTTTTAAAAAAGACCACTCCTTAATTTGGCAGCATAATATCAATTTGCAATGTCAAGAAGAAGACATTGCATACGGTCAATAATCCCAACAAAACTTATCATAACTCTTATCGCCTAAAACATAAGAATCAATTTCCTCTACACATTTTTTTGCAAGAAATAAATTAGCAAATATTACACTTACATTGTTTGGTGAAGTGAAGACACCATATGGGAGATTTTCGATAGGAAAATCTGTGCTCGGAGAATATTCGATGAACGATTTCATTGTGATACGTGTGTTCTGGTCCGGTGGCGAGCGGAATGTGTTTTTCAACTAGCGTTGTAGCTTCAAAAGTTGTTATGGAAATGTGACTGCTTATCTAGCCGGTTTACTCACGGACCGGCGAGACAGACCTATATATATATGATATACCTACTTGTTGTGTTTAAGGTTCAAGGTCTCTCTATGGTGTATAAGTGAAAGTTTTAAATTTATGTATTTTTACGATGAAATCGAAAGGGGAATTCGGTGTAAAGTACTTTTTAGGTTAGGTTCAGGTTGGTTTTTATCTAGGTACACTAACTTATATAACAAAGAGATAAGTTACTCTGTTTAAAGGGGGTGATATCTGGTACGACAAAACCGTTTCAAAAGTTCTTTTACAAAATAAAAATAGATCTAGGCCTATAGGAACATATGAAAATAATAACAATATTAGGAGGATACTAATAAATTTACCTTTAATCATTTAATACAAATTGACTAAAAATGTATTTTATATTTTTACATTATGTCATAGGGTTTCTGCTGGTTGGCGGTGTCCATTCCTGGTAGTAGTATAAATAGTAGTAAATGTGGTACCGACTACAAAAAAAAAACAATCATTACTGGTCATTACTATATTTGATATACATAATTTTAGTTATTAAAGTTAAACAAGTCAGTCATCAAGATTACATTCATTCATTAAAAGGTACAGCAGGTAGAAGTTTTCCTTCACATTTTCCAAAGCCGATCCTGACGCCATCATCGTCTATGCAGTAGCCGCGAAGTGTCACCGTGTCTCCATCCTGGATGAACTTCCTCTCTTCACCAGATAGCAGACGGAGGGGCTTGGTTCCATTCCACGAGAGCTCCAACATGCTTCCAAAAGAATCTGGTACCTGTTAAATTAAAAATAGAATTGATTTTGCGTGAGCATTGCATTATTTTTCAAAATTATCAGGGCAATATAACGCGTCTGGCCGAAGGATTCTCCCTTTTCAACAATGACACACAGTGTTCCTCTTCCATTTTACCAAAACTGATTCATCATCAGCCTATTTTTGTCCCGCTAAAGGCTGTAGCTAGAGTCAAATTTGAGGTAGGGCAGCATTGGTTACATTTTTTTTATCTCAAACTATGAACAAACAATTAATTAAATATAATAATTTATCTTACTTTTTGGTATTTTTAAGGTAGGGCATTGTGATTTCAAGGTAGGGCATTGGCCCACAATGCCCCCCCTAGCTACGGCTGTGTAAAAGCCTCTTCTCACCCGGAGAAGGCATGAGCTGTGATCAAAAATGTAAGTTTCTTTGCAAAGAATTTGTTTGGTGGAACTGACCTCCCCACTAATAGTCCCGGAGCCGAGCAGGTCTCCAGGTCGCAGGTTGCAGCCGGTGACGGTCTGCTGCGCCAGCTGCTGCTTCACCGTCCAGTACATGTGGCGGAAGTTAGAGCGGCAGATTGTCGTGGTCTCTGGAGACTTTTCGGCTGAGGATATCGTTATGATTGAATTGAAGGTAAAAAAAGGTTGTTTGAAGGACGTAAATAAGATATATACATATATCTTAAATATTTAATAGGGAAGAAATAAGCTAGAATCAAAAAGGGACCCAGTATTGAGCCCTGAGGTATTTTACCTGAGCTAATTTTCATTACAATCCCACGCTATTGTACTTGATCTTGTTAGAATAAAAACCTGTCCTTTTAGAGAAGAAAAAAGATTTAGCTGGGATATCTCTTGGAATATAACTCAAAAAACAACGGTAAAAATACTCACACTTCAAATCTACTTCTAACTTGATATCGAAGTTGAATTTATCGTCATGCCTTAGATATGGGAACGGTGTGGGGTCCTGTGGGACGTTGTCTACCACGTAGGGTCTTAAAGCTTCTATGGTGACCACCCATGGTGATATGCTGGTGCCCAGGTTCTTGGCCGTAAAGGGACCGAGTGGCACATATTCCCATTTCTGGATATCGCGTGCTGAAATCAGATTTTTAATTGACAACCTAACTTTGTTACATATTTATTCTAAGGCCTGACCAGCTATCGTAATTTCGCTCTCATAGCTGATTTCAAATTCGAGCGACGCCTGTAGGTAACACGGAGATCTCGGTGTGAGTAGATCTAACGGCCAGCAGTTTGGCAATCCTGCGAAAACCGCTGAGGGCTATGGTGCGGCGGTCTGAGTCATCTGGGATTCGGAATCCCCACCTTGACATCTACATGTTACATTCATGTCACTTCATCTGTGACGCGAGTTCCTACGCAACGCTTCTATGACGTCACGGGGGAGATTTACATCTACCTCACCCCTCCTTGACCGCTGGGGCTACGAACGAACGCGTAAGCGAAGGCCCTGCGACTCCGACAAAAAGCAAAACAAGGAATACGGGGTGGTTTAAACAGTAATATTCCAGGCGGAGGAAGTCCACACACGAAGAGAAAATAATAAATAAATATTTATTCTTTGATTACCTGAATTGACTGTCAGATAATTATACGACAGTGGGACAATCTAGACATCACTTTAGTAAAAATAGCAAACACAATTTACTCTCGCATATATTAATTGATCGGAATGTTGATCAGATCTACTCCGAAAAACTAAGTACCTACATACATACCACTCCAATCATTCATAAGAACGAGTCCAAAGATACGATCCTCAGCCTGCTTGGCCGTGATCCTCTCTCCGAGAGCAGTGGGAGGGCCACCAACGAAGGCTGCCATTTCCAACTCGAAGTCCATCAGACGACAGGGACCGAAATGGGGGGCGGCACCTGGATGTTATGCAAGAAATTTTCTCCATCAGCGATCCGGGAAGGTTACTCTTCGGTTTGGATTTTACTAAGATTTTTGTTTGAGTAATCTTTAATTGTAAAATGGTATTCAAAAGGATCTACCTTCAACCGGTAGAGTCTGTCCATAAGGTCTTGTGACAGGTGTACCCGATATGACAATCGAGCTGCTGCGACCGTGGTAGCCAATTGGAAGATGCTTCCTGAAAATTAGAAGACATTTGGAAAAAAACTTAATTACAATTTAGTAAAGCCTCGTTGTATTTTTTTTATTTATAACTAGCTGTTCTCGCGGCATCGCCTGCGTACTATTTGAAAGGTTTCTCGTGCAGAACTTAAAATAAAATAAAAATAGTGGAAGTTACTCTTATAACATCAGCTATCTGCCAGTGAAGGTCCCAATTAAGTCTAGCCATTCCGGATATAGCCCCAAACAGGCAGACATATCCTTTTAATAATGTTAGTTATAGGTTCAGTGTTGACATTCATGTACAAAGCTCAGCTTTGAAAGCTGTTATTTTGACATTACAAATAGACTTCAAGTTTATTTATTTGTATAGATGGGCTTGCAAGTAACTCACTTATAAAAGGTGAAATTAGCTGCTGGGATTACCTAGTGCTTAAACTACGTATAAGGGAGTTCTACTTACCAGTTTTCAAAAACAGCGTTACTTTTGCCTAAGAACATGATCCCACAGTTGGTGGCATGCTGTAGCGACGAGAAGAAATCTGAGTAGTCTCCAATCTCAGCCGGCACGTGCATCTGAGCATCGCTTTGTTTTACGAACGCCCTGGCGTATGCAATAGAAGGTACAGAGTCATTTAAAAGTGTCTTCCAAAAGCTCAGAGTCTAGAGATGGATATTGTTTCTGTTCCAAAAGTTAAAAACTGAACTGAAAAAAACTTTCAGTAAAACAAACTTTAAACCTTACCTCCAAGTATCAAATACCGTCGCGTTTATTTCCCGCTAAAGAATAAATGATTCTCTGAAGTTGTCTCGGATGGATTGGACGTCTTATGGATGTCGTAAAGGACTGAGGTAACTTAGATTAATAAGGGGCTCGTTTCAGGAGATGAAGAAGCGCTCTACCTGTTTTATGGTCATACATCAACCTTTTTTTTTTATATGGCGTGTCGCAGGTCTACCTAGAAGGTTGTCGACTGCTTAACCGGGCTTGCCTGTGAAGTGCCTTAAATAAATTTAGGGCCTCCAGCCAGGGCTTAACTTACATCATACATCAACCCTTGCGCAGTTTAACTATATAAGGTTCTAGCTGTGTGTAAATACAGTATAAGTTACAATGGGGTAGACGTATTCGTGTGGATAAAAACCCCTTATTAAATAAATAATAAAAAAAAAACTGTAGAATGTTTGAATAGATATATACTTTTTGGCTACAACTACCTTTGTCTTAGTTCGCTGTCATTCTGCAGGGTAGGATTAGAAGCGTCTAGAAGTTTCTGTAGCGTGGCCCTTGCTTCCAACCAATGGGGACGCGTGAGCCCCATGAACGAGTTGAGCTTTTCTTCCTGAAATTATTACTGCTGTGATGTTACATATCCCAAGAATTTGTTTGAATTGTCTGTCGTACATACATATCCCACGACAAACATTAATGCCCCTATAAAAACTGTTCAAAATTATAATCAACTAGCTGTTTCCCGCGGTTTCACCCGCATCCCGAGGGAACTACTTAGCGCACCCGGGTAAAAAGTAGCCTATGTTGTTCCTCAGGGTCTATTCTATCTCTGTACCTAATTTCATTTATATCGGTCCAGTAGTTTTGGCGTGAAAGCGTAACAGACAGACAGACAGACAGACAGAGTTACTTTCGCATTTATAATATTAGTAAGGATTAATTACGCTCTGGCTCTGTTCAGAGGTTTATTTACTGGTTACAAGTTGGAAGAAAGACTTGATTAATTGAAGTAAATCAAAATGCGAAAGTAACTCTGTCGCGCTTTCACACCAAAACTACTGAACCAATTTAAATGAAATAAGACTACTTGTTACCCGGGTGCGCGAAGTAATTCCCTCGAGATGCGGGTAAAACCGCGGGAAACAGCTAGTATCATAAAAGTAAAATCAAAAGTAAAAACAATTTTATTTATTTCAGAAAAGGTCCTAGTGATTGGATAATAAAATGATAATGTTTTATGCACAAAACAACTCTTTATTTTATTTGCATAAATAAGTACTTGTCTAAAAATATGGGTAAAGTAGGTATTATTTTATGTATCTGTAAGTCTAGTTTACCTTAAACACATTCTGCTTAGATTTCAGCAGGGGTCCGTCAAAGAGATGTGAGATCACGTTCAAATCCAGAATGAATTCCCCGATTGCCACTCCAATGTGTTTCTCGCTCTAAAAAGCATAAAAATACAACATACTTCAATATATGTACCAACCAAACACATCCTACCAAATCAAATAGTATATGAATTCCAATTTCTTTTTATTAAATAGATCACTCTTCAATTTGGTAGCATAATACCAGTTTGCAATGTCAAAAAAAAATTATTGTGCACGGTCAATACTCCCAATAAAAAGCAGCCTTCTTAACTCTTATTGTTTAAAACATAAGAATTAATTTCCTTTACTACTTAAATTTATATTACAGCAAACAAATATTGTTTGTAAATATTACTTACATTGTTAGGTGAAGTGAAGACACCATATAGACCAGTGCCAATAATATTTGAAAACAAAAAAAATAATAGTAGGATGAAACCCATTGGAAAAGGAGGAGAATATAATAAAAATTATAGGAAAAATAAATTACGGGCGATTTGAGGTCGGGAAGTGGGGGGGAGGGGGGGGTTAAAGGTAAAAAAACGGTTTATCTCAATTTCCGGCAAAACTACAAGTCCTATGAAAAAAAGTTAAATGGCAAAGTTGTAGGTAATAAAAAGATCTACAACTTTTGTATTAACACTTTTTTCACATAACCTCAAAATTTATGTGAAAAATTCAAAAAACCAAGTTTTTGGTTTTTTATTTTTATCTTTTACAATAATTAATTTTTTTCCGCAAAATTTGGTGAAAACTTACCTTTTTATGTGCCAAACACACTGTAATTTATTTGATTTAAAATAATATTTTTTTCACCCTTATTTTGACTTAATATCAAAAAATCACCCTAATTTTCAATCGAAAATTCTCGCGTCAAAAAATGATTTTTTTTTTTTAAATCGGTGGTCTTTTTGTTCGTTGAAATCTCTACTTTCTGATGATATAAAAAATATTTACATTACTATGATAAATGTTCTCAGAAAATGCAATGAAACGCTACGAAATAATTAGGTAGTAAGGCCTAGACCCTTCTAGCCCCTTCCCACTACTCTATGAAATACCTTTTGATGAGCTAAAATGTATTTCATAGAGAGGTCCGAGGTTCCGTAGGTCACTCAGATACATAAGTTACCTTTAAATAGCAATAAATAGGCATCTACGCAAATAATTTAAGCCGGTCTAGGCTTTACTACCTGTTATTTCGTAGCGTTTCTTTATATTTTCTGAGAATATTTACCACAGTAATGTAAATATTTTTTATACCATCAAAAAGAAGAGATTTCAACGAACAAAAAGACCACCGGCTTTTAAAAAAAAAGTCATATTTTGACACGAGAATTTTCGATTGAAAATTAGGGTATTTTTTCGATATTTAGTCAAAATAAGGGTGAAAAAAATATTATTTTAAATCAAATAAATTACAGTGTGTTTGGGACATAAAAAGGTAAGTTTTCACCAATTTTTGTGGAAAATAAATAATTATTGTAAAAGATAAAAATAAAAAACCAAAAACTTGGTTTTTTGAATTTTTCACATAAATTTTGAGGTTATGTGAAAAAAGTGTTAATACAAAAGTTGTAGATCTTTTTATTACCTACAACTTTGCCATTTAACTTTTTTTCATAGGACTTGTAGTTTTGCCGGAAATTGAGATAAACCGTTTTTTTACGTTTAACCCCCCCCTCCCCCCACTTCCCGTACTCAAATCGCCCGTAATTTATTTTTCCTATCATTTTTATTATATTTTCCTCCTTTTCCAATGGGTTTCATCCTACTATTATTTAATTCACTTTTTACCGTTTTTAGAGGCTAAAAGCACTGGCCTAATACGGGAGATTTTCGATAGGAAAATCTGTGCTCGGAGAATATTCGATGAACGATTTCATTGTGATACGTGTGTACTGGTCGGGTGGCAAGCGGAATGTGTTTTCAGAGTTGTAGCTCGGCTTTGTTTTGAAAATGTTGCTGCACGCTAAATGAATTGTAAACTGTTTGCCGGCCGGCGAGACTGGCCTAGTAAAGTCAGACAGTACTTATCGAGTTTTAGGTTCAAGGTCCTATGACGTTTAAAGGAAAGTTTATTAAATTGGAAAGATGAAATTGAAAAAGGAAATCGGTATATCGTACTTTTTAGGTTATAGGTGTATTATATAATATATGTACTATGCAGTAATATTGAAAGAGCATGATAGTAATATAATCCCTTTATTATGTATAAATAAATGTTGATAAGTAGATAACTGATAACGTTACGTTTTACCGGCATTACGAGACAGATAGTGGCTAGCCAGACATTGTTATGAAACCAAAATTGATTTGTAATTTTCAACTATGGTACAGTCAATTATGTCAGACATGGGCGACATGTAAGTAGGCAAGTTTTTAGGGTTGGGAGCAAGTTTTGGGTGTGTACTCTCAGTGGAATAAAAATGTATACTTTCATTGTTTGTCATTACTAAGGCTATTGCCATAATTTATATTTAAATATTTATATTGAGAAGATAGTTAAAGAAAAGAAAAAAAACCTAAAGATTGTTGCCAAGCAAGTTACGTACCGGCTAAGGATGCCAGCAAGCTTTGCTTTTATTGACATTCTTATGGACCGTTTTGACTGGACTAAAACGGGTCAAAAAGTTGTTCCAAAAATATAGATAAAAAGGTTTTAACGACCTTAAGACCCGGTGTCAAACCAAATAAAGTAGGTACTTTATTATGTTCCAGTGTGTACATGTTTTTTTAGGCTAAGGCTGAAAAGTACCCTACTTATGGGCGCCGGGATGGGGGTTGCAACGGCTCTTCATTACACATGCTAAAGAAAATACAAGATTTTAACTGTTTGACCTGATATTTAAGGCGTCTAGGTCGTTGTTCAAAAGACAATTGGCTAAAATGTGCCAGCTACTCTAGAAACCAATAACAGCAACCCGCAAGTATCTCATTCATGAAATAGGTAATTTAATGCCGATAACAATTCTCCCTATGATAAGGGAATTATGCCCCTCCCTGACAATATTCACAAACAACAAATACATGTTACCCTAGTATGTATAAAATATGCTTAGAAAATACGAAGCTAACTAATAAAAAACAAAACGTCAAAAATCTTAATTAATTTATTACAATATAAGAAAGAAGATATTTACATGTTGAAGTTGACCTTAGACAATACCGGGTTACGGAGAACGCCGCGAGTGCTCCCCTTGTTTTGGGAGGGACTGTTGGGAGAGTCCGCGACTGCCTGGAAATAATATATCTGCAGTACTCTTTGGTGGAATCACTCTAGTTTACAGAAATAACAACACGCCTGCATACCTCCACGTGCTAAGCAGAATTGAACTTATAAGGTACATACGTGTGCTATGTGTAAACGCCAGTAAAATTCGATTTAGTAGGGGGCTAGAATATTTGTCATCAACTAAGAATGAATACAGTTTGCTCTTGCTTCGTAGCCACTGATAAATTCAATATGGTAAAACCAATAACCCTGCCTAATCTAGGACTTGAACCTAGGACGTTCCTGACCAAATCTACGTTCGGCAGTCGAGTTTGTAGCAATTGAAACCAATGGCGCAATGACTTATATTAACTGAGGGTCTAAGATATTCACACCCAGAGTGTGTAGTCCCTGTAGTTAGTTGGTAGAAGCTTGACCAAAAAACCCTTCATTTTACCTTAGGGTTCTAAACTTATCTACGATCTGGTCTGGGGTACCTCTCACACAAAACGATAGTGCGATTTCTATAAAATCCTGGGTTTTAATTACGAGTATTACAGTACCTTGTTACGAGGAAATTGGAAGTTTAAATGGCTTAAAAACAGAGGAGGGATAATAGAATTAAGGACTATTTAGATAAGTATGAATGTGTAGAAAAAGTTATACGAATGGATGAATTGTGTACTAAAATTGTGAATAGGGATGTACTGGGTACTGAGATATGTGTGGAAGAAAATATGTACATACCTCGCGGGATGACATAAAATTTGGGCGGGAAGATGGTAATTATATCTAGACGGGTAATAGTAATTTATTCATAATTCGCGATCAATCAAAGTAATAATTTTAACATACTTTATTGTATAACATTTAATGTTACGCTACAGTGTAATTACATAATGTGTTAAAATAATAATACAGTGTAATTTACGAACTAAATCCAACAGTTGGTGTTAGGAACTTAGAATATCATAGACTTACTGTTCATTTAAGGTGTGGTTTTAAAAGATTTTAGATACCAATATTGAAAGTTCTGGAAGCATTGGGTTAATATTTTTAAATATGCTTGTTCATTAACACTTTATTTCTGCAGCAATGGTTCAACGGAATGACATGTTTTATTTGGAAAGAGATAATATACCTAAACTAGCGTTACGCCCGCGTAGTCTATTCGAATTCAAATAAAAGAAATATAGAGTTTCATACAAACTATGCCCTCCTTTTTCACACTCTTAGAGATAGAATTTCGGAAAATCCTTTCCTATCAGATGCCTAAATCATACACAGATCACACTCTTCAAGATTCAGGTAGGGATCCCTACTAAAACTTGAACAATCTAACCCAAGGTGTAAAAAAAATGTGGGCGGAAAGCTAGTCTAGGATATATTAGAGCCCTTTCCCATGTGTATGTCCAACAGTGAACATCTCAGATGGTATAGAGACAGACGACAGACATGCATCTAAGTAGGCAACGTAAGTTCCGTCATTTGTATGAAAACCAAGCGAGTCACTTTCTACTTTCTGCCACGGCACAAGAATGATTTAGTAATTTTCTTGATCCCGTTCTCAAAGATTTGTTTAAATATTTTTTTTACTACTTATTTCTTTTAAAACCACATCCTTTAAATCAGTGCTATTTAAAGTAAATCTTTGTAAAATAAAATACATATAATTCGACATACATACACAACATCTACTCACAACATTAACTACATCCAGTAGAAAATCTATACTCAAATCCTTGTTTATTGATAGTATATAAATGCTTAATTATTACTCGTATGTTACATATTTTATAATACATGTTTTGTGTTGCCAGTCGAAATAATTAAAACAGTTCGAGATACAAGTATAGACGGATTTTTTAAAATGTATAATGTAACATGCTGGAATATTCTAGTTTTAATTACATACAAACACAATTTTATTTTGAAATGTTAGTAACGAAATTTTGAATGTTTACTTATTTAAAATTCTACAATATACTACTTGAATTTGGACAATTTGAAATAGGCACTTATATTTTAGTCACGTTCTTTTAACCCGACTGTGGCGAATCCACAAAGGAGGGTACCGTTTTTAACACAGAATTTTTTAATCAACAGGAATTTTAGTACTGCGATATTTGCTATTATAAAACATTGATTACAATATATTAAATTAAATAAGATATAATTTATATTTAGATCCCAAATGGAGGTACAATTTTGTTATATTAGTAATTCATTTAATCTTGATATTTCATAATTTGATTAGAATTTTCAATTTTTTGTTAACTTCTGTTATTTATTATTTAAGCGACCTCTGGTTATTGTAGTCAATACCATAAAAACGTTGTCATTTTATTTATAATAGAATGTTCAATGACTTTTAGAGCTACTAATCAATAAAAAAATCTAAATAATATGTAACACTACAATGATATAAATAATAAAGTACTAACAAAGAATATTTAATACACTGCGGTTACTAATGACAAAACATCGACTTCTATGTCTACATTATATAAAATAAAAAGCATACAACATACATTCTACAAGTCACTGAAATTATGAAGAAATATTTTTGTTGATATCAATGTAGATAACCTTGATATAGATATTACATTATACGAGATAGTCGACGTAAGTTCTAAATAGAGTATCTCTCGCTTCAGTGTTTCTAAGCTACATATCAAATTCACTTGGAGTAGTGTTAAGATAACAATTTTAACGGATAGTGAATATGTTTCATAGAGATGACTGATAGATATACCCATTTTCCAAATTCTCATTAATTTATTCTGCCCCAAAAAAAGGACAAGGAAAACTTTAAAACTTTTTAGACGACTGCTCACAAAAAGGAGTGTTATATTTCATCCTTTAAAAACATGATGAGGAATTTTACGAATATTCAAATAGCCAATTTGGTCCAGCCGTCTTCTCAACAAACAACATTTAATTAATATTTATATATATAGATTAAAAACATCAATTAATACTATTGTTACTCTATCAACACCACTCCAACTACAAAAACAAAGAAACAAAATTCTTATCTACACAAAGTGGCGTCGATCTGCTGCAGTGAGGGGAGGGTTAGCTTCAGTTTCCTCCTGTAGGCCGGGTCGGCAGCGAGAGGGTTTCGCTCCAAATATATCGTGCTTATCTTCTTGTTGTGTTTCAAGTAATCTATGGACGACCACTCGGTGATCTGGTTGTCGTTTAGCTGGAAAAATATTTTTCTTTATTGATCATTTGCTTAGCCTTTTCCCAATTATGTTGAGGTTGGCTTCCAGTCTAAGCGGGTGCAGCTGAGTACCAGTGTTTTACATAGGATACACCTGACCTGAGTACCAGTGTTTTACATGAAGCGACTGTTTTTTTATTATTATTATTGACCACCCCCTTAGGGGTAAAATTTCGGATAATAATCATATCGGATGCCTACGTCATACAAAGAACACACCCTCCAAGTTTCGTCTAAGATATACACTGACGGACTAATGAACTGCATCAATGTTCAACACGCACCTACCTTTGAAAAAAACATTTTAACCAAGGTATTCCAACTTTTTATACAAATTTAAATTGAAACCTATAGTTTGGTTCGTTAACTTCATAACAGCGTAGTATCAATATCCCTAAGTGTATGTTTGTATACTGGAAAGAACCATTCAATTTTTTTAAAATAAAAACTTTGATGCAGTGTCTTTGTCTGGGGGTATACTTAGAAAGGCCAGGTTTCGTACCCGCACATTCTTAACCGCTAGGCCACCACGACTAAAACAATACTACACAAAAAAAATATATGTCACAAACCCTGTATTGACGAAATTCCTTGAATAAACTCACCCATAACTCTTCCAAGTCAACCATATGTCTTATATTTTCAATAACAGTAATCCTGTTGACCGCCAAGTCCAGTGTTTGGAGTTTAACCTGGTTACCCAAGTTCTCAATGACCGAGATACCATTCTCGGATATGTACAGCTGTTCCAATTTATTAAGTTCTTCCAAATTTTCTATCTGCGTGATACGATTACTCTGCAGAACTAGCACTTCGAGTTCTGTGAGATCTTCTAAGTTCTGTATTTTAGATATTTTGTTTTTGCCTAGGTATAGTTGCTTCAAGCTTTTCAGGCCTTCTAGGTTTTTGATTTCCTGTAAATTTGATGAGAGGAATGAAAAAGAAAGAAAAAGAAAGAAAAAGCATTTATTTCTGGACACGCACAGGAAGAAGACAATTACAAATAAAAAAAAAAAAATAATAAAAAACAAAATAGAAGAGAAATAAAAAAAAAAAAAAAAATTAAAATCATTACATTATACCTGTACGAGGCCAGAAAAGGCTCCTATCTCAGCATAATGCTGCAGCATTTACCTGAGTAAATGCCGCAACGCTGATCTTCCGATAGGAGACCCATTAGTGATGCCACGGGCAACAACGAATATGCATACATACATCAAATAAACAATATTAAATATATACATAAAAAAAAATAAAAATAAAATAAGACTAATTTATAAAATGTTCATTGGCCATACGCGCTCCTAAATCACTTGTCTGTGCCTCAAACCATAAACAACTAAAAAATTACAGTTTGTCTATGGCATAGCATATTTGACAAATGAAAGGACGCGGGCGCCGGACTGTACTAATGGCAGACAGACGACTTCAAAAAAGTGAGATAAGCAGCAAAACAAAAGTTTCATACGAGAATTTCATTAATAATAGTTTATTAAAAACTAAAATCATTTTTTTGGCGCAAAATGTAAATAACGTTTAAGTAACTAGAGAAATATGTGTGAAATAAGTACTCTGTGTAAAGATAAATGGATAAATTAATGTTATGTTTAGTTGTGTGTAGTGTTGTGTTCCTATTAGTGTAAATTGACGTACAAAATAACCGAATAAATTATCTGAAAATAAATAAGTAAATGAAATTATGGAAATAATAACAAGGAAATGTGGAAACAAGACCAAATTTCAAATAAAGTTCGGCGACCATATCTTCAGCCACCCTTGCCAACAGCGTGCAAATCATAGGTAAGCTACTTAAATTACGTTCTTTTGCATGTGCAACAGTAACCGCTTATAGTGTAATTTAAAAGTACCGACTGTTTTTAGAGCACGAAGAGGTGGTGGCAAGTCGTTCCAGCAACGAGTGGCCGCGAACTTGAAGCTTCCACGGAAAGCTGCAGTTCTGTGAGTTGGGGTTAGTAAAAGGTAAGCCGATGCTCTTGTTTTGATCCTGTTTATCTCTCGCGACCAATCCAACTTACTATAGAGGTAATTAGGTTGTTGTGTGAGAATTGTGTTAAAAACCAGGGTAGCCAGATGAAGTTTTCTTCGTTCTGACATTCTCAACAAATTACCCTCATTCAAAAATGGTGTGATATGTGACCGAGGAGGAACATTAAAACAGAATCTGGCACAAGCATTCTGCACCCGTTGTATAAGTTTATTGCTTCTACCGAGAATGCATGACCCATACACTGTGTCAGCGTAGTTAAGCTTGGACAACACAAGTGAGTCACAAAGCATAACACGCATATCCACACTAATGTAGGGTCGAACACGATACAAAAGCTTTAGTCGGTAGAAGCAATTGCGCACTGCTTCAAGTATATGGGTTTCAAAATGCAGGTGCCTATCGAACACAACTCCCAGATTACGTGCCTCCTGTACCTCTTGAATTAAACTCCCATCAATCCTGATATCCAGACTACATCCAAGCATCCTGCTAATAAAATCTCTCGACCCTGTAACAAGATACTTGGACTTGTCTGGATTCAATACTAGGGAGTTTTTGCGTGACCATGCTGAAATTCTTTCCAAGTCCTCATTCACTTTTCTTGCAATTTCAGCAGAATCCTGGGAACGGAAGGAAAGGTACAACTGCAGGTCATCGGCATAGAGGTGGAATTTTGTGTTTATCAGACAGTTGGTGATGTCAGCGCTATAAAGAATGAACAGCAGGGGACCCAGTATCGACCCCTGCGGTACGCCTCTGCAAACTGACTTAAGGCTGGAGGACATGACTTCACCAGTATTCTCATTTTTTACCTGGACAAATTGAGAACGGTTGCACAAGTAACTCTTAAACCAGTTAATTGTATCAATCTGACACCCATAGTATGACAGCTTGGAAAGAAGAAGTGAGGTATTTATAGAGTCGAAGGCACGTGAAAAATCTAGTAGAACTAGCAGAGTTCCCATACCCAAGTCTCTAGCTTCGAGCATATTACCAACAACATCAAGCAAAGCTGTTGCTGTACTATGCCCTCTACGAAAACCGGATTGAGTCAGGGGCAATATCCTATTATCCTCAAGGTACGTTCTGAGCTGGTTGGAAACGACCTTCTCCAATATCTTAGACATACATGGTAGTATACTAATTGGGCGAAGGTCTTTTAGGCTGGTTGGATTAGGTACCTTGGGGATTGGCTTAACCACTGCAATTTTCCACAGATCCGGGAAACACGAAGTCGCAATAGACCTGTTAATGATGGCTGTAACAACTGGAAGAGTATGAGGGAGAGTCATCATCAGCATCTCCAGTGAGATGTCGTCAGCACCCTGAGCATTGGACTTTAGACTACGAAGAAGTCGCAGCACTTCATCATCACTCACGGGCTCAAGCTGAAAGTGGCTGTTTCCAAATCTATGGTGTTCATAAAATGACAAGTCTGCTGCTGTAACCATACCAGTACCAGGAACATCCAGAAATTGTTGGTTAATAGTATCCGGGTCATTACAGAAATGAGGCAAGCTACATACTGGCTTATTGGAGGAGACTATTGACGACTTAATATGCTTCCATAACTTTTTCGGTTGATTGATATTGCGGTTAATGTAATGTTTAAAATATGCACACTTCTCACTATCAATAGCAGAGCGGACCAGGTATTTAAGCTCCTTGTAAGTATTAATGTGATGTTCTGATTTTGTACCTTTAGACTTGTTATGGGACTTATCACGCAATCTCATCATTTCCTTAACTGTATCCGTAATCCATGGGTAAGAATGTTCTCTAATTAGGACCTTTTTAACTGGTGCATGTAAATCGAACAGTGCTAAAATATATTTATTGAATGTTTCTACCATGGAGTTTACATCATCCAAACTAAGAATATGTTCCCAATCTATTTTTATAAGGTCTTCTTTGAAAAATTCTATTAAAATGTCTTTAATTGGCCTATAGGTTATCCACTGTGGAGTAGGCTTTGCTATTTTAAAATTAAGTTCCACCGAAATCCATGCATGCTGACCAAGCTCAGGTATATGTGATACTGAGATGCCACTCACATTGGCATCTGTACATACCAGGTCAATTAAAGTCTCACTATGGTCTGTAAAGTGGGTTGGCTCTGTAACAATTTGACTAAGCTTACAGTAAAGTAAAAAATTGTTCAGTAATTTAGTCTTGTTGTCAGCACTGTGCAACATGTTAATATTGAAGTCACCCAGGAGGAGAACTTTATCTGCATTAGCAATGGAGGCGAGAGACTCAGTGATTGCGTCGAGGAATGTATTGACATCAAGCCACGGCGGCCTATACGCTGTACCGATGACAAGCGACTGCGAGTTGACGTTGAGCCGAAGCCACATCTGCTCGACTAGCGGCGCGGGCGGGTGCGGCACGGCGCGCACGCGGACGCCGCGGCGCACGTAGAAGCCC
This sequence comes from Pyrrhia umbra, assembly GCA_963891755.1. NCBI lineage: Eukaryota > Metazoa > Arthropoda > Insecta > Lepidoptera > Noctuidae > Pyrrhia > Pyrrhia umbra. The sequence continues at coordinate 2,524,172 of OY982934.1, read as the reverse complement.
ACGCCCCCGCCGCGGCCCCCGCGCACGCCGCTCGGCCGCGGCACGTGCCGCAGTCGGTAGCCCGGCACTGTCGGCGCACGGCCCTCCTCTCCCGGCCTGAGCCAAGTCTCGTTTATAGCCATGATGTCTACACAGTTGTTCTCCATTGCTACTATAAACTCATCATGGCGTGAACCCAATGACCCTGCGTTAAAAAGACCAACTTTAACTTTTTTTGTTTTAATCATTGGAAAAGAGTGTATATAGTATAAATGTTGTATTGTTCTTGTAAATAGTAATATTTAATATATAGTATTGTAGATAGTTATTTGTAATGTTGTGTTTTATAATTAGAAAGTGTATAAATGTAGAATAAATAGGAGTGAATAATAAGCTAGTGTGAATGAAAGATAATGTAAATATATAAGTTAAGGAACTATGTATATAGAACACTGATCGGAAATATAAGCCCTCATATGTGAGCGACATATTATACTGAGACAGAGCGTGTTCCAGCCTCGCACATAGCAAAAAAAGAAATACAATAAAAAAACAAAGAATATAGCAAAAGAAGAGCAAAGACAAGTTACTTAAATTGCCTAAAGTAAGCATATTATATACAGCAAAATCAATTATCCTTGTTTGTGGCAGTGACACAGGCAAAAACATATTAGTAGTTTTTATATTAATATTAGTAGTATAATATTAGTAGTTTTTAGTTAATATCTATCTATACTAATATTATAAAGAGGAAAGATTTGTTTGTTTGTTTTAAGGGTTTTAACTCAAAAACTACTGGACCGATTTTAAAAATTCTTTCACCGTTAGAAAGCTACGTCTTTACGAAAATAATTTCTAATAAATAAATTCTGAAAATAAATATAGCCTATGTGTCATAGGCTATATTTATTTCCAGAAATAATTAGGGATCCCTACTCAAACTTGAATAATGTAACCCAAGGTGTAAAAAAAATGTCCACGCGGACGAAGCCGCGGGCGGATTTAAAAAGATACTATAAGAAAAAAAATTACAAAAGCTCCCGAAACTTACCCGCAACCGGTTGTCACCCAACTCAAGCAACTCCAATTTGGGCAAATGATTGACGTTCTTGATCTCTGAAATCTTGTTGGAACTGAGGAATAGCTTCTTTAATTTCAGCAGCTTGTCCAGGCCTTTGATCTCTTTTATTCTGTTGAACGATAAGTCTAGCATCCTAGAAGAGCAACCATTGAACCGTTAATAATTATAGAAAAGAGGTATACATACTTCTATGTAAGTAAGTATAAAGTATAATAAAGTATCAAAAGTGGAATTTTAAATTGGTGTTGCCCTCACTAGTACCAAATGTTCTGTATGCTAATTTTAAAATCCATAAACATAGCTAATTTTGCTGGCAAATCCTTACGCGCTTTCACGCCAAAACTACTGATCCGATTTAAATGACATTTGGTAGATAGCAGATAGTCTAAAGTCTGAGAAAGGACATAGGCTACTTTTTACCCGGGTGCGCGTAGTTCCCTCGGGATGCGGGTGAAATCGCGGGAAACAGCTAGCAAGTTATATTCTTTTTTTCAAAACCATGACTACGGAAGTGGTCGAAAACACGACTGCGAAGGTTTTGGGTCCGATTTCCAGGTCACCCAGGATTAGGATTTTTCTTGTACAATTTCTCAGTACCGGCCCTAGATTTTGGATTTGTGTGTAGGTAGTTGAAAACTTAACAATTGAAAAATGTGGGTAGTACTACTTTATATGTGCTTCTGGCAAGCTCTTTGTGGAAAATAAACGTGATGTTATGTTGCTTTCGACAGTCGGGCAAAAAGAACTTACTCCAGATTGACAAGGCCATCTAAATTCTCCATGATGACAATCTGATTGTCATACAGCTCCAGTTCGATGAGAGTGCTCAGTGTGCTCAAACCCTCGATTTTCTTGATCAGATTCCATCGCAAATATAGTCTGAAAAGTTAAATATTTTTCATAAGACACCAGTGGTTACTCAAAGACTGTTTGATTTAGACATTTTTGCAGGTATCCCTAAAAGTAATTTAAAAGCACCTACCAAATACAAAACCCATAGTGATGTGCCAAAACATCGATAGTAGTTTATAGTCGCTCAATACCTTCATTTATGTATAAATAGTAAATACCTTTCGGCGATAAACTTAAACTATGCCGAATTTCATATGCATGCTATGCTGCCGTCATAAAAAAGACGGCAGTATGCATACAAAGGGCGGGTAAATAAGTAAAAATAATATGTAATATGTACAAGAGATTAAGTTTCCGCATACACAAGTTTAATTTTAACGATATAAATACAACATTTACTGGTAAAAAAAAATCTTTGTAATACATTTACTTGTCAATACTCGCAGAGGAGCAAACAGCGAACAAACAGCTGCGTAGGAGGTAATTCGTTAGCTAATGAAATTGCTTTCCACCATTATACATTAGCACAGTTACCAACCGTATTTAGAGAAGATCGAGGCCACTGCGAATCCAAAGAGGCTACAATACCATCAATAAAGGTTCAATTACTTAAAAATGTTGATTCGATTAATTTACTGACGTTAGTCCTACATGGTTTACTCATTACCAGACGATGCGATCAACTGGATGATTCTGGATATATAAGGCAGTGAGGACATTAGCGATTATGCTTTAAGGCGCGGCGCGTGAGTAAGCACCATAAAATTGAATATTTCTGGATTCTAGATTGAAGATAGGTAGGAAAGAGTCTTAGATTAATTTGCTTAAAATATCCACGATTTTTGGATGTACCAGAATCAACGCCCTAATTTAAAGAAGGGGCAAGAAAAAGATTTCTTTTAAAACAATTAAAAACAAACTATAGTGGCCTTTAAACATAATCATATTTATTTTTTCTCCTTCAAAGGACATACACCAAAAACACGCTTTTGCTCTATTATCCCTCAACAAAACGCCAGTATAACACCAGCCTTTCATACATTGTAATTGTTGACTTGTTACGCTAGCTCAGTAGCCGCGGGAGATTTCAATTCATTGACTGTATTTGTGACAAACTGGGAGCAGCACAGTGACCTTTCTATTGATTATCTTGTGACACTGATGTGTGATGTCATTCACAAGCGGTCACATGACGTGTTAATGGCACAACATAATAAAACAGTTGTTCAACAATATTAGATACTGTTTCCATCCTTATTGACATCGGATACTGGGGACTCGGGACTGGTCATCTCGAAATTGCCATAATTTGCATTTTAAGTTGTACTTTAATAACATTAGATACGATTCAGATAACCTGTACATTGTTCTCACATCTTTTTTATACCAAATGTAAAACAAATATTGTAAACTAACATGTTGAAAAAGAGTAACCATGGAGTTTCTTGCTCGTTCTTCTCCATAGGAATCTACGCTTTGGAACGAGCAAATAGCTTCAATTTTTCTTTTTTTTTGACTAACGGACTGACTCTTAATTATTTGACAATTCAAAAGTGCCTGTAAATGGTCTAATTGAAATAAATGTTTTGAATTTTTTTGAATTTTGACATAGTGTTACTGTCTTACTTATAAAAAACCTGTAATCTGAAGTTTAACTAAAAAAGTCGTAATCCAGGTTTAAGCGACTAACTTAAGTTCAGATTAACGCTAAACAGCATTTATGAGTGAGATTTTTGCTAATCCGTTGCTAAGCATTAGAAAAAATAATAATTGGACTTTATAAGTAAGACCGTTAATGATTTACAGACCGAGTTATGGTCACGGTCCATGGTGGCTAATCTCAAAAGAAACTAGCCATCACACACATAGGAGATAGGGCATAATTGATTATGTAAACACAGATACACTCTCTAGTCTGATGGAATGCCATACTGAAACAAGAGATATCAGGCACAAAATTGCTTGCAATGCTTTATGTAGTTTCTTAGGCACACAGGGTCTGTTGCTTATAAAATGTATGGCACATACACACAGTAAGAAACATATAGTATAGATAGTATTAGTACAATGCCATCTTACAGCATTATTTTGGTTTTTTAACATAACCATTTCTTGACTGGAACCAGAGTCATTCATGAATAATTCAATTTAGGTTTCACAGATGATAAATCATGATTAATGTTTTATTTTAAAAACCATTACACATATGGAGTTGATTTTTTTTTATAGTCCATTGTTTATGATCGGTCACTCAAGAAGGTGCTTAGTATAATAAATACTAAGACAGGTATATTACACAATATGATGTAATAAAATAAAGTGCACAATTTATAGTGAACAGTTAATGGAAAAGTAGTAAGTTCACATCTACAATATAGAACATAAACTAACAATAATTTAAAAAAATGTGCTTATTAGCAATTAAATTCAACGCTTTCAAGTAGTTGTAGTGGAATATTTAATTTGATAACCAAATTTTTGAGCACCACAAGTTACTCAGACAGAAATACTTTTGTTGTGTTCGTATTGAATACAAGAACAACCTGCCAAGTACAATCAGGTATTCATTCAATAGGATGCAGATAAGAAAAACAACAAAAGATGCTACAGTTCTCCTAACCTCCTTAAAATGAAGTTAGAAAACTTGTGTTTATGTTTAAAAGTGGCTTGTTCTAGAGAACAAGCCACTATGACAACATTCATTTTTTGACATCATTATTACCATAATTATCTAATGCTTGTATGTAAATATATTGATTGATTGATTAAACCTGGTTAGAACCAGGTTTAATTTTGTCATTCATTTTACGATATAAAGATGTGCCATTATTGATAATACGTTTAGACGCTCAAAACCAGTTAGTTTACATAATGACTCACCTCTCCAAGTTTTTCAAAGGCTCTAGATTCTCAATTTTCCCGATCCTGCCGTGGTTCAGGTCTAGTTCTGTGGTCTGCTCGTTCACTATTATGATCTCTTGGCAGTCTTCTTCAGCAGGCGGTGGCGTTTGCTCCGGCTGCGGCGATTCAGCCATTTCTTCGACTTCTTTTGCAGGCTCATTCGTACTTCCAGCACCCTCTTTGGGTTCCTCCTTGTTCGTAGTATCTTGATTGTTAGCTGCCGGTGCACCTTGATTGTCTAAATATCGGAATTTAATTAGATGTCGTTGAAAACTTATAAACAACACCCGGTAAAGTAAGAATCACATACCCGCCATCGTTTTATAAGAATGCAGCGATATTTGCGGCCTTACATAAAAATATATAATTTATAAAACAGAAATCTGTAATTGAATTATATTATTTATTTATAAATTCGGCACGGCTCATGAGAAATTCTCGAAATTCACAAAATTGAAATTTGACAAACCAGACCTGTCAGTTGTCAGTAAAGTTATACAGATAAAAATCAAGCAGCCTTTTGTGTTCGTAGACTAGGTTTTATATAAATTTTTGTTGGTTCATTTCCGAACTCCTTGCCAACTGTCAACACATAACTTTTTGACAAAGTCAATAACTTCGAAGATAACTTACGCGCCAATTTTGCGAGACATATTTTATAACTTAAATAGTGTTTTACTTTTTAAGTAATTAATTAACTGACTGATTTTAAGCACATATATAATGGACGAGAATGACGAACTAGCACAATTAGAAGAACTACTATGTGCTGACCTAAACGAGACTGAAAACGAAGACAAAAAGGAAACTGCAGTCCGTGAAGTTGATATCTTTCAAGCAAGCAGCAGTACAGTAGAAGTTGAAGAGAAAAGTGACGACAATAAGGCTGTGAAGTCTGCTATACACAATGGCGACACAGATTCATCAGATGACGAGGAACAGAGGAATTACACCGAGCGTAAGTACAGTAACTACGGGTCTGATGTTAAAAAGATACTGGACAACCAGGAACATGAACAGCGGGACAAGAGGCTCGACTTCGAGACGAGGTTGCGACAAACCAATATGGACATAAAGATCGCTCAAAATACATTTAAAACTAAAAAGAGCATTGAACAGGTAACCAAAGACACATTTTGTGCTCCTGAAACAAAGAAGAAGGAACTTACCGATATTTATACCGACCCAGTGTTCGGCATTAGAATTACGAAGCCGTTGATATCAAGCACTGCTCTCCTAGATCGCATGCAAGGCAGAGAGGCTGTTAACATGCTAAGAGTGAAAAGACACGTCGAAAATGAAGATCTTTCCAAAGACTGGGTAATAGGTGGTGTTATTGTTAGAAAAAGTGCAGCCAAGAAATCACAAAAAGGTAACCAGTTCCTTATATGGACTCTTTGTGATTTAAAAGATGATTTCAAGACAGTTTCAATGTTCTTATTTCGAAAAGCTTACAATGATTTATGGAAAACTCCAGAAGGCACAGTTGTGGCTGTACTTAATCCAAATGTTTTAGATAGATCGCAAAATAGTGCTGAACAAGCCAGTCTCAGTGTTGAGAATCCTGACCGAGTGATGATCCTTGGACAGTCTAAGGATCTGGGTGTGTGCAAGAGTAAAAAGAAAAATGGTGAGAAATGCACAGCCTTTGTAAATACAACCCAATGTGATGTGTGCATATATCATGTGAAACAGGAATACCAACAATATGCCAGGAGACAGGAACTCCAGTCGTCCACAATGGGTAAAGGCCTAGTTAGCTTACAAAATAAGGTTCTTGGTAAAAGCACTGTAATTTATGGAGGTAAGGCATACTCTGCATTACCCTCGGGCAACACTGCTAAAGTAAAAGAGAGGGACAACAACAGATTGATGTCATTGAGTGACTACTATAAATCAGAAGGTGACAAGTTCATGATGAACAAAGCACCACTTGGGGCAGGAGCCATGAAGAACAACAGTATATTGCATAGCCCTGCGGCTCAAAGGACTAGTGACACAGAAAGACTTAATAAACTGACTTCCAGTCCACAAAATACTAAGTCACAAAACCTTAGCTTAGCTGAAAGAGTTGGAAGCTCACCTAAATTAGGTAGAGGTGGCACATTCGGCCTAAAAGGCAGTGGAACAATAGATTTAAGCATGACTTATGGACAAAAATCTGCAGAACGGGCCAAAGCAAATGCTTTTAGATTGATCCAGCAAAATGGTGGTCTTGCCAAGGCAGATCCAAATAACATAAAAGGAACTCAAGCTGGCAAGAAGAGAGCATTAGAAAAGTTGAATGACTCTAACAGTGATGAGAATGAAAGCAAAAAGTCTAAATCTGATGAAGATGATACAAGATTACAACTGAACAAGCCTAAATCTGTGATGTCTGAGAGGTTCAAGAAAATTCTAGAAGCAACTTCCGCTCACCAGAACTTGATACAGCAGCATGAAGATGATGAGCAAGAAAAATATTTCAGTAAACTTGAGAAAAAGGAGCAAATGGAAGAGAAAATGTTGAACACCTATAAGCTTGCTTGTAAAGCAGTGAGATGTGTGAAATGCAAGTACACTGCATTTTCAGCAGCACAGATATGCAAGGATGAGAGGCATCCTCTTAAAGTTTTGGACTCATTCAAGAGGTTCTTCAAATGTGCTGATTGTAATAACAGAACTGTTTCCTTGGACCTTCTACCTCTACATTCTTGTAGCAACTGCAAAAGCTCTCGCTGGGTGAAAGCACCAATGATGAGGGAAAAGAAAGTGGCACTTTCTGAAGGTTTATCTATCAGGGGTGAAGAGGAAACCTTTATAGGTGGAGTAGTTTCTTCAGGCAAGAATATCAACTTATTGGTGCCTGATAGCTGAGGCTTGCTTTTATTAATTGTAAACATATTTTTAATCCTGACTGAATTTGTTTTGATATTTTGTAATTTTATATTATAATATTTATCTGATTATGTGATAGTGGTTTTAAAATAAAATCCAATATGAAAATAAAGCATAATATAATTTTTATTATGAAACTTCCAGTCAATAACACTGAACCATTCCATAAAACACAATGTGTCTTCGATTTCATACAAGATTCATTTATAACAATCTTGTCGCGCGGAATAATTGTGGGCTTTTTTATAAATTTTTACACAGCCTTTGACAATAAATTACTACATGTTACAAAACTGATCAGTGGAGCTAATATTATAACACGTGACACCAATGTATTTACAAAAACTTCTTTATATCGGGCAGTGGTGCGACCATTGAAACTTACAAATGATAAATTAAAACTCGATACAGCTAAAACACTAATAACAAAATAAAATCAACGTTAGGTTCAACCGAAAATTCTTATATAAAAACGTGAGTCATTTATAGGGCAAATGCCATACAGTAACGACAGTTAAAAAAGTTAAAAATTAACAACAGCTGTGCGATAAGTCGATCTCGTGAATTGGCATTTCGTGAGGAAGTACAATTTGCGGGGAGGATTGGGAAACAGAAATGGCAATTGGCGAGATCGATATCGCACTAATTAGGCACTTGAATAACGATAGCATGTCAAGAATCTTCCCGTAAGTTCTAGTATAACGATAGTGTTTCTGTATAGTCGAGTTCGTAGTTGCCTGCACTATGTAGCGTTGCCGATGCCTTCCATCAAATAAAACAATAAGGCCGCGACCACTGCCCGTGGGTGCGTTCGTTCAGTAAAAAAATATATAAAAGTGTGTGTGCCGCGGCGATCATTCCCACTCCGTGGTGGCGGGCGGCTTCGGAGTCAGGTCGTACAGGACGCGCGATATGCCCGGCACGCTCAGCAGCTCCTTGCGCATTCTGTCTACCACCTGGCGACAAATACGTTTGATTAGATTTCATAAGATGCTGATAGTCTAATCTTATCACTACACTACAGGTTGAGATTCTTTTGTTGATGCGTGAGAATATCATTATTCATGCTGATAACCATCCAATGTTTTACATCCTCTTGTATTATAAAAAATATGAAGTGTTTTAAATGACTGCTTTCCTTTTTTTTAAATTAAATTTTGATTCATCGGTCATGCTTGGTGCTAATCGCCAATATGAGATCAGATAATAGCATATTGATCATCACTATCATCAGTTGTACAAGTGGTACAAGATACTGACATCCTGCGGCATGGCGTCGGAGCCGGGCAGCGCGGCGATGCCGGTCATGAAGTCGGACGTGATGAAGGGGCGCAGCACGAGCGAGCGCTGGCACGAGGCGGCGCGCACGGCCGCGTCGCGGTCGAAGTGGATCGGGATCATCACCACCGGCATCTGAGCGATACGGCCCGCGCACCCGCTCGATATTAACACCTGCCGACAACGAACAATAGTCAAAATATAGGTATATATATAAATACAAATATGGATATAGGACCTTCTTCATGCACCTGGATAAAAAGTAGCATTTAACCGTCTCCAAAAGGACTCATCTGTCTTTATACTAAATTTCATTTAAATCAACATACAAACACATTCACCTACGCATTTCATACCCTTTTCTCATACAGGTAGGTATAATTTATATTATCTTAGGGCCAATTTCACTAACATAATTATGGTTATATAATCCGCCCGTTAAACAAAATCTTTTTTGACCACGAAGCGGGAATTTTCGTGTTGTCAATTTTTTGTTCAACCCTGGCTTGGTAATCAACCATTTTAGGAATAAAAATATCTAACTAAATGATAGATTATCCATTGTATGGTAGAAATTTGAATTTATCGGACCGTTGCCTTATCAGTGAACTTGGGCCTATTGGTAGGGGAGCCCACGATGCTAAATGGGGATTTACTCGAGCGTCATAGAGACCTATTGGGATGCAAAGCTTAGATGATAAGAAGAAAAAAATGTTATATAATGTATCGTTTTCATCGGTGGGGGGAGCAGCTATAGATTTTCAAAAATGTAAAAAAAATCTGTTGCATGGACATAATCGAGCGCGTCAGATATTGATAGCATCAATGTCCTACGTATTTTTAAGAATGTATGTATGTTAATCTGATCGTTTGCATGATGGGGGTGGTCGTACGTAAGGGTTGAAAATGAAAAAAAAAAATATTTAATCGAGCGCGTTAGATTTTCTAAGGGGGTGTTAAATGAACCTAAAAAAACGCTCTCAATCAATAATCTGACGATTTCGACGTGACGCAAACTCGTGGCCATTATTATAATGTGCAAAAAAAAATCGCCATTTTGAAATACTCGAGCGCGTCAGATTAAGATATATATGGTTCATCTTTATGTCCTAGACGTGCTGTCTCATAATCTGACGATTATCTAGAGGGATTCGCCTAATCTGACAAAAAAACATTTTTATTCAAACCATTGGACTTAATTAATTGAAAAGCTCAGGAAATAGCATGCAAATAAAAAAGTGTACGTTTGTTAAGTAGAATACTACAAGTATTCTCGTATTTATAAGAAAATATTTTTTTTTAAATGCTCAAAAAAATATTTTTTTTTATAATTAATTGATTAATTAATCATTATATTCATCAGTAGAATCATCTTCATCTTTTTCGTGCTCGAACAAAAAAAAACGTAAACGAAAAGCCAAAACGTTGGAAATACTGTTAATAATATTATGCCACGAACGAGTCTGTTCTGTGTCATCAGCTGTGAAGGCGTCATAGCAACCGAAACCAGAGTAGGGACGGAGTGAGATAGTAATAGATAGAGAAAGAGTGAGAGGGGAATAGAAACGCGGAGAGGATAATCATCATCACGCAGCTGCACGCATTAAACTTTATCGACGAATTTTTGTTACTTCGGCTTGTGGAAATGGTCAGATTATATATTTTTCGTTATCCTTGAATAATTTACTACAAAATAATAAAAAATTCGGCCACGCTCGAGAATGTCGAGATGACGTTTTTTTTTTACAACTTTTCCGCCCTCCCCTTTCTTTGCGTCACTCTCAAATTGTCAGATTAGTGGAATATACACTTTTTAGCATGTAATTAACTCACCCTACCTTAATCTGACGCGCTCGAGATTGTCTGATGATCGATTTTTTTTTACTAATCTGATCCTTTATCCTTGACGCGCGTCCTTATATATGGGGCTCATATTTGGTGGAGGTACTCAAACGGGTACAAGGTATCCCCCTGTATATTAATCTGCCGCGCTTTAGTAAATCCCGAAATCCCTACTAGGGCTCCCCTACCATATATTCTATTAGCTAGATTAAGCAGACTTTGAATATAATTATGTATTTTTTTACTTTTCATGAAAAGCGTTGAACTACACAAAAAAATTGCCACTAATTTGATAGAAGATGAAAAATAACTAGTGGATTACTTTACCTGTGTGGCAAGGTCATCTGCCTGGCGAAGAGTTGAGATAACTTGTTGTGTGAGAAACGTTGGCGTGATGTCTGTCACTTGCTCCTTGATTATACCTCCAAAAGCGTAGCAAACCCTGAACAAAAAATATTTGTAAGTAATTTTCTTAGCAAAACTAGCAAGCTAGCTGTTTTTTTTATGTTTTGTGCCTTGCTGAATGTATCTTTTAGTTTTCAAACTCCAGTTTAAAATCTTACACATACAATGTAAAAAAATATAAGATACTTCTGAATAAACATTTCTGTCTCAATAGATAAAATAACTAAAATGATTATGCCTTAGTTTTCCATTTTTATTGGCTGTTTCATTTGAACTACTTCCCCATCTTCGGATCCCATCTATCTCCCTACCAAATTTCAATTGGTTCATCCATTTTACCGTGAAAGCGTAACAAAGAAACTCTCACATTCATAATATTAGGAACTATATCGAATATAGGATTACTTGAAGCTTTGAAGGTATGATAAAATGGTAAGAACTATATATAATTCACCTGTTAACATTGTGGCAGACGCGCGGTATAAGTTTGGCGAGGTAGTGCATGTCCTTCCAGTCGGGCGGGTAGCGCTCCGTCGATAGAGCTACTGCGTAACTGTACGTCCTGCCGTCCCCTGTCAAATACGATTTTGTTAGAATAACCTGTATTATACAAACTATATACTTACATCTATTTGTCAATAATAATATCCTGAATTTAGTTAGACAACAAAGACTGAAAGTAAAAATATCTTAGTGATGAAAAATTATTTCAGCTGTTACTTAAACACAGCTCAACATCCCCAATGTTTAACTATATTTAGAAGTAGATGTGTCACACACAAGAGAAAGAGTAGTTTCACAGTTGCGGGAAGACTTCGAATAACACTATTATTTTTCGCAATAGAACAATTTTTGCTTTTACACTTCAAAATTTTATATTCCTCGCAGTTTCACACGCATCTTGAAGGAACTACGTCGTGCACCCGGATAAAAATTATCCTAAGTATTTATCTAGTTTATAAACTACGAGTGTACCAAACTTCACCGATATCCATTCATTACTTTTTGGATGAAAATACTAACAGCAACCGGCACCAAAAAAATATCAGGTTACTTATAGAAACGGAAGAACTCTCAAAATTGGGGATAAAATTTAATAATTTTGCATTTTTTTTATGTTTTTCGTCTTAAAATTTCTGATATATGTTTACTTAGTTATTGGTGCCGATTCTGACTTACACACGACTAAAATAACTTTATAATATCATGCTCTTTTCCTATTGCGAAATACAAGAAGAGGATAGCAAGTTTTCAGTGCTGTCAAATTAAATGACATATGACATTTTGTTCGTACAGGTTTGTTAATTTAGTCGAGATGTTACGTCGTGATGTTTAAATTTGTATGGAAAACTATTTTTTTCTAATTTGACAGGTGTTAAAAGTTTGCTATCCCTTTCTTATATTTGTTGATGGAAAGAGAGAATTATAGACTAAATTTAATTTAGATGGTGTCAAGAGAATCGCGGACATTATATCTATGTATTGATAATATAAAACATATTAAAAGTAGGCCAATTACTGATATCATGTTTTGTGGTTTTCGTAAAAAGTTTGGTGCAACTGGCTATAACAAACATACATGCATCGTCAAAAACTGTCGCATTAATAATATTAGTAGGAACAGCCTGGTATCGTACCCTGTACCCCGACGGAGCGGAGCGGCAGCAGCGTGGCGGCGACGGGCGACTTGGAGGAGATGCGCTTGAGCTCGGCCTGCTCGGCCGGCGTGCTCGCGTTGGCCACGCGGCCCAGCAGCGCGTGCGACTTCACGCACATCGACGCGTACTCCACCATTATCTTTACTATCACCTGCGTGCGACAGTTCATGTCAAAACGTGTTTTTGGTGAGCAAAAAAAAACTATAAAATAATGGAATTATTTTAATTATTTTGGCAATATATTTTTTTCTATGGACAATATAGTAGGTGTAACTACTGTGGTGCTTCTAATAATTCATTGTTATAAAATTAAGTATCATCATCATCTGCCTAGCCTTTTCCCAACTATGTTGGGATCGGCTTCCAGTCTAAACCAGATAAAGCTGAGTATAATATATAAGATAGAGCTGAGAGTCATAAACTAATTATATGAATTAAATTGTAGTACTGTTACTTGCGATTTGCCTAATTTTGTGTTTTAAAAATATTCATAATAGTCTGAAAAACGTTTTTAGGGACAGAAAATGTGAAAAAATTAATGTGTTTTTGTCTACGGGATTTGGAAGGATAGTGTCTGTCGACCAAAGTGTTTAATAATGATGAATGATGTAAAATGTCCGTACCTGTGTCTCGGCGAAGTCCCGCTCGGCGTAGGGCTCGTCCTGGCACAGCACCCGCACGGCGAGGCCGGGCCCGGGGAACGGCTGCCGCTCCACCAGCGCCGGCGGCAGCCCCAGCTCCATGCCCAGCGCGCGGACCTACAGACAACACTTACTAACATGAACAAAACAAATGAGGGTTTGAATTGATTTTTTATGACTATTTGGTCTTTGTAATGAAAATAATAATTTGACTTTTCTAATCTCATAAGACCTCAAAGAGAACCATTGGTGATTATTTTATTTCTCGTCATTTAGTTACTGGTTGGTTAGAAACTGTGAATTATTAACCTGAATAGGAAATTACCAATTTTATTCTTCAGCTTGAACACTTTATTATGCAAAAAGACATGGTTGATGAAACATATTTTTTGGTAGAACATTCTAGGATTCATAATTTATTTTGTAATACTAGTCAAGCTGGCTGAAACCAATTGTTTTAGGGAACATTCAATTTTCACCTTTAGCTCATAAGGTTCACTTTACAATGTATATTTTTTTGGTCGTTTAAATCAGCAACCTTGAGTAATTTTGACATTTATCTGTGAATAATAAGGTTCATTTTTCCTTGGATAATTACCTCATCCTTATGAAAGTCACGCAGCGGCTCGACGACCCTGCCCCGCTGCCGCAGCGCGCGGACCAGCTCGGTGTCGTTGTGGTGCGTCTTGATAGTGGCCGCGTTGTTGGAGCACAGCGACGACGCCGACTCGATCAGGTCCGGCCTGAGCGTGCCCTGGCCTAGGAGGACCTGGTCTTCCCTGGGAATAGAACATGAAATTTAAGGATATCTTGGAGAAAAATGTGTACACGTAAATATTCTTTAAATAATGAACGCGGCGCGGCGGTGTGGCTAGCAGTGAACAGTTAGTTAGCACGCAATACGTACTGCAAGTTGAGGTCGTGCACTGCCTGCTCGGCGATGCGTATGAACACGTCTCCGATGATCTTGCGCTTGTCCTCGGGCGCGGCGGTGTGGCTAGCAGTGAACAGTTAGTTAGCACGCAATACGTACTGCAAGTTGAGGTCGTGCACTGCCTGCTCGGCGATGCGTATGAACACGTCTCCGATGATCTTGCGCTTGTCCTCGGGCGCGGCGGTGTGGCTAGCAGTGAACAGTTAGTTAGCACGCAATACGTACTGCAAGTTGAGGTCGTGCACTGCCTGCTCGGCGATGCGTATGAACACGTCTCCGATGATCTTGCGCTTGTCCTCGGGCGCGGCGGTGTGGCTAGCAGTGAACAGTTAGTTAGCACGCAATACGTACTGCAAGTTGAGGTCGTGCACTGCCTGCTCGGCGATGCGTATGAACACGTCTCCGATGATCTTGCGCTTGTCCTCGGGCGCGGCGGTGTGGCTAGCAGTGAACAGTTAGTTAGCACGCAATACGTACTGCAAGTTGAGGTCGTGCACTGCCTGCTCGGCGATGCGTATGAACACGTCTCCGATGATCTTGCGCTTGTCCTCGGGCGCGGCGGTGTGGCTAGCAGTGAACAGTTAGTTAGCACGCAATACGTACTGCAAGTTGAGGTCGTGCACTGCCTGCTCGGCGATGCGTATGAACACGTCTCCGATGATCTTGCGCTTGTCCTCGGGCGCGGCGGTGTGGCTAGCAGTGAACAGTTAGTTAGCACGCAATACGTACTGCAAGTTGAGGTCGTGCACTGCCTGCTCGGCGATGCGTATGAACACGTCTCCGATGATCTTGCGCTTGTCCTCGGGCGCGGCGGTGTGGCTAGCAGTGAACAGTTAGTTAGCACGCAATACGTACTGCAAGTTGAGGTCGTGCACTGCCTGCTCGGCGATGCGTATGAACACGTCTCCGATGATCTTGCGCTTGTCCTCGGGCGCGGCGGTGTGGCTAGCAGTGAACAGTTAGTTAGCACGCAATACGTACTGCAAGTTGAGGTCGTGCACTGCCTGCTCGGCGATGCGTATGAACACGTCTCCGATGATCTTGCGCTTGTCCTCGGGCGCGGCGGTGTGGCACAGCAGCGGCGTGTGCCGCGCCCGCCCGCCGGCCTCGCGCACCACCGTGCTGCCTTGCCGGAACTACGGCACATACAATACCATTACACAGAACCCTTCCCTACAGAACTGTCAAGATAGATGCCTTTTTTTCGGATGGGAAATCATCAAATGACTCCTTCCGCCGTGGGTGGAGCGGAAGGGCCGTCGCGGTCGACACGGGTCTGGTATTTATCGGACGGCGAGCCACCCATAGCTCACCGTCCGCAGGTCCATGCCTACGGTGGCCGGAAGTCGTCTCGCGGCTTCCGAGGCCCGTAAGATGACTTACGTGACTTTTTGTCAGTGTCATTTTTTTTTGGACACGCTTATTTTACCTAACTAAAACGACTACTGTGAACGAGATCTCGCTAAATTTTACAATGCAGTCCAGAGTCAAATAGTTGGCGGTGTTACACCTCCATGCCTGGCATGTTAAGCCGTCGTTCCCGGCTGCGATTTTGAAAGCAGTTGTTATTAAAATTCCATGTCAAAAGCGATCATGGTGGATTTGAGCAAATGCTGGACACTATGGCTTGTTAGTTTAGTAAACCTGCAGCTCACTTCATAAGAGAGACTTAATGCACGCGACGAGGCAGTATAAATCAGCGATGACAGTGAAAGAACACGGTGACTAAAGTTAAACCCCATACATACTCCCTTTAAGGGTTCAAAGTACATGGTAACGGTGACAAGGGAATGACCCTGGGTACATTGACCTGTCCAGAATCTATCATACATTCGCGTGCGCAAGTTCATACCTAAACAAACGCGTTCCTTGGGTCGGAGATCATAAGACTTGACAATGCATTAGAAAATAAAATCGATACTTTAATGAAAAATTACAATACTCTAAGGCCCAACTACACAGACAAGATTACGGTCCGTTTAACTTCAAACAGCTGTTTACCATAAATCCAAACTTACAACTTTCGATGGGTAACGTATTATTTGATATTTTTATTCCTGAAACGGTCGATTACCAAACCAGGGTTGAACTAGAAGCGGATAACACAAAAATTCCAGCTTCCTGGTTAAAAAACTTTTTCGTTTAACGGACCGATTACGAAACCAATAGTCAGTGAACTTGACCCTAAGTTACTGTTGTCAGTATTTTGCCACAAAATTCTATAGTCTTAATATACAATTGATTTTACAAAAAATATAAACAAAATCATAACCTATTTTGATATAATTTTCCCACATAGATAAATATAGTGGCATTAAATGATGAATGATGATGTTTAGAGCATGAAATTGACATTTTTTTCTTCGGATGGGAAATCTTCAAATGACCCCTCCCGCCGTGGGTGGGGCGGGTGGGAGTGTCAGACTCTTACTGACTAAAACCCATCCATGTTCCTTCCTCAGCCCTTTGTATTCCCATAGGCCCGAGCATGAAATTGACATAAATGCGCCATCCTTATGCCATTTTAATAATTTCTGTGGCAGAATTAAAACAAAATAGGGTACGACTTTGTTTACATTTTTCGTTAAATACAATTGGTACAGAGTAAAGAGTGATGTATCGGTCCACAAGATTTTCAGCTGAAAATAAATGTATTTTTCACTTTTCAGTGTCTCGATCTTATTATCTTATCAACATACATTCGTGCAGCTATACACAACTTTTGTTGCAATAAACATAAATCATCTAAGTATGCGTAGATGGGTATCTCATTGATAAATTCGACGAATCTAATCTTACGCTGTCATATAAATGATTTACATACCTGGTGTGCTGCATTGACAACGTGTAGACGAACGCCTAGTTCTCTGAGACACCTCTCCACTTTAGCGCTCTCGTTTTTACGCATGAAACCTGCATAGACATTTACAATTGTCACCCTAAGACTACGAATACCGTTAGTTCATAATCTTACTAGTAAGATTGCAAGTTACCGTAAAAGAATCCGTAATATTGTAAACAGTTGGTACAGTACACAGTTTTTCCTCAGCTTATAACCTTACGAGTAAGATTGTAAAATAACGGAACACTCTTACGGTGATACATATAAAATATATTACGAATTTGTAAGACATAATCGCTTGACGTGAGAAAGTGCGAATTATTCCAAGTCTACTCAAAAGTATATCGTAAAAATAGCTAAAAATTTTGTTGCAACTCGCTATAAACATTCTATGTAAAATGCTAGCTGATAGATTAACAATTTAATTTTGAACAAGAGCCAAATAATGTAATGAAAACGTCGAGTAGTTTTTAGTTTTTATAGGAAATAATATGACACTTTGACAAAAGTATCAAAGTGTAGGTATCATTTTCGTCAAATGATTTTTTACTAGATGGTTCACGCGGTTTCATCTGCATCTAGCATCAACTCGCGCAAAGACAGAGAAACATTTCCGTTGTTATGGATCAGTTTCAAACGTAGATTCATTGTAGATTCAAAATATTGATTGTATCTTTGTTTAAAGATAAGATGATGACTGTCAAATTATAATAACATTCTCTATGTATATAAATTAAAATGATATGCAATTCTCTGGCAAACGCATTACTTATTTTCAAAAAAACACACAAAACTGCCAATCTCGCGAGATCTCGCAGTATTGTTATTCATAAACTCGCGAGATCTCGCTTCAGCCTCAATCTCACGAGATTTGCATTTCCTAGCTGTACCTATTTTGATAATTAAAGCAAAAAGATGCAAAATACTGAAAGGGCAAAACAACATTTGTTTTGTGTCAAAACTCTAAAAGCAAAAGGCCGGAGTGGGCCCAAGATTACGACGGGATTGGGAGAATAAATGCTTGTGCAATAAAGGTGTTTTTATGGGCGATAAAATGTACGTATGCATATAAAACTTACCATTGTCAATATGTAAGGCGATGACCTGATCTTCGCGGAGAGCAGTTCTAAGTAACGCCGCGCACACGGTGGAGTCCACGCCACCGCTTACTAACACCTGATTAACGATACATCAGCTTAGATAATACAATTAAATCCATCTAAGATGAAGTATGTAGTATAAAATAAATACCGTACATTTAATGCAAAATAATAATACTTGGAAATCGTATTATGATTATGTATCAATGTCATTTTAAAATCTTTTGCTTGGATTAGTAGCATATGACGTCACATGCCATGACAAGCTACGTCACATGCCGTAATTTGCTGTAACTTTTTAAGTAAGTAATGATTTGTCCATAATCGTAGCAGAATATTAGTGTTAATTATACTCCATTTACAATAAGATTAGACATTTAAACGCACCCCATTTACCGTTCGTTCAAACGATTTTGAGTTCTATTCGGTAGAGATAAGGATGGTGTTGAAAGCAAAATAATGTTTACAATACCAAATGTATTCCGCATCTGTTTTTTGTTTTATCACCTCAGCAATAGAGCTCAAAATCGTTTGAACGAACAGTAAATGGGGTGCGTTTAAATGTCTAATCTTATTGTAAATGGAGTATAACTTTCCGCCAGTGGCTTCGCCCGCGTTGTCTATACGAATTCAAATTAAAAATGACAGAGTTTCATACAAACTTTGCCCCTATTTCACCCGCTTATAGATAGATAGTTTTCGGAAAATCCTTTCTTATCGTATGCCTTCGCCATACAAAGAACACAACCTCGAAGTTTCAGGTCTCTACGATCAGCGGTTTAGGCTGTGCGTTGATCCGTCAGTCATTCAGGACAAAGCATTTTATATGTTACTAGCGGCCCGTCCCGGATTTGAACGGGTAGCCTATGTTACTCAGGGTGAATGTAGCTTTCCAATGGTGAAAGAAATTTTGAAATCGGCACAGTTGTTTTTGAGTTTATTCATTACAAACATACACACAAAAATACAAATCTTTCCTCTTTATAGTGTAGAAGTGTAGATATAGATTTTCAGTACATTTTAAAAATTATCTTTAGAAGTTTATACTCACGAGAACTTTGTTATCTCCAACGGTCTCTCGTATGTAGTGTATGCAGGCTTCGCGGCGCGAGCGTAGAGTAAACGAGCGCGACAGTCCCGCGATGTCGAACAGGAAGTTTGACAACATCTGCTTGCCTTTTGGCGTTAGGTCCACCTGCGAATTAAATTGTGTTCTTGATCATCAAACATAACTGATACTGTTGCTGGTTAAGTTAGTAAAAACATTTTTTTTTTGTTGTTTTATATATACGTTGCCCCACACTAGGAATTACTCCTGTGTTACATTCATTACACATGCACAAACACCCAGACCCGGAACAATTTAAGTTGTCCCGTGCGGGAATCGAACCCGCGACACGCAGCGCAGCAGCCAATTGCTCAGCCACTACGCCACACGTGCCGTCAAATTAGAAATGTTTTAACAAAAAAAAGACGAAGCGTATTGAGAAAAGTTAGGTAGTGCCCTTGCGCTTCGCTTATCCTTCCTTGTGTCGTCTTGGCAGTGACGCAGATGGTAGCTATCTATTTATCGAAAATATAAATAAAGTGAGGCTTTCTATATCCTTCCCCTTAAATCGCTTTGTGGTTTTAACATTCAAAATTTCTCAGAGTCAGGTAGTTAGCGGTGTAATATCCCTGTGGCGTGTGTGTGTAGGAGGGTACGTTCAACCGTCGGTCCCGGCTGTTATCTTGATAGCAGGGATTGTTACATTATTACATTTCTACCGTCATTAGAAGGAAGGGCGTAGCGAACATTTTTTTTCGATATTGAGTTAAGTACATATTTGGAACCCGGAAAAGATTCTGATTACGTACGACAGCAATTTCATGTAAATTGTTTCAACAGTTTAGCCGTGAAAGCGTAACAGATAGACAAACACATCAACTACAGTGTGACTGACATTTGTAACACTAGTAAATATCTTTTTTTCTTTTTTTTAAATATCTTTTGGACATTTTCACACAGCGCCATCTAGCCCCAAAGTAAGCAATGCAAGCATGCTTGTGTTATGGGTGCTAGCTTAACGGATATACTACTTGTATTTTTATATAAATACATACATATTATACATAGTAACACCCAGACCCGTTACAGAAATTAAAATTCATCATTTCAATTTCTGCCCGGCCGGGAATCGAACCTGGGACCTCTTGCGTGGCATTCCGGCATGTTGACCACTAAACCACTCAGGTCGTCAAAAGTAAGTATATAGTTTCTTCAATACTCACCTCCGGGTGGAACTGCACGCCGTACAGGCGCATCTGCTCGTTGTAAATGGCGGCGATGAGATGGTTGGACGACTGGGCGCCGACGCGGAACCTCTCGCCGACCTTCTGCACGCTGTCGCCGTGCGTCAGCAGTACTGGTTGAAGCTTTTCTAGACGGCTGGTGACAAAGAGACAGAATAAGATTACATCATCAGTATTTATTTTTGTTTTGTGATAGTTATCCAGTACGTTTAGTGTCGTCAACCATTATTTTCAACACATATCACACAAATAACAACAAAAGGCAGACGGAGATGGCAGGATGAGCTGGAGCAAGATAGAGAGAGATAGAAAGAGAGTAGGGAGGCTTTTGCCCTGTACTGGGAAAAACACGGGCTTATAATAATTAAGAACTACCCAATAATCTTCATAATATTCCTAACATAAGACTCTTTCTCTCATATGAGCGTTAATCCCGGTTGCGTACTTAACTGGTGCTCCTATCATAGACACATTATAAATTTTTGACTTTTATCTTTGACCTTGAAAAATCGAACTTCTAGTTTATTCGCGTTCAATTCTTTGAGCGATACACACTATTTAATGCTTAACTTACACAGCATAAGCATTACAAGAGTTAAAAGATCACTATGTCCGTATATGATTAACTAGCTGTTTCCCGCGGTTTCACCCTCATCCCGAGGGAACTACTTAGCGCATCCGGGTAAAAAGTAGCCTATGTTGTTTCTCAGTGTCTATTCTATCTCTGTACCAAATTTAATTATATCGGTCCAGTAATTTTGGCGTGAAAGCGTAACAGACAGACAGACAGAGTTACTTTCGCATTTATAATATTAGTAAGGATTTCCATTTCCTACACAATATTCCCGTCTTCCTTAGCCGGTTATTCCTCCATGGAAATGACTCCCACTCATAATTATTATACAATGGTTATTGAACTCACTTGAACAATGGGCATGTGGTCTCCACTTCAACTTCGTACTGTCCGTCTTCCCGCGCCTCCTTGCGTAGCACCGAGCCACCGAACTCCTTGTTCAGCATCTGCATGCCGTAGCATATACCTAATGCGAAAAAAAAAACATTATTAAAACAAAAAAACATGTGTACTACATATTATTTAGATGCGGGTTCAAGAAATAGTCTCCATTATAAATAAAATTAATTTCATATTTTAGACCTAAATATCTCTATAATATACTCGTTCTAATATGCTTTCCGCCAGCAGCTTCGCCCGCGTGGTCTATACGAATTCATAATAAAAAGAACTGCTCGACCGATTTTGTGCAAACTTCACATAAACTATCTACTAAATAGCCCGAACAAAGCCTAAACATTTGGTTTGGATAGGTGAGCCTGGGGCTGTACCACCACGTGTTTTTGCAATCACTATTCAAGTTTGAGAGCGTGACACAGCTACTAACGTCGTATAGCTCCGTCTCTTTTTCATAACGAAAATAATCTTGTTTTGGCACGTCATGGTAAGGCCCCTGTTCTTGAGTTATAAAATTACAACGAAAAGTGGCATTTATTTATATATATATATTGATATGGTGGTAAAAATATAAACCTTTTTTGTTGTGGTTTCTCTCTCGACCTAGAGTACTGAGGCAACTTCATCTTATACCCGATGAATGACGTTTTTAAGAGGTCAAACCGTTCATTAATATTTGTGAATAAAAGTTTGCTTTGGCTGTTTAATCCTGGATTACGACGTTAAGTAAGGATTAGGTGAGAAATGGTTAAACTTCAGACTACAGGTTTTTTATAAGTATATTATTTGGAAATTTCTTGACGGTAACCTGGCCGAGTAACGCGCTTAATTTGACGATCTAAAAAAATTAATTTGAATGTAGGGGGCGAGTTAATATTCTGAACTGTAATGCCTTAAAATACAAGCTTTTATAAAAATGGTAGAACGACAGAACGGCACTAAAATGCGAGTTGACGTCTTCTACGAGCGACCATGTTCACACGAAGCGGCTAAATATTTAATTGGAAACGGATTCGTGTCAACACGCACGTGCAAATGCTGTGCTGCCGACACGACGGCGATAAAAATTGTTCCGACAAATTGCTGCTTTAATTAACTTTCAGCCAAATTATGTAACTGTTAACCATATAGATATTTTTTCTTTTAAACTCAAATCAACTTATCGTTCGGTTAAGCCTTTATATATTTTTAGTATGTTCCAAAACGGGAGTATAAGAGCTTAATTTTGAAAAGCTTGTAGTTTAATTGATTGAACATAGTTGCTGGAGTGGTTGTTGCGCCACTTCTTCAATAACACAAGTTAAGTGGAAGTGGCGAAGGGCAGGCGTTTTGGGGGTTGTCTTTTGTAAATTTGACGTTCAAAAAGTGCCGATTTTCAGCCTAGTTCGAATAAATATTTTTTGAATTTTAAGGAAGTTTGGTTTAAGGTTTGATGGTTTAAGCTTGTAAGCCAAAACTTTGTATGAAATTTTGTGTTGAGTATAGTCTGTACAAATTAATTTTACGTTTAATGTAAACAAAATCATAACCTATTTTGGTCAGATTTTCACACATTGATAAATAAAATGGCATTAAATGATGAATGATGATGTTTAGAGCATGTTATTGACATAAATGGGCCATCCTTACGCCATTTTCTTAATTTCTGTGGCAGAATTAGAGCAAAATAGGTTACGACTTTGTTTAAAGTTTTCAAAATTATATTTGAAAAATTAATTATATTTTTGTAAAATCAATTGGTATTTGTGTTGTGTGTTAAGTAGTTCCATTGAAACGCTGAAACTGCGGGAAACATCAACTAAGATCTAATTTTTATTATCGTATGTTCTGTACAAAGTAATTTTAGACAAGCACTGACCCAATACAGGCAAGCCGATCTTGAATATATCGGAGTCGTATCTCGGCGCATCCTCGGCGTACACGGAGTTAGGTCCGCCGGAGATGACGATGGCGCGGTACCCTGCCTCCTTCAGGTGGTAGGCTGGCGTGTCCAGCGGCAGGATGTCCGACTCCACGCATAGCTCTCGGATGCGACGGTCTATTACCTGTGGAGGATGTTGATGGTTATTTTTTAACTTACTAGTTACACACTATGGTTACAAGTCGTGGTGACCTAGAGGTTAAGGCGCGTGCATTTTAAGAATGAGCTGATCCGAAACGTGACAAGTACCAATGTGACTATTTCAAGTCATAGGCATATGTAGGTTCTTTCTAGGTGTGTCTTAGGCCCAAGTTCACCAACAAGATAACGGTCCGATCAACTCAAAACAGCTGATTACCATAAATTCAAACTTCTGTCTTACGATGGATACCTTATCTTTGGTTTTTTGATTCCTAAAACGGTCGATTACCACTCCGGGGTTGGTCAAAAAGTGGTAATCACGAAAATTCCCGCTTCGTGGTTAAAAAACGTTTTTATTTAACGGGCCGTTTAGGTAACAATCTGCCGGATCATTAGGGCCAAGTTCAGGCCCTTAGACACCACTGACACGGGTTTCGTCTCGATCTAGAGAGCTCCAAGAAGTCTTGCTACGACATAGATAGTCACCTATGGATGGAACAACCGCGCCAAGCGCAGCTTAACCTTTGATCAATCGATACGTGCGGCTGTTAATTACCCGCGAGCTCCCCGATATAAGGGTAGAATATTTTAAGTCCATTATTTTGTAAAAAATAGCTATAGCTCTCATAGCGATATTATATTCATAGACGTTATTATATTTAACATAGATTTAGCGTGTTTCGTAAGCGACACCAAATAAGATGAAACCAATAAAGTGTTGACGTAAAATACGTCAACACCTGCGACAAGAGTTTGGTAGGTATGTTAATTATTCCTTTAGAAGATCGTGCGTTTTGGCGAAAAAAAAGGAAAATTACACTGGCAATTCGAGAAAAAGCATTTTTTACTAACGTCATATCGATCCTGAACGTTTGAGCATGAATGTGGGTGGCTTTAGGCCCAGAGGAAGGCCAAAAAAGCGTCGGATGTACTGTGTAAAAGACGAAATGGCTAGAAAAAGGGTGACTGATGAGATGATTACTGATAGAGATGTATGGATGAAAAAGACATGCGCCGACCCCAATTAATTTGGGATAAGGGAATGAGGATGATGATCGTAACAATTTTGAAAATATAGTTGAGTTGAAACAAAAAAATTGATTCTTCCTAAGTGACACCCAAAATAATCTGCAAAAACCATCAGCTACAGCTGTCTGTTTCATGACGTTATAAATATATCTTAGTAAATTTTATTTTTAGCTGAAATTCATACATATTATTATGCAAACCTATATTCTACATTAGGCGCTTCTTATCGCTTACGACTGTAGTTATGAAACATGACTTTAGATAATTGATTAGCTGACATTGACCTTAAATTTCCTTGACGAAACATGATAACACATATTCTGTAATGAATAGAAATTAATTAATTTATCACCACCGTCCTATTGGGCAAAAGACTTCTCAAACAGAGAAGGTACGAGCACCATGCTTGCTTTAAGTATTACACATCAAAAGTGGCTGGGATTCACTGGATGCGGAAGGTGGAGGACCGGGTATTGTGGCGCAACAATGTCCAACAGTGGACTTCATAGATTTGAACTTTTTGACGTCAAATTTGTACGTAAATTTTATAATAATTAATTATAAGTGATGCTAATAACGTTAGAGGAAATAATTAGCATACGTAAACAGACCGCATGGCACTCTAGCGCGATGGGAACGTAATCGTGTTGGCTTGTAATAACCAGCTAGTTACACAGGAGTTGTAAAAATCCATCCTTCAGTATAAATGTTTGAAATTAAGATGTAATTAGCCTTTTCATCTTTATCTCTACGCTATGCTTTATCAGTGATATTGGGAAAGGCAAAGTCACGAGTTGAAACCTAGACAGGCATGGGCTACCTTTTCTCCAAAAACGAGATAACGACATAAGCAGACCGACGACCTTATGTCTGAGCTCTAAAACGACGAAAATTCTTCTTGCAGCAGTGAAAACGCCATAAATCTCATCTGCTTTATTTTTTTTTTCTTTACATTCATAAACTCAAAAGCAGAGTTTAGCTGTAGATTGACAAACAGTAAAATTTTGTTACACAAAATGACGATATGTAGGTTACCTTTAAAACCTTGATGTCAATCTTAATAAGTGGCTCTTAGCACAATGTTAAATACATGTCAAACTGTCATCCAGCACATACCTTCCCATATTGAGATCCAGCATCCAATATGGCGACCTTGTCACGTCCGTGTGTGGCACCGTTGGTACTCCGGAACTGCCCATCTGCAGTGGCTGTGTGCATCTCGCCAACTCGCCAGCAGCACTAGGAGAAAAAAGAAAAAAATCTTGCAGTTTTCCAATAACCACAAAAGAAGTGTTTGTCCGGAATATACGAATGTGTTATTTATTCTCACGAGCTCTTGTCGTTAGCAAAATTAATTCGAATTAAAAGCTGGTCAGTAATTTGGTATTACAGCTCATAGTGTGTAATAAAAGCAATACTATTGAAATCCGAAAATCTTCAATCCAAAATATATTCCGAGATAAATAGATAATACATGCGCGTTATGCCCCGAAATGGAGCGAAAATTATGCCCAGAATTACAGGCCAGATAAAACAGGCTGACAAAAGCCATTCGTAAATCAAGAAAGCCATAGACACATTGGCAAACGAGTGAACATGTCGTAAATTTCCCGCCGAAATAAGACGCAAGTTAGTCACGCAACTCAGTGATTTAATGTCGATAAGTTCATCATGAAATATATTCAGTGATGCATGAATGGCTCTTAAACTGTTGGTTAATTATGCAAATACAGTTGTTCAAACAGGCAGTTCTAATGAATTACATTATAGTATGTTAGTAGTATTTGGAAAGAGGTCAATTTTCTCAAAAACTATTTACACTATAGATTGATTTTAAGAAAAATGTAAACAAAGTCAAAACCTATATTGTTTTAATTTTCCCCTATAGATGAATAAAATGGCATTAATGATGAATGATGATGTTTAGAACATGAAATTGACACAAATGCGCCACCGTTACGCCATTGTTGTTAATTTCTGTGGAAGAATTAGAACTATATAGGTTACGACTTTATTTACACTTTTCTTAAAATCAATAGGAACAGACTATAGGATGCCCTTTGTTGTAGATATAATATTATAAAGAGGAAAAATTTGTTTGTTTGTTTGTAATGAATAGGCTCAAAAACTACTGGACCGATTTTAAAAAATCTTTCACCATTCGAAAGCTACATTATCCACGAGTAACATAGGCTAAATTTTATTTTGGAAAAAAATAGGGTTTCGTAAGATATTTGGGTTTTTCGGACACAAGGTGTAAGAAATCAACCAGAAAAGTTACTTTTTTTGCGTACGCTACTAATCTCAGGAACTACTGGTCCGATTTGAAAATTATTTCAGTGTTAGAAAGCCCATTTATTGAAGAAGGCTATAGGCTATATTTCATCACGCTAAACCCAATAGGAGCGGAGCACCACTATTCCACGCGGACGAAGTCGCGGGCAGAAGCTAGTTGTAGATATGATGAATTTAATATAGAAATTTAGAAGTGAAGATGTAACAAAGGAACTTATAACAAACAAATTTATTTTCTCTATATTTCTAGGTTTTCTATGTTACTAAGCTGTACTGCAATACTTGGTCTATAAAATGCCCATTATTAGAAAATGAAAGTGTTCCATATCAGTGAGTAATTACTGATTAATGCACTGTGTTGATAAACCTATTTTCTCAATTAACCATAGCCAATTGTGTTCATTGAAACAAATAGCATGTTTTATGTAAGTTTATTTTAATTTTGTTCATCAAATAAAATAATTGAGCATCATAAAATTCAGGGATAAAAAGACAATTAAGAAAACAACTGAATAAATTCTTGAGGGATAATGTTAAAATGTTAACATTTAAATATTTTGTGTCCAAAAGATAAAAAAGCACACACTTGTTACCTAGTTACCTTGAAGAAAAAGTTTCTAAAACCAAACATTACAGTGCAAAAAACACAAGTCCACAGAAAATCCACCAATATTTATAAAATTCATTGTCACACTACACACAACATTTTACAAATAATAAAACTATCACCAAATTATTATATTTTTATTACAAATATAGTATTAAAATACGATATTTAATGAGATATAAAACCTTCATGCACAGAAACTGTGTTGTGCTTTCATTAGTCTACGTTGTCAATGGTTATTTATAGAAAGCATCCCACGTGAAGTGTGATATTGTGCATACAAACATTTGTGACGTTTCTATCTATAGTACATTTTAGTGACAACATTATGTTATATATATATATATATATTTTATTCATAAATGTATGTGTAATATTTTTTATATTTGTGTTAAGGTTTGACTGAATCTGAACTTATTTCTTCTTTGAAAATAAAGAAAAATAAAACCATGAACCTTATGACACATCTAAATGAAGATGATTGAGAATATCTAGTTTTTATTATAAAAATTAATTGATAAATATCTGAAAATGATTGATGGGCATTTCATACATGTCTAACAGTTTGAATAAATGTTGGAACATAAAAGAATTTTATAATTTGAATAAATTAAGTTTGTAAACAAAATAAAGATTAATTAATCAGTGTTTTATATCTTATTGGAAAATGATAACCACCATAAACATTCAACATGATTTTGTCCTTTTTAGAATTTTATTATTTTATGAGAAATAATCTGAAAATACATACCAGAGACTCGAAGATGTATGTTGCAGAAGCTAATAATTGTGAAACTAATAAATATTTCTATTGTAAGGTTAAATAAATAAGGTTATCACCACACACCTCTGATAAGAACTGACCATACAAAATTTAACAAGCACTGATGTAATAAACAATGAGTATTGTTGCTTAAAACGCGGGACCAGAACACAAAGGCACGTTGCGTAAATTAATAAATAATTTTAAACAAAGAACATTTTTTATACTCACTTTTCTAAAAATGCAAAACATGGCAATTGTATGGCATTGAATTCACACATTATATTTTGTACGAGATGATCCACGATAGATTGATAACATAAAAGATAACGTTAAGATAAAAACTAAGATTTTTGTTGAAAAACTAGAATCGAGCGCGACACTCATACCGGGGACATCATGCATCCAGTCATACGTACTTACCGCCTATATTTCAAATACATGCTCAACCTAGTCGGGCAGTTATCTAACGGATAATAACCGCATCTGATTAAATGTAAAACAGTGCGTAATACAATGAAAATGTTAAGTGAAACCGGGCTTTGACATTAGGTTGTGGGTCATAACCGGAGGGACAGATTGAAGCAGCCATTTCTATTCGTACAATCTACATTCGAATCGAATAAAGTTCTGTTTCATAGTTTTTCACACTTACCTAAAAGAAAATATTCGCTAATTCAGAAGAATATGTTCATGGAAAACACGAAAAAATGTGATTCTCCATTCAGCACTACGAATACAAAATTTTAGTACTGAAATTAGCTGTCAGGTGGCGCACGGTACACAACATTGTCAATGCATTCATGCGTTTGATTTTATTGGATTTTCTTGAAATTATTATTTCTACTTATTAAAGACTTATAAAATATTTTGATGTATAGATTAATGATTTTGATAAGTTTATAAGTAGACCAATAAGGAGAAATAAAATAAAAGAAAAAGATAATGTTTAAAGATTTTCTTTAATTTGAACGCATATTTTATTTTGCTTGTCATCGCATATGTGCGACTCGTTTCATGTATATTTTTAAATTTAATGAGAAATAAATAGATACGTTAGTTAAAAAAAAAACTAGCAAATATATTTTATTTACCAATAAATATATTGAATTAATATATTTTATTCACAATTTTAGAGATTCATTGACAGGTAATAATTTATTTTTACTGTTATGCTCTTGTCAAGCTGCGTGAAACGGAGAATTATTGGTGCACGTTCCGCTCCACGCTATTTTCTATCGACGACAGTAACATGATCAACCAGTGTTGATATAACAAAAAAACTAAAACTCAGAACTTTATGCGTGAAACGGATTGCTGACTTTACAGAATTATTGATTTTGATGACGGACAGGCGTTCATCTGTGTGCTGATTTTACAAAAGATTAGTTTTTATAGAACAATTACCTCAAAATGCCTGACCATTTAGGAGATGATATGCGTAAACTTAAAGATGCTACAGAGGAGCCGGAAAAAGAAATCAAATGTAAGAAAATAGCAATAGAGACATGAGTAATTTATGAATACTCTACCTAACGAGATACAATTTCCGATGTATTTTCATGAATAATAACCGTGTATTGTCTATTTCAGCACTCGATGAAGGTGATATAGCACTTCTAAAGTCATACGTAAGTAAAATATCGCTTAATTCACAAGTATAGAAAGGATGTTGATGACTGGCATTTTTTCATTCCTAACTTTTTTTTCTTGAATTGTAGGGACAAGGACAATACACGAAGATCATCAAGGAGGTCGAAGATGGTATACAAACTGTGATGAAGAGAGTGAATGAGTTGACTGGA
The DNA here is from genome assembly GCA_963891755.1 of Pyrrhia umbra. Classification (NCBI taxonomy): domain Eukaryota; kingdom Metazoa; phylum Arthropoda; class Insecta; order Lepidoptera; family Noctuidae; genus Pyrrhia; species Pyrrhia umbra. The sequence continues at coordinate 2,493,959 of OY982934.1, read as the reverse complement.
ATTAAGGAGTCAGATACAGGGTTGGCCCCACCAGCCTTATGGGATCTTGCTGCTGACAAGCAAACTTTACAGAATGAACAGCCCTTACAGGTACTTTTTACACAACCATAATACAGGTCTCACCAAAACTAGTAACACACAACAACATTGTTTGTGTCCATTGTAAATAGAAACAATTTTCATTGTTGTGAATTTAAAACTAACCTGTTTAGTGAAATAATGTTGACTTTCTATATTTGAAAGAACATTTTTTCTTTTGTCTTCCATGGCTCATATATCTTTTTCAAATAATTATGATCAATCTATTACAGCTCAGTATAATGAGGCAATGCCCCTCTAGTTATTTTTTTTTATTTTACTAGCTATTTCCTGGTGTTTCAGACAAAAAATGTCCTATGTCTAGCACCAGGGTTTAAGCTATCTCCATACCAAATGTTATCTAAATTGGTTTAGCTGTTTTATCTTGAAAGCATAAAATAGTGTTAGTAGGATTAAGTGTTATAGTAAACATGATATTTACAGTTGGTGTAAATAAGAACTTTGTTGATTTTTCAAACTTAATTCAATGAATGAATGCTTGTCACAGGTAGCGAGATGCACAAAAATCATCAATGCTGATTCAAATGACCCCAAATACATTATCAATGTGAAACAATTTGCCAAGTTTGTTGTCGACCTAGCTGATTCTGTTGCTCCTACAGATATTGAGGAAGGCATGAGGGTTGGGTAAGTGTTTTTTTTTCTTTATTTAATTATCAATAAAAACAGATTGACCGTCCCTACGTACATAAGGACATGTTGAAAATGGCAGTTTATTTTTTTTACCTGTATAATTTTTTTTTAATGTTACGTATTTCACGTCATTTACAAATCGTATATGAGAACAAGTTTTATATTTACAATGAATAAGTGGACAATCTAAAGCCAATTGTGCAATAAAAAAGAACTGCCATTTTCGACATGTCTTTTTGTACATGGGGACCATCGAGATAAAAAGAACCGAATAGTATTGATGGCACAGATATGTATTTAAATAGATAATGTTAGTTCCATCATTTGTGTGAAAACCAAGTGTGCCATTTTGTGACTACTTTCTATGAAGTCAAAAGAGCATTTTAGTTATTTTCTATACATATGCATGTCTGTGATTGATGGCCACTTTTAAGTACCGGTTAAATTTATATGCCAGATAATTCCATAGAAATGATGTTCGAATTACAAATAAATCTGTTCGATAAATTTTTAACCAGTAGTGGTAATCGGGCCCTGAGGCTTGGACATCCTATGTTCAAAGGATGGACAGTGGACTAGAACTCCTTGTAATTTATTATTAATAATTGAAATGCATTAATACAATGTATCAATTTATAGAAAAAAATATGTATCCAGTTGCCAGGTTTTAAATGTGTCTTTTTGATTGTGTGTTCTATGTGGCCAGTTTTAAAAGGCCTCTTGGCCATTATAAGACAAAAGCCAGTATGAAGAGAGACAGTGCTTTTCGTATTAAATATTCTGTCTCCATTTTTCAATCTATATCCATACAAATGTTATCAAAATTGGCTCTTCAGTTTTGTTGCTAAAGTGTAACAGACAGAATACTTTCATATTAGTAAGGATTTTAGTTCTTAAATTCATAATCAATGTGTGTATTCTGCAAAAAAAACTTTTTTGTTTTGTTTTTTTTTTTATGATAATCAGTGTTGCTTGATCATAAGGGCTGTGACTTGCTGAGTAATTAGAGTTGCTAATGCTTTTAATTAGTGCTTGTCAATTTATAGTTGAAATAAATAAGCTTGTTTTTTTTTTTATAATAATATGGCAAAAATATCTGTAGGGATGTAATGTGACTTAAAAACATACATTTATTTATAGTGGGGCTTCTTAAGAGTTGTTCCCTGGTTTTCTTTAATCTAATAACTTATTAGTGAAAAGCAGCTAGCTGTAGATTTGTGGAACATTTTTTACCTGTATATGTATACCATATACAGGTCAATGCTCATGCCTTCTCTGTATGAGAAGAGGCCTGTGCCCAGCAGTGGGACAGTATATAGGCTGATGATGATGATGATGATGATATGTATACGGTATACCATAGTAATGTTTATTTTGTTAATTATCTACCTCATTCTATATGAATTGGTTCAGTAATTTTACAGTGAAAGCATGATTAACGAACCCACTTTCACATTTATAATATTAGGTAGGAAGTCAGAATTGAAATAGAACTAAAGTTAAAAACTAGAATTTAACCAGAGTTTGACCAGCAGTAGTCAAATAAGTTCAAGATGTATTTATTATCCTACTGCAAGGAAAGGATTTTTCGCGCCTATCTATGTTTCTAATATTCTTTATTCCCTCATATCTTCCAAACCACTCAATGGATTTCTTTAATTAAGGTATCGTTCGATTCGTCTCATTGGGCCAAGTGTTCTTAGATAGGTGACATAAAAAAAATGGGGGTGCTAAACGTTGTTTAAGCTGTTTTCTTTATTCTAGTCTTCTTTTTTCTGCTATATGGGTTTCAAATTAAAAGGCTCACAACATGGATTCCAAAAAGGTATAACATCCCTGACTCCCTGTATTACTTAAAATAATGAAAGAAAAATATTTTATTGGCACAAAACACAAGTTGATAAGAATAACAAACAAAAAACAAAATAGAAGAAGATAATTACAAAAATCTCTCATTCTTGTGCCAACAAGGCTCAAGCATAATGTCCAGGTGACCAGTAATGCTGGCCACCGGAAAATAATTAGAACCACATCTATTTATTTTTAAGTGATGAAAACTGTCGGGTTTCTTTTTTTTATTATTTTAATTATAAAATTTTCATTTATTACTAATGGCAACAGGTCCTCCCTCTATCTTGATACCTGACGGTATTTAATATCAGTTCTAGTGTGTCTACAGATATTTTTGCCATCCTAGTAGTGATGAAGGAGAGATTCTACTATGGTGGTTGATTTAAATATTACCAACTACTTTGTAACTTTCCGAGAGCATACACAGGTTCAGTGATGGAAGTCTTGTATGGTAAAGCAACATGTTAGATTATTACATTGAACTACAAGTATTTTACTATATCAGTAGTGGTTTAGTTGTAGTGTTAGTGTATTTGTTGTATTGTATATTGTATAATGATGTGGCATTTGTAATTGGGTTACCATTATCAAATTTGGGACCTTAAAAAAACTTTTTTTGCAAAAATAGAATCGACTTAAAAACAATACAAATTGAAAAACAAAAATAAAAAAAAAATATAAAATGAAAACTACTGGGCCAAACTATGCTATATTTTTATGGGACCAAATGGCAACTATTCAGAGTCAAAATAAAGAAAAATCACGTAAATCTGAATGTAATCGGTGTGCATACATAAAAAAATACCCATCGAATTGAGGACCTTCTCCTTCTTGAAGTCGGTTAAAAATTAATCTTGCCTTCAGTAACACTGAGTAATTATTGAGATATAATGAAAATATCAAAATTTGTTTATTTTTATCTGAACATACATGATACATACTAGTAAACTTCAATTACCTAATTATAATCTTAACTGTTTCACCATAATTATAAAAAAAAAAACTCAAATTCACCAAAAAGGTAAAGTAGTAAAACAAACCTACAAAAAAAAACAAAATGTGACCTTCTTTGTGTAATAAAAACTCTATTCTCTAAAACCAGTGTGGACCGAAACAAGTATCAAATCCACATCCCCCTGCCTCCGAAGATCGACCCGACGGTGACCATGATGCAGGTTGAAGAGAAACCGGACGTGACGTACAGTGACGTAGGAGGATGTAAGGAGCAGATTGAGAAGCTCAGGGAAGTTGTGGAGACTCCACTGTTACATGTAAGTGGTTTGTTATATTGATTCAGGGTGGCGTAGTGGTTAAGGCATCTAACTCCCGTGTACGAGTGTGTGGGTTCGAAACCTGGCAAGTACCAATGTGACATATCTAATGTCATACGTACTTTCTAAGTATATCTTAGGCGTCACTGACTAACGGTGAAGGAAAACATCGTGAGGAAACCTGGACTTCAAAGTCTGAAATCGCCAAACCGCCTTGAGCAAGCGTGGTGATAAATGCTCATGCCTTCTCTGTATGAGAAGAGGCCTGTGCCCAGCAGTGGGACAATATATAGGCTGATGATGATGATGGTAATTCTTGTTTTGTCCGCTTTGAGGCGAACTGTTACACTTAGGGTTGCCAACATTTCTTTGACGAAATGTAGTATTTTTCAAACTAACATATAAAAATATAGTACACTTCAAAAAAATATAGTATTCTATAGAAAAAAAATATACAAAGATATATGTGTAAACAAAGGAGACCAATGACCAAAGATACGGCCCGTTTTTAATTTTTTTTTAATGAATAAAATATCGTATTTTTGCATACTATATATTTTTTCAACAGTATGCAGACCCGAAATACAGTTTACTAACCTAACGAGCCTAATTGTTAGTTTTTTCAAATCCGCCTGACGGGCTAGTGACATTAACTATGACAGAGAATTATTAACATAGAAAAACCTATAACACTGTACCCACCCTTAATCAAACCCTGCTTAAAAGTCACCTAGACCACAAGTCAATACTCACCTACTTACAAGATAAGCGACAATGCTATTCGCTAATTTCCCGAGAAGAGATCATTCGACGCCGCCATTGACTAAGGGCCAATGTTCACCTAATCGGGATGTTAAACAAAAACTTTTTTAACTAGAAAGCTGGAATCTTCGTATTACCCACTTCTAGTTCAACCCTGGTTTGGTAATCGACCGTTTCAGGAATAAAAATCTCAAATAATACGTTACCCATCGAAAATTGGAAGTCTGAATTTATGGTAAACAGCTGTTTTGAGTTAACCAGACCGTTATCTTGTCGGTGAACTTGGGCCTAATAAGACAATACCTACTTTTCTTACAATTTATTCCAATATCTTACAGCCAGAGAAATTCGTGAAGCTTGGAATTGAGCCCCCTAAGGGAGTGCTGTTGTTCGGCCCCCCTGGTACCGGCAAGACGTTATGCGCGAGAGCAGTGGCCAACAGAACTGATGCCTGCTTCATCAGGGTTATTGGTGAGTACTCATCATATTGCCTTCATCATTATACATATATTTTATGTATCTTTCATGTTCAGACATAGTCTTTTAGTCAACAAAGCCTACATTCAACCTTAATAAATTACGAAGTGGATTACGTGGGAGTGTCAGACTCTTACACCCGGTTGCATCAAACTTTTTATCATTTATCCTTACTTCCTTACTAATATTATAAATGCGAAAGTAACTCTGTCTGTCTGTCTGTTACGCTTTCACGCCAAAACTACTGGACCGATATAAATGAAATTTGGTACAGAGATAGAATAGACCCTGAGGAACAACATAGGCTACTTTTTACCCGGGTGCGCTAAGTAGTTCCCTCGGGATGCGGGTGAAAACGCGGGAAACAGCTAGTACTTTATACTTTTACGAATATCTAAAAACATGATATCAATAATTAGCAAACTTTTAATATTTTTTTATGATGTCAATACATAGATATAGTAAATAAGTAAACATATATCATACATGTCACGAAAAACATAAAATAATAGCAAAATTATTCTATTTTATGTTCCATTTTGACAGATCTTGGATGACAGTTCTTCCGTTTCACGTATTAAGTAACCGCATATTTTTTGATGCAACCGGCTGTTACTGACTAAAACCCATCCCTGTTCCTTCCTCAGCCCTTTGTATTCCGGGGACGCGGTATCTCTTTCGAACGTCCCTCACAAGTTTTTAACAATGCTGATGTAACAAATAGACAAACAGTTTTTTATTAAATATATATACATTTATGGGGAGTTAAGAAAGAAGCCTGTCCATAAGTCTAGTCAGATTTCTGATACGCCTCCCCTATATTAAACACTGCGATGAACAACATCGTCAAATTAAGTCTTTTGACGAAGCTACATGTTGCAGAACAAAACCTCCAAAAATTAAGTAATTGAACTTTTTTCTACACTATAAGCAACATTGTCAAACTGATATTTTGACAAAGCTATGTTTAGCAGACAATCTTAAATTATTTTATTTATCCGGGTTCTATAAAAAACAATTGTTCAGTACTTAATGTCATCACCTGCAAAGGGTGGATGGTGGAACCCTTTTCTCAAGTGTGTTGGGGGGTGAGCTTCCAATTTAACCGCAGCTGAGTACCAGTGTTTTACATGGAGCGACTGCCTATCTGATCTCCACAACCCAGCTAACGGGTAACGCGATACTTCTTAGTAAGTCTAGTTGTCAGACTTCTGACACCTGTAACGACTGTCAGAGATCTACAAATGATAGGTGGGAACGTTGGTGCTTTCCGAGGCACAGTAATAGTAATCACCGATAAAACTGTTATCATTTTTATCAAGCAAAGCAATTCCAATTCTTTGGAGTATAATTCTTAGTGTGAGTACAGGAGAGGTATAAGTATGCTGTCTGAAATTATAGTAGTCATATATCATTGTTGATACGATTTCATTTATTTTGAACAGAATGTTTGAGCACGAGTTGTTCTGATACTCGTAAAATGCATTTACCGCCTTTATTCATTAACTAGCTTCTGCCAGCGACTTCGTCCGCGTGGAATAGTGGTGCTCCGCTCCTATTGGTCTTAGCGTGATGATATATAGCCTATAGCCTTCCTCGATAAATGGACTATCTAACACTGAAAGAATTATTTAAATCGGACCAGCGGTTCCTGAGATTAGCGCGTTTAAACAAAATGACAACATTTCCCTTCACTGCTCTGCTCCTATTGATTGTAGCGTGATGAAAAGTATACTATAACCATCTCAGGAGTATGACAAATAATTGTACCAAGTTTCGTTAAAAACCGTCGAGTAGTTTTTGTTTCTATAGAGTTTATACAGACATACAGACAGACGGACAGACAGACAGACAGACAAAATTTTTATTGATTGCATTTTTGGCATCAGTATCGATCCCTAATCACCCCCTGATAGTTATTTTGGAAATATATTTCATGTACAGAATTGACCTCTCTACAGATTTATTATAAGTATAGATATAGATAAAATCGTAATCGCATATCGCCACTCATGGAGGCTATTTAAACAAAATCTCTTGGCTGTCAGGTTCGGAGCTGGTGCAGAAGTACGTGGGTGAGGGCGCGCGTATGGTGCGCGAACTGTTCGAGATGGCGCGCAGCAAGAAGGCCTGTCTCATATTCTTTGATGAAATTGATGCCATCGGCGGTGCCAGGTGACCTTTTCTACATTTACTTTTAATACCCACCAAAAAATATCAGGTTACTTATACGTGAAACGGAAGAACTGTTATTCAAGATCTGTCAAAATGGATGATAAATATGCTGTTATTTTTGGTTTTTCGAATTAATATTTATTATATATATTTACTTCATTATTATATCTGTATTGATAACATAAAAAACATTAAAAGTAAGCTAATGATTGATGTCATGTTTTGTGATATTGTATAAGTTTAAATTATAATACGTATGGTGCAACCAGCCATAAGTGCATTTTTTGCTGAAAGACATGAACTGCGAATCTTACTTTTGTAACATAATACATTTTTAATACCAAAAAATCTAGTTAGATTATATTTTGGAAATAATCCTATTAAAAATATAACTCACGACATTGAGCACGGATGGATGATCATGGACGTGTTGTTAGTTTGATTAGCGAAACTGATCACAGTTAAACCATACTCTGGATTAACACAAATTATACTTAATAAATTGTATGTGTAATGTGCTTATCAATAATTTTATGGGGAGTTAAGAAAGAAGCCTGTCCATAAGTCTAGTCAGATTTCTGATACGCCTCCCCTATATTAAACACTGCGATGAACAACATCGTCAATTTAAGTCTTTTGACGAAGCTACATGTTGCAGAACAAAACCTCCAAAAAGTTCAAAATTCAAAAATTATTTATTCAAATTAACTGGCTGTCTTTTGTAAATTTGAACGTCAAATTTACATAAGACAGCCCCCAAAACGCCCGCCCTTCACCACTTCCTATGTGTTATTGCTGGGAAGAAGAAGTGGAGCAACAAACTCCCCAGCAACACAGTCTGTCTATTAGGTTTTAAGAACCAGCGTTATACATTATCAATAAAAAAATATATATTGTACAAATTAAATTAAATTTTATACATTTATATAATAAATAATTTCATCACCTGTTGGCTAGCACACACCCTTAAACCTACCTGTACCTGAGAACTCAAGCATTGAATTAAGTAATTTATTCTAATATTTATGTAAAACAATAATTAAAGCCTCCATTTAGTGAAAAAAAAATAGGAAGTAAAGGGCGTACCCACCTACATGTGCAAGGTATGGTTGTAACAATAGATGTACAACGTGAGCATGGTGAACTAGGACCACAGTATTTTTATTAACAATTATTAATTGTACTTTTTTCTACACTCCAGTGCAATTAATTTGGGTCAGTTACAAAATCTTTATGTCACTAAGACTATTAATACCATCAAACTACTCAAAATAGATAATATTTTATTTAATTTTTTTAATAGACTATAAGTTTTTTTTTTGGGTATACTATTTTTAGTTCCATCAATCAATAAATATTCACTAAGCTTATTTAGTCTCTAATAGATAACACTTTAGGACGATTTTTATATACTATAATTTTATTTATTTATTGGTTAGATTTACCTTAAAGAACGACATTATTGACATATTGGTAAAATTGTCTTATCAAAATAACTGTGAAGTAGTAATGGAATATCATTATTAATTTCATAATGTATATCTGGCCCAAATTAATTGCACTCGACTGTATTGCACCTACTATGAAGTTTTACTTATCATTCAAACGTTTTATCAGGTTCGACGACGGCGCTGGCGGTGACAACGAAGTCCAGAGAACTATGTTGGAGCTGATCAATCAGCTCGATGGTTTCGACCCTCGCGGTAACATCAAGGTACGTTATAATTGTAACGAACTTCAAAATAAAGAGTAATGTTGTTTTTTTTAACTATTTACGGGATACTTTCTATTGGAAAAGGCAGCTTAAGCGGTGGACCCACAAAATTACTATAGACTTGGTGACCGGGGTACCACCAGCTCTTAAAATAAGAATATTTGTAATATTACTTTCTTTTCGTACCCTTACATCCTTAAAATGACATCACGCACTTGAAACAATATTATTTTCTTAACAATCTTGGTGACATCATATCACAATGTTCATTAAAAATGTACCACAGTTTTGAAAGACTTTTTAGCTCTTAGAACGCGTCTTATCCTGAGTGGTATGCCTGTCCACGGATGAGGCAAAGTTGAAAAAATATTAAGGCTACTTAAAGGTCCTTGGTGCGAAAATAGACTGACAATAGACTGTCAGATTATATTTTTATTTTATTTTATTGGTGATCCTAATAAAAATAAAATAAAAATATTAAATCTGACAGTCTATTAAGCAGTAGAAATGTAGAATCTGAAGTAGACTTGCCACATTATTACGATATCTCCCTACAGTAGCGCAACGCCTTTGATGACGCGCGATGTCTCCGCCGGGTTAAGTAGATACGCTAAGGTTGTTACAAAATGAGAAATAAAATAACAACGAAGCGAAACAATTTTCAAAAAAACACGACCGCGTCTGGCCCCTCGCTCTGCGTCCCGCAAAGTAAGCGTGTTTGCGGGACGCGGTTGACACCGTCCGCCTCCCCGCGAGTCCCCCGCTATTGCTCCGCGTAAGTACATTCGTTGCGCGACTGTAGGGAGATATCGTAATACTGTACTTTTGTGTTTAACCTGCATAGTATAAGCCTATAACATCATTTCTTCCTAGGTCCTGATGGCAACGAACAGACCAGACACACTAGACCCTGCCCTCATGCGTCCCGGCCGTCTGGACCGCAAGGTGGAGTTCGGTCTACCTGACTTGGAAGGTCGCGCGCACATCTTCCGCATCCACGCCAGGTCCATGAGCGTGGAGAGGGACATCAGATTCGACCTGCTGGCTAGGTTGTGTCCTAACTCTACTGGTGCCGAAATAAGGTACGTAATACTCCAATTTATTATGAGATTAGACATTTAAACGCTACCTATTTACTGTTTGTTCAAACGATTTAAAGCTCTATAACTAAGGTTACAAGACAAAAACAGATGCAGAATATATTTGTTACTAGCTTCTGCCCGCGACTTCGTCCGCGTGGAATAGTGGCGCTCCGCTCCTATTGGTTTTAGCGTGATGATATCTATCTATATCTATACTTATACAATACAAAAACTACTCGACGGTTTTTAACGAAACTTGGTACAATTATTTGTCATACTCCTGAGATGGTTATAGTATACTTTTCATCACGCTACAATTAATAGGAGCAGAGCAGTGAAGGGAAATGTTGTCATTTTGTTTAAACGCGCTAATCTCAGGAACCGCTGGTCCGATTTAAATAATTCTTTCAGTGTTAGATAGTCCATTTATCGAGGAAGGCTATATATCATCACGCTAAGACCAATAGGAGCGTAGCACCACTATTCCACGCGGACGAAGTCGCTGGCTGAAGCTAGTATAGCCTATAGCCTTCCTCAATAAATGGGCTATCTAATACTGAAAGAATTTTTCAAATCGGACCAGTAGTTCCTGAGATTAGCGCGTTCAAACAAACAAACTCTTCAGCTTTATTATATTAGTATAGATTAGACATTTAAACGCTACCTATTTACTGTTTGTTCAAACGATTTTAAGCTCTATAACTAAGGTGACAAGACAAAAACAGATGCAGAATAAATATATTTGTTACTGTAAACATTATTTTGCTTTTAACGCCATCCTTATCAGTAGGGAATAGAAATCAAAATCGATTAAATAAGCTGCAAAAAGAGTTTGAAAGTTTTTCTAATCTTATTGTAAATGAAGTATAGTTACTATGGTTTTATGAGAAAAAGAGTATGAAGTGAGTATTGCGAGAAGAACAACGGAGAAAATAGGTATAAATATGACATTTGGAAAGGTTTGGAAAATACAGGATGCGAGATTAACATAGTAGTTTAGTGACGTCATATAAAATTAATATGGTCCAGATCCCAGTGAGAAATAGAGACGGTGTTATACCCCCCTTTCCCTTGCAACCCCCTTCAGCTAGAATCATGGCACAGTTAGCTTCGATTGTTAATGTCATCGATATAGTATTTTTAACGCTTCGTTTATCCTCACTTTTTTGGAGTGGTAAATTATCAATTGTGTGCATCAAACCGCTTTGGGCGTAGCGGGAGGGTGTCAGTCCAGACTTTTACTGACTAAACCCATCCATGTTCTTTCCTTCGCCCTTTGTGTTCCGGGGCATCGGTCACTCTTGAACAATCTCGCAGCCTCGGATCCTCACATATTTATGGCGATGTTCGAAATTTGTAAAAAAAATGCGAATGACCAGTTAATTGACTGATGGGATTATAAGAAAGATTATCTTAATATGGAAGGAAATGGTATGGGCATGTGATGAGGAGGAATGAGGATTATGTAGTGAGAAAGGTTTTGGACATGAATGTGGATGGATATAGAGGAAGGGGACGACCGAAGAAACGATGGATGGATTGTGTGAAGGTTGATATGATTAGAATGAAGGTTACTAGCGAGATGACGGCAGATAGAAGAGTATGGAAGAAGAAAACATGCTGCGTCGACCCCAAATAAAATTGGGATAAAGGCAGGAGGATGATGGAAGGAAAAGATATTGCTGCGCTGTCCCTGATAGTTACAATTTATAAGGCCATGGCTTTACTTACTTGTCTCTCTGTATCTTGAATGTATTCTCCAACCTTTTGATATTTTTTCAGGTCAGTATGCACTGAAGCGGGTATGTTCGCGATCCGAGCTCGCCGTAAGGTGGCGACTGAGAAGGACTTCCTGGAAGCCGTCAACAAAGTCATCAAGTCGTACGCCAAGTTCTCCGCGACGCCGCGCTACATGACTTACAACTAATTGATGCCTTAACACTATACAATTTGGGTGCATTTTTCATTGTACAGATCGTTGGTTTTATGCTGTTTTCAAATGAAGTCTAGTTTTGTTAACATTGTTTGATCTTTACAATGATTAAGGTACTTGAATTTTGAGGGATGGTTTTATTATGAATGTAATAGTCTGAATATGGCTATTGTATTCCAGATATTTGCTGCATAGTGAATACTGTCCCTCAATAATTACTTAGATATTGTATTTGAATAATTTCTAATAAAGTTTATTGTAAAATATGCATTTTTTTTATACATGACTATCATGTGGAAATTATTGATACTCTATTAAGAGAGTGTTAGGTACTACATTTTGCTTTTAAATTGACAAGAACGAAATAGTTTAATGAGAAAACTCGCTCTTACAGCCTCTGTAGTTGAATAACATCGAATTTCGCTGCAAACTTACAAAGGTCCATAAATGTGGCAATTCTTTAAAATTACCGTAGGACCTGTAGTTTTAACAGACTACACAAACGGAGATGTGGAAACAAATATACAAGTAGCTTTTTGACATAGTAAAATGACGCCTCCCGCTGTGGGCGGAGTGGGAGGTAGTGTCAGAATCTTACTGACTAGAACCCATCCATGTTCCTTCCTCCGTCATTTGCGTTACAGGGCCGCGATAGCTCTTTCGATCAATCTCGCAGATATTTAAAAATCTGTACCATTGATTTTACGACAAAAAAGTCGTAACCTATGTTTTGTTCTAATTCTGCCACAGAAATAAACAAAATGGCGTTAGGATGGTGCATTTATGTTAATTTCATGCTCTAAACATCATCATTCATCATTTAATGCCATTTTATTTATCTATGTGGGAAAATTAGAACAAAATAGGTTATGATTTTATTTATGTTTTTCGTAAAATCAATTAGTAACAGACTATATTAGCTTGCTTTAAAAATGCACTGTTTAATTCCAACATTATGAGGGTAGCTGAAAACAGTTATAGAACTTGTCAAAATCTTTGTAACGTTTTGACGTTCATATAAATCCAGAAGATCGTAGTGAAAGCATTTGTATTGTAACCGAATTATAAGTTTAGAAAAGTGATATTACAGGAACAGTTGGATATAAAGTTTAAGTAGATATTACAGTAATTATTTGTTTATTACATTCAAAATGTCTGAGGCTGTGAGTAATAATGTAAGTAACTTTTTAATAATTATCAAATATACTTACGTATTTAAAGGTTCACCATTACTAAATAACGTCTTAAGTTCGTTGGAGTAGTTAATTAATGTAGCTACTGTTTTTATGCTATGAGAGCTTCGGTTGACTGATAATTAGGAACTGCATACCTACTCATTCTATAAAATTTCCTCGCCCGTTGCTGACGGAAGGAAAATTTAATGGAAGTTAATATCACGCAGTTTACTGATCATCATGATTATTCGGGCTAGAGGTTCATTATTTAATGTTTTCGAGCTAATCTGACAGGTTTTTGTAACTGCAAACTAACAGCTCTTAAATAGCTTTGTCGACAACGTTACGCAAGACAACAATAGGCACTTAGGTGAGGAATCTTCAATGATACAGCGGAAGTGTTAATGGTATTATCGGCTGTTGATAAACTTGGTATCGCATTCTTTAGGAAAGAGTCGATGATTGTTTTGCTATATCAACAGACTTTACTGTATTTGTACTTAATAACCAGTTGCAAATGAACAAATAGGTACCTAATTAAAAAATAATAGAAAAAAATATTAAAAATTATACCTACGTGAATTTCATTAAAATGGCAATAATAAATTAGCTCATGCTAGTTTAATGGGTATTACACTAGTAACATTAAATCAGGATCCCTAAACTCTAAATAAGAGAAGGCAACTAAAAGGCATAAGTTCACCGACAAGATAACGGTCCGATCAACTGAAAACAGCTGTTTACCATAAATTCAAACTTCTACCATTCATCATTTGGGGATTTTATTCCTAAAACGGTCGATTACAAAGCCGTGGTTGAACAAGAAGTTGACAACACGAAAATTCCCGCTTCGTGGTTAAAAAACGTTTTCGTTCGGGCCGATTATACCGATATCCATCGGTGAACTTGGTTCTTAATGATTAGAATTATGTGCCGATGAGGAGAGGCCTTTACCCAGCAGTGGGATAGTGAACAGGCTGATGAGGATGATGATTAGAATGTATAGCAATGTCTCCTGTCTCCATGCCTGGTTTCCATTGATATCATTCGTCCGGCGTCCTATTTCTAGGAAGCGTACACGGACGTGGTGGAGCTGTGTGCTCTGCTGCAGTGCTTGGGTTTCAGCGTCAAGTCTTTGGACACCAGCGACGGCAACGTCAGCCAGGATGGCGGGATGAGGAGCGTTGTTATTAATTGTCAGGTAACAATTAAACAAGATAGATAGGTAGTACTGTCGCCTGCCTGTGGCGAGACCCGAGTTTTATAATCGTTACTAAACATACATTCAGCACTCCGGGATAAGATTAATAGTAGCCTACTGATAATGTTTTTTTAGGTCTAGAGATTATTCACAAATTAAATAAGTAGTAGATTGTTGTACAAGGGGCTGCTTATGAGGTAGGTAGTTTTAGTAAATAGAAAATTGAGTACGAAAAGGTTTTCAGCAGTGTGTTAGGTACCTACCTACACCCTACTTTTCACTACGATTGCGAGAAAATAAAAAAAATCATCATTACAGTACCTACAAAGTTTATTCTATTAAAAATTAATCAATTTGTACAATTCACGCATTCTAACGAAGAGATAGTCGATTTTAGTTCCATTTTCAAAAATAAAATGGTTTTTCTTTTTTTTTAGGAATGTTCGAGTCTTTATTCATAATTATTTTACTCACTACACACATAAATACTCCATGCACTTGGAATCTAATAATTTAATCCTAATAACTTTCCAGACATCTGGTCTCCACGTGGTGCTGGAAAGCCCTAGCCTATCGTGCTCGTGTCCGACAACCAGCAATCAGCAGAACAGTGGCATTTGGCAGGTGTCCGGTGTAACTGGCGGGAAACAACTGGACAAGGTAGGATTGATAGATATATCTATGCATAGCTAGTAGGTACGTTGTAAAAATATGTGCGATCAACTGCCGGGGAAATCCCGTGTAGCAATATTTTTTCTCCGGTAAAGTACCTACCTTTTAAAGTTTCATGATGATTCTATAAGTTCTATGGTTGGAAAAAACATGGTAAGGGTAAGCCTAAAATGAGCATAATACCTACCTATTAAAATACTGTACCTATAGCGTTTATTAAGGCACTGTCAACATATATTATCTATAAGATAAATGTACTGGCTGTTTTGTGCTGTTCACCCGCGTCCTGAGTGAACCACTTCACTTACCCGGATAAAATTCGGTCTCCAGGGTCCCATCTATCTCTACACTAAATTTATTCAAAATCGGTTTAGCCGTTTTACCTTGAAAGCGTAACAGACAAACAAGCACAAATTCCCATTTAGGTAAAAATATAACTTTGAAAACTGTGACAAAGTTATTACAAATTCCTTAACTGTGAAACTTCATGTAGATCTTTCTATTTGACTGATGGCCTATAGGCCTAGGCTTAGGTAACGTAAACCATTAGATTTGCTGTTTTAGGAATTCGGATGTTCCCTACTCGGATCTCTACCGAAAAGCCACCGCGAACGACTTTCGAAAGAGCTCTACGAGATGATCAGGTGCATTAAGCAACATAATGAGTCGGACCTTGAGATGCCTAAAGAAGCTATTGAGAATAAGTCAGCCAGCATGGTCGAGCTGAAGACTCCTGAGAAACGGTAGGCCATTTTTTAGTTCCTATATGTTCGAAGACGGTCACGGAAAGTTACTGTCTTTACGACCCATGTAACAGAACAGAATCAAGTCTGTTAAAAAACTTGAACATTAGCGGACAATAGTTGTACTTACTGATCCAATCAGATTTTAAAATACTCTTTTTAAATAACTCTTTTTAGCACTGTAATTGAATCGTGTGAATGTATTCATAACACGACTTTTTGTAATAATTGTACTGAATAGATACCTATTTCGTTTAGGGTTAGCCAATAACATGGGTACATAGATCATCTCAATTTCTATAAATAATATAGGTACGGGATAAACAAAAGGGGCACTATTTATAAATCTAAAACAAAACAATTCAATTGAGAACCTCCTCCTTATTGAAGTCGGTTAAAAAGAACAATTTGCTCCGTTACCCGGAGTAGTATACCGTGATTTATTTTCAGGGACTTCCCGATCAAAACGGAGACGCCCACGCGATACCGGTCCCTGGATACCCTCACGGCGGCTAAGAGGGAGTGCGTACAACCCCTCCCCGACCCTGGCCCTCTACATAAAATGGAAATAGCTGATGCTTCTGCTGATGACAGTAAAGATAAGAAGGTACCTATGGCTATTTTTGAAGTGGTATGGCTGCCTGTATCACTACATAGTATGTATAAAACAAAGTCGCTTCCCGCTGTCTGTCTCTATGTATGCTTAGATCTTTAAAAATACGCAACGGATTTTGATGCGGATTTTTTTAATAGATAAAGTGATTCAAGAGAAAGGTTTTAGTATATAATTTGTCAAGTTTTTGTATCCATTGGCTAAATGATCGCGAGCGAAGCCGCTGGCGGAAAGCTAGTAAATAACTAAAGTACAATAAACTTTTGCTTTGATTGTTACTAGCAATAACGCCAATACCTAACGTAAGATTGAATGTATGGCAGAGGCATTTGCAAAATTATCATATCATTATATACATCTGTTTATAAAAATATTTCTCTAAGTAGTTAGACTCACGGCGGAGCATCCAAAAGTTGGCTATATCTTCGTGGACAAAAAAATTTGGTACCTAATAAAATAAAACAAATGCAAGTGCATTACTACTACCTACTTGTATTTGTTTTATATATGCCTGAATTTGATTCAATAGCTATAGTTAACCTACTAGATGTATATTGGCTTTTTAAATTTACTTTACACCTACTCCTACTATTTACAGCAGATAATGTGTCGCAGACAAAGCACATACACGCTGTCATCAACTCCTGGCAGCGTTAGGAGGCGAAACAAAACATCAAGGTAAATATAAAATTACCCTACCTGTGTTTATTAGAATACTAGCAGTCTTCAGAGATTTTAATGGCATCCTAAGGGACCTACACCGCGCACTTGGATAAAAAGTACCTATCCTATGTTGTGATCTAGGTTATAACCTTATGTGTGTACTATTCATCCAAATCCAGTTAGTAGTTTTTGTATGAGAGATTGTCAAACATAAATACATCCTTACAAACTTTTACCATCGATACTATGCTGTCCTTTGCTAAAATACTAGCCTTTGCCTAACTGTGTTGGGGTCGAACTCCAGTCTAAACTGGATGCTGTTCTGTACGAGTGTTTTAGGTACATGGAGCGGCTGTTACTTAGCCACGAGGTCCATCCATACTATGCTGTATTCTATTCTATTCTGTATTCTACTTTAATATTTCCAGTCCAATACACGCTTCTCAAAATACCCTACTGGACGGTTTAATAGCAGCTGAAAAGGCAGCCGTGGAGCTGCATAGTAAACTAGCATACGTCATCAGGGAGTTCATGGAGGACGGCAAACACGACTCGTCGATATCCTCGCTCACGCTGGACGTCTCCAAAATATCGGTGCTGAAGGTAGGAAGGAAATTAACGGACTTAAAATGGTATTACAAGAAGCGACTGTGAGTTGTATGGTCAGATGATGGGATGGAATTTCTGGATCTAGTTAAGTTTCCCCATAGAACAGTTTTCGGTAGGCCAAAAGTCGTGAGCAAGACAGAACTTAAGTTCTTTTTAAACATAACTGGCGAAATAATTCAGTACATCTGCCTAAGCCTGGGCGAAAAATCAGGCGTGATGTTATATTACATAGGGACACCCCGTCATAACCGTATCTACATAATAATAATATCCAGTTTAAGATGTCAGTAAAGGTTAGAATCGAACGACGAACTCAACTGAACGTGTAATGCAGGATCATCTCATTCCATTTTGACTTTACAGTGTACAGACGCCTCCAAAGCTCAATTTGCGTCCAGCCCAAATTTATCCGGCATAGGAATTGCTAAGGAAGACTTCACAAAAAGTCGATTAAAACGTTACGAAAGCGCTTCAACATCCAATCTCGCACCAAAGGTTGCCACCGCGAAAGAAAGCAAGCTTTCCTCCAGACTGCGCCGCATATCACCTAATCTCTTCAAAGCCAAGAAAGAATCTCCAAGTATTAAGATAGATAAGGGTAAAACACAAGATGCGAGAAGTAAATTAAATAGTAAGTATAAACGTTTTGTAGGTAAGGCATTGCCACCACAATTGCTAGACTAAATAAAACCAAGTTTTGTCAGAGGGGTTTCCCCGTTTCCCACGATGGCATCGCAACGCCAACAAATATTGCTAGCCTAAAAAAACTAATTTAGTATGTCAATATACCTATGTATATTTTCGTTTTATAACGTACTTATTTTCAATTTTATTTACTCACTTTTTAATTTTCCAGGCCTATTCAAACCTAAAATAGTAACACCAGTACGCACACCTCGATCGAATGTAGAGGCCAGTCCCAACCTTAGCTCATCGAGGAAGAAATTCAGTCATGTCAAGTCAACTATACCAAGACCTTCCAAGAAAGAATAAAAATCTTCATAAATACTATTTTAAAAGTGTTTAATGCAGATCCTAACTAGTTAGCGGGCAGTGATACAATAAACTAATATTTAATTAGACTATGTTATTTTGTTA
Organism: Pyrrhia umbra; assembly: GCA_963891755.1. Lineage (NCBI taxonomy): Eukaryota > Metazoa > Arthropoda > Insecta > Lepidoptera > Noctuidae > Pyrrhia > Pyrrhia umbra. The sequence goes on along the minus strand of OY982934.1, from coordinate 2,475,188 downwards.
TACTCCTATATTACACGTAGTTGCAACAGTTCAAGTATCAGACAAATCGGAATTAGTATAAGTTCTTATTAATTTCTCAACTTCTTTCTCTAAAGTTTCGTTCTTGTTTTCTAAGGCTTTTTTCTTTGTTTTTGATCTTGAATGCTTGCAAGCTTCCTTATCCTTTTTAGGGGCTTTTACTTCCCCACTTTTGTTTCTCTGTAGATGTATTGTAGCAGGATATATTATACTTTCAATTAATTCTTCTCTCGTTTCTTTTGTACAAAAATCCCCCTTGCTTTGTACTGCATCATGACTTTTCTTTTTTGTCTTTCTATGTTTTTCGATACAGACATCCTGTACACTTTCTTCATCACTGTGCACAGATTTATGATCCAACGGCTCCTCAACTTTTGCTCTTTCATGAATTTCCTTTTCTTGACTCTTAGTGGTTAATTCTTTTAAAGTGTATTTATCACTCTTTAAACATTTCTTTCTGTCCTTTTTTGCTAGTTTCAGGCAAATTGTTGCCTTAGGGTATCCTATGAATTGCTGATAGCATCCTCCTTTTTCCAGTGACACAAAAGGTTTGAAAAATCTTCTAGGGTGTATGTCCTCTGGTGTTTCATTTAATAGTACATATGCCTTCTTTAGGAAAGTTTTTTTGTCAATAGGGTTCTGCATGTGGAAGAAATTTTCAAGTTGTTCATGTGACTTAAGTCTCTTCAAAGCATTTCTTTGCACAATATTGTATGAAACTACAGCCATAAGAATGAAAGCTGGCTCATTACTAAGTATATGGTCCCATAGTATTAGCCATTCAGAGCATGTCAGTACCTCGCTAAAGGCAGTTTCTAGAATTTTCAGGGCATATGTTTGACTTGTGATGCCTACATCACAGAAATGATTTAACAGTGGTTGATCATGCTCAGCCAGAATATTTTCAACAATTGCTAACACACTGATTGGAGGGAATGGGGCATACTCAAACCATAGCTGGCAATAATTGCACAATACACTGGCCACAGATTCAAAAAGCAGGAGAGGATCTTTTTGCAGTACTTTTACAAACGGGAACACAAACCCAGGCAGGAACTTCATCACACCAAATAATGGACACCAGTGAGCGAGACAGGATAGTAAGCGTTTAAGGTTCTTCAGTGTAACTGCACTGTGGATAGTAAACTGCTTCTCTATATCTTTGTAAGCTGGATGGATGCCTTTATCAATGAGTGTAGCATAAGCAGCTTTATTCCGGGGGGTATCCAGCAGAGATCTCCAGATTATTGACCGAAACTTATCAGGATATTCACCATATTGCATCAATATTCTCCTTAATCTAGCACTATCCATACAAATACGCATCTTTTGTTCAATTTGGGATTTTGAATTTGTTTGATCCTGAGATGCACATTTATGTGTCGAGGTGCCCGGCATCTCCTTTCTCATAGTTTCCACAACACAGTTTTGGCAGTTCTGAACGGAATCCATTACAAACGAACAGTTATAGATGTTGACTTCACCCAGTTGTAGTATACAGAGGAAGTATTTGCCTGTAGGGCTGACAACAAACTTACGAATACCTGATGATTCGGGATGTATGATGTGTATTACAGTTAATGATTCTAAATCTAGTAAATAAAGTACACAATCACTGCTCAGTATAGCAAGGATTTTGTTTGCTCCGCCATCAAATAACTGAGGGATAAATGCTATTTGATGGGCACCAGATATGTTGTATTTAGACATGTCTATTGACTTGAGTGCCTTCCAAGTATCCATGCTGAACAGTATTAACATGGGTGCGAGACCAGCCATGGCCATGGCACGGCCATTCATTGTAAAGGCAATACTCTTCATGTGCTTCAATTCACTCGGTATAATCTGCTTGACAGATTTCATGCTCTCATGCTTCCAAATCTGCACAGTATCATTTTGAAAACATGCCACAAGGTAGTCACCAGCCGGAGAAAACATGATTTGTTGGATTTGAGCACCCAAGTAAGTGTTCAGGGTGAAATACTTAGTGTAGTTACGTAGCTCCCATAGAATAGCTTCAACAGGACTCGCCGTCAGAAGGTTGTTCGTTTTTGTATTGTTAGAGAAGGAAATGTGTCTTACTGGTGCTGTGTGCCCGGACAGAGTGAGAGAGACTTGCCCGTTCTCGGTGTCCAGGAAGTTCATCTCGAACTTCTTGGCGGTGGCGACGATCAACGTATCCTGTCTGTTGGGCACGAATTGCAGAGCAGTGCACGGCCCAACTCCAGGTAATTTCCAGAATTTTAGGTCGGAAAAGTCGAGTATAAAAATGTTACCGGCGTTGTCGGCACACGCAAGTTTGTCATGGTTGTCGTCGAACACGCCCGTGGAGAATCGTATTCTGCGGCATTCGCCATTTGAACCTCGAACTGTATGATGCAGCTGTAGTATGACACCATCTTTCGGCTTAGATTTTAACTTTATATCAAATTTTTCAATAGCTTCCCGCTCACCTCTCTTCTCTTGTTCCATTTATGATTTTATCAATAGTTTTATACGAATCGAAAAACATGATATTGTCAGATTATTGACATATTTTCATAGATTTATTAGATAAATTATTTAAAATTTGGCGGAATCGAGCAATCAAAACAAAAACAGAGATTGTCATAAAATTTCATTGAATGACAGATGTCAATTGTAAAATTGTTACGTTCGGATACTTCAAACCACGCGTGCAATATCTACGTTCATTTTATATCGATAATGCAAAAACACTAAGTACCTATCAGGATTATATTTAGATGTATATAAGGTACACTACTGTGATTTTTGTCCAAATATAATTTAAAATAATTAGTAAATATGCAGGAAAATATATATATTTTTTTGTCATGGGTATGCATATCCGAATGTAAGATTAAAATATTTTTCTATGGCTAAAATCTAACTTCTGAATAAAAACTTATGATAAAATCTAGACGCATTTTAAAAGTACTCGTATAAGTATACCTATATCTTAGACTCGAAATATTGAATAATACTAAATATAGGCTTGCTAGCTAATAAATACTACTAACTAGACTATAGCAAATTGCTGGCCAATAACAGCAGAGAATTGACCTAATGACCATAATAAGTCCGTGAATAACTTAACGTTATGTGCATTGTATTTAATAAACACATTAAACACTATTTATACTCACTTCACTGTAAGAAAATAATTTATCAGAAATTATTGGCTTCAAAAAGTTATTCCTCTATTTTTACGTGAAAAGAAACGTAGGTAATTTACCATGGCAGGGACTTTTAGCTAATAAGGACGAATACGATGGCTACACATAGACTTAAAATAAACATAATATAGCAGTACTACTAGGTATAACTAAACTAGGTATAACACAGCAGCATATAAGCTTCTGCGTTGTCTAAATTGAAACATTTTAGTTCTGTGTTTGTGAGTGTTGCGTGTGTCAGTTGGCGGATTAATTCATATCGCGAGAACTGTTATCTACTGAGTAACAAGTAAGTACGAGGGTCGAGGTATGAGTCAACATTATTAGGTACGTGTTTTGTTTGGGCGTTGAATATTGTTATCAGTGTATACAATAATATCGTATAGATTTGTCGAAAAATGTGTGAAGTTCTAAAATTTATAGGTGTATTAAAGTTTGAACTTTATTATAGTGAAGTGTGTGTTGGTTGCCTCGCTCTGGGTGTCGTGGTTTCGATTCCCGCGCACGAAAATATCATAATATTTGTAATATACTCTGCAGATAGTTATTCATAGTATGAATTTAAAATTAGATTCTTTTTCCTTGTTTCGTAGGTAACGAAACTGTGGGATAGCTTAATTTTATACTCTTCATATATTTGTATTAAAATTAATACCAAAATGTATTTAAATATAGTATTAAAAGTATGATATTATAAACTATGATTTATGTAGGTATGTCTTCAATAATACTTTGATGTGTATATGTTACGGGTTCGATTCCCGCACAGCAATTATTATTAGGTACCGACCTATTCTCTTTTTTAAGTGAAGAATGTGGATTGGCATTTTATACTTTGAGTCTAGATTTCCTTACGATATTTTCCTTCAATGTTACCTAGTCAGCTGTGTTCCAAGTTTCACTGAGAAAGGAGTTTCACATCACTTTATAAAAATACCAGGTTTTGAACCTGCATTTAGGCCACTATTTCCACATGCGTGGTCTTCAGATTGGGTTATAACACCGGAATAAGTATCCTACGTCTTAATCTAGGTTATAAACCAAGTGTGTGCCAATTTTCTTCCAAATTCATCGTGCGTGTAATTGTAGTTTTCGCGTGAAATAGTAACAAACAAACATATATCCATACATCTATACATTCTTACAAACTTTCGCGTTTATAATATTAGCAAGAATAGGATTTTTGTATTTAGTTTATGTTGTAACTTATTCACTCTCTTTTGTTTTAGTAGTGTAACTAATATAGGTATTTTATCGAATACTAGCTTCTGCCAGCGACTTCGTCCGCGTGGAATAGTGTTGCTCCGCTCCTATTGGTCTTAGCGTGATGATATATAGCCTATAGCCTTCCTCGATAAATGGACTATCTAACACTGAAAGAATTTTTCAAATCGGACCAGCGGTTCCTGAAATTAGCGCGTTTAAATAAAATGGAGTAACTTCTCCCGTTTTCCCAACATTTCCCTTCACTGCTCTGCTCCTATTGATTGTAGCGTGATGAAAAGTATACTATAACCAGCTCAGGAGTATGAAAAACAATTGTACCAAGTTTCGTTAAAATCCGTCGAGTAGTTTTTGTTTCTATAACGGTTATACAGACAGACTGACAGACAGACAAAAATTTTACTGATTGCATTTTGGGCATCAGTATTGATCCCTAATCACCCCCTGATAGTTATATTGGAAATATATTTCATGTACCTCTCTACAGATTTATTATAAGTATAGAAGACAATATTAATTATTCCCATTTACTTTATAGCAATTTATCATCTTTTCAGATACTATCAATCAAGATGAAGTTCACCGCGTTGCGTCACTATATCAGAGACAAGATTCTCTCTGTTCCCCACACCCTGGGAGACTGTGACCTCGTCATAGATGGAGACAGTTTTTTCAAAGATACCTACAGAGAAAGCGGATGCCAGTTCGTTCTTGGACCAGACTGCGATAGATACGCAGACTACATCATAAAGAAACTCACATTTTTCATCGACAATGACGTCAAATGCTACGTCATCTTCAGGGGCGTTAATAAACATAGTCTTGATAAAAGAGAAGAAATTCATCAAAGAAAGATAGATGACCGTCTTCGTGTCAATGTTGACCAGGTGAAATATTTCACACCCGCTCTTGTGAGCGTCATTCAAAAACAAGTTTTAGACGAGATGGATATCAAATATTTTGTATGCGAACAGGATTCTTTAGGAGCCATTGTCGGTGTTGCCAAAAAGTTTAAGTGTCCCGTTCTAACGTATAATGTAGAGTACAGTTTGTTCGGTGTATCGTGCATTCCGACAAATTCAGTAGAATACGATACCAGTGCTACTAAATTAAAGTGCAAAATCTTCGGGCACGAGGAAGTCAAAACTGCAGTTGGTGTCTATAATAAAATGCCAATATTACTGGCACTGTTCAATGATACTACTGATTATCTGGACAGCCTAACGGAAGTTATTAAAAATGGAGATAGCGATGATGTGAGGCCAGTTGTTCAATGGGTCAAACGTCAGCGAGAAGCGACCCTCTTCAGCATAGTATCGAAAGGTATTGACGATGAAGATCAGAATAGAATTTTCAAGAAAGTTTATGAGGAAATTCAGATTATATACTGTTACCCTTTATGCGATCTAGCTGTGAAATATTTCCAAAGGGACAAGACCCAAGGTATATTCAGAGATGATAAGAAATGGTTTGCTAAAGCTGTCGCTTGCGGAAAGATAGCGCTTCCCTATATCAAACTGAAGAAGGATGGGTTTATATGTGGATCTTTGTTAATGAACGACTGCAAACAACCTGATGCTTTACTAGCAGCCATCGATATCATCGCCTATAGCCACTGTCTTTTGACGAATTCTCAAGTATCAAACATTACGTTTCTTGGGAGAAAAGGCACGAAATGTTCGATAAAGGCAATTGAAACTAATTGGGATGCAAATATATCTAATAGAGATTTATTTACGAAACACCGTGTTGGTAAGAAATTGATATTAAAAACGCCTCAGTCTTTCGAAGTGTTTCTTGAGGAAGTTCTGCCTGGATGTAATTTTAAAGAATTGTTGCTGCTAGTACCTGAGGAATGCTGGATTCTGATTATTAGCTTAGTGTATTATATTGTAAAGAAAAACAAGGAGTTTATCAAGGGCGCTTACTGCATTCTTCTGTCGTATTTAATGCTCGGCCCAGTGTCTGAAAAGGTAGATTACTTAAAAAAGAACAGGCTTACTGAAATAGTTTCAGTTGATACCGATGATAGTGTAATGTTTTATAATGGTTTGCAGTTTCTATTTGATAAAGTTAATTTAAAACTAAAATATAATAGTGCAGTTGTACATAGTTTTTCTGAGTTCCTACATTGTCTGCAACATATGAATTACTTGAATAAGTTGTGTGGTGAAACAATACCTTGTACTGTCTTCCATGACACTTACAATGCTACATTTATTTACAACACATATTTGTTTATGGAAGGTAAAGATGGTTTGATGGAGTTTTTAGGGAGTAGATTCGGTGGTTCAGCTCCTATGAATAAATTCAAAATAATTGTATCTGCTTTTGAGAATTGTCTGTCAGTTGTCAAACATTAAAGTGCCTAGATTTAATTAATTAATGAAACCAGACGAATACCTCGTAGTTATTAAAGTCTTAAGTATAAGTGATATTTTATATTAGAACTAGCTTCTGCCCGCGACTTCGTCCGCGTGGGATAGTGGTGCTCCGCTCCTATTGGTTTTAGCGTGATGCTATATAGCCTATAGCTTTCCTCAATAAATGGGCTATCTAACACTGAAAGAATTTTTCAAATCGTACCAGTAGTTCCTGAGATTAGCGCGTTCAAACAAACAAACAAACAAACTCTTCAGCTTTATTATATTAGTATAGATTAGTATAGATAAAAAAATATTACAAGTCATTCCATAGCTTGTCACAATTACTTTCGCTTTTATAATGTTAAGTAAGGAAAGTCAAGTTTGTATTATTTTATTTAATGTAAACTTAAGTTTTAAAAGAACTGCATTTCTACCAAACTGCGGTCGTAAGAAAAAAGGCTGTATGTAAAAAAAAAAATTGGAATCAGGAAAAAATCTGATAAGTGTTAGTTACGGCCTTTTTTCTTACGACGGCAGTATAATTGTCTAATTTATAGGATAGTTTTAAGTACTCTTATTAAATATGCAGCTAGAAACTCAATGATTTCACTCAATATTTTTAAGCCCATTTACTTTAGTTTTATCAAAGAGCTTTATTTTTATTAGTAGAATCTATGTTAAAGCTACTTGTTTTAAAATGTTACCCTCTTTTGGGTTTTCCTACAGTTGGATAACAACATTAAGTTGTCATAGTGCAAACTATTTATTAATTGTGTAATATGTGTAAGTCTAGTGTGTGTGTATTGTCTATGTATCTAATTTAAGTTTTCGCGTCTCAGTAGTTTGAAGAAAAATAGAAAATAAACATTTGAGTTATTATATTACTTAAGCGTACTTTATTTATTTGATACCATTTGGTCGTTTCCTACTATTGTAGGTACCTTTACGTAGTTTTGCAATAATTGAAAACTTGCTTATATTCAATCAAAACACTGACGACGGTAGGTCGTTTGGATACGGCTTATAACCCCAATTATTTTCAGCGGTGTCGTATTTTCTCCGTAAACTGTTCCGTTTTTTCACCTCTTGGGGAAATGCGAGTTAATTTAACGTAAAGCGATTATGGCGGTCGCGCAGCCCGCGCAGGCGCAGTACGCCATCAGACACGAACCGCGCTCCCGCGCACCCGAATGGCACCGTTACGTTCGGCGCGAAAATTAAAATGAAACACCTATCGACTGATTAAAACAACAACATCATTGTTAACTTTTGTAACAAAAGATAGCGAATGATATTAATAACAATCGAGTTAAGCTAAACAAACACTCGCCAGATTACAAAAGCGAACGGGAAATTAATAAATCACGGTTGAATTCTTTTCTAACTACGCGTTTGCAATGCGGTCTAATAGCGACAGTAAAATCTGTTTTCTCTGAGATTCCGCGGACGTTCGGTCCGTGCGTTTCTGGTAGTCGAGCATATGCCGACGTACCGGTTGGTGGAAAGCGCGGGCGTGCTCCCCCGAATCCTGCGCGCTGTTAAGATGTGTTTCCTGAACGTGCTCCGTCTCCACGTGTCGCAGAGTCAGCGGCAGAAGCGGCTGTACAAGCAGTACATGGAGCAGCTGGCCGGGGCTTACGTGGAGAGATGTACGGACTTGAGCTCGATGCACTGGGACCGGAGGTACAGCTACAGGGGCCCGTCTCCGGAATGGCGGTACCCTCTCCCCTGCGAGGATCATTGGTGCAGCACGGATGGGTCCAGGTCGTGCTGTGGCTCGGAGTGCTCGGATAGCGGGAGATGCTCGTCGCCCTGCTGCTCGGAAGTGATCTTCAATGGGGGACACCATTTTAGTGGGAAGCGAACGCCGAATATGCATGTTTGTCATCCTATTTGCTATCCCGGAAACTTCGGGTAAGTGTTTATTATACTTTTTTTTAAATATCACTTTAAATTACTACTTTGAACATATTGATTATGATTTTAGATATTATTTTCATCATAATTATCATCAATAACAATTTGACAAAACATTTGAAAAGTTTACACACATCTATTTCTTTCTCAGAATGACTTCTTTAAGTGATCATTCATTTAATGACTTGTAAAAAAGTGCGAAGTAAAGAAAATGTTATTAAATGTTATCTCAGTTATAAATAGATTCACAATTATCTTATGGTACTTCGCAGCTCCAAGTAAAAAGTAAGTAATTGCTGTGTTATCGTAATTCGCAGTGCCAAGAATCTATGGGAAACGCGATAGACACATGATTATTGTCTACTTTTTATAATTCAAGCTACAAAGTCACAGAACACACATTAGCACGGTATGAGATTTTGTTGTGCTTTTAAGTCTATGCTAGGTTTTGAGACATTTTGAAACTTATAGGTTTTAGAAATTCTTCCCTTGCCATTTAGGAAAGACGATGGCAAAAACTATAAAGGTGGATGAAGCTACGCTGGACAAGGCAATTTTACGCAGGAATTTGGTTACCCACTCGACATCTCTTTTAAAAGGATTTTAATATAGATTGATAGCTGCGTATATTTGAATATTTATCTTAAAAACGCAATGATGGTTATTGATCTTTTGATTTAACTTAATAGGCTGGTCTCATTATAACTCATATAACGATCTAGAAATCAGAGTACTACATGTACCTATAGGATTATTCCTACTTTCCTCAAAAATATGGTTCAATTTTCAACTACATCACGAAAAAATCCTATCTTGGTAAAGTTCAATACTCAGATTTTGCTATTGTATGAATCGATTCTTCTCCATCTTCAAATCTCCTTAGGCATTGAACAGAGCTATTGTGCTATTGTCTAAACGTTCATATCTGCCTGCCTAAATATTGTTAGTTTGTTTGTCAACAGCATTTTAGAATGTGTTTTTCTTCACCTGTGCCATCTCCGCCTGTGTGATTGTTTGGAAAAGTATAAGTATATTTACGAAGTCATTGGATTTTTCTGATTTTGAATGAAGTTATATGTTGAACTAGCCTTCCGCCAGCGGCTTCGCCCGCGTGGGCTATATGGATTCAAATAAAAAAATGACAGAGTTTCATACCAACTGTCATCCCCTATTTCACTTTTTTGGAATTATTTCAACTACCCAAAAGTCCGAATACTTTGTATCGTATTTTTTTATTGGACCTGGGGCTGTACCACCACGTGTTTTTACCATCACTAGTCAGGTGTGAGAGCGAGTGACAGCTACTAACGTCGTATAGCACCGTCTCTTTTTCATAACGAAACTGTTCCTGCTTTCGCACGTCATGGAAATGAATTTTTTACTGATACATTTTGTTATTTCACAAGTGTAGAGTAGCTTCTAGCGTCTTCGAAGTTATCTCGTTTCTATAACGGCGATAAATCTATATTGGCACTGTTCTCTAAAATTATCATAAATGCAACACGTGGTTAGCAATACTAATGACTGTTATGTTAATATTTACTCTGAAAGCGTGCATTGTGCATCTTCTTGCAAATGTTGTAGTAAAGGTGCTCGTTTGATACGGTCATATAAAAACCTGCAGAATATCAAAAAAAATCAATATTTCGTTAATTAATTACAATTGAAATGCCGGTAATGGGAAAATTTAAATGTCCAGATCTACACGCCAACAACTATAATTTTAAACCTACAAATATCCACATTTAAGTAAAAAAATCGAGCATTTATTGCTTGAATTGAATTTAGAAAATTATTATTTCTTGGATAATAATCCAAGACCTGCGAAAAAAAAAACCTGATGTATTTTTAAAATCTATGGTTACAAACAGCTTAATCAAAAGAGATTGTCATGTTTGTTGTCATGAAATTATATTACACATATCCAACTTCATATCAACATACTAACATTGCTTGTAAGTGAATAATATTAGCTAAATGGTATGGTGAAATACGTATTTTGTTTTAATAAAATGCGCATATTTCACAATATTTCCGTCATTTTCACTTTTCTCCTCATGTTTTTAATGAAATTTATGTAAAATGCTTTTTATTGTTATGTTGTAATAACTTACTACGTGTTGTGAACACGTGTAGTTATTTAGTAAGTCGGCTTTTGCTTTGGCGGGAATTATAACCGGATTGAATGGGTTGAGTATAATAATTTTCTATTTTGAAATAGTGTTAAGACATATTAAGTGCTAAGCTCTCTGTATGAGCATGGTGTGACAAAACAGAAATAATTCCATTGTGAAAAGGGATTTATATAGTCCTATCTCTCTCTCACATTGGAACATACTTAGCAATAAGACGCCATAATATGGTTCCTTATCAGATTCATTATTTTGTTTAAACTATGTTTAGATCTAGATTTTGATATTCGATAAAAAATCAACGCATCGTTTTCCTCATACATAATTTTACGACTGGGCTACTATTTCTAAGCACAAGTCTTCATCTGCAAAAGATAATAATAATTATTTTACTCCCATACAGAGATTATATTCGTGACAAATCTTACATTGTATACAGAGAATATAGCAAAGAAAACATTGTTCGCGTGAAACAATCGTCGCCTTTATTTGATTGCGTACACGCTCCGATGGGCAACAAATGCATTGAGTGTTTCTTGCAAAAGGTTATTACCCTATGACGTTATGAAACTATGACAAATTAGCAGGTGCTGTTGAGGGTTGTTAAATTATATTCATAATTAGATGACCCGGTGAACTTCGTATCATCTACGTCTATATTAACTTTTTCTCACCGTTTAAAACCTTCCCTGGACTACGACAAACATTTCAAAACCAAAATCAGCTACATCGACCCAGCCGTTCTAGAGTTTTAGCGAGACTAACGAAGAAGCAATTCATTTTTTTATTTATAAGAATATGGGATTTTAATTTTGACTTATCCGCCACGCAAAATGATTTTTAGCCTTTATTGTAAATTATTTCTTTAAGAACATAATGTATTTCGTCTCGGCCTCTCTTTCGCACCATTTATTAAATGATTTATTTATCTGTGTTGATTGAAACGGTGGGAAACGTAATTTGTTGATAAATCCTATTATTTATTTTAGTTTGGCAGCTTATTTGGTGTAGCGAATTTCAATCTTTGTGTAATAAATGATAATTTGTAGTAGGGTTTGGATTCGTAACGCAAACTATTTTTTAATTAAAACAAATGTTCCGAATAGGTTATATTAAATAGTCTCAAATGTTTAAATTTACTAGTCTTTTGTTTTTTTAAGATATATTTCCGCCCGCGGCTTTGCCCGCGTGGACATTTTTTTAACACCTTGGGTTATATTATTCAAGTTTTAGTAGGGATCCCTAATTATTTCTGGAAATAAATATGATGCCTATGACACTTCGTAAAGATGATTATTTCTAATAGTGAAAGAATTTTTAAAATCGCTCCAGTAGTTTTTGAGTTAAAACCCTACAAACAAACTAATCGTTCCTCTTTATAATATTAGTATAGACAAATCAGTTAATAAAACTAGATAATTATAACTAATAAACTCTCAGGGGACTGTTTTTGGCCCTGCTTGTTAAATTATCTTTTCACAATCTTGTAACTTACCTAACCACCGAAGTTACGCTTATTGAACGCTAATTATATAATTAATTAAGTTAATTAATCGGTGAAAGTTTATCAAAAAAGAAAATATCTTTTAACTAAAACTTCAGTACCTAATTAATGAAGGCAGCCCTGTTTCTGATGCTTGATTAATTACCATATGCAATAATTAATAAGCACTATTTACTAATACATATTTGATATATCCGGACAAACAGTTTTGTAGCGTTCATGTTTAATTAATAGCTGTTAGGAAGAAATACCTTATACATACATACAGGTCAATTTAAATTCGAATCCCTATAAAAATTACGTCATGATAATGTTATCTGAAGGCGAGCTTAGCAAATGCATTGGTTAACACACACTATCTATATTATTTTGCCGTGTGTTTAATTTGGTTTCTTATAGGGAATAGCATGTAGCCAGGATTAGTGATCATGATCATCATCATCAGCCTATTTTATATTAGCCCACTGTTGGGCATAGGCCTCCGCTAACGTGTGCCATTTCACCTGGTCCTCAGCTAATTAGTACTCGGTCGATGGTCATTGTCTTTCAAATCCTATCTATTTATCTTTCTTTCTTATCTTCCTATCGCGTGGGCTTCGGGCTTAATCTATCTACTAATCCAACAAGCCCTAGTGTCCAAGTTTTCTAAATTCCGCCTGATAGCCTCTAACATGGAACAGCTTTCATCGCCAACTACCTGACTCTGAGCTGCCTTTTTTTCGAGACCCCGTTCACTACGCCGACTAGACAGTCTGGAACTTACCTCACTCGTAACTAGCGAGATATGGGTGTAGTGTGTAGTACAACTCTGTCTATCACCTCTGTGAAAACTGGTCTGATGTTTAATTTAAGTTACGCTTGCAACTTTAAAGACAGCATTGCCGGGGCTGCGGGAGGTTCGAAAGGGATACCGCGCCACCGGAATACAAAGGGCTGAGGAAGGAACATGGATGGGTTTTAGTCAGTAAGAGTCTGACACTCCCCTTCCATGCCACCCACGGCGGGAGGGGTCAAATGATGATTTCCCATCAGAGAAAAAAGACAGCAACATTTTCTTGCTAGTTACTCTCACATAGCAAATTCATATTATTATATATGTTACATATTATGTTAATGAGCTAGATACACGCAATCCCCAAGTTCGAATACACGTCAATCATCACGACGAATAATTGCGTTCCAGTGTTGCCACCATTTATCTGCACACAGTCATGTAATAACCTATATTATGTGCCTTGTAATGGGTAACACCGTTGTTTTAAGTGTTCATACTGCTTTCTATGTTTTATGTAAGATGCAAGATAAAAATATAATTTTCGGTGTAGTTTTCGAGCATTTTACAATTTTATTTTTTTACAGGTAGAGGTGAAACGTCTTAGTCATGGCTAACAGACTGCCTCGTTGGTCTAGTATTCGTATTACGCGACTGCTGTACGGGATCTCGGGTTCATTACCCGAGTCGGGCCGAAATCACATTGTGGGTTTTAGAAAAATTCATAAAGCAGCCGGGAAGTTAGTGGTGTTATACCCCCGTGCCTGGGTACGTTAAGCCGTCGCAGGCGTCCCAGGCTATTTTTTTTCGGATGGGAAATCATCTAAACACCCCACCATTAGTATCAGACTCTTACTGACTAAAATCCATCCATGTTCCTTCCTCAGCCCATCCTTGTATTCCGGGGGCGCGGTATCTCTTTCGAACGTCCTGGAGCGTCGTCCGTCGTCCCCGGCTGCTATCAAGATAGCAGTTGTTGTTACAATTCAATGTCAGAGAATCACTCTGTCAAGGCCTCTATAAATACATAAAAAAAGATGTGCATTGATCACCACTCTTGCGCAGTGTGGATTGGCAAATTCAGACTTTGTTAGTCTAGACTTCCTCCCAATGTTTTACTTTACCCTTATCCATTATTAAGTGGTGTCAAAGATATATTTTAAAAAGTATATAACTGACTTCGAAAACGTCATATTAGTACTTGCCAAGCGAACCTGCACATTCATAGTAAGTGCAGATGCCTTAACCTCTAAGCCACCCAGACAAACCTTTGGGATAATAGAACATTACTTTAATCGGCATAAATGGCTAAAGAAAAAGGATCAATGTATTTAGGTTTGAAGAGCTGCTTGGCTCAGCATTATCTAAGTGTCTAACTAAGTAATGATTCTCTTCTATGATTACTTGGGTTTTCTCGAATTCTGTATTATCTAGAATCAATCTTCAACGTCTTTAACACGCACAATTACCGTTTGCTTTCTCATTTAAATGCTATTCTGTATTAATTATCTCTATAGCTTCGATGTGTTAGTTATTGTCCATTACCGTCCGTAACAGAAGACACGCGTTCAATTTATTGTTGCCATTTATTTTGTCGCATTTCTTCGGATCATTTAACCGGACGTGTTTGTTATTAAAATTCTGATTACGATGTTATATGGTATCAAGTTATGGTAGAAATTGCTCTTTGTGTTGTTGGAAGTGTAACTTTGATATTTTTATTTAAAACTGCGGTGTTCGGGATAGATCATTAGATAGATCGTCTTTTTAAATGACTTCAAATAAAAAGGAGGTTCTTTTTAATATTTTTTTTTAGATTTTTGTGTTAACATTTTGAATTTTAAATAACATGAAAATCCAAAAAGTTTCAATAAAAATATATCTATTCACTTTGCATAAACAAAGGTTCTTACTTCTATTACAAATCGGGGTTGTTGTGTTTTTTATAGATGTCTTTTGCCGCTCGCGTTTTGGGACCGCGAAAACTCTCGAACATTCCAGCCCCTGTTTTCATTCGTTAGCTGGTGTACCGATATATAAAACTTAAAATCGAAATTTTGGAGATATGAACCTAGAAAAAAAAATCACTGGACTCGTAGAGCTTCATTGCCTCGGCGTTTTCTTGTTGTCGCCACTGTTGATTCTGGCTTTCAGGAGTTGCAGTGGTTGGGAATAGAGTGGCGAGCTTGTCCCAAAAAAAAAAGATATTAACATAGATAGGACAGTAGAGGCTGTTACAGGCTACTTTTTACCCGGGTGCGAATGAATTAGTTTCCTCCAGGTAAAAGAGCGGGAAAAGCTAGCTAACCATAATGTTCAGATTTCGCGTGTCAGCGAGACATGCTGTCAATAATATAGGCAGTGTGTTGGCAGCGTGTTGGCAGCAGTGCGTTACACTCGCTGCTGTATCTTTTTATCATAAGTTCTTCCGGGGAAAATAGCCATTCATCCACGCAGCGGTATAATATTGCTTTGATAATACGACGGTAATTTTATTTACCGTATTAGTTTAAACGGAGATTCGTAGTTTAAACAGTGATTCCGTATGGTATCGAAATTTTCGCACTGAAAACTGCTGTGATCGTTCTATTAGAATACTATTTACTTAGTTAAAGAATGATTTTTGACCTACTTCTTATCGTATGAGATGTAGGTTTACTTAGGTAATAATGCCTAGCGTCAGAGTATTCTCAAATCCGCCTGACGGCATATAACATGAAATGTTATAATATAATATAAAATGCCCCACTTTCGCATTAGGTTAGGTACCTGTAATGATAGTGGTAAGAGTCTGAAATAAATAAATAAATGTTTCAAAGGTAGAAGAAATCATTACAAGGAATTTTTCGGTGAAAATAGTAAGGAGTATGAAATTCTAGTCAGTAATCATTCTGGTTGTCACCGTATATTAGACCAGTCCCAGACCCTCATGAGAGACCAGCTCCAAAATGACTGGGACTTTTTTCGGACCAATCGAATTAGATTTATTTATCTCTTTCTTAAATAATACTCTATCCCTGTCATTTTGAACATGACGTCACTGTCATGTCTTTTGTTTGCAAAATTTTAACCAATCGAATTAGTTGTTTTTTTTATCTCTTTCTTAAATAATACTCTATCCCTGTCATTTTGAACATGACGTCACTGTCATGTCTTTTGTTTGCAAAATGTAAACCAATCGAATTAGTTGATTTATTTATCTCTTTCTTTATTAATAAGCTATCCCTGTCATTTTGGGCATGACGTCACTGACATCTCTTTTGTTTGCAAAATTTAAACCAATTGAATTAGTTGATTTACTTATCTCTTTCTTATTTAATACTCTATCCCTTTTATTTTGAACATGACGTCACTGATATCTCTTTTGTTTGCAAAATTTAAACCAATCGAATTAGTTGATTGTTTTATCTCTTTCTTAAATAATACTCTATCCCTGTCATTTTGAGCATGACGTCACTGACATGTCTTTTGTTTCAAAGTAAAAAAGAAACTAATAGGTTTGTTGCTATAAAGATTTATTTTTCTCTAACTCATTTATTAATCTATCTCTTTCATTTTGAGCATGACGTCACTGACATGTCTTTTGTTTCGAATTGTTATAAACGTTGTAAAATAAGTAAAATCATAACGCTTCCTTTTGACTTTGCCGCAGTCGGGTAAAGTTAAGTAGGTACCTATCATAATTTAAATTATATTGAACTAGCTTTCCGCCAGCGGTTTCGCCCGCGAGGGCTATATGAATTCAAATTGAAGATGAACCGCTCGACCGATTTTGTGCAAACTTCACATAAACCATCTACTAAATAGTCCGAACAAAGCCTAAACTTTTGGTTTGGATAGGTGAGCCCGTTCTTGAGTTATAAAATTACAACGAAAAGTAGCATTGATTTTTATATATAAGTTAAGTATTTGGCTGTGCACGAGATAATAGCTAAGGTTAGTGAAGTTGTACGTGGTTGTCTACTAGGAGTTTTTTTTTGGATGGGAAATAATCAAATGTCTTCTCCCGCCATGGGTAGGGGGCGGCAAGGAATTTCAAACTCTTACTGACTAAAACCCATCCATGTTCCTTCCTCAGCCCTTTTAATCCCGGGAGCACGGTAACTCTTTCGAACATCCCGCAGTGCCTGCTGGGTTTCCGGGATTGTTATTAAGACGACGACTACCGCCAATGACCTTGAACAAATGGGCGGAGCTTGAGCTTCCCCCCCGCGACCCCGCAATGCACACCGCACGCTTGTCATTTTATATTTTGAAGAACTTTGACGGGTGACCATAATATTATGTAAAGATTCTAAGGACAGTCGCATATTGTATTTTGATATGCATGTCTAAGATATAAAAAAAACCGGCCAAGTGCGAGTCGGACTCGCGCACCGAGGGTTCCGACCATTGGAAAGAAAAAATACGCAATAAAGTCGCAATTATCTTATTTTTTTACGACCGCATAATTAAGTTTGTTTGTAGAGGAAAATTGCTGATTACTAAAAAACTACTTACTAGATCTCGTTCAAACTAATTTTCAATGGAAGTTTGCATGGTAATCTACATCATATATTTTTTTTAGTTTTATCATTCTCTTATTTTAGAAGTTACAGGGGGGGGGACACACATTTTACCACTTTGGAAGTGCCTCTCGCGCAAACTATTCAGTTTAGAAAAAAATGATATTAGAAACCTCAATATCATTTTTGAAGACCTATCCATAGATACCCCACACGTATGGGTTTGATGAAAAAAAAAATTTTGAGTTTCAGTTCTAAGTATGGGGACCCCCAAAATTTATTGCTTTTTTTCTATTTATGTGTCAAAATCTTAAAGCGGTTTACAGAATACATCTACTCACCAAATTTCAACAGTATAGTTCTTATAGTTTCGGAAAAAAATGGCTGTGACATACGGACGGACAGACAGACAGACAGACAGACAGACAGACAGACAGACAGACATGACGAATCTATAAGGGTTCCTTGTCGGACTACGGAACCCTAAAAATAGAAATACAAATAACATCTGTCTGAGTAATACTTCGAAACACTAATTTTAATTTTTCCAACCCCCATTGCATATCTACTTCGTTTGCCAGAAAAGCAAAAATATTTTCAATTTCTTTAATCTGCAAAACATGTTTATCGATCTAAATTGTTAAAAGTTTCAAGAAAATCAGACAACTAGCATTCTTGAATTAATCCGCTGTGAAAGATGGACAGACAGACAGACAAAATCGCACCAAAGGAGTTAATTTTTAGGCCATATTGGTGTCCACTTTGAGCTCTTCTAACAAAAATGCACGCAAGATTTTTTCAAATTTGCATTTTACGACATCTGCTGCTTCTCAAATAACTTCAGCTCATCTTCACTTGTATAGGAAAATCGTATTAGTTTTGTAAGGAGAGCCCGGAAGCCAGTTAATTAGTCCGACATTTCTGATCCACCTGTATAGTGTCCGACCAAACCTTTGGCATCAGCTTTGGCCAAACCATCAGCTTTGGTTAAAATTGGCCTAAGTTTTGACAACAACAGAACCGAAATTGAATAATCTATTACGTTTAAAGACCTAAAAGTTAGTGAGACTGTATTACAAATGATGTTAATATTTTAAATAAGCTGCAGGTAGTTTTATTTATATTATTAAGTTGATACACCGAACATATTAGTAAAAAGTCATTGTGGCTTCTTTGCTAAGGCACCTGCATCTCATTTATGAGTATGCAGATTCGAACTTCGAAACAGAGAAATTACGAATCTGACTATTCCAAAGTTTTACATGCACTTTTTTTAGTATAACTTAGACACCATTGACTAACGGTGAAGGAAAACATCGTGAGGAAACCTGGACTACACGGTCTGAAATCACCAATCCACCTTGAAAAAGCGTGATAATTAATGCTAATACATGTCTATGTCATACCCAAAAGTGGGATATTAAAGATTCCGATTATGACCAGGATTTTTAAAATTTTTACCTATCATGAACAATGGAAATTCACCCGTTTTGGGCCTAATTTTGAAAGTGCCGCAAAGCAAAAAATCAATGCAAAAATAAATGTGCTAAATTCGGATATAGACTTTGTCTGAATGAGAATTAGCTGTTACATTTTCAAGCACCAAATTTGTACGACCCTTTTCCACGGTTTCATGCATTATTGAAGAAATAAAGTAATGGAAAAAAATCCTACCATTGTATGGCATTTCGATAATCTTTTAGAAAGATGCAATATCGATTTTTGGACTTTGAAATCATTTATAATTACCGATTTAAATATTTTTGATCTTTATCTTTTTACCTTATATTACTAATATAAGGTAAAAAGATAATTAAACATTCTAAAATATTCTATAATATTATATTATCTAAAATAGTCAGACAATACAATACATTTTACAATACTCTTTGAATAGCGTAAGCTTATTTTTTTATCATATTCTGCATTTTTTTTCAAAATAGTCTCGTAGCAAAGAAACTCGAACCCCAATTCACGTGTTTCGAAAAATATTTTCATTGGTAATAATTTAGAATAGCGCCACCTTGTTACCCATGGATAAACCGTTTTATTTACAAACCATTAAGTTTTGTTCTAAGATATCATCCCATGCCCTGACTTATAGCTACTATTTCTATAAATTCCAAACTATTAGGAAATATTGTAACATAACATGAAAGAATTTTAATTTTGACGATTATCTCCGACCTACATGTAAAATTTAAATGAGGTATGCAATATTCTCGTTTTGAATACGCAATGTATTAAAAGAAATACATATTTAAATCCTAAAGTACATTTAATTATTTAGTAAGTCAATAACAAAATATATTTGTCCTGCCAAATTTAGATACACACATTTTAGATTATGACAGATTATGGATGATTTGGTTTGAAAACACGTTATTCACATCAAAAAAATATTTTATCCGCATGTAGTGCCTTTTCAATGTAATAATTATAATTCACCAGTCATCTTATCACAAATATAATAATTTATTTACATCGTAATGTGCTCGCTCTGAGTGACAGCGTCTACCCGTGACAGTGGTCACAGACGTACTGCCCCCGTCGCCCGGTGGAGCCCCTCCATAATTTCAACTCAACGTTTTGACAAAAGCACAAAAATTGACGTAAATGTACGATTTAAAAAAAATATACGTATACAAAAAGACAGATAATTAACTTTTCTATAAAATGGTACAGGTTTCATTAAAATCCGCTTGATAAATTCTATGTAAAACTCAGTTTTTCTTCTGCGTTAGACCTAACTTCATGATTTTTTTATACAATGTTATAAATACATAATTAAAAAAAACGTTATACAAAATTATCAAGCATATGCTCTAGTTTAGTATATATACTTTTCAAATCATGAAAGCAAGTCGTTAAAGCGTAATCATTAGCTTTAAAAGGGGCAAAGTCGTATATCGCCGCCTTAATGTAGAAATAAATACACGGATTTTAGTCACATTCGCTCCCGCTCCTTCCACAGCGGGAGGAATCGTGTGATGATTTTCTATCCCAAAAAAAAAAATGGTTAGGATTGGTAGTACCTACAGACTTGTCTAAAGGAAAATTTTCATAATTAAACATGTTTAAAATTTAGTTCCGCTATACTATGGCCTACTCTCATTCTTACAAGCACCACAAATTCTTTTTCAACCCAACTTCAAAACTGTATGAAATTAAGATTAAATTCTTCACCACGTCAAATTACGCGAGTCTGTTCTGATATTGTTTTCCAACAACGGTATTACGTATACCCAATTCTATTAAAGAGTACAAAAAGTACATCGATGAGTATCTCACGGCATACAAAAGGGTATTAAAACGTTCGCACAGTGTAACGGGGTGAATCTACAATATTTTGCTTTTTGGTTTCCGAGTCGTCATTATCCTTATTACCGACTGTCGTTTAAATTGTATAATTCAAAAGCTTAAAATTATTATCTATCTTTATAATAAATCTGTAGAGAGGTCAATTCTGTACATGAAATATATTTCCAAAATAACTATCAGGGGGTGATTAGGGATCGATACTGATGCCAAAAATGCAATCAGTAAAATTTTTGTCTGTCTGTCTGTCTGTATAAACTCTATAGAAACAAAAACTACTCGACGGATTTTAACGAAACTTGGTACAATTATTTGTCATACTCCTGAGATGGTTATAGTATACTTTTCATCACGCTACAATCAATAGGAGCAGAGCAGTGAAGGGAAATTTTGTCATTTTGTTTAAACGCGCTAATCTCAGGAACCGCTGGTCCGATTTAAATAATTATTTCAGTGTTAGATAGTCCATTTATCGAGGAAGGCTATAGGCTATATATCATCACGCTAAGACCAATAGGAGCGGAGCACCACTATTCCACGCGGACGAAGTCGCTGGCAGAAGCTAGTGTTAAATAATTATATAGGTATAGTCTCTTCATCATCTGCCTAGCCGTTTCCCAACTATGTTGGCGGCTTCCAGTCTAAACCGGATGCAGCTGAGTACCAGGCTTTTTATATGGAGCGACTGCCAATCTGACCTCCACAACCCAGTTGGTTGTCAGACTTTCTGGCTTCTGACTACCCGTAACGACTGTTAAAGATGTACAAATGACAGCCGGGACCAACAGCTTAACGTGCTTTCCAAGGCACGGAGGACTTTCGCTGAAATAGATGGTCACCCATCCACGAACCGACTGCGCCAAGAGTAGCTTAACATTTGATCGATCGGTATCGATACTTAGCCACGAGCTCCTCCACTTGTAAACTATTAGATGATTATATGGTTATGGCTGGGGTAGCCGATTGCAGATTATAAGATATAGGTATAGACTGTTAATGTAGATAAATATTGAATTTTATACGGCTGGTAATGATGAAATTTGTGTGAGGAAGCGAACAGCGTCGAAAAATCAACCGCACATTTTTGTAGATTCACCCACCGTCTCGTTCCGTACGAAATTAAAAAAGAAAAGTTGTTCGACTTTAGTGATGGCAACGAATTGATTTTGTTCGGTTATACAATGTTGTAAACAGTGCCGACTGAATTGGAGCTCCGTGGAGTTCATTATGAGTTGAGTCCACTTATTATTTACAGCACCGAAGACTATCTGAATTTCAGAAGAAAGATAATTTAATAACTTGTAGTTATGTTTGAAATCATTTTTTGTAAAGTGCCTCAGACACTACGTTGTCATTTGTATATTTTAAAGTCATTACGGGTAATCAGAGGTTTAAAAAGTCTGACAGCTTGTCTTATTATAGCATTGTAATGTTTGTCTATGTCGTATCATTGGTCTAATCGCTATCCCACTGTTGGGTAAAGGCCTTTTCTCATACAGAGAACGCATGAGCATTGATCATCACGCGTGCTCAAGGCGGACGCCTTTTAGACTTTTTTTATTAATTCAGATTTTTATAGTCCTGACTTCCTCACGATATCGTCAACGTTAGTTGTGGCTAAGATACACTTGGAAAGTATTTAAGAAAATTCACATTGGCACTTGCCAGGTTTCGAACCCGCAGACTCATATACGAGATACAGGCGCCTTAACCACGAGGCCAATACCACTTACTAACCACACAAAATATATTGGACGGTAACGGAATTGACGTATATGTACGGTATTTGCCGCCAATCAACCCGGTTATCTGATATTTTTTAATCTGATCTTATATCGTACACTAGCTTTTCGCCAGCGGCTTTGCCCGCGTGGGCTATAGGAATTCAAATAAAAAATGACAGAGTTTCATACAAACTTTGTCCCCCATTTTCACAGTTTAGGTGTAGAATTTCGGAAAATCCTTATCGGATGCCTACGTCTTAGAGAACACACCCTCCAAGTTTCAGGTCTCTACGATCAGCGGTTTCGGCTGTGTGTTGATCCGTCAGTCAATCAGGACAAAGCATTTTATATGTAAAGATTATTCTATCAGTAAACGTTTGAGAACGTTATTATTTAGTTTACGGTCATTAAAAACTTTATGGAATACTTTTATAAGTGGTGAACCGCAACTAAAGCGACAATCTGTCGGAGATAATCAAAACAGCGAGTAAATTGCAATTGTAATGCAAACAAAAATTTGTTGCTTTCATTTTGGTCTCATTTATATTATTTAACTAGCGTGTGCCCGCGATTTCGTGTGCTTAAACTTAGAATTCGGACCATATATATTTTTATATTTTACTATAGGGAGTCGTGGTGGCCTAGTGGTTAAGGCACCTGCCTCTCGTGTACGAGTGTGCGGGTTCGAAACCTGGCAAGTACCAATGTGACTTTTCTAAAGTAATATGTACTTTCTGCGTATATCTTAGGCGTCACTAACTAATGATGAAGGAACACATCGTGAGGAAACCTGGACTTAAGTCTGAAATCGCCGATCCGCCTTGAGCAAGCGGGGTGATTAATGCTCATGCCTTCTCTGTGTGAGAAGAGGCCTGTGCCTAGCAGTGGGACAATATATAGGCTGATGATGAATATAGGTAAAAATCTAGGTATCCTATGTATTATGTGTACTAATATATTATAAATGCGGAAGTTTGTGAGGTATGTATATACACTTCTCATCAAAAAAATCGAAACACCTCGCAGTTTATGATTTGATAAGGATTATCAGAAAAATGTGTATATTTAGGAATAAATGTAAAATGTCATTTAATAGTGAGTAGTATGAGGTTTTTAAATCCTAATGTTATTGTTCTAAATTCAAATTAAGTCTTCATAGATTTCGTATTTTGTATAATGAGTAATTTTTACCCTGTATGGAATATGAAGGAAATGGGTAAAACAACACGCGTAAATGAAAAAAAAAATTAAGAAACGTTTATTTAATAACTTGTATTCCCTCCGCGAGCTCTTATTACTGCTTCCATACGGTTCTTCATCGATCGGATGAGAGTCACGATCACATGTTGTGGTATATTATCCCATTCCTCTTGGATTGCATTTTGCAGCTGGCTAAGTGTTTCTGGGGCTGGATCTCTTGCTCGAATTCGTCTCTTTAATTCATCCCATAGATGTTCAATGGGATTCATGTCCGGGCTTCTTGCTGGCCATACCATAATGGAGATACCGACTTCGGTAAGATAATCTCGTACGACGCCCGCGGTGTGAGCTCTAGCATTGTCGTGCATGAATATGAAGTCGTTGCCAATAAAATGTGCATAGGGCATCACATGAGGTTCAAGACACTGTTCGATGTACCGATGAGAGTTTAGTGCAGGCAGCCGTGGCCCAGACACAAAGGCAAGTTCTGTCTTACCGTCGGCGCTGATTCCTCCCCAAACCGTCCACGAACCGCCACCATAGCTGACCTTTTCTTCAATGCAGCATTGTGCAAAGCGTTCTCCATCTCTTCTGTAGACCTTGTTCCTTCCGTCGTTACCATACAGCATAATTTTACACTCATCAGAAAACAGTACTTTGCTCCACTGAAGGTATGACCAAGTTAGGTGCTCGCGTGCAAAGTTAAGGCGCGCTCTTCGATGGTCTGCAGTTAATTTCGGCCCATTCGCTGGCTTATGCGGTGCCAATCCGCGTTCCTTCAACCTTCTTCTTATTGTAGAGTCACTTACAGCTACTCTTCGTACAACGCGAAGCTGCTGCTGCAGTTGAAAAGCGTTAAGGCGTCGATTTCGTAAAGAAGTTGTTACAATAAATCGATCATCTCGCTCAGAAGTGACCCGATTCCTGCCAGATCCTGAACGGCGCGTGAACGAACCAGTCTCCCGATAGCGTTTGTAGACTCTATGAACAGATGATAAGCTTAGATGCAATCTTGCAGCCACAACACGCTGACTAAGTCCAGAATCCAGCAATGCCACCACTTGGGCGGCTTCTGCGGGCGAAGTATCCATATGTTTTAGAAAAAAAAGTTTTTTCAGACGTCCCAAAGTCACAGTAAATGAAATAAGAAACAAAAAGTTTAAAGACAAGCGCTAATTTTTAGTTTTTAAACGAGAAACGTACTCCAACCCTAAATACACATTTGTCTCAAAACAGTGATTAATTTCATTTATAGGATAAACAAATGAAATTCTAATTTCGAATTTTGATTTTTTTCTTCTTACTGTAATGACCAAACTGCCAGCTACACAATAATGTTTTTTTTTTCATGGAATTAATTCTCTTTTGTAAAAAATTAGGACAAAAACAATAAAAACGAAAGTGTTTCGATTTTTTTGATGAGAAGTGTATATGTTAGTTACTAATTCACGCAAAAACTACAAAACGGATTTGGATAAAATTTGGTACGCACATAAATTATACTCGGATTAACACACAGGGGACTTTCGATCCGTGTGTATGAAGTCGTTCCCTCAGAATGCGGGTGAAACCGCGTGAAACAGCTAGTGTACTATATAATGTTCAATCTGCACACAAAAAAGACTCTATGTCGATATGACACCTGTAACAGCGACCAAACATGGCTATAAATCATAAATAACACTAAAATAATAATAGACTTATTATGCTCCTATCGAGCTATCCAAACTATAATTGTGAAGTTGTGCATGTCTGTTTGTCACGCTAAAATAGCTTAACATTTCTTGAATTAAAACACAAAAAATGGTCAATGGAAAAGTACTTATAAAATTATTATTAGGAGACATCATCTGTCTAGCCTTTTCTAAGCGCCAATCTCAGGAACTACTAGTCTGATTTGAAAAAATATTTCTGGGTAAGATAGCCCATTTATCGAGGAAGGCTATAAGCTATATATCATCACACTTAGACCAATAGGAGCGGAGCACCACTAGGTACACCATGCGTACAAAGTCGCGGGCAGGTATAGTAAGATATGAAGAGACTTTAAACACGGGCTGCCGAATTGTTCGAAAGGGCTACCGCGACCTTGGAACGTAAATAGTAAGAGTCTGATGCTTCCTCCCGCTCCGCCTACAGAGGGTGGAGTTATTTGATGGCTTTCCATGCCTAAAAATAATACTAGAAACACAACTTTCAGAAAAAAAAATAGGATAATTTTCATCCCCGTTTGTGTATCATATTTTAAAATTGCAGAGAACATAGAATTCGAAGTAAAACCACGGGGTACGACTCGTCTACAATAATGTTACAATACGCGGTGGCGGTGCCAGTCTCTGGGGTGGTAAAAAAACTGTTGTAATGCTAATTGCTACTAATGAGGTTTCGTAGTACTGAAGTGTTGAATTATTGTAATTTACAAGCATTTCCTTCAAGGCAATCATTGGCAATCAGGTTCTGTAGGAGGCGTATACTGTTGTCCTTTAGGGTCTTGAAATCATCATCATGCGGAATATTCAGTAGAATTACCGCGACCCCGGAACACAAAGGGCGCAGGAAGGAACATGGATGACTTTTAGTCAGTAAAAGCCTGACTGACTTGTGGACTCCCTTCCACTCCATCTGGCGGGAGGAGACATTTGAAAATTTATCATCCCAAAAAAAGCCTTGAAATCACCAGTATTTTTTTGTACCCTCTAAGATGACAAAATGCAGAAAGTATACCTACTTAATTACAAAGGAATAATTAACTGATGCATTGCTATCTGAGAGACAAAGCAGAATGTCTTCGTAGTGTAAATAGGCATGGTGTGACAAGCTATTTCATTAATATTACATTAAGCTAGATGTGCGTAAATTTTTAACACAGCTTAAAATCTTCCTAAAGTCAATATTATAATCGTGTTTTGCAGTAGCCGTTAGCCTCTTCATGTACAAAACCCTTCAAATATCCATCGTCCATATTAAAAGATTTCTGTACACTGACGAATAACAGTAAGATGATCAAAAGGCTACAAGTTTAAAAAATAATGACAGTTAAATGTTTAAAACTGTGTCAATTACCATTAGTAAGAAACATGAACATTTTAGCAAGCAATAAAGGCCATTACAACGATTTATAGGTGACTTGTGGACTGGTTTATGGTTAATATCGCAAGGGTAATGGCCCATAATGTTAAGGGCAGTTGCCCGACGAAAGTACTAGTTATTTGACTCGTTAGAGTGTAACGAAACGACTTTTCACTCGATTTCAATTACCCACAGGCGACATGGAAAAGCGGTGTCTTGACCAATGTTATTATCGATCAATTGGTTTTTATTATTTTGTATTATTCAACCACTTTCTAGCCCTGAAGATTGTATTATTATTTAACGAAATAGCTTTGTTGCATCAGATCAAAAGTTATAGCAGTCGTTCGACGAAGAAAGTGTTTAGCGCCATCTGGTGTCGAGTAGTGGAACTAGCTACATTTTAGTTTCGATGGGTGATAAAAGATGTCGCGCTAAGGTAAACGTTTAATTAAGTGTAGTTTTAAAACTTTTCGTCATTACTTCGATTAGTAGGAAAATCATTTAAATTGAACTTTTCAACCACTTCATTAGAAAATCAAGAAAGGTGAAAATTTGTACTGTGATAACTTCATTGAAAATTTCGTCTGTCATAAATATTGGCACAGTAATTAAGGGGGGTTTCCATTGAATAGTTTCCATACAAAGTTTATTTTTATTAATTGGCGTAATATTATAATTGAATTCCAAGTTATTGTACGCTAGTATACCAGATTTATAAAAAAAGTCCAACAGCTGTAGATTTTGTTTAAAAGGTTTATGAAGACAAGTAGGCACCTACGTGATTTTTAACTTTGATGAAAGTTGGCAACGCTGGCGGTATGGTCGGAGTGATTCCATCAATTTTACTGTTGTGATAATGTGCCTACAGCTTGATAAAAAGGGCGTGGAAAAATTATCCCGTTTATTTCAAGAAATATTTTTGTTAGCAACAGTGTAATGTATTTTCTTGAAGATCATTACAAACCTGCACTATAAACTCAAGCCATTTCTATAGGGGTAAGCAGAAATTAAAGAAAACCACCAGTTTTGATCCTTACATTATTCCTGAAACTTACCCGTATTCCAGCTTCGTTCATATTAATCTATCATTATCTAGTTGTTTCCCACGGTTTCATCCCAATATATCCCAAGAGATTAACTTCACGAACGTGGATAAAAACTAGCTTATGACCGTCTTCAGGGTCCCATCTCTGCCGGGGATGCGGGACGTTCGAAAGAGATACCGCGCCCCCGGAATACAAAAGGGCTGAGGAAGGAACATGGATGGGTTTTAGTCAGTAAGAGTCTGACACTCCCACTCGCCCCACCCACGGCGGGAGGGGTCATTTGATGATTTCCCATCCGAAAAAAAAGGGTCTCATCTCTATCCATATTAAATTTCATCCAAATCGGTTTAGCCGTTTTACCGTGAAAGCGTAACAAACAAACTTACTTTCGCATTTTAAATATAAGGTAGGGTATACCTGTTTATATATAAGTATACACTCCGAGATGGCCCCACAGCAACTCCCGTTCGCTAACTGTATCGCGTGGAGCCGCTTGCCGTTCCAGAATCATACGTAATTCCATTATAATTTGTTTATTTTATCAGCAGTAACGGGTTCGGCGAGGTGTTCTTGTGTGGACTGGAGATATGATCATTATGATAATTTTCCTAACCAGGTTATGGTCGCGTCTTCGCGCCAGAGGTCTATCCCATAGGATCTGTGTGCCTAGTATGAATCACTTTCGAAAAAGCATTCGTATCGAAAGCGATTTTGTTATATCTAGGCTGTAGCATGCGTTTCATAAAGACAAAAAGACACCGCCTAACCTACATAATACAGATAAATATTTATTATCTTGTTTTATATAATTACTAGCTTTTCACCCGCGTTGGCTATACGAATTCAAATAAAAAAATACAGAGTTTTATACAAACTGTGCCCACCTTTTCATTCCCTTAGGAGTAGAATTTTGGAAAATCCTTTCTTATCGGATGCCTACGTCATACAAAAAACACACCCTCCAAGTTTCAGGTCTCTACGATCAGCGGTTTAGGCTGTGCGTTGATCCGCCAGTCATTCAGGACAAAGCATTTTATATGTAGATATTTTATGTAATATTAGTAATTATTACTAATAATCAACAAAAATATTAAATCAGTTCTATTATGTCTTGTGTGTGTCGTGTAAGTGTCGTGGTGGCCTAGTGGTTAAGGCACCTGCCTCTCGTGTACGAGTGTGCGGGTTCGAAACCTGGCAAGTACCAATGTGACTTTTCTAAAGTCATATGTACTTTCTAAGTATAATCTTAGACACCACTGACTAACGGTGAAGGAAAACATCGTGAGGAAACCTGGACTTAAGTCTGAAATCGCCAATCCGCCTTGAGCAAGCGTGGTGATCAATGCTCATGCCTTCTCAGTATAAGAAGAGGCTTGTGCCCAGCAGTGGGACAATATATAGGCTGATGATGATGATTATGTCTTGGTAGAAAAAAATAACGAAAAGGATGCTATGAAATTTTATTTTGATGTAATTGGCTACTAGTGTTGTTCTAAAACAATATTTTACCACAATAATGTTATTGTTTGAAGGTAATCGAGTGTTCATGATATTATGTAGATTATCAGACAGTGTGCAAGTGTAATATGATTTTAATTTAATACTTTCTTTGTTTAAAAGTAACAGTACGGCTATTAAATTCTATTTAGTTTTGCTTGAAGTGCCACAGATAATATTTATGTTGATATCATTATTTACATTGTGTAACTTTATCTTTACCTACAGATTGGTTCGTTGGTCTAGTGGTTCGAACGCTGAGGTTAAGATTCTAGGTTCGATTACCATGTCGAGCAAAGTTATGGGGATTTTTCGTATGGATTTTTTTAGTAGGAGCCTCGAGCTTGAATTTGTGTTTAGTTCATGCAAATTATCTTTACTTATCTACTACTTGTCTTCTACTTAACCTTTTTGGGAAAAAAATGCATGTCCTTATGTTATCATTATGTAAAATACAAAGGTATTTGTGTGTTTAAATGTAAAGGTAAAAAGTATTATTAAATAGATTAATTTCTTTCATTTATTGAAATCAATACCATTTTTTTTTGGCCGGAAAATTGTACCTTTCCTACGGGAAAATGAGCAAAACCGCGCTAGAAACCAAGTCAAGAATTATAAGTTAGGTACGATTATGTTATAAGAAAAAATGTTTTATGTATAATATCATGAGTACGTAATCTAATTAGAGATTTTGCGTATGTACTATAAATATTTATGTATTGTTTCATAAGTGAATAATATAATAAATTATTTAATTAACATGTCATTATAATTATGTAATGCGGCTCACTTATATTTAAAATTTAAGCGATTGTAATTGGGTATATTTTCTTTTTTTTTTAACTTAATCTTCATCACCATCGAATCTCATTAAATCATGAATCATTTATCATATTAAATCTGTTTCAATTCTTTAAATTATTACCACACACATACACTTTTTATGGGAAATCATCAAATGACATCTTTCATCGTGGGCGGGGCGACAGGGAGAGAGTTTTCTCAAATCCACTTGACGGTCTCTGACATGGAATTGTAACAACAGCTGCTATCAATATACCAGCCGGGCACGACGGCTTAGCGTGCGTATAACACCACCAACTACCTAACTTCAGGCTGCCATGTGAAATTTCCTAAAACCCATAAAGCGATTTCTACCTCATCCGGGAATCGTACCAGCGAGTACCCCGTTTACAGCAGTCAGTCGTTATGCGACTACTAGACCAAGGCAGAGAGCAGTAAGAGATGTTCAACCTACTTCATCCCATAATATTATGCGCAGCATCCCATTCGCTTCGATGTTACAGGTATCACTATCAGCTACATGGTCTAATTATCTGACAGCTACCCGCTAAGCTGCAGCTAAGCCTATACAATTACTGTCTCAAGAATAACTGCATAACTGCTGTGTTAATATCTACAGTAAGATGTACTATAAAGATGTCCTGTGTTTTACCTTAATTACAAGAAGAATCCTACTAGGTCAGGTTAGGTTTATGAAATGAAATTATTTATTTTGTAACTAGGGTATTTAAATCACTTTTACACATCAATAGTTTTGTTATTATGAGAACGCTGGCGCCGGCATTTCCTAGCGGACTACGTCTGAGAAGAAATGCCGAAACAAACTCAGGAGTCGTGGTCTCTTTTAACATCCGAACAAAGTTGATAATCAGTTTTTTAGGCGGGCTGTTTTCCGCAACTCCGCGCGTATATTGCGTGAGAGAGAACGCACCCACGATACAGGAGTAATCCCTAGTGTGGGGCGACGTTTTTTTTAAAAGAAAGAAATATCTTTAACTTTAACCAAAAACACTTAAACTTGAGTGACACAATTATGAGTCATCACTGCAGAAAATCAAGGTCGCTGCAGTTCCGAAATCTGATATATCAACAAAACAAAACACCAACTTAATAACGGATGACATGTACACTCACAAACTAAAGTGCTTACTATATCTATTGCGCATGATCTTGCGCATCCCGCGTAACCGGTCGCGCAGGGTCGCTTTCTTCGCAGCTGTACATGCGAGCACAGAAGTGGTTTTGCATCGTTTTAGTTTTCTACTAAGTGGTGTTAAACTATGTGTTAGTAGTATGCTGTTGAGTTAAGTGGTATGGGTGGGTGGTGGTCCCTGGGTGGGTTGATGAGCTATGGTTTCTAGTGGCTACGGTAGGTGAGTCCGTCGTGGCTAATCTTATACAAAATCACTGTTCTTTTTAGAGTGGCTTTATTCTTTGCTAGAGTTGAGTTACGATTAGATTAACTGTATCTTAATCATCATAGATATTTTTAGTTTTTAAATCCGCTGCTATCTTCAGAAATATTTATAAATGCGAACGTAATTTTAAATAGACTTATATGTTTGGTAGGTTATTTTTTATCCGAGTGATGAAGTAGTTCCCTTAAAATACAGGTAAAACCACGTGCAATCGCTAGTGGTAGTATCTAAATCTGTCTGTTTAAATTATAGATGATGAGAAATATTAATATGAATAATAGAAACTTATTTAATGATGATATTATGATAATATATAATTAAATATGATCAATAGAAATATTAAATAAATAACTAAAGAAAATGTGATGTCCTCGATTATAGAACACTTTTAACTAACTTTTTTTAGTTGTTGTTTGTAACAAAGCGAGTATTGAATTGTACAATTTTATGAATAATAGTGAGTGCTGTAGGTTTAAAGAATTTCGTGTAAAGTGTGTACCATTCATTATTTATCTTTAATTTATTTTATAATCACTGACATCACTGACATATCTAATACTTGTATACCAGTCACTGGTGAAACATGTTGAAATAGCCATTATTTATTTATTAGGATCTCCAACAAGAAACACACAAAAAAAAAACTAGACAATATCAACCAATTATTTAAAAAAAACCTTGTGCTTCCTTAATTATAGGAGTTCACAGCATGCCTCTTATTTAAAGTCATATTTTAGAAAATCAAAAAGTTGGAATTAAATGATTAATTATATAAATATTAATATTAAATCATTGTATGTAATATCTTCATTACCATGTTTCTGACAAATAAACTGATTGATTGCCGCCCAATATTGGGCATGTTAATTTTTTTTCTTAATTGTCATAATATTTTGAACGAAACATGTATTTTTGAAAGTTTGGCCGCGTCTGTACATCTTACAATTCAATATTTATGATCTAGAGAAATATGAGGAATATTAGAAAACCGTCAGCCGTGATTTTCGCTTTCATACGGACGTAACGACTACTTCATTTGAATTTATGCAAGATAAAGATAAAGATAAAGATAAAGATATTTATTTTGTAAAACATGAGTAGATATGGTTACATAGGTCTTATAAGTAAAATATAGAACCTCATGTTTTGCCAGGATGGCGCACAAAATTTAGTTTTTTCTTAAGCTAACTTAAGACATTACTTAAATCTAAGAAAATAATATATTTGTAAATTAAATTATCTTATGTAGGTATAAAAATAATAATAATAAAAATAAAAAAAAAACTATCAGAGGGCTACAAGTTTATGACTTTATACAATTACAAATATACCTATCAAATAACACATCATAATTTAGTTAATCATTAAAAAAATCTACTAAGCTATAATAACATTTAGTAATTAAATATTTTTTAAGATGTTTCTTAAATAGTGTAGCAGGCATTTGTCGAATGAGTTTGGGAATTTTATTATAAATTACTGGCGCCAAACAGAAAATACTTTTATGCATTAATGCCGTGCTGGATCTAATTATACAAAGGCTATCATTATCTCTACGATTTCTAATTGTAATTTCTGACTGTTTGGTAAATAAATTAGGGTTGCTACGAACAAAAGTTGCTATTTCATATATAAATAGGGATGGCAGACTTAAAATTTTATTCTCAATGAAGTATGGTTTGCAGCTATCAGTCATTTTTAATCCGAACATGGCCCTAATGCATCTTTTTTGGGACTTGAAGATTATTTCTTTGTTAGTTGAGTTTCCCCAGAACATGACTCCAAATCTGAGGATAGAACCAACCATACCGTGATAGGCCGTGCAAAGCGCGTCTTTACTAATAATAGGTGCAAGCTTATAGAGTGCATAAGCAGATGAACTAATTCTCTTGTTTAGTTCTTCCGTATGGGCTTTCCAATTAAGATTTTTATCAACAATAATACCTAAAAACTTAGTTGTGTTGGCTTTATTGATTACTGTTCCTTGGTAGTTAGCATTAATGTTTAGTGTTGGTAATCGTTGACTGAAGAACATTATTTTGGTCTTTTCAAGATTTATTTTTAAATTATTGTTGTTTAACCATTCTATTATTGATTTTATTGTTTTATTGATCTCATTTTCATAGGTATTTTTACTATTAGACTTAATTGTTATCGTGCTGTCATCGGCAAAAAGGCATATCGGATGATTTGTTACTTTTGGTAGATCATTTATATAAATGAGAAACAAGAGAGGACCTAACACACTCCCTTGGGGAACTCCATATTCAACTATACGTTTAGATGAGGCAAATGTTTCTTCTCTTTTACTATTAAAATTTATTTTAGAGATTTCTGTGTAAATTTTACGATTTTTGAGATAAGACTCTATCAATTTTAATATATTTCCTCGGATGCCATATGCTTCTAATTTATTAAGTAGAATATCATGATTAACATAATCAAATGCTTGAGTCATGTCGCAGTAAATCGCACATACCGGTGTCTTTTTGTCTACATTAATCATAACTTTATTCAAAAAATCAAAAATAGCTAAATTTATTGTTTTATTTTTACGGAATCCTTTTTGATTTTCTGTAAGTATATTAAATTTTTCTAGATAGTTGTACATTTGTAAATATATATATTTTTCAAAAATTTTAGAGATTATGGGAATAAGTGCAATAGGTCTATAACAGTTCATGTTTTGTTTGTTGTCTTTTTTAAACAAAGGTTTTACAATTGACGTTTTGAGACTATCTGGGTATGATCCTTTGTTAATACACATGTTTAAAATATGGCTGAGATGATCACAGATTTCGAATGCAACATACTTTACAACTTTTGTCGATATTTCATCATGTCCAACGCTTGTGGTATTTTTCAGCGATCTAATGACTTTAAGTAAGTCGTATGGTGTACTCGGTGCCATAAACATGGATTTACTTGACTTGTTGATATATGAAGTTACTTTTTTGCCCGATCCCAATATTGGGTTAATTTTATCGATGAAAAAGTTATTGAAAGCGTTTGCAATTTCTTTTGGATTAGTTACAGTTTTGTCACTAACTCTTAAAGAAGTGATCATGTCCTTGGGTATATTATTTTTTGATTTGTTAATAACTGCCCAGGTAGCTTTGGATTTGTTAGTTGCTGTTTTAATTCTATAAGTATTTTGAGCTTTTTGCGTTAGTTGAATTATGTTTTTATAAAGTTTTGCATATTTTTTAAATTTTGTTTTATTTATATTATTACGATTAAGTCGATATTCCCACATCAATGCTCTCTTTTTTTTGCTACAAATTTTTATTCCATGTGATAACCATTGTTGTTTTTTTTTAATTCGAACAGTGATCTTTTTAAAAGGAAAACATAAATTATATAGTAATTTGAAGGTCTGTATGAATATATTGTAGGCTTTATTTGGGCTATCGGTCTCATAGATATCTGTGAAGGATATATGTTGTAAGTAATTTTTAAATTTTTGTAAATTACTATTATTATAGTCACGCCTTTTTATTTTCCAATGGTCTAATAAGAGAACTTTAGTAACTGGTAATTTTAAAAATTGTGCTGTGTGATCTGACAAACCAAAGTCAATAACATTAGATTTACACTTTTTTCCTAAATTGTGTGCAAAGTTATCAATGCACGTGCCACTTGCATGTCGAGTTGGCTGAAATATTTCCAATTTAAGATTAAAATTTAAGAGCAAACATTCCAATTCTAAAAAAGTATTATTACGCCTTAAGCAATCAATATTATAATCGCCTGCAATTACGACATTTCTGTTTGGATTTTCCTTAAATAACATTTGTAACATTTTTTCAAACTGTTCAAAAAATACATTTAATTTATTAAATTTTGGCACCCTGTATATACAGACGATTATTGTTTTATGGTTTGTTAAATCAATTGCACAACATTCAAAGATTCCTTTTATGGACAGTTTCGTTAAACTTTTTAGTTCTTTGAACTGGTGACCTTTCTTGACAAGAATACATGATCCACCTCTCTTGCTATCTTTTCTAGCGTAACATGTTGCCAAAATATAATTAGGTACAAACAATAAATGTTCGTGACCGGCCATCATAAAGTGTTCTGTTAAACATATAATATCAATATCTGCATCTTTCTCTGACATCTCTTCAATACATACGACGAGCTCGTTACTCTTATTGACCAAGCCAGCAATATTTTGATGCATTAAATTCAGGTGCTTATAATAGAAAAAACTGCTCAGGAGTCTCTTTGTTTATTATATTATCAGTTTGTTTGCATTCTAAATATATATGTCTGTTTTCATTTACGTAGTTTATGAGAGCGGCCACATCTTCG
This sequence comes from Pyrrhia umbra, assembly GCA_963891755.1. Taxonomy (NCBI): domain Eukaryota; kingdom Metazoa; phylum Arthropoda; class Insecta; order Lepidoptera; family Noctuidae; genus Pyrrhia; species Pyrrhia umbra. The sequence goes on along the minus strand of OY982934.1, from coordinate 2,439,178 downwards.
AAAATTACTTGCATGCCATAATTATTCACTGTGCCCGTATATTGTCTGTACATTTTGGAGTCCCATGTAAGATTCTTGTTTGAGTCAATAAAATATGCATGTTCATGAGTAATTATGTCCTGGTAGAGTAGATTATTAAAATGTTCTATCCTCTGGTTATATATTGTGGAATTATTCAGATTTGTCTTAAATGTTGGCATACAGAGTATAACGTTTGTATGTTGAATATCTTTGAGGCCTTCTCTTATATATGTAACAAGTTTCGAATAGTCCTTCGTTGTTGTGAAGTCTGTTTCACCTATTAAGATAATGCAATAGTCATCTAGAGTGAAATTTTTTAACTTGGGTGCTAAGTTACGTATTATATTTTGAATTCCAAAATTTGGGTTTAAGTAGTGACACATCTCGGAGCTCTCAAGTTTTTTTTCGGCTATAGTGCGTATTTTGATGATGGCCACCGAATCTCCAGTGTTTTAATTTTATAGTCGAATGAAAAAAAACAACCAATAATTCTTATTTAATTCATCTTTAGTAAGATAATAACACAATTTGAATATTTTTATGCCAAGTAGGAATTTGCTCAAACAATTCGTAATTAGTTTGTTCTAAAGAAAAAAGTAGGTTGATCTATACATATAAAATGCTTTTTCCTGAATGACTGACGGATCAACGCACAGCCTGAACCGCTGATCGTAGAGACCTGACACTTAGAGAAAGGATTTTCCAGTATTCTACCGTTAGGGGGGTGAAAAAGTGGGGCAAAGTTTGTATGAAACTCTGTCATTTTTAATTTGAATTCATTTCATATAGTACACGCGGGCAAAGCCGCTGGCGGAAAGCTAGTTTAGATATACTATTTCAATCTTCCTAATATTTATCAATCCAAAAATAATTCATACAATAGGATGCTTGTAAAACTATGGCAAATAGCTAGTCAGAAATGTTCCTTTGCCGGGGCTACGGGATATTCGAAAGAGTTACCGCGCCCCCGGAATATAAAGGGCTGAGGAAGGAACATAGATGGGTTTTAGTCAGTAAGACTCTGACACTCCCTCCCGCCCCAACCTCCGCGGGATCAACAATCGGCTCATTTGATGATTTCCCATCCGAAAAAAAGGGCAAGGATTTATTCCACTAGAACCATTTTGCTTTAGACAGAGAAAGAAAACTTACCACGTGTATTTGAAATCGAAAGTTTATTTAATATATTCTTCGACAAAACGACGCACGCACGACGATATATATGTAGTATTAAATATCAACATTTATGTAAAAACTTTCGTCACATTAAGGGACTTTTACTTTTCTGAGAAAAGATGAATTGCCTTATTAACTTGCCATACGCTTCAAGGTAATCTACATGATCTTGTTTTGGATACGGAAAAGTTGAATGACGATCCATTTCTTGTACAAGTTGTTAAGTGAGCTGTATTGACGATTTTTTTTAAGTGTGAGAGTAGAATTTGGGGACATCCATTTGGTACTTACTCGACACACACTGCGTAGCCACTCCATATTTGAATTTGTACTTTTTTTTTTCTTTTTTTTTATCTTTCGTGCAACCGGAATAATTGTAATTTCTTGTAGTTTTTCTTGTTTCGTGTTGTCTATCACTTTTTACTAATTATTGTCTTTGTTGTGTTCTTTCTTGTATTTTTTGCACTAAATAAATGTTTTTTCTATCTATATGTATATTGATTACGCCGACAAATTCCCTAGAAATGTGAAAAAAATCACAGACGCGATATGTAATGAACTTACAAGAATAACTATCATGGCTAACTAGGGTTAACCGGTTACAGGGTTATAGTCGACAAACTAAGACCGTAACGTAACCCTAATACGCGTGGCCCGACACGAACTTGGCCGATATTTTTGTTTCGAATGGCAAATGATCAAATGACCCCTTCCGCTGAGTCAGGGAGTGGCAGATTATTACTGACACAAACCCATCCATGTTCCTTCCTCAGCCTTAATATTCTGGGGGCGCGGTAACTCTTCCGAACATGCCGTAGGCCATGGCCCTGAGCTGACATCTCTTTGAGGGTTTGGCCCTTACGGGCGAGCATCCATACGTCGCCATCCGCAGGCCCGCACCTATAGTGGCTCCCGACGCCCGTGGCTTCTCCCGCGGCGACTGAGGCGTGAGGTATCACGCGTTCCGTCATCTCCTTCTCCAGCATTACTGCTTCGCAGGGAAGGTGACTCCCATTCCGTCTCGATCCGAACCATGGCCTGAACCAGGGCCGGACGAGAGAAACGAGAGGTACCTATAGACAACACTACGCTGAGCATGCCCATACCGAAAGGGTTACCACCTCAGCATTTGCTCAGTGTTTAGACGACCGAGCGTTGATTTCCAGGTGGCCCCTTGAAGTTCTGTGGTTACTCCACATTGGTGTGGTTTTTCCACAGGTCAAAGGTACAGTTGACTCAATAACCTTTTCCGAATAATCCGTGAGAGTATTACCAAAGACTTCTGGTCATCGCCGCATTGTTCGTAATGTTGTGTATTGGTTTGCAACTGTATCAACAATGGCCATTGTCGGTGTGTGTTTGTGTTTTAATTCTTGGACGCTAATTGTTTGTAAATAAGGTTGTAATTTGTTTGTTTTTGTATATTTTGACTGTTTATTTGTTTCAATTATAATAAAAAATCAACTTTATTATTTATTGAATGTGAATATTTCGTGTGTATTACCTAAATAATAAATAGGTGAGCCATAAAAAAGAAAATAGTATTTGAATAAAAAATCTTTCCTCTCTGACGCTATGCGGTTCATCTTAACTTATGTATATTATAAATGCGAATGTGAGTTTGTTTGTAACGCTTACCCGGTAAAACTGCTAAACCAAATTTAGATGAAATTTGGGACATAGGACACGAGACGAGAGACTAGTTCCCACAGGACGCGGTTGAAACTGCGAAAAAAAGCTTATAATACGATAATTTAACATACCCACACACACATACGTATATAAACATGGAATGCAAGTAATTTGTAAAGACTTAACCCAATTTAAAATAAGTTGACAAAATAATTTCTCAAACACTTTCTCTTTTCTGAGAACCGAACGCGAGGTATACGCAGCAAAGCTTTCAATTACTACACCAATGAGTTTTGATGCACAATAAGATGTTCATTTGCAATAATGATGCACTATGTTATGCATGGGTTGCTATACGTACTTATTTTCACGGTTTACAAGTCACAGACTGGTTAGTAAGCCGATAGACTGGTTTTGTAGTAAAATGACTTTTCCTACACTTGTTTAAGTTGAAAAGTAAAATTAATTGATTTTAATTAAGCTGTAAGTTAGCATGTATACGTGAAATCCAGAAAGGTAGCCTCCCAAGTCAGTCTTCGCTGCTTCTTTCTGAGTTTTAGCTGGAGGGAAGAATTGGCACCATTGATTCTATGAAAAGCAATGAAAAGTATAAGAAAATAATCATAACCTATTTTGTTTTTATTTTCCCACACAGATAAATAAAATGGTATTATTTTGATGAATGATGATGTTTAGTTATTTCATGCTGAAATTGACATAAATGCGCCATTATTACGTCATTTTGATAATTTCTGTGGCAGAATTAGAACAAAATACGTCACGACTTTGTTTAAATTTTTCATAAAATCTAGGACTTTGTGCATACCTGGACTAAAAAGTCTGAAATCGCCAAACCGCTTTGAGCGGCGTGATCAATGCTCAAGCCTTCTGTCCTTCTGTGTATGAGAAGAGGCCTTTACCCAACAGTGGTATAGTAAAAGGCGATGAGTCTCGAATCTTTATTTGGTATCTGCAGTTGTTACCTATTAAAACATGACCCCGATTACAGGTGTAAAATATATTTTTGTGATCATCGAAAGTAATTCAAGGTTGAACAAACCTTTTTGGAAAACAATAAGTGCTAAGTTAATAAAATTAAAATAAAAAAATGTTTGTTTATTAAATTGGTATTCATAAAATGGTAAAAGGGAATCATGGATGTTAGACGTGCTAGTCTATGGTTTCATAGAAACTTAATTGGCATAGACAATAAGTCGGTTTGATCACAATTTATTACTATGTTCAACGCAGTTTATAACAGCGATCATAAGAGAAAGTAATTCCCCAATGGTGTAAGTTTTTCAGTATTGTGCTTAAACCCTCTTTTGTGTGCTATTTACGTTAGTAAAGGAGATGGCTAAAAAATCATACAATAAAAATCCAGAATCGACAGCATCGAAATGTTTACCAACGGGTTTGTTATGATAGACTATTGATGATACCAAAAGGACAACCCCGAAATCCATGGGGTATATTAGCTACATCATGTCAAAGCAAAAATAAAGTATTTTTTGAATTGATGTTGTAATTGTTGATTCGACCGTTGTTTCGTTTTCCTGTTATGGTTTGGTGTAGGTAGATATGTTAAACAATAATAATAAAAAATATAAGTAGGTATATCAAATGTTTATTTTAATCGCAGTTGAGGGATCTCCTAGATAAGAAAGTATTTCCCACAAGAAGGGTCCCAGTCCACACTGCCTGCATTGTATTTTACTATATGACGTTTAGTTTTTTTTGACTCATTGACAAGATTATCATTAGGTAAACTTGTTGAAAGGGAGATACTATGCTCTAGGAAATTCTAGGTTGCAATGCACTGTGGTGGTCATCCGGAGACAATATAAGGCTCAAGTTCACCGACAAGATAACAGTCCGATCAACTGAAAACAGCTGTTTAGCATAAACTCAAACTTCTACCATACGATGCTTCAACCTATCATTTGGGTTTTTATTCCTAAAACGGTCGATTATCAAGCCGGGGTTGAACAAGAAGTTAAGAACACGAAAATTACCGCTTCGTGGTTAAAAATCTTTTCGTTTAACGGGCCGATTATATCTGTCGGTGAACTTCGCCCTTAGTAAGATTCCAAGCAAAATTTGTCTAAAGGAATTTTCCTTGCGATATTATTTCTCGTCTTCATATACTGAGGAATGTGGGCCTGAATTTATCCTAACTAATATTATGCGAAAGTGAGATTGTTTGTTACGCTCCTACGGTAAAACGGCTAAACCGATTGGAATTAAATTTGGTACAGAGATAGATGGGACCGTGGGCACTGTTAGGCTATTTTTTATTCGAGTGCGCAAACAGCTAGTATTTTGTTAAAACTTATTTTTCAGTGTGGCCATTCAACTTTTGTTTTTGATTGAGACCCCCTACAAAGTTTCATTTCAAGTAAATCCACGCCTTTTCAATCTAAAAATGTTTCTTTATTAAAATAAAAGCTCTAGATTTTATAACTCAATTTCTAAAGTTGATCACTGACTCACTATGACCTGTAAAGTGTATCAAAAATCAAATATTACCGTAACTCCGGTTCAGTGCAAAGATGTACGGTAACTACACACGTAACACATAGTACGATACTACCGCGAGATAATCTTCATTCGCGCATGCGCACGCATTCGAACGTCGTCAGACGCCGCGGCCACGCGTCTCCCGCGCAAATTGATACGCGGCCATGATTGTTTTTATTAATTTTGTTTTTTTTAATGGTGCTTGTGCTTGAAAACTTTTGTAGTGCTGTGAAATTGTTACTAATCGATTTGACATTGTTTTGGATTATACTTTGGGACGTAAGTTTATTTGTTTGTTTTAAAAGTTTGTGTTATCTACATATTTTTTTTCAAGATACAGGTAGTTATAATTATTATAATTAGTGATTTACATATTATGCTGAAGCTGCATTAAGTTTTGCATTTTTATTTGACGGTATATCGTGTTCATTAATAAGACTTTTGGTGTCGTCGCACTATTTGGAATATGAAAGCTAAAATATACATATTTAATGAATTTGGAATAAATAGCTACATACTTCCAAATATTTACGTAAACAATTTTCATACAAAAAATGTTTAGTACAAAAAATGACAAATTTTTCGAGGTCACCGATCGTATTTTCACGACCATGAAAGTAAGACAAAGCAAAATGGTTAATTTAAAATTCCATTAAATTACAGTATTTTGTTAGTGAAACAGTTATTCAAAACAGTTTGTTTTAAATTCTAAATAGCATATCATTCAATAGCTTATAGCAATGTAATGCATTTTGCCGTGTCTAACCTATGACTAATACTAAGTCGCTATATTGCCTTTTATCCAAGGTGCTAATTAGGCTATGAAATAATTACTTATTTAGTTATTCCAACTTGTTTTATTTATGTTTTACTTGCATATGTAGAAGGAAGATAAAATATTTTTTTACGTTATCGTCATGATATTTTTGAAAGTGTGTGTCAAAATATTTGCGACTCTGCGTTAAACTAAAGGGGCTGTATGGTACGCAATATCTTTGCTTGGATAGCTAAATATCCAATGTAGTTGGTGGCATACCATACTCTTTTGGTCACGAGATGAAAAACTACCTACTTATCTGGATTACGTTGATATATCTGTAAGCTGAAATGGTTACCTACCTAATAAAAGTCTTGAAAAAGGCTTGTAAATATTACTTAATTAAAATGAATACCCGCTAAGTATTTTCCCCAGAACAACCAAAAAATTGAAAAAAAAAAAACTACTTGAGCGGTCTCAGCTTGTATCAATAAAATTAAAAAAAAAAACATGAAAATGTGTCAAAGTTTACACTCGACGACGCATCTAATGACGTCATACAATGACCTCAAACAATGCATTCACATGCACTCACTGAAATCATATACCACGTAACGTTTATAACGTAACAGTAACTAGTTATTTTTATATTCATAACTGTTTACATAAATAGTTTTTTTACAAAAATAACGAAGTGCGTTTATAATTTAAAAAAAAACTGCTAATTAAAGTGATTGGATTGTTTTTAGAAAAAATATATGTTTTGTATAGTTTTCGTAATCAGATTTAAAGATTTATAACTTCATCATCACCCTATCAATGTCCCACTGCTGGGCACAGGCCTCTTCTCATATAGGGAAGGCATGATCACCACGCTTGGTCAAGGCGGATTGGCGATCCATTTTTTTTTGTCCAGATTTTTTCTTGTTTTCCTTCACCGTTAGTCAATGGTGTCTTAGATACACTTAGAGAGTACATATGACTTTAGAAAAATTATATTGGTAGTTGCCAGGTTTCGAACCCGTACACTCGTACACGAGATGGAGGTGCTATAACCACTAGGCCACCACGACTATATAAATATGACAAGATTTATTTATCATCACGTCAAACGTAGGATAATTTGAATAATATTATATTTAAAGGTTTGCCCAATAAATCAATTTTATTTTAATACACTAGCTTCTGCCCGCGACTTCATCCGCGTGGAATAGTGGTGCTCCGCTCCTATAGCCTTCTTCAATAAATGGGCTATCTAACACTGAAAGAATTTTCAAATCGGACCAGTAGTTCCTGAGATTAGTAGCGTACGCAAAAAAAAGTAACTTTTCTGGTTGATTTCTTACACCTTGTATCCGATAAACCCAAATATCTTACGGAACCCTATTTTTTCCAAAATAAAATTTAGCCTATGTTACTCGTGGATAATGTAGCTTTCGAATGGTGAAAGAATTTTTAAAATCGGTCCAGTAGTTTTTGAGCCTATTCATTACAAACAAACAAAGTTTTCCTCTTTATAATATTAGTGTAGATAATACATACAATCGTAAATCAATGCTGGCCACACCTAAAGTTAACCTTTGAAAAATGAACAAACACAATAAAATTCAGTATTGCCAATTAATAAATCAATTTTGACGTGTTTAATGTATCGTAACTATTGATCCAGGTATCGATCAGAATTATAGAGCGTATCACTCGATTTATTTCCCGTATCAACAGATAATGAGACCAGAGATTAACCCCCTTATCCATAACTAGCTTTCCACCACGACTTCGCCCGCGTGATCTTTACGAATTCAAATTAAAAATCACAGAGTGTTATAAAAACTTTGAACCCCCCTTTTTCACCCCCTTAGGGGTAGAATTTCGGGAAATCCTTTCATATCGGATGCCTACGTCATACAAAGAACATACCCTCCAAGTTTCAGGTCTCTAGGATCAGCGGTTTAGGCTGATCCATCAGTCAGTCAGTCATTCAGGACAAAGCATTGTATATGTATAAATAATGCGATTCGTCTTATAAGCCTCTTTTTGATATCGAACTGTTTTGTCACTTTCTGTCAAACTTCATTTTGGCTTGATAAAGTCTTAACACTTTTTCATAACTAAAATAGGTTTATTAAGAGAATGGCTTTATTAAGAATTAGCTGTTTCCCGCGGTTGCACCCGCGTCCTGCGGGAACTACTTCTCTATCTGCGTACCAAGTTTTACCTAAATTGGTTTAGTAAATCCAGAGTTTACTGCCTACAACCTCACAAACTCTTAGTAATTGTCAAAATACGTTTTATTTAAAAAAAACTACCTCCTTAGATATTGCCATGCAAAAAAATATTGATTTAATTAGTTAATACGTTTTTTTCACAAATAGCCTTTTAAGAGCGCAATTAAAATGTTTCATTTAATCGTTTCTACAAATATCAAAGTATTTTTCCGCGAAAATGTAAGATTTTTGAAGCGTCTCCCACTTTTCTCGGTCAGTTGGGTAACTGGGTGTTCAGAGTTAGTCATTAGCGAATGGTAATTTTTACGTCTTAATTGTTGCTTTTTCGTATATGAATTAAGGTTAAACCCTCACTAACCGTCTGTGGTTTAGAATGAAAAGAAATTTGAGATTGCGAAAAAAACATTAAACTACCAAAAGCTCTAACTAAGGTCTGGGGGGTTAGACAAGTGGCAAAACGCTAACGCTAACGCTCAATGTATGGGAATGACATTCGTTTACGACTAGCTATATGTCATTCCCATACATTGAGCGTTAGCGTTAGCGTTAGCGTTTTGCCACTTGTCTAACCCCCCTGTTGACGACTTTTCTATGGGAAGTGAAATTTTATTTTGCGAATTTTACAAACTCGTAGAACAAAAGTTATTAGTTTTGGTGGTAGCAAAAATGCACGTCCCTCGTTCATGATGTCAGCCTGTATAATAAGCAGAGATCGGAGTAGGTAGATTGATTTGGGGTCAATGAACCGGAACGCAATGATATTAATATGGATATGCCTCCGGGATTTCGCAAAGATTTTTTAGGAATTTCAAATATTGTTATGTGAAGAATATATATCAATATGAATAAGAAATGTTTAACCCTTTTGCTGTCTTTTTAATAGAATCTGTGATCGGCGTTCTATAATAAAAAAAAACTATGGCATGGCTAAACTTGAGTAAGAACATAGCAAACGTAAAGTGGGATTCTACTAATGTTCGCATTCTATAAATTTCAAATGTTTTAGTTTAAAAATCTTTACATTCACAATATTTGATTCAATTCCGTAAGTACCATAATGAAATCACGGAAAAAAGGCTTATCCATGTTATGATTTCTGTGACTATTCATGATGCAAGTACGTAAAATCAATCTATCTACTTTTTTTTTTTTTTTTGTGTATGGCATCTCGCAGGTCAACCTAGAAGGTTGTCGACTGCTTAACCGGGCTTGCCTGTGAAGTGCCTTAAATAAATTTAGGGCAATAGCCAGGGCTTAACTTACAAAACTAAGCGACTACACGCTAAGGGCACCCCCTAGTGGGGTACGGGCCTCGGCTTAGGGCGTCGCTGGGGGAGGACAGCAAGGGACAGGCTGGATCAGAATAAATTATGATTATTATAATTGGGAATTTTAAAGCTATTAGCTCAGCTCGCGGGCTGGCTCGTCGAACTAGGGTCAGGAGGGCATGGACAAGGTCGTCGCGATGGACCTCGGCGGCGAGATCGATACGAACGCGGTCTGTGTTTGTGTAGAGTGCTAGTGGACCTACTGCTCTCTTGGAAGAGGGTTATAGCGTCATCGGATATGGTGAGAGTATGCCTCGGGCGGCGAATTTTACTGATCTGGGAGGGTGCATATCCGGCGGCCGATACGACCAGAGGGTTTGGATGCTTTTCGGCAGCATCAAAGTAATACTTGGCGGCACGTTTCATGAACTGTTGGATGGTGGGCAGTTTGAGATCGAGATGGAGCAATCTATCTACTCCGATCACTGATAATAAGGTTAGAACACTGAAACAAGATACCATAATCCCTTTATCACAAAATCATTATCAACAATACAAAATGGACCACATGCAAATAGAAATGCGCCATAATTGCACTTGCACAAAAACAATGACAGACATGTGCGATGCGGTTGAATTTAAACATGGCCGCTAACTGGAGCGTGCCGCGTTTTTAGATGCTCCGTACTTTGTTTAATTGCTATAACATTCTGCCATTTTGCTAGACTGTGGCTGTGTGGTGTTATGATTTTAATTTACGTAGCTGTTATTATAATTTACTTTGTTAATATATCTATATAATGTGGTCTAGACTTGGAGGAAACTTGTTTTCTTTCCGACAAATATTTAAGATGGCTGTTTCCCGTGGTTTCACCCGTGTTCTGTAGGCTCTACTTCATGCACCTGGATAAAAAGTAACCTTCTACAGGGTTCCTTCTATCTCTATACCAAATTTTATTTAAATCTGTTCAGTGGAACTAGAGATTACCTCCCACAATCTCACAAACTTTACCTTTTTATAATATTACTATAGACATACTCTTATGTATACATTTCATTTTTTCATATAGGCCTTTGCAGGCTCTTATGAAATGTCACACTAGTTACACGGTTCCAAGGAGTAGGTCCTATGGAGAAGAACCGGCAAGAAACTCCATGGATACTCTTTTCAAAGAAATGTTCACAATAACTCGGTTACATTAGTAAAAGCTAAGAAAATTATATAATAAAAGGTGTGCTACTCGGTAATACAAACCCAAAATTGAAGAAAAAACAAATAAAGAAGTTTAAATGTACTCTAGTATTATATTTATAGGGCCGTTCAATATAACTTTTCAGTTTTTCAATTAGGTTAACTACATTATGAAGTATTTTAGTGTATGTATAGGCCATTGGGCCTAGTATGTTTTTTTTTCTAACCATCAATTATCCTAGTTTTGAAAGAGAGAAGTTTACGGACGAAAATCCTTTCCATTTACACAACCAATCAACCATATTTCTGAAACTTCACAATACAGTATCAGGCGATCACTATTCATCATTATACTGCATTTATACCGACTAATTAACAAGTAAGAATTTTAATATACCACAAAATTCTTGGCTGTTGCTATCGATTACAGAAATCGAAATAATAAGGCAGGCGAAAAAAATTATTCCCTTTCGAAATAATATTGCAGGCAGCGTTCTTAATTACAGCATAACATGCACGCGTAAAAAGGTTAATTAACCTCATATTACATGTTCACACCATAATATTTCACATAATAACCATAACGGTTAAAGGTGTTTTGCTCTAGAAAGGAATCTCGAACTATCAAGGTTCGCCGGTCGTTATGCGTAATGTGTAAAAAGTGCGTGAATCTGTAAAGCTTTCAATGTCATTGTTTAATCGGCCGATTTCGTAAAATTTGTAAATTGATTTTGTTATTTGGTATTTTTTAAGTTATTCAGAATTGTAAGAAATATACTACTTCCTATACTAATATTATAAACGCGAAAGTTTGTAAGAATGTATGGATGTATGTTTGTTACTCTTTCACGCAAAAACTACTGAACGGATTTGGATGAAATTTGGTACACACATAGATTATAACTTGGATTAACATATAGGATACTTTTTACCCGGGTGCGCGAAGTAGTTCCCTCGGGATTCGGGTGAAACTTCGGGAAACAGCTAGTATGTTAATAAATGTAAATTTTGTTACAAAATATGTTGTATACGAGTATATGCTTTCACGATATACCGGCTGAACCGATTTGGATAAAATTTGTTACGGGTATGAGGCTGACCCTTGAGAGGGATTGACTTAGCGCATCATCTAGTTTTAGCATAAACTAGGCTTAACCGGGCTTAAACGGCTTAACAGGGTATAACCTGTACCTATGCATTTCTTGAAAAAAAAAATACATTCATATTTGACCTACAAGATTACGACGTGTGCTTTTTTGTTACTTAACATTTTAAGATAACCTCTGAACAATTTTTGCACTTCTGAAATGAAAGTAGCTACCTTACTAAAAAAACTATATAATTATATAAAACTAGCTGTTTCCCGCGGTTTCACCCGCATCCCGAGGGAACTACTCCGCGCACCCGGGTAAAAAGTATCCTATATGTTAATCTAGGTTAAAAGCTATATGTGTACCAAATTTCATCCAAATCCGTTCAGTAGTTTTTGCGTGAAAGAGTAACAAACATCCATACATCCATACATCCATACATCCATACATACAAACTTTCGCATTTATAATATTAGTAGGATTAAATAAAAACCGGCCAAGTGCGTGTTGGGCCACGCGCAGTAGGGTTCCGTAGTAAGCCTACTTAGCCATGATAGTTCTCTTTTTTAGTTCGTTACATGTATGCTCATATGCTGCGTCTGTATTTTTTTTCATAAATCTAGGAGCAGCCATTCAGATGTTAGAGGGGGGGGCGCTCGAACCTAACAAACAAACAACATTTCAAAATTTTATTTTACCTCTTTTTCGGCGTGATCAATATGCGATATGCATATAAAATTTCAGTTTTGGTTTTTAGTACTAAGAACCTCAGAGCTATGCACGAGCAGACAGACAGACATGGCGAAACTATAAAGATTCCTTGAAGACTACGGAACCCTAAAAAGAACAATAATTACCAGTTCAGTGCTTCAATGCAATTAGAGAATCATTCGATTAAGAAATCGTAGTTTTTTTGCCTGATGGCGTAACTATATGACTCTATGGGGTTTTGTGAATCGAGCTCGCGTGACATGCCATGATAGTGTCTCACTTTCGCCATTAAAGTTCGACATACGCGTGTCGAACGCGAGATTTTTTGTGCACTTTGAACCTTGTGGTAGTTGAGACAAAGGTCATTAATAAATGTCATTGTATTGATATTCTTATACCCACAATTCGCATATTTAGTTTAAGTCCCGTGGAATATAGGGGTGTTCCTATAGAAAACTATAACAGATACTTAATTTTGACTCTTAAAACCTGATTTTATTTCAACTAACTGTTTTTCGCGGTATAATTCGTGGTGGCCTAGTGGGTACGGCACCTGCATCTCGTGTACGACTGTGAGGGTTCGAATCCTGGCAAGTATCGATCCATAAGTTCTTTCTTTGTATATCTTAGGCGTCACTGACAAATGGAGGAAACTCGGAGGGTGTGATTTGTCCGGTAAGAAAGGATTTTCCGAAGTTCTACCTCTAAGGGGGTGAAGAAAGGGGGGGAAACTTTGTATGAAACTCTGTTTTTTTTTTCATTTGAACTCGTATAGCCTACGCGGGCGAAGCCGCGCTGGCGGAAAGCTCTGTTGAATGTATTGATTGCCTAATACACCTGTGCTGTGTTTAGTATAATATTATAGGTACACTTCGTAATTGGTATCACCGCCATAATGATGGACGATCTATAGACTGTTACCACTGGAACCGCAAGGAGGCCTAGATTGCGAACTCCTTGGTCAACTCAGCCTTCTTCGTCAGGTATATCGGTTAGATGGTCAAACGACGGCACAACACTTAGCTTGACCACATGTGCCTTTCAAAACATTACCTCAATTCAGCCTTATTTCTGAAGATACTAGGTAGAAAAACCTAGGTCTCTGTCTAGCCTTTTCCCAACTATGTTGGGGTCGGCTTCCAGTCTAAACCGGATGCAGCTGAGTACCAGTGTTTTACATGGAGCGACTGCCTATCTGACCTCCAAAACCCAGTTACCGGGTAACACGGTACCCCTTGGTAAGACTGGTTGTCAGACTTTCTGGCTTCTGACTACCCGTAACGACTGTCAAAGATGTACAAATGACAACCGGGACCAACAGCTTAACGTGCTATCCGAGGCACGGAGGAGTCTCGCTATGACAAAGATGGTCACCCATCCACGGACCGACCGCGCCAAGCGTAGCTTAACCTTTGATCGGTCGAACCGTGCGGCTGTTACTTAGCCAAGAGCTCCTCTCACGACTCTAAAGCATATGTAGGTATCATAATAATCTTTATTTTAATCATATTATATAATAAACCGCTTCTGCTTAGGCTTCACTCATCTTGTATGCGCATGAAAAGTAGCCTAACATTCGGTGATGATGTAGCCACAGCTTTCTATTAAAGAAAGTATTTTAGGATTTGGTTTAGTAGTTCCAGAGTTAATTTTTCCGTACGAACCATTTTTTTCTGTTTATAATAACATTTACGTGTTAATAAACTCTAATGAAGTGTTATTATATTATTGTGTGAACTAGCTTTCCGCCAGCGACTTCGCCCGCGTGGTCTATACGAATTGAAATAAACATAACAGAGTTTCATACAAATTTTGCCCCCCTTTCTCATCCCTTATGGGTAGAATTTCGAAAAATCCTTTTCTAAGCGGATGCCTACGTCATACAAACAACACACCCACAAAGTTTCAGGTCTCTACGGTCAGCGGTTTAGGCTGTGCGTTGATCTGTCAGTCATTCAGGACAAAGCGTTTGATATGTATAGATATAAAATGCTTTACTAAAATTATAAATGCGAAAGTAACTCTGATTGTTTGCCTGTTGCACTTTCACGATAAGGAACTGAGCCTATTTGAAGGAAATTTGGAATGGAGAATTGTTGAAGCCTGGGTAACAACATTCTAAGGTTAAGGCCAGTTTCTTATCTAATCAGACGCATCTGAATATTAATAATTTACATAAGTTTGACCACAACCCTGAGTGATACCGGTTATCTAACTATTATGTATACTCTAATTCGCTTGCGAACTCTGCTTGCATGATGTAGGAGACTTGACGTTGTTGTCATGTAGCGAGATAGGTATCGCTGCAATCCTATAAGTACAAGGTACGTTTATTTGTTGCAGTTTAGCCAACACGATAGGCTTTTTTCTTCGGATGGGAAATCATTAAAAGACCCCTCCGCCATTGGCGGGGCGGAAGGGAGTGTCAGACTCTTACTGACTAAAACCCATCCATGTTCCTTCCAGCCCTTAATTTTCCGGGGGCGCGGTAACTCTTTCGAACATCCCACAGCCCCGGAACACGATAGAAGAAAGACGTGTATAAAATTAAAGGATCTATGGTGTTTTATCATAAATTGTCCATATTCCACAGCTAAACAGTGTGTCAATGAGTTGTCACTTGAGGCAGAACTTCAATATACAGGCTGATGAAATATGTCTTCGCCATATTGCTTGCGGTAAAGCGTTCATGCCAATCATCGTAGAGAATGCTTGATGGTTTATTGACGAGTTTGACTGATGGGTAGGAAACTGTTCCTATATATTGTGAATTATGACTGATATAATCGTGGAGGTGTGTTCAATAAATCAAATATTCTTATAAGTCGTATGGATCGATCATTCTTTTTTAACTGTCGTAGTTACTTTCTGATATCATAATTGTCTTCTGGATCACCGCCAATCGAGCTTCAAAGCATTCGCTGAAATTGGTTCTTATATACATACTTACATACCTATTACATATATCCGACTGTATGAGTAAATGCTGAAATTACGAAATCATGTCTATCTGTCGATCGGTCTGTTGTTACCCAGGCTTCAATAATTCTCCATTCCCATTTAAATCTGTTCAGTTCCTTTATCGTGGAAGCGCAACAGACAGACAAATAATCAGAGTTACTTTCGCATTTATAATATTAGGAGGTATATAGATATCTCACTATACATATAAAATGCTTTGTCCTGAATGACTGAAGGATCAACGCACAGCCTAAACCGCTGATCGTAGAGACCTGTAACTTGGAGGGTGTGTTCTTTGTATGACGTAGGCATCCGATACGAAAGGATTTTCCGAAATTATACCCCTAAGAAGGTGAAAAAGGGAGGCAAAGTTTGTATGAAACTCTGTCATTTTTAATTTGAATTCGTATAGCCCACGCTGGCGGATAGCTAGTAATATCTATATTATGAGTATTTATAGCCTCTCTAAAAATCTGTATGTACGTTTGCTCAATATGCAAGGGTAATAAAACTCAAGTAATCGCGATAAGCAATACTTAGGATGTTAATATCATACTTTATATCTTTGAATTAGTTTTTTGTATGAAATCGCGTATAAACATACGCTTAGTTTTCCATTGCTTCATATTTGAATGGTAAGAACTAGTTTGTTGCGTAAAGGAGGTCAAATAACAGTTCATTTAAAAATATTGAGCCTGTTTAGTCTGTTTTCAATATTCTATCTATCCATCGATTTGGCTACTAAAGATTATATTTTTGACATAAGCTCCAAACAAAAGATGTTGAAATTCTATCTGTAGTAGTCAAAT
Source organism: Pyrrhia umbra (assembly GCA_963891755.1). NCBI lineage: Eukaryota > Metazoa > Arthropoda > Insecta > Lepidoptera > Noctuidae > Pyrrhia > Pyrrhia umbra. The sequence goes on along the minus strand of OY982934.1, from coordinate 2,422,815 downwards.
CCATCGAAAACGTATATTGAATATTGAAAACGGCCGATAGAGACTACTAAGAAAAAAACTTATATGTTACGTAGGTATACACTTAAACAAAACGGGCTAATAATTAGAGCGGTTCTCCGACGGGACAATATTCAATCAAATTTCATACATACTAACGTAGGGTCATCATTTCAAGGTTTTTTTTCTTTTTATAGGGTTTGACGTTTATACCTTTTTGTTCTATTTGTGGCTATTTTGTTCATTTATTTTTTTAACTTGTTTTAGGCTTTTTACGTTCAAACTAACATATAGTTCAAACAAACGTTGTGTCAGGGTTTTTTTTTATTTTAAACTTTCTAATAATAGATTTGTCCATCCATTGATTTTAATAATTATAAAAGAAGCTTATACAAATATCCTGCGATATCGAGCTATCAAGTTTAAGCTCTCTAGCGTAAGATTTATAGCTACTTGTTGTAACAATAAACAGAGATATATTCAGAAAGTACACTTGCTACAAAAGATAAAGGATTGAAAAAAATGGTAACAAAACCTTTCTTTTTGGCCTAATTAAATGATGGGTGGTAATATCATAATTAATTTGATCAGCTCGTTAGTTATCACCGCGGCTGCGAATATGAGGGTTTCGTATTCCAAGCCCGGTATCTCTCAATAGCCGCTCGGTATCTGGATCTGTACCAGGTTGATGGCATTGTATAACTTACATCGGGGGTGCATTAACAATCATAGGTACATCTTATATTGTACAAAAATTTACACCCAGACAGTATTTTTATAAAAATTCAAAAAATTCAAAATTCAAATCATTTATTTCAATTAGACCATTTACAGGCACTTTTGAATTGTCAAAGAATAATGAGTCTGTCAGTTAGTCCTAATGGAATATTAATTGAAGCTATTTGCCCGTTCCAAAGCGTAGATTCCTATGGAGAAGAACGGGCAAGAAACTCCATGGTTACTCTTTTGAACATGTTTACAATGGCTGTTTTTACAATAGGTATTTAATTATTCCAAAATATGTGAGAACAATGTAAGTCTGATTGAAAATATATTGTGTAATTGTGTAATATATATTGTGTGTTGGTAATAACATTTTTACCGACAAAACAAACCTACTCGTATTTTCTACGTATGTTCTGTTTATAGGAACTAAAATATATTTTTCCTTGACGTAATATTTAGACAATATAAATGTACTTACCTTTTTATCCACCTTCTTTAGATTAAATATAGATAAGCCAAAAGACAGCAGGTCCTTCTTTATTTAAATACACAGTGGCAGTTCTCAGCGCATGCGCCGTCCGCCAATTTCACCATAACGGACGGCGATTACTTGTCTCAGATGCGCGCGCGCATTCTGGGGCGAAGCGTGTGTTTGATGCGATTGTACACACATTATATCGGCTGCCATATAATATGGCTGATCGGATTTGTGATGTTTATTATTATCGTGGAATATGGCTTTATTTGTGAATGATAGTTATCTCTTTATTTATATGGTTATGGATCTAAGATACTTTTTTATCGACTTTCAAAAGTGATTTTTATTAGGCCTAATTGAGATAAAAGATTTGAATTGAATTGATTTTTCCTTTTCTTTTGTCCTTGTCTTTTAAAATTATATATAGGTACATCACGAAATCTACTAAACATAGAAGATGTGAATGTGACTAGAATTTATTTCTGTATCCAAAGGAGGTAGGAAAAATATACACGGCTTTTTTCAAAAGCGACACCAATTCAGAAACTACACAGATTACTCATAAAATAAAACTTCAATTAACTTCAATACCTTCATTCTTAAGCATATTTCTAGTCTTATGTTCCGCGAAGAAATATCACTTATATCCGTGTCTGTACATTGGAGATATTGGTCCAAATTGCGCCATTACCTGACCGCGACACTTCCTCAGCTCCGCGGTAACCGCTGTCATTTAGACGAGGACTTTCCTGCATTTTTTGAATAGTTTTCTCTTATAAATTCTTTGAAGCAGACCTGTTAGGAAGATATACGGTGAAATAAACATAATTTTCCCAAAATAATGTAAAAATAGTCGACAAATTTTGCAGGCTAATTAATTTTACGATTAGGGGTGACTCTTAGAATACTTTATTATTCACTATTATAAAGGCTTTTGGTAAAAAACAAACCAGCACCCTAATTACGTAAAGAAAGGATATCCAGTTGACATACCCATCAAAAGGAGTTTAATAAACGTTGATGCATGTTTCTTTCAACGAAGCAATGTATACCATTGAACTATCAATTAGGTATTGTAACGGAAATTGAAAGATACTGGCTTAAGTAATTAGAGGGCTGAAACAAAATATCTTTCATTGATAGACAATGCAAATAGCGTATTCCGAAACGCCTACATCAAACTGTAGTTACCTATACCAGTAACTCCTATTTTATTGCAGAGTATGTTACCCGTAACTAACAATCTAATTCTCCAACTTTTTCCCAACAGCAATGATAAATTGAGGAGAAAAGGCCAATGATGACACCATAATTAACCCATCAACACTGACGGATAATTTCCGTGTTTTTTAGGGTTCCGTAGTCCGACAAGGAACCCTTATAGTTTCGCTCTGTCCGTCTGTCTGTCTGTCTGTCTGTCTGTCTGTCTGTCTGTCCGCGGCATAGCTCCGTGGTTCTTGTTATTAGAAAGCTGAAATTTGGTATGAATATGTATATTGATCACGCCGAGAAAGTGGTATAATAAAATTTTGAAAAATATTTTTTTTTATGGTAGCTCCCAAACATGTAAAGTAGGGATGAATATTTTTTTTCTCGCATACCCCTTCGTGTGGGGTATCGTTAGATAGGTCTTTCAAAAATATTATGGGTGTGTGAAGACCATTTTTCGGTTAAGCGAGCCATTTGCGAAATATCTAGCTTTTAAGCGAAAATTTTTGTTCGATACGAGTTACCCCCCCCTCTAACTTTTGAATGGCTGTACCTAGAAATGTGAAAAAAATCGCAGACGTAGCACATGTAATGAACTTACAAGGAAAACTATCACGGCTAAGTAGGCTTAACCGGTTACAGAGTTATAGTCGACTAACTGAGACCTACTACGGAACCCTACTGCGCGTGGTGCGACACGCACTTGGCCGGTTTTTTTAAAATATAAATGTTATGTAACAAAACTTATTTATAACTCGATGACCCGTGACTTTTGCTGAGTCGAAAATGATGGTCATTATACGTAGTGCGATTTGTATGCGTAATAGTGTTATGAATATATAAATGTTAGCTTTATAATCATCATTAACGAGTGACCTAATTACTGGGGAAATCTTTAAAAAACCGGCCAAGTGCGTGTCGCACCACGCGCAGTAGGGTTCCGTAGTAGGTCTCAGTTAGTCGACTATAACTCTGTAACCGGTTAAGCCTACTTAGCCGTGATAGTTTTCCTTGTAAGTTCATTACATGTGCTACGTCTGCGATTTTTTTCACATTTCTAGGTACAGCCATTCAAAAGTTAGAGGGGGGGGTAACTCGTATCGAACAAAAATTTTCGCTTAAAAGCTAGATATTTCGCAAATGGCTCGCTTAACCGAAAAATGGTCTTCACACACCCATAATATTTTTGAAAGACCTATCTAACGATACCCCACACGAAGGGGTACGCGAGAAAAAAAATATTCATCCCTACTTTACATGTTTGGGAGCTACCATAAAAAAAAATATTTTTCAAAATTTTATTATACCACTTTCTCGGCGTGATCAATATACATATTCATACCAAATTTCAGCTTTCTAATAACAAGAACCACGGAGCTATGCCGCGGACAGACAGACAGACAGACAGACAGACAGACGGACAGAGCGAAACTATAAGGGTTCCTTGTCGGACTACGGAACCCTAAAAAGGTCGTCTTCTTTCGTGGCGTCATGTAACTACGTAGAATATTATGGTAGTGGTAAAAATATTCATCTGCTTAGTCTTTTCCCAAGGAGGTTGGGGTCGGCTTCCAGTCTTACCGCATGCATCTAAATACCAGTGTTTTACATGGAGCGACTGCCTATCTGACCACAAGCCAGTCATCGGGTAACGCGATACCCCTTGGTAAAACTGGTTGTCAGACTTTCTGGCTTTTGACAACCTGTAAGTCAGTCTGACAACCAGTCTTACCAAGGGGTATCGCGCTTTTGCGCATTCGTTATATGTAAAATTTTGTGATGTAATAGTTTGTGATTTATGTGGGCACATATTCATTAGTCTTTGTTTGTGTTTAAGAATAATATGTTATGTGTAAGCAACTGTTTATTCATGTGAGTGTATCTACTTACAGAGATGAGTCCTAGCATGCAAACTAGCCTTATAATATACTAGCTTTTGCCTGCGAATTCTTCTGCGTGTAATTCAATTGAGTCTAGATACTAGAACAAAAAGTATCCTATGTGTTAGTCCAGAACATGGTTTATTTGTGTGTCAAGTTTCATCCGAATACTTTTAGTAGTTTTAGCGTGAAAGATTAACAAACATCTGTCTTTACAGGTTTTTACGGGCGGCTTCGCCCGCGTGGACTATACGAATTCAAATTAAAAATGACACAGTTTCATACAAACTTGGCCCCCCTTTTTCACCCCCTTAGAGGTAGAATTTCGGACAATCCTTTCTTATCGGTTCAGTCATTCAGAAAAAAATATTTTATATGTATAGATAGATAATTTTAGTAGCAGTAGAATTTTACTATCATTACCATCAGCGGCTTATTTATTGTCCCACTGCTGGGAAAAAGCCTCTTCTCATACGAAGAAGTCATGAGCATTTATTCCCACTTTTGCTCGAGGCGAATAGGATATAATAAGAAGGAGATAAGTACCTATTTATAGATAGTGTTGGTACAATTACGTTGGTTTTATAACGAGAATTAAGTTATTATATTGTAATGGTTACGTCGAATAGAAAGGTTATCGTGTTAATTTTGTTTTGTACAATATTGTTCTTGGTTTTGTAACTGGCAACTTTTGGTGTAATGATTTGGTGTGATGATAGGTACTTATTTTATTTGTAGTTAGTAGTGTAACGGGCAAAATTATACGCAAAGCCGGCCAAGTGAGAGTCGTACTCGGCCAACAACTATAGTAGTCTTCTTATTTTTGTACACACATAACAAAATTTGTATTTTGGTAAATCTACCTACTCCGATCACTGGTGACTACGGAGAGGGAATTTTTATATATATGACGGCGCGCGACTAAATCCGTTATTAGTTTGAAAGTTTGATTGTGTTGAAGCGTATTAAAACCTTATTTGCTATTTTGAAATAATAACGACTATTTAAAGAGCGGGTAACTCCGAATAGAGTAGTACGCATGCGCATACGGAGTGACAGGGATGACAGATATAACTTGACTGGTGACAGACTGCGCCCGTGCTAACCTATTGGCTCTTGAATTTAATCTTGATATTATCTTGTTATGTTTCGTATCTTTGTGTAATTAAACACATACAAACGGTTACAGTTATAATCGTGATATTATTATTTGAAGTTTTCACCATATCAACGCCCACGATGGAAAACAAATGCCAAGACCCTTCTGATGGCCGCTCTGACGCTTCGACATATATATATTTTTTACATAAACTAAATAATATATTAAACCGTATAAACACCGGTACTCAGCTGCATCCGGCTTAGACTGGAAGAAGACCCCAACATAGTTGGGAAAAGGCTAGGCAGATGATGAGTTAGCTTAAGATTACTAGCAGTTTCTAGCGGTTTCACTCGTATCCTGAAGGAACAACGTCGGGTATCCGGATAAAAAGTGTCTCATGTGTTTATCCAGGTTCTCAAAAACATTGGTATTTATAATTTTTCTAGGATTAAATAAATATTAATAAATAGATTATAAGCAGCTGTCACAGTGAGTGACAGACTATTAAAATCACACAATCAGGATAGCTTTTACCATCATGATTCGATGAACTCTAAAAAACAGGATCTATGCCAAATGAAGACATTATTTCTCTTGAGTCTAGACTTCAATTTTCACATTTTTGATCTAATTGAGCACTTAATATCGAATAGAAAACAATACGAACAATACGAGTCGCGATGTCGCCAAGAAAGCGCGAATAATGTCAATTATAGTGACGTTCCCCACTGACCTAGAAACCGTTGCAAATAACGATACCAATAACGAAACAAATAACATAGTAACGTTACTAATATGATAGTTATTTGTTAACGGGTCGGTAATCTTGACGAGCACTTAGAGGTTAATATTTGCTCGTGTGTGACTTGAGAAACGTTTTAATATTAGTTGTTATTTGTTTACCTATACTAATGTTAAGGAGGTATTTGTTTGTATGTCAGTGTACGGGTTAACAACCGTACAACACGTGTCACATTTTACCTGGCTCATCATAATAAGTGTGTCGCGCTGTAAGGCCCGATCATTTTCTTTATTACTAATAACGTTGTAATTAGTTAGTTCACAATCGACACCTTACCGTGCGCGTGACTCATATCTCTTTAATCTCACCTCATTTTAGTTTACTTTTAATCTTAATCTCTCTATGTATTGACTTGGAATATAGTGAATTTTATTATCCTTACTCGAGTTTATCTTTTCTCGACCCAACCCCGAACATTGGTCCTTCGAGCTATCTATTAGCGGGACCTTAACGCGAGTGCAATCCTTTGTGCGAACTGTATTCGCATTATTGGTTTCGCTGACGACTAGTGGCAGTGGATTACACAGTACACCCTCATCTTATCCTGTGATCCTGCACTACCTCATCTCATCGCATCCCGTGTTCCGGCGCGTCTCTGTTACCTGGAGAAAGCCGCTCTGATCCTGTGACCTCAGTGCCTAGGAAGGTGCAATCTACAATCTTCCAGCTTGTTCTACCCCGCTACACAAGTAAGGTTTTTTTTTTTCTTAACTTAGTAATGGCCACGATGGAAGATATCTTAGCTACTCAACAACAAATTATTGAAGCAATTGATAAATTGTACCTCAACTTCAAGAAAGATGGAGCGGAAAGAAAGACACCCGACTATCTACGTCGGCGATTAGAGAACTTGGAGCAATATTTTACAGAATTTCATAATAACCATATGAATTTACTGTCTTTTGAGGATCAATCTCATGCGTATTTCACCTCTAACCAATATGATCAAATGAAACTTAAGTATGGAAATATTAAAGCAGCCATTCAGAGTTATAAACCTCTGGTGGACAGGCCGCAAACTCCTATACTAAAACCCTCTACCTTTCAATCAGTTTCAACCCCTCAAGCTTCAAGTGTATCATTCCCGAATCACCCTCTTAAAGTTAGTTCTGATGTTAATACTACTGAGGAACTGTTGAGGAAGCAAGCTACTAATTTTAGAGCTTTTTCAAGAGAAGCTCAAGACATAGATCTCAATCTCGTCTCAGAAAAATGGGAGTTTGAAGACATCTTGAAAACCCTTAAGACACGGTGGACAGCGATCGACTCACTACACTGGGAGCTGGACAACGAGCTTAACGGATCAAATGCCCAATATGAAGAGCAATTTACAAGCTATGAGAAGTATTATAAAAAGCTCAAACGAGACATCAATCAAAAGATGTGGTCTGTAGCACACATCGAAAAATCTACTCCTAAAATAGAAATAGCAACTTTTGAAGGAAGTTATACGGACTGGGTATCGTTCAAAGATCTCTTCACCGAAACTGTGCACAGTAACCCTTCTCTTTCAAGTGCTCAAAAGATGCAGTTCTTGAAAAGTAAGGTAAAAGGCGAACCGGAACGACTGATCCAGCATCTTCAAATAAGTTCTAGTAACTACCCTATTTGTTGGGATATACTCAACCATCGGTATGACAACAAAAGACGAATCTTCATATCTCATCTCAAGAACATCTTGAATATCCCCGCGATTCAGCAGAAATCAGCGAATCACCTTAAACGCATACACGACACAACGTATGAGAGCGTGAATGCTATAAAAAACCTCGGTGTCGACGTTTCCAGCTGGGACCCATTTCTTGTGTGTATTTTAGCGGAGAAACTGGATTCAGAAACCAATGACGATTACATGGATTCACTGAAATCTCCGAGAGAACTGCCTGTGTTGAGAGAATTTCTCCAATTCTTGGAGAATAAGTTTATGTCTTTAGAGATCTCAAGAAAGAAACAGGACAATTCTAAAACATCTCAATCTCAGAATAATCAATTTAATAAAGACACACAAAATTATTCCAAATCAATAAATCATAAAGTCAAGCAAAGTTACAACAATTATTCCGCAAACCAGGTCAATACGCAATCTTACAAGTCCAAAGGTAAAGGAAACGAACGACGCAAATCATGCAATATCTGCAAAGCAAGCGATCATCGTATACACAATTGTCCGATGCTATGGAAAATGCAACCTTCTGAACGCAGAAATACGGTCGCGAATTTGAATCTTTGCGTTAATTGCCTACACTATCACGAAGGTAAAAAATGCCTTTCCAAAATAAAATGTAGGGAGTGCAATGAACCTCACAATTCCATACTGCACGAATCATTTACGGCAAAGAATTTGACACCGGATGTAGCGCGTCCGGGGCCTAGTACAGCCACGCTTACTACATCTTTACAGCAGCAAGACGCTAACAGGCTGGCAGGAGTCCAAAACAACCCTTCGGAAATATTGCTTGCAACGGCAATCGTGAAAGCACAATCAGCTGATGGCTCTTACCAAGAAATGAGAGTCCTTTTGGATCAAGGATCGCAGACCTCGATCATAACTGAAAGGGCTGCACAGCTGCTAAAGTTACCCCGTAAAAAATGCAACGGTTCCATTTCTGGAATCGGTAACAATGAAAGTAACTGCAAGGGTAAGATCTCGATCAAATGTATGTCCTTGATAAACGACTTTTCATTTGAGACTAATGTATTGATAATGAAAAGACTCGTAAATAATTTACCAAGCCAGAGTTTTGCTAAACCCAACTGGCCTATTCTCAATCAAATAACCTTAGCTGATCCAGAATTTTACAAAAGTAGGCCAGTAGACATATTATTCGGCGCCGACATTTATTCTTTGATACTTTTAGACGGTATTTGCCGATCTGGAGGAACGCTGCCAATCGCACAACAAACACAGTTGGGATGGATTTTAAGCGGCAACTGTAAAACATTACAATGTAATGTGATCCTTAATAACATTGCCGAAATCCAGCAGTTCTGGGAAATGGAGGATATTCAAGAACCCTTATCGATATCTGAAGAAGACCAAAACTGCATCGAGTTCTTCAAATCTTCAACATCTAGACGTCAAGATGGCAGTTATGTTGTCATGTTACCTTTTAAGGACAACTTCGAAGAAAAATTAGGCGAATCAAAAACAAAATCTATCGCACAATTCTTTCAAATAGAAAAGAAATTAATTAGGCAACCCGATCTGGCACGTGACTACAAGTTGTTTATGTCTGAGTACGTCGAGCTCGGACATATGACACCGGTCACTACAATTACCGATAATAAGCCAGATTGCTACCTGAGTCACCACTGCGTACAGCGAGCTGAATCATCGACGACAAAGCTGAGAGTCGTCTTTAACGCATCAGCAAGGACCTCGTCAGGACATAGCCTCAATGACCTCATGTGTAGAGGGCCCAATCTGCAACAGGACCTTCTCAGTCTTATTTTGAAATGGAGGCAGTTTAGATTTGCATTTACTGCTGACATAGAAAAAATGTTCCGTAATATTTGGCTACATCCCGATCATCAAAAATTCCAGAAAATAATTTGGAGAAACCATCAATCTCAACCTTTGACAGAGTACCAATTAGCAACTGTCACTTACGGAACAAAAGCCGCACCATTTTTAGCTATGATGACGCTAAGACAACTCGCTAACGATGAAAGGCCAAATTATCCTAATAGCAGTGCCCCTGACATATTAGAAAATTCCTTCTATATGGATGATCTTATGCATGGCGCTCATTCAGTAGAAGCTACAAAGCAGCTTAAGATTGAAATGTCAGACCTCCTAAAGGCAGGTGGTCTCAATCTCCGTAAATGGCGTTCAAACTTACCGGAACTTGTAGATGACCTCAATATTCTTCAGAAGGACGAATTTCAATTTAAACAGCCAGAGTCTACAAAAACTTTAGGCCTTCGTTGGAACCCTAAAGAAGACATATTTATCTTTCATCCCATTGAAATTACTTCTGAAGGCATCCCTACTAAACGGCAACTCTTGTCTGAACTTTCAAAGATCTTTGACCCCTTAGGCTGGCTCTCGCCAGTCACAATAAAACTGAAAATCTTATTTCAAGAGACCTGGAAAATGGATTTACAATGGGATCAACCTGTTTCACTAGACATCGTCTCAGAGTGGAACAAAATAAAAGCCGATTTGCCCTATATCTCGGAATTAAAAATACCTCGCTGGATTCAGACTCAAGAAAATGATGTGATTGAACTCCATGGTTTTTGTGACGCCAGCACTAAAGCTTATGCATGTGTCGTTTATTGCAAGATCCATAGAACGCATACAACACACGTGACTCTAATTGCAGGCAAATCTAAGGTGGCACCTCTAAACAAACCTCAAACAATACCTCGCCTGGAACTTAGTGGAGCTCAGCTGTTAGCTAAGCTCATGGCAAAAATATCAGCTTCTCTAAAGAACTACAAAGTTCAAGTTTACGGCTGGGTAGACTCCACGGCAGTCCTAGGATGGCTTAAGGGTGAGCCTGAGAAATGGAAACCGTTTGTTGCCAACAGAGTGAAAATTATTTGCGGAATAATACCGAAAGATAACTGGAGGTACGTGAAATCTAAAGACAATCCCGCAGATTGCGCCAGTCGCAGCATGACCGCAGCTCATTTAGCCGATCATACACTTTGGTGGCAAGGACCCAGCTGGTTGCCGAATTTTAATCCTGAAAATGATCCTTCTAATATTAATTCCTTCAACACAACTGAAGATCTCAGGAAGAAATTAGTGAATTCCGTCACCACCGATCTTAATAAAACCTCAATAATAAAACAGCTGTTAGAAAAATACAGCACTTGCAGAAAAGTTGTTCGAGTTTTAGCCTTCGTCAACAAATTCATCGACGTTTTTGTTTTCAAAAGGAAACGAGCAAATTACCTGACATTGCAAGACTTAAAACGAGCGAAGGAAATATTGGTAAAATTCGTACAAAGAACGCACTTTCTGAAGGAAATATCGCAGCTGGAAAAGGGCAAGCCGCTTAATAGTACGAGCCAAATCTTAAACCTTAACCCCATCTTGGATGCCAACGGGTTACTTCGTGTTGGCGGACGGCTTCGTAATTCGAACATACATCCAGACATGAAACACCCCATCATTATCCCACATCAATCAAAATTAGCCGATCTCCTCATCGATGAAGCCCACATCCTAGTATTTCATAGCGGAGCGAAGATAACAACAGGATTTTTAAGACAAAAATACTGGATAATGGGCGGAAATAGAGCTACAAAAAAGCGACTGAGAATGTGCGTTAAGTGTAGAAAAAATAATCCCATATTGCATCAACAAGTAATGGGGGACTTACCTTCATCTAGGTTAAACCCAAGCCGTCCTTTCTACCATACTGGGGTTGACTATACTGGTCATATCTTAGTGAAGGCAAGCAAAGGTCGCGGCATTAAGACGAATAAAGGATATGTCGCAGTATTCGTCTGTATGGTTACAATGGCCATACATTTAGAAATAGTATCTGATCTCACAACTTCTGCATTTATCGCTGCTCTCAAACGAATGTCGGCTAGAAGAGGAGTACCCGGGCACATATACAGCGATCAGGGTACTAACTTCATAGGAGCAAACAATATTCTTAAGCAAGAGTACTCCGAAATCTCCACAATCTTATCGAGCCAAGAAATTCTTCATGCCATTACTGAAATGAATATCGAGTGGCACTTCAACGCCCCGTCATGGCCATCTGCAGGCGGACTTTGGGAAGCTGCAGTTAAGAGCTTAAAGCACCATCTTAAGCGAGTCGTTGGGGAGCAAAAACTCACTTTTGAAGAGTATAATACCTTGACATCCCAACTCGAAGCTTGTTTAAACTCGCGACCGCTTTGTCCATTGACGGAAGATCCGGAAGACTTAAACTTCCTAACCCCGGCCCACTTTTTAGCGAGTGGACCTAATTTGACGATTTATGAAACAGAAAACGATCTTAGAACCCGATGGTACTTAGTGCAAAAAATCTACAAGGATACTTGGACTCAATGGAAAAAAGAATACCTGTCTCAACTATCCCTTAGAGCAAAATGGAGACAATCCCAAAAGAATCTCAACCTCAACGATATTGTCATCATCAAGGACGAAAATCTACCGCCGGGAAAATGGGCTCTAGGTCGAGTCGTAGAGCTCCACCCCGGAACTGACGGACACGTAAGAGTCGTCACCCTGAAAACCAAAAACGGCTTTCTAAAACGTCCGATTGTCAAGCTTGCGCTATTGCCTGTGAATGATTGCGATCAACCTCCAGAAGATAGTAAAGTTAACGACAAGGTGACAAGGAAAAAGAAGTCCAAGTGTATCTCACTCTCAGCCATTGTTTTGTCTGTGACGTTGTTCTTCCTGTCACTAATAAACTCATCTCAAGCATCATCCTACCACTTTACTCCAGTAAATAACAGCGTTTATTTCGACAAAATCTCAAACATGCACCTAATCCGAGAGGATTGGCGCTTAATTGTTTATTATGATACTCATCCTTACAAAGAAGGTAGGTCGGCACTTGCGAAGTATATCCAATATCTTGTAATACAATGCTCCGCGATAAGAGACCAAACACCTTGCGATGGTATCATTTTACAACTCGAGCACGAGTTTGAAGAAATAAAACATTATGATAGTATAATTAATATGAATGAATCATTTGTAACTGGAGACGACAACAAGCGCCGGCGGCGAGGCTTGATAGACGGTGTAGGGTATGTCGCGAACAGTTTGTTTGGCGTATTGGATCAGCGATTTGCTGATAAATACGAAAAAGACATTGACCTATTAAGAGCGAATGACAACCACCTTTACAACCTTTGGAAGAACCAAACATCTATTGTTGAAGCTGAATTTAATCTTATAAAGAGAATGGAAGACACTATGAGCAAGCATCATAAATCGATTAACCAAAAAATAATCAATCTCAAAGAAGATTATCAGGACCTTCGGATCCACGTACAAAACATAAGTTATACTACAGACTTTTTGACCTCCGCATTAACTGCTAGTAACTTGATATATAGTCTCCGGAAAATACAAGATTCTATTTTAGACACGGTAACAAACATTTATAATGGGAGACTAGACTTTCACTTAATATCTCCAAATCAAATGAGAACCGAGTTAAGTTCGATATCTGCCCAAATACCTAAAGATTTGGCGATTCCTGTCGAAAACTTGCGCCTCAAAGATCTCTACAACCTATTAAAGGTGAAAGCAAGGTGCAGCTATAGGTACCTTATAATAGAAATCAGAATACCTTTGATCGAAAGGGACGTTTATGAAATATTTAATCTCATCCCAGTCCCTCGAACCTCGGAAAATTACATGATAAATGTGGAAGTCATAGCTCAATACGCCGGAATTAACATAAGAAAGGATTCTTATGTAACTTTAACTGAAACTGATCTCCAATCCTGTGTCAGACGTAATCCTATGATGATATTATGCCATATCAGAAATCCTATTTATCACTTGAGAGATGATCATAACTTATGTGGGACTATACCTAACACCAGGACCTGCAAGACTGTGAAGAAACCTTGCAAAAACACTTGGAAGGAATTAACCTCAAACAACAGATACTTTTATTTCTGCTGCGATGAATGCCACATCAAATTTCTATGCGAGGGTCAAAGTACAACCGCCAAACTTAGGAACGCTGGTCTTTTGAATGTTGGGGACGATTGCATGATAAAAACAGAAGATTTCCTGGTGTATCCTGTCAAACAGCTCTCTAGTAAGATCAATACTGAAGCGAGGTTAAATGCTCCAGATATCCCTTCCATTAACCATATCCTCAATATCTCTATTCCTGACCGTCTTGAGATTGATCCTAATAACAATTCAGAAATCTTGCGACAGTTTGAAATGGTACAGAAAAATATTGACATCCTTAAACAAAGCGAACCTATACATAACGAAATATCTTACCATGACGTGCACCACTACGCCGTCATATATGTTCTCGTGATAGCCATCCTACTAACCTTCATCATATACTACTGGCGATGGCGTCGGCAGAACAGACGTCCAGCGGCATCGAGGCCTACCGAAGAGGTACTGCCAATGCATGCAGTAAAGGAAAGTGTTTTAAGTGAGTGCAGTGAAGTTAGGGAAAAAAGGCAATCCTTAGTCAAAGTGAAAGGTGCAGTGAGTGAGTGCTGTGACAGTAGGGAATATGGGCAATATTTATCCGTTAATAGTGATCCCAAGGTAGCCAAATCTAGCGAGTGTTTACAAAAGGAAGACCGGGCGTCTTCGCCAGTTTTTCGCGTGTTTTCTCTTCCCGATTTACACTGTCGCGATAATTTGTAATCCCGTACTTATTACATCTTTGTCTATTACCTTCATACTAACTACTACTAACCTTATTTTATAATTTAGTAATTACTAGAACATTGTTTTCACCTTGTAAAACTCATCTTTCATCCATCTTAATATCTACTAACCCTTTCTTCGCCCTCGGGAGCATGTACGGGTTAACAACCGTACAACACGTGTCACATTTTACCTGGCTCATCATAATAAGTGTGTCGCGCTGTAAGGCCCGATCATTTTCTTTATTACTAATAACGTTGTAATTAGTTAGTTCACAATCGACACCTTACCGTGCGCGTGACTCATATCTCTTTAATCTCACCTCATTTTAGTTTACTTTTAATCTTAATCTCTCTATGTATTGACTTGGAATATAGTGAATTTTATTATCCTTACTCGAGTTTATCTTTTCTCGACCCAACCCCGAACAGTCAGTATGTAGGGGCTAATCTCCGGAACTGCTGAATCGATTTCAAAAATTCTTCCACTGAGATAGCTGTATTACCCTTAAGTGCTGTAAGTTTCGTTTAATAGACAAAAAACGGGCTAGGCCGTGGGCAGATGTTTGATCTCTTTGTACTATTAAATTATAGGACTCTGTTATGTAGGTTTCTATGAAGTTAACTTTTTTAAAAGGTATTTTTCCTGAAATAGGAAGACTTAAATAAAGCATGGAAGAAAAAATGAAACAAATGGCTGATTGCACTACCTCCAGATTAGTACCTGTTAACTTATCTGAAAGATAATGCACCCACCAGTAAATTTATCTACACATACAAATATTTACCGTGCGCATGTGCCGTTTCTGCCACAATACCTTAGGTAACACTAGACAGGCATGCTAAGTGCTGTTTACATCACTATTGTAATGAGTGAAGTGTCGGCCACTGTTCGACACATACATCGAACCTTTCTCCGATATACAATACACAGTAGTATATGGTACACGTCTATGCCTAGCTCGACGAGCCAGCTGAGCTAATAGCTTTAAAATTCTCGATTATAATAATCATATATATTCTGATCCAGCCTGTCCCTTGCTGTCCTCCCCCAGCGACGCCCTAAGCCGAGGCCCGTACCCCACTAGGGGGTGCCCTTAGCGTGTAGTCGCTTAGTTTTGTAAGTGAAGCCCTGGCTGGAGGCCCTAAATTCATTTAAGGCACTTCACAGGCAAGCCCGGTTAAGCAGTCGACAACCTTCTGGGTTGACCTGCGATATGCCATACAAAAAAAAATACACGTCTATGCCGAACTCTAGTTTCAGTCTTACTTTTTAAATGCCTTTAATTTCATGATCTGTTGCCTCGCTCAAAGGGGAATTTTCTTTTAATTCAAGGTTTTATTTAACTGGAAATATTTCTTAGTTTGTTACTTTAAGGTCATATCTTGCATGCTAAATTGGAACAATTTCTTCTTATCTTATGGATTTAAGACATTTCACTTCTCAGTTTATTCCAATGGAAATGCATCTATTATAGTCAACATAATTACATTGTACTCTCAGGATTGGCTCCAAACGAAGGAACTCCCCCCCCCAGTTAGGAGCATACAAACAAAATTAAGTTTTAATAATTCATTTTGTTTGTATGGAAAATGGATTATAACTACAGTGATTTTTTTTTACTCAAGTAGATGTTTCCTGCGGTTTCACCCTAATCTTGAGGGAACTACTAAATACACTCGAATAAAAAGTAGACCAGAACCGTCTCCAGGGTCCTATCTATATCCGTACCAAATTTCATCTAAATAGGTTCAGCTGTTTTACCGTGAAAGCTTAACAAAGAACAAACTCAATTTCGCATTTATAATATTTCGTTAGGATTAGCCGACTGCAATATAGTTGGGAAAAGGCTAGGCAGATGATGAATCGGATTCATGGCGAGCGCAATAAAAGCCTAGAATTAGCAACAAACACACTTCAAACGATGTAAAAATCTAACATAGGCATAGCCAGGCTACTTTCCAACGTATAATGAAGTTTATAACCACTCCGTGAGTTACACGGAAAACTGTTTCTATGACTATCTTCGTAAACTAGATTGCGATGTTTGGTCTTGTAGTTTTCTAATCTAGAATAGTCTTTCTAATTTTAAATGGTGGTTAGGACATCGTCGTAAGATGGGTCGTTTTAAAATTGCGTGGAAAAGTGTTGGCGAGATGGAATTTTTGAAGTATTTTTTTTGTAAGATTGTAAATTTGGATGTGATACGGTTAATGTCACAGTGATGTAGTTTAGTTTTGGCTCTTAATTTCGGATTTTTACCAAACTTTTTATTATCCTATACTTTTACGAATATCACAAAACATGATATCAAAAATTAGCACAATTTTGATATGGTTTATGTTATCAATACGTAGATATAATAATTAAGTAAACATATGTATATCAATTTTCAAATTTCAAATTTTATTTCAAATTTCAAAAATGTTTATTGAAATTAGGCTAATTCAATTAGCACTTTTTCACGTCAAAATACATTATGACAGCACCCCAAAATGCCCACCCTTCACTGCTTCCTAGTGTTATGGCTGGAAAGAAGAAGCAGTGATGAACAAACTTCCCAGCAACACAGCTGTCTATTACAGTTTAACTTTATATATTTGTCATATTTGTTTTACAATATAGATTATAATACACCGAATTTACAATACAAATGTGTACACTTTTATATTATCCACTTTACAGCTGCCATCTGTTTTTATCGCTAAAATAGTCGTTAAAATTGTAATAGGCTTTTTTGATAAGATTTTCTTTAATTTTAATTTTAAAAGTATTATATGGCAATTCTAATAAATTAATTGGGATTTTATTATAAATGCGTGTACAAAGCCCCGCAAACGAACCATGCACTTTATGCAAACGATGGTAAGTCGCGGTCAACTTATGTTTATTTCTAGTATTAAAATTATGAATATCACTGTTTTTACTAAAATAATCTATATTTTGCTTTACATATATTATGTTGGCATAGATATATTGAGATGCCACAGTCAGAATACCAATGTCCTTAAACAGTTCTCTTAGGGAATCTCTAGCACCAAGTTGGTATATGGCACGGACTGCTCGCTTCTGTAAAACAAAGATACTTTCAATATCAGCAGCATTACCCCACATAAGAATGCCGTAAGACATAATGCTGTGAAAATAACTAAAGTATACTAAACGAGCCGTTGCTACATCGGTGAGACTTCTTACTTTCCGAACAGCGTAAGCAGCAGAGCTTAGTTTACCCACGAGGCAAGTTATATGATCACCCCATTGTATTTTTGAGTCTAAAGTTATGCCTAGGAATTTAGTTGCTTTAACAGTCTCAATTACTTCATCGTCAATAACTAGGTTGGGTCCAAGATTTTTAACGTTAGGCAAGGCAAATTTAATACATTTAGTTTTCTTAGCATTCAACACTAAGTTATTTACTGTGAACCAGTGCGTAACCTGTGAAAGACAGCTATTCACCTCATCAAATTGTACTCTATTTCTATCAACTTTGAAAATTAGCGAGGTGTCATCTGCAAACAAAACAACGTCACAAAGTGATTTTAAATAAAATGGTAAGTCATTTATATAAATTAAAAATAAAAATGGACCCAAAATAGAACCTTGTGGTACGCCCAAACGCACGGGTAAATTAGAAGATTTTACTCCATTTACATCTACACATTGCATTCTGCCACTTAAATAAGAACTTAATACGCTAAGTGTACTGTCTCTGATTCCGTAGTAATATAGTTTACGGATAAGCGTATCGTGTTGAACGCAATCAAACGCTTTGGACAGATCGCAGAAAATCCCAATTGCATTCTGAGATTTTTCCCATGCGCTATAGATGTGTTTAAGTAAAGCGACTCCGGCATCCGTTGTCGAGCGACCCTTTGTAAAACCGTATTGTTCCGTATGCAGAATATTATTCAAATTAAAATGTCTTAATAATTGATTTAAAATAATTTTCTCAAAGATCTTACTAAATGCCGGTAAAATAGAAATCGGTCTAAAGTTGCCAAGGTCATCCCTGCTCCCGGATTTAAAAAGTGGTATAATTTTGCTGTATTTCATGAGCTCCGGAAAGGTTCCTAAATCAATGCACTCATTAAATATAGTAGCCAAATAAGGTGCTACGACATCCATGATACATATTAATATTTTAACAGAGATACCCCATAAGTCACCAGTCTTTTTTGGATTCAATGATTTGAAGGTACTTATTATATCGTAAGGTGAAACGTGACTAAATTTAAATATAGCTTTACATTCAGAAACACTACTACGTAAAAGATTTTCAGCGATGGTGGCAGAGGAGTCTAAACAACTAGTAGTTTTTATCGGGATGTTGTAAAAGAAAGTATTAAATTCACGAGCAACATCTGAATCTTTATAGAAGGTTCTATTATTGTTAACGATTTTAAAATGAGGATCACGATACACATTTTTTCCAGACTCACTGTTTATGATGGTCCAAGTAGCTTTTATCTTATTATTACTCTGCTTAATTTTATTACTAATATACCTAGACTTTGCCAAATGACACACTTTTTTAAATAATTTTGAATAATTTCTGACATATTCTATAAAAGTAACGTCAAAATTGTATTTTTTCATCCCGTATAACTCATATAGTTTAGCTCTACTCTTATATATACCGGGGGTAGCCCATTCATTAAAGTTAGTGGTCTCCTTTAGTTGTAGTGTTTCAGTTTTGAAAGTATTATTAAACTCATTCTTTATAACATCAAATAGGGCTCCGTACATTAAATGTGGATTGTCATTTTTTAATAACGAAGGTCTTAATTTAGTAGCTATATTTTGTTTAAAGCTAAGATAACGACTAGTCGTTAACGGCCTGCATATTATTTTCCGCTGGTTCCTGGTGCGCCTATCAGGAAATCCTGCTAGTTGCCCACAGTGGTCTGAAGTCAGACTGTTAGTATTCAAGATTTCTGTGGCATCACAATTACTAAATATATTATCCAAGCATGTAGAAGAGGTAGCCGTGATTCTAGTTGGTTCGAAAAAAAGATGTTTTAAATTAAATGATTTAAAAAGGTTTAGCATCCTAGTAGTTAAAGCGGTTGTTTCTAAAATATTTACATTAAAATCGCCACATACTATTAGTGTTTTACTGCTAGAATAAACTTTAGCGAGTGAATTCTCCATGATTGTCTCAAAGGTCATAAAATTATCCGAAGGGGGCCTGTACACACATATTATAACAAATCGTTCAAGTTCAACACAGGACAGTTCTACATGGCGCTCGATTGACAAATTTACAATATCCGAACGTTCTTTGCATTTTATATTATTTGAAACAATTATAAGGGAGCCACCATGAATAGCTTCTTTTCTAACGAAAGTACTTTTTACTGAGTAGTTACTATTATTAATAAATTCAATTTCACAATTTCTGTGCCAATGTTCAGTTATACATATTACTTGCACTTTAAAATGTTCTATAAATAAACTTAATTCTAATTCTTTGCCGGAAAGGCCCTGAATGTTCTGATGTACAACATTCAGTTGATGTGGCCTACCCGTTGTCTCACCATGTAGTTTAAACTATCAGGTGTATCAATGGTTTTATTAGTACAGCTACTAATGTTACTAAAATATGGGGTTTCACTTCTGGAACCTTTGTCAATTTGTATATTATATGCTAATAACATAGCAATTTGTTGTTTAAAATAAAAAGGAAGATACATTGTATCATTTGTCAAAACAAAATTATTTATAAATATATTTGTGTCAAAAAATAAAACTGTGTCACTATAGTGACTAGTAATATTATACATTAACAAGTTCAAGTTAAATATGTACTGATTTTGTTCTATTGAAAAATTGTTTGAATATGGAAGGGCACAGATTATAAACTTACAATTTGTTTTATTATTTAGTTCTATCATGATTTGTATCGTAAATGATATCGTAAATATTAAGGCAAAAAATATTTAAATTATTTAATTTTATCCTTTATTTTCACAGATCGTCCATCACGTATAGATAACCTGATTTTTTTGTCGGGTGCTACTTGTTATAAGTAAGGATTAATGATACACATTTTCGAGAGGAAAAATTTTCAGTGACACATTAAAAAGTCAGACCTCAGAAACTTAAAAAAATATAATCTCTTTGAATGCCGACGACGACCACAAAACCACTTAAGATTTGTAACAGTAGATAAACATTTCATGCTAAGTTAGTCATGATCGGCCACTGAGCTACCATCTATCGCATGAAACTAACAATTGTAACAAACGAGCCATTGTTATGCGCGTGCGCAAGTAATGTGTTCACGCTACTGGAAATTATAATACGTTTACTCAGCTAGCCGCTTGGTGGCGCTAGTTTGTCGAGAGACTAATTTAAATAATTTGTTCTTTTTTTATAGGTTTTTTTGGGTAAATTGGTAATGCAAACATTACTCGTTATCATTTTTGAACGCAGTGCCTAACCATGAACCAGTTAATGATATCGGATACTTTTTTTCTGACTTCAAAAAATCCTGGAGGATGCGTGTTAGTTGTTTTATGAAGAGAATTATTTTATGTTGAACTATTAAGTTTTTGTAATGATCAATCTTGGGTCTGTTTTGGATTAAACACAAGCAAGTATTTAATCAAAACGATAAATCTTACTAATATTCACACTAAGTTTGTGAGGATGGACGGATGTTTGTTGCTCTTTCACGCAAAAACTGCTGAATGAATTTGGATAAAATTTGGTACACACATAGTTTATAACCTGGACTAACACATAGGATATTAACTTTTTATCTAGGTGCGTGAAATACTTCCCTCAGGAACGGGTGAAACCGCGGGAAACAGCTAGTATTTAATAAAAAAAACAACCGTGTTGCAATTTCACTTCATATAACGGTTTAAGAGATTTAATAACACCATCAAGACACAGTGAAGGGAATAAACGCCCATAAGAAGCAACTCGATGCCTTTAATCGAAGCCGATACCAGTTTTATCGATACTTATTAAAATAGCCAGTGTTTAAAAAAAGTAAAAGTTGTCCGGGAAAGTGCTCACTTTGTGTTATATTATAGTAACTAAATAAATCTCCATAGATACTTATAATACTGATACCAGCTGGTTTGATAGATAATAAGAAGACTTTAATGTTCTCTAAATGATATAGGTTTTTTTGTTAAGCAAGAAATATTTACTTTTTCTACGAGAACATTAGTGAAACTGCAGGAGAAAAGCTAGTAATTATAAGATTAGTCAGTAACTTGAAGAAGTGTAATTATTATATTTTAGAGAGTAAATTAAACAATTAAGTGACGAGGAATGCGTACGAGCTTGATGATTTGACGTTTAATTTGTGTGCGCGAGTAAATTGCGTAGATTAATTTGGGAACAGAGACTTTTTTATAAAAAGATGACAAGATTAAATTCGGAAGAATATGACTTTTTTTAATTAAATTTTGTCGTCATACCTACAGCAAGTAGTATGGCAAAACAGACCATATTATTTTTATAACATAATATAAGAAATATCGTTATCACTGTATTCATGTGTGTTTATCGATTTGAACCTTGACTGTTACTATTCATCATCAGCCTATATATTGTCCCACTGCTGGGTACAGGCCTCTTCTCATACAGAGAAGGAATGAGCATTGATCACCACGCTTGCTCAAGGCGGATTGGCGATTTCAGACTTTTAAGTCCAGGTTTCCTCACGAAGTTTTCCTTCACCATTAGTCAGTGGTGTCTAAGATATACTTAGAAAGTACATATGACTTTAGAAAAGTCACATTGGTACTTGCCAGGTTTCGAACCCGCACACTCGTACACGAGAGGCAGGTCCTTAACCACTAGGCCACCACGACTTTTTTAAAGTTGTTACTATTGTTTAAAGTAATTTACACTTCAAGATTAAATCTACACATCTCCATGAAAAGACTTCATAAATTTTATTTATAAAAAACCTGTGAAAAGTGTAAACAATATACTTACATAGTGTGAAATCTTCATTACACTATGATTTCTCGCGACACTAGCGCCATCGCTCAGATGTTGAGCCGTGAACGACTCTTGCGCACCTTACTTGTATGTCTCTTGCTTTCACACGCATAGTTGTTTACATCGATTCTATTATTGTATTGTTTAGTTACAGCTAAGTGTTCGCGCTTATTAGCTGTACAAGATAAAATTAATTAATAAATAAAATAAAAAAAAAACTTAAAAAAATGACTTCTCTGAATCCGTGCGCTACTCTGTGATTTTGGTGTGTTCGAACTAAAAAACGGTCCAGTTATGTGGTTTATGTTAATAGTATTG